>CM051234.1:65027656-67430656 GCA_027917425.1 Gastrophryne carolinensis
AGTCACAGAATGGGATGCCCCAAAAAAGATCCAGTAGTGCTATGCCCAGCAAAAGTGTCTTTATCAGGCCTAATTTCAATTATAATAAGTGCAAATGGTTATATGGTCTTAAACAGAGGCTGCTGTAGTCACAGAATGGATGCCCCAAAAAAGATCCAGTAGTGCTATGCCCAGCAAAAAGTGTCTTTATCAGGGCCTAATTTCAATTATAATAAGTGCAAATGGTTATATGGTCTTAAACAGAGGCTGCTGTAGTCACAGAATGGGATGCCCCAAAAAAAGATCCAGTAGTGCTATGCCCAGCAAAAGTGTCTTTATCAGGGCTAATTTCAATTATAATAAGTGCAAATGGTTATATGGTCTTAAACAGAGGCTGCTGTAGTCACAGAATGGGATGCCCCAAAAAAAGATCCAGTAGTGCTATGCCCAGCAAAAGTGTCTTTATCAGGGCTAATTTCAATTATAATAAGTGCAAATGGTTATATGGTCTTAAACAGAGGCTGCTGTAGTCACAGAATGGGATGCCCCAAAAAAAGATCCAGTAGTGCTATGCCCAGCAAAAGTGTCTTTATCAGGGCTAATTTCAATTATAATAAGTGCAAATGGTTATATGGTCTTAAACAGAGGCTGCTGTAGTCACAGAATGGGATGCCCCAAAAAAAGATCCAGTAGTGCTATGCCCAGCAAAAGTGTCTTTATCAGGGCTAATTTCAATTATAATAAGTGCAAATGGTTATATGGTCTTAAACAGAGGCTGCTGTAGTCACAGAATGGGATGCCCCAAAAAAAGATCCAGTAGTGCTATGCCCAGCAAAAGTGTCTTTATCAGGGCTAATTTCAATTATAATAAGTGCAAATGGTTATATGGTCTTAAACAGAGGCTGCTGTAGTCACAGAATGGGATGCCCCAAAAAAAGATCCAGTAGTGCTATGCCCAGCAAAAGTGTCTTTATCAGGGCTAATTTCAATTATAATAAGTGCAAATGGTTATATGGTCTTAAACAGAGGCTGCTGTAGTCACAGAATGGGATGCCCCAAAAAAAGATCCAGTAGTGCTATGCCCAGCAAAAGTGTCTTTATCAGGGCTAATTTCAATTATAATAAGTGCAAATGGTTATATGGTCTTAAACAGAGGCTGCTGTAGTCACAGAATGGGATGCCCCAAAAAAAGATCCAGTAGTGCTATGCCCAGCAAAAGTGTCTTTATCAGGGCTAATTTCAATTATAATAAGTGCAAATGGTTATATGGTCTTAAACAGAGGCTGCTGTAGTCACAGAATGGGATGCCCCAAAAAAAGATCCAGTAGTGCTATGCCCAGCAAAAGTGTCTTTATCAGGGCTAATTTCAATTATAATAAGTGCAAATGGTTATATGGTCTTAAACAGAGGCTGCTGTAGTCACAGAATGGGATGCCCCAAAAAAAGATCCAGTAGTGCTATGCCCAGCAAAAGTGTCTTTATCAGGCCTAATTTCAATTATAATAAGTGCAAATGGTTATATGGTCTTAAACAGAGGCTGCTGTAGTCACAGAATGGGATGCCCCCAAAAAAAGATCCAGTAGTGCTATGCCCAGCAAAAGTGTCTTTATCAGGGCTAATTTCAATTATAATAAGTGCAAATGGTTATATGGTCTTAAACAGAGGCTGCTGTAGTCACAGAATGGGATGCCCCCAAAAAAGATCCAGTAGTGCTATGCCCAGCAAAAGTGTCTTTATCAGGGCTAATTTCAATTATAATAAGTGCAAATGGTTATATGGTCTTAAACAGAGGCTGCTGTAGTCACAGAATGGGATGCCCCAAAAAAGATCCAGTAGTGCTATGCCCAGCAAAAGTGTCTTTATCAGGGCTAATTTCAATTATAATAAGTGCAAATGGTTATATGGTCTTAAACAGAGGCTGCTGTAGTCACAGAATGGGATGCCCCCAAAAAAGATCCAGTAGTGCTATGTCCAGCAAAAGTGTCTTTATCAGGGCTAATTTCAATTATAATAAGTGCAAATGGTTATATGGTCTTAAACAGAGGCTGCTGTAGTCACAGAATGGGATGCCTCAAAAAAAGATCCAGTAGTGCTATGCCCAGCAAAAGTGTCTTTATCGGGCCTAATTTCAATTATAATAAGTGCAAATGGTTATATGGTCTTAAACAGAGGCTGCTGTAGTCACAGAATGGGATGCCCCCAAAAAAGATCCAGTAGTGCTATGCCCAGCAAAAGTGTCTTTATCAGGGCTAATTTAAATTATAATAAGTGCAAATGGTTATATGGTCTTAAACAGAGGCTGCTGTAGTCACAGAATGGGATGCCCCAAAAAAGATCCAGTAGTGCTATGCCCAGCAAAAGTGTCTTTATCAGGGCTAATTTCAATTATAATAAGTGCAAATGGTTATATGGTCTTAAACAGAGGCTGCTGTAGTCACAGAATGGGATGCCCCAAAAAAAGATCCAGTAGTGCTATGCCCAGCAAAAGTGTCTTTATCAGGGCTAATTTCAATTATAATAAGTGCAAATGGTTATATGGTCTTAAACAGAGGCTGCTGTAGTCACAGAATGGGATGCCTCACAGCAGACTTAAGATCAGTTCAGTATATATGCACAGTTAGTTAGTATAAGCAGCCTGAAAACGCTAACAAAGCCTGTCAGGCTGGATAAAAAAAAAAAAATCTCCCTGTGACAGCCTCCGATTTTTCCTTCCTTTCCCTGTTTTCCGCTGACTTTCTGTCTGTCTCCTGTCTGTCTCCTGCCTGTCTCCAGCCTGTCCCTGTCTGTCCCTGCCTGTCTAACTGTCTCTCCCTCAGCTACACAGCGTTCTGTCTCTCACGAATGCAATCGAGAAATGAGGAAGGAAAAGCAAGATGGCCGACTTAAATAGCGCTGTGACGTCACCGGGCTTGCTGGTTGCTGATAGGCTGCATGTGACTGCCCCAGCTTGCACTGGCGCGGGATAGATGTCCAGACATGTCCCGTCCGCCATCTTAGAATGCCTGTAAATGTAAATGAATGGATGTTAAAGGAAAACTTCGAGCGATCGAATCGCGGGGAAATTCGGATTCGATCCGAATCGAATTTTTCCTGAAATTCGGATCGAATCCGGGTTCGTCCGGATCGATTCGCTCATCCCTAATAGCAACCTACCTTTAGCATCATCAAGTTCCTTTACTTGAGCCCAACTATTTGAGTCAATTCAGTGCTGAAGTCAAACATCTAGCCCTCTGGTCAAACGTGCCTCTCCAGCTAGAAGGATATCTGACACTCAGCTTTGGCAACAATATAAATAATAATCTATAACTATCAAGTAAAAATATCAGAGGAATATCAGAGGTAAATGCGGCCACGCTGCCTCTTCACAGCTTCTCTTATTAAGGGTGGTCCTGCTCTAAAATATTATTACACTAACAGTAAATTTACTTGGAGCACTACCCACAACTTCCCTGGAGCTTCCGGTACAAAGCAAATGGTAGTAGTTAAATCAATATGTATGTTATTTTTATTTTGCATTGGTGAGGTGCACACAGGAGGACCTTAGATTCTTAAACTGAATCTTTTTTTTTGTACCTGCATGAAGCAGGTGAGCCATCAAGGCATTACAGGTATTCCTTATTTACTTATTTTTATTATTTCATTATTTAATATTGAATATATATGGGTATGGATAAGGATGATTGCAGAGCCAAATTAAGTGTGTCCAGGGTAAGAAACAGGTATTTTATGGCACTCCAACCAACATCACAGCCTCTTTGCTTTTTTCTCTTGTTTTGTTTGTCTCTCTCTTTTATATATCATTATTTATATATTCCATATATTTCTCTCTCGTGTCTGCCTTTCTCCTGCTTTTCTCTGTCCACTGTCTGTTTCTCTTATGTCTAGCTGTCTCTGATAACTCTTTTGCATTTCCCTCTTTTTCTTGTATGTGGGTCTTTCTCCTGTGTTTCTCTCTCTCATGTTTGTCTTTGTTTTCTTTTCCTGTTTGTCTTCTCCTGTCTCTCTCTTGTGTTTCTCTCTTGCTCGTCTGTTTCTCTCCTGTTTGTCTCTCTGTGTCTCCCCTCAATCTCATGTGATTTTTTTCTCACACTGACTCTTTTCTGTGCTTACCTCTCTAGTCTGCCTGTTTTTCTCTTTTTCCCCTGTGTTTATCTCTCTTTTGTCTCTCTATCCAGTTTCTTTCTTGTTTTGCCTGTTTGTCTTTCTGTCCCATCTGTGTAACTTTCTCTTCTTTCTGCCTCTTGCGGCTTTCTTCCTGTTTTACCCGTGTTCTCTCTCCTTACAGCGGCAGGAGCATGGGGGCCTTGGAGCTACACACTACATTTGAAATACTGTAAAAAGAACATCAGTCTACCATCACAAAACTGGTGCAGTTCCATTCCCTGCCACTAGTTATAATAGTGATGGGCCCCTCCCTGAGCTGCAGGGACCCAGGGCAGGTGCTCCGTAGTCCAGCTTTGGATGATAGTGTGTGGGCCACAAAGCTTGTATAAAGGTTTTTCTGTATAGTATGTGTGCGCGATGCAGGGCAGTAGGACCATCAATGTTACTGGAGCAATTTGGTGATGGTGTGTATGAATGGAAATTTGGCTGTATGGGGCCCAGAAATGCAGACGGAAGCCCTGGTAGGGAGGTTGGGGGTAGTCCTGCAGGTAAGTCTGGAGGACTTTAATACAAACAGGTGTGAAGTCGCAATGCGATGTCTGTTACTGATCATCTGATAGTAGTCTATAATTTTAGGCTGTTGTATGCATACTGTAACTGTCGCATTGATGTACACCCTCATGCTAGTCATATATAAATGGACTGAATGACAAAGTTTGGATTCTATCTAATCAGGCTGCCAGGTCTGGGCAGGTTTGCTTTAAAGATTAAAAAAAGAGTCGCTACCAGTTGTTAGGAAACCTAATGCGAAACAATTAACTATCAGGACTTACACTTAATTAATAAAGCCAAAGTAAGTCTATCAAGCAAAGCATTTTGTTTAATGTTGAATTGCACGCTGCTACCAAGGGAAAAATTACAGAGATAATCAGGTGAATTGGGATTACTGCTAAATATCAGCAACAGCCTTCATTTCCTGGATCCAGTCTCCTTCCATTTTGACAGTTTAATAAACGTAATGAGCGGTGAAGTGACAGACACACTGGTTCACCAATATTAAGTTACATGTCTTTTCCTTAAACCCCATTAACGCTTCCTCCACTCCCCGCTAATGCTTGGATCATAGATAGCAGCCCGACTTTCTGACTCTAGCCAAGTACAAAACTTCAGAACATCGGACCCTCCACTGTCTCCCACTGCACTTCGCTGCGAAACCACAAGGTTAACTTGACCTTCTGTCCTGGGGCTTTTCTCTCCTGTTTTGTTTTGTGTCAAGGGCTGTAAGGGACCAGAGTCCTTGTAATATTTCATCTGATCAAAGAAGTTCAGATGAAGATGTTCCATCTGTAGTCATTTAGAGATATCTTACACTGAAAAGCATTTTGTCTGGGCTATTGATTGGCTTCATCTGTAGCTATTACAGACACCGGACACTGTTAGCGTTTCGTGTCAGATTTCCCATCAGCAGTCTCCAGGCACCTCTTTATTGGGCTTTAGGCTCTTTCGGTTCGCAATACTACAGTTTGAACATTTTCTTAAAACATTTAATTGAGTATATTGCAATTTTTTTTGCAATTAGGGATTGAGTTAAGATTTCTTGGATATTCGACTCCAGGTAGTACTGGGAAGCCAGGCAAATAGTAATGTGATGCAATGCTCTACTATTTATAAACTATAGCTATAATAAGAAAAATGTATTTATGAATGGACATCTGTATATTTTAAATATAATAATTCTGGGCAATATATTTAGGAAAAACGACAACTCATATGCATATATTTATTTACAGAAAAAAAGTCCTTGCACCACCAAAATAATCAAAACTAGGGTTGTACCTGACTGGCAAAACCCAACAATGAAGACCAGAAGATACTCCGATCCTCAGTACAACCCACAACTGTTTTTCTGAATGTCTGCGCTACCCTAATAAATCTAATAAATTGATAGGTGCAAAAATTGTACAGTATCAAAATGTGTTTTCCCAAAGACATTAAAAAATATTAAAAATCACCTGTCCCATCCATAAATAAGAAAAACTAACAACTAACATAAATACAAAGTGCATCCAATCCAGTGCATCCAATTAAAGTGCACTGCAAATACAACTCTATGTAAGCTACATAATTGCTATAAAAAGATAAGAAGAGAATGTGAAAAGCTATACATGGCTGGAATGGGTTACCAGTGAGAATCCAAGTGCCTATGCCCCCATGTGTTCTCTGACTTGAGGTAAGGGTAAGCGAGGCGGTCCTAACGCCTGCTGAAATCAGCCTGATCTGAGGTCTCTTGGGGAAATGAATCTTCCTTTTAATATTCAAAGTTTAACCTGCAAAGCTCTCTCCAGAGAGACTCCTCTTTATTTTACTGCTAACCCATAGATACCAAGCTAGGCACAACCCTCATTCTGCACAGGACCTCCTTATTTCTCTGCTCACTACTTCCACTCAGGAATTGCTATGGAACATCTTACCCATACAATTCACCTCTGTATTGGGTACATCACAATTGTATAGATCATTTAAAATTCCCATCTAAAAATGTCTATGTTTAGGGCAGTTCCACTATATTTGCCTTTACAGGCTGACTAAGCTAAGATTCATATGTGTCCTGGCCAACCAAGCCCTTGAGATGTTATCTCCATGGCTTTAGGACCAGCACTTAGAAAAGGGAAGGGTCACTCTCAATGGAAAATAGAAATCGAGGTCTTGGGTGCTTAATAGTTAATTGAGGAGGAATCACGTGGTTCAATCAGTATATTAGGAAGCAACGCAGTGAGCTCTGGTTAGCCGAAGGAATAAGACACAGATGATGAAACGCGCCAGGCGGAGCTTACTGACCACGTGATCACGACAGTTGATGGCAACTGCCGAGTTCCGCGACTGAGGGAAATGAGTAAGAGTGGCGGTCGGTTGTTTTATATTAGAGCTGTGTTGGAGTTGAATTGAAGAGACGGCACTCAGCCTCTCTTTCAGCCATCTTTGATGGTTTTATATGCTGGATGTATATTTTATAGTCGGTAAGCGGTGCCCACCGGGGTATGCTGGCGGCTGCTTGGATTTAACAGTATTATGCTATGGTTGTTTTATCTGTTGGTCTTTTACATGTTTTAAAACCTATTAAAACTGGAAAGGCTCTGAACCTTTAATTGCTTCGGGTATTCCTCAGAAGTCCTGATGATTTAAATGAGATCATAATTGAGCATAAGCTGAAAGAACGCTCTGTTTGCATTAAAGGCTGTAGAGATCAAAGCAGACCTAAACTGAAAATTTGATTGAGAAGCCATAATCTTTATTGAATCTGGTACGTGATCCTGTGCATTTGGTGATAGGATTGTTGCACTGAAATTGAAGTCTTCTGAGCACTTGATGGTGAAAAGTAGAGATTTTCATCTGTCCAACGGAGTGGATTATGTGGACTTATTGCACCATATGACAAATTTTTCTAGTCACTCTCAAAATGGTTTTCCCTTCCACAGCACATATTTCAAATATGGTAAATGATATGCAGATTACTCTGAGATATGTACTGTAGCTTAAGGCTGACTTAGACTTGAAGTGCCTGGACATCCACTTGGGAAATGAAGTTCAATGTGGAGAAATGTAAAGTCATGCATTTGGGGTCTAATAATCTGCAGGTCACATATGTCCTCGGAGGAGTAAAGGTGGAAGAGTCATTAGTTAAACAGGATCTGGGGGTACTTGTAGACCACAGGCTAAATAACAGCATGCAATGCCAAGCCTCTGCTTCCAAGGCCACAGAAGCTTGTTATAGCAAAAATGGATTAAATAACATTAAAAGCTACTATTAGCAGTCATCTCTAAATAATAATAATAATTTAAAAAGTGCAGAGAGGCATTACGATTTTGGAAGCCCCCCTGCACACTAATGGTGACAGATGGGAGAAATCTTACCTTTCTCCTCTGTCCCCCGGAGAAATCCTGCGATCTGATTGGCCACTGTGGCTTTTTAACCTTAAGAGGCACTTCAAAGATTTCCATGGAAAAATACAAATCTGAAACAATCAATACTTGAACAAAAATCATATAGTGAACTGTGATCTGCCACAAAAATGCTTAGATAAAGTAATGGCAGCAATGTGGATAAATAGAGGTAACACACGTGTTAATGTAGCGCACAAACAGTTTCACAGGGAAGAACAATCGGACAATTTGTTGACAGACGATTCCCTTAAAGCTAAATTGCTCACTTTGGATTTTCTCTGACGCTGCAGAGAATCTTCCACCCCGTGTGAAATTCAGGCTAAATATCGTTTCCCAAGAGAGTTTGTTTTCAGGGTCATTTTCTCAGGACTGGGGCGACACCTTTGTTGCGAGTGTAAATGCAGACGAAACTATTAAAGACAGTCAAAGAAAAGAATTCAGAATTCCTGTCCTGTGACACATCTTAAGGCATCTCTAGGCAATAACATTAAAGTATCTAAAAATAAGATACTCACTTTACCCCACATGCAGCCTCTCGCGATTAAAGTGGACCAAAACCCACAGCGATCGTCCCAGGAATCTATAAGATTCCTGAGCCGATTGATTCGCTCCCCTGGGACATCCAGAATCGGGATGTCCCGCTATGTGAAACCCCCCAGATTGCCCATAAACTCACTTTCTTTCCCGGTCCAACTGCGCATTTGTGAATGGCCAGCGTAGGAACTCTCCCTGTTAGAGGGAAGCAGGGGGAAGTGCCCGCCAGGGCGCTCAGATCCGCTTGCCTTAGATGCGCTCCTGGATGCAGGGACTGGAGCAGTTCCGAGCATTCTGATTAGACGAGTGACTGTGCATGCGTCGTAGGACCGGGAAGAGGTGAGTTTGTTCAGGTGACCTGGGTTTTGGTCCACTTTAAGTCTAATACGTCAGAATCTAGCTGTTATGAAGATCTGGTCAGAGGCTTTCATGCCATGGTTGTAACAACAACCCTGGTGTCATCACAGCAAGGTTGTATGCTCCTCCATCACTGGAGGGAGGCAGGGCATACTAGGCACAGCCTTGAATGGTGCACCTTTAAAGGACTGGCCAGACATAAAATCAGAAAAGCTATACTCACCTGTTATCTAGTGATGCGCTGGAGTGGGGACAACCCTGTTCAGAAGCCCTCTGGCGGATAGATCCCAGTATATGCCACTTGGTTTCAGATTTCCAGAGGAATCTCCCTTCATGTCCCTTCACTGCAGTGACGTCATTAGTCACATGAGAAGGGGTATAAAAGCATCCATTGCCCAGCGGGCTGGGATAAGCTTGGTGGGATGCAAAGGAAGGAAGCTGTGTCCCACCTCAGTATGGATGCCAGCGGGGTGGCTGCCATAACGGCTTCACAACAAGAACATCACAGCCTGTACCAAGAGGGCCTGACCCGGGCCTGCAGAGAGGACAGATAAAGGTAGAGGCGGCAATGGTGAGTTCTCTCAGCAGCCAATCGTACCTTTTCCTGCACTCATCCGATCGATCAATGCAGTCCAGCGCTCTCAGACCTCAACCCCATTTCTGTGTTGGACACACAGCCCTCAGTCACAGTGACACGGCCATGCCCACTCTATTCAGGCCAATGGAGGGGGTGTGTCAGGCATAGGGTTTTGGTCTGTACCCCCTGAGGCATCCTGATTTGGGATGCCCCACTGTGTGAAACCCCACCGTTCACTCGTCCTTCTTACCTATCCTCAAGCCCACGACTTTCATATAATCAGCTTATGTGGCCGTTCATATTAATAAACAGCTGGAAAAGCTGGACAACCCACTCCATTCTTGTCCAATTGGTTAAAAAAAAATCATCTGTGTTGCATATCAGTTCTAAAGTTGGGGTTACAGTCCTTTGGCCTCTACCTACAGAAATTTGCTGCCTACTCGCTCCATTCTGGTCTCCTTGAGGGCACTTTTGTATTTAAAAAAATTGTAAAGTCAGGTTAAACTGTCCACTATCCTTTACATACAGTTATCTGCTGCCAACCCCCTCCATATTTAAAAAAATAATACTTCAACTGCATTCCAAATCTAAAGCCAGGGTATTTAATCTACTGGCCACAGTTATTTGCTGCCTACTCGCTTTAAACTGGTCTCCTTTGGGGCAGTTTCTTATGTATTCATAATATATGTATTCTGTAGCCACAGAATATTAATGCAATGTAATGCTTAATATTAATATTAAAGTTTATCAAAACCCAGGATAGTCAAATCTGACTATCAAATTGGATTATCCTAGGTTTTGGTATTTGCCCTCATCTCGATCGGGGGTGCCCTGCTGTGTGAAACCCTCCAGGTCGCCCGATCTCACTAGCCCTTCCTCGGTCCTCTGGCACATGTGCACCCTCTCCTCCAGTCAGCGCGGTATAAGGTATAAACAAGGGAGAAGGAGGGAATACGGAGATGAGATAGAGAAGGAAGGCATGTGGAAAAGACAGAGAGATAGGGGCTATGTGGGAAGAGAGAAGTAGGGAATGTGAAAAGGAAAGAGAAAGAAAAAGAGAATAATAAGAGAGAGAGAGTAGGAGGGAATGTAAAAATGACAGACAGAAGGAGGGAATGGGGAATAGAGAGAGCAAATCAGGGGATGAGGGAAGAGAGAAGGAGGGAATGTGAAAGGGACAGAGAGAAGCAATGTAAGAGAAGTAGAAAAAGAGGGAATGTGGGAAAGACAGACAGAGGGAGACAATGTGAAGAGAGAGAGAGAGGAAATGTGGCTGAAAGAAAGAGAGGGAATTTGGAAAAGACAGAGAGAAGGAGGGAAATTGGCAAGAGAGGGGGGGGGGGGGGGAGAGAAGGGGGGAATGTGGAAATGCCAGAGAGAAGGAGGGGAAGTGGAAAGAGAGAGAGAAAGAGGGATGTGAAAAACAAAGAGAAAAGGAGGGAATGTGAAATAGACAGAGAGTGAATGAGGGAATGAGAGAGAGAAGGAGGGAATGTAAAACCGACAGAGAGAAGAATTGGTGTGTCCCTATATATTTTTTTTACTTTGTTTTATATTGTCATGTGCCAGGAGAAAAAGATTCTTTTGATATACTGTATATACTGTCCCAGCTCTATATTTTTTGATATATAACAAGGCATGCTGTTAAATATATTTACCGACTTTTTTAAATGAGATACATAGAGATCACCTTTGTAACCATGGAGCTTGTAATGAACATATTAAACACTTTTATCTTAAATCTCCAACCTCTGGTGAGTCAGTTCCATGACCTAAGTTACATAAGTCAGGAGATGGATGCAGGAACATTTCCCAGTTACTGAATATCCCTTGGAGTACAGTTACATTCATCACATGGCTGTAAATCTGCCAAAAAGGAGCTATCCGTCAAATGTAAGCCATCCAAGAAGGAGATTAATGAGGAAGTACTGCAAGAGACCAATGATAAGGAACGGAAGCCTCAGGGTGGCCAGAATGTTTTACCAGTAACTGCTTTATTGGAAAAAGAAGCCACTTTGGACCAGCTGACCCACACCTGCAAAACCTGCAGAAGCCTCTTGGTCCTCATCTTAAATAAAGATGTTTATTTATGCTAAATTGCTGGAAGCCATATATTCACCCCTCAAGCCCTGTCATGCCATGCATGTCCTGCCAGCAAACCCCAATGGGCATTGTTTTGCAAACCTGGCTGGCCTATAAGGTGTTCAGATAGAGCGGGCACACAGAGCCCCATCTTCCTAAGGTTGCTGATAGGACACTAAACTTTTAGGGCAGATTTTTCTATTTGAATGGACTGGCGCCATTTGGTCTGGGTGGGAGCAAAGGGGAAGTGGTTGCGACCCGTTCAGTTTGGGGTCTGCTAGATTGGAGGGAAGTGTTTTTAGTCCCGTGTGGGAAGGATGCACCACCTGCTTAACTCCACCAGATTTATGTTTTTGGGATGGGTGGGGCCACTTGGGAGGACACATTCTGTTTTGCCCTGTGGGGGGGGGGGGGACCAGTTAGCAACCTTGCAGAGGGTCACTTGAAACCTAAGGCCAGCCCTAATTGTAAACGCTGCATAAGAGTTGGGGGCTAAGTCTACAGCTCAAATGTTGCAGGTGTGGCATCCGTTTAAAGGGCTGGCAAATATGTCTATTATGCCATGAAGCCCCTCTGGTTGCTCGACCAAGGATTTATTAATCCGCAGTAGCATGCTGGTTAATAAAGTCACATGGAAAATATATTATTTACCTCCCTATCTGAAGTTTTGTTCCTGAGTCCTGTGCATATATACAGTGTTGTCGTCAGTATTGATAGTATGATTCCATGCTGGTCTTTCTTAAATTTCCTGGCTGCCAGTCATTAGGGTGCAGACTCCCTCATTTATTGGCCGCAGGAAGTGCATCATGTGAGCATGAGCCACTGAAATGCATTCTGAATCAAGCCTGCTGGTGAGAGTAAGAAAACACACTGTCCTGGTGCAAAGTGTGTATTTTGGAGTAAAACATTCCCTTCCCTTTCGATGGAGGTCATGCTAAATATTCCGTGAAGCATGGTGCACTCGGGGTGTGTATTACTGTGCAAATTGCAACCTGTAGCTTTTATGACACAATAAAATGCATTAAAAATGTTTCTCCAATTTCTTAAAAAAAATCACATGAACCTGCGATGGGGCTTTCTCAAAGATGAGATAAGTCATTTTTCCAATGAGCTAAGGATATTTATATTAGGCATTTAGAAATTACAGCGCCTGATTGTATATACAGAAAAAAGCCAAATTGTTTTGCATAGACCATGCTTTCCAAATATTGTACAGATCACTTGAGTATTAGATATTGGTTGCATTGCCCTAGCTGTATTTTATTCCTGTTATTAAATTCTAAAATGTACTTGTTTTCCTTAAACTTCTGGAAGCATTATTCATTTATATGAATTCACCCTATAAAATGCAAATATTAGTGCATCTTATCAAGTGGATATGTGTGTGAGAGGAGGAAGTTCAATGGAGGACCAGCGGGCAGAAAACAGTTAAACTTATACTTGCAGCCTGCTGGTCCTCCAATGCCTCAAACGCACTGTTAGTCCTGCCAGGTTAATTTCTAGTTAGCAGCAGGGTGCAGGTGGAGCTCCAGGTGTGAGGTACTCAGACAACCGCCGCCCAGGGACCGGGGTCTACTGGCCAGCCTAGTTTTCACTGTTGTCCGCTGCAAGGTCCGTCAGACTGCACTGCAGGCACAACCAGGGTCGTTCCCTGAGAAAAAGAAAGGCACCACAGTGGGGTACCTTAGGATCAGGAGAAGCCATAGTCAGGAGAGTGAAGGTCAGGGTCACAAGTGAGGGAACAAGGTTGAGGTTCAAGCCAAGGTCGGGGTCACAAGCGAGGAGCCAATGAAAGTCGAGGTTGGTGCAGGTGGATCAGAAGCATAGTCAGAGCGCAAGCTGGGTCACAACAGGTAAGCAGATCACAAGGAATCACTGGAAAGCACTGGAAATGCAGTTCTCAGGAACAAGTAAGCTGATAACACAGCACAAAGCAGCTGAAGGTCCAAGACAGCAGATAACACAAGAAGTGTCCCAGTCAGCTGATAAAACAGGAAGTTCCTCAGCAGCCATCTTATACTGGAAGCAGGTAAAGGTCCTAGTCAGTGCAATGGTAGCTTCTGAACCGCATATTTCTGAAACTGCCCCCCTTAAGGGAGGCCTCTGTCCGACCAAACCTGCCGGCTTGTCAGGATGTCTAGCTTGGAAGGCCTGGATGAGCTGGAGATCGTAGATGTTGTTCTGGGGTTCCCAAGTGTCCTCTTCTGGACCATAGCCTTTCCAATAAACCAGGTATTGGAACCCCCTTCTGTGAGAGTTCAGAATCTGGTCAGCTTCAAACTCCCCCTGCCCATCAATGGAAACAGGGTAGGGAGGTTTGTCTGGGAGGTCCCTGAAGTCGGCTTCTTATCTAAAGAGACAGGAAAGACTGAATGGACTTCAAGGCATGGAGGTAGGTTCAACTCAAAGGTGGTTTAATAATGATCCTCTTAACCTTAAATGAACCTTAAATGAACAGATTAATTTGGGACCCAGCAAGAAGCTGGGAGGGAGGGACAATGGAGGTTAAGGTTGGCAGTGGAAAGTAGGGCAGGGTCACTGACAGCTAGGCTAGGAGCAAGAAAGCGGTGGGTGTCAGCAAATCTTTTATATTGTTCCTGGACATTGGTTGAGGTATCTTGCAAGAGCTGCTGAGTGGTCGATAATTGAGACCCAGTCCCAAGCAGGTACATTAACTGGGATGCAGTTGTCTGGGAAAGTTGCAACTTATCATCCTGTGTGGCAAAGTAATAACATAAAAGGTATTGCTCCATGGATTGGTTTACCCTCTCTGTTTGCCCGTTGAACTGCGGATGATATACAAGAGGAATGGGCAAGCTTGATGCCCAGGCTTTTACAAAGAGCAGACCAAAACTTTCACAGCGTAATAGGTGGAGAGTCTTCTTAAAGTCAAAATGGCCAGCCACTGGATGGTTATTAACACTGGATAACACCATGGATCAGGCAGACACAAGAACAAAAATTTTGTCATGGTAGTTTAGAAGGTCGTCGGCCTGGGAAAGCACCCAACTCATCAGGTACCACATTGGATGCTTTACCTATCAAGAAATGTCCAGGTTGATGTACAGGTCAAGTTCTTGTGACCGGGTCTAAAAGAGACATGGAAATTAAAATTTAAAAAGAAAAAGGACCAGCATGCTTGGGAGGGTGGAAGCATTTGGTAGCACAGAGATAGTCAAGATTTCTGTAATCTGTCCGTATCAGAATTGCCTTCCAGGAGGTATCTTCCAAAGCTAACCTGATTGAAAGCAGCTCCCGATCTCCAACATCATTGTTTTGCCAGGCAGGGGTTCACTTCCTAGAAAAGAAAGGGACTTGAGACAGAACTGCACCTAGATCAGGGGTGCGCTGAGACAGAACTGCACCCACAACATTGGAAGATGCATCCACTTCAAGGACATAGGGTAGCTAAGGATTGGCATTTCTTTAGTTTGGTAAAAGCTTTGTCATCTGCTGTCGACCAACTAAAGCAAGAATTTCTTGGTCAGGCCAATTATGGGTTTAACCACCTTGAAGAGGTTCTTGATGGACCAACGGTAAAAGTTGGTACACCAGATCAGACGCTGTACCCCCTTACGATTAGTTGGGACGGGTCACTCCAAGATGGGCAAGACTTTAGCAAGATCCATCGAAACCCCTGAGTCAGAAATGTTTAGGCCTAGAAATTAAATGGACGCCTGCTCAAACTGGCATTTCTCCGGCTTTGCATATAGAGAATGCTGGTGTAGGCAGAGCAGAGAGAGAGGGCCTGTTGATAACAGAAAGTGCCCTGGTGGCCATCTTATTCAGGAAGCAGGTGAAGGCCCTGGTCAGCACAGGGGTGCTTGTCTGCGTATATCAATGCTCCTGCTTGGACTGAACCGCAGATTTCTGACACACACACACACGCACAGACACAGGCATACATGCACAGACACACACATACATGCACAGACAGAAAACACCATAAATGACAGGCTCTCACGCCCCTGAATTCGCTCTTAGCTTCGACTGGAAGGGTGTGGCCTATGTGGATGTGGGCATGGTCTATTTATGACTGGCATCTGTGAATGGATTCTGGTCATTCATAGGTCATGCTCACTCACATATAGGATACACCAATCCACCAAAGCTAAGAACTTGATCAGCTCCAAGGGAGATTTAAAGTTATGGCATTTTGTGTATGTCTGTGTGAGTGGGCCGTGCTGGGCATTGGAGGACTGGCAGGCAGCAAGTCCATATAAATATTCTGGATGGTTGGAGGATAGGTCACTTATATACTTAGCAGACCTGGCAGGAAATATCCAGCCAGGTTTGTTTCTTTCTTTTAATGGAAGGAAGAGGATATCGGGGTGACAGGCTTTGCCCCCCCCCCCCCTGATACACTGAAACCTGGCACCCCTGGATTCTACTCCTACCAGGAGAAAAAAACCACAAGCTTGGCGGAAGTATTATTCAGTTCTGGTGTATAAGTGACCCCTCCTCTCATTGACCTATGTGTTTATATGGATTTTTAATATTACACAATTTCACAATACACTTCCTTTAAGCTTACACTGAAAAACATAGTTAGATCACATTTCCTTGAGCTTCATGCCCCCCTCAAGTGCTCCTGTTTTTAATGATGGAAGTTGGCTATGTACTGAAGAGCTCATAGAGGTACACATGAATGTGTAATTATAGGAAGCACGTTAATGCATCATCAGAGCTGGAGTTCTCATACCAGACAGAATACATTGCTGCCTGTAATTCTGTACTGTCCTAGAGTGGCTTAAATCCCCAAACCTAACGGACCTAACGATCCCCAAAGCTATATCTATGCAATGATCAATAACAATCAATATCTCTTATCCTACATTAAGTCAATTTAGAGTGCAAAAAAACACTATACACTATAAAACACTATGTACTATAACACAGCATGAATCGGAGGCTCAGGGTGAGACCATAAAGTATTCTCGTACCCGTCCTTAGATGTATGTTTCTACATGCTCACAGACCCACTTCCTGCTTCTATGCGGAAAGTAACTGTCCTAGAGTGGGATTCACACAGCACTGTCAGAGCTCAGGATTAGTTAAAAGTCAAGTGAGTTCCTTTTCTTATTGTATGTGTTTCTAGTATTGTATTTTTCACTTGATCGCTAGGTATTAATTGCATTGACTTTCCTTTTTGCATTTTATTCCTTTTATTCTATTCTTTAAATTGACTCTATTGATATTAAACCTTCTTGTGCATCATTCATTTATATTTAACATTAGTTTTGTAATATGTACAAACAGTTAAGTAAATTGAATGGCGAAAATTTTACTCCTATCTTGTAAAAACCTATATTACAGAACTGAGGGATCAGTTTTGCGAATCAAACACTTTTAACGATGTATATTTTATAATTGCTTCTTATTACTCCCCAGTGAAAAGCCATTTTTTTTAACTTGAGAAGCGCTTACCTTTTAAAGAGCCATCAGTGCTCAGTTTTTGCCTAAACAGCAATAAAAATAAAAGCAAAGCTTCTAAGATGCTAGATACTGCGACATAAAAGATATCAGTCAGCACGGTAGTACCAAAGGGAGGGGTGTGCTTTATTTCCTCTACATTCTAAATTAATTGCATTGAATGGTTTTAACAGCCTTTTGTTATGCACAATATCCAGCATTTTTTCTACCTTAAGTACACACTTTCCTGATTGCAGCACTTGAGTTTTATACTCAAGTTAAGTGAGAGTAGAGAACCATCTTGCGAGACTCTGCTTGGCTTAAACCAGTGGGCCAGCCTCCATTTTACATATGTGCTAAGCCAGATTTGGATATTTAAAATAAAGAACAGCACTCACCTGAAAGACACGCCACTTGTTACTATTTTTTATTTTTAAAAAAGTTTAACAACAGTAATTTTCCTGTAGATAGCAGAAAAGGTTACCATTAGCTAAGTAATATATCTGAAAGAGTAAGAACTCTGACTATAGTTAACTTCTAAAGTAATGTTCAAACGATTATATATTTTTATGGTGAACAAATAATATTTTTTTCTTTTACAAAGGTTTTTATTGCGGTTTAGCATAGAATAAAGACAGTATGGGTACATACAATTGCCATAGATCACGACATGGACAGCTTAATATGGCTTGGTTTTACACATTAGGCGTTACAGAAAGGTACATTGGCAATAGAAATGGCATTCAATATCATGAGTATACCATGGTAAAGTAGATACTGTAAACAGATTGGAATAGTGGAATGATTAATGGACAATACCGTAATCTTTACTTTCGATTAGCTATAGATTTCTTCTGAAATACTAATATGCAAACAATAAACACTTTACGAGTCAGCTCCAGTACCACATAAAATACATTCTTTAAACCGTAGTATAATGTTTTTGAAGAGATAAATGAGAAGACAAGAGAGAGAGGACAAAAAGACAAAACAGTCACGAGAGGGTAACAGGGGAGGGGGAAGGGTCTGGATAGGGGTGGATGGGTTATGGGGGAGTGGTTCCATGCTTAGAATGAGGGTTGATACCTCTAGAATGAAGACCCGCCTAGAGGAATCCTTGTGTGTGGGTCTTGGCTAGACCGGGAATGTTGGGTCGGCACTTCCCCTGACAAGGCCAGTATGCTCTATCCATGGTTGCCAGGTTTCATAAAATTTGTCGCATTGATCTCTGGATATGGCTGTTAGTTTCTCATTGCACGTGATATCAAATATTCTGCCCTGTATCTCCACCCATGGTATGGTGGGGAGTTTCCAATTTCTTGCAATCGTAGCTCTGACAGCCGAGATTATATGGAACGTCAAACGCCACTGCGATTTAGTATAGGAGCCTACTTTAAATGAAAGGAGGGCTTCCCAAGGGTTCCCATGTATCTCAATCTGCAGAATATCAGCAATTAGTGTGTAGCATTTGTGCCATATCATCTGAGCTGTTGGGCACTCCCACCATATATGAAGCATTGAGCCCCTATCTCGACAGCCCCTGAAGCAGAGGGGGGAGGAGGAGGGGGAAAACCTGTGGATGCGGTCAGGGGTATAGTACCACCTAAACAATATTTTATATGCGTTCTCCTGAATGAGGGCGTTATACGATATCTTGCCCGTGTTCCTCAGAACCATTTGCCAGGCCTTTTGGTCCCACTTCACTTCCAGCTCCTCCTCCCACCTCTTCATATAGTTATGTTTCTTTGTGGGGGCTGGAGCTACCAGTGAGGCGTACAGACTAGAGATCATACCCCCCAAGAAGTGATGCTGAATACACCTGTGCTCAAATTCAGTCCTACCGAAGGGGGGGGGGGGAGTTCTGCAAGAGCTTACCAATGAAATGTTTTAACTGGAGAAGTCTGAACACCTCCGGCGAGGAGAAGTCCCCCTCAGGCGATAGATCCTGCATGCTTTTCAAGCCATATGGGGTACAGAGATGCTCAGCCAATGTGAGATTTTTCCTTGTCCACCATATAAAGTTCCGCTGGTGGGAAACACCTGGGGGAAACGATGGGTTGCCCAGTAAGGGGGAGGCCAGGAGATGAGGAGAAGTGAAAATATGTCTGGTCGAGTCCCAGATAGTCAAAGAGAATTTTAGAAGAGTGGGGACGGAGCTAGGTCTAGAGGTCCTAGGTATCCAGAGCAGAGAGGCTGGTGCAATGCATCCACAACTAGCCATGTCATTGAGGACCCATATAGGCTTATAGCGGGGGGTATGTAGAAGTACTAACGGTGCAATTTGGGCAGCCATATAATATTTGTGGAGGGAAGGATGGATAAGCCCCCCTCTTCCTTTTTGCAGAATAGCGTATCCCTACTGATTCTAGGTCTGGATTTGTTCCAGGCGTACATGAGTATCTTTCTCTGGAGGGATTCCAACTTGCCTCTAGGTATTGCCACTGGGAGAACACGAAAAAAATATAGGATCTTAGGTAGATACGTCATTTTTAGGGCGGCAATCCTGCCTAGCCATGAGAGCCTCAGGAACCGCCAGGACAGCAACAGAGAGTCCAGGGATCTAAACAGTTCGGGGTAGTTTGCTTTATAAAGTGCATCTATATTCCTAGTCAGTTTTATCCCTAAGTAGGGCAGCTTCTGGACCCAAATCCAGTTAAAATTCTGGGAAAGAAGCCTTCTAGTTCTATCAGACAAGTGACATCCAGAGCCATGGATTTTGCCGAGTTGAGTTTAAGGCCTGAAATCCTACCAAAATTCTCAACAATGGCAAAAGCATTGGGAACCGAGACGTGGGGGGAGGAAAGTATAAGAAGCATGTCATCCGCGAATAGAGATATCTTATGATCTCTTCCCCCAAAGGGTATCCCCTGTACAGATTGACACTGCCTCAGCCTCTCCGCCAGTGGCTCAAGCGCAAGCATGAACAGGAGGGGAGATAGTGGGCATCCCTGTCTGGTTCCCCTTTTTATCTGGAAGTCCTGGGAGCAGTATCCAGCGTATCTCACCGTAGCCACCGGACTAGAATATATAGCCGAGATCCAAGATAACAGGCCCGGTCCAAATCCCCACCTTCGGAGGGCTAGCTGAAGATACTGCCAGGACAACGAGTCAAAAGCCTTCTCTACGTCTAGAGAAAGGAACAAGGACTCTATCTTCTGCGAATGGGCACCCTCCAACAGCTGCAATATGCGTCTGATCCTGTCCCCTGCCTGCCTTCTTGGTACAAAGCCCACCAATATCTCCCAAGAAGACATTTATTCTATTAGCAAGAATTTTGGTGAGGATTTTCAAATCTAAATTAAGGAGGGAAATGGGCCTGAAGTTCGTCCAGGATTGAAGATCTTTACCAGGTTTTGGGATCATGGCAATTGAGGCTCTGAGCATATCTGGGTCTATCGGGTTACCTTTTTTAATATAATTGTAAACTCTCACTAAGCGAGGGGCGACGATAGGGGCCAGTTTTTTGTAAAAGAGGGCAGTAAATCCATCAGGTCCGGGCCTCTTATTGGTCTTAAGATTTTTAATAACTTTGAGGACTTTCTCAACTTTGACATCTTCATCGACCATGCCGCTATCAGTAGCCGAGATCGGAGACATTTTAATATCCGCAAAGAAGTCCCAGACCTGCTGTTCACTATGGGATTGCGGGGCGTCATAGAGATTCGCTAAGCCCTGCGAGAACTCCTTCACTATACTGACGGGATTGTTGGTTATAATACCTGCACTAGTTTTGAGTCTAACCGGCTTCATGGTTTGATCCTGGCATCTCAATTGGGTGGCCAGCAGAGTACCAGGCCTATTCGCAGATAGATAATATTTCTGTTTGGCTCTCCGATACCTACCCTCTGCCTCCGCCACCTGTAAGAGGTTCAGCTCAGTTCTAGAGCGCTCGAGTTTACGTAAATTAATCTGGCTTGATTTGCTTTTGAATTCATTGGAGGCTCGCTCATAATGGTCCTGGAGAATCCGTAACATGGCTGACCTTTCCCTCTTTTTCTTAGATGCCAGGCCAATGAAGTATCCCCTCATTACCGATTTAAATGCTCCCCAGACCATGGATTGGGCAATTTGTGTGTTCTCGTTCATAGTGAAGTATTCTGAAGCAGCCTTACAGGCTTCCTCTACTAAGGATTTAGAGGAAAGGAGGGAGTCATTCAAGGACCAGGAGGAGGGTTTTGGTTTTATGATCAGGGAGTTACAGGTAATTACCATCATATCATGGTCTGGCCAGGGTATCGGGTGTATCTTAGCCTGAGGAATAGAAGATATGAAAGAGGGGGAGACCAGAACGTGATCAATTCTGGTAGAAATCTCATGTGGCGCCGAGTAATGGGTGAAGTCTTTCGCATGTGGATGAAGGGATCTCCATACATCTAGCAAGTGGTAACTATCTAACAGGTTTATAAAGTGTTCCCCATTTTTGACAACTTGAGCTGTTGGAGGGAGGGATCTGTCCAGGTGACGCTGAAGTGTTAGATTGGAGTTACCACATACAAACACGCTCCCTTATGGTGGTCTCTCAAGAGGGAGAAAATGTGAGCCAAGAAGGGGAGCTGCTTTGCATTAGGCGCATAATATGTCAAAAAAGTGACTTCAGCATCCTGTAGGGTCCCTTGAAGAAGTAAATATCTACCTTCTGTTTATTACAAGTGAAAGAGGTACCATTGCGGAAGGCTATAAGGACCCCTCTGTGCTTGCGCTTGGCGGTGGCCTGAAAGTGCAAGGAGAATCTATGGCTGATTAGTTTAGGGGACGAGCTTGAGGTGAAATGGGTTTCCTGGAGACAAACTACATCCGCATGCAAAGAATGAAACAGCTTAAAGGCTCTGGATCTTTTGTTTGGGGAATTCAGGCCCTGGACATTAACTGATAATACCTTAAGAGCCATACTCATCTGTGGGGATAGATTAACGGAGGTGGTGTTATAATTAGAGGGGAGTTCAGAACCGCCATCCCAGTAATGATGAGGGAGGGGGTAGGTGGTGGGAGGGGGGGAGGAGAGCTAGGGAGGGGGGACTTACAAAGAGACAAATAAACACAAAAGCTATCGGAGCATATGCATAAATATTGGTCATGCCTTAGCATGTCAAAAACTTCCAAAAACCTAGGAAGATAAAATCCTATGGAGGGAAGTAAGGGAAACGTGCGGTGCACAACGGGAGGCACCTATATGCTATAAAAAATGGACCTATACTGTAATTTTGGATAAACTGAAACATAATTTCGACCTTCTAATAGGGTCTCACCACCGATGTCCCGCTGGGCCGTCACATTCTATGAGCCATCCAGTCAAAACAACAGTCCGCCGGAAGCATTCCACAGGGAGAGCCATTAAGAGTATCACAGAGCATCGGCAGCGGGTCCCACCTATACCATCCAATAAAAACTGAGAAAAGATAATTAACAACAACAGCTATACTGTAATAAAGTTATACTGTCTGCAGTCCGGAGGCACACCTGAAATGTAAAAGTTAGTCATATCCCTGAGCATAGAGGACTGAGCTATACAACAAAAATTTGATATTAACACATAACTTTATAAGTAAAACACAGTAGAGAAAAGAAGAAAAAGGGGCGAGACTCACGACCCCTTCCAAAAGGCTGGGCGTTCAGCCAAGAGAGCAACGATCCTACCCAAGAGGCCCAAAGCCTGGCTGGGTGAATCGTGCATCAGCTACAACACATGTCCAGCTTGAAGATGCAGTTCCGTAAGAAGCAGGCCAGGCCTCCCTACTCAGCAAGAGGGGCCCAGCTAGGCCTCCTGGGTCAGCTAGGTGAAGACGCCTTGCAGAAAGAGACTTTACTGGGAGAAGGAGGTAGCTTAAGCGGAGACTCAGACTGGCTGAAATTTTTGGGAGATAAGTCTCTTCATCGCCTGGGTGCTTTGGGTGTGTTTGTGGGGACCTGGAGAGGGGCTGGCTAGCCCGGTGGTACGCTGGCTGGTTCTCGGGGTCTGAGGGGTGGAGGGTAGCGAGGGAGGAGTCATGTCTGACTCTGCAATTTTAAGGCCCAGACCTTTGAATTTGGTAAGGAGTTCCGGGATGGAGGCTACTTGAACTTGTTTTCCCTGATGGGAGAAGGAAAGCTTAAAAGGGAAACCCCCATCTGTAGCGAATGCCACTTGCTTGAAGGATCTGGAGATACGGTCTGAAAGCTCGTCTTTTAAGAATGGTGGACTGGGAAAGGTCTGCATAAATTTGGTAGTTATGTGACTGGAAAACCAGGGGCGCCTTTTCTCTAGAGGCTTTCAGGACTGCCTCTTTGGTTTGAAAAAAGTGGAATTTTACAATTATGTCCCGAGTGGGCCCCTCTGAGGGCCTTTTGGTGAGGGCCCTGTGCGCCCTATCTAGCTCCAATCTTTCAACCGGAATTTCAGAGACCAACTCTTGCAGCATAGCAGTAACCGTCCCCACAGTATCCTCCATGGTCTCGGGGATGCCCCTAAAGCATAAGCTAGCCGCCCAATCGAGGGATATGTCATCCCCAGCACTTACCCCAGTCTGGTCATCTCGGGCTGGATCGTCCAGAGCTGCCTCAGATCACCTGCTTGTTTCAGCAGCATGCCTGGGTGCCGCCATTGCTGAAGCCCCCGCCATCACCGCCTGCTTGCGGCCGTCTCTCCTGCCGCCCGGAGTGTTCATACCCTCCCCGCCTGTTCAGCTGGTAAGTGGGGGGGGTGAGCTGAGGGTAGGTGGTGGGTTCTGCCCCCGGTCCACGCGCTCACGCTGTCTTTCTGCCTCCCCTTGCTGCGGAGCCGTGAGCTTAAGCGGCCATCTCTCACGGGCACGCGCGCGCGCTCCCCCAAATAATAATTTTTTAATGCTATATACAAATGTTTTAAATCAATTAAGAGTGGGTTTTCATTCATAATATACATTATTCTAGCAAATGAAACATTTTGCCTTACATACAGATCTTTGAAGGGTTTTAAAGAGGATTTTTTACATTTGGCCTAAGGGATCTTTAATGTTTTCATTTTTAATATTAAGATTAATGCCCCACACATTGTGTGGTCTTCCCATTACGCAGTCTGGGGTATTTGGCTGATTTAGTTACCATCCATAGACCCAAAAAACATTTTGAATTTCGACACCATAGAGCAGGAAATCCAAGGTTAAGGTAATACCATTTATTAGCGGCTGCCACCCCTCCTTTGTTTCTTCTGAATTTGTGCAAGCACATGGGGTGTGGGGACTAGGCTGTACTGTGAGGTCTTTGACCCTTCCACCCCATGGGCTGCACTCGAGGTTTTAGGGCAACCTCAGGTAAGCCTGCTCCCAATTTATCTATTGCATTGTATGTCCCAAGTGGGGCTCTCAGAGATTAGAGTTAGGACTGCACCCCACAGAGGCACCTTGGCGCTGGCGGTGCAACTTAAGCATACTTCTGCAGATGTGTGTGACCGAGTCCTCTGTTTTTAACCAGATTTAGAGACAGATTTTAGGTTGGTCTGCAATCTAACAGGGTTGAGTGTTGTGGCTCCTTTAAGACTTTTGTATCCTAATTGCCCTGCTCACGTGCACCTCCCAGGTTAGTTATAAAATGGTCTGAGTGGCTGCCACCCCTCCTTTATACCATTTATTTGCTAACTCAATAAGATTGAAAATGCAAGCTTTCTAAGCGGTTCAAGCTTTCTACTTCAGGATTATGCCTGAAGAAGAAGCTTGAACCGCTCCAAAAGCTTGCATTTTCAATCTTATTGAGTTAGCCAATAAATGGTATTACCTTAACCTTGGATTTCCTGCTTACAACTTACTTACACTACACCTTAGAGCTTAATTGAATTACCGCAATGTTGCAAATTATTTGGAATAACTGCATCAGAACAGAGGCAGATTTGGCTCATCACTACTGGTCACTCCCAGCCAGCCACAATAACATCAAATCTTTCTAAACACCCCTCCATCACAGGACAGTTCCTCCAATTGCCAGCATCCAGCTTCTCCTTCACACATCAGCTGCTGTTGCATCAGCCACTGCTCCATAATGCTTCCATATCACAGAACACCATTGCCCCTCCAGTAAACAATCCTCTGCTGCATATCCATGTTCCTGCATAACATTGGTCACCGCATCTCCAGCCACTTTACCTTTGATGTGGCCTCCACACCACCTCTTCTGCCCAGACCGTTGGTGCTCCTGGATCTTTTGCGTCCACCCAATTACCGCTGCAGATCCGCATCTCAGAATCACATCATACAGGCCATAAAACTCTCTCACCAATGCAGCTGTGCAGGGGAGTTAGGGAGTTGTTCTGGGAGGGCAACAAATGTTGGGGGGAATTAGGTTGAGAGAGGGCATCCCAGTAGAAGAGCTATTCCTGTCTCTTTTTAATTCTATACTACTGGGTCCCAGGACTAGGTCTTCCTGGGTGGTTCGGCTGAAGCCTTACACTTGACCACACCCACTTTTTTAGCTTATAAAATCACACACATACTGACATTGAAAAAGCCCAGCATGGGCAACACATGTCTGCCCTATAACAGGAGGATAGAGAATGAAATGCAATGGTGAAAAAAGCTCATTATCTCTTGAATCTACAGGGTAAAATTTTCCAAACAATGAAATAAAATGTATGTGATTTTATAAGCTAAACAAAGTGGGTGTGGTCATGTGTAAGGCTTCAACCGAACCACATAGGAAGGCCTAGTCCTGGGACCCAGTAGTATCTAGTGGGCCTACACATGAACCAGCCAAAAAACCACACCAATAATGGTTAACCTACAACATCTTGGCAGGCTTCAGGGTCATAGGATACCCATGGGACACCTGCATAAGTGTCTTTTTAATTCCAACCTATTTTTTTTTATGATGGTTGTGTCTGATACAATTAAGTTTCAGCTTTGTCATACCATATATAAACAAGAAGTTGCCAGCTCTGAATTGTTGATCTGAATCAAACCGCAGGAAGCTGCACGGCCACGAGCGCTCACCTCTTGTGTAATCCACACCATATAACCATGAGGCCAGCCGACATCCGGTTTGTAAATAAAATCATCCAAGTTTTATTTGAAGTTCAATTAAAATCATCCATCAAAAACGATACAACAGGCATTGGGATTATGAAAAGCGTTGACGCGTTTCGGGCATCATGCCCTTAATCATGACAATTGTTATGGGAGTGAGGTCTCCACTATATATACAGATCAGCAGACAATAATTGGCAGCCCTATTTGCCTAATTAAATAATACTCTACATGTGGGGAAACATACAAACGAACATACCTGTGTGGTAATCTGTGTGTGGTAGTGGTAGCCGGCATCCAGCTTCTCTCTGTTTCCATTTACCGCGCGCTCTCCTAAACTCGGTCACTGAAACAGTGAACCAATAGTATTAATCCAATGACGCACGCGGTCCTGACTCAGCCCGATCACATCGCATCATCAGAAGGGCAAAGAATCGCCGTCATATGGATAGGAGAGAGGGCGGAAATATGCTGGAACTAGGCAGGGCCAAAAGCAGAATGCCACCACATATCTTCAAACAAGACCGTCACTAAAATGATTGAACAACCACACTGAGATTCCCTACCCTGGAGAGACAGAGGTACACTTTAATATATGGCCGTGAGAATATACAGGTATATGTATGGATTAGATGTTATACTCACGGTCATGTATTCTAATCAACTGTGTCTGGATATATTATTTACAGATTTGCTAAGAGAGTGAACGTTACAATAATATAAAAATATAAAGACCCACCTTCCTACCATGTGTTACTAAGTATCGCTCTCACAGCAACATACTACCACTGTTTATCTAGATGTATCTTCTGCTACTTTTTGAATGCTACACTTAGCAATAGACATTTGTATACTTCATAGTTCTCATTCCTAGTGTGCACTGTTATATTCTATCCTACTTACAACTTATATTACATAATTACATATCCACTAATCACCACAGGAGACCCCCAAAAGAGACAAACAATAATAATATTTATAATAATAAGCATAATAAAGCTGAGCCAAACCTAAGATAGACTTAAAGAGAAAAGATTCAAAAGAGCACAAAACGGGAAAAGGAAAAGGAAAAAAGATTCAAAAGAGCACAAAACGGGAAAAGGAAAAAGGAGAAAAGAGGGGAAAAAAGGGGAAAAAAAGAAAAGGAAAAGGAAAGGAGAAGATAAGAAAGAGGGAGGACAAGGGCATCTGATAACAAGAAGGCAAAAATTAAATAAATTAATCCCGCAAAAACAGATCCACATCCCATCTGGAATTCAACCCAGTTGGGGTGCGGGTCTGCAACTTAAAAATCCAAAAAACTTCTCTTTGAAAAATTCTCCCTTGCAGTTCCCCCCTCTAGGCCCCAACTTCACCTTTTCTATGGCCATACACGAAAAACTGGAAAAATCCCCCGCATGCCTATTACAAAAATGACGATTCCCATTAGATGTTGTATTCAGGCGTTCTGGGTGCGGGATAGCTAGGTGCTCCGCCATTCTTCTTTTAAAGAGCCTGGTGGTGCATCCCACATATTGGACCTTACATATCTTGCATGTTATTAGATATATGAGATTTTTAGTATTGCAGTTCATAAAGTCCTCTATATAAAATCTACCTCCAGTAACCGTGGACCCAAACTCATTCCCCTTGCATACATATTTACAAATATTGCATCTGACCCCATTACACCTGAAGAAACCTTTACAATGTAGCCATGTAGACGAAGCTTTGGCTTCTTTGTTAAACAGGCTTGGGGAAAGTTTTTTACCTAGTGTAGGTGGCTTCCTACTGATAACTTTAATACCCTGTTGTACTACTTGTTTTAATTGAGGGTCTCCATATAATATGGGGAGATGCTTTAAGATGATTCCACGAACTCTGGGGAATTCCACACTATATGTTGTAACCATAGTTACAGTACTATTTTTATTGTATAAAGGAGACGATCTTGTATGGATATCTTTCCTATTATGGCCTTTTTTGATCATAAGCTGTCTATCCTTAGACTTCGCAATATCCTTAGCTCTTAGAATAGACTCTAAAGGGTAACCCCGCTGCTCCAACCTATTTTGTATAGTATCTGCCTCTTTTTGGAAACTCAACTCTGCCGAACAATTTCGTCGGGCTCTGATCATTTCCCCGACGGGGATGGCCCTGATTGTATGTGCTGGATGGCAACTCTCAGCCCTCAAGATTGTATTACCAGAGGTTGGTTTTCTAAAGGTGGTGGTCTCTATCCTATTACTCTCTATGGGTACCTGAAGCAAAAGATCCAAAAAGGGAATAGTATTCAAATGGCATTCCGATGTAAATCTTAAATTTAGTTCGTTATTATTTAAGTATGACACAAACTCATCTTTAGACTCTAGAGGCCCCTGACAAATGATGATAATATCATCGATATATCTACCATAATATTTTATGTTAGATATAAAGGGATTGGACTGATGGTAAATATATGTCTCCTCCCACCATCCCATATAAAGGTTGGCAAGGGAGGGTGAAAATGGTGCTCCCATAGACGCACCGCATCTTTGCAGGTAAAATTGGCCTGAGAATAAGAAAAAGTTGTGTCTCAACAAGTATTCCAACGCTAGAATCAAAAATTCTACCAACTCCCTAGGGTAGGCAGAATAAGTATTTAGATGAAAATATATAGCTTGAAGGGCCAGATCATGCGGTATCACCGAGTATAGGGAAGCCACATCACATGTGAGCCACAGACAATCTGTCTCCCACTGGATGTCAGTCAGGTGGGAAATGACATCCCTGGAATCCTGAAGGAAGCCAGGGAGCCATTGGACAAGAGGAAATAGATGTGAGTCCACCCATTGCCCCAACCTCTCATTCAACCCCCCAATCCCAGCCACAATAGGTCTGCCGCAAGGTGGACGTTGTAGTTTATGGATTTTGGGGAGATGATGAAAGATTGGGGCAATGGGTGAAGCCACATCCAGAGCCTCCGCTTCCACACTGCTCAGTACACCCAGAGCTATTCCTTCATCTAACAAATTCTTCAAGTCTAATTTGAAACGAGGGGTAGGATCACTATCCAGTTTAGTATAAGTCTCTGAGTCTCCCAATTGTCTCAAAGCTTCCTGTTCATAATCTATACTGTTTAGGACCACCACACACCCTCCCTTATCTGCTGCACGAATAATAATATCTTTATTTTTGGCCAGATTATCCAAAGCATTTTTCTCCTCAAGGGTTAAATTAGATTTTCCAGTCTTTCTATAAGGGGAGATTTGAGAGGCTAATTTGGTTAAGTCCCTTTCCACTGCTTCTTGGAAAGCATCTAAAATTGCTGTTCTAGCATTTACTGGATAGAATTTAGTATTAGAAGATTTAGGTATTTCTGGAGGTAGAGTTTTTGAGGAACAATGATCTGACAAATTCTCTAACATCTTTAAACATACAGTGTCCTGCACCGAGGATAAGTTCTCCTTGGGGTCTGAACACGGCCACAAAGAAAAATCAGCCTCTCGTTCTATTGGCTCTGCCTCCTCAAACTCCCTATCCACAAAAAAATGCTTTCTTAATGTTAAATTGCGGACCAATTTATTGACATCCAAAATTGTGTCAAAAAGGTTGAAATGAAACGTTGGTGCAAAAGAGAGCCCTTTAGACAAAATTGCTACTTCACTTTCTGAGAGGGTATAAGTGGACAAATTAACAACACTATCAGCTTGATTTAAGTCCTGCGCCCTCTCAAGGTGTACCGGGCACCTTGATCTATGCTTTCTTCCCGATCAATGTTTTCTCTTTGGCCCTTTTTCTTCCTTGCTTTTATTGTTGTCTCCCGTTGAAAATTCCGATTCTCCGATTCGATGTCAGAGCGATCACTGCTAGAGGACCAGTCCGAGGAATCAGTAGTAAAAGAGACCATCTTCTTCCCAGACGAATTTTTCAAAATAGATCTTGGCCTCTGGGCTCTATATACATTACGTTTCCACGTAAACACCCGGTCATTAGCGTAGTCCTCAGTGTCCCGTTGATATTTATTCTTTTTAATCTGCATAATTTGGGTTTCCATCTGATCAAGAGATTTTCTCATTCGTTGTAGATAATCCTCAAAATGCGGATCAGTCTCATAAGATTTTAGAGAGGATTCAAAGGATGCAATTTCTTGTTGTATATCTTTTAACCTTTCTTCCTCATATTTGGTGATTAGTCTCATTAAATCCAAGGAGGCCTGGGTTAAAATGGAATCCCACTCTTTTTTGAATTTATCTGAATAGATTAATGTGGGAACCTTACGGACACGCAGTCCCCTTGGGATCATAGTATTTTGTAAATACTTTGTTATTTGTCATACCATATATTGGCACATGAAAAAGAAAGATTATTATTATGGCGCCAGATAACAGAATTATATTGCTGTAGACGTGTAGCATATGTGTTTCTCTAGATTGACAAGATGAATCGAGAAGCAATTTTCAATGAAACTTTCAACTGTAATGCTATGTTATCCTCATATACAAGCTGATATGACAGGCTTGATTTAATATGAGCAACAGTGAAAGGCTGGGAGATGTGGGTGGTGGTCACTGTTAACTACAGAACACAAAGATGTACGAAGAGCAAAGGGATGTCACATTGCGCCAAAACACTTTATAGTTAATTCTACTAAAATATAAAAATAGACCTAGTGAGCAAATTCACTTTGGTAGTGAAGGACAAAAAAAAGAGTCCTGTCATAAAAATATATATTATTTATATTTATTATATATAATAAATCATCTGTAAAATTCAGAGAAAAAATTTAAAAATCTTTAGATATTTGTTTTGGCTCCAATGCATTCAAATTGCCCATAAGATTTGTTTTGGATGTATTCGGATCCAAATCAATCTATTTGGAATTAATTATATTCTAAAAATACTAAAAAGGAAACATTGTAAAGAAATACAAGGCATCCAAAATCAAAATCTTGATTTGTTTTTCATTTGTTCGTTCTGAAATTAAAGGAAATTTGGACCAAATACAAATTATGCTGAATCATTTCTCTCTCTAGATTGGAGAATAAAAGCTCTGATATGAAAAGTGGATGAACGCCCTTATTTAAGAAGGGATAGCGTCAGGTAGCGCCTGGTTAATGAGAGGTAGCGACAGATAGCGACTGGTGAACGCCGGACACGGCAGCAATTACACATTTATCAAGCAGAATCTGTTTAGCGACTGGGATAGCGCCATGTAGCGTCCGATTCATTATTTTCACAGCCTCAGCGAAGAGCGCCGGCGTTCAGCCTTGCACAGCGCCAGGTATGATCTCTTGCTACCTGTCGCTCTCCCATACATTTCAATGGACGATCATTTTCTTCTCTTTAAACAGGGTTTTTTTCAAAAAATCTCAAATAATATTGTGACCTCTTCTGGCATAGAAAAAGCAGTTTTTTCACAAATTTTTCATTTTTTATATATTTCTGCAGAAATGACATTACAGGTCTGGCATTGAATTGTTCATGTTACAATGTTATTACAATGTAATTCCATATGTTGTCCCTTTGTTACTCATGGATAGATGCTGAAAAACAGACTTTAAACACACCGCCTCCTGCGCTCTGGGCTTCAAACAAGCATTTTTCAGCGCCAGAGTTTTGTGAGGCTGTTTTTATAATGAATATGCTGTGAGTCGGTCACACTGACTAGTCGCTAACATGCGCTCCCATACAGCGCTGTACTGGTCAAATAGCGACTCCTCACAACGTATTCATCATTACTGCACAGCGACTGAGTCGCTAAGAACTAGCGACCCACGGCCGAGCACAGTGATTACTAGCGGGCGCTCTGAAAATGCCTGCTACAGACGCTCATCTGTCGCTACCTGGCGTTAGTGATGAATCAGCCTGCCCGTGTTTTTGTTTTGTCAGTTTTTGCAGTTATATGGAATTAATTATATTCTAAAAATACTAAAAAGGAAACATTGTAGAGAAATACAAGGTATCCAAAATCAAAATCTTGATTTGTTTTGCATTTGTTCTGAAATTAATGGAAATTTGGACCAAATACAATTTAGCTGAATCATTTCTCTCTCTAGATTAGAGAAAAGTGGATTTAGTGTCTTTGTTTTGTCAGTTTTTGCACAAAGATACTAAAGATATTTATACAAAATACTAGTGGCTGATGTTTTAGCACCCCAGTAGGAGAGAAAGCTTGGAGTGACTTTGCACCTTGTCTCTTCGCTTTCCAGGGCAGAGACTGTAAGCCTTCAAGATCTATTTGTCAGAATCGTGAGCCATGGGAACCCTTCTGACATATTTCGAATGAGTTCATCCAGGAAGTCTCTGTGTGTGTGAACATTCTAATGATATCATTTACAGGGCACTTTAACACCTGAAGTGCCAGAGGCTGCAGTAACACAGTCCCGAGAAGCATTTGTCTGAACTTCTAGGCAATCAGTCTTCAAAACGTTCACATTGTAAGAATCTTTTCTCACACACGTTCAAATAACACCAAGATAGAGAAATATTTCTGCTGCTTTCCCCGAGCATGTCTTGCTCAATGGCCGGTGTAAAGTTATGACACTTCTAGACAGAGATGTTCAGGTGTGCCGCCCTTTGTCAGTTCCAGCTATTGTGGGAAAATGATTTAGCTATGGCCTTCAAGGTGTTTTCAACTTTCAGTGAACTTTAGCCTGGTGGCTTCGAATTCAGTTGTGAGCTGTACTGTATTTTAAACATGTGGACTGCTCTTGTTAAATCGATAATATCTAAGAAGAGTTGAATGAGGAATTTCAATCAAGAAAAAATGAAATTAGATGATAGTTCAAACGCTACTGTTGGCATAAAAAGATACTCACCTTTGATCTCCCACAGCATGTCTTTTTGGGTCCAGATGTTTAATACTTAGTCATTCTGTAGATGAATGTCCCTGGCTTCATGCTTACCCCCCTACTGGCTAAGACAAAGGGAGTACTGGATGTCTGGGACACCTCACAGTGCAAGGATAACACAGAACATCTACGTTAAATTTCTCCATTAATCTGACTGGTAGCAGGGTCCCAGTTTAGAAATCCATTCAATCTGCACCGTCACAAATTAAAGACATTCTTCAAGCAAATGCAATTGTTACACCATTGTGTCAGGCTACGTTTGGCACTGTCCTAAACTGTTTCTTCTACTTTCTAAACTGATGAAAAAATGTCCAAGATATCGTAGTTTACAGGTTCACCTGATGTAATACCCCTTGCATCCCGTACCTTCAATGAGCTCAGCAGAAGTGGGACAGAATTGCTGGTCCCCTCCCTCCTCCGGTCCCCAGAGCACTGACAGCCTGTTGCAGCAGCGGGGAGATTGCACACTGTGTTTGGCGGGGATATCAGCATCTGCTGGGGACATGATTCTTCCCCCCCTGCTGCGTGTGTAAATGGCGGGGGGGGGGGGGAGAAGGATCCTGCCCCTGGCATACACCGTCATCCCCACTGGGCTTTGGGAGTGAGCGCATGTGGTTTGGGGGTGTGCACATGCTCTTTGGGAGTGTGTGCATGCATTTTTAGCAGTGCATGCATGTTCCTTGGGAGTGCATTCTTTTTTTCTGGGAAAGCACTCATGCATGTTTGGGAGTGTGCATGCACTTTTGGGAGAGTGTCTGGAAGTGCTGATATAGGCTTCAATGTTGCCTAGCAACAGGGGGAGAGGGGAGAAGCACAGTCAGTAAGTAGCAAGTTCTGGGAATCTTACTGACCCTGTCCATTATGCTGATTATTATGCAGCATCACAGAGCCAACGAAGACAACCCATTTTTTATAAGAGAATTCATATGGTGAAACTGTAAACCTTGAGATCTTTCTTCTTTAATTTCAAAATGTTAAACAGTTTAGGACAGCGCCAAACGTAGCCCTACACAATGGTGTAACATTCACCTTTAGGGCCTTATTTATCAAGGAATAGCGACAGATAGCGACAGATAGCGACAGATAGCGACTGGGGAGCCGGCCAGTAAAGCCAGGTACCGCAACTAGAACGCCGGCTCCCCTCCACAATCACACATTTATATAGCCGATACTGCTTAGCGACTGAGATAGCGCCACCTAGCAACTCATTCATCATTATCCCAGCCTCATCCCACAGCGCCAGCGAACATCCTTGAACAGCGACAGGTATGACCTCTCGCTACCTGGTGCTCTCCAATGCATTTCAATGGCAGAATGTATTTTAATTAATAATTATTTTTTAATATTTTTTTTTTTAATTTGAAAATGTATTTTTTGGGGATTTAAAAAAAATTTTTTTTTTTTTGCAGAATTGATATTACAGGTCTGATTTTAAACTATTCAGGTTTGAATATTATTTCAAAATCATTCCATTTTTTTTGGGTGGTTAGGGGGTTAAAAAACTACTTTTAACACATCGCCTACTGCTCTCGGGGATTTAAACATGCATTTCACAGCGCTAGGAATTTTTAAGGCTGATTTTTAATGAATATGGTGGGTGCCGGTCGCTATGTCCAGTCACTATCATGCGCTCCCATACAACAGCGAACCTGTCAAATAGCGACTCAGCATCTTGTATTCAACATTACGGCACACCGACTGAGTCGCTATCATCCACCGAACAATGGCCAAGCACAGCGACTACTAGCGGTCGCGGTCAAAATACCGCTACAGTCGCTCAACAGTCGCTATCTGTCGCTATCTGTCGCTATTAATGAATCAGCCTCCCCGTTTACATCACATTACATTGCATGCATTCCCCAGCTGGTTATCCTCAGCAGGGTGTTCCCATCTCTGACCAGGCCCTACTTTAGCATTCTACTATGTCTTAAAAGCATGTCTGTACAAAGACAGTGGCAACCTTTTATCTGATGGATAGAAACAATATGACAATTTATACTTTCCAGTCCAAAAACTAAAGGTCAGTTGGCCCCCAAATACAGTTATTTACATGTGACCAGAGATGGTGACATGCAGATTTTTTCTAATGGCTTGTTGCTCACCTACTTCAGCGATCCTACGTAGGTTAGTGACGGGTTGCACACTGCTATGTGTGGGCCTGCTTGGCAAACCTCTATTGGTCACATAAAGGTGCAGTCCAGAAGTAGATATAGGTAAGTATCAGGGCCAGGCATCAAGCTTTTGCTGCTGGTATGCAGTGCAGGGCATCCCTCAATCGGATGTCAGACGACCAACAATCACTTTTTACCCCACTTTACTCAACTGGCTTTCCTGAACTGTAGCGCAATCTTTCTGCAGACAAGTATGTTCTGTGAGAGGTGAAGCGAGAGGAAGTGCCTCTTCCTATACAGCATTCACCTATTGGGGTGCCTAATGGGCTGGGGGTAGTAAAAAAAATCACCCCTTCAAAAAAGTAGTTTAGAAAAAATTACCCCTTCAAAAAAAATCACCTGCCAAGGACCCCTTCCTTTCTGTTTAGCAGCTTTCTCGTAGATCTTCTGGGCTACTCTACAGCGTTCCCTGGCATTTTTTCTTCAAGTGGATTCTGCCCCTCCTTCATTTCTAGTGTTGAGTCAGAAGAGAACATGGGAAATGCTTTTATAGCTCTGAGGCCTAGCTCACCAGATAACCTGCAGAGAATGCCTTCTTTGCCATTTGGCAGCTGCTTGTAGATCAGGGGCTGGTTCCCTAGTGTTTCCTCAGGGGATTTTGGTTCTTTCTCAATTATTTCTGGCATCCAACCGGAAGAAAAAACAGGAGATATTTTATATCCCAGAGGTATTGATCACCAAACCTGCCGGGGATGCTTTCCTTGCCATTTGACTTACTTGTAGATATGGGGAGGGGGGCTGGTCTACAGCATCCCCTGGTCATTTCCTCTTCAGGGGTTTTCAGGTCCCCCCTGCTTCATTCCTGGCATCCCGCCAGAAGAAAGAATGGAAGATGCTTTTATACCTCAGAGACGTGGCTTCCTCAGGATTCCCGGGGTGTCACAGTGCAACAGTGTAGCCAGTCATGGTTTTTATTTTTTAATAAAGGGACAAAATGGTGAAAATGTTGCCCAGTTTGACAGCCATATATAAGAAGAAAAGAAGAGATGAACATACAGAATATGCCTACACCCTTAGGGCCACACACCCAACCATGGGTGTCATCACTAAAGCAGGGTAACGTACTGACATATTATTTGAACCATAAACATGTTTTCACTGTACTGCAAGCAGTTCTCACTTACTTTCTATCTGCTCTACAATACTGAACTATAAGTCTGACGGTTTGATTTAAGCGACTTGAGCTGACATTTTCCATTCCTTATTTTACAGTACTTTGCAGCTGCGATAGGCTGCCATAGATCTTTCCATTTACACGTGTGACAGGAGCTTTACATGTGATGGGAATATTGCAAGTGACTGCGAGAATTGTCTGTGAGCGTGTTTGACACATGACCCGAAGTATTGTAAAACTTGACACTTGACAAGTAAAAGATACCAATAAGAAATTTATACCCTTACATACTTAGAACATTCCTTGACTGAGGGTGAGAAAATAATGTGTTTACTAACAGTACATCTGCCTCTGCACAACTTGTCATAAGGATTTTTCATGAAATATATTATTAGTGTTTGGAACGCTATGTCTATAGTAAGGTTGAATATTGCCATGAACACACACAGGGAGGGATTTAGCCACCATGGATCTCTCCCTGTGGAGTGTTCTAAAGGGAGGCTGGCCGCTTCCCAGGTGAGTAGCTCTGTCTGCATTGCATGGCCCAACTTTGGGGACTCAAAAATAAGAGTAGGGACCACACTAAACACAGAGTGCCTTGCCGGGGCAGTGTGGCTTCCACATGTATCTGCAGATATGTGCAACTAAATCTCTGTCTTTCCACATAGCTAGACATGTTTGGTGCTTAATACTTAGATGATGAGAGGGTTAAACTGGGCGGTAAATTGGTTCCCAGGCCCTGAATAATAATGATAATAATTTTGTATAAATAATAGTGATGGAGCTACTCCCACCCCCTTTACTAAGGTTGAATATAGCCAAAAAGGACTTTAGGTTAACATTTTCCCAGGGGGCATCCCAAACTAAGATGCTCCGACAGCTATAGTTTACTGTTCTGGTCATATGTGCACTGGCTTGTGTTTGTCTCACTGTGTGAAGGAAATATTCCTATGTGTGGACAAGCAACAGCCATAAATGCACATATTCCAAAAGATAGAATCTTGAATTAAGGTCCCTGGCCCACAGTTGATTTTTCAGTTCATGCCAAAAGTTGTTCCATGGGGCTTAGGTTTGAGCTATGTGTAGGTCACATGTTCTCACACCAGATACAGTAAACTAATAAGAGCAAGCTGATCCCAGTCACAGAGAGGATTACCGTCTCGTTTTTTGCCATCATTACTATAGGGCTTCAACTTTCAATCAACCACAGCAGGTCCAGCCTTTGAGGTGTTTAGTCCCCTCATTCTAGGAACAACCTAGAAACAGGGGAGGAGGACAGATATTTAGTATTTTAGGGTTAGGGGACCATTGGAGGGCACACAGTGTGTTTTATCCTGGGGGAGCGCCACCCTACAGTCTTGTAACGGGTACCTTCCCACTGCAGAATGTCTCTTAAAGTGGACCAACACCCAGGATTTTCACTATCCTGGGTTTTGGTCCACTTCCGCGTGGCCCGCTGCGTGAAACCCCCCAGATCGCCCTAGCAAACTCACCTCACCCCGCTCCTACGCGAGCGCTCATCCAATCAGAGTGCTCAGAGGCGCTGGGGTATGTACGGACAAGCGACGGACAACCACAGCGGCTCTGAGCGCACTGGAGGCCGAGTCTCGCGGCTAAGGTCGGTCCAGGCAGCGATCAAGGATGGTCATACACAGCAGGATAAACGAAGACAGAGCAGACACCAATTCACACCCAGCAGCACGCTATCACGGGCAAGGACCAAATGTGATGGAAACACCTTTATAGGAAGTGGCAGACATGATTGAGGGACATGATTGGTGCACTCTAAGATACAAGGACTGATTGCCTAATTCAAACTATAGGGCGTTCCGCCCAGAACCACCTTGGGCTCATTGGCCCAACCCCGGAGCCTCCCCCACACCCACAGGGCTCATAGGCCCAGCGCTGATTACCTCCGGCGGGCACGCTGTGTGAAGCGCCGCCGGAGGGCATAAATGGTGAGTGCTCTCGCGTGCGCGCGGAAACAGCCGAGCGCCCGTCAGCGACGGAAGCCGCCGAACAGCCGCCCGTCGAGGACGCCGCCCAGCCAGACCTCCGGCTGACCGACCGCAGATGGCGCGGGACCGAAGGCTGGGTGAGTAGCTCGTGACACTACCCCCCCCTTCACGAGGGGCCTCCGGACCCTTACCAGGTTTATCAGGATTCTCACGATGGAATCTATTGACTAAAGTTCTGGCATGAACATCTTTGGCCGGTACCCAACATCTCTCCTCAGGAGCAAAACCCTTCCAATCAATTAAATACTGTAATGAATTTCGGACCAATCGAGCGTCGAGTATTCTGTTAACCTCGTACTCAGGTTCATCTCCCATTACAACTGGAGGACGAGATGACACCTGAACGTTTCTGGCGGATTTCAATAGGGAAACATGAAAAGTAGACGGAATCTTCATGGACATAGGTAGCTTAACTTTAAAGGTAACATCACTCAACTTATTTGTGATGGGAAAAGGACCGATGTACTTAAGACCCAACTTTGGCGAGGGTTGTCTAAGAGCTATATTTTTAGTGGATACCCAGACCCAGTCTCCCACCTGGAATGGTGGTTCCCGCGATCTATGTCGGTCCGCGAACACTTTATATCTCACAGAGGCTTTCCTAAGGTTCGTCTGTATTTCAGACCATACCTTAGTTCTTTCCCGTAACCATTCCTCCAAGGCCGGCAGGTTGGAGGAAGGACCAGAGAAGGAAGATGCCTTGGGATTCTTGCCATAGTTACAGAAAAACGGCGAAAACTTGGTCGACTCGCTAGGCGCATTGTTAAAGGCGAACTCTGCAAACTCGATAAATTCCGCCCATTGTTCTTGACGATCCGATACAAAGCAGCGCAAATATTGTTCTAAACTCTGATTCACCCGCTCGGTCTGTCCGTTAGACTGGGGATGATAGGCTGTAGAAAGGGACACTTTTATGCCCAACCGAGTACAAAAAGCTTTCCAGAAGCGGGATACAAACTGAACCCCCCGATCCGAAACTATATTCTGTGGTATACCATGGAGACGGAAAACATGCTTAATGAATAACTGCACCAACTCCGGCGCCGACGGAAGTTTTACCAGAGGAATAAAATGCGCCATTTTACTGAAGCGGACAACCACCACCCAGATTACAGTATTCCCCTGCGATTGAGGTAGATCGACAATGAAATCCATGGATATGTGGGACCACGGTTCACCAGGAATCTCCAGAGGTACTAATAATCCCACTGGAGATCCATGGGTCGTCTTACTACGCGCACATACAGGGCATGCTTCAACAAAGGCGGTTATGTCGCGTCTGATGGTAGGCCACCAAACATGGCGTTTGGCGATAGCCAATGTTTTCCGAACCCCTAAGTGACCGGCGGACTTGGCATCATGTAATTCCTGTAAGACGGCGAGACGTAAATGAGGCGGAACAAATTGGCATTCAGAGGGTTTACTGGGAGGAGCATCAATCTGATACGGAGTCAAAGAACTAGACAAATCAGGGAGAAGGGCACCCACAATACAACCTAAGGGTACAATCGGTTCTGCAGGATCGAATCGATCCTTACACTCTCCGAAATTGCGAGACAGGGCGTCTGCTTTGGTATTCTTTTTCCCTGGTTTGTAGGTGATAATGATGTTAAAACGAGAGAAAAAGAGTACCCAGCAAGCCTGACGGGGATTGAGCCTTTTGGCGGATTCTATATATTCCAGATTCTTGTGATCAGTATATACAGTAATGGGATGTAGAGAACCCTCCAGCCAGTGTCGCCATTCTTCAAAGGCCAGTTTAATACCCAATAGTTCCCTATTACCAACATCATAATTTCGTTCAGCAGGAGAAAATTTACGTGAAAAGAAGGCACAGGGATGCAGTCTCTCCGGATTACCAGAATACTGAGAGAGGACTGCTCCCACACCAAGCTCGGAAGCGTCGACTTCCAAAAGAAACGGGTGATTGATATTGGGGTGGATCAACACCGGAGCTGAAGTAAAGGTCTTTTTCAGTGATTGAAAAGCGCTTATTGCTGAGGGAGGCCACTCCTCAACAAAAGCACCCTTCCGAGTAAGGTCAGTTAAGGGCCCCACTATGGAAGAGAACCCCCTTATGAATTGTCTATAAAAGTTTGCAAATCCTAAAAACCTCTGAAGCGCCTTTAGGGTTCTTGGTTGCTCCCACTCCAGTATCGCGGATACTTTGGAGGGATCCATAACCAACCCACGCTTAGAGATCAAATATCCTAGAAACGGAATTTCAGAAACTTCAAATACACATTTAGAAATTTTAGCATACAGATGGTTCTCCCATAACCTTTGTAACACCGCTTTTACATGTTGACGGTGTTCCAACAAGGAACGGGAAAAAATAAGTATATCGTCTAAATAGACCACCAAAAATCGACCCAAGAAATCGCGAAAAATGTTGTTCACGAAATCTTGGAAGACTGCAGGGGCATTACATAGGCCGGAGGCCATAACCAAGTATTCGTAGTGACCATCTTTGACATTGAAAGCTGTCTTCCATTCATCTCCCTGGCGTATACGAATAAGATTATATGCCCCTCTAAGATCAAGTTTGGAAAAAATCTTAGCCTCAGATACTTGATTAAAGAGATCATTGATTAAAGGTTACGGATATCTATTCTTGACCGTAATTTTGTTTAGTCCCCGGTAGTCAATACAGTGGCGTAAACCGCCGTCCTTCTTTTCGACAAAGAAGAAACCAGCACCAGCAGGAGAGGTGGAAGGACGGATGAATCCTTTCTTGAGATTCTCCGTAATATAATTTTTCATGGCCAGCTCTTCAGATCGTGCGAGATTGTATATCTTCCCCCTAGGGGGTATAGTACCTGGAAGCAAATTGATGGGACAATCATAGGCCCTATGCGGAGGGAGAGTGTCAGCGGGTTTTTCGGAGAAAACATCCGCCCAATCTGCGTAGGCAGGTGGTAAGCCATCAAGGATGACCTGTGAGGACCTTAGGGCTGTAGAGAAACAATGCTCACAACAGAATGGACTCCATTTAACTAGATCCCCAGATCCCCAATTAATAACTGGGTTATGGGTTTTTAACCATGGGAATCCTAACACAATAGGAGACACAGGACTTTCAAGAATAAAAAATTCTAATTTCTCAGAATGGGCAGATCCCACAACTAAATTCACCAAGGGGGTCTTAAAGGAAACCAATCCTCCAATGATTGGTTCAATATTGACAGCCAGGACCCGAAGTGAATTTTCTAAAGGGATCAATGGGATATTAAGGGTGGAGGCAAGTGACCTATCCAAGAAATTGCCAGCCGCTCCACTGTCAATGAAGGCGGAGACAGAAGTCTTGGAAAGGCCCCAAGAGACCATAACTGGCAAGAGTAATCGATTTACATGAGGGAGTGATACCTGACCGCCTAGATGAAGTCCCTCAACTGGATCTAGGCGCTGTAGTTTCCCGCCACCGGGGCCTTGTTAGGGCAATTCTTGGCGAAGTGGCCAGGATTCCCGCAGTACAGGCAAAGACCTTGTGATCTGCGTCTTACTTTCTCCGCCTGAGAAAGATGAGTCACGCCAAGCTGCATGGGCTCTTCGGATGTCATAGCAGAAGAGGCAGCAGCACCCTTAGGGCAGAACTCTTGGCGAGGGGATCCCCAAGGTTGATCCTTGACCTTTTCTAGGCGTCTTTCTCTGAGACGTCTATCCACTCTAATTGCCAGTTGCATATATTCATCAAGGCTCTTGGGTAGCGGATAATTCACAAGAGCATCTTTAATACTTTCAGAGAGTCCAATTCTAAATTGGCTGCACAAGGCTGGGTCATTCCACTTGGAGTCAATGGACCATCGACGGAACTCTGCGCTATACTCTTCAGCCGATCGTTTCGCTTGTCTAAGACTCCGTAGTTTAGAGTCTGCCGTTGAAGCCCGGTCTGGGTCAGCATACAAAAGCTACATGGCAGCAAAGAAGGCAGAGGCTGATTGTAAGGCTTCATCTGTAGACGCCAGTCCAAACGCCCAGGTCTGAGGGTCACCCTGAAGTAGTGAGATAATTAGGCCCACTCGTTGAGTTTCTGACCCGGATGAGTGGGGTCGTAGGCGGAAGTAGAGTTCACATGAGTTCTTAAAGTTAGAGAATTTAGACCGTTCCCCAAATAATTTTTCTGGAAGGGGAATCTTCGGCTCGACTGAAGACCCAGGATCCAGAGGTACAGGTAGTTGGTGGCTTTCCTGCGTAGCTACTCGTTGGGCCAGCTGGTTGATGGCGGTGGCCATAACTTGCACCTGTTGCATTAATTCTTCCATCTAGGAAATGATAATCTGGCCCGTGATAATGTCAAGTCCCGTGGGACACCCACCTTCCAAATAAGTCTGCAACCCCCAATCTCCGCTGCTAGCTTCGCCTATAGACAAGCCCCCGTCTGCCGGGACGCTAAACACGCCTCACCGGGCACGGTTGCCCCCAGGACTTTATAGCACAAAGGATGCAGACTTATGAAGGGGAAGGCAGATGAACCAGGAACGAGACTGGGCAAGGTCAAACAAGCAGAGGTCATACACGGAAGATCAGTCCAATGAAACGCGGCACCAGAGGATGAGATGGAAGAATAAATAAAGAAGACAGAGCAGACACCAATTCACACCCAGCAGCACGCTATCACAGGCAAGGACCAAATGTGATGGAAACACCTTTATAGGAAGTGGCAGACATGATTGAGGGACATGATTGGTGCACTCTAAGATACAAGGACTGATTGCCTAATTCAAACTATAGGGCGTTCCGCCCAGAACCACCTTGGGCTCATTGGCCCAACCCCGGAGCCTCCCCCACACCCACAGGGCTCATAGGCCCAGCGCTGATTACCTCAGCATAAATGCTGAGTGCTCGCGCACGCACGCGAGCACGACGCAGGACGTCAGGAGCGCGCCGCAATGCCGGGGACGCGGCCGCTCCAGGCGCCGTTCGCGGCGGAACTGCCCGAGCCGCCGCTCGCGGCGGAAACAGCCGAGCGGCCGTCAGCGACAGAAGCCGCCGAACAGCCGCCCGTCGAGGACGCCGCCCCGCCAGACCTCCGGCTGACCGACCGCAGATGGCGCGGGACCGAAGGCTGGGTGAGTAGCTCGTGACAGTGTCAATTTATCGTTAATGAAGATCCCGTTCTGCCACTCTTTTACCCGCGGCCATCTTGTTTTTAAAATTTATCCCAGTAAGCATTACAAAACGGTATATTATTTTTATGTGCAGCAATCTGATTTGTCCTGGGGAGGGAGGCATATGAGGATTGTTGTGTTGGTCTGAGTTACATTTCCAATAAGCTGTCTAGATGCTCAGTGTCCTATACTGGTCTCATGTCATGCAGAGAATATACATTAGGATGCTGCAATTCTGGCTGCTTGGTGTGGTCTATTAAGGGAGCACCATCATGCACACTGATGATCTTGTGTGCCCGGGGAAACACTGTGCACCCCACTGGCATGTCAAAAACTTCAGCAGCTAACTCTGAAGGTGATTAGTCTGTGGCACTGGAAAGCAGCCCTTGTGGGATAAATGGAGAAGTGAAGTTTGCAGTCAGGGTCCATAGTAGGGTGTATATGTGTTTTTTGATTTCACAGACTTTACCTTGTATATGTATGGTGTTAGTCTTAGTCCCTTAAAAAAGCATAAACAGTTCGGCATAAAGCTTAGCAATTACTTCCTGGACTTACCAGATTGTTTCAGCTAATCCTCTGGGGTTTAAGACACATGGGCGCTGACTGACCCATTTTTTATGGGGCAGTCATGGCCTAGTAGTAAAAAAAGCAGCCTTGTGACCGTAGGGTTCTAGGTTTGGCCATGGGACATGACTGAATTGTTCTTAAGCAAGGCACCTAACCTCCCAACTGCTCCCCGGGCACTGTAATTCTCTGTGTACACTCACTACACGTCTGGTTTAAAAAAAAATAGGTAAAATACAGAATAAATATTCACAGCTCTTTGCAATTAAATTTTAAGACAGACTGGGCGTCCCAATTCTTACTACTGTATAACTAGTCATCCAGTAAAGTGTCTGCAGCTGCGATTTTAAACTCTTATCAATTCCAAATGTAGATAAAGTGGAGCAAATAATTAGTTTTCCAGTGATGGTACTATGAATGAGCTGCATGGTAGAGCCCAGTGGGTAACTGGGAATACTCACATATTGCTGTACCAGTGAGATATTTATTTACCAAAATAGCCTAGCACCAACATTTAATAAAAAATTAATACATGCTTATTGTTCAGAATTTACTGCCAAAACAGCGCACGTGAACATTCAAGCATTTATGCTAGTTGGTAAATTTGTATGAAATATGGATGAATCTGATGTGTTTTGCCCCAATATGTCTGTTTTTTATACCAGTACAGCAAACAATGCGCATAATGACCCCCAAAGCTTGTGTGCAGCTGCTCAGCTAAGCTCCATGGAACTCGTGATGGCCATGATTGTATCAACCTTGTTTCCAGTATAGATACACTTCAGCAGTCGCAGTCTCTTGACCTGAGCTTGTGAAGCCAAGCACTTTATGGTTTTTACACTTCCCAACAACTAAACTAGGGAGTCTAGCAGGGTTAGAGTTAGAAAAACCCATAGCCTGGTTGTTGTAAGGTGGCATCTTATGACATTGCAATGTTGTAAGTCACTGAGCTCCTTTGGCACAGCCATTCCATTGCAAATGCAAATTTGTATAGCTGGATCACTCTTCTTATTAACAAAGTTAGAGCAAAACCCATTAAATAAGACTTTCAGTACCAACTACAGAAGCTGCCTGGTGGCTGCATTGACCATGCAATGGATATCCCACTTAAGCATGTGCTGGAAGCTCACTAGAAAGAATGGTGCATTGAACAGCACTTGTCACTAAAGTACATGTGAACAAACAGCTAGTGGTCAATGCCACTGTAGAAACGCAGAGTAGAGGGTATCTTGTTGTCTTGCCCAGGGTTCTTCTACAGGGATGCCGGGAAAAGGAAGGGGCATTTTTGGCCCAAACTGGAACCAAAGTTATATTTGCCTCTTGGTCCAATATTAAAGATTCCTAGAAGCACCCCAGTATTGGAGGCCCAGAGATCTGAATCACTTCCTATCCCCTGCCCAAGTCCACCTTCACTTACGGAGACAGGATCCATGCTGTATTGTTATTGTAATTGCACACATCAGTATCATCAGTATCCCCTGCTCTCCTGCTTTCCTTGCAAAGCTCCATCTAATGGGGGTCAGGAAACATCTGTGCACACATAGGAGACATGGGTAAATCTTCCCTATCATAAAGAGCTCCAAATCATCTTTAAATATAGGGGCATCTCAAATTAAGATCCACTGGGGGAACTGTTTATTTTGAATTTTACAAGCCCTTACTATCAATAGGAAAAGAAAGCAAAATTGGCTTGGAATCAATATCAGGCCCATATCAGGCCCCCATTACATTCATGATTATCTTACAAACAATGAAATGTCCCCTATCATCCCCTCATGGATGGCATCAGAACCGGACAAATCTGGGCCAGGCCACATTGTGCTTTGGGGGGTCCACTGCCAAGACTTGCACAGGAGCATTTTGGAATGCTAAGGAGGCTCTAGATGAGCCTTTCTCAATGGTCTTGTCCTGTCAAGAAATTGAGATGGGCCGCGAAATAGGATAAGGGATGCCAATTAAAAATGCAAGAAAAATGACGAGCTGCTTTGAGAATTAAATAGTAGCCCCACCCATCAGTCTCATCTATGTCTCAAGTATGAAGCACCAAGCATGTCTAGCTATGTGGAAAGACAGAGATTTGGTCGCATATATCTGCACATAACATGTTGAAGCCACACCTCCCCGACAAGGTACTCTGTTTATTGTGGTCCCTACTCTATATATATGAGCCTCATAATAGGGACATGTACTGCAGCTAGTAAAATACAGAGCTACTTATTGGGAGCTGCCGACTCCCATTCGGTGCACTACCTGGGGGAAGGGTCACAGCCTGCCGATATATGAGATCAAACCTCTTTTTTTCCACATAGTTAGACATGCTTGGTGCTTAATACTTGATGACTGGGGGCCTCCCACACTACCTATTTAATTCTTAGAGCAAAAAAGAGGATATGTCCCGCACAGCTCACTAAGATCTATTAATATACAATAATGCTGGTGCTGGCTGATAAAGGAACACCAAGGTGTATATATAGAGCAAGCTAAGGAAAGTTGGGCTGCCAGCACAGTTCCCAAAAAAACCTTTACCAATGAGCCGCACTACCACGCAACGCGTCAACGGTCTGAGGGATGAATGGCGAGGGGACCTGGCTCCATCCTTCTACTAACTGGTGATATTCATTCTATTTTTAAGCAGTCTATTTTGCACATGCTTAGCACTTTATATGTAGCACTAACCACTTTACTTATGTTTTTGGGTTGTTGTACTGCTGAGATTTGCACTTTATAGTGCACATTTTTTTCAGCACTAGCAAGTTTAAATATTTTTTTTGCACTAAAGCACTTTAATAGACTGCCTTTCTACTATATCATATGATTGAGGTTACCTTTAATGTATTAGAGCCACATTTTAGAGGTCCCTTTCCCCAGCACTTGTCTATTGTTTTAAATTGTATGTTTTTTAATGTGTGTATTGTTAATATTTAACAAAGGCATATTATAAAAACATATATCTATGGTGCTGGTCCTGCCCCCCCCCCCCCCAATAAATACATTTGGGCCTATCTAAAAAATTTAGAGTGAGAACTAAGCAAGCCTATTTGTTTTTTTTTAAACAAAACGTTAGAAAGGAAAAAGGAGAAAAGAAAAAAACCCTGGCTGCCTTTAACCTTAACTTTCAATCTGGGAAAGAAGTGCGTATAATTAGAAAGCCATATCGGCAAATTAGAAACTGTGGTGTTAAATAGAAATCCTGACCATGAAGCTGTTTCATACTCAGCAGAGGCTCGGGAGATCTGGAAGCAAAAAGAGACATGACTAAAGCATAAATTAACTTCCTCTCTGTACTTTCTATTATTGATCCCTGCTGTGTCTCTCCATTTTATGCTCTCCATAGAGATCAATCCTGCCTGCACCTCTGAAAGATATAAATATGAATAATTCAGCGACACAGGACATTTGAATCGATTATATTGCAAATGTTTGTACTTCATCATGGTATTGTACATGTGTGCATAAGTCTCAGGGGCAGCACTTCATAACAGATTTATACGTGCGCATCCTGTTCTGCTACCGCTGAACCTTCTCGTGCTGCTGCCTGTGTATGTGTGCACTACCGTGTCTTATGAATGTACTCAACCAGCCACTGCAGGAAGTCCTGGGGAAACTAATGCTGATCAGGATTTACCTGATTGCTGCTTTTGACCCCAATGCATAACTATAAAAGCAAATGTATGGGCAGCACCAAACAATCAACTCTAATACTGGTGCCCTGCTCTGGTAAGTCCCTATTTAGATTAATACGATACAGAAAAATGGGGGTGCCCCAACCCCCAAAGGGGGGATTATACCAAAGACTTACAAAGGCACTCTATCAATTTAAATACATATAAAGTACTGTAAAGTCACAGTTACATTACAAGACATGTTAAAAAATACTCTTAAAAACATATAACATATATGCAAACTGCCATGGGTGTAAAATGTTACCCAGTGGGACCACTAGTATGTAAATAAAATAAAAGCTAACAATTATAAAATCTAATTTAATCCATAAAGTGTCAGGTGCTTCCAAAAAATCACAAAGATGTATCTCATCTTACTTGTACCAATAGAGTGCAATACATGAGTCCCCACTGGGACCCCCGAACCCCGCAACACGTTTCGTGACGGATAGTCACTTCCTCAGGCAGAGTACTCACATGTTACTCTGATGCTCAGACGGGGCCATCCACAAGAAGGTAAACATCTTTTTGAAGGAGCACTATCACGAAATTGTGTATTATTAAAAACCTATATAAACACATTGGCTAATGAGAAGAGGGGTCACTTATACACCCAAACTGAATAGAACTCCTGCCATGCTTGTGGTTTTCTTCTTCTGGTAGGAATAAAATGCAGGGGCGACAGGTTTAGTGTATCAGGGGTGACAGAACCTGTCACCCGATTTCTTCTTCCTTCCATTAATAAAAATAAAAAACAAGCCTGGCTGGATATTTCTAGATGTTGGGTGTATAAGTGACCTCTCCTTCCTCCATCCAGAATACTTAAATGGATTTTTACTATTGGCCCATTTTTCATGATAGAGCTCTTTTAATTGGGGACCACTTGAGCCACATTGTTGTAAAGATTGGTATAAAGTTATAGATATAGAGAGTCAATGTATCCGATCTCAATAATTGCCACTACTGCCAGGACCTTCACATAAGGGTGATTTTTGCCAACTGCTGGGTTCCTAAGCAGCACTGCAGCTGTCATTGGCAAGCTCAGTACTGCCCAGATTGGGAAAATCCTTTCTTTGTAGGCGGATATACTATGAAATCCACTCAATGACTCTCCCCTCTAGTGATGTAGAGGCTGATTCATTACTAACGCTAAGTATCGGCAGATGAGCGTCTGTATAGCGGCGCTTAGAGCGACCGCTAGTAGACGCTCGCGTGCGGTTATGGGCGCTGTAACAGAGCACCTCGGTCGCTGTAGTAACCTGGCCAGCATTGATGAATGAGATGTATGTTGGGCGCTCTAACACCAGTACAGCGCTGCAGCGAGCGAAAGATAGCGCCAGCTCAGTGCGACCGACTCTCAGCGGCTCACACCATATTCAAGAAAAAAACAGACACACAGAGCGTAGGCGGTCTGGATCTAGTCGCTGTAGCATAGAGCGCCAGACACTATGTGATTAAAGTCTGTTTTTGAACACATATCCACCAGTAACAAAGAGAAAACACATGGAATGACATTGTTGTAACATTGTGACATTAATACTTTAGTGCCAGACCTGTAATGACAATTCTGCATAAAACAACAAAAACATTTAAAAAGTTTAAAAAAATGACCTTTTCTAGGCCAGGAGAGGTCACACAATTATTTGAGAGAAAAAAAAATTAAAAACAAAAAACCCTGTTTAAACATAAGAAAAGCAACGTCCATTGAAATGTATGGGAGAGCGACGGGTAGCGACAGGTAATACCTGGAGCTCTGGAAGCTAGAGCACCGGGTGCTATCTGCTGAGCCACCTGTAATGATGAATTGGACGCTACATGGTGCTCACCAGACACCTGGAGTTCACCAGACGCTGCCTGCCGCTACAAGGCTCTACCTGCCGCTATCCCTTGATGAATAACCCCCATAGATTGTCACATGGGAGAGATTTCAAAGAGGCCCTGCCTCCGTATCAAAAAAGCTTCCCTCCCCGGTGACTGGCATTACCCTTGGTGGACCCCAGGATAGGGCACCCTGCCCCAAAAATCTCCTTCAATGGGCTTTCCTCCCCGGCGGCCGGCATTACCCTTGGTGGACCCCAAGATAGGGCACCACGCCCCAATAATCTCCTTTAATGAGCTGCACAAGTACACAGTTATGAAAAATGAAAAAGCTTTATTACAGAAAATCACATACACAAAAACACACTACACTGCTAAAACCACAGCAGGGGCCTCTCTACTTGTTAATATAACAAAGTGAGTATCCAACAATTACTTGTCCTAAGGTTGTACATAGTAAATATATCTAAATAAAATATATATTCACAAATACAAGTAAGTTCAATTACAATTTTTAAGTGCATATGCTATCAAACAAATCCTAAGCCAATAATGCTAAACATTAGAAGCATACCCAACCCCATAAGGTAATAAAACCCAAGACAGAAGTGTATTATACTAACCAACCATTGAAAAAGTATTGCAGCGTAGATGGCAGCAGATCCATGGTAATAAAAACAGGTGGGCAACAGAAAGATCTATGAAAAAAAAAAAAATTAGGAATGTGAAGTGTCCTTTTTCACCTGCATTGTATCTTGAGTCAACAGCAATTCTCAAATTGTCACAACAGATGAGTATGTAGAAATCATAATGTACAAAATAAAAAGAAAACACAGAGCTCCTTCAATATAATGCAGCTAACACTCATTATAAGTATAGCATCCCAAAGTTCATAGCTTGAGGTTGGTGTCTTCAACCCGTCACCGGATGAAATAAACTCTTATCAGACCAAAAAGATTCGATGGCATATAGAATAATCAGATAATCTTCATCTCAAATGTATATGCTCTAACTGATGTTGGCCACAAGCCCAAATGACGCTGTTCCTTTAACAACTCCAATATAGCACTCAATATAGATGTAAGCGAATAAAGCGCACTTGTGCAATATCATAAAAACCAATTTAATATAGTAAGATAAAATAATGCACTCACAAACAATCCATGAAAAATAGCGCTTCAATATATAGTATCTCTCGCCGCACCAACCATCCCGGGCAGCCTCCGCAGCGTTTTATTAAAAAGAACGTTATTTAGAGCATCCGAATGGTGGGGGTGATTCTCCAAAGTGTCCCAACGCTTTTCGCCGACTTGCAGCTTGAGCTCGGGTGTGTAGAAATCATAGTCCAGGATATAGCCAATGATAAGAGGTCAGGTCTAAACGTTTCCCTAGGGGGCAAAAATGTTTCCCTAGGGGGCAGCCAAAACCACCGTGTCCTGCAGTATAAGGGCCCTTTTACATTGTACATTTCTGGCACACTTTTTTACCGCCGGCCCTATAGGCCATCCTTCAGTAGCTGTGGTTTCCAAACGCCAGTTGAGGAAGGAGACAGCAGTGTTGGCATTGGGACTGGGTAAAGGAGGCGGCGTCACCGGCAGAAAAGGCTTTGATGGCAACGGCATCAGATCAGGATAGGGGAGGTGGCGGCAGCATTGCGACCCTGACTGAGGAAGGGGAGGAGCCAGCAATTACCAGGAGACATAGGTGAGTATCTGGTCCTGTAAACTGCACTGCAATGGGGAGGAGGTGGCGGTAGCATTGTGACCCTGACTGAGGAAGGGGAGGAGCCAGCAATTACCAGGAGACATAGGTGAGTATCTGGTCCTGTAAACTGCACTGCAATGGGGAGGAGGTGGCAGCAGCATTGTGACCCTGACTGAGGAAGGGGAGGAGCCAGCAATTACCAGGAGACATAGGTGAGTATCTGGTCCTGTAAACTGCACTGCAATGGGGAGAAGGTGGCAGCAGCATTGTGACCCTGACTGAGGAAGGGGAGGAGCTAGCAATTACCAGGAGACATAGGTGAATATATCTGGTCCTGTAAACTGCACTGCAATGGGGAGGAGGTGGCGGCAGCATTGCCACCCTTCTGAGGAAGGGGAGGAGCCAGCGATTACCAGGAGACATAGGTGAGTATCTGGTCCTGTAAACTGCACTGCAATGGGGAAGTTGGTGGCGGCAGCATTGCGACCCTGGCTGAGGAAGGGGAGGAGCCAGCGATTACCAGGAGACATAGGTGAGTATCTGGTCCTGTAAACTGCACTGCAATGGGGAGGAGGTGGCGGCAGCATTGCGACCCTGACTGAGGAAGGGGAGGAGCCAGCAATTACCAGGAGACATAGGTGAGTATCTGGTCCTGTAAACTGCACTGCAAGGAGAGGAGGCGGCGGCAGCATTGCGACCCTGACTGAGGAAGGGGAGGAGCCAGAAATTACCAGGAGACATAGGTGAGTATCTGGTCCTGTAAACTGCACTGCAATGGGGAGGAGGTGGCGGCAGCATTGTGACCCTGACTGAGGAAGGGGAGGAGCCAGCGATTACAAGGAGACATAGGTGAGTATCTGGTCCTGTAAACTGCACTGCAATGGGGAGGAGGTGGCGGCAGCATTGCAACCCTGACTGAGGAAGGGGAGGAGCCAGCAATTACCAGGAGACATAGGTGAGTATCTGGTCCTGTAAACTGCACTGCAATAGGGAGGAGGTGGCGGCAGCATTGCCACCCTGCTGAGGAAGGGGAGGAGCCAGCAATTACCAGGAGACATAGGTGAGTATCTTTAAACTGCACTGCATTCAGGCACAGTTAAAACGAAATCAATGCGATTTAACTGTGCTGCCCTTAGACATCTTAGCGATGTATGAAACTCGCACTGTGGGCAACATGCTGTATGCAGCACATGTGAGAGAGTCCACTGATATGGGTCAGACTTTTTCCCCACATTCATTTTGATGGAATATTTATACTCCAATGGTACTAAAGATAGAAGGTGTAAAAGAGATTATTAGTAAATGTTGTAGCACACTGGTTATGTAACAGGGTGGCAGCATAGAGTATATTAATAAAGAAGCCATCTAGCAAGTGTTCAATACTTCCCAGTACCTCCTGCCTGCGGGAGACGTTGGGGTTATCTTTCACCTGTGGTCAGCCTGTAAGCATTAATCTATGCAATTGTCTGTGATTCTCATTACCTTTGTTATGCTTTGGAACTAGATGTTAAAGGGACATGCACCTATATTATAACTTTTCCGCAATGATTCATCTGCTTAGTTTTGACTCTATGTTAAAAGGCTATGTATGTTCTCCCTACTGATGTTGCATAGTAGTACTCCCTATTTAGGGAATATATTTTGTCCATAGAACCATTATATGCACTGTATATAATTATTTTCACTTTTTCTGTACAAAAGTACTTAAGCACAATAAAAGCATTAACTTCATTGCATAACTTCTATTTGGTGTTCATTCTTCCCATTCCATAGATATAAGGTGTAAAAGAGCCCTGTCTGGGATACCGACGTGCTCATATGGTGGCTAGGGAAGGGTTTCTGCCTCTGCAAGATGTGGCCGGTTGGTCTACCTTTTTATGGGGCATATTTAATTGGGATGCCTCATCGTGTGAAATCCTCTGGATTTCCTGATTCACTTACCTCTTCCATGAGCCCTCACTGGATCGCCACTGGCAGGACTCGTCCAGTCAGATTTCCTTGCTGCACAAAGGTTGGTGCGACATGGAAATCCGAGTTGAATAAGCAGTGCTGACTGGCTGAGCGGCCCGAGCATGCACCTTGGGAATAACGAAAAGGTGAGGAGACAGCCATATCTGGATGACCAAAGCAATGCGTTAAACTGGACCAACAACCTGGCACAGTTGGAAAAGAAAGGTAGCGGTGATTTTGGAGCTTCCACTCCCAACTGACATAACTGACAATGCACAGTAACAGGAAGCCCAGCAGCACTTCCTGTTTGCAGGCGGCCTGCAGATGCATGAGCCGCCATCTTGCTTTTAAAATTGACCCGAGTAGGAAGGAGTTAGAAAAAGATAACTTGATTTATATGTGCAGCAATCTAAATTGCCCCGGGGAGGGATGCACATGAGCACTGTTTGCTGTGTTGATCTGATTTAAGTAATTTTTGACTGTTGGTCCCCTTTAACACATGAAGCAAAGTCACAAAACAGATATTTTTATAGTCACAATAATACAAAATCTGAACACATTGGAGTCGATACAGCACTAGGTGAGAAAACTTTACTACATTTTAGGAGAGAAAACTGCCATTCACTTTTATTATATACCCTAGGAATGATTCAGCAACCGGATGTAAATTTTCACCGGGTGCTGAATTCAGCCACAAAGAAGACAATGCACAGGAATGACAGTTTTGTCTCCTAAAAGGAAGACAAAACTGTACAGGTGCCCAGTACTGTGTATAGTTTTGGGTACTTGTGCTTATAAAGGAAATATCAGAACTGGCGTTCAAAGAAGGGCAACAAAGTTAATAAAAGGAGTGCGGGGGCTAGAGTACTCTGAAAGATTGTCCAAGTTAGGCTTATTTAGTCTAGAAAAAAGACGATTGAGGGGTGATCTAATAACTATGTATAAATATATTCGGGGTCAATACAAGGATCTGTCCCACAATCTATTTATACCCCGGAGTGTAACCATAACCCGAGGGCATCCACTAAGGTTAGAGGAAAGGTGCTTTCTCCACCGACATAGGAGGGGATTCTTCTCTGTAAGAGCAATGAGCCTATGGAACTCGCTGCCAGAGGAGGTAGTAATGATGGATACAGTAAAAACGTTCAAAAGTGGTCCGGGATGCCTTCCTGGCATGTAATAACATTTCCGGCTATGGCTACTAGACCATTGGAAGGAGATAAACAGGCTGGATGGACTGTCTTTATTTAGCCTTACATACTAGGTTACTATGTTACTAAGGCCCTTATTTAACAAGGGATAGCGCCAGGTAGCGAATGGTGAGCGAACGGTAATGACGCTCACTGCCACGAGAACGCCGGCTCCCCTCCGCAATCACACATTTATCAAGCCGATCCTGCTTAGCGACTGACAGAGCGCCAGATAGCGAATCATTCATCATTATTCCAGCCTCACCCCACAGCGCCAGCGAGCGACCTTGAACAGCGACAGGTATGACCTCTCGCTACCTGGCGCTCTCCAATGCATTTCAATGGAGCAATCTTTAAATATTCTTAATTAATTGCTATTAATGTTTTATTTTTTTTTTAAATGTCAAAAATTCTGTGACCAATTCTGCAATGTTAGATATTTTTTTTAAGGTTAAAAAAAAAAAAAAATTGTGCAGAATTGATATTACAGGTCTGATATTAATGTATTCATATTACAAAATGTTTTGAAAAACATGTTTTTTTTTTCCCCTAAAAATATGGTTGTTTGGGGGTTAAAAAACTACTTTTAACCCATCGCCGCCAGCGCTCTGGGGTTTAAACAAGCATTTCACAGCGCGAGAATTTTTGGAGCGTGATTTGTTAATGAATATGCTGGGAGCCGTTCGCTATGGCCATTCGCTGTCATGCGCTCCCATACAGCGCGGAACCTGTCAAACAGCGACTCCTAACCCCGTATTCAACATTACTGCACACCAACTGAGTCGCTGTCAACAACCGAACAACGGCCAAGCACAGCGAATGCTAGCGGGCGCTGTGAAAATAACGCTACTGTCGCTCATCTGTCGCTACCTGGTGCTATTAATGAATCGGCCTCTAAGACACAAAACTAGACACAACAAAAAATGTAAAACACACCAAAAAAACAAACAGGAGGTGTGGTCTAGAGGGAGACCTGAAAATCACAGTATTTGGAGAATACTCAATTCATTAAGTGTATATATGCAGTAATATCCGTTCCCTGCCTATGATCTGAATCACTACCTCAAAATCACCCCTTAAGAATGTATACTATGTATAGAGTGCCAAAGTGCAAAGAGTAACCACAATGTAATATGCTCCAAACAAAAAAATAATCATCAAATTATCAAAACAGTTTAGCAATAACAAATGTCTACACATCCTTATTGCATGTTCAGATGCTCCCACATAAACAGTTAACAGGTCCATGTAAAAAAACATGAACCAATGGAATAACTAGAGTTGAGCAATTTTTGATTCACCAAACATCCCCAAGAAATTCGGGTTCGTCTGAATCGAACTTGCACGTACTCTCAAACACTTTATCGAAACAATAAGAAAATAAGCTTACCCCAGCTTACCTCCGTTCCCTTTGCCAGATGATGTCCTCATGCCTGGCACCGGCAGGTGTCTTCAGCGGGACAGAGGTCCCCCCTATCCAAGCAAAACCAGCTCAGGCACAAGCTATGTGGGCTGGTAGACCAGGGTTCCGAGGCTGAGCAGCGGGTCTCTGGCCCTGAAGGCTACCAGCCTGCAGTGCCCAAATGGGACGGGGCTCTTCTGCACCCCTTTGAGACCCTCCTGCCCTGTGAACTGGTATAGGGGTCTCAAGGACTTAAATGGTTTAAATGTAAAAAAAACATATACACACACACACAGAATAAAGTATTTTATTATTCCCTACCCCCAACCTCCGATCCATCACTGATCGCTGGTATCCCGCGCCACCTGCTGCTGCTTCTGACTTGATTGATTGGCTTCCGCCGATCTACCCGCCTTTCTGACATCTTGTTCCCTGCTGCAGGGAGGGGCCTTTTATACTGGCAGAGTGAGCTGATGTCAGGTCACTCACTGGTATAAAAGCCCCTTCCTGTGGTGAGGAGCAAGATGCTGGGGGCACATCCGTGGCTGTGGATTCTGTGGAGAGTGTGAATTTTTTATTTAAGGATTTCAGGAAACTTCGGATTTGTGCTGAATCGATTTTCACAGGAAACGTCAGATTTGTGCTGAATCAATTTTTCCCTGAAACGTTCTAACAAACCAGTTTGCTCATCCACAGTAACAAGCTCTCCCCCTCTGACCCATGAGCTCATTCCTCTTATCCCGTTGTACAGCCATATCTGGATGCCCTGGCAAGCAAGTAAGATTCTTGGTTGTTGTTCCTCTTTAACAGAAAATGAATAGGTGTTACAAAGGATCCTTGTGTAGTTTCTCGGTCAGTGACACCTCTTTGATCGTTTTAACGCTCATTAATTTTCTGTTAAAAATGTCTCTTTACCAAGCTATCACGATCCAGGAAATCCAGTCCACAAACGTGCCCCATAAATCATTTGGATGTTCAGCCAGTTTCCCATTTTATGGTTACCTATTGTCCTGATTATTGGGAGGTGGTAATGAAATATGGGTACAGTCAATTGCTCCCTTTACATTGGAAATAAGCGCCATATGGTAAAACCCCATCTTCAAAGCATTCCACTTAGACTCGGATGATGAGAAGGACACATATTTTGAACATATCATCCTCATGCCTTACAAGCACTTGTCAAGAGACCAGCTGACTGATAACTGTGACATTCCAGCTGCCACCGCACCACTGCGAGGGGATGATCCATTGGCAGACAATTGTAGTCAAGGCAAACAGCTTGGTAATACCTGAAGCAGAATGTGAAAGTTTTTTAGTCCGGGGAGCCATAGAGGGCCATAGTTCTTCTTTCAAAGCAGGCAACGCTGCTCTGTTAAGTTGGTAAGCTCCAAAATAGCTTTATCTGACAGGTTGTCAGTGTTACAGCACTAATGAAAAGCTTTTGGTTCTCTCAACAGAACATCTCAGGCCACATTGCACTGTAAGTGATGACATTTATCTACAATAGCTTCAAAGGTTTCCAGGTTTTTACCAAATCTGGCTGCTCACTTTATAGGAGCTTTATTGGGAGAATTGGTCTAATAATAGAAATCAACACAGCATATTAGATGGCAAGAGGAGGGGTTACTTAAACACCCCACATATTCTAGACATTTTTTACTGGAGGGTAGAAGAATCAGGGGTTGTAACCATTTTGCTTTGTCAGAAGGCCCTTAACCCAGCCTATGCTGTAATAATAGTTTATTGCTATTGCAATTGTTCTGATGTGTTTAAATTATTTTATACATCATGCAATGCTTTGGGCATATATTAGAATAGTTAATTTTACTCTTCTTCACAGGTCTGGAGAGGACTTGCCCCCACCCCATCTGAACACCCCAAAGGTTCGGCCATGTATTGGGCTGGTTCTAATTTCTCAGTTATAACACTTCTGATCCCTCCCAACCGCATCCTTTTTACAGCATTACCACAGCAAGAATGTGCAGAAGCATCAGGAACTCAAGGGGGGGGGGGGGTCTATGAGTATATACCTATATATATATTCCTAACTCCAGTACTACTATGATTAACTCCTTTTGTTTAATGTGGCTGCTTGGCCGTGGGTCGCTAGTTTTTAGCGACTCAGTCGCTGTGCAGTAATGATGAATACATTGTGATGAGTCGCTATTTGACTAGTACAGCGCTGTATGGGAGCGCATGTTAGTGACTGGTCAGTGCGACCGACTCACAACATATTCATTATAAAAACATCCTGACAAAACTCTGGCGCTGAAAAATGCTTCTTTGAAGCCCAGAGCGCCAGAGGCTGTGTGTTTAAAGTCTGTTTTTCAGCATGTATCCACCAGTAACAAAGCGACAACATATGGAATTACATTGTAATAACATTGTAACATGAACACTTTAATGCCAGACCTGTAATGTCATTTCTGCAGAATTATAAAAAAAATGAAAAATTTGTGGAAAAACTGCTTTTTCTATGCCAGAAGAGGTCACAACATTTTTTGGAATTTTTTCCCTCCAAAAAAACAACATAAACCCTGTATAAAGAGAAGAAGTATCGTCCATTGAAATGTATGGGAGAGCGACAGGTAGCGAGAGGTCATACCTGGCGCTGTGCAAGGCTGAACGCCGTTGCTGTTCGCTGAGGCTGTGAAAATTATGAATTGGACGCCATATGGCGTTATCCCAGTCGCTAAACAGATTCTGCTTGATAAATGTGTAATTGCTGCCGTGTCCGGTGTTCACCAGTCGCTACCTGTCGCTACCTCTCATTAACCAGGCGTTACCTGACGCTATCCCTTCTTAAATAAGGCCCTGAGTTTTTTATGGGGTGGTATTACCCATTAGGCTAGATATCCCCCTATGGCACTTTTCATGAGTATCTTTTCACCAGAATTGGATGGGCAGTGGAGAAGATTAAGGTTGGCAGGAGCCCAACATGTTTTTGAGGACAAATGCAAGGTTTGCCTCTTGAAAAAATAATAATAGGGTTCAAATCTGCCTGCTCCTGAATTTAAGAACTGCCGAGTTTCAGCAGCAATATATTGATAAAAAAAGAAAAATAATTTTACACTTGATCTCTGAAAGCCTGTCACCATTGTTACTGGAACTGGAGCATCATCAGAGGAACTCTGTAGATCACTATGTCCTAGGTCCAAGCTCTGTCCAAGTCACAGCAGAGATGTGTCAATTTCCCATCAGGTCTTCTGAGAATTGAGACTTTCTTCAATTGCCTTGTGGCAACAACAGCAATCTGTACATTTAACTGTCAACTTAAAAAGACTAACACCCTTTCCCCCGTCACTTGCTGTAATCCTAGAAGTGTGAAGGCAGGAATCTACGAAACATGGGACAAGTATTAGTTAATTAGCTGCTTGTCTGTCTACAGCCCAGAGTCTAGCCACAGGCTTCATTGTAGGTCATTGGTGGATAAAATGCTGCCTGAAAGCTTATTTCACCCACTCACACAGACACAAGGAAAAGAGATCTATGTATGCCATGAAACATATTTAATCTGCTGTCATATTGTAACAGGTAGTTGAAGTATCAGTTACAGCAGTAAAACATTTAGACGGGTTTTATTTAGAGTGTTTCATGTAAGAACTTCAAAAGAAATGTGGAGAAACAGGTATTCTATAGAAACACGTCATTGTATTCCTTTTTCCCCTTTTGTGAAATTTCACAGTATACCTGTGACAGGTGGAAACCATTCATTTGCCTGATCGTACTGTGGGGGTTATTCAAGAAGGGATAGCGGCAGGTAGCTCCACTTAGCAGCAGGCAGCGTCTGGTGAACGCCGGGCGCTATAACCAAAACCACATTTATGAAAGCGAATCTGGTGAGTGACTGTAACAGCACCATGTAGCCTCCGATGTATTATTACAGGCGGCTCAGCGTATAACGCCAGCGCTCTAGCTTCCAGAGCGCCAGGTATTAACTTTCCCTCAGTGTCGCTCTCCCATACATTCAATGGGCGCTCATTTGCTTGTGTTTAAACAGCGTTTCCCATTTTTTTTTGTTTTTATTGCTCCAATCATTGTCTGACCTCTCCTGGCTGCAAACAAAAAATTTTAGGAACTTTTTTGGCTTTTAAATTTGTATGCAGAATTGTCATTATAGCACTGGCACTAAAGTGTTAATGTCACAGTGTTAAAACAATGTCATTCAATGTGTTTTCGCTTTGTTACTGGTGGATATGTGTTCTAGAACAGACTTTAATCACACAGTGTCTGGCACTCTATGCTACAGTGCCCAGCTTTAGAGCGCCGATGCTGTGTGTGTGTCCTTTTTTGATAAGTATGATGTGGAGCGCTGAAAGTCGGTCGCACTGAGCTGGTGCTACCTCTCGATCCCTGCAGCGCTGTACTGGAGTTAGCGCACCCAACATACATCACATTCATCAATGCAGGCCAGGTTACTACAGCAACTGAGGCGCTCTGTTACAGCGCCCGATACCCTCTTACAGCGTCTACTAGTGGTCGCTCTAAGCACCGCTATACAGACGCTCATCTGCCGATACCTGCTGTTAGTAATGATTCAGCCTCCACGTGTGCCCTCCATGGTCCTGATGTATTTACCCAATTCAGTATCCTTTAATTTATAGCATTTTAGCTAGTGTTGCAAGAACTCAAGGATCATTTATATATGAATTTTGCTGAACAGAAGGTAATTTACCAAAATGTAGGTACAATTTTGTCAGCACCATTTTTTAATAAAAAAAACTAAATTACCAGTGATTTGCATTTAAATAATGTCATTTTAGAACCAAAGAAAGGCAGAATATTTGTTCGTTAATGATTAATGGCTTTCACATTACATACAAATATATTGTCATTGTCCAGGCAAAAAAAAACAAAAAACCCCTATGCTCACCTTTTATTGCCTGCAGCTCCTTGGTACAGCTCCGGTGCATTGCGTGGTCCTCTTCTTGTCTTCAAACTCCGTCTCCTTGCATGCCCATTCAATTCATTAAAGAAAGCCTCAATGTCTGATTGGCTTTTGCTAAGTTTTAAAACACATGAGACGAGTAAAGAAGCTGTGGGTGACAAAAGGTGCGTTACAATTTTCTGCCTGGACACCACTTTAAGGTGTTAAAGGGAGATTTTACGTTCACGTTAGAAAAAAAAGGCTAAAGGGAATCTCTATGCGCCCAAGTTATTTGGTGGCTAAGAGTTTTTCCAATTCAGGATGCACCCAGGAAGGGGCTGACCTGAGGGCAGTTAAGAGGGTTTTTAGTTCTTTTGAAACAACATATGTGGGCTAATGCTCAGGGCTAGTGTTAAGGGGGGCAAACTGGGTAATTACCCAGGGCTCCCATCACCAAAGGGGCCCAGGGTAATTTCTTTGCTTGACGGCTGGTGGTGTGCAGGGGAATCTCAGTGGGGTGGACAGGGTAATCGTACCAGCACCACCAGCCTGCTAATGACTGGCCTCAGGACCAAAGGACAATCAACCCTTAGAGGTATTTTACAACAAAGCCAGTGGTTTATAACCAGCTTACAGCACGTCGATGGGACCTCATTGTTGAAAGGTATCAGTCAGGAGACGGGTACAAAAATGTCCAAGGCATTAAGCAAGTGTGGTACATGTTACAGTGTCCTTAGCGTATTACTGAAGGCCTGTTCACTAAGGCACATGTGGTGTAGCACACTAATGGTGGCCTCTGTTTCATGTCTAGAGCTTCCACAGGCAGACAGGGTTGTGGTCTGCACATATTTGCTATGAAGCAGACCCCAACCCTGTCTCACTCGGAAAACAAGGCCTTTGCCATTACTGTGTGCCACACAATGTGCCTTGGTTCCTATGCCTTCACACTGGCGGATACTTTGTCACCCGTCTGCCCATTTGCTTGGTGTAACGCGGCACACATGCGTAGGCGAAGCATGGCATAACATAGTATATGTACTTACAAGCATAATGTATTCCCACTCATTGGAGGTAAAGAGTGCCAATTGTCTCTTTCGTCCTGGTTCAGCAGCGTGGCACACGCCTGCATCATTGCGCCCCAGCACCGATGTGCCCCAGCGGATCCTGGAAATATTGTGCAGGGTGACGTACATATGCCCATGATGTTGTAGCCTGTAGATAACACCTGTGCTCGTCTGTTATATAAAGTCTTAATTGGGGTCCAATTACCCACACACTTGTGTATAAAAGCACATGCCTTAATCCATGCGTGATGAGATCTGGCCCTAGATTTCACAGCGAGTCACTAGTGCTGCTGGGCTGGAGCACAAGTATGCTCGCCAGGTGCTGAAGAAATTAGATAACTTGAAGACAGTGTTCCAGAAGAAAATACACTGGACGGCATGAGGGGTATGTGTGAAGGGTCAAAATGGATGTTTTTTTGTTTACACTTTTTACCAATCATGTGCTCAGCCATTTGTGTTTTGTTTTAGCTTACAAACTGGCCTGCTGCACCCCGACACCTTCCAGGGGGTATCGGGCACCATCGATACAGACATGCGTAACAAGTGGTAAAAGTTGGCTCCACAATGCTTATCTTGGGAGGGGGAGAACACAAACATAACATTTGCCACGAACAAGAGTGGCCAGAAGCTTGCACCAACAGTGAGTGCTTTTCTGGGACACGCATGTTTGCTAAGCAAGCACACAGATGTGTTGACCTACAATTGCAATCAAGAACAGCCCTTGTTATTGTTTGCAAATTTGTGGTGGGCACATGTAACTGTGGTGCCCATTGTGTACCCCATGTTGAGTAGCTTAAGGAGCGTGTTTGGCTTAGACTGCTTCTGCCTAGCTTGCAGCTCCCACCCAGCCGCCACCCATGTCTCCACCTCCGACACCAAATGGAACAAAAGCTCTGCATTCATCACCTGAACCTTGCCCCAACAACTGGACCAAGCCCGAGCACCAATGATGAAACCCAACCATTAACTGAGGTAAATGAGTTGCTGCAATGAGATGATGGAAAGGCTCATGGGGGATGTGTAGGCTCAGGCTAATGAAATTAAGTAAGGTATTTGCTGTGTTTGAGCTTGTGGCCTCAGAAAAGGGGTTAGCAGCCACGGCTAACAGCAATGCCAAAACCGAGATTACACACCACTCTCACATGCGGGAATGCATTCTCGAGAGGCTTAGAATCAGGCTTAATGTTGGCACAAAACCTTTAGGCCTATGATAAAAAGATGGAATTTTGAAAGAGATGACTACCATGATCCAAAGCAGACCCTCACATCCCCCCACATCCACACAAGAATGGTTTTACCAGAAGAAGAGTTTTGGAATTGCCCAGCCAGAGCCCAGACCTGAATCCAATTGAAAATCTGTAGGGCCCACAGCAAATCTCCTCACAATCTCACATATTTGTAGATCTTTTGCAAGGAAGAGTGGACAAAGATTGCCAAGTCAATATATTCCATGCTGATAGACTCATACCCTAAAAGACTGAATGCTGTCATAAATTCAAAGGGTCCTTCAACAAAGTATTAGTTTAAGGGTGTTTGATTTATTCAAACAAATTATTATAATATAACTGATGTTATTATCCATTTTTTTTCGCTCTAAAAGTTTCCAGTTTTTTGATGGAATTTTACTGATTATACTTGAAATTAAAGCAAAGCAAACCCTCGCAGCAGAGGATGGGCAGCATGGAAGCATGCATGGCTGGGGATATGTCCACTGTGCTCCTGATTGCTGAAGCCCTGACGTAAACAGAGACATTTGCTGAGCCTTGACGAGCCGAGCATTACATTTGCAATGGCTCTGATTGATTGATGTGCAGTAGGACCAGGTAGATTTGAGTTGTTCTAGGTGATCCTGGGGTTTTCACACAGTGGGGCATCCTAGTTCATCCTGGGGGCAAGGAACAAAACCTGTTTTTTCCGCTTTAAATGTGGAAAAAGTTAATGTGGTCACATTTCTCCTGCTAGCAGACCATAGCTCGTCTTAAACTGGATGCTGGTGGTGATACCATACAGTCCTGTCAAGTACAAGGTTCGTGTTTACTGTGAATTTCCAGTTTTTGTTGGGTATAGGTAACCCCAAACTATTAGACCTACGAGTTTAACCCCGCCAATAAGTTCTAATAATACATGATTTTTAAAATCTACAAAATTCTATATTGGTATAACAAATAGTGTATAAAACGGAGGAGAGACGCACAAATCCGTTATCTCCTCATGGATTACAGTGTAACTGCACCTAATTTTTTTTAAAAGTTTTTTTGAATACACATGATTGTTTAGAAACATAATGTTGTTGCATGTATTTGTTCATTGTACAAAGCAATACAAGGGAAAAAACATGATTAATTAAATATTGTTACACATCTTTTTTTCTTTCAAATGATTCAAATAGGTGAAGGTGAACTAGTTTCGCCCGTCAGGGCTTCTTCTGCACCATATACACCTTGTGTCCTCTATTCACACTTTTTATGGCTTCATTCAGTAAATGTTGTAACAATACCTTGTGATTTCATGTTTCCCCAGAAAAACTGGCTATACACATGGCTCATACATGTAAGGTCAACGTGCCCGGCCCCATATACTCCAGGTTCAGTGGTCACTTCTTGTCAGGGCGCAAGTGGGGGGTGCCCCCACCTCTCGTTACTGTGAATTTACTTTTATTCAGCTGTATCACAGTGATATCTTTTAGATGGTCTATGAGTTCTGCATATATGTGAAAATGACCCTGTGACCTCTCATCAGAATGACACTAATTCTTCCAATCAGCAGTCATTTTTTTCCTTTCACACAGCCTTGTCATGGATGTGGTTTTTGTTTACAGTGGCCTTTGTTTGATACATAAGATCAAGACACAAAGCTTTCCCTTTATTTCACCTGAGGGTGAGGACCAATTTCTCCAAAAAGCTGACAGCTCATTTGTACTTTTAAAGCCAGCTGACCTTAAGTCAAATAACATTTTGGGTCAGCTGAATATCCTCCCCCCGGGAAAGCACAGTTAGTGATGCCCTGCTGCCCCTTGAAAATGGGTGTTCAGTACTCACCCTTCCCTTCATCATATACGTCTTTAATTCTGTAGTTTCAATCTGTAGCATTTCATTTTTATAAAAAGTATAAAGGCATCCTTAATTTTACTTATACTGCATACATTAATAGTTGTAATATACAAAAGCATAGTTAATCCTCCATTGTTCAGAATCAGATCAGAATTGAATTTATTATTATTTGTCTCTCTACCGGCCGGCAAACATAAAATCACATACTCACCTACAGTCCTGCGCAGCTGAATGACCCAATGCCGGTAGTTTGAATCTTACCGGCATCAGTAATCTCATCCCCGCCATCCCCAGTGTTACTCTCCTTGCATCAGTCATGATGATTGACCACGCCTGCTCTATTGACTCCAATGCCAGCCCTTGACTCGTCTCCTCCATTGAATTGAATGGAGCAGGTGTGGCCTGACTAAAGGCAGGAAAAAGCGAGGCGGCAGCAATGTGACCATGCACCGTAGTCTGGCATGGGAATGGCATGGTTTGGATATCCGGTGGGCATAGGTTTAACCCCCCCCTGGAATATCACTGATAAGCTGTGCAGGGCTATAGGTAAGTCTGTGGTATTTATTGATTTTGTCTGTAGAGTCTCTTTAACTATATACCTTACATACCCACAAGGGATTTCTTGGGGCATGGAGGCTAGATACAGTGGAAAATAGCATGGGTAGACAAGGGTCAAAAATCAGCCAGGGATTATAGTGGCCCTCGGTGAGCCCATAAAACCTTGAGTCCCCCAACGTGTTAATGGGTTGTACTCCATAGCTGGAAGGGGAAGGTTAGGACTAAGAAAAAGAGAATGACGTTGGCGGGAAACCTGATCAGGCTGCTAGATCATGATGCCATCCTCAGCTATGGAGGAAGATAAAAAGGCCCGGAGGAGGAGGGACAGGATAGGCTGCCATTGGGGTTGGAATTAGAGATGAGCGAACCGGTTCGGACGAACCGGAATTCGCTCCGAATTTCAGGGAAAATTCGATTCGGCACGAACCCGAATTCTTTTTGGTTCGTGCTGATCGAATTTTCCGCCGCTCTCAGCTGTCATCAGAGGACGCGTCATCAGAGGGCGCAGCATCAGAGGGCGCCTGAGAGTGACGCCGGCCTCCACGCTCCGAGCATGCAGGTAAGTGTTTGCTTTTTAAACAAATGCCGGCATGGTGGCAGCGGGCAGGCCGGCTGCGCTGTCAGCGGGCCGGCGGCGGCCCGCTGACAGGCGTAGCCGGCCTGCCCGCTCCCATCATACCGGCATTTTTTTTTCAGATGAGCGATTCGTGAAAGTTCGATTCGGGCGAACCCGAATTTCTTGGGGAAATTCGGCTAATCGCCCGAATAGAACTTTCAAGAAGTTCGCTCATCTCTAGTTGGAATATCAACTAGTATTTAACAATATTACCCCCATACTAACATATAAAAACATATCTTGTACTTTAATATGAAGACTTCATCAGGTAGGTATATGTGTCTGGTGGTCTAATTTTAAGGCATTTATGATGGTGATCTTGCATCTGTTTGCTTGTTTTAATTCATATGATTAGTATTGTTCAAATGTTCTCTTTCTTTTCTTTACACTTTTCTTCCTGAAGGTGCTAATAGCAATTATTAGGCACTCATGGAGAAAAGAGTGAAAAGTCCACCTATATACTTCTCAGACCCCTTTTTGTGTTATTTTTAGCTTTATGCTTTCACTATCCTAACCTGCCTGAATTCATAAATGTAGAGCAGATGGTTCCCAGAGTCACTAGTGCTCTTAAAAGATGCATGTCACTCAAAGCTTGGGGTGTAACGACATTAATATTTCATCACAAGGTGAAGTCTCGAGCTTACAGGACTTAAATGAATTGGATGTGACAGCATTAAGCTGTGACACCGAGATGGGCACAAAATCTCTTCTAATACATCAGCGGCTCACAAGGATGACATGTTCTTCCACTTCATTTTACAGTACTAATTTCTTGTGATGAACTTTGGCTTTGGCTTCAGGTCATTGTTATATTTGATCTGGCTCGACTAGACACAAATAGAGTCAATATTTAAGTGAAACTATTTATATTACTATTTATATATTGTGTCTAAAATACCCCCCCCCCCTAGCCCTACTAGACAGCATAGGACATCCTCACAGCTTGGAGGATTAATAGCTGGCTTCAAGTCATGGCAGCTTACCATTCTCTATGCCAGCTGTACTCAACTGGCGAACCAGGGTCCGAATGCACTCGGCGCCAGATTTCCGGACCCCTGCCCTGACAGCTCTGCTTCCGTGTTGTCGTTCTCACCACTGCCCCCTTTACCTGATCTGCAGTGAAGTTCTTAGTCTCCCTGCCAGTGACATGACTCTGTTCCCTGGCACCTAGCATTGCAATATGAAGTACTGCACAGGCGCTAAATGGCACTGCATGGTACATAGAAAAAACCTTTGTTTCTCTGTCTCTTTGTCCCATCCAATCGTGTCCCCTCTGCTCTGTCCCATCCAGTCCTGCCCTCCCAGTTTTGCCAATCCATTACTCTTTCTTCCAGCTCTGTCCATCTACCCCCCCCAGTTCTGTCCATCCATTCCTGTCCTTCTAGTTCTGTAGTTCTGCCCATGCATCCCTTCTCTCTCTTCATCCCTCGCTGCCCTTCTTGTTCTGTCTATCCATCACTCTTCTTTACAGCTCCTCTCCCATTCATCCCTTTCCCCCGAGTTCTCATGCTTATTTACCAGACCATATTGACGGTAACATTTTGGGCCCTAGTCAACCCCTGGACACAGCCTGCACAGAATGCGCGCGCGCGGGGGGGGGTTAAGAGTAGTGTACCGCAGGCCAGAGATGTAGGGAGACCAATCAGATTCTTGGGGTGCCCCCCCAGTGCGCTGATTTCTAACTATCCATCCACCCTACAACAGCCCCCTGCCCGGACCTTCACCGCTCACTATAAAAGGACCATTACAAGAAATGGTTGAGTACCCCTGCTCTATGCCTTTTGCCACAGGTCTAGTGATCTCCTGAGGGTACCTGGGGTACAACATCACAGCTGGGGTAAACCAGCCTCCTCCTTTGTTCCTATGGTGGCACACCAGAGATGAATGAGAAAGAACCTAAAGAGAATTTTCCAGAGGATGCCACACACTCTGGTAGGAGTCAGCCCAGACACTGCCATGGGATGCTGTAGACCTTTATTGTGCAAGCAAGTCAGAATTCACTGAAGACCTTCAAGCAAACATCTATAAGATTCCTGGGCCGATCAGATCCCTGATTCTTATTTAAGACACATCCCAAGATCATAATTGAGGTCCACTTACCAGGTAGGTGCATGTAGGGTTGTGTGTGTCCACACCGGGAAACTGTACACCACGATGGTGGGGGCTCCAGGAAACAGGGTCAGCCACGTTCTTTTGGGAGGGCCTCTTAACATCCTCAGGCAGCTTCTGTGGATCCATTCAGGACCTCTGTAGGGAGAGCAGGAAGAGTATGTAGGGGAGGGTATAGGGGGTTCTGAGGCCTGAGAGGGTGAGATGAAGAGTGTGCTTAACTTGGCTGGAAATGTGCAGCTTCCATTCTAATACCAGTGGCCCTGATCCTTGGTGGGCTGGCAGGGCTTGGTGGTGGGACCCGTGGGGATGCCATGGGGGTCCCTGTCTCTAGATGGTGGCCTTTCTGGCCTGATGCTGCAGGGCCTTTACTCACTCTGATGCTGCAGGGCCTTCGTCATGCCGTTAGGGCTTGGACGTTGTGCTTCTGGCTGGATCCCCTGGCTATTCCCAGTTTCAGGGGGTGATCCCTCTTTCTTCTATTAAAAACATAAAAACAAGCCTGGCTGGATATTTCCTGATGCTGGGTATATAAGTGACCCCTGATCCTGCCATCCTGCATATTTATATGGATTTTTATCATTGGGCCATTTTTTCACGATAGTGCTCATTTAAGTGAGCGTTAACTGAGCCTGAGTTGGATTGTGCTGATATCTATTGCTTCTACTGAAGTTAAAATCAGCTTTCTTTCATGGATTTGATATGAGCTGAAGTGTCACTAACAACTGAATAAAGTGGAACTAAACTGGTTAAAGTGGGCCAAAACCCAGGATTTTGACTATCCTGATTGGGGGTGCCCCGCTGTGTGAAACTCCCCAGATTGCCGAAACCAACTCACCATGTGTGGCCGCTCGTCCAATCAGCGAGCTCGGATCCGCTGACGTCACGTTGTCTAAGCCTTCGTCTAAGGTGAGCTGCCCTGGGTGCGCTGACAGCCGCATCGCCCGCTACCCTGTAACAGGGAGCGTGCCCACACCAGCCATTCACAAATGCCTGGTGTGGACCTGTGTTCTGCTAGACGGATAGGAGGGATGTGGCCACGGCTCGCACATGCGCCATCGGACCAGGAAAGAAGGTAAGTGTATGGGCGACCTGGGGGTCTCACACAGCAGGGAATTCCGATTTTGGATGCCCCGGGGGGGGGGGGGGGGGGGGAGGGTCGATCGGCCAGGGAATCTTATATATTTCCGATCGCAGTGGGTTTTGGTCCACTTTAAGGAACTGCTGTGTGGTGTGGTGGGGTTTGACATTCGACTGTGAGAGTACTATGATATAGAGAGAGCTGTTGAAGTGATATAACCGTGACATAACGCTGTTGAATTATAAGGATTGTTCTGTTTGTCTGTGACAAAGTAAAAGCTGATCTTTATTACCTCTGCAGTCTGTGACTACCTGTGAGCCACGTGGTCCCCTGAACACTGTATAGGCAAAATGCAGCGCAACACAGATGTAATGGAGCCAGTAAATTTCTATGGGCAGAACTTTTCACCTGATTTCATCACGATGATGCATTTTTACTCCATTGTGGGTATTAGCCTTCATACTCGAATCCCGACAGGTGCCAGTTATAGATTTCTCTTTCAGTAAACAAATATATGGATTTTTTAATGCCTTTCTTTCAGGGCCAGCAAATGTTGTAACAACTGTTACACAAACTGTACACAAACAAATACTGAAATACAGGAAATGTCAAAATAACTCTGACCCCATTATAAGGCAAAAACCGAGACATCTGGCCATGCCTGCAGGACATGCGGCTCATCAAGACAGAAATAAAGACAATTAACCATGAGCAAATGATTTAACATGTAAACTGTTTGTCAACATTTCCATCCCCAAATCATTTTTATTGAAGGATTTTCGCAAACTGTGGTGGGAATCCAAATAGTTTGAAGAGCCTTTTCTTACCCAACTCCTAATAAAGATAAAACAAGTCTCGTGCTCCATGGGCTTTGCAATCAGTTGTATTTATTTTCACACATTTGTAATTAACAACAGCCTATGGGGTATTCACAGAGGTCTGAAGAGAGAGGATTTAAGGGGCCTTATCTGGAGTGGTAATGAGGGGACTGCAGGAATAGCGGTGCCATTGAGTGGTATGGGGGAATAAGGAATAGTAAAGGTGAGATGTAACATGGTACGGTGGTCCTGTAATTAGAGTTCACACTTATTTTTCATGCAGTTCCCGGTCAGTGTTTCCTGGGGCTCTTGCAGATTGTGGAGCGAGTTGTTATTGTTACCTGGGCTGATGCTATTGTTACCTGGGCTGATGCTCCACGGTCTCCTATGGCGCATCCTGGGCTCTCGCCGCTGCAAAGACAAAAGCACCCAATGACAGGTGGTGCAAAGCAAACAGGAAGACTTAAGTTGTCCCAGTTTCATCAGCAGGCAGCTTTGCAAAACTATTAGGCCCTTATTTAACAAGGGATAGCGACAGGTAGCGTCTGGTGAGCGGCCAGTAATGACGGGCCCCGCCACGAGAACGCCGGCTCCCCACCACAATCACACATTTATCAAGCCAATCCTGCTTAGCGACTGAGATAGCGCCATATAGCGACTCATTCATCATTATCCCAGCCTCAGCCCACAGCACCAGCGTCCGACCTTGAACAGTGACAGGTAGGACCTCTCGCTACCTGGCGCTCTCCAATGCATTTCAATGGAGCAATCTTTAAATATTCATAATTAATTCATATTAATGTTATTTTTTTTTTTAAATGTGAAAAATTCTGTGACCACTTCTGCCATGTTAGATTTTTTTTTTTAAGGTAAAAAAAAAAAAAAACTTTGTACAGAATTGATATTACAGGTCTGATATTAATGTATTAATATTACAAAATGTTATTAAAAACTTGTTTTTTTTGGTTTCCAAAAATATGGTGGTTTGGGGGTTAAAAAACTACTTTTAACACATCGCCGCCAGCGCTCTGGGGTTTAAACAAGCATTTCACAGCGCGAGAATTTTTTGAGCGTGATTTGTTAATGAATATGCTGGGAGCCGGTCGCTATGGGCCAGTCGCTATCATGCGCTCCCATACAGCGCGGAACCTGTCAAATAGCGACTCCTCACCCAATATTCAACATTACCGCACACCGACTGAGTCGCTGTCAACAACCGAACAACGGCCAAGCACAGCGAATACTAGCGGGCGCTGTGAAAATACTGCTACAGTCGCTCATCTGTCGCTACCTGCCGCTATTAATAAATCGGCCTCCCCGTCTCACATGTATGGACAGGGCTGTTTCTAGGCTCAGGTGAGTAGTGCTATGGCCCTGGGTCTGGAAAATGCAGGGGGCTTTAAACCGGACCTTCACCCTGAATAAGAGGCTCTTATATCTTGTATGTTTCCCACACCCTGTACATACAGATTGCTCACATTAAAAATCATCCTACCTGCATCTACTGCATGTTATGAACCTTTAAACATCCAAAATGGCAGCTCATGGAGCATCAGGCAGCCTGCAAACAGGACTGTGTCGCTCTGCATTCTGGGATTGCTGTCCTTTCCCTGACCCCAGCTCTGCTCTGTCTGAGCAAAGCACAGCTATAACCCCACCCCCTGTACTCCCCCCTCTTCTCTCCTCAGTAAGTGTGATGCTTCTGAGGTAAGATGGCGGCACCCGTATCCTAGAGTCCTGAACAGAGTTGCAGCCCAGTGGGGGAAAGAATAATAAGCAAGTGACTAAAAACATAAAATCTATTAATTTTAGATGCTGGGGAAAAGTTTTTAAGGGTTTGGGCTTTTCATTAAATCATGATGAAGGTCCGGTTTAAGTTGACTGCTGTGGGTTGCCCTCTGGCTCTGATCATGGCATTCCCTGCCCCCTGGGGGAGTGTGTGTAGGAAAGAAAGGCGTAGAACTGACAGCAGCAGACTGGGAAGCATGGCCACTCTGCCAAATAATATATTCAGTTTGTGGTGCCATTTAGAGATGAGTGAACCGAACTACGAGTTCAATCCGAATTTCAAGGAAAAATTGATTCAATGTGAAGCCGAATTTCTTGTGCTGCCCAATTTTTCCTTAAAAAAATAAAGACTCATTTGCTCTGTCGCTGTCCTTCATTCTGTCCCACACAGCTCCCCACAGCATCCATTATCCCTATAGCTGGTGCTTGGGCTTTTGCTTGGATATAGGGGACCCCATGCTGTTTCTTTTTAATCTTCAGGGGTTTCTTTTACAAAGATTTTATTGAGTTTTACATATGATATACATAAGAATCAGACACTAACATATGCACTGGTGGTAGCAACGCAAATGTACAGGCTTCCGAGAAAATAGACATTAATACAGATACAGGTGATGGTCAAAAGAGATATAATAACTTCCAATTCTAGTCAGATAGGCAGCGGGAACCTGATTAAAGTCCTTCTCCTGTTATATGACAGCAAGTGCTTGAACTACATAGTGTTTTGATATATTAATTTATTAAATCTTACGTGAATGACGTGTGCAGCGCGTATTCTCTCCACCGGTGCAAAGTATAGATAGACATGTCAGTTAGGTAGCGCATACCTACTCAGTTTAGAGTACGAAAAAAGAGATAAGAAAGAAAGTTGAAAGAAGACAGGAAAAAGAAAGTAAACAAAAAAAAAGGTGGGGGGGGAAGGTGGGGAAGGGGGGGGGGGTGAAAGGGGAGGCCAGGTTGGGGAGTTAGGCCTCTTATGAAAGTTGGTTCTTACACCTCGTCAGACTGGGTGGACCGGATCCGTTTGGTGGTGACAGACCTCTATATATTCTAACCAGGGCTCCCAAACATTAAGATAGCTTTCATATATGTCATTCTTGATTGCTGTAATTTTCTCATTACTCTTCAGGGGTTTAAACCTGAAAAAATTGTACATTTTTTTTAAGGTTTCTGCACCCTCTGGGCTTTGGGGATGTAGGTAATAGGTCGGGGGAGTTATGGCAAGTCATTCGCTTGCGGGCCGTGAGCCAATCAGTGTGCAGTCCAGCCTCGCCCCTGGGAAAAGTAGTCTCCCAGTGCTGACACAGATTGGCATGGATAGCTGGTGGCCGGCACCAGTAAGGTAATCTTAGCTTGTTATTACCCAATTCTATTGGCAATAGTTGTTATTGTCTAATTCTAGGTCAGCATCAGGAGCGTAATCCGGGCTTCTGTTAGTCTTTATTCTTTGAACCTTGCTAAAGATTACCCAGTGACTGAGGATTGTAAACTCAAAACTAGTGATGAGAAAACCCCTAAAGTTGGTTGGGTAGGGAGTGGGGGGGTGGGTGCAGAGTTAGCAGCTGGAATCAGGGCTGTAACTTACCTGAGCCCCGCAATTTGGTCCCTGCTTCCGTCGCGCCAGGTTGCAAATTGTCTCGGCTTAAGAGGGCCCACAGAAAGATGACTGACACTCCCATGAGTGAGGACAAGCTGGTAGTGCTGGCAACCTGGGAGTGTCCTCACTCATGGGAGTGGTGGCTATCTTTCTGTGGCCCTGGCTGAGGACCATTTAAAAGGAAATCCGCTGCTAACTGGTCCAGATCGTGGGGCTTAGGTAAGTTACAGCGCGCTTGCAGCTGCACGATCTGCATAGGCAATCTGGGATGCTTTTCCGTGTTCGGGTTCGACGTTCGGCTGAAGTCTGTGTTCAGGTTTGCAAACTTGAACTTGCAAACTTCGGTATGAACCCAAATTTTGCAGTTCCTGTTCACCCAACACTACTCAAAGCTAAAAAAATAAAAAAAAGATTTCTGCCCCCAACAGAGATTTTTTTTTAAACAAAGCAGTTACTGAGAATCTTACAGTTTGTACATACATGAATGAATTTCATGGGCAGGGATAGACAATCATTGTCAATTGTGGCTCCATCATCAGTAACACTGATGCAGAGGGGAGAAGGTGAGTATATTTTTTGTGGTTTTACAGCTCATTTAATCTTAATTTCATGTTTTGGGGTAACTTAAAATGACCCCAAAGCCAGAACTGAAGCCCAAGCACAGAGCAAGGAAGGCCCCTGTAAAGTCGTCAGCACGGGTGCCAAAATTAGCACTGGATTCTGGGACCAGATATTTTTTTTAATTTCTGAACCCCTGTCCTGCCTCAGCATTAGGGAAGAACGTTGCGGAGGGGATTAATAGGCTGCTCTCTAGCCTTAATGGTTGGAAAGTATTTTTTAAAGGGACGTTCCAGGCAAAGGGTTAAAGAGGACCAACCAACTATAGTGCTCGCCCTGGAGTCTAAAAGAAAAAGTACCGATAAAATACTCCCCAACAAACTTTGCTTTTTGCCTGGCCCATGCTGGCTGTGAGAGGTGGCATCTTTCATTTACCAGCATTTTGCATTCCCTAATAAACCCTGCTGAACTTGCTGCCTTCTGCTGACAACTTTTCATCAGTCCCCAAACCCATTCACTTCTGAGGGGACCTTCATATTGAGACATGCATGGAGTCATCCCCTGCTGCAGAAGGGACAGAGTTTACTAGGATTTTTTAAGAAACATACGGTTGAATGAAAGATGCAGCCCCTGCCTTCCAGCACGGGGGGGGGGGGGGGGGTGAAATAAACAGGCTAATTGAACCATTCGCCTGGAATGAGCCTTTATTGGGCAAATGATGGTTTGGTTTGCAAAGTTAGTTTGGATTTTGGCTTTGTGTTTTTGGCAATACATTTTTACTGAGAAAGATTTTGGGGCGTAAAATGATCGAGCCCACAATACAAATATCTATTTTGACAAATTGTGATTATAAATAATATCTATTGTTAGTTGCGTTTATTTGGTCGCTACATACTGAGGCTGGTTTCACAGCATGACAATTGCGGCGCACTCGCATTCGCCTTTCCTTGTGAAAGCCCCTATAGATTACTATGGGCAGCTTTTCTAAGGCAGCTGCGGTACGCGAGCACTCCGCATCTGTGCTGGTGTGAAACCAGCCTGAACTTTATCAACATGATTGTAAGGGGGTTATTTAAGTAAGGATAGCGCCAGGTAGTGCCACATAGCGGCAGGCAGAGTCTGGTGAACGCCGGACGCTGTACGCAAAACCACATTTTAGAAAGCGAGTCTGGTGGTAACAGCGTCATGTAGCGCCCAATGTATTATTACAGGCGGCTCAGCGTATAGCGTTGGCGCTCTAGCTTCCAGAGCGCCAGGTATTACCTTGTGTTTTTTTTCCTCAAATCATTGTGTGACCTCTCCTGGCTGAAAACAAACACTTTTAGAAACTTTTTTGACTTTTTATATTTTTATGCAGAATATTATTTACAGGTCTGGCACTAAAGTGTTAATGTCACAGTGTTAAAACAATGTCATTCCATGTGTTTTCGCTTTGTTACTGGTGGATATGTGTTCTAGAACAGACTTTAATCACACAGTGTCTGGCGCTCTATGCTTCAGCGCCCAGCTTTAGAGCGCTGAGTGTGTGTCCTTTTTTTGTTAAGTATGGTGTGGAGCGCTGAAAGTCGGTCGCATTGAGCTGGTGCTACCTCTCTCTCCCTGCAGCGCTGTACTGGAGTTAGCGCCCAGCATACATCACATTCATCAATGTGGGCCAGGTTACTACAGCAACTGAGGCGCTCTGTTACAGCGCCCGATACCCTGTTACAGTGTCTACTAGCGGTCGCTCTAAACGCCGCTATACAGACGCTCATCTGGCGATACCTGGCGTTAGTAATGAATCAGCCTCCACACCTCTAGAATTTTTGGAAAGACTGTGTTGGGTGAGAAAATGGATCCCAATAATTGAAGCTTTAGAAATCACTTGGATAACCACTGTTGCAGCTCTGACATGGAGGAAAGTGAGTCCAGGAATATCTATTTGATCTTGATGTGAACATCCCATCAGTTCTGAACCTGGCAGGACTCCTCAGGCAGGGAGATGTCCTTTGTGGTGTCCCGCAATAAATCTTGCCGTTTGATGTAATCGTTATACCTGTATTAGGCAGGTGTGACCTGAGCATCGTCAAGCAGATGTTAGTCCAAAGGTCTCAGTTCTACAAATTGCCTTTCATCATGGGAAGCCCATTCATTGTAAGGAAACAAATATCTTTGCTTTGATTTCATTTCTTCATGGTTTGCTTTACCTGTAGGGGGTTAGGTTAATTTTTTTTTCTCCAAAACAGTTGTGGGTAAGAAGCAAGAATAGCCATGTCCGACCTGAGGACTCCCATCGTACAACCTTTGTGTGGCTCACAAAGCTGTAGGTTATGTTCCTCAGGGGATGAAGCTTCCCTTGATGGCAAACTTTAATAAAGGAGATCGCAGGGAGGCCGGCAGGTGTTCTGTTTCCCAATTAGCACTTGTTACAGGAACGTAACATAATCCATAACAAGAGGGTTTTTTTTACTGGAACAGAAAAAGTCTTATTCTGCTAGAAAACCATTTCTGAAGATATTATGTAACATTGTTTAATTAGACCTCTGTCAGTTTGGTGTGGGACCTTATATGACATAGAAAAGAATAGCTATGAATAGCAAATGTTATAGCTGAAGCAGTACATTATAATGATAAAAGAATGCGGTTATTATATACGTTATAGAGGGGGCTCTATGCTCATCCTGATTGGCCCTGTGCCAGCAATCCCAGTCTTAGGCCCTTATTTAAGAAGGGATAGCGTCAGGTAGCGCCTGGTTAATGACAGGTAGCGACAGGTAGCGACTGGTGAACGCCGCCGGACACGGCACGCAATTGCCCACATTTATCAAGCAGAATCTGTTTAGCGACTGGAATAGCGCCATGTAGCGTCTGATTCATCATTTTCACAGCCTCAGCGAACAGCGCCAGCATTCAGCCTTGCACAGCGCCAGGTATGATCTCTCGCTACCTGTCGCTCTCCCATACATTTCAATGGACAATCCTTTTCTTCTCTTTAAACCTTTTTTTTTTTTTTCCCAAAAAATCACAAATAATTCTGTGACCTCTTCTGGCATTGAAATAGCGATTTTTTCATAATTTTTTCATTTTTTATATATTTCCTCAGAAATGACATTACAGGTCTGGCATTAAAGTGTTCATGTTACAATGTTGTTACAATGTAATTTCATATGTTTTCGCTTTGTTACTAGTTGATAGATGCTTTAAAACAGACTTTAAACACACCGCCTCCTGCGGGCTTCAAACTAATATTTTTCAGCGCCAGAGATTTGTGGGGCTGTTTTTTTGCTGAATATGGTGTGAGTCGGTCGCTATGAGCAGTCGCTAACATGCGCTCCCATACAGCGCTGTACTGGTCAAATTGCGACTCCTCACAATGTATTCAACATTACTGAACAGCGACTGAGTCGCTATAAAGTAGCGACTCACGGCCGAGCACTGCGACTACTAGCGGGCGCTCTGAAAATGCCTGCTACAGACGCTCATCTGTCGCTACCTGGCGTTAATGATGAATCAGCCTGCCCATGCACTGGAGGACATGAGGGACATTTATGTTCCTGTCCTTACCTATAGGAGACACAATGGAAGTCTATGACGATGAAGATCAAGCTGGTTTATTCCCCAGTAGAAGGAAACATAGCTGCCAGGGGATTTTCTCACCGAACACTTAATAAAGTGGAAAAAATATTTTTCTTCTTATTTTGTAGGAAAATCCCCAACACCAATGAAGACGCATATACAACGCAAATGTGCAGAATTCCAATGAGGATTTTTTTTTTGGTTGCAGTGCTGTCGCTAATAGCACACCCTGGGCGACCTTGGTGCATGTCCCTGCTGCCAGTCTGGAAAGAATAGACTCCCTAGTTGATTGGCTGTGGAAGGTGAACCATGTGAGTGCACACTGCTTATATGCCATCAGTGATGAACACACGTATGCACGCCAGGAACATGTTGAAAGTAAACTTTAGACTTCAGGGCTGAATGGAAAGGCTAAACCCACTGCATTACTGTATTATCCTGCAGGTAAGTGATGTTTTTTGGCTTTGCCCAGCCAGTCCCTAAAACCGGACTTTCAGTATGATTTAATGAAAAGCCCAAATCCTTAAAAAAATATTTCCCAGCATCTAAAATTAATATATTTTAAGTTTTTAGTCACTTACTTATTATTCTTTCCCCCACAGGGCTGCTACTCTGTTCAGGACTCTATGATACGGGCGCCGCCATCTTGACTCAGAAACACCACATACTGAGGAGAGGAGAATGGGAAGTACAGGGGGTGGGGTTATAGCTATGGTTTGCACATAGACAGCAGAGCTAGGGTCAGGGAAAGGACAGCAATCCCAGAATGCAGAGCGAAACAGTCAGAAGACACTTCCTGTTTGCAGGCTGCCTGATGCTCCATGAGTCGCCATCTTGGATGTTTAAAGGCTCATAACATGCAGTAGATGCAGGTAGGGTGATTTTTTAATGTGGGCAATCTGTATGTACCAGGGTCCGGTTTAAAAACACAGCAGCCCATGGGAATTCAAAAAATTTAGAGAGGCTTTTTGTAGTGTAATAAGATTTTATTCAGTTTAAAGCATATAAACAGTAAACATCAGAAAAGAATCAAGTATGAGAAAAGGGAAAAGCTTACACCTATACAGTTATTCCAGCTAAGAAGTAAAAAGGTGAGTAACATTGCCCCAAGCCATTGTCATGTTGGATAATATTTTACAGCATCATATATAATGACTTACTCTGGGTGTTAGTTTGGGAGGCCGATTCATTAACAGCGGCAGGCAGCGACAGTTGAGCGCCTGTAGCGGCATTTTCAGAGCGCCCGCTAGTAGTCGCTGTGCTTGGCCGTTGTTTGGTAGTTGATAGCGACTCAGTCGGTTTCCCGTAATGTTGAATATTGGGTGAGGAGTCGCTATTTGACAGGTTCTGCGCTGTATGGGAGCGCATGATAGCGACTGGTCAGAGCGACCGGCTTCCACCATATTCATTAACAAATCACGCTCAAAAAATTATCGCGCTGTGAAATGCATGTTTAAACCCCAGAGCGCTGGCGGCGATGGGTTAAAAGTAGTTTTTTAACCCCCAAACAACCATAATTTTGGAAACCAAAAAAACAAGTTTTTTAAATAATTTTGTAATATGAATACATTAATATCAGACCTGTAATATCAATTCTGTACATTTTTTTTTTAATTTATTACCTTAAAAAAATTATTTACAATGGCAGAAGTGGTCACAGAATTTTTCACATTTAAAGAAAAAAAAAAAAAAATTATTAACAATTAATTATGAATATTTAAAGATTGTTCCATTGAAATGCATTGGAGAGCGCCAGGTAGCGAGAGGTCATACCTGTCGCTGTTCAAGGTCGGACGCTGGTGCTGTGGGCTGAGGCTGGAATAATGATGAATGAGTCGCTATATGGCGCTATCTCAGTCGCTAAGCAGGATCGGCTTGATAAATGTGTGATTGTGGTGGGGAGCCGGCGTTCTCGTGGCGGGGCCCGTCATTACCGGCCGCTCACCAGTCGCTACCTGTCACTATCCGTTGTTAAATAAGGGCCTAAATGTTTAAACCAATGATAGCAATGCCAGCCAGAGGTGAGTTAGGGATTGTTACACCTGTAATATTGTTATAGATCAAAATCATGTTATCCCAAAGAGTCTTGATTGGTGGGGAACCCCTCCAAATATGTACCGTGATTCCTGGTCCCAGCATCTATCTGACTGAGACCTATCACATTTTCGCAGATCTGTTGGACATTTGTACCAACGGGAAAGAAATGTAAACATTCTTTCATGAGCTGTGTAAGCAATTGATAGCTTGTGGGTAAGGAGGTATGTTTTGGACAGGTCGTCCTCGTTGGAGAGATCCCTAATTCCTCTCCCCATCTTCTATTGAACCCCGAGAGAGGCCCATTTTTAATATATCTGAATTTCCCATTTGAGAGACTTTGCAACTCGACACACAATAAAGAACAAATAAAAATATAACTTTTACTTTTTCTTTGCTGAACTCTTTCTGATTAGTGATTAGCCCCACAATTTAGAATTATTTTGTTTCCTAAATCCTTTACTCCTGGAAATTAATATAACATGGGTTTTGGCAAATACCAAATGTTAAAGATGCCACTTTTAACCAGGCATAGCCGAGCTTACTTTTGGGCTGTAAGACGTTCAGATCCTGGTTGTGTGATACCACAAATTACTGAACAATTCAACATTAGACATAGATCTGTCCTAATTCTTATTACAGTAATAATATGTCAAGGGAATCTAAAAGTTGCCATCTCCCCCTATATTTACGTTCCAAGCTTGAACAGAGAAAATTAATCAAGACCAAAATTCAACACTATATAGTGCAGTGGTCCCCAACCTCTTCCTACCACAACAGCTCATGTTTTGTGGATCTCCACATAGCTGTCTCTGTAGCTCTGTTGCTGCACTAAATACTTAACTGTGCACTGTGCACTGTGCATCTCTGCAGATAGGCATTCTGGCACCAGGGGAAAAGATTCAAAATGGCGCCCCTGCTTGTTCTCAGGCCCCCCTTTGGTACCCCCTGACCTGCTACACCTGGGGCAAGTGCCCCCCCTGCTCCCCCCTACAGCCCTGACCCCTGGTACCCCTAGGGTGGTATTGCTAGTGGACAAATTATGCCACAGCATGCACTTCTGGTGCCGAATATGTCTACAGCGGTGGTTCATGGTGTGCGCCTGCTTCGCAAATCTGTCCGATCTGGACCAATTTTTACTTTTTCTTTAGTATGTATAGTCTTCAGTATATATATTCTCTAAAAATAAACTAATTTTGCCTTTAAATACACTTAGGCCCTTATTTAACAAGGGATAGCGCCAGGTAGCGAATGGTGAGCGAACGGTAATGACGGTCACCGCCACGAGAACGCCGGCTCCCCTCCACAATCACACATTTATCAAGCCAATCCTGCTTAGCGACTGACAGAGCGCCAGATAGCGAATCATTCATCATTATTCCAGTCTCACCCCACAGCGCCAGCGAGCGACCTTGAACAGCGACAGGTATGACCTCTCGCTACCTGGCGCTCTCCAATGCATTTCAATGGAGCAATCTTTAAATATTCTTAATTAATTGCTATTAATGTTTTTTTTTTTTTTTTGTAAATGTCAAAAATTCTGTGACCACTTCTGCAATGTTAGATATTTTTTTAAGGTTAAAAAAAAAAAAAAAAAAAAAAAATTGTACAGAATTGATATTACAGGTCTGATATTAATGTATTCATATTACAAAATGTTTTGAAAAACTTGTTTTTTTTATCCAAAAATATGGTTGTTTGGGGGTTAAAAAACTACTTTTAACCCATCGCCGCCAGCGCTCTAGGGTTTAAACACGCATTTCACTGCGCGAGAATTTTTTGAGCGTGATTTGTTAATGAATATGCTGGGAGCCGTTCGCTATGGCCATTCGCTGTCATGCGCTCCCATACAGCGCGGAACCTGTCAAATAGCGACTCCTCACCCAATATTCAACATTACGGCAAACCGACTGAGTCGCTATCAACTACAGAACAACGGCCAAGCACAGCGACTACTAGCGGGCGCTCTGAAAATGCCGCTACTGTCGCTCATCTGTCGCTACCTGGCGCTATTAATGAATCGGCCTCCCTGTACCCGATTTATCAAGCACTACATGCCAGACTAAACCACATCAGTGCAAATTGGAATAGTGAAGAATATTATTTAGATTTGTTCAGCATGTTACTGCACCACTAATGTTTTAGTACATTTGTTTCTTGCGGTGTGGCAATGTGCACCAGTGTAAAAGAAAATTATAAATTGTATTTCGCACTCCTCTAATTTGCACCTAATTTGGCATAATCTGTCAGATAGTGCTTGATAAATCAGGCCAAAACCTGGGATTCTCACTTTCCATGGTTTTGTTCTGCACCCTGGGGCATCTGATTTGGGATACCCTGCTGTGTGAAATCCCCCAGATGAGTCTGGCTGGTGCAGACTTGGTATGCCCAAGGGGAAGGCCGGCAGCCAGGCCAGGTGGGATTTGTTCTGCTTTAATTTGACACATTTTTTCAACCAAGAGACAATTTCTGAGACAGTTGGGTTTAACATGACTTACTTGCAAAATGGGGTTGACTTACTATAAAGTGATTTTAACATATTTTAAATAAATCCCTTATGTATAATTTAGGTTTAAGAGTTTTTTATTAGGTTTCACGCAGGAGGGTATTTGAAATAAACACAAGCTACATTAAAATGTATTTACTTAATCCTTTCCCCTTGGCAATTAATATTACATAGATGCCTGCAAATACCGTACAATAAAGACGTCACATTTTTAACAAGACATTGCGGAGTACTGGTTGGGGCTGTAGGACATTTGGGTTCTGATTGCATGATACCACCATAGGCAATATGCCAGAGAGTTTTAAGAGTCCAAGGACAGCTTAAATGAAATAGTTGTCTCATCTATAATTTACACATTATTGCTATTCGGAATTTCTTCTTAAGCGTTTGGCGGTGTAACCTCGCTGCAGAAGAGTGAATACACGCATACAGTAGACGATTTACAATTCTTAAAGCCATATGTTCCATTCATCTCTGTATAAGAATTTTCTACAGAAATACTAGACAATAATGCAGTGTGGAGTTAGGTGATCAAAGCACCTTGCCTGGGTTTCAGTTTCTAATCCGGGTAAGATGAACTGTTTTTGTTATTCAGAAGGAAAAAGACACAATAATGAATAGGGTTTAACTGGTCTTGTAAAAGGTTTAGAGATGATAATACGATGTAAGGAAGGGAAAATGAATGTTTTTCTTTCATCGCTTCTCACCCTTTAAATTTCATGTCATGATTACAATTGGCGCTTCAATGCAAGAATTGGGAGCCTATTTTATACTGCTTCACTTGCACAATGGAAATAAATTAAAAGGAAGAAATCGGATAACTACAATTATGAGATCAGCGTGTCCTGCGCCCAAACCTATTTAGTGTTTTCAGAGAGTCATTACTGTAGCATTCACTTGAAAGTGGTTTTGATGTGACTTTAACATTTTACACACTTGTTGGATATTCTGATGATTTCACATTTAAAAGGCTTAAATTCTTTTTTTTTTAGTTTTTATCTGCACTCAGGGAATAAGGTCATTCCCACTCAGATCAAATAGCGCAATCTAAAAGAGCTGCAATAAAAAAAGACAGTAAGTGTTCATAAGCGCGAGCTTGTTAGTGCATTTACATCAATTAAATCCGTGGTCCTTGGGCAAATGTGAAAAACTAATAAGATCTCCCAACTATCTCTCGTTTGGAGGGACTGTCCTTCTTTTGAGTCCATGTCCCACTGCCCCTAGTTCTTCTCTGTCCCTATTTGAGGTTTAACATGCATCAATAAATTATTAATTTACCTATTCCTGTTCGCCTATTGATTGCCTATTGTAACTGTTACAATCTCCTATCCATCCCTCACATTGTCTCTCTTTCCCACCCTGAAAAGTTGGAAGGTATGTAAGACTTACCTTATGTTACCTAGACCAAACTCCCAGCATCTTCTACTTCAAAACGCTCTGTTCACAGTCTACTAAGCACAAAACCATGGACTTAAATAGACATCAATCTCCATTTCCTGCAGCACTGCAGAAGCTGTAGTAGGTCTCAAAATGTTTCCCCTTCTATGCTTCAAATGTGGTTGCATGGTTGATCCTGTGTCCCTCAATTCTCACGTTGAGCAAGACTTGATCATACCCGATGTGCAGGAACTTATTCACAAGAAACTGGGCACAATGGATGCGGGAACCTACTTACATGAATCTCCTATGCCTGTATCTGGCCATACCTGCAGGAACTTCTTCTCATCACACTATGCACAAAGGATCCCATACCTGAGGTGCAGGAACCTATTCCCAATATCTCCTAGTTCTAAACTTATTCACACCAAAAGAGCAGGAACCTATTCACATGATCCTGTGAGCAAACCTGCAAATGTCCAATCTTGGTCATATCTGAAGTGCAGGAATAGGGAATGATCCTATGCCCAAACTTGCCCATACATGCTCTCTATGTTCAGCCAGTGTAATCAAAGGTCTGGTCTACTGCCTTGCATTTGGAACAAATGCAAATATAAATCATTAGGTGCAATGAGCTACCCCATCTGCATACATTCAATGAATTTTATTTTATAGAAGGGGGTACAGTGTGCGTTTGGGGGGGGGCTTCACCAAACAAGAGCATGTTTATGCTAGTAGTTTATAAAGAAAGTACTGGACATATCAGTGGATGTTACTCTGTTAGACTGAACACAGAGCACATGTATGGGCAAGTTTGGGCTTAGGATCATGCACTTCAGATATGACCAAGATTGGACATACTTCTTGAGAATAGGTTGTTGCACCTCAGGTATTTGCAGGTTTACTCATATGATAATGTGAATAGGTTCCTGCACAAGTTTAGAAATAGAAGATATTGAGAATAGGTTCCTGCACCTCAGGTATGGGATGCTTTGTGCATTGTGTGCTGAGAAGAAGTTCCTACACGCCAGGTATGTCCAGATATAAACATAGGAGCTTAATGTGAGTAGGTGCCTGCATTTCCGTTGTGCCCAGTTTTGGGCAAAGGAGTTTCTTGTGAATTAGTTCTTGCACATCATGTGTGTTAAAGTCTGGACATGGGAGCCTTGTGTGAATAGATGTGGCCAGGCTTTGGCATATATGCTTCATGTGAAGGGAATCCTGTACATCAGGTATGGCCAGATTTGGGCATAGAAGCTTCATGTGAATAGCATACTGTACCTCTGTTATTGGTAGATTTGGACCTAGAAGCTTCATGTGAATAGGTTCCAACACAGTTTGGGCTTAGAAGCTTCATGTGAACAAATTCCTTTGCCTCAGGTATGCACAGGTTTGGGCATAGGAGCTTAATGTGAATAGATTCCTGCACCTTAGGTATGGCAAGGTTTTGGCGTAGAAATATCAAGTCAATGAGTTCCTGGAAATCCTCATGAGTTATGGCCTAAGTATATAAATACTAAAAAAAATGTGCAAAAGGTATTTAGACATTTTTGCAGTGTATCACGACTGTTCTTCAAAAAGTTGTACTATACAAGCTTGTTCCACATTTGAAATATATTTTCTGTCTCCCTTCTGCCAAATGTGTTTGGTTTCCTAAAGCAAAAGCCTGTGGCGGCAAGGTTAAAACAGCAGCCTAGCTACTTTCAAAGCTTCACTGAATTGGAAAAAAGAGAAAGGGAAGAGCATGAATTGCTACCGTTAAATGTAACATGTCAGCTGAAAGATCTTGCCCAGATAGAAATGAAGATTAGCCAAATTCCTACCATTCAGGTCAGAGGTCGATTAGCCACAGTAATCCAATAGACTTGCATTTAGTTCACTGAGAGTTTCTAACTGCTGGTCCAGTAAACAACAATGCTATTAAATATATTCGCATTTTGGGAATTTCACATTTTCTTGCCTTGACTATTCCTCATCTCATTTTGATAAATTAAAATAGTTTTTTTTAATGTCAAATTAATAATGTATCAGGGTTCTAATTTCTGTGGGCAAATCATTACAAATTAGACACATTTTTATACTTTATCTCTATTTCTTTAGTCTTTATTGAAGGGTTGTGAGATTCTCTCTCTTTAGGATAACGAGTGAGTTTACTTGCTGCTGCTCACTCAATCAATAGAGTTCTAGTACTAAAAAAACAAAAGGGCACAAGACTGAGGTGATGGAGACTGCAGAGCGGAGGTGGAAATCAAAAAAATCCCAAGGTAGTCAACAAAAATGAATGGCTGATCATAGACCGCAACCAGGGAGTGAGCCTCTGGTGGTCCATCTCTTTCAAGGTGGTAACAATCAGCCAGGTCAGGGTTTGTGTCACTGTATGTGGATGTCCCAGGCCACAGTGAGTTGATGTATTCATACTTGAGATAGCGCCTTGTAAGAGTATGATGATCCATCTCACAAAGTAAGTTGGTGGAACTTGAGCAGTGTAAAGGCTCTTTATGTAGTAGCTGCAGGTTGTTATGTTATTAAGTTCCTACAAATTATTTCCTCATTATTGGTGGAGAACGAATAAGGACAGAGACTTTGAATCTGCTGAAACCGTTGGGCTTTATGACACAACACCTTTTCTTACTTCTACACACCAGATTTTGTATAGGTGGCTAAAATCGTCCACAACTTACAGATATAAAGGTAGAATATTGATATAGTGTATTGAGTGTTTATCAAGGTATCCTAAAACCTCTGAAAAAGGGATGCAGCTTTTTGTTTATAACTACATAAATACATAAAAAATGCAGGGCCCCCTGAGGCATTATGATTTTGGATACCAAGCTCCTTAAAGAGGACCTAAAGCAGGAGTGTAAAACTCACTTAGTAGCGACAGGTCATGTTTTGGGGATCTCCACATAGCCGTCTCTACAAGCTCTGTATGAGCACTCCACCTATGTGCCTGTGTGGAGACATGCATAACCTGGCCTGTTGCTGGTCTTTCAGGAGGAAGTTTCACACCTGGGACAGCACAAGATTATTGACCTAGGCAGTTTACCCAATATTGCACTATAGTCTATGTAACATTTAACATGCTGGGGATGTCTTAGGAAGCCCAAAAACAGGCTGATTTACTTACCTGATCTTTGTGTCTGAACCACCTTTATACTCCACAAGCCTGACCAAAGTGTTTGTCAAAGAAGAAGGCTAAAGTTGCCACATCAGAGGATTTTGAAAGAGGTTCTTGAAATAGTGAGTATTAAAGGCCATTTAAGGCTTCCTAGGGATTTTTAAACTGGAAGTCAACAGTCTGGCACGACTTGGATATTTAAAAAATGCTGTGAGCAGTACTTCTTGGTTCTAAGCTGTCGGACTGAGTGTCAACCAATTGATTGGTTGACTAGGCAATCAGTTTTCCATAGCAGCTGCCAAATTCCATCACAACAGGGCCGGTGGCAGATAGGTTAAGCTGGATTAGGCTGGACTTCTGTTCTAAGGAGCGGGGCATCAGTCAGAATACTCCATAAAGAGGGTGTTCAGCAGTCGCTGAATGAGTAAGTGCTGGTGTATCTTTGCCTATTTCCTGGTACTAGGGTGGTGCCATCACCTCTATCCAATGTAATTTTAATGTTGATACAATACCACTAGCACCACAAAAATGTTATCAGTTCCGGACTTACGTTCGAAGAGCACCTTCCAATGGACCCTCGACCCCTAAAAAATTAATCTGAAAGAGGTGAAATGGTAGTGTCTGTCATCCAATTAACTCTACTTACCCTCAGCAAAAGCAATCTGGCAAAGCCTGAGCTGAGCCAGTGGTCCCCCCTTCTTTTTGCATTCACCTAATCTAACTGAAAAAAAATGCTGGTGCTCCATCGGCACCTACCTAGATGATGTTGCCACTTCATCTGAACCATGCTATAGCCTGCAACCAAAAACAATCAATCCTATTTTTCAATTTTGCCAAGACTTTACCTAGTAGGACATTTGATGTTTCATCATCTCATTGAATAGTGTAAGAGTCTACACAGCTAAACTTGAAAATGATGAATGCAACTTTTTAAAAAGAAATTCTTTTTTGAAGATACCAAAAGGTGTGTCTGGCAGAGGAAATCTGTTCTGCATCAGCATAAAACAGATTGACAGCTCTCTAGTGCTCTTTAGATGTTGTAATGAGCGTGTAACAAGAGATCTATAACTCCAGCCATTACAACACAAACAACAACCTATTCGTTTTGTCCTGCAATCTGAGAGCAGCAGTGGGGATTTCAAACCCCCTCTAAGGAGCTTCAAATGACGTATTGATCAATAGATTTTGAAAAAATGTTAGTGGTCAAAGTAGAGTGCTCTACTGTGAAAATATAAATGTCATGAAGACGAGGGCTTCATATGAGCTATTAAGGGAAAAGGTGAACATATAGGAGCCCTAATGAGGTCACATTGCATTTGCTGGTTTTCGAACCTAAGTTATGTTGCCACAACTTGTCAAAGGTGATACAAAGTATTCAAATATTGAATCTAGTTTAAAGAAAGAATTCTTCAGGGGTTACTTTAGGGTGTGACATTTGGTGACACAGGTAGAGAAATGACAAACATTCTCAAGACTGACTGAGAGAGAACATTTCACTTAAAAAGACTTTAAAGTAAGCTTGGGACCAATTTTGACCCCCTGAACCAGTAGTGTGTGAATATACTTCGTAGTGTGTCTATACTGTTTCTGTTTTTTGCATTTTGCTGAATTTTTCTACAGATTCAAACCAGGCGACTATTCCTAACAGAAGAACAAAGAAGCCTGTAATTTTCACTCTGTGCCCCCCTGAGCAAATGTTTTTTTCATTACTGGTGAAGTTAGCTATTTTTAGCGCAAATATGCATTCATGCACAAGAAGAGTGAATCTGTTTAAATTATCTTGCATAATTATCTTGTTCCTCTAATAAAGTGAATTTAAAACCCCTTGGGGAACTCACAGTAAGGTGCAGGTCTGCTGCCAAATGAACCCACTCCTGTGCCTCTCCATGCCTCACAGTGAGCTACACTTACCTTTTCTCTTGCTGGAGGCATGTTAAGTGCATCAGACCCCACCTTTTTGGGGCTGGGCTTGCATGAGTGGGACTTGAAAGCCAATGGAAGCTTTTCTCTGAAGAACAACGCATGATGCCCTTTAGAATTAGAATTACTTTATTAGCAAAGTACTGTACGTGTTTGATAGACAATCTTCGATTTCGAAACTGTGCAATAACCTAAAACGAAAAGTAGCGTGCATCGCTCATCCCAGGTTTTGATAAAGAGGAATTAAACCAGGCAACTAAACCAAACTTAAAAAAAAAAAAAAAAAAAAACTTCTAATTGGAAAAAATATAGTGTCTCACCTGCAAATATGCCCCATCACATGTGCATCTGTTTTTTTTTTTTGGGGGGGGGGGGGGGGAATTAGAACAAACATTTTTTTGCACTTTTTTTGTGTGTTAAAGTTAAAAAAGCTCTACAAAATGAAGGTTGCAATTCACACCAAATGTGTCCTTAGAGTTACACTTCACTAAATAAATAGCATAGCCCCCACCGTGTAATTATAAATATATATAATATAAATTTACCCCATGCCCCTTTGTACGGACACACATAAAAAAATGATTTAGTTTTCATTCTTGGTCATGCTAAAGATATGGTGGAGTAAGTTTCCTTTGGGTGAGCTTTCGGGTGCAAAGGGAGATTTTATTACTTGAAAACAAAAAAAATACATCTAAATACATCTAAAGCTCTAATATGTCCCAAAAAATCACAGAAAATCAAAGAATATTTTTTTTCAAAACAACAGCGCCTTTATCATAGGCCAAAGGGTGCTTAAAAAATATCTTTACACCACTGGAAAATGATGTACCTCACCTGTAAAAATGCACAGGGGTAGGTCACGAGATACAGGTTGAAAAGCACACCCAAATTTACACCCAGAGTTACACTTTACTGCGCTAAAAAAAGAGCATGACCTCCACCAAGTGATTTCTATAAATTGCCCCCCCTGCCCCTTTGTGTGGATGTACTTAGAAGAAAAATAATCATTGGGATTATTATTCCCATCACTGCAAACATAACAAATAAAACTCTCTAATTCTGTAATTTTACTAGCCCGATTTTGGGATTTACACCTTTGTCATAAATTCACTTGACCGTCAGAAGAGAAGATGTACAATTTACGAGCTCACTTGACTTTATTATGGGTGGTCACAAATATTTTTAAAACACATTTAAAGGATCCATAACACAAAATCTATTGAAATCTTACTGCCACCTAATCTGTAATAGGAATCTGCTAAACTGCTCATCGATTGATGGTGGTCAAAGTTTTTTTTTTAATGCTAGCTGCTGAAACAAAGAAATCTTTAAAACCACAAGTCTCCATGCAGCCGAAAGATATGTAGTATTCTTTGAGGTTTCACACTATCGAGTCAATAATCTTCCATTAGCATTGGACAAACTGTCAGGATGACCCGCTGGCCTCCTTTGTGCAGAGTGGCTTGGCCTTACCATGCTATATTAATATGAATTTTAGCCCCCATGTCTGGCGCTATAATTCTCTGTCCATTAGGCTCACGTTTCTTTCTTATCAGCTTGTACTTATTGATTTCAAAGGCTATGTACAGTCAATTTGCACACATAGAGCTACAGAGGTCACCAGAGGACACCCGTTTGTAGCTTCTGTTATACGTCCACAGGGTAATATTTATTAATGATTTCAAGCCATTTATTCTCTACAAGATAATCTTTTAACATTTGTACCAAGGGAAACAAGTATGCAGTACTGCAGTAGGCAGATATCTATCACTTTCTCGCTTTTTCCCTTGGTTTCAGTTACTTGCTTCTGTTTGATGCTCCCAGGGCTGTTTTGACAAGCTTTTATCTTTGAATGTATTTATCTGCAACTACCATGGCAGCTTTTTATATAATATTTATTTCTAGTAAACGTATGGATTCTGTATACAATTATCAGGGGCGTAACTAAAACTGTGGACTGAGGCCCCATGCTGCACAGTGTGGCAGAACCCCCCTTCCAACCAGAGCCCAGTAATAGAAAGCATGGTAGACCCCCCAGGGGCCCAGTATAAAGCAATGTAGCAGAACCCCCCTCCCCCCAGAGCCGAATAATAATAAACAGCAGGGCTGTTTCTAGGGGAGCGCCAGCAGGCTATTGGGGGCGACTTTATCTCAGCCATCCTTTTTTCTGCAGATGGGTCAGGGCAAATATAAGTGGTGCCATCCAAAAGAGAGGTCCCTTTACCCCTGTGTGCAGTCATGGGGAAAGATCACTGCCTGCTGATATAGTATGCCACATACCTGTACAGGGCAGTAGCAGCACTAAAAGGATGGGTGAGGAGGGGGCAGAATATTTTACTCCCTGTACAATTTTGCCAAAAAACTGCACTGACAGGCAGTGTGGCATAACCCCCTACTCCAGAGCCTAATAATAGGCAGTGTGGCAGAACTCCTCCGCCCAGAAACCCAATATAAAGCAATGTAGCAGAACCTCCCTCCCTGAGAGCCCAATAACCGGCAGTGTGTCAACCCCCCCTCCAGGAGCCCGATATAGCAGTGTAGCAGAATCCACTCCCCCAGAGCCCAATAATAGGCAGTGTGGCAGAACCCCTTTTCCCAGGAGCCCAGTATAAAGCAATGTATCAGAAACCCCCTCCCCCGAGAGCCCAGTGACAGGCATTGTGGCACAGCACCCCTTCAAGAGCTAGATATAAAGCAGTATAACAGAACCCCCCCCCCCCCCCAGCCCAATAATAGGCAGAGAAAAGCAATATGAGGGGCATAGTAATGTGTGCACAGTGGCTGCAACACCTTTCTGCAGCCAACTCCACTGCCCACCTCAGTTCATGTTCTGCTCCCAATGCTATTGCCTCAGCATTAACCCACCCTGCCACATTGTCTGCCCCTAAATTACTAAATCATCTCTACTATCTCTCTAGGGTGGTTACATTTACTCCTGCATGTGATCTATTCCTGCAATGCTATAACCTCAGGCTTGGAGCACACTCCTTGCCTGGAAAGGAAGCACAGTGGGTGCTGGCATGTTTCAGGCTGGTCATGAGCTGCCTCTGTGTCGTTAAAATCCAAGGATAAATTTTGACCCCAAATCCACCACAGCTGAAGAATGACACTAATTTGTTCAGTGTACTTTGCTAAAGCAGACTTAGGCTCTGTCCTGGATATAAAACTCGAGTTTTTTGTTGCCAAAAACACTTTGCAGTCCTATGCCATGTAAATAGTTGGTACATTTTGGCGTAGGTCCACCCTTTTTTGGGGGGGGCATCCCAAAAAATCATCACTGTGGGGAAGGGATGTAGGGCATGGGGATGCCCCTGAAAATGTGGACCCCCTACCTAAAACTTGACTATACTTATCCTACCTGCTCCTTATTTCCCGTTTGACAGAAGGAAGACGCTGAGATGTAATTTATTTTTTTACCAGTTTTTTTTAACAGTTTGTGAACTGGTAAGGGGTCCAAGGATGTGCCTGTGTTTGGAATTGGGCTGGAAACAGGACTGAATTGGCAAGATCCGGTTAGAATCTTTGGCCTGGATTAGAAGCCCATCACTACTTCTAACCTTTTTTTTGGCTGTAAAATCTGCAAGGAGAACCTACTGTATAAACTTCTGATTCCTATGTAAAGGTCTCCTTAGACTGACCTAAAGTTCAGGTCATTCTAAGGAGACCTTTACATGGGGATCACAACATTTTACAGCCCCTGGGAAAATTAATTAGTAGCTCGAAATCAATGTGACAGCAACACTGAGCCATACATTTATGCACCTGAACTTTAACCTCTGGGAAAAAAGGACTATTAGCTGTTTTTGCCTTTCATCTTCTGAAGGACCTTTACTTCCAAACCTACAGAAGATCCAACATCTGCATTAAAAAAAAACCTGCATCTTTCCTTACAGTAAAAAGGAGTGCAGATAATAATACAGTTTATATAAGGGGTTGCAGAGAAGGCAATAAACGTAGGTCCACATTCTGGGGAGGACAAATTTAATACAAATTCTGGGGCACACTCTTGCACCTGGACCTGTTTTCAGAAAATCGCTTTGGTAAACATTGGTTCTAAAATTGTGGTCTGGTCTCACAAAAATTGGGGAATATTTAAATTCTTCCATCAGGAATAAAACATTACTGTGGAGAAGCACTGAACAGCTCTTTCATGGTTGCTCTTCTCCAGCAGGCTTGTTCTGTTTTCACCTCCTCTTTCCTGTCCTGCCATTTTATCTTCCGTTGCTAGCACTGGCACACCATCCAGCATCAGCCACTTCAACCTAATTAATAACATATAATAACATATTTGGAAGGCTAAAATAAATAATTTAGTCCATCCAGTTCAGCCAATTGTTAATTAAGAGGAAACAAAACCCTCCAAAAAAACAAAGCAACTTTTCTTCATAACTGGTGATTCTATTAAATTCAAAGGAAGGCAAAAAGGCTTGAACTCTTTTTGCGTATTCCCATGACTACTTTCATCGGCAGAGTTTCATATACTTTTCATTTTTCCTAGTGTTATAGTTACAGTCTTTAGTATAAATAGATTGTGGGACAGATCTTTGTATTGACCTTGGATATATTTATACGTAGTTTATACATAGTTTTCATACTATTTTTAAGACTTAAGAACCCTAAGTTTACTATACCCATTTCGTTGACTAATTTAGTTAAACTGATCAACAAATATAGTTTCGGGTGGGGAGGGGATAGGACATCCACTTACCTGACCTCTACTCCCGCATATTGCTTATCATCGTCTTGCAACCTCAGCTTGTGAAGGCGAGAGCTCCTCTTCCGGGTTCTGGCTGGCGGGTGAGCATGGCCTATGCATGGCCGGCTCCCATACTTCTCCCCCAAAGGTGCATATATATATGCATTTTCTTCCCCCCCCTTTTTTTTTTCTTTTTTTTTCCCCTTTTTCCCAGTCCCCCCCCTCCCCCTCTAATATCCATCGCCCTCCCTTGCCCAGACCCTTTAGCCCCCCCTCAACCCCCTCCCCTTGCACTAGAGGGGTGGCAGTGCAGGGAGCTTGAGGCAGGAGTAGATAATCCACCTGTCCGTCAAATTGAGTAAGGTCGAACATAAGTTATTAGGTGTTAATTTTAACACCGTTTTTAACACAGTTTTTAATTTTTACTCCCTAGCAGCCTCACAATACCCTAAATGTGCCTTAGAGGCTTACTCATGATGACATGTATGTATGTGAAAGTGTATTAAGAATGACAACTTTGATCTGTCAGCGGGAGAGGAGAACCAGCGAGACCTTAAAGAGATAGCAGCACCAGGAGAGATGGCGGACGGAAATGCCTGCACTCGAGCAGCGGCAACACGTGGCGCCCGAGAAGGTACTGTCTCGTCCCCTGGGGTTGTGACTGGCGGGTTGGGGCCCCAGCCCACGGAGGGGATACATACGGATGGGCCTGCCAGAGCTGTGGAGACAGAGCCAGAGGGAGGAAATAAAGGACACCCCTACCAGGGGAGCGGGCCTGAGGGGAGAGGACTGGCCTTAGTCCCGGGTGAAAGTAGGGGAGTACTGGGAGCTGCCCCCCCCATCTCCTGTCTGCAATGTGCGTGACCCCCTGTTCAGTAAGGGACTGGCCAGGTTCGCGTATGCCCCTCGACGTGCTCAGAGTGCAGATGACAGCTATGGAATGGACAGTCAGAGGGTAGCTGAACAGGTCCTGGCGTCCAGCCTCCCCCAGCGACCCCGCAGAGAGCATCAAGCATCCCAGTACCCCCTGGAGCCAGAGGTCCTTGTGAGGGTGAGGAACCCGGGTTATGCCCACTCTCCCACGTCAACGCTATCGCCATCTCCAGATCAGGGCTGCACCCCTGTTGGAAACAGTCTGGCACCCATGTCTCCGGCCCGGCTGTGTTTCTCTCCTGAATCCTTGGAGGCTGGCTGGCCCCCGGATACACCTCCGCTCTTGGATCCAGTGCCGACCCGCGATGAGAGTGGCGTCGGAAAAAACGACATCCATGCCGAAACAATCTCGCTGCTGAGGGGTCTGCCTTCCCGAACGGATATAGAGGAGCTCATAGCTAAATATGAAGCGGCCCACAGGCGTGAGTTAACGGCAGTTAAACAACACATATCGCAGGTTGAAACGCGAGTCGCCGCCCTTGAGTCAACAGAAGATTCAACAGCAAACCGTCTTCAAGCGCTGGAGGCCAGATGCAATGCACAAGAGGCTCTACTTCAGTCCCAGATGCTACACATTGATGATATAGAAAACAGAAGCCGGAGGAACAACTTGCGGCTGAGGGGCATCCCGGAGGCCTCCGGCAGCGAAGACCTAAGACAGATAGTGACGGCGATTTTCAACAACCTGCTTGACAGAGAAGCGACGTCCCCACTGGAGATGGATCGGGTACATAGGGCCCTGGGCCCGAGAAGTTCAGATCCCTCTAACCCTCGCGATGTGATCTGCAGAATACACTTCTTTACTCTGAAAGAGGACATCGCCCGGCGAGCTTGGCAAAGAGGCAGCGTGGAATTTGATGGAGCCAACATCCAGATTCTCCCAGACCTGTCGAGAAGAACCCTTCAGATGCGGAGAACAATGAAACCTCTTCTGGACCTAATCCTTGCTAAGGGAGCTTCGTACAGATGGGGATACCCCTTTCACCTTATCGTGAGGAAGGATCGCAACACCTTTTTGCTGAAGTCCCCCAGGGATCTGCAGAACCTTTTCGTATTCCTTGGTTGTGACCCAGTGGCTGTTCCGGACTGGTTGGCGTTGGACTTGGCACAACCTCCCCCCCGCCCGGCCGGAACGAGACGACGAGGACCTAGGGGGCAAGAAGGTCGGAGGCGCCCTCGTAGACCCCCCAGGCCATACGATGCAGAAGCCTGAGAGGCTGCACGGGGTTGTGACCCTTCGGGTCGGGACTCTGAGCTGGGGTGCCTGCCCCCCCCATGGTGGTTTCCGAGGAACTTTTTTCTTGTGAGACATTGTCGGTCGGAAGGTGCCTGAGGTGCCCTTCTGGCATTTGATGAGCAATGTGATTTGATCTGTGCCTTGAGATGCCCTGTCAATATCCTTTGCCCTAAGAGATTAGTTACTGCCGACAATCCGGCAGCTGTATATTATTTTTTCTTCTACATGCCATTATTGTTTTATATCCGATGTTACTATGTATTGTCGCCTTATAGTATGCTCCGATAACGTTGCGCCGGGCGCGGGCGGCCACGGTCTCGGCTGATTGCTTCGCAGTGACAGACACCCTACCCCCAATAGGGTTGCCTGGTAGGTACTTGAGACCTCCCGGGCAGTATCCTTCATAGGATAGTTAGTTTATCTGTGTGTTTTTTCTTTCTCCCCGTCATCCTTTTGTGTTTTCCTTCCCCTCCCACACTTCTTAAGGTCGGCCACACCTCCCGGCACACCTAAGGGTCCTCACGCCCGGAGCGAGTTCCACCACCTAGCTCCCCTGGGACGACCCGATCCACAAGCGCAGTTAGTCAGGTCACGTGATTGCGGGCTGTAATGGCGGAAATAAAGATAGTGTCCCTTAATACCAGGGGTATGAATAGCCCGGAGAAACGCTCAACGATTTTGAGATATATAAGAGGTCTGAGGGCACAGGTAGCTCTCCTGCAAGAAACCCATTTTAAAGCAGCTAATCCACCCACACTAAAAGATAAATACTACCCGCAGGCATTCCATAGCTTTTCCCCAGACTCGAGGTCCAGAGGGGTCAGTATCATAATAGCAAAGGGTCTCCCATGGGAGTTGCTGGACTGGAGTGCCGATGGGGAGGGACGTTGGCTGTTTGTTAAAGGGAAAATCTACTCTAAACTGTACACTTTGGTGAGTGTCTATGCTCCCAACTCTGATCAGATTACTTTTGTGGAGCGGATGTTGGACTCCCTGTCGACTTTCTCGGAGGGTGATCTAGTGGTTGGGGGAGATTTCTGGTGTTGGAACCGCTGCTGGATACCTCCAGGGGGGGCCCGCACCTGGCTTACTCTAAACTTAGGCGCCTGCGAGGTATCCTTTCACAGCACCAGCTGGTTGACCCTTGGAGGATCCAGCATCCCAACACCCGCGATTATACTTTCTTTTCCCCGCCACATGGATCGTACTCGAGGATTGACATGTTTCTCATGCCTCATGCCTCCCTAGAGTTGATAGCGGACACCTCCATCGGTAATATCACGCTGTCCGATCATGCGCCTGTCTCACTTACCCTGACTTGCCCGGTCCCTGCCCCGAGAAGCTGGGCCTGGAAACTTAATAATTCGCTCTTAGAAGACCAGAAAGTGGTAGAGGATATACAGAGAGAAATCCGGGTTTTCTTTGAGCTTAACTCTACCCCTGGAATCTCCCCTGGTATACTCTGGGAAGCACATAAATGTTATATTAGGGGCTCGTTCATAAAACACCGGGCTAGAATTAAGAAGGAGAGGGGACAACACATGCTGGAGCTTCTCGGTGAGATTGCTAGACTTGAGAGTAAGCATAAAGAGTCGCTCTCGGCGGCCTGTCTACCGGCCCTGACTGCACTGAGGGAACAACTTAAGGTGGCCATGTGCTACAAAATCAAAGCCCAAATGGTCAAATGCCGTAAGGTGTTCTATGAATCCGGTGATAAGTGTGGCAAGTTACTGGCTAGAGCGCTACGAGCTGAAAGGGCTAGAACCTATATACCCAGTATAGCGGACCCAAAGGGACGGATTCTTCACCTTACTAAAGACATAGCGGAAACCTTCCGCAAATTCTATGAGGGCCTGCATAATCTTCAGGGGTCACGTGGGGACACTGGGGAACAATTAATCAGGCAATATATCAGGGAGTCAGGAATGCCCAAACTGCCAGATTCCGTGGTGGAGGACCTGGAGGGGCCGATTTCTCTGGAGGAACTGCAGGGAGCGATAGCTAATTCAGCAACGGGCAAGGCGCCGGGTCCAGATGGCCTACACCTGCAGTACTATAAAAAATTTTCCCCCCTGGTTGCCCCCAGGCTATTGGCAATGCTCAACTCCATTAAAGAGGGTACTCGCATCCCGGGTGACACCCTAAGGGCACATATCACGGTTATCCCTAAGGAAGGTAAGGACCCTAACCTCTGTTCCAGCTACAGACCTATCTCGTTGCTGAATGCTGATATGAAGCTTTTCGCAAAGGTCCTCGCAACTAGGCTGTCGCCACATCTCCGTCGGGTCATAGGTCCCGACCAAGTGGGTTTTATGCCTCACCGCGAAGCGAGGGATAACACCACTAAGGTGCTAAACCTGATCCACCTGGCGCAGACAAGAAACATCCCCACCTTTCTCCTTGCGACCGACGCAGAAAAGGCATTCGACAGGGTGGATTGGCAGTTCATGCAGTCCACTCTTCGTCATATCGGATTGGGCCCTAACTTGATGGGGTGGATAAGTAGCCTTTACAGCTCGCCTACTGCGTCGGTGCGAGTGAACGGGTTTTTGTCGGGCTCTCTGGGAATCTCCAACCGGACAAGGCAGGGATGCCCCCTCTCGCCCCTGATTTTCATTCTAGTGCTCGAGCCCTTTCTATGTAGAGTACGTAGTAACCCGGATGTCAGAGGCCTTGAGGGACCCTCCAGTCACTACAAGGTAGCCGCTTACGCGGACGATTTAATTTTCTTTCTGACATGTCCAGAGACATCCCTGCCGAACCTGATGGGAGAGCTTAGGAGATATGGGTGCCTGTCAGGCTATAAAATAAATTTTCAAAAGTCCGAAGCCATGAATGTCAATATCCCAACATCAAGATTTAATGCTATCAAAAGCTCTTTCCCGAACATCCCGAGAAGCACACCCTTTCAATAATCTATAAGATACTTACGACCCCCCCAGAGCCCGATTCGGATGTCCTTCCCTTTCTCGCTAAGTGGGAAAGGGACCTCAACATATCCCTAACTCCGACTCAAAGGAAAAGAATTTTGGTCCTACCGCACAAAACATCGATTTGCACAAAGTACCAGGAGTGCAATTACAAAATACTCACACGTTGGTACAGAGTGCCTTCTGTCCTGAATAAATGGTACCCGAATGTCCCAGCCCTCTGTTGGCGATGTGGAGAGGAGAGGGAGGACCTTCTCCATATTTTTTGGTCCTGCCCAAGGCTCAAGGGGTTCTGGGATGCGGTCAGAGAAGTGACAGGAAAGGTGTCGGGCGCTGAGATACCTGCTGACCCAGCTATGTCTCCTTCACCTTTCAAAGACCCCGCTTAAAAGGTATCGCGGATCGGTTTGCTGCCACCTTCTGAACGCAGCCAAGGCCTGTATCCCACAGCTATGGAAAAGTTCTCACCCTCCATCTATTGAGATGTGGATCAGAAAGGTTAACGACATAATGAGGTTTGAGAACCTCATGCTCTCCAAGAGGGATGGGTATGAGAGATTTGCATTGACCTGGAACGGGTGGGTTGAATTCACAGTGTCACAGAGTCCCCTGAGTGCTTGCAATTGCTTGGTCGGTCGGGAAGGGCAGCCGCTAGCCCCCCCCTCCCTCCCCTCCTCCCCCCGCTTCCTTCCCCTCCCCCTCCCTCCCCCTAACGTTGTTGTTACGTTGGTTTGTGTGTATTGTTCTGACTTTCTAATGTTTAGTGTCATTTTCGCAATTCGCTCTTGTGTTATATGCTTATTGTTATTTGTTGAGACAGAAATGATTGTCTTATGACTCCTGCTTAGAATCGCTTTATTTCTTTCTCTGACACCGTCATTTTTCAGATATTTCTGAGTATTACTCTGTGCAGGCTTAATTGCTTGATACATGTGTCTTGCTTGTTTTTCTTGTATTTGAAAATATGCAAAACGTTATCTAAATAAAGAATATATAAAAAAAAAAAAAGAATGACAACTTTATTTGTAAAAGAACAATATGTGCTGTTTAACTTTTATATCAAAAAATGACAATAAAAAGATTGAAATTGAAAAGGTGTACACAAAACCCCCCATTATTTTACAGCCCTGCCAGGCCTTGTCGTTTTAAGGAAAAGTCCACGTATTCTCCCAAAACATTCCATATTAGGGTCTGAGAAGAGATATATAGAGTGATAGAATAAAGGTTTTGTCTTGGGTAGCCATGCCCCTTTTGATGAACACCATGACCCTGTTAGCCTTCCCAGACTCTGCTTAGCACTGGTCACTGCACTTAAAATGGACCAAAAGTCATATTATCTTTTAACTTCCACTTTAGCCCCCGCACTTACTAAGCCGTAATCCTGCTTTGTATTCCAATGCAGCTCAGACATCCCTTGCTTCCCTGCTGTACTTGCTACCTCCCCGAAGACTATGGAGAACATGGATTAGCATGGATTTTCCTTTCACATGTGCCTAAAACTGATACTGTTTGATGCTTTTCTGCCCATGTTTCCATCTTATGTATTTATTTGCAACTGCATGCCGTCCTCTTTTGGGTTAATGGCTTTACATGGTTTGGTATCATCTACAAAAAATGATATATAGGCCTAGATTCAGTAAACCTGTATTAAAATATCTTATGAAAATAAGTAATGGCTCTTTCTTTATTTTAAAATATGTCATGAGTTAAAATAAGTTGTTCTTCAGTAGAGGTTTCAAATTTGCACCCAAAAACATTCACTAGAGTAATTTGACAAAATATACAATTTGCTTTTTAAAGTACATTTTAAGTTTCCCCGAAGCCAGCTGGATCCCTGTGCCTGCCAAGTGTGCAAGTTTAGGTGTTTATAATCAGCATATGTGGCCTTTTAAGCACTCCTTCTTTGAATAATATTATCCTTATTTTAACTATTACCATATTCTGAAATAAAGCATGAGATATTTTAAGGAAAGTTTAGTAAATCAAGGCCATACTGTACAAAAAAAGAAAACTAGGTTTTCCTAATATAGGAAAAGCAGTTCAACTGAAGATATGGAAGCAAAGGTGAAAAAACACAAATGCAAATCCTTACACACAGCTCACCTACGGTATATAAAGTTAAAGGTGTGCCTGAAACGCATCACCTGCTCTGTGTTTGGACATATCGCTTAGGTCTCAGACCATGGATTTTAAACATGATAATTAAAAGCTGTGTTTCAAAATCTGAACCCACCGAGTGCTGGCATCTATCTAAGGTGACCTGTAACTTTCCTCTGTGTTTCTTAAAGCGGCCCTTCACTCTGAACAAGAGTCTATCTTATATGTTTCCCACGCCCTGTACATACAGATTGTTCACATTAAAAATCATCCTACCTGTATCTACTGCATGCTATGAGCCTTTAAACATCCAAGATGGCGGCTTATGGAAGCCGCCATCTTATCAGGCAGCCTGCAAACAGGAAGTGCCTCCTGACTTTGCTGCTCTGCATTCTGGGACTGCTGACCTTTACCTGACCCCAGCTCTGCTCTGTCTGAGCAAAGCACAGCTATAACCCACCCCCCTGTACCTTATCCCACTCTCCTCTCCTCAGTAAGTGTGATGCTTCTGAGTCAAGATGGCGGCGCCCGTACCCTAAATTCCTGAACAGAGTTGCAGCCCAGTGGGGGAAAGAATAATAAGTTAGTGACTAAAAACGTAAAATATATTAATTTTAGATGCTGGGGAACCGTTTTTTAAGAGTTTGGGCTTTTCACTAAATCACGCTGAAGGTCCGGTTTAAGCTTTAAGCTTTTTTAAGCTTTATTATCAAATGTAAAAAAAGAACTACAATAGGTCTATAGGTATAGGAGCAGTGTTGTATTGGCACTCCCTCTTTACAAAGAGAAGTAAAAACATCACATTAATGAATTCAAACAGACAGGGGGCCCCCACACTTAAAGAGGAACAACACACCCATTTTCACCCTTTGTTCCTCTATGCGGCGGCATCACCAATTGGGATGCCCCGTTGTGTGTATCCCCCACAGGTCGCCCCATTCATCCACCTTCCTGTCGCTTCCACCGTGTAGGCTTGGGTGAAAACGAGCGCGCTGATTGGCTGAGCGTCCCACTCAACCAATAGGCATGCTTGCTTTCGGCTCCCTTCGGTTTTGCTGACAGCTAATCCGCTTGTACAGCTAAGCAGCCTAGTGCAGCTGAAAGAAGCAAAGTGCCCCAATAGCTGCATCCCCCACCCACCTTCTAGCTTTGACATGCCGGTGTGGGTGCACACGCAGCTAGAGGTGAGCTGGGATGTTGCCGCGGCTCAGTGAGGGCTCTGAGACAAGGTGAGTGTAACGGGCTTCTGGCGGGTTTTACACAGCGGGGCATCCCAATTCAGGATGCCCCAAGGAGGGAAGAGAGGTCCAAAGAAATCCATGAACATATCATTACTGTATATGTTGATGATGCACCTTCATACTTCATTTACCAAGTAAAGTTTTGGACAAATCAGTTTAAATGGGTTTGGAAATCTAAAGCAAATTACAGCAATTTAGGGCAAACTATTAGAGCTTCTTCGGAGAATATCAGCCAGAAAATTGGGGCTATGATTTTGGACGATCGTCGGGCCAAAGTTAGGCTTAAAGCTCATGAATTAGGCATTTTGGCTGCCATGCTTTCCCATACTATTCATGATATTTTGATAATGTTAAAGGTCTGTTTCCGGTGGGTGCCACAAATGTTGGAGCCTGACCAAAAAAGACGTCTCCAGAAATTGAACAGAATAAAGAGAAAATCCATGAGACTTCTATTCTCAAATTCTTATGGATGATTAAATAAGTGTCCATGCAATGGGAGCACAAGGAGACAGCAACTTCAAAGAAAGTTGTGTACAGCAGATAGGTAAGGTCATGGCAACGTTTTTGGGGAAGTGAAGGTGCTTCATTACTACAATTCATGCCACACAAGACAACAATTACAGGAGACACCTACGTTTTAACAAAGGTAGGATTACGTGAGGCAATCTAACGGCCTTATTTATCATGGGATAGCGCCAGGTAGTGTCTCACTAGCGCCAGGAAGCGCCAGCTATCGGCGGCTACCGACTCCAGAACGCCAGGCGGCGGACACAATCACGCATTTATCACGCTAAATGAGGCTAGCGCCGGCGAGAGCGTCACCTAGCGCGGGATTCATCATGTAGCGGGCTGCAACGAACAGCGCCGCTGCTAATCCCATCACAGCGCCAGGTATGACCTCTCGCTACCTGACGCTCTCCAATGCATTTCAATGGAGCAATCTTTAAATATTCATAATTAATTGATATGACTGTTTTTTTTTTTTTTTTTTTTAACTGTCAAAAATTCAGTGACCACTACGGCAATGTTAGATTTGTTTTTTAAGGTAAAAAAAAAATTGTGCAGAATTGATATTACAGGTCTGATATTAATGTATTCATATTACAAAATGTTTAGAAAAACTTGTTTAATTTTTAAATAAAAAAATATGGTTGTTTGGGGGTTAAAAAACTACTTTTAAGCCATCGCCGCCAGCGCTCTGGGGTTTAAACAAGCATTTCACAGCGCGATTTGAGCTTGATTTGTTATTGAATATGCTGGGAGCCGTTCGCTCTGGCCATTCGCTGTCAGGCGCACCCATACAGCGCAGAACCTGTGAAACAGCGACTCCTAACCCCGTATTCAACATTACCGCACACCGACTGAGTCGCTGTCAACAAGCGAACAACGGCCAAGCACAGCAAATACTAGGGGGCGCTGTGAAAATCACGCTACTGGCGCTCATCTGTCGCTACCTGGCGCTATTAATGAATCGGCCTCAAAGAGAAACAATGTACCAGCTCACAAGTCTCGCAAATCACAAGCTACTATCAGGTAATTTGGCTTTATGGAGCTTAACCAGCCAGCCTATAGCCCAAGCCTGGCTGCCAGTGATTACTTTCTCTTTTGTAATCAAAATACATTTCTGCATGTGCAACTATTTTTAATGATAATGCAGCCAAAGAGGCAAACTAAACAGACAAGTAGGATTACCGTGACAGTTTCCAAAAGAATATGTTTTCTTAAAAAAAAAATGTATGAAGAGTCAAAAAACTTTCACTTCAATTTAAGATCTTTTTAGTGCTATTTATGGGACTTATGGGAAGTCACAAAAGTAGAGATCAAAGAAATGTGGGAACCCAGTGGTTTATAAAAATCCAGCACGATTATTTCTAAAACGGGTGCAATAAAAGTAATCTTGTCATGTCAAATGGAGCATTTTACAGGTTTATTGTTAGAAATCTCAGTGGCATTAAACATGAAGTCCCCTGTTACCCATCTATTTGTCATCTACCAGTAGCTGGCATCCTCATGTGTTCTGGCAGAGTGGGATGAAGTGATGCAGTCATGTAGATCAATGGATGCATCCTCGCACAAAGTACAATTGCTGATTTGTCTTCCAACTGAGTGATTATATCCCCATAGGTAACCTACATTTAGAAAAGAGGGCTCTCTCCCATACCGTTGATTCCAACTGGGTGGAAAACTGCTATTAACATTTGAACATTGAAGTACAGTATTTCTCATGCAATCTTGCTGTGACATTTGAGATATTTCTGATATTGGTGAATTCCATTCACCTGAGGGTCAGAAAATATTTATTGTATTTATTCACCAAAATAATGGCTTACGTTTTCATCACATTCCACCGTATTTGGTCAACGCAGATTTGTTTAATTATTTGTGGTTCATCTGTTGTGGATTAGAAGGGAAATGTAGTCATTTCCCATTTCTCCCCCCACCCACCTTCTAGACTACAGGCTCTTAAAGGAGCACCATTGCGAAATTGGAAATTGTGTAATATTAAAAATCCATATAAACAAGTTGACTAATGAGAGGAGGGGTCACTTATATGCCCAAACTAAATAAAACTCCCACCAAGCTTGTGGTTGATTCTCTCTTGGTAGGAATAAAATCCAGGGGTGACAGGTGTAGTCTATTAGGGGTGACAGGACTTGTCACCCCAGATGTCCTTTGCCTTCCATAAAAATGAAAAAAGCAAGCCTGGTTGGATATTTTTTTGTATAAGTGACCTCCTCTTCCCACCATCCAGCATATTTATATGGATTTTTATCATTGGGCCAAACTCTCGCGATAGTGCTCCTTTAAAGTGTGTGACCACCCAAAGGAAACAACAAAAGGGATAATCACCTATTGTCCCTGTGATGAGAACCTTACTGAATTGTGATTTTGAGTCTCTGCGTTGTCCAGATCCCAAATGAGGATGCCCCAAAGACATAGGACAAAAAGGAAATCCATCCCCAAAAAAATGATTCAACAGCTCACCAGTTTCCCATGATAACGTGCACAGCGGGGTGCGGGGTGCACTTCATACATGTGGTTAATTGGTGATGGAATCATTTGTTTTTATCATAACTGGATGATTTTAATTTTGGGGGACACCGATTAGCCCATTGTAGATCGACCTAAATGCTGATGGATTTGCCTTTTTGTTTTGTTGCCTTTTGTTGTTAGTATTCAACTAATTTATACAGCAGCAGTTCATAAGGTATTTTATCCAAAATCAGGGCTGCCTATTTCTTTTCTTTCCATACTACAAAGTCATAATAGATGAATTGAGACGGTTTAAATTATGGGAATTGTACTCCCTCTGATACAATGTACAATTTAATATTACTCACTATGCGCGTTTGTGTGGGCAGTGCATTGTGGGTGTTGTAGTCCTTCAGTCAATTAGCATGAATTGATATCGCTTGCTCTGCTTTTACTGCCCGCGCATGTGCAGAGAGGCTTGTGATGTCGCTTAGCATTATGGTCTTGTTAGTTTGTCAATGGAGGTTAGGCCGTGCTGCAGTGAGTGCATTTCCACTTTGATATCTGTCTTTGTTGATCGCACAGCACCAAGGGGGCCTAAAAGGGGGCCTAAAAGGATATATATTGTCCACCATGAGTCCATAGTTACAGCTCCAGACGTAGACAACACTGTGCACTTTGGTACACACTGACAGGCTAAAGGACTGGCCCACCTTCTGTTCAACAACATTTTACAGGGCAGGTACTGCCATCTTAGCAAAGCAATGATACCATGGGACTCTCCACCTCGGCTCGGCACAAGCCATCAGTTCTCTGAAAGGTCCACCACTGGGTAATGCAGCAGGCTGGACTTATGGTGACACTGTCTGAGAGGAGAAATCCCTCAGACATCAAGATTAAAAATTCCAAGAATTTTTGAGGGCTAATTATTCAGAGGCAATGATACCTATTTGTTTCTGATTTAATTAGAAGGTGGAAACACCCTTAAACAAAACTTCACTTTGGCAATACTATTGCATGTGTTTATTCATAATTTTATGTATATATACTAACTAACCTACTTTTTCTCCACAGGATTGTGGATGCAACATGAAAAACTGACACATCGCTGAGTAGCTGATTTTTCCTACCAACAGTAATAACAACAGCAATAATTCACTGCTGCTGCTGCTGCCGCCGCCACCCCGCAGACTCCAGGGACCCTCTTCCACTACCTCCACTTGCAACACCTCCTCCCACGACACTCTCCTCATCACTAATTGCCCAGCTAGTGGAAGAAGAGGCGAGTGTCTCCTCCACTTCTTGGCTGGGCAGTAGCTGCTGAATTTTATGATTATCAGATCTTCCTCAATGGATAGTGGAGCTGAACCCAAAGCATAACAACAGACAGTTGACTGGGGGTGTCAGATGCCACTAGTGATGCAGTGGACTGCTTTTGCAGCACTTCGAGACAAAGTTGCTTCATTGGCTGACACAATGACTGGTAAAGCTGTGGAACATATGGTTGAAAAGCAAGAATAACCATTTGTTTTTATATGAAAAAGACCCTGGTTTATACATAAATTTTTTTTTCCAGAGACTGCCCTGCGTGGAAATGAATGGCGCCTGGATCAGCCAAGCTTTCCTCCCAACAATGCCTGATGTATTCCAGTAGATTGATGACGGGGCCAGACCAACACTAAAGAAATATGGATCGTGCAAAACAGATTTAAGGCGCTGCTCTCCAGTTACAGACATTCCTCCGCATCGGACCACAAGTAAGTATTGATAAAGAATCCTTTACGTTACCCTTACTTTTTATTCATAATCTTCGGATAAGACGGATCAGACATCCAGATTAAAAATTCCAAGAATTTTTGAGGGCTAATTAGTCAGAGGCAATGATACCTTGTTTCTGATTTAATTAAAAGGTGGAAACACACCCTCAAACAAAACTTCACTTTGGCAATACTTTTGCATTTGTTTATTCATAATTTTATGTAGATATCACTAACTAAGCTACTTTTTCTCCACATGACTCTCCACAGGGTGTGATTCATCCAATTTTTGGGCTCCAGCAGCCAACTGCAGTGTCTCTTTCAAGCTATGTTTGGGCTCCTGCAGCTGCTGCTGCTGCTGCTTGCAACTCCAGGGTGTGATTCATCCAATTTTTGGGCTCCTGCTGCCAACTCCAGTGTCTCTTTAAAGTAATGTTTGGGCTCCTGCTGCTGCTGCTGCCAACTCCAGGGTGTGTCAGTCAATTTTTGGGCTCCTGCTGCCAACTCCAGTGTCTCTTTAAAGTAATGTTTGGGCTCCTGCTGCTGCTTGCAACTCCAGGGTGTGATTCATCCAATTTTTGGGCTCCTGAAGCCAACGCCAGTGTGTCTTTCAAGCTATGTTTGGGCTCCTGCTGCTTGCAACTCCAGGGTGTGATTAATCCAATTTTTGGGCTCCTGAAGCCAACTCCAGTGTGTCTTTCAAGCTATGTTTGGGCTGCTGCTGCTGCTTGCAACTCCAGGGTGTGATTCATCCAATTTTTGGGCTCCTGCTGCCAACTCCAGTGTCTCTTTCAGCCAATGTTGGGCTACTGCTGCTGCTTGCAACTTCAGGGTGTGATTCATCCAATTTTTGGCCTCCTGCAGCCAACTCCAGTGTCTCTTTAAAGCAATGTTTGGGCTCCTGCCCCTCATAGTGATGCCACTTCAACTCTCTGCAATTGTGCCGCTCTGCGATTCTATTAGCGATGCCTCTGATCTGCATGTGATATTTATTTAAAGTATTATTTAACTAACCCAGCACGCATCCTATGCGTGTTACAACAAGGCAGAATGGTTTACAACCCTATTGAGGCTCTAGGAGGCTCAGAAATAGGCGTTTTTCATAGCGATTCGTCGCGAATAAATTCGGGTCGAACCGATTTTTGTCGGAAAATTCAGCGAATCAGTCGATTAGAATTTTTCAAAAGTTCGCTTATCTCTAGAGGAAAGAATAACTGACTAAAAACGTAATATATATTCATTTTAGATGCTGGAGAGTCTTTAGAAGGCTTGGGCTTTTTATTAAAAGAATCTGAACGTCCGGTTTAAATAACAAAAATGAGTCTACCAAGCGCCAAATAAATTCCAACGCATTGAAACTATCCTGCACCTCCTGAGCTCAGTACTATAAGCTAATCTTTACGACACTTATTCCATGTTATTATAGAAAAATCATAACTAGAAAACAAGGGAAAGGACAGCAAGGGGAAAGTTCTACACATATTTATGAATAAACGGGGAGGCCGATTCATTAATAGCGGCAGGTAGCGACAGTTGAGCGACTGTAGCGGCATTTTCAGAGTGCCCGCTAGTAGTCGCTGTGCTTGGCCGTTGTTCGGTAGTTGATAGCGACTCAGTCGGTTTGCCGTAATGTTGAATATTGGGTGAGGAGTCGCTATATGACAGGTTCCGCGCTGTATTGGAGCGCATCATAGCGTCTGGCCCTAGCGACCGGCTCCCACCATATTCATTAAAAAATCACGCTCAAAAAATTCTCGCGCTGTAAAATGCATGTTTAAACCCCAGAGCGCTGGCGGCGATGGGTTAAAAGTAGTTTTTAACCCCCAAACAACCATATTTTTGGAAACCAAAAAAAACAGGTTTTTTAAATAATTTTAAATATATCAGACCTGTAATATCAATTCTGTACAATTTTATTTTTTATTTTTTTTACCTTAAAAAAATTATCTAAAATGGCAGAAGTGGTCACAGAATTTTTCACATTTTACAGTCGCTAAGCAGGATTGGCTTGATAAATGTGTGATTGTGGTGGGGAGCCGGCGTTCTCGTGGCGGGGCCCGTCATTACCGGCCGCTCACCAGTCGCTACCTGTCGCTATTCCTTCATAAATAAGGGCCTTAGTGATTAGATGTGTTGTATTTTTGCTCAAGCTTTTATTTTGAAACTAAGACAATTAACTAATAATACATTGTTCATCTATATTAGATTTAGGTATAAAATATTTTATAAAGAGTTTCATGACCTCACTAAACATAGGTGGTGTCATAGAGGCTCACTCCCCTGCTCCTTGATTGAGCGGCGTCCTCGGGTGGTGCTCCAAACTGGCTGTCACCTGGCCAATGCGTCAGTCTCAGGCGCCAGCCTGGGTAGCACCGGCTCAAGAAGTGCCGGCTCGAACAGCGCCTTCCTCTACCTCACCCAGCATCTCTGCTCGTGTGCACGTGAGTGCATGCACATGAGTCTTTTATGCCCTCCGACCCTGCAGTGCAGCCACCGGAGGAGAATTCAAACAGGCCAATGAGCCCTAAGTGTGCTACCAGGGCTATTAGCCCTAAAGGAAGTACTGGGCTAATCAGCCCTTGTATTACTGTGGGCCAATTAAGCTATTCCCATCCCAGCCAATCCCTGCACACTTCCCCCAATAAATCTGACCCAGCCCGTGACCACAATGATTGTGATAGCTGTTGCTGTGGGTGTGATTGTATTGTATGCCAAACTTTATCGTGTATAACCCAGATTGACCTTTGATGTTGCCTTGTCTGAGCCTACATTGTGACATCGAACCTCTGACCTCTGAATCCCTGACCTTGTCTCTTCCAGCTCCTTTGGTACTGCGACCCTTGCACCCATGTATGACCTTTGACCTACCCACTGACTCTGCCCTCTGTACTGATTGGACTTTTAATCCTGTGTATGACCCCTGCTTCGTTTGACCTCCCGGACATACCCGTAGGTGCTAACTCACCTGCAGGTGGATAACATTTGCGCTGACCAGTCCTGGGGGCAACCGTGTTTGATGAGGCCTGCTTGAGTCCCAACAAACCTTGGCTTGTCTATAGGTGAAGCCAGTGGCAAAGATTGGGTGTTATTCACTGACTGGATCTGCTAACTGGTGAGCCTTACAGGTGGCATTTGTCAGGCATAGAAAAGAAAAGGTTTTCAAAGACCTTTGAATACTCTGTTGAGGTATTTAGTAAAATGTTGTATCTTGAAATGTATTACGTTGATAACCTTCAATTTTAAAGTCAACCTAATGCATTTAGTCAGTTTAGGTGAGCGCATCAAAAGATCTTATATTTCTGTGTTTACGTCTCCTGGCAGAGAGATTACTCTGCTTTTTTTATTTTGTGGTGATGTGTTCTCATGCTCCATTTACTAGATTCCCATAATGGAAAAAAAGAATAAAGTTCAAGTGATAGTGAAGCATGATACTATTATTATTGCTTCAGCATGAACAGCACAAACAACCGACTGCATCAATCTCACTCCAAGGGACAATATCCCACAACTTTTCTCTCTCGTCAAATATACTTCATCAATTGGCATTGTGAATTGAAAAAGCCAGTTTGATGACTAGTCAAAAATCTTCAAGTAAAATAAAGAAAACCTGATTTATTAATACAGATTGTAAAAAGAATTGCTCTCGATAAAGCAGCTGATAAGGAACCGTGGGCAGACCTCTCTCTCTGCAGTTCAGAGATTTCTCTGGTGTCATTCGGTCTTCCAAAATAATCTAAGAGAGTGAAATATACGCGCAACGAAGAATGCAGACATAACAGTATCTGCTCGATGTTACACGGGGACAGTGACACTTTCTATTTATATTGAAGTAAAAAAACATAGCACACGTTACAGATCATATTTTTAGGAATGTTAGTGGGGCTGGACATAATAAGGTGTTGGCCAGCTCCCCAGTGCCATCTTGTTCACAGTAATGTGTTAATAGCAGGGTGCTTCGTTAACTTTATTGCACTTATTTCAGTACAAGCAAACGGAAAGAATCAGTGCAGAGATAAGTGGCTTACTGAGGGTTTATTTCACCTTTATTAGCCACTAAAGCATACAATGCATAAATAGGAATCTGAAATCAAGTTATGTAAATGGAGAGGGAATGTTCTGCAAAGATAATTCTTAGAGAAGAATTATTCTTAGATAATAATAAGTATAATGGAAGGGGTTTAAAGAGCAGAATGTTGGAACCCGTCATTTGCCTATACACCCCATTTGGGTGGGGGGGGGGCTTATTCATTACCGTATATACTCGAGTATAGGTCGACACGAATATAAGCCGAGGCACCTAATTTTACCACAAAAAAACTGGAAAACTTATTGACTCGAGTATAAGCCTAGGGTGGGAAATGCAGCAGCTACCGGTAAATTTCAAAAATAAAAATAGATACCAATAATGTTTTTGAATACCGTATTTATTTCAAAGAAAAGACTTTTACAGGTACCGTACCGTATCTTTTGAGGCCTAATGCAGGCTGATATTACAGAAAGTGATGACATGACTGTTTGCATGTGATGACTAGAGATGAGCGAACCGGTTCGAGTGAACCAGTTCGGACGAACCGGAATTCGCTCCGAATTTCAGGGAAAATTCGATTCGGCACGAACCCGAATTTTTTTTTGGTTCGTGCGGATCGAATTTTCCTGAAATAAAAAAAAAAAAAATGCCGACATGGTGGGAGCGGGCAGGCCGGCTACGCTGTCAGCGGGCGGCGGAAGCGGCCTCCACGCTCCGGCGCCGCTCTCAGCTGTCATCAGAGGACGCGTCATCAGAGGGCGCGTCATCAGAGGGCGCCTGAGAGCGACGCCGGCCTCCACGCTCCGAGCATGCAGGTAAGTATTTGCTTTTTAAACAAATGCCGGCATTTTTTTTTTTGCAGATGAGCGATTCGTGAAAGTTCGATTCGGGCGAACCTGAATTTCTTGGGGAAATTCGGCGAATCGCCCGAATCGAACTTTCAAGAAGTTCGCTCATCTCTAGTGATGACATGACTGTTTGCATAGAGCAGCCTGTGTTAGGGCTCATAATATACATTCTACCAGTGTCCTGCCTGTGCCCATTAAATATACAGCCTGCCTGTGTCCATGAAATATACCGTACAGCCTGCCTGTGTCCATTAAATATAATGCCTGTCTGTGTCCATTAAAGGAAAACTGTCACATACGATAAGCATAACCGCACTAACCAGTGGCCCAGGCTGGTAGTGCGGTTTATGCTGAGAAAATACCTGGCTCCTGCCGTTTGATTGCCCGATCCGTTCTGCCGTTATACCGGTAGTTGATTGCCGCCTTCCTCTTCAGCGCGCCGGCTCCCTCTATACACCTGGAAGCGGCCGCTCGCCAGGCTGGACTGAAGCTGCGCCGGCCGCTTCTGGGTGTACGCAGGAAGCGGCCGCGCACGCGCAGTCCGGAGCCGGCGTGCTGAAGAGGAAGGGGAGGACGGCGGATCACTGTACCAGAGGAGGCGGGACATCGCTCCCGCGGCTGCACGGGACATCAGCTCCATGAGGCATCATGAGGGAAGAGGAGGACGGCGGATCACTGTACCAGAGGAGGATCACTGTACCAGAGGAGGCGGGACATCGCTCTCGCGGCTGCACAAGACATCAGCATCATGAGGCCATTCACGAGCTTCACCCAGCGGTATGGCCCTGCCCCTTTTTCTCCTCTATTTCGGCCAAAATTTTCACTGACTCGAGTATAAGCCGAGGCGGCTTTTTTCAGCCCAAAAAGTGGGCTGAAAAACTCGGCTTATACTCGAGTATATGCGGTAATTTATTGAAGACTAGGAACATGTTCACTCTACATTTGTAAAACTATGGAAAACCTTTTCAGATTGTTACTGTACTGAGCAGCAGTAATATATCATCAGCTCCAGTTCTAGAACAGCCTGGAAGCCTTATGTGGTTTGTAGACTCGCTTTGTGGCACTCAGACTTGTGGAAGTCTAATCCTCAGCTACAGTTTGGGGGCTACGGAAACCCAGGGTTGAACAATGTCAGCTCTATGCATTTGAATTTGGATTGTAAGCTTGCAAGCAGGGTCCTCATTCCGTTTGTTTCAAAGAATAATTTTTTTTCTATGTAATTTTTTATTCTGTTTGAACCCTCTGATTGTAAAGCACTGCGGAATATTTTGGTGCTATATAAATAAATAAATATTATTATTATTATTATAAGGTTAATGCAGAGCCAGGTAGGCAGAGAGGCAGCTTCCAGCACTGCACTCCATCCTCTCTATGTCTGGGTCTAAGTTCTCCCATTTAGATTCTTGGCATGCCGGCAATCACTAGTCCTAAGCTGGGCTAAGGTCAGTAACAAAAAGGCAAATAATAAAGAGACGCTCCAAAGAGTGAGTAGAGTAGCAGTCATAAGTTCGGGTAATTAGTCAATTTTTTTTTCTTACCCCTTTTTTTTCTTCTTTATCTTTGGTGGCTGTCCATCTACAGCGGCTCCCTAGATGCGTGCTGCATCATTCTGGAGGTGTGTTCCTTTTTGTGCATTCAGTCTGGGCTTGTTTTTGGCTCTCGCTCTGTGCGCGGCTCCCTCTTTTGAAGCATTTTGGAAGAGGGGCTTTCCTTAATTCCGGGTCCATGGTGAGTCCTTATCCAGGTTTCTGATTTGATACCATGCTGTGATTATTGTGATAAATTTAATGAGTTTTACCCGCCCGGGGGAGGGCGTTTATCTTCCGGTATACTTGTCAGGATTAAGGATCTTGGTTGGCCCTGAAACGTGTAGACATGTTTGTTAACTGGGTTTTTGCCTTCGATTTTAATGGAATGAGGAAATAAAGTTTTGGATTGATTTTTTAATGGAAACCCTGGCTGGCTATCATTCAGTTGTAATTAGTCAATAGACCAATAAACAAAAATCATCAAGTCGAAGGTTTGGAAGCTGGCTTGAAATGAAATTTGAGAAAACTTATAGCACAATTGTCAGACACATTAATACTCTCCAGCATACCTCTAAATAGTAAAACTTGAATGGGCATCAGAGCCGTGATTGTCAATAGCTATTCACAGACATGTGTGACTGCCCAGGTACTATTGGGATTGCTATGATTGCCTATGCATGCATTCAATAGCCATGGGTCATAGTTTGATTGCAATGGGGTTCGCCTTGCGATCTGCTCTAATATCCTCTGGTAATTCGGATAAACTTTTTTTAGACAATGTATGCTTTGTTTGTAGGGTGTGCCCAGCATATTTCAGGGTTGTATGTAACACATTTGAAGACTGGGTTGGCCCCTGGGAGTGAAAATGTTGGACCTTTTCATAAAATAGTTAAATGGTGTGCTCTTCTGTAAATGACTCCTCTCTTCTTGTCCATCAAGCAAAAACCAGATCCAATCAACGGATATACAATAAGCATTTAACTATGAGCGAACGTGTTCAACACTGAATAATTAATTTTCTTTAGAGGATGAAGACATTTCCCGTTGATTTACAGCCCCTTCTGGCTAAAGAGGCTTTTGGTGGAAATTTGATTCTTTATTATTGTCATAGGAATGCAAAGCTTGTCAAAAAGCCATTTCCATCACAAAGATCATCCTTAAATGCTTGAAGCTATATCAGTGCCGTGTTTAACAGCTGCTTCTTAATTTGTGTGTGTGGGTTTCCTCTTCGTTAGATTGCTCCTTTAAAGCCACAATGCTGAGCAATATACATAGATCATAAGCATGCCCTTCAAGGGGGAGATCTTCACCATTGGAGAGCCTGTCTACCTCATTGGACATTGGGGTCGATTCAGAGCCTGGTGAGAAAATTCACTTCTTTTTTAGGGAGAAAACTGCCATTCACTTTAATTGTCTATTGTGGGGCTGATTCAGAGCCAGGTGAAAATTTACACCCAGTAGACAATGAAAGTCAATGGTAGTTTTCTCTCTAAAAAGTTGAGTTTTCTAACCAGGCTCTGAATTGACTCCATTATCTCTACTTCATTTGCTAAATTTGTAGAGCTTATGTGTTTCAAAAAAATATAACAGGACCCCTCCTGGGAACAAGGAAGGACATCTGCAGATCCAAAAGTATGCTGTGGTTTTGTATCCAGCTCACCAGTGTCCCTAAAACATAACTTTTACTGATTAAGTTAAGATCATATATGCCCAGCGACAAAGATATGTGAAAAGACTACTTATCCCTTAGTAGGTGACGCATTTCGGGGTTATGAGCCCCTTAGTCTTACCTGACTGGATACAAAACCACATCATAATTTGTAGAGCTTGCCACACTATTAAAGGGACTGTTCAGACAACTTAAAAAAACAAAAGCTCACCTTTTCCCTAACCCCTTCCCTACTCCTGTAGCGTAAAGCTCACGATTCCCACACCTACCGTATTGCTAAGACCTGACCCCCCCCCCCCCACTTTGATGCATTTGACACAGGAGCCACCATTGAATGATGAATGTGAGGAAGAAAAAGCTTGCTGTCAGCTTTGAAGAAATCCAAGGAGGAGCCCGGTCCGGTCTTTACAGGCTGTAAAGAGATACAAAGGGAAAAGGTTGCCAGCTCCTATTCCAGAGAGTTCGATTTAAAGATTTAAAACTTACCTTTTATGGTATACATTAAGAATGAAGAAGACACACAGATGCACAAAAAGTCCTCACAATGCGTTTTGGGGGATCAGGACATTACCTTATAATAAAGAATGGACCTACATGTTTTGGGACTCGATCTTGGGAATTCTGGGAGATTTACACTAAGGGAGTAGAGCCACTCATCTGTGGGGGTGAAAAAGTCAGTAGGCTTTTTGTTTTAAGTTGCATGGACAGTCCCTTGAATCCTATATGGGAGAAATGTACGTACCAAAAATATGAATGCCTTGTCTGTACCTGACTGTCCATGCCTAATGTTGGAGTGGACTTTTTTTGATCCCTAGTCAGAAATGTGAGTTAAGTTTAATTAAGTTTAATTAAGTTAAGTTTAAAAGTTTAAAAGTCCACACTTTGGTCAGCTGCATTTGTGGTGAAGCACAGTACGCCATTCAAGTAGGCACCACTAAGCAGGGTTCTGCACGAATATAGAAACATAGAAGGTTGACGGCAGAAGAAGACAATATGGTCTGCTCTTATGTGTATTTATAATCCATAGAGAGGACAATTGGTGCGAAGATTGAATCCAAAAATGTTTGAATTCCTATAGGCTGCTGCTATCTAAAACGTTGTAAAAAAATAAAATACCTAACCTATTGAATAAAAATACTACCTTATAAGTGGGCTTTAGATTTGGGGCAAATCTAGATTCGATCCAGACCTTGCTGTTTTGATCAGGTTTTCCCCATCACGGATACTGGCAAGATCGCTAGTGCTGGCAGGTGGCATGCCGGACACGAAAATGCATGAACCAGTAAGGGGGACCCTTGGAGTTTAAAAACAGGTAAAAAAATAAGCAACTACAGTTTAAAAATAAAGAAAATAACTAACCTTCATCTTATCTTATTCTTCTGTCCCCCCCTTGGGTGGCGCCTTCTCTGCAGGTCTGCCAGGTTGGGGGCTTCCTCCTTCTCTGGTGCTTGTCATCTTCTTCATCAACTTTTCAGCCATTTTGCTAGCAGCCGTAGTGAGGTGGACCGCATAGCTAGTGGTGGACAGACCTTAAAGGAACGCTTGTAAACCACAGGGGAAGTCATGGTCTACAAGTAAGGAAGCAGCCTTGTGACTAGAGGGTCTTGAGCCAGGCCCCCAAATGTTGCCTTGGTTCCATTGCCAAGGCAGCCCACCGCTTCAGGCATGTTTGCATTTACTCCATGTGTTTATCTCATTGCAGGTATGGTTTAAATGCAGAGGAAATTCCTGTGTGTGTAACATACAATGGCCATCTATGTCCAAAAGTTAAAGTTCACAGAGGCGGAGCCTTTGTGGCCCCCCCATATGACTAATGATGTCACTGGAGTGGAGGGGCATGAAGGGGATTTTCTGTGGAATCTCCCTCCATGTCCCTCCCCTCCATTGATGTCAGTAGTCACAAGGCCATATTCCACAAAGTCTTCCCCAGAGGCCAAGAATGAAATCCTTATTGGGTGTTGAGTTGGAAAGTCTATAAAAATGCAACCTCTCCAGTCATTTGGATAACCCTCTAAAAAACGTACACAGCCCAAACACAATAGTTTTATTTTTTTAATGTTCTTACTATTGCCAAATAGTATATTTTATTACTTAAAGGACCACTATCGCGGAAAAATGATCCAGTGATAAAAATCTATATACATTTGCTGGATGGCAGAAGGAGGGGTCACTTATACACCTCACATCAAGAAATACCCAGCCAGGCTTGTTGTTTTGATTTTGATGGAAGGAAAAGGAAATCTGGGGTGACAGGCTCTGTCACCCCTCATAGACTAAACCTGTCATCCCTGAATTTTATTCCTACCAGGGGAAGAAAACCACAAGTTTGGTGGGAGTTTCATTTAGTTCGGGTGTATAAGTGACACCTCCTCTCATTAGCCGACATGTTTAAATGGATTTTTAATATTACACAATTTCGCGATAATGCTCCTTTAAGCACCAAACAAATAAGTGCACCACCAATCCAACACAATCAATGCAAAGAGATGTGTGTTGAGGGGGCCCTCAAATCTGATGCAAACACCTGTAGCAAGTTGCGGCTCCAGCTACCGCAACAAGGGGGGGGGGGGGGGGGGGCAAAAAAAACACCCCTTGCACAAAGCCCTTCAAAATAAGCAACAATCAAAAAAGAATCATCCACATTTTTTTATTAATTTTTTTTTTCTTCTTCCCTCTTCTCCCTCTCCATTTGGTTACATATCTGTTCACAGTTATGTCTCTATCCCTCATAGATCACAGTGAGCATGCGGCTGTATCACCCGCTACTGTGCCTGTTCTTGCGGGTACCTAATGAAGAGAAACCAACTCGACACGAATGGAAACTGGATTGGAATATTTAGAATCTTTGGATTCCTAAAGATGCACGGCTCAAGATTCTTGGATCATTGGGACTATAGAAGATTGGAGAGGCTATGCCAATCCATCAGAAATTACACCAAGCATGTGGCCTCATTACTTGTTATCATGCCCTCCCTTGTGGGCACCCAATGAAGAGAGATTAATTCGACTCGAATGGAAACCGGATTGGACCACTCAGGACCTCTGGACTTTTTTGAAATATATGCCTCAAGACTCTTGGACCATTGAAGATTGGAGAGGACAGGTTAATCCACCAGAAGTCTGGGCACCGGTATAATTAGCCCTCTTCCCTCTCCCCTCCTTTTCCACTCTTTTTCCCCTCTTTTCCCCTTTTCCCCTCCTCCCCTCCCCGTCTCCTTCCCCCATCCAGTCAGGGATGATGGAGTGAGTATACTGGGAGTATATAAGAGGTCCTTCCAACTTTGAACAAGTATCCCTGTATATATAGCTATATTATGTCTAACGCGACCAACATACTCCTAGTTTCTGGCTTCAAATGACCTCTTACTAACCATAGAGCCAGTAAAACTAGTTATGTATGATCACCCCTTTACCAACCATAGAGCCAGCAAAACTAGCTATATATGATCACCCCATAACATAATTTTACTGTCTACTCTGACATGTAGGCTTCAATAAACATAGTGCGCAATCGGCACATGTGGTAAGCACCCATGCAAGATGCATATAGAGCATTACCAATAATGCACAAATACGTACATCAGGAAAGCCCAGTTCTTGTTATCACAAATGATTAAGTATATTGTAGCTATAATGTAACTACTACGCTAAGCATGGAATGAAATAATTTACACCAAGTATCATTTACACTAAGTATCATGATCTGTAACAGAATGTAACCAATGACATTGAAATTAGCCTAATGTATTTTATTGTTGTTAGATGTTCTTTCTAAAATTCACTGCCTGCTCATAGGTTAATCTTTTCCCCTCTCCTCCTCTCCTCCCCTCCCCGCCTCCACCGCCTCATGCTCTCCACACAGCGACATTGGATACTACCACATCCATCACAGACTGTGGGCGGATCGCGCGCGGGCGCTTAGCCCGCCTCTCTGCGCATGTGCCTGATACACTGACATGATTGACGGATGGGTGGTGCGCAGTGCGCGTGCGCACTCATCCAGACGGGCGGCACGCAATGCGCGTGCGCACCTAACCAGACTGTACGCGCCTGAGCTCCACGCATCTAGTCCATCGATGCGTGGGCGCGGCACGTGTGCGCACTTATTCCTATGCGTCTGCATCCTGCTGCCAGTGACGTCTGGGACGCACCTGTCAGTGATCAGTGACACGACGCCCTCAGTGTCACAATGCTTCTGTGTGGAGATACATAACTTATTGAATGTGGCACTGGATAAGGCCTGATATCACAGGCTTCACACATCCCGGCCACAATGCAAATTATAATAGGCATTACTTATTCCATCTTCTCGCGGAAGTGCCTGGCTTTTAGCAACCACACAGCCCTAGCCACCCACTTCCGCCCTTACTAGGAGTGCGGTTTTTGGCATTTTTTTGGAGGATGTGGAGACAATTACATCTAATATGGGGCTATATAACCAGGGGCAGGCAGTCCATAGCCACACTCTGATGAAGGGGCCCATGTTCAGGCCACGCAACGCGTCAGTGTTGGCATCGTGAGGGTGGGTAGATGTGGACCCTATGATACGGTAATGTGCATTGTTTAGCACTTTATACATTGAATTACTTGTATTTTGTATATATGTGGTTGATCTGAATATGTACACTTTAGATTATTATTTTATATTTTTATGTTTATTTTATGTATGCCCGGGATTCTACCCCTTCTCTTTAATTAATTTTTGCACCTCATTAGCACTTAGCACTTTAGCACTCACTGGTGCCTGTGCATCTTTAATAATATTAGTAATATTGGGACACTTGAGTCCCTCTCTTTGTCTCTTTTAGCATACTCACTTTTTCAATTTCTTGTCTTTTCATTCACTCTTAGTTCATTTGCACATTTTGCACGTGGTTTGCACTGTTTTGGTTCCACACCATTGCACTTTCTGAGAGGTAGATCCCGCGGCATTTACTAATACTGTAATTGCAGTCACCTATACAGTCATTTTAGCACAATTATTAAAGTGTAAATGCCCCTGTAAATACTCCAGTTGTACAGTAGTATATATGTACATACTCGGCTCAACCAAACTTATTTTGAGTTAGTCCAACCATACTCTACCACACCCCACAGTTGGGGTTTTAATTATGTGTTTTAAATGTATGTCCTTATTGGCTTATAATAAAATATGATTTTGGTAGTAACTTTATCCTGTTGAGCTGCCCATCTGTATAGATAGAGGTGGGGGGGTTCTGGTGAGCTGGACTGGCGACTCACCATTTGTTTCTCTTATGGGTATTTGACCCTGAAGGGTTGACCCTTTCCCAAGCAGCATCCAGAACCAATTATATATTGTCTGATTATAATTGGCAGTGCGGGAATTCGTTTGTTGCACATTTTTTTATTAATTTACATAAAAACACTCATCATTTCATAATAAGGACCCCATCCCCCTGGCAAGAAAGAAAGCCACTATTCCTAATTAATATAAATCCTTAATAACCATATCTAAAAAAGGAGGAACTGTATATATATATATATATATATATATATATATATATATATATATGTATCCAATCAATCTCATAGAAAGTGATAATGTGCTAAATAAAGTGCTAGAGGTATATACATAAGGAACATTCAAGTGATAAACTAAAGTGCAAATCGAAATAAGAGGTAAAGAGATCACCTAAAAAGTAATGCCCAAAAAGATGGTTGCCCCGCTGCTCCCAAAACAGGAGATAAGTAATCCCACGCATTCCGTAGCCCAATCCCGGCCACTTCTTCAGGGTGTCCACCTCTGTGGTTTAACAGGATGCTTCCCCAGAAGACAAGAATTAAAGTGGACCAACAGTCAAAAATGAATTAAATCAGACCAACACAACAAACAGTCCTCATATGCATCTCTCTCCAGGGCTAGATTTAGATTCACATAAAAAAAAATTCACCTTTTTATAACTCCTACTGGGATGAATTTTAAAAACAAGATGGCCGCTCGTGCTGGGCTTCCGGTTACTGTGCATTTCAGTTATGTCAGTTGTGAGAGGAAGGTCCAAAATGGCTGCTACCTTTCTTTTCCAACTGTGCCAGGCTGTTGGTCCGGTTTAACTCCTTACGAGCTGAGTTGGAAAGTCTATTAAAATGCAACCTCTCCAGTCATTTGGATAACCCTCTATAAAACGTACACAGCCCAAACACAATAGTTTTATTATTATTACTTAAAACCATTGTCAAATATTATATTTTAATAAACATCAGCTAGTGTATTTGAGTATCTGGTTACATCGGGTCACAGGTTTCCATTTTGAACAGAACAGAATAATCTGTATAACAATGAGCAGAGTAATGAGGTTCTTCCTACTTTCACATGTGTGTCTATTCTTTTGATATGGCGGCAGTGTTTGTTTTGTACATAGTCAGCCACTCCAGAACCGTTGCTGCTTCATTGCCTTCAGATGTAAATCAATCTAAACTTAATTTGAGGTATTTCATTTAGGCTCCTTGTTTGAGTCAGTGATCTGTAGGAAATCGTGTTTGTGCAACAGCAGAAACTGAGGTTAATGGATATAGAGTGACAGATTAAATGGATAGATAAACCACTTAAGTGGAGTACTACCTGCAAATTAGCCGGCCAGGAATGAGAGCTAAAACAGTTGTGCTGAAATGTCAGCTCGGTAGAAAATCAATAGTTCTGATAATGAATGAGGAAACGGTAGCTTATTGGAACTTAATTGGTAAGGTTGCTAATATTAGTATTTTTTTATGATTTGAATATTCTGTATCATTTCAGGTCCTGGTATGACAGAACCACAAAGAAAGACAAAGGGGTTTATTCATCAAGGGATAGCGGCAGGTAGCGCCTCATAGCGACAGGCAGCGTCTGGTGAACGCTGGGCGCTGTACGCAATACCACATTTATAAAAGTCAGGTATTACCTGACGCTACCTGTCGCTCTCCCATACATTTCAATGGACATTCTTTTTCTTCTGTTTAAACAGGGTTTTTTTTATTTATTTATTTTTTCGCTCAAATAATTGTGACACCTCTGCTGGCCTAGAAAAAAGTCATTTTTGAAAACTTAAGATTTTTTATATTTTTATGCAGAATTGTCATTACAGGTCTGGCATTAAAGTATTAATGTCACAATGTTACAACAATGGCATTCCATGTGTTTTCGCTTTGTTACATGTGGATATGTGTTCAAAAACAGACTTTAATCACACAGTGTCTGGCGCTCTATGCTATAGTGACGAGATTTAGAGCGCCTACGGTCTGTGAGTCTGTTTTTTTTATTAATATGGTGTGAGTAGCTGAGAGTCGGTCGCACTGAGCTGGCGCTACCTCTCGCTCGCTGCAGCGCTGTCCTGGTGTTAGAGTGCCCAGCATACATCACATTCATCAATGCCGGTCAGGTTATTACAGCTCTGTTATAGCGCCCAATACCCGCTTACTAGCGATCGCTAGTGCCGCTATGCAGACGCTCATCTGCTGATACCTCAAAATGCAGTTGCATCAGTTGTATCACAACAGCAGCAGAGAAAATTATTGGATCTCCATTTCCATCTAGAATCTAGAGCCAGAATTATCATGAAGTTCAAAACCTACCCTGGACATTCACTTTTTCAGCGACAAGACAGTGGCCCAAGACAGTGGCTGCTAACAGGCACAGGAATAGCTTTTTTCTAGTAGCTACTCAACTTCACCTGACTGCCTCCAGTAAAGTGGATGTCCAGTCTCAGTGTAACCCTCCCCCCCCTGCCACCCTCTACTGGGGCTGAGGCGGGGGGGGTGTCAAAAAAACCTCTTACCTCACCCAGGATCCAACGTGTCACCGGCGCTTCTGCGGGGGCTACACAGGCCAAGATCCACGGTGGCTGCGCCCAGTACCAGAATCACCCAGTTATGCCAGTAGATTCCAGGCAGCAGCACGGCTAGGATGCTGGCAAACAAAGCTCCAAAATGGCCGCTACCACTAGAAAAACTGTGTGCCAGAGTTTCAACTTTGAGTGGCCGCAAGAGCAAATGTAAGTGCTGACAATGCTTAGTTTCATGTGTGCAGATGGGGTAAGGGAGTTTTGGGGATTTGTGGTTTTGTGGTTTAAAGGGTCCTTTCTGAAAATGAAACATAACCCCTTCTCTGCCCCCTCCAAACAGCGATCCTACACATGTCACATGTAATAAAAGAAAAAAAAGACACTCACCTTCACCTCGAATCCAGCCAGTGAATGCCTGCCACCATCATCCAGATGTAAAGGCTGGCCACTAGGAGCCGGTGCTCTCCGCATCACACATGCTCCCGTCTGCTTGCTCATTCACTTGAGCGCACAGAGCGGAGAACATCGGCTCCAAGCGGTCAGTTTGGACTTCAGAAAGATGGTGGCGGGTGTTCGGTGCTGCAGCTGCATTTGGGGTGAAGGTGAGTGTCTTTTTTTTTTCTTTTAATACATTTGCAGGATCACTATTTGGAGGGGGTAGAGTGGGGGTTATGTCTTATTTTCAAAAATGGTCTTGAGTGGCTCTTTAATGATCTAACTAGTTCAGTGCTGGAGGCAGGCAGTGATTTGGACACAGATTCCAGTGACTTATCTTGGCGACACTGTTACGTCATGTTTGTATGATTGATGAGGTGCTTGATTGTTTTGCTGACTTCTTTGCATAGTTGACATTCGGTATTCGTTGTAGATTTTTCAAATGTGATTGCTTTATCTTTTGATGCTAGATCTTCTGTTTTCTTTATGCTTTTTACTCACCTGGTTATGTCCCACGTTGTCTGCACAGGAGGGCTGCACATCCTGCCATGCAGGGGGATTGCGGCGCTCGTGTGGAACCATGGACGGCTTATGTTCCAGCTCTGAGTGCAGGCCGCAAGTCTGTGATTCCGGTTTCCACCTGGAGACCGTTGACGCACTTCCGGCCGGAATGCGAGAGGAAGATCTACGGCTGCGAGGGACGATTGATCATGCACAGGTGAGTAATTGGAGGAGGGGGTTTATAGGGGAACATTGGGAACGGGTGGGTGAGCTGTAGGGCACCTCGCCCTGAGGAAGTGATGGGAGCCGCCCGTCATGGAAAGCGCGGGAGGTAGGGGCACTGCAACATAGAGGACTGGTAATTTTTTCATTATATTGTTTATGGATTGTGGGTCCCCTCTGAGTCCTTTTTCACTGTGGGGATATTGTGGGGATAAGTAATTAAGCACAGGCACTTTACTTTTTTGGTTTACAGTACAGATATATATTAGATTTACTCCTGGACCATGTGCCTGCTGGTGGCTAATGGAATTCACCCTGTGAATTGCTGAACTGGTTGCTGGTGTAGCAATGAATGTACATATGTGGCTACCATAACCCCCAGCAGACTAAATATGTAAAACTTTGGGCTTCATTGGGAGATTCAAGAGCACAGGCATCTCAAAACATAGAGGCTGATTCCTTACTAACGCTAAGTATCGGCAGATGAGCGTCTGTATAGTGACTCTTAGAGCAACGCTAGAAGACACTCGTATGCGGGTATCGGGCGCTGTAACAGAGCACCTCAGTCGTTGTAGTAACCTGGCCGACATTGGTGAATGAGATGTATGTCGGGCACTCTAACAACAGTACAGCATTGCAGGGAGCGAAAGGTAGCGCCAGCTCAGTGCGACGACTCTCAGCGACTCACACCATATTCAACAAAAAAACAGACTCACAGAGTGTTAGCGCTCTAACGCTGGTCGCTATAGCATAGAGCGTCAGACGCTGTGTGATTAAAGTCTGTTTTTGAACACATATCCACCAGTAACAAAGCGAAAACACGTGGAATGACATTGTTGTAACATTGTGACATTAACACTTTAATGCCAGACCTGTAATGACAATTCTGCATAAAACTATAAAAATCAAAGAAGTTTTCAAAAATGACTTTCTCTAGGTCAGGAGAGGTCACACAATTATTTGAGAGAAAAAAAAATAAAAACCGAAAACCCTGTTTAAACAGAAAAAAAGGAACGTCCATTGAAATGTATAGGAGTGTGACAGGTAGCGATAGGTAATAACTCTGATAGCTAGAGCGCCAGCGCTGTACACTGAGCTGCCTGTAATGATGAATCGGATGCTACATGGCGCTGTTAGAGTCGCTCACCAGATTCGCTTTCATAAATGTGGTATTGCGTACAGCGCCCGGCGTTCACAAGAAGCTGTGTCGCGTACCGGGTGGAGCGGACTCGGGTGTGGATCCGTTTTAACTGTGGGACCGATGGCGGGTACCGTGTCAGGGGAGCGGAGTCTAAGGGGCCACCGGTATTCACCAGAGCCCACCGCAAGGCAGGCAGACAGACCTTCAGGTCGCTACCCCCCAACAGCGGCCCAGTCCCACAGTCAGCCAAGGTTCAGCGAGGTACACAAGTGGCAGGCAAAAGGCGTAGTAAGTATAGGCAGAGATCGGGGCTGGCAGCACAGGTTCGCGGTAAAGGTGAGTAGCCGAGGTCGGGGCAGGCAGCAAAGGTTCAGAGTCGGGGACAGACAGAGGTCGGTACACGGGTGAGCAATCCAAGAATGTCTGACTTTCAACAAGCATGGAGAGACCAAGATCCGGCACTGATGGAAAGGAAGTGCCTCTTTAAATAGGAGAAGTGGATGCAGGATTGGATGACCAGGCACCAATCAGTGCTGTACAGGCCCTTTAAATCTCAGGAATCTAGTGCGCTCGCCCTCTAGTGGTTGGAGACGTGCGCGCACCTGAGCATGTGAGAAGGAAGCATGGGGGGAAGGGAGACAGCTAGGAACAGCCATGAGGGAAGTGCTGCAAAATGGATGACGGCTGGATGCAGCCATGGAGGTAAGTGAAGTGCTGCTAGATGGGCGTGCAGTGCTCGCCCTAACAGTACCCCCCCCCTTGGGTCTCCCCTTCTTCTTGGGGCCAAGAAAATCCGAGATGAGACTACGGTCTAGAATATTCTCTTCGGGCTCCCAAGATCTTTCTTCAGGTCCACAGCCTTTCCAGTCGACTAAAACATATCTTTTACCTCTGGAGAGCTTAGAGGCCAGGATCTCTTTCACCGTAAAGGCATCCTCAGTACCAGAGATTGGGGCAGGCACCAAGGTTTTAGGAGAGAATCGAATGACAATAACTGGCTTCAATAGGGAAACATGGAAAGAATTGGGAATTCGCAGTGATGTTGGTAGGTGTAGCTTATAACAAACTGGATTGATCTGTTGTTTGATCTTATAAGGACCCAGGTAACGGGGGCCCAATTTGTAGCTAGGAATTTTGAAGCGGATATATTTCGCCGACAGCCACACCTTATCTCCTGGAGATTAGACAGGCGGAGCTCTTCTCCTGTTATCAGCGCTAACTTTCATACGGGCAGAAGCTTGACAAAGGGCACGTTGGGTCTCTTGCCAGATGGTAGACAAATCCTGTGTGATGTCATCCACGGCGGGTACTCCAGAGGACGTGGACAAGGGCAGAGGCGGAAGAAGATGCCGACCATATACCACCAAGAACGGGGACTTCCTCGTAGACTCAGAATCCTTGAAATTATACGAGAATTCCGCCCAGGGCAGAAGATCGACCCAATCGTCTTGACGGGCAGAAACAAAATGGCGAAGATAATGCCCAAGATTCTGATTAACTCTTTCCACCTGGCTGTTTGACTGGGGGTGATAAGCAGGGGAAAAGTCCAGTTTAATTTTCATTTGTTTACAAAGGGCTCTCCAGAACTTGGAAACAAACTGCACACCTCTGTCAGACACAATGTGTGTAGGAAGCCCATGAAGTCGAAAGATATGCATCAGGAAGTATTTCGCCAACTGAGGAGCCGACGGGAGGCCAGGCAAAGGAAGTGCGCCATCTTAGAAAACCTATCCACTACCACCCAAATAACAGTATTGCCATGCGAAGAAGGGAGGTCAGTAATAAAGTCCATAGCAATGTGTGTCCATGGGGCATTAATATTTTGCGACGTTGGCGAGCTGGCACGAAAGTCTTTCTCGGCGGTGCCTGTACAAAGGCAGTGGGTGCGGAGTGGACAAAGCATTCAGGCGAGATAATATGTTGTGGAGTGGTTTCAACACCAGAGATGTCTGAGGAGCGAGAAAGGGCATCCGCCCTGATGTTCTTGGCGGCTGGCCGGAAGTGGATTTGAAAGTTGAAACGGGCGAAAAACAATGACCAACGAGCTTGTCGTGGGTTCAGTCGCTGGGCAGTTTCTAAATAAGACAGATTTTTATGGTCAGTATAGATGGACACCTGATGTGTGGAACCTTCTAAGAGATGTCTTCACTCCTCCAATGCCAACTTGATGGCGAGTAACTCCCGATCTCCAATGGAGTAATTTATTTCAGCCGGAGAAAAGGTCTTCGAAAAGAACCCGCAGGTGAGAATTCTGCCAGTAGAAGATTTTTGAGTGAGCACAGCTCCGGCTCCAATGGAGGAGGCATCTACTTCAAGGGCAAAAGGCCTAGATGGATCTGGCCTAGACAGCACCGGAGCAGAGGAGAAGCTTTTTTTACGGCAATGAAGGCCTCTTCTGCCTGAGGAGGCCAAGACTTAGAATTGGCGTTCTTCTTCGTCAGAGCCACAATGGGCACCACTACAGTAGAAAAGTGGGGAATAAACTGTCGATAGTAATTGGCGAAGCCCAGGAAGCGTTGAATAGCCCGTAGGCCAATAGGACGTGGTCAGTTCAAAACTGCTTTCAATTTGCTGGGGTCCATCTGGAGACCACGAGCAGAGACAATATATCCAAGAAAGGGTAAGGTGGTTTGATCAAAAAGACACTTCTCCAACTTGGCGTAAAGGTGGTGTTGACGGAGGCGAGACAGAACTTGCCGGACGTGATGGTGATGTTCTTCCAGATTAGAAGAAAAGATGAGTATATCATCCAAATATACAACTACACAGGAGTAAAGCAAGTCCCGAAAAATGTCATTTACGTATTCCTGGAATACAGCGGGTGCATTGCAAAGACCAAAGGGCATCACTAAATATTCGAAGTGGCCATCGCGGGTATTGAAGGCTGTCTTCCATTCATCGCCCTCACATATACGTATCAAATTATAGGTCCCTCTCAGATCAAGTTTGGTGAAAACCTTGGCCCCACGCAGACGGTCAAATAATTCAGCAATCAAAGGCAAAGGGTAACGATTTTTGACAGTAATCTTATTGAGGCCACGGTAATCAATACAGGGGCGTAGAGAGCCATCTTTTTTTGCCACGAAGAAGAAACCCGTGCCTGCTGGAGAGGAAGACTTCCGTATAAACCCTCTTTGCAGATTTTCTTGAATATACTCCGACATAGCTTGTGTCTCCGGAGCCGAGAGGGGGTAAATACGACCACGAGGTGGAGTGGTACCCGGCAAGAGGTCTATAGGGCAATCGTAAGGGCGATGAGGCGGAAGTACCTCCGCTTGTTTTTTGCAGAATACATCGGAAAAGGACCGATAGACCACAGGCAGGCCAAGTAATGGAGCTGAAGCAGGAATAGGTCGAACAGGAACGGACCTCAAATGCCTCTTAAAGCATGCAGCACCCCAAGTCTTGATGTCGCCGGTGTTCCAATCAAGCGTGGGATCATGACGTCGAAGCCAAGGTAAGCCGAAAAGAATCTGAGATGTACAATTAGGGAGGACGTAGAACTCAATACTCTCTTGATGGAAAAGTCCAACCTTTAGAAGAAGGGGAACGGTGCAATAACGCACGGTACAGTCCAGCCTGTCACCATGGACTGAGGCAATAAATAAGGCCTTTGCGAGGTGGTTCACAGAGATATTATATTTATTAATCAAGGAGGCCTCTATAAAGTTTCCTGCAGAGCCCGAATCCAAAAAGGCGGACAAATTCAAAGAGGTGGTAGGTGCGATGGTAAGTTGCACAGAAACCGTGAGATGTGGAGAGGAAGCACATACACCCAGGGACGCCTCTTCCACATCCACTAGGGGCGCCTGTTTCCCTGATGAGGAGGGCGAATAGGACAGTCTTTCAAAAAATGCTCAGAGCCAGCACAGTACAAACAAAGATTCTCGTTCCTTCTACGAGTTCTCTCCAACTGGGTCAGGCGGGATCGGTCGACCTGCATGGCCTCCTCACTGGGAGGTACATGCGCGGACAAAGGGTGTTGAAACACAGGGGCCAGACGGGATGCCCTCCTAGGGCGCTGAGTATCTCTTTCTTGGCAGAATTCCTCACGCCTTTCAATAAAACGCACATCAATGCGTGTGGCCAGATGGATGAGATCAGTGAGAGACGAAGGCAAGTCACGTGCAGCTAGAGCATCTTTAATTTTACTATAAAGTCCTTTCTTGAAGCAGGCACACAAGGCCTCATTATTCCAAGACAGTTTGGATGCTAAGGTAAGGAACCGGATGGCGTATTCACCAACGGACAATTCACCCTGGACCAAGTTCAATAGAGCCGATTCAGCAGATGAAGCCCGGGCAGGCTCCTCAAAGACCTGGCGAAATTCTGAAACAAAGGTGTGAATACTAGAAGTGACAGGGTCGTTGCAATCCCACAAAGGAGTGGCCCAGGCCAAGGCCTTTCCAGAAAGCAAACTAATGACAAAGGCCACCTTAGCTCGTTCAGTGGGGAATTGATCCGCCAACAACTCTAAATGTAGAGAGCATTGGGCAAGGAAGCCTCGGCATAACTTGGCATCCCCGTAGTCTAAGAGGCCACCGGTATTCACCAGAGCCCACCGCAAGGCAGGTTGGTCTTGTGCGGCGAGTGACCTCCAGGTCGCTACCCCCCAACAGTGGCCCAGTCCCACAGTCAGCCACGGTTCAGAGAGGTACACAAGTGGCAGGCAAAAGGCGTAGTAAGTATAGGCAGAGATCGGGGCTGGCAGCACAGGTTCGTGGTAAAGGTGAGTAGCCGAGGTCGGGGCAGGCAGCAAAGGTTCAGAGTCGGGGACAGACAGAGATCGGTACACGGGTGAGCAATCCAAGAATGTCTGACTTTCAACAAGCATGGAGAGACCAAGATCCGGCACTGATGGAAAGGAAGTGCCTCTTTAAATAGGAGAAGTGGATGCAGGATTGGATGACCAGGCACCAATCAGTGCTGTACAGGCCCTTTAAATCTCAGGAATCTAGTGCGCTCGCCCTCTAGTGGACGGAGACGTGCGTGCACCTGAGCATGTGAGAAGGAAGCATTGGGGGAAGGGAGAGAGCTGGAAACAGCCATGGGGAAAGTGCTGCAAAATGGATGACGGCTGGATGCAGCCATGGAGGTAAGTGAAAGCGGACCTTCACTCTGATTAAGAGTCTATCTCATTAAAAATCATCCTACCTGCATCTACTGCATGTTATGAGCCTTTAAACATCCAAGATGGCGGCTTATGGAAGCCGCCATTTTATCAGGCAGCCTGCAAACAGGAAGTGCCTCCTGACTGTGTTGCTCTGCATTCTGGGACTGCTGACCTTTACCTGACCCCAGCTCTGCTCTGTCTGAGCAAAGCACAGCTATAACCCGCCCCCCTGTACCTTATCCCACTCTCCTCTCCTCAGTAAGTGTGATGCTTCTGAGTCAAGATGGCAGCGCCCGTATCCTAAATTCCTGAACAGAGTTGCAGCCCAGTGGGGGAAAGAATAATAAATTAGTGACTAAAAACGTAAAATATATTAATTTTAGATGCTGGGGAACCGTTATTTAAGAGTTTGGGCTTTTCATTAAATCACGCTGAAGGTCCGGTTGAAGTGCTGCTAGATGGGCATGCAGCGCTCACCCTAACAAGCTGCCTTCCGCTACGAAGCACTACTAAGCCTAGCCTTTGATGAATAACCCCCATAATGCCCAGCAGAGAAGGACATTTTAATTATAGGTCCACTTGAAAATTACATGAATTGAATGATTGAAAGCAAAATTCAGAAAATGGAAGTCAAGCTCAAAGTCTAAAAAGGGTTAACCCTTGTACTGAACGGAAATCGTGTAGTGGCAGACATGGAAACCGATTCTACTTATTTTTTGTTAGGGCACAATATAATAAATATTAGGTCAAACCTTGTATAACTATAAATATCAACATTAATAATACACCAGCCGTCTATTCTCCTATTATTTAGTGCTCTATGTGCGTTTGAAGGAAAAGCTTTCATACAGCCCCGCCATACTGGCTCAATTAACTTGATGTAGCCTTTCCACCATGTCATTAAAAGCCACTTAGATTTGCCGTAACTAATTTGATTTGCTACAGAAAATTAGCTAAGTAAATGAGGAAATTGATGTGCGCGCAGTCTGCTGTCCAGTTACATGGGCGAAATTTCACGGTCATCTGTGTCATTTTAATATGATAAAGACAAATCAATTATATCTGCTCACCGTTTAACGAAACCTCCCATCCCATAAATTAGGAGCAAGGTATTGCTATAGGAAGATATGTAAGACCACACTTGAGACATTTAAAATATAAAAGTAAAAAAAAAATGCGCATTTAGTTTTTTTAGCTTTCTTATAATAACTTTTTTTTACAGAGAGATATAGGTCAAACAAAACGAATTTGACTCAGGAAGACTCATGTAGACTTCAGCTCCATACCATTCATCTACAGTATTGTTATTCAGTGTATATACAGTATATAAGCTACATGTAGCATTCCCTATTAAATCTAATAAATGCTATTTATCTTATGGCTGGTGATCATCAGAATGCCAATTGATAAGGAAATGAATGAATAGTGTTATATTACTCTGAAAGTTAAAAGACTGAGATTGTTTGGGCAATAATCATAGACAAAGGCATAACATGGAATAATAATCTCAAAAGTTTTAATTTCTCAATTTATCAAATGTTGTCACAAGCAGCCTGCTGGGTTACACACAGTTTTGCCAGCTTCACCTGGTCACAGGCTTCTCAGGTATCCCAGCTCAACAGATTCCTTTGGGTGCCTTTTCCTTGAATCATTCTCCTTTGGACCCCTTGCCAATTCAAAAACAAGGCAAAAAAATAATTATACACAAGACAAAAATACTTTATTCTACTAAATTTTACTATAGTTATCTCATCCTGCCGTTGGTCCCGCACAGGTATCTTTAACCCTTTAAATGCCAGCCACGTAAAATTTACGTGGTTGCCTCTCCGCCACTTAAGTGCCTGGCATTCCCCAATCACAGTTAAAAAAGTAAAAAAAAAAGTAACTTACCTGACCCCTTGTTTGATCCGGCCGGGTCTCCTCTTCAGCCAGCGGGGCTCCGATCGCCGATCGGGGCTCCTCCGGCTGCAGGGGAGGGCCCGGAATAGGGTGCCCCCCCCGTTTCAGCAGCCGCCGGGATTGCCTGTAAAAAAAAAAAAATAAATAAATAAAAAATGACAGTTACTCACCTCCGCTCCCGCCGGCTCCCGCCGCCTCTCCTCTTCATGGGGGAGGGGCTCCGATCACCCCCCCGGCTCTTCTGTCTTCTGGAGGAGGGCATAACAGCCCTCCCTCCGCTGCAGCTTCAGATGGCGGCCGCCATCTTGGATTTTAGCCCCGCCCCTTCGGGGGTGGGGTTAATGACGTCACTGCCTGGTGTCATCGGGGCACCCGGCAGTTCTCTTGTCAGATGCCGGTGACGGCTGGGCAGAGAACAGAGAAGGAGGGAGGTAGGCGATCATCCGATCGCCTGCCTCCCCCCTTCTCTGTCCAGCTGTCATCTGCATCAGATCGCCGCGGGACACTGCATTTGAAGATCGGAGGTGAGTAGAGGTAAAATGTTTTTTTTTTTTTTTAATGAAAATGTTAAACAACCTGTGTCTGTGTTTATTTTTTAGACTGTTAACCCTTTGTGAACTGGTAAGGGGTCCATGAGACCCCTTATACCAGTTCACAGGGCTCGGGGGTCTGGCAAGTCACCTGCGCAAGCGGGTGACTTGCCATTAACCCCTGGCCCCCCAAATTACCTGCCTCCCCAAAGCCCGGGGGGGGGGCAGAAGAGCCGTGGCCCTAGGCTATGACGGCTTGTAGCCGCAGGGCCAGGGGCCACTAAAGCTGGCCCCTGAGTCCTGTTCTACAATCCCCCATAGCTGGTCACAGGCTGGTTACGCTGGGTAGGGGGGACCTCGCGCCATTTTTTTTTTTGATTTTTTAGGGTTTTAACAGTAAACTTTAAAAAGTACAAATTGCAGTTGAGCGTACAGCAATATACATAGCAGTAATTCAAAATTATATCAAATTAAGTCTCGGACAAGGCACCCTGTTTGCCAGTAATACTGCACTATACATTTTGATCAATAAACTTGTTTTTTTAATATATATATATATATATATATATATATATATATATATATATATATATTATACAATATGTAATAAAAAAAGTGCTTGTCTCTTGAAACCATAGGTGGCGATGTAACCCTCCAGTTATGCACCCTTTCCAGAGCTCACATCCTGACAAGTATTTTTTTTTTAATTATGGTTATCTGTAATTTATCTGCACTGATTATGAAGCACTTATTGAGTGACATGCACCAGTGAATGCAAGTACTGCTATTACTATTTGTATCCTATGTAATGTAACATATCAAAACTATGATTATTTTATGATAAAACACATTCCCATGCAATTTTTTAATAACTTTTTTGGTATGGAATACATAATCTGCTGTAAAAGATACTATAGGTGGACTGAGAAGCCACAGCTAGATATTTTTTGGCTAGGTAGCCAAGAGTTAAAAGAGTACAAGTGAGAGTTTTAATAGCGGGTCAAGATCCAATAGATTCTGCACCAGCTGAGCCAAGGGCCTTCACTAAAGATTACACATTGCCCTCACTTTAAAGTCATCTATTAAAGTTATGCTAAGAACAACCAAATTGTTGTCTCGGGCCCCATTGTCTCAGGCTACATGTTGCACTGCCCCAAACATTTTTAAATAGACCCTCTAGTTCCTAAGTTATCTTCAAAAGTATTAAAGCACTAGAGATTCATAGAAAAATTAAGGAAAACAGTGGGTGTGGCAACATTGATGTGATGTAAGCACAATGTGTGATTAGCATATTCATTATGGGCGGTCTCTAGGCAGAGATTGCAGCCTGTCAGCTCAGTGGGATCAGATCACGGCAATGAGAGACATGTTGCAGGCAGAGATATTTACTCCAGCCTGTTAGCAACTAGTTTGCCTGGATGAAAGGGGGGGTTTGCTTGGTGTCTGACCTGTGGCAAGGCTGGAATACAGGGTGGCAGGCGGGGGCAGGCTGTTGATTGCTGGCAGCCTGATCAAAGACTGGAGACAGACGCTGATAGCTGTGCACGTTTACGAGGAAGAACAGGGAGGAGAGAGGAGGGCGAGGTTTTAGAGCTGCAGACAGAGTCAGCCATTCAGGATGTCTGGGGAGGTGTTTCAGTTCTCTGTCCACTAAAGGTTGATTGAAGGACCAGGTCAGAGGGTTGGCGATTGACATCTGAATGAGGAAGTGATTTCATAACTACAGAGAGTGAGAGAGCAGAAAGGACAGGACTGTTGGGTCTCAATGAAAGGTAAGCTACTGATACTTTATGCTTCTGCGTCAACTATCGGCTTAGAATAGCACCAGTGCAAAATGTACGACTACTTTAAAACCAAGGTTGATATACCTGAGATCCTATAAAATAAATGATATATGACTTATGGTCTTGGTTTTGCTAAATAGGACACTGGAAGTTGGGGGTTGGCATTGATATTGCTTTAAGCACTTGTTTTAGCTTTCAGTATGATAACCTCAGCGTTATTGATAACCTAATTAGCATTAAATTACCTCTATTATAAGATGAGTTTAAGCCCTGAGGTTGACCCTTCCGCTTTGTCTGAAGAGAAGTTAACATAAATCATTATAATTACCAAACTTGATTTTTCATTAAATTTAATATCTGAGCTAGTAGTCACATTTTAGAGCAATACAGTCTCTGACAATGCTACTTAAGATGTAATTGAGATCTTTTACTGGCCAAGACTGTGATGCTGTGATATCTGCTGCTCATTGTTAAATGTTAGATCAGATCAGTATAAATACTCAAGTAGATGCAGCTGATAAATACAGTAAATGACACATAATGGTCCAGGGCCTAGAAAATGCCTTATTGGCAAAAACGATTGAGTATTCTACAAATATAAAGCATGTATAATATTTTACAATAGGTACATAAAATGGTACATAGTGTAATAAGAATAATCTATTATCATAACATGCATGGGCAAAGGTCTTTATGAATTAGGTGTTGAATGTATCTGAATGATTAAAGAGATGAGGAGTTAATAAAAGTGGAAGACTTGCCTCCACTGGACTTCACTGCCGATGCTCCTCTGCTGGATACTGACCTAGATCTGGGCAGCAAAACTAACAAATGATGGCAACTTAGCGGCGCTGGCCTCTCACTCCCCCACCGATTGCCAGCTGCTGCTGAGAGAGACTGGAAGGCTGACTGAGTGCCTTTTCAGCCAGTGGCCAGGTACTAACCATGGCAATGATTATACTAGATTGTCACCAAACTAGAAGAGTCTGGTGGGCTATTAATGGAGCATAGGGATGTTGCAGACTAAGGGTCCCCTTAGGTTTCAGCAGCTTCAGCTGTCAAAACACAACCTGACTCTCAGCACCTTTAGTGATGACACCTGGGTTTTAAGCTTCTTTCACAGACCCTCTGTAGATACTCCTTGGCCCAATCCTTGCACCTGGTTCAAACTGTTTGTAGCCATTTACGCCACTTGCACACTTCTTCCACCAACAAAACAGTTACAAATTATTCTGGTTCCAATTGCAATTTTAATTATATCTGCTGTAATTGCAAACTAAATTTCCAATTTACTTCCATCCAACTGGCATTGCCTGACTCTCAGAGGTAACAGTCACATCAGTACCTCTAGTAGTGCTCCTGGTCCTTAAGCTTCCCCCAAAGGTCCTGTATAGTTGCCACATGGCTCCTGATTCAAACTCTGTTCCTGGTTGTTTACCTCTCCTGCACACTGTTTACTCATTGGACTACCAAAACAATTACTAATTAATCTGTAATTACTTTACATATGCTCTATTTCCCCTCCATTTATGACATTGTATAACCTTTAGCATAGAAGGCACATGATCACTCATTGAGTCTAGTCTTGGTGTGAGCTTAGTAAATTAACTATTTCTGTTTCCATTTCCTAGCTACAGCTGCTTTTAACTGTAAGTCACTATGAGGATGTACGTATTGAGGCAAATTATCCCCATGTAAAGACTATGGGCCCTCCACACCACAATTCTACCAGCTACATAAAGACACATAATCTTTCTAGTGTAAATAATATAAGTGATCAGTCAAAACTCTCAGATACAATAAAATATTCCTTTGCCCAGTTTCGACTACATGCCCCCCTATGGCGCCTGAGCATGCACGAGTTAATGTGTAGCATACAAAAAACAAGACATGTGTTATGTTGTAACTTTTAAGCTACAGGTCTTCCAAAGGCAAAAATGCTCAAAACTCTCTAAGCATAAGCAATATTCAGTTCTGATCTCTTAACTCACTGTACTGTTTTCATGCACAATTAAATCTGACAGGTTCAGCCAAATCAGGTTAGGACATGGTGAGGAATTACACATAGGAACTTGAATAACTTAGATCTCTAGAAAAGACTCAAGCATTGATGCCTATTGCAATTCACATTACATCTGTTTGGACACATTTTAGTTAACAAAGCATTCTTTTTCAAAATCAGGCTAATAAAGCAGAGTATTTTGACAAATAAAATTAGCACTTCTTGAGATAACCTTAAATAAATGTTTTACTTGGTGGTGTAAAGGACTTGAGAAACATAGGAACTGTGGTGGAAAATGTCAGACCACAAGCAGGGAGAAAGCCCGAAAACCAGTAAAGGTTGATTTTGAAAGACATTTATGTTAAATAAATATTAAATATACCACATTTACTAAAATGAAATATGGCGATCCTCTCCACTGACTTCTGTTTCTCCAAAAGCGGTTAAGGAAATTTAAGTTGAGAAGTCATTGATGATGTTCTCACGCGATTAGTAATGATACACCCAGTAGGTGAGAGGAGCACTCCTGGGGTCTACAGAATACACTGTAATTTGTAACTTTAAATTTACTGACTGTAAATTGTAGAGAGCTAAAAAAGGTCTTGAAAAAAATATGTATTGAAATATATTGAAAACTTTTGGTTAATTGAAAGTGCAGATTGTAGGTAAGCCTGATACGATTGTTTGATTTAGTGCCTGGGAGTAGATTAAACAATTAATTAATAAATAATTTTTAATATTGTTTATTAGATTAAATAATAACATATTCACTATAAATACTACACGAGAATAGCCACAGAGAAAGAAAGGAATGAGGGCATCATCTGGAAAAATTGCATTTCTCAGATCAACCCTTAAATTAGCTTTTTTTTTATTTTAGTTTACTATACTTTTAAAGAGTAAGTCCAGTCTAAATTAGCTGAACCCCCTCTCATCTTTGCAACACAGGCCATGGCCAAATTAAGGGTGTCCATAGTAAACTAGATGAAAGCGGACAAAGATTTAACTTGTAAGAATGATTTCTGTGAGGTTTATTTCTGTCCCCAACCAAGGATGAATCAGGGTGTTGGCACTTCAGGAAACCAGTTCGGTGGTAGGATAGAGGTGTAAAACATCAAACACAAACTCCCAACTTCAGCGTTCGATCGGCGCCAGAGGCGCCCGATATACAGGTGCCGTCTTTGGTGCGGTAGTGGGCATGCGTCATTTGACGCGCTATGGCGGCCTCGGAGCGCACAGATGTCCATGTGTGCTGTAACGATGGAGGCGGAGACGGGGGACGTGTGGGCTGTGACGTGCGTGCCCGCCCCCTGTCACTCCCAACCTCAGCGCTTGATTGGTGCCAGAGGCACCTCATACACAAATGCAGCTTTTGGTGCGGCAGTGGGCATGCGTCATTTGACGCGTTATGGCGGCCTCTGAGCGCACTGATGCCCACGTGTGTTGTAACGGCAAACACCGGCCAAGATGAGGTGAGAGTCATGCATCTGGGAGGCGACCATCTGACGCATCGGCCTCCCTGCCTCCCCTCCCCTCCCTCCCTCCCCCACTTCCTCCCGCCCCTCGTTAGCAGAGACACTTTTTAAGCGGGGAAAACACCACAACAAAGTCCGCACCCAAGGAAGAAGCGGTTGCTCTGACCGCGAAGCGCAGGTGGAGCCGCCTCCCGCCCTGTCTGTCCTCCCTGATGGTCTATTACTTCCCTCTCACGGCTGAGTATCTCGCTTACCTTTATAGTTGTACCTTGTTTCACTTTCAGTAGTCACTTTGTATGGATTGTAATATTTGGTTTATATTAATACATTTGAGTTTTGTCATTTTCTATGATACTTTGTAAACACTTGTATGCTTTGATGGTTTGTTAAGAACCTGGGTATGTTTTGCACAATGCACATGACACTTTAGTGGTAGTTTTTTGATGTAATTGGTTTAGGACATATTTAATGATATTAATTATATTCTTACTAATTTTTGTGCCGGCACAAATTATTATAGGGAATTTTTATCCCCTACAGGGATTAGACTGTGGTTATATATATTTTTTCTTTACATTTCTACATATATTAAGGGCAATATTAGGACAGACTCATACATAGTGACAGGGCAGGTAGAGGTGTGTTTTTAATGTGTTCATTGTCGTGTTGTTGTGGTTTTTAAATGTTTTGTTGTGGATCATGAACTAATAAATTGTAGAGTTAATCTTATGTGGTGGTGCTTCTTTTTGTGTGACTCCTTGGTCTGATTGACCACTGAGCCAATTGTTTGCACAAACTAGAATGGAATATCAACAAGCTTCACATGATGTATTGTATACCAATGCTCGCGGCTTAGGCAACAAGGTCTGTGAGTTAATGGCTCATATCCAGAGATAAATTGGATCTTGTTGCAACTTCGATAACAGAGACTTGGTTCAAGGATTACAATGACTGGGAGATAGCCATACCTGGATACACGTTGTACAGAAAAGACAGATTAGAAAAAAAGGGGGGTGGAGTTGCCATTTATGCCAAGAAAACTCTTCAATCAACAATAATGCAGCATACACGTAATCAACTAGAAACTCTCTGGGATACCACACAGACTATGGAGGGAGCTGTGGTCAGAATTGGGCCCCCTGGACAATGTGAGGATTTAGATAACCTGTTAGATAAAATCAGTGGATTGACAATGAAGGTGACTTCAACATGCCTAATGTGGACTGGAATATCCCAAGTGCATCGACATGCAAGAACAGAAATGTATTACAGGCACATAATGGGGCATCTATAAAACAACTTGTGACATCACCATTTTGGAATTAGTTCTGACCAATGGGGATCTGGTGTCTGAGGTCAGGGTAGAATAAAATCTGGGGTCTAGTGACCATCAATGCTTATGGTTCAGGATAAAAAAAGACATTGTGCAATCCCACAACATAACCAAAGTGCTAGACTTTCGGAAAACAAATTTCAAGGAAATGGCGGAGTATGAGTGAGTGGAACATACTAGCAGAAGTGAGTGCCTAGTGATCACTATCTTCTAAATTTCTACGTTCTAAATTACCATCTTACCCTCTAAAATGCTTCAAATATATTTGCCAGGGGAGCCATATCCACGGCGATGCCAAATTAGCCTACAATAACCTCAATCCTAAATAGGGCAAGACACTACTGACTGTAACCAATACTACCCCATATTTCTTATCAACAATGAACTTACGCTTCTTACAAAAATCCTATCCAACATATTAAACACCTTCCTGGCCTCCATAATACATTTCGACCAGGTGGGCTTCACGTAGGAAGGACCTGGATCAGACAGGGAGAGCGATTGACATCATATTGGCAGTCCAATGTAATTGGAGCAGAAATGGTCCCAAGCAGGGTCTTCATTAGGCACTAGACCTTAAGAAGGCATTTAATTCCCTATCGTGGGACTCCCTTCAATTCACCCTGGAAAGATTTAGATTTGGGTCTTGTTTTAGAATCATGCTTCATTATTCTAAAGGGAACAAGACAGGGTTGCCCCTGCCACCAGCCCTTTACACTTTGGCTTTTAAACCCTTAGCTATCAGTATCAGACATAACATTAATAGTAAAGGAATATTCTATGCAAGCCCGGAAACACAAATGTGCTCTTTTCGCTGACGACATTTTTTTTTTATGTCCCAGCTCTTAATATCACTACCAAATTTTTTCAAGCTATTCGATCAGTTCTCCTCTATCCCAGGCCTAGAACTGAACCATTCCAAAACAGAAGGTCTTAATATCAATATCCCCACCCAAAAGATTAAGAAAATTCCAGTTTATGTGGAAGCAAGCAGATATTACTTAGGTATAAAGCTGTCTCCTTCTTATAACACTCTATGTATGGCTAGTTTCCCCAAACTCTTTGAAAAATTGTCAGAGGATATGCTGGTCTGTTCTTCACTCTCTTTGTCGTGGTTTGGCAGAATTGCCACTCTGAAAATGCCACTCCTCCCCCACCTCCTGTACTATAGGCTCGATTAAGAGACACATTTGTCTGCACTTCCGTAGCTGTTTGTGAAAGTTTTAGTGGGTGTTTGTCATTTTTCGTTCATTTTTCATTCGTACGAACGTTCGGGCAAATGCGCATATGCGCTTTCGATGAACGAAAGCAAATAGGAACATTTGCGTTAGTTCGGGTCATTTTCCAACCCAAATCTGATATTTTTCGTTCGTTCAGATAACTTACATTATTGCTATGGGCTTGCGATTAATTCAGAGAGCTGATTGCCGAGGGACCACCACCCTATAAAACCGTTTCATTTTCGATCCCCTTACGGGACCATTTTGACCTCGGAACTAGCAGGCTAGCAGCTATGGACGACTCAAGTGCATTTGAGGAGCATGAGGATCTGCAGCTCATGGGCATTGAGATCGTCCGTAGGTCAGAGTCCAGATTGCACCGGCCGCGACGCATGGACATCAATGGCATGCATGATGTTGAGCTGTTCAAGCTCACCCGGCTTAATCGCGCTTCCCTCCATAAGTTGTATAGTGAGCTGCGGCCATGGTTAGCCCGCACCACAAGGAAGGGGCAAGCAATTTCAGGTATGACCAAGATGCTTGGCTGCCTGCAATTTTTGGCGAATGGCTCGTTCCAGAGGCTGGGTGCCCTCTCCGTGGGGATCTCCCAGCCTACGCTGAGCCGCGCCCTATCCAAGTTTTTGGAAGGCATGGCTACCATAACTCGGAAATATATTGTTTTTCCTGAGGATATGGTAGCCAGAAACGCAATTATGCTGGCATTTTATAATATTGCCGATATGCCCAACGTCATGGGTGCCATTGACTGTACCCACGTTGCCCTGGTGCCTCCGGCTGCCGACGAGTACATCTACAGGAAAGTACAATATGTCATGTTGAAATTAACTTCTCCTTATTTTATGGTGTACTTTCATTTTTTAGTCCCTCCTTGGAAATAATCCCTCCTTGTAATTGTTCCCTCCTAGTAATTTTTCCCTCATTGTAAATATTCCCTCCTAGTAATTATTTCCTCCTTGTAAATATTCCCTCATTGTAACTAGCCCCTTCTTGTAATTATTCCCTCCTTGTAATTATTCCCTCATGGTAAATATTCCTTTATTGTAATTATTCCCTCCTTGTAATGTTTCATTCTTTGCAAACAGTCCCTCCTTGCAAAGAGTCCCCCCTTGCAAAGAGTGCATGAGAACCAATGGTCCGTATTTTTGCCTAACCAAAATTATCATGTGGTGCAAAGGCAAACATTTTAAAGTGGACTTGAAATTGAACAAGTAAATATAAAATTTAAAGTGTCTAACATACATATCCTTTTTGTGGGGACAAAATTCTTATGTAGTTGTTTTGTGTTATTTGTATTGGCATCCACGTTTTACTTAGGGTGTTATAAGTTAGTGTTTCAATAGTTTGCCAAGCCTTACTGATGTTTTTTTCTCTCTTTTTTCCCAGGAACCGCAAAATGGGCCACTCACTGAATGTGCAAGTAGTGGTGGCCCAGGACATGCGTTTCTTAGCATCCTTGCCGGCTACCCAGGCTCATCCCATGACACCTACATCCTTAGAAGATCTGGATTGTTCCGTCGGTTTGAGTCTGGGGAATTTTCCGGTGCATGGCTCCTTGGTAAATTGAGTCCAATAACGTCATTTTCTTTTCTAGGTATGACTATGATTTGTGTTTTGGTCCCATTTATTAAACTATGCCTTTTTCCTCACCTTGGTAACATGTGAAACACGACTGTACCCATTAGATTAGCAAAACAACAAAGCCTTGCAAAATGTTTGTCCTGCATTGTGAAAATTCAAAATAATAATTGGAGCAAAATTAGCAATCAGTCTTCCCCACACTTGTCTGTAATTCTGTTCTTGACTTTATCATAGGGTCTGCGCCATCTTTGCTTAGATGCATTACACTTATTGAGTAGAGGAGAGCGGGATAAAGTGCAGGGGCCGTGTTAGACCTGTTTTGGCCTCAGACAAAGCAGATAATGGGTCATGAAAACTTAACCCATCTAAGATTGCTGAGCAGCACAGACCTAAACCAATAGCTCTTAACAGTCTGGCTAATTGGCCATCATCCACAAAATTGGTTCTCTAATTTTTGCCCCCATCTATTAGATATGTTTCTTTGTCGATATGCCCTGTGCAATATGTATGCTCATGTTTTTTTGCCAATGTCACCTAGCCTCTTATTCAGATAGCTTGAGCATTTTTTGGCTTCAATTTATGGAGTAATGTGTTTTGTTTTTTTTTAGGGCGCACCGCAAAACCAGGGCAGTGGTGGAGAGGGCATTTGGCCTATTGAAGACCCGATTTCGATGTTTGGACCATATCGGGGGATCCCTTCAGTATGACCCAAAAAAGGTCATAGATATCATCATGGCCTGCGCTGCGCTGCATAATTTTGCTATCTTGCAGCGGGTCCCCCGGTATGTGGATTTGTCCCCCTCTCCACCCGCCGATGAGCCAGAGGACGCCTATGTTGGGCAGCACAGTGCGTCTGGCCAAGCCGTCCATGCTAATCTAATAGCAACACATTTTGCTTAATTGTTTTCTCCTTTGTTTGTTTTGTTTTTTTCTTGTTCGTTGTTATTGCTTTGTGCCATTAGTTTTTTTTTCTTTTTTTTTGGACAAAAACAAGAACAGTAATGAATTAATTACAAAAACCAGTGTTTGTTTTTGTGTGTTTGTTTTTGGGGCTACTTTAAGTCATCTTTATTCTCCAAAAAACAAAAGACAGCAACTTAGTCATAAACACGTGTATTTTATTTTGTTTTTGTTTACTTTTTAACAAAAAAATTGTAGTTGATGGTCACTCCCATAGTTATGGGGAATACATGGACATGACATTTATGCCAAATCATGCCACATAGCAATTGCCCACAGCCTGGATTTACAAAGAAAGGCACTCCAGGACAAAGTTAACCTTAAAAATAACATACAAACATACAGTATATGTGCCAAGCATTGTCAAGTCGATAATTCAGATTTAACATGTTAAAAATAGGGACAAAAACACACCCTCTCCTGCTTGGCCACATTTGCCACAGGCACAGGTTGAAAGCAGACATACTTATGCCACATCTACACCTGTTACTCAAGGGCCCACCCAAACCAGAACACCCAGTCCCAATCCAAGTCCAGTAAAATCTCAGCCAGGGGCCAAGGTAGTAGTTTTCCAGTCCAGAATGTCACACAATCATGCCTACAAACAGGAGGAGCCACAACCAATGTAATTAGGGCCAAGGCTGCAGCGCAACAGCTTGAGTGGCCGTTTCAGTGAGGCTTGACCTCTGGCATTGGCTAGTGGGCTACCTCAGCACTCTAATGAGCTATATGGGCGCAAATCAAAAGCATACAAGCAAAGCCATACCAAAATGGTATATTGGTAGGGCTCACCAGACAAGTCAATACAGTGGGGATGTAGGCCAAAGATCTAGAACAGATTCAGGCCAAATACGCCTTAATATGGGGGATGCCCATAGAACCCAGGTTGTGGCCCTTGGTGGTGGGCCCTAACCTGGGCCTGTGTGGCATTCAGAATCTGCAACTATTCCAAAATGTTTCTTTGGTTAGTTTGCAATTCAGCCATGCTGGCCCTGAATTTGGTTGTAAAGTTGGCCATGTGGCTGTTATGGGTCCTAAATTCAGTCAGCATGGCACTTAAGTTATTATTGAGGTTCTCAAATTGGGCATGTAGATGCTCGCGGTTTTGTTGATTTTGACGGCGAAATAGCCGCCTCTCATGGTGCCATGCTGACTCCCTCATCTGCGCGCCCCTCCCCTGGGAAACTGGGCGACGTACTCGACTATGCCTCCCAATTCCCCGGGTTGTGGGGCGTGCCGATGATGGGGCTCTAGGACCCCAAACAGCCACAGGTATGCTGGGCAAATCCTCAGCAGCAGATCTAAAACTGGGGACTGGAGGGTCAGTCTCTACATGCTGCCCACGATGTGCAGGCAGCATGCAGCCAGCTTCCCTCTGCTGCTGCTGGATTTGTCGGAGAAACATCTTGGGACAGTTGCAGATTCTGGCACAGGGGGAGATCTTCATAAGGTCCCATGCAGGTTCCATCCTCCTCCAACTCCTGGATTTCCTCCATCAGTGTGTGGGTCTATTGGGACATGTTAAAAAAAGCTTCAGTTTGAGCACTACATATGTAAATCTGCTGAAAGTAACATGCAAAGTCACATGCATAAGCCACATTTTGAAAATGCACTTACCAAAACTATCGGATCCTGGGTCCGTGGGAGCATGGACGTTTTTGGCATGGACAGACTGGCTGAGGATTTCCCACTAGCTGAGGGATGAGGCTGGGCTGCATTAGAAGAAAACAAACAATGTAAACACACAACTATGCATTGGTGATGCTTAATAACACATATGCTTAAATCAAACACGTGGCCAAGCTGGAATGGCCACTCCCACAACGGTACAACTTGACCTTCACTATGAATGCCATTATCTTGAAAATGGATTATGAAACAAGTACATACACATTGGTCACCCGAAGCCAACCAAATATGCAAGTACTGCCTGTTGTGTGTGTTTAAACATCCCTTATAGGCCATTAAGTGAACACACTCAGCTTGCAAATAGCAGTTACAATATGATTCTGCTCGTTACCATTGTATCTATGAAAACATTGCAATCACCCCATCTTAAGCCTTTGGGACCCAAGCACAGCTCAAACCCAAGTGGGCAACAGATAAAGATGTATTTGTTGGATGTGATTGAATAGAAATACATATCAGGCAGTCCTTTGCTAATCCCAATACTTTACTACTCTTCCTAAATGTTCTGAAACGTCATGTATGGGCAAGCAAATTATCAAATTATATGTCCACACACATAACACACCCTGGTCAAATTGTTCACTCCACTACAAGGCACACCCTGGGGGCATGTGTTTAGATATGCCTTGCTGGCTAATTTCACAGGTTGCACAATTTTTTGGGGAAAAGAAAACATTACTAACTTGCAGGAATAGGCGGGTTGTCCGTGTCCTGTTGTGCCGAGTGTCCCTCTAACGCAACAGGATGTAGCAGGCCCAGCACCATCTCCTCAGCCTTGGTAAATTTCAATTTAGTGGGGAATCCTCCGCCAGTTTGTAAGCTGAAAGACATAGTTACAAAAATTTAGCTCAATGATGTCTATACAAGAAGAATAAAAAACCAAAAATAAGATATGTACCTGTAATGCCTCCTTTTATTCTCTTTCTTCCGTGCGGCATATTTGAGGTCTGATATTTTCCATTGAATCTGTTCTACATCTTTGAGCTCGTCCCCCGCTGCATTGACTTGTCTGGTGAGTTCTGCCAAAATCTCAGCTTTGCGCTGCTTGCTTGTTGCTTTTGATTTGCTCCCATATAGCTCATCTTAATATAACGTGAGGCCACTAGCCAATGCCAGAGTTTGGGCCTCACCAAAACGGCCACTCAAGTGGCCTCTGCGCAATGTGCGCCCTGTTGGTTGTGGTTGTGGCTCCTCATTGTTTCCAGGCAAATGGGGTGACATTCTGGCCTGGGAGTGTGTGGGAGAATTTAAGGACTGCAGGCTGGCTGCTGATCTAACTGGACTGGGAAAGGGACTGGGTGTTGGTGGCTGGGTGGGCACAGAAGTTGCAGGGGTTGATGTGGCATAGGGTGATTGGCTGGCCACCTGTGCCGGTGGAGAATGTGGCCCGAGGAAGAGAGGGTCTGGATGAACTGGAAGTTGTGCTTGGGGCCATGTGGCTCTGTGGGCCCTTGGAACGAGCATGGCCCTTTGAGGTAGTTGGACGGTCCAGGGGTGAGCCAGAGCTTGTTGTTCTGCCACTCTTGCCCGTGGATTGGTAGCCCCGTGTGGGTGGGGATGGGGAGCTTTGTATTCTCTGCCTTTTAGGGCTTCTGGCCCTGCTGTGGCTTCTGGTCCATCAGGGGCTTTTGGCCCTGCTGTGGCTTCTGGTCCGTCGGGGGCTTTTGGCCCTGCTGTGGCTTCTGGGCCATCTGAGGTTTCGGCCCCGCTGTGGCTTCTGGGCCGTCGGAGGATTTGGGCCCTGCTGTGGCTTCTGGGCCGTCTGGGGCTTCGGGCCCTGCTGTGGCTTCTGGGCCGTCTGGGGCTTCTGGCCCTGCTGTGGCTTCTGGGCCGTCGGGGCTTCGGGCGCTGCTGTGGCTTCTGGCCCGTGGGGGCCTTTGGGCCCTGCTGTGGCTTCTGGCCGACGGGGGCTTCAGGCCCTGCTGTGGCTTCTGGCCCGTCTGGGGCTTCTTTAGCGGCTTGGGCTTCTTTCCCGGTGGGTTTGGGATTTGCTCAGTGCCTTGGTGCCTTGTGGGGGGGGGGATGTGGGCCCGGGGGGGCTGGGGCTTCGCACCCTCTCAGTTTTTTTCCCCTCCCTTATGGTAGGCTTGGTGGCCTGTGTCTTGCGCTTGGCTTGTGCCTCCCTTTTTTGGGAGTAGTGGTGGGTGGCTTTGGCGGAGCATTGCTTGTTTGACGCAGTTTTGTTTTGGGCATTTGGGAACGCGTTTTTGGCCCATCTGAAGCCTCCTGCTGCTTGGGTGCCTTTTTCCCGCTTGCCGCTGCTTGTTTCTTTGGTGCCATTTTGCACGGACTCAGAAAGAGAATGAGCTGTGTGTCCAGGGACCTTTAAACAAGATTGGCAGCCTGTGACGCCTACGCGCTCGTGTACGCGTGTGCTTGGCCGTTCGTTCGACCATGCGGAGCCCGGAAGCCACTGGGGCATTACTTATCTGCTGCGGAGAAGAACAAAGATGGCGCCCACAATCTTCACCCGCCAACATGAAGAGCTCATCATGCTTGTAAGTGTCTTTTTATCAGTTTGATTTGCCAGCAAAATGCATGTCTACCCCTTAAGGAAGCGCAGGAATTAAGGGCTTTATTTAAAAGTGGCTACAACTCGTGCACAACCAAAGTCACGGCACACACGTGCCAAACACTAGTTTGGGCAGCTTCAAGGATTTCATTAGCCTAGAAATGTGTGTGTTAATGTCATTTAGTCAAAGGATCTATTGTTGACAGATATTGATAGCCAATTGGAACTAAATGCTATGTTTTCGTTATGTTTTGTAGACCATGCTGGAGCGCAGGTACGACTACCTGCCCAACTCTTTTGAGAAGCGCACCGTCGTCCTGGAGATCCTCGTGAAAATCCAGCAACAGACCGACACCACCTTCACCCACACTCAGATCATGCAGCATTGGTCGGACCTGAAGCAGCTGCACATGCCTCGGGTGCGGAGGTTTTTCGGCATCCATTTCCCTAGTAAGTACATAGCATGCCAGATGTAACTAAGACAGAAGGTAGGCCTTTATTTATAATGCCTTTTCTTTGGTAGTGTTGGAAATGGATTACCGTATCCGCCGCACCCGGAGGCGCACAGGCTGACCAGTGCTGCATGAAGCTGCAGCTGGAAGTGAAGGTGGTGGATCTCCAGGGCGACGGTCCTACCCCTCCTCTGTTGGGTCCTCTGAACAGCCCCTAGACCTTTCCACAGAGGAGGGGCGGCACGGCGTGGGCAGGCAGTCGTACCCTGCCAAGCATGCGGGAGCCTCTGGTATGTGACTCTTCATGTATACGCACGACCACTGATTACCAAGCTGATTCCCTTCATCTGCTTCGGGAGTGGGTGAAGTTGTGGAGGAAGCAGCAGATCGGCCACACGAGGAACATGGAGAAGGTGATTGATGTGATCCAGACATTTAAATAGACATTTTATTACTGTTGAATAAGACATAAAAATTGACTGTATTTGCCATGTTTCTCCTGGCACTTCTTCACAGCAGAGGCAGGGCCCAGGACATCGGGTTGTCCCCAACGAGCCCTCTCTCGGCCACCAACCAAGTAAGTAGTAATGCCATTATTTGCAGTATGTGGTAATTGACATGAACACACAGATACATCAAGCCATAGTCAATGGCATTCTTAGAATGACCTCTGGCCACTTCCTTAGCTTAATGACTTTGCATAATCACCTCTGGCCACTAACTTAGCTTAATGACTTGGCAGAATGACATATGTGGCCTTTATTTAATTAGCTAACTAACAAACATTCAATCCACAGGTGACAAACATGTATTGGTCTCCAACTAATGTTTTATTCTCAATTTGTTACAGGGACCACATGCCAAGCAGTTTTGGAACTGAATAGGAGGGTCCTTGAGTTGGTGGCCGATATGAAGGTGGTGGTTGCCTCGTTGGGGACAACAGAAGAAGAAGAAGATTAGAGTCCTGGGTCCTGTCCCTGTTTAGTTTTTAAAGTTTTATAAAAGTTTTTTTTACCCCTTTTAAAAAAAAAAAATTACATCCCAAAAATGTAAATATTCCAAGTCATTTTTTAACCACAAAAATGTATAGATAAAAAACCAAAAAGCAAACAAAATTTCATTGTCATTTATTTAAACACATACATTTACACAAAACAAAGGGTCAAAGACATATTTTTCTATCAAGATTCAGATGTCCGTGAAGTGGTTTGGGTAAGTTTTAGGGTGATGAAAATGAAGAAGAAACTAACCGTGAAGTGGTTTGGGTAAGTTTTAGGGTCCTAAAATGGAAGAAGAACCTAACCGCGAAGTGGTTTGGGTAAGTTTTAGGGTCCTAAAATGGAAGAAGAACCTAACCGCGAAGTGGTTTGGGTAAGTTGTAAGGGTCCAAAAGGGAAGATGGAGAATAGGGCTAAGTGGTTGTAGTGTGCTTTAAGGGTTCAAAAGGGAAGATGGAGGATAGGGCTAAGTGGTTGTGGTGTGCTTTAAGGGTCCAAAAGGGAAGATGGAGGATAGGGCTAAATGGTTGTGGTGTGCTTTAAGGGTCCAAAAGAGAAGATGGAGGATAGGGCTAAGTGGTTGTGGTGTGCTTTAAGGGTTCAAAAGGGAAGATGGAGGATAGTGCTAAGTGGTTTAGCTAAACATTGTAGTAGAAGTGAGGGTGTCAAATATGTAGGCGAGCACTTTAATGAGTTAAGTTTGTAGTGCGCAGGTGCAAGATCGTAAGGATTTACGTCTGGACGATTATTTAGTGAAAAAGGAAAACAGAATCTATCGGGAAACGTAAAGGATTCGTGCAAGGAGACGATGGAAAAAGGACACAATCGAAATCTGACGTTGTAACCTGAGAAAATGAAACAGAAAAGTTACAATGGAAAATTACATCCTCGTACTCTGGCATACGAACGGACGCAAACTTTACAGAAGGTTTGCAATGCATGCATAGAATCGCTCGCAGACTCATACGAGAGCGGGAACATTTGAAAATAATACGAAATCGGCACAAAAACGAAAGTCTTTTTTTGTCTCTCTGAATCAAGCCTTATGTACCTACGGTCTATCCCAATCCAAATCCCCCTCAAACACATTTTCCAAGCTAAAATGATTTGTTTTATATGCCAAGATAAAGGAAAGAGAGTAGCAAGAAAAACTTAATTCGCCCCTAGATCACGGGGGGGGGGGGGGGATGGTATGGATGCTCCCAACTTACTATATTACCACTATGCTGCAGCTATTTCTCAACTCTCCTCAATATTTGCCAAGGCCTTACCCCCCGGCCTGGGTTCAGATGGAGCACGAGGCATGAAGACCATGTTCCATAGAAGCAATAATGTGGATAAGATCAGCAGCGAGACCAAGCATTAAGTGTCCTTCTCTGCTTACCTCCCATTTAATCGGGGATAAGGTCTGCAGGGAATTCCCTTTGAGATCTAATCATACTCTCCTCACCCCTATCTTTAGTAGCCCCATATTCACCAGTGGCATGCACAAATCTATCTTTAAGTGGTGGTGTGATAAAAGCCTCTACAGGATAGCAGACTTTGATCCTTTCCTTAAAGTGGACTGTCACCCACCCCTGATCGGCCCGGGAATCTATAAGATTCCCGGGCCGATCACCTCCCTCACCGCGGGACATCCGAGATCGGGATGTCCCGCGGTGAGGGACCCCCCCCCCAAAACCCCCAAAAAACTCACTCCTCTAGACGTGCGCGCGGGCACGCGCCCTGTCAGAGCGACGTGCGGGAGGCGGCGGCGGGCGCACTGTCTTGTCCGCCGCTTGTCCGTGAGCGTGGTGAGGTGAGTTTTTCGGGGTTCTGGGGGGTTTTACACAGCGGGACACCCCTAATAGGGGTGCCCCCCTGAAGTGGACCAAAACCCAGGATAGTCAAAATCCTGGGTGTTGGTCCACTTTAAAGGAGGTAATTACGCAGCATTTAGCAAAGTGGTGGGTTGCCCTCCCTTGGAACGTTACAGATCTCTTATACCACTGATATACCACTTTCTCCTTTCAATAAAGAAACTGGGCTCTCAAATACTCTTTGAGAAATAGGCTCGCACTGCACCAGGTCAGTTAGGAGATATCTCATTACCATTTAGCCAACTTTCTGAAATTAAATCCAAACTCTCCTATATGGACACCTGGGACAGGTACCTGAATACCCCCATCAATCTGGGAGCCAGGAAACAATCACAAAAATCCAGAACCACAAAGGGGCTATTGCATACGGCCCTAATTGAAGCAAACTATATAGTAGTATTAACATTGTATATGGTTCCAGCCAGATTCACTAAAGCATACCCAAACAGTTTCCCCGATTGTTTTAGAGGCTGCAGAACTAATAGTGACATGCTCCACATGTGGTCGACCTACCCTATAGCTGCTAGTTTCTGGGCCAAGGTCTCCATACAAAAGGTTACATCACATAATATCCCCCCTAATCCCAGACAATATCTTAATATGAAAATTCCAGATGCCCAAACCTACCTGAGAGCTATCTCTTAAATCTTGCTAGAGGCTAAATCAGCCATCTCAACATCCTGGAAACAGTTGCATATATCATTTTTCTTCATCACAAAAAAATGTAACTGGATTATGGTCATCGACAAACTCACCAGCATAGATACCGATAGCCAGACGACATTTGACCTGACCTGTACCTCATGGATAAACAACACCAATAATACACCTGTACCTCAATATCTCTGGTGGGCTCCTGCCTCTCTGACCTTCCCTCCCTTATTTCCCCCTCTATCCCCTCGATTCAAAGAGCAAAAGTTAAGTGATTTCGTATCGAGAATCGTAAGTTTGGGTGGGTGTTTGTCATTTTTTCTTGTTTTTTTGCCCATTTCGTATTCGCACGATCGTTCGCGCATAGACGTATATGAACATACGCATTTCGTACGAGAATCGTATAATTTGCGTTAGTTCGTGTGTTTTTCCCGTCCAAATCGTATTATTTGCGTCCGATCCTATTTTTTACGTCCTTCACATGGGCTTGCGCCCAATTCAGAGAGGTGATTGCTAATTGTTTTGAAGCCCATTAAAGAGCTGCTTTACGAAATGTTTGCCGGCAGCTATTTGGCCTCGGGAGTAGGATGGAGCGGAGCGAGTTTGTGGCACATCAAGGGCTTATGCTTTTTGGCATTGAGTTGATCGAGATGTCTGAGAGCAGATTGCCCCTGCGTCGTCGCATGAACATCGATAGCATGAATGATGTTGAGCTGTTCGAGCTGACCAGGCTTAATCGCGCTTCCCTCCATAAATTATATAGTGAGCTGCGGCCATGGTTAGCCCGCACCACAAGGAAGGGGCATGCAATTTCAGGTATGACCAAGATGCTTGGCTGCCTGCAATTTTTGGCGAACGGCTCGTTCCAGAGGCTGGGTGCCCTCTCTGTGGGGATGTCACAGCCTACGCTGAGCCGCGCACTGTCTAAATTTTTGGAAGGCATGGCTGCCATAACTCAAAAATATATTTATTTTCCTGATGATATGGCAGCCAGAAACGCCATTAAGCTTGGGTTTTATAATGTGGCCGACATGCCCAACGTTATTGGTGCAATTGACTGCACACATGTGGCACTCGTACCTAGGGCAGCCGACGAGTATATATATAGGTATTGAGATTGGTTATTATGTTGCCCAACGTGTCATGTAACCTGTTTTCCTTTGCGGCAGCATATTTGTTTATCCCTCATTTGTGTAGCTGCTTTATCTCGGCTTTTCATTAGTCTTTCCCAATAGAGTGCAGACATGTTTTGTGGTTAATTTATTAGTTTGGGTCAAATATCAATTACCCTTTTTGTATGTTTTTTCCTTAAGGAATCGTAAAATGGGACACTCACTTAATGTCCAGGCCGTGGTTGGTCCGGATATGCGGTTTATGAGTGTCCTTGCCGGCTACCCCGGATCGTCCCACGACTCCTATATCCTCAGGCGATCTGGGTTGTTTCGGAGATTTGAGGCAGGTGAATTTTCGGGGGCATGGCTGCTTGGTAAGTGTGTCCTATTTGTGTGTTATTAAATGTGGCATTAATCTTGTATTTGTTGATATGTTTTTTAAGGATAAATTTACAGAAGCGTACAACTGCCTTTTTCTTGGCTCATATATTAGGAACTTACCCAAAAAATCCTTGTCTCGCTGTGGCCTTCAGAATGTTTTCCCTTTAGTTAGGATGTCTGTAAGTTCCTTGTGCCTAAATATCTTGGTTTGGAGTTTATACCCAAGGATCTTTGACCTTTGGCTCCTTTGGGACTATTGGTCTTTAAATGTCAAAGTGGACTTAAACTGCATACATTGTAGTTTCCAGTGAAATGTGGATAGGGATCTTTGACCTTTGGCTCCTTTGGTACTATTGGTCGTTAAATGTCAAAGTGGACTTAAACTGCATACATTGGAGTTTCCAGTGAAATGTGGATAGGGATCTTTGACCTTTGGCTCCTTTGGTACTATTGGTCGTTAAATGTCAAAGTGGACTTAAACTGCATACATTGTAGTTTCCAGAGAAATGTGGATAGGCCCTCCGCAGCATCCTAATTGTAACATGTCTGAAAACTACAAATATATGTCAAATACAAATACCCTTGGCCGTGCAGATGTTTGTTAATTAATTGGTATATAGAAGTGCCATTTTTATTTAGGTTATACCTTAGTGCAATTTTTGGGGGCCCTAATGTGCCCTGTTTTTTTTGGGGAACACTTTACCTTACATCATTATGATATCTGTGAAATTTTTGGTGTTGGTTGTGTTGCCTTTTTAATTTTGATTACATTTAATTCTCTGTTTAAGGTGATTCCGGGTACCCACTTCTACCCTGGCTCATGACGCCTGTGCTGCGGCCCCAGGATGCCTCTCAGGAAGCGTATAACCGTGCGCATCGCAAGACCCGGGCTGTTGTGGAGAGGGCCTTTGGTCTGCTGAAGACACGTTTTCGTTGCCTTGACCATACTGGGGGGGCCCTGCAATATGATCCCAAGAAAGTGATCGACATTATAATGGCATGTGCTGTTTTGCACAATTTTGCCATCATGGAACGTGTCCCACGTTATGTGGACAGCCTGCCCTCTTCAGCCGTCGAGGATGAAGCCGAGAATTTTGAGGGGCCCCCCAGTGAGTCTGGCCAATCTGTTCGAGCCAACCTGATCAGCCAGCATTTTAGTTAACTTTTTTCCCTGTCTCACCATTCTGTATGTCTGTGTTATCCTTTTTGAAACATATGTTGTTTTGCCGTAATGTGGCATTACCTCTAAGTAAAACATTTAGACCTTAATTGTTGCCTAATGTATTTCATGTAGTTTCCTTAGCTTTCGCTTTGCATTGTTACACCTCTTCAAACCAAAATTATCTGGTTTAGCCCAAGCTGTTAAAAATGTCTTCCCACTAAAAACGCCACAAGTATTGGAAGTGAAATTTTTGTTTTACTTTGAAACTGAAAAATTATAGTGGTTAACAGAAATCAGTCCACATACATCTGTGGTAACAAATGGATAACATTAATAAAAAAACATCGAGCACATCTACACCTGGAAGTGAGTGGCACAACCAAACAAGGACACCCATTCCAAAGGCCAGCCTAGTCCAGTCATTAATATTGCCTGTGCCCAGGGATATTTGGGCATGGCCATAATGTCACACAAACATGTCTGCAAACAGGAGGAGCACCAACCAAATACATAGGTAAAGCCATAAGTGGCCAGATAAACTCCACATAGACCTATGGCATTGGCTAGTGGCCTTAAGCATTACTCTAAGGAGCTATATGGGAGCAAATACCAAACACAACCTGCCAGAGCAACACAAAATGGATTGTTTGAAACCTCAAAGGACAAGTAAATACAGTGTCCCATACACCCATGGCTTAATAGGGTGGCTGCCCATAATACCCAGGTGGAGGTCCAGGTGGAGGTCCATGGGAATGGGACCTAGCCTGGGCCATGGCAGCATTGTGAATTTGAAACTGCTCCACAATGTTTCTCTGCATATTGGACATCTCAGCCATGGCTGACTGGATGCCATTACTTGCATTGGCCACGTTGCTGTTGAGGGTACGCAACTCCGCGAGGATGCCCTGTAGACTGGTATGGATGTTCACCATGTCGGCATGCCTTTGCTCACGCTCTGTAACGAGCTGGGCGTCATAAGAGTCCCTTTGTTGGGTCCATAATTGAAGCAGGGCACTCTGCCTCCCCTGGGAAATTGTGGGGCGGCGTAATGGAGTCCGCCGCACAATTACCCTGGCTCTTGGGCGTGCCCTGCCGCGTGGTGTCGTACCCTCAACAGCAACCGGCCTGCTTTGCAAATCCTCAGCAGCAGAGTGAACACTGGGGACTGTAGTGTCAGTCTCCCCATGTGCAAGCACAATGGATGGAGATTCACTCTGCTGCTGAGGATTGGCCAGAGAAACATTATGGAGCAGTTCCAAATTGGGACCCAGGGGGAGTTCATCCGACGTGCCCTGTACGGAGACATCATCATCTTCCTCCATGTCCTGGATCTCTTCCATGAGTGTGCGGGTCTGTAGGGACATATAAAAAAAAAAAAGGCTAAGTTTGCGTCCCAATGTTGGATTTCAACAGTTTAACACATTCTTAAGCACTTGTTAGTATTTATGCTACTAAATTAACTTACCGAAAATCTCTGATCTGGGCTCCTATGCTGTACGGACCTGGTAGGCATAACCAAACTGGGGGGTGAGTTTACCCTTGCTGAGGGATCATGCTGGGCTGAAGAAGAGAAAAACAAACCACGTAAACACACACACATAACCTTTTTTTGGATAGGTAATCAAATATAGCTCTATTTGTAATATTATTCAACTCTAGAGCAATGGTGACCTTTGTTCAAACCCACGCAAGTTTACATAGGTGCAATGCCTCTGACAAACTGCTAAGTGACCTCAGTTCTAAGTCATGAAGTGTACCCAGTCAGCATCCAACTTTCAAGGCACATTTTTGGATTTAGCCTACCATTCGCTAGGTCCGGGGTACTCAAACAATTGTTTGAAACGCCCATTTAAAGGTATGTGGTGAGAGTTGAATGTCTGGCCATGGTGCTGACGCAGGGGGTGTCTAGTTAAAAATAAAGACACTGGTGGAGGGGCTGGAGATTTCAAAGTGCCAACTAATAAAGGCTGCTTGCCCTTGCTGGGCTGAATGGGCCAGAGCTGAGGGGACAGGGATTGGATGGCTAAAGGGGGGAGTTAACGTATTGATGGTGATGGGATGGATGGAGCCAATGGAGCCAATGGATGGATGGATGGGGGGACTGTGGCAGATGGGCCAGAGCAGGGGCAGCGGGACACGATTGTGGCCAGTGAAAATTTAAATAAGTTACTGGGTACCTTGCAATGCCACTTCCTGGGCAGTACTTCATATTGCAATGCTATGTTTCACGGAGCCATGACATTGGGCAGGAGACCAACCACTACATGGCCGATCAAGGGGGCAGCTCTGAGCACGTCAACACAGAAGTAACTGAGTGCAGGGCTGTCTGGGCAGGGGTCCTTGAATGTGGTGGCAAGGTCCGCATTGGGACCCCGGGCCGCCAGTTGAGTCTCGCTGCTCTTGGTCACATATGTTTGTGGGTGGCTAATTAAATTGTTAACTCAAACACAACTCACACAAGCAAAAGGCAACCCATACATAATGATGTGTGTTTTGTGATTGATTCCAAATATCTCACTTATCTTGCGAAACTTCATGACTTTAACAATACAATTGGACATTTGAACTTTGCCATAATGGCTGTGGGCCTAAATGTGTGATTCCCAGGGCCAAAAAGAGGACACAAACAGCCACAGTAGTGCGAGGACAAGCAAGGCAAACCATAGGGGCATCCCGTTAGCTTGTTACTAGTGAACTGTCGATTATTTAGCAAACAGGCAAACATGCAGATTTAAGAGTACTCACCGTGGGTACGGGTCGGTGAGTCTGTGTCCCTTAGACCAGCATGTCCACCGACCGCGACCGGATGGAGAAGTCCAAGCACAATCTCCTCAGCAGGGGTAAACTCCAATTTAGATGGAAAGCCACCGCCAGTTTTCAGGCTGAAAAGAGAAAATCGTTTGGTACTCAGAAAAGGTGCATACAGTACATCCAAAACATTAGATTTAGCGTAAACATTTAGTTACCTGTAATTATGCCTTTTAATTTCTTTTTGCCGTACAGCATACTTCAGATCAGAGATTTTCTTCTGAATTTGGGACACATCTTTCCTCTCTTCCCCCGCTGCATTTACTTGTCGGAGGATGGTTTCAAACAATTCCATCTTGCGCTGCTTGGTGGTGTGTTTGGATTTGCTCCCATATAGCTCGTCATAGTATAATGTAAGGCCACTAGCCAATGCCATATTTTGGTCATGGGAGAATCTCCCACTCAACTGGCCGCGGCGCAATGTGCGGCCAGATGGTTGGCTTGGCTGCTCCTCCATGTGTGCAGACACATGTGGTGACATTATGGCCTGGGGCTGGGTAGGGGAATGGCCGGATTGGTGGCTTCCCAATGACTGGACTGGACTGGCCAAGGGACTGGGTGTTCTTGCGTGGCTGGCCACCGAACTTCCAGGTGTAGATGTGGTCATGGGGGCAATTCGGGGCCCTCTTGGGGGGCTAGGTTCCCGGCTGCTGCCAGGTCGTGGGCTCTGTTCCCGGCTGGTGCCAGGTCGGGGGCTTCTGGCCCTGGATTGGGTTCGTCGGGCCCTGTAGGGGCTTCTGGCCCTGGATTGTGTTCTTCTGGGCCTGTCGGGGCTTCTGGCCCTGGATTGGGATCTGCGGGCCATGTAGGGGCTTCTGGCCCTGGATTGTGTTCTTCTGGGCCTGTAGGGGCTTCTGGCCCTGGTTTTGGATCTGCGGGCCCTGTAGGGGCTTCTGGCCCTGGATTGGGATCTGCGGGCCCTGTAGGGGCTTCTGGCCCTGGTTTGGGATCTGCGGGCCCTGTAGGGGCTTCTGGCCCTGGATTGTGTTCTTCTGGGCCTGTCGGGGCTTCTGGCCCTGGATTGGGATCTGCGGGCCCTGTAGGGGCTTCTGGCCCTGGTTTGGGATCTGCGGGCCCTGTAGGGGCTTCTGGCCCTGGTTTGGGATCTGCGGCCTCTGGATGGGCTTCGGGGCCTGGATGGGGTTCGGGCCCTGGCTGGGCTTCGTGCCCTGGATTGGGTTCTTCGCCCTCTGGCTGTGCTTCGGGCCCTGGATGGGCTTCGGGGCCTGGATGGGGTTCGGGCCCTGGATGGGGTTCGGGCCCTGCTGCGGGGCATGGGTTTCCGAACTGCCCTACTTGAAGGCATGGCCGGTGTGGGCTCACTGGTGCTGCCTGTTCTGGGGGCAGAGGTGGTGGGTGCTGCAGTTGCCAGCTTTTTGGCTGCAGGAGGGGCACGAGGCTTGGGGCCCCTTTTTTGGGTACCTGAGGGTCCAGGGTCCCTTGGTGGGGCCGAGGTGGGAGTCTTGGATCGCAGTTTTCGGCCAGCTTGCTGGGACCTTGTGGTGGGGCCCTCCGCGGTCTTGCTTGCCTGGGGTCGCTTGCTCATCGCCTTTTTTGGTGCCATCGTACACAAATGCTCAAAGAGAATGAGCTTGGGGGGAAGGGACCTTTAAATAATGAGCCCAGCGTGTGACGCCTATGCGCACGACTACGCGCTCGTACGAACGTACGTTCGAGCGGAACCAGGAAACCGCTGGGGTTTCACTTATCTGCTGCCTGGAAGAAGACTAAAGATGGCGCCCACTATCTTCACCCGTCAACAGGAAGAGATCCTCATGCTGGTAAGTGGCTGCCTGTGCATTTTAATAGAATAGTCAATGATGGCCTAAATGTAAATGATGCGTTGGGAACTAGTTTGGGGTCTCTTAATGTTTAATCACTGGCTCCTCACACTTCATCCTCAAGGGCCGAGCCTGGCCACGTTTTCACCTGTCTATGCTGATGTCCTAATTCGGCCAATTGCTCCGGCTTAGCAACAGTTAATTAACCTGTGGAGTAGCGGGGCGAGCTGTCAAACCTGGCCTGTCTCGGACCTTGATGCGGATGTTTGCGGAACACTGTTTTCCTAAGCCATAAAAACACAACGGGAAGCCACACACGTGGTCCAAAAGCCTAAGCATTAGGCTACATCTTGGATGTTTAAACCATCCTAACATGCCATAGATGCAGGTGGCCTGATTCTTGATGTTGGCTATTATCTGTATGTACATGGTGTGTGATACATATAACATAAGACCAGACTGTCAATCACAGTCAACGTCCTCTTTAAGGCACTCCCCAAAAATGGCGGCCATTCGAAATGTGTGTGTTAATGACATTAAATACTCAACTTGTGATGCAACACATATGGGTCTGTGTGTAAAAGTAAAAGCTCTGTGTCCATTATGTTTTTCAGATCATGCTTCAGCGCCGGTATGACTTCGCGCCCAATGTGTGCGAGAAAAGGGACATCGCCCGGGAGATCATCGCCGAGATCCACCGTGTGACCAGCACCACCTTCACTCACACCCAGATAATGCAGCATTGGTCGGACCTGAAGCGTCTGCACATGCCCCGGGTGCGGAGGTTTTTTGGGATCCATTTCCCAAGTAAGTACAAAGCAATTGCATGGTATATGTTCCAAATGTCTAAGTTATGCCTTTATTTATAATGACTTTTCTTTGGTAGTGTTGGAAATGGATTTCAGAATTCGCCGCACCCGGAGACGTACAGGCCGACCAGTGCTGCATGACTCTGCATCTGTGAGTGAAGGTGGTGGATCTCCCGGGCGACGGACCTACCCCTCCTCTGTGGCCTCCTCAGACCAGCCCCTGGACCTTACCACAGAGGAGGGGCCAAGGCGCGTGGGCGTGGAGTCATACCTGGCCACGCATGGGGAAGGCTCTGGTATGTCACTCTTCATGTATAGGCACAAAGATATACATGGCAGGCCAAAAACTAAGTTATCCTTTATTATGTATTTGTAGAAGCTTCAGGAGCGGGTGAGATAGTGGAGGAGGAGGCAGCAGAGATGCTTGAAGTCGATCCTGGCGAAGGTGAGTGATGTCAGCCAGACTGGGAGCCAGATATGTTGGGGATAGTGACTCTCTACAAATACTAACCAAATGTCACATGTTTCTCCAGGGACTTCTTCACAGCAGAGCCAGGACCAAGGGCAGCCTGTTGGCCCCAACCAGCCATCTGTCGGCCACCAACTCCGTAAGTCTCCATGCCATTATTCATATTAATGTTTGCTTAGCTAATAACACACACATAACTAAAGGCGTAGCCAATGTGTAGTTCACACTTTAATGTGGGCACTTCGTTAGCTTAAAGAGGACACAAACTAGTATTAAGAACCAAAGACTTAGCCATCACACTGTACCTACAGATTAGAAACATGGAAAAACACCCTTCACCCATCTAATGCATGTTATTAGACAGAACAAAACCAATATTGGGGAATATGGAATGCACAATATTTACAGGCAGCATGGGATACAGATTGAAAAAAGGAAGGTGCTGCCATGCATTGTGTGAGTGATGACCTTTCCCTCAACCCAGCTATGCTCTGGATTCCCAACGCACCACTGTAACCTACTCCCCTGTACTTTATCCAACTCTCCACTCCTCATTAAGTGTTATGCTTCAGAGTCCAGATGGCGGCGCTGTAATCCCAAAAAAACCCTAAATAACTTTGAGGTGGTGCAGAATCATTTGTGAATAGTTTTTGGTTTTCATTAAATAATGTTGAAGGTCCGGTTTAAGGAGTTTAAACACTTACCTGTGGGAAATGCATTAACTGTATCCCTTTGAAGAAGGACATATGTCATGCATTTACATGTATTTGATTAACCCTAAATCTATTTCCAGCATACAAACCGGTCTGGGAGTCCTATTTATGTTTCTTTCTCTATTGGTTACAGGGATGATCCCCAAAACCTTGGCGGGAAAAAAAAAAAGAATGAAGGAGTTGGTGGCCGAGCTGCTGGCCATACAGGCGACGTTGGGGCCAACAGATGAAGAAGAGGATGATGAATAGTGCCCTTGGTCCTGGCTCCTTTATTTAACTTGTTTTTAAAGTTGTTCACATTGGAGAAATTGTTTTATAGTTTTTAAAAAAAAAAAAAAAAATTTTGGAAACAAAAAAACCCACCAAAAAAAAAAAAAGTTTTTTACTGTTAAAAACAAACAACATAATTATATATGTTTTAACGAGGCCAAAAAAAAAAAAGGTTTTAAAAATTAAAAAAAAACAATATACACAAAATTTGGAATTTGATTCCAAACAAAACAAAGAAAATATTTTAAATAAATTATATTTTAAGCCTTCCTAAATGTGTCTTTTCTAATATGCACACACCCAAAAAATTACACAAACCAGAAAAAACACACTTAGAAACATATAGACATATGTAAATGATGTGATTTTCTTACGTTTTATGGACCGAGAAATGAAGTGGGATGCAGCCGCTACGGGGTTTAGGTAAGTTTGAGGGACCGAGAAATGAAGTTGGATGCAAGCGCTAAAGGGTTTAGGTAAGTTTGAGGGACCGAGAAATGAAGTTGGATGCAAGCGCTAAGGGGTTTAGGTAAGTTTGAGGGACCGAGAAATGAAGTTGGATGCAAGCGCTAAAGGGTTTAGGTAAGTTTGAGGGACCGAGAAATGAAGTTGGATGCAAGCGCTAAGGGGTTTAGGTAAGTTTGAGGGACCGAGAAATGAAGTTGGAAGCAGCCGCTAAAGGGTTTAGGTAAGTTTGAGGGACCGAGAAATGAAGTTGGATGCAAGCGCTAAAGGGTTTAGGTAAGTTTGAGGGACCGAGAAATGAAGTTGGATGCAAGCGCTAAGGGGTTTAGGTAAGTTTGAGGGATCGAGAAATGAAGTTGGAAGCAGCCGCTAAAGGGTTTAGGTAAGTTTGAGGGACCGAGAAATGAAGTTGGATGCAAGCGCTAAAGGGTTTAGGTAAGTTTGAGGGACCGAGAAATGAAGTTGGATGCAAGCGCTAAAGGGTTTAGGTAAGTTTGAGGGACCGAGAAATGAAGTTGGATGCAAGCGCTAAGGGGTTTAGGTAAGTTTGAGGGACCGAGAAATGAAGTTGGATGCAGCCGCTAAAGGGTTTAGGTAAGTTTGAGGGACCGAGAAATGAAGTTGGATGCAAGCGCTAAGGGGTTTAGGTAAGTTTGAGGGACCGAGAAATGAAGTTGGAAGCAGCCGCTAAAGGGTTTAGGTAAGTTTGAGGGACCGAGAAATGAAGTTGGATGCAAGCGCTAAAGGGTTTAGGTAAGTTTGAGGGACCGAGAAATGAAGTTGGATGCAAGCGCTAAAGGGTTTAGGTAAGTTTGAGGGACCGAGAAATGAAGTTGGATGCAAGCGCTAAGGGGTTTAGGTAAGTTTGAGGGACCGAGAAATGAAGTTGGAAGCAGCCGCTAAAGGGTTTAGGTAAGTTTGAGGGACCGAGAAATGAAGTTGGATGCAAGCGCTAAAGGGTTTAGGTAAGTTTGAGGGACCGAGAAATGAAGTTGGATGCAAGCGCTAAGGGGTTTAGGTAAGTTTGAGGGACCGAGAAATGAAGTTGGAAGCAGCCGCTAAAGGGTTTAGGTAAGTTTGAGGGACCGAGAAATGAAGTTGGATGCAAGCGCTAAAGGGTTTAGGTAAGTTTGAGGGACCGAGAAATGAAGTTGGATGCAAGCGCTAAAGGGTTTAGGTAAGTTTGAGGGACCGAGAAATGAAGTTGGATGCAAGCGCTAAGGGGTTTAGGTAAGTTTGAGGGACCGAGAAATGAAGTTGGATGCAGCCGCTAAAGGGTTTAGGTAAGTTTGAGGGACCGAGAAATGAAGTTGGATGCAAGCGCTAAGGGGTTTAGGTAAGTTTGAGGGACCGAGAAATGAAGTTGGATGCAAGCGCTAAGGGGTTTAGGTAAGTTTGAGGGACCGAGAAATGAAGTTGGATGCAGCCGCTAAGGGGTTTAGGTAAGTTTGAGGGACCGAGAAATTAAGTTGGAAGCAGCCGCTACGGGGTTTAGGTAAGTTTGAGGGACCGAGAAATTAAGTTGGAAGCAGCCGCTACGGGGTTTAGGTAAGTTTGAGGGACCGAGATATGAAGTTGGATGCAGCCGCTAAGGGGTTTAGGTAAGTTTGAGGGACCGAGATATGAAGTTGGATGCAGCCGCTAAGGGGTTTATGTAAGTTTCTGGTTGAGGGTGCGCATGCGCAAGATCTTATAAACATACGAACGCACGAATCTAAGAGGCCAAAAACCAATGAAAACCAGAGGCAAACGCAAGTAATTGGAAGAGGTTGACGATGGAAGCAGCCGAAAAAACAGGCTGCCGCCGCAACAGGTGAGCACATGAACGTGATTTTTACGATTGGCAACTGACTGAGGCAAGTTCGGGAGATATCATACGAACGGACGTATCTTTTAGGATAGAAACGTATTTGCTTATTGAATCACTCGCAAGTTCATACGAACGCACGAGCGGACGTGAAAAATAGGATGATCGTGAGCCAAATCCAAGCTGTTACATGTTTCTTTGAATCAACCCATATGTGTATAAAACTTTCACTCCCCTATCTCCTCTTCTTCTTATAACCCCTTCTTTAACATCCCCGCCCCCACCATTGCGAGGATACTCTTAGTAGCTGGTGTTTAACATACCCTGTTCTAGTTTCAGATCTAGAAACTGTTCTGTTACTTAATACACTTAATACTTAATACATAATAGCTTCTCTTTTATATATAGATATACATTCTTATAGCTTTACTACTAGACAGCTTAAACATTTACCATATTATATATTTTGTTACAGCTACGCTATGCATAAGTTGCTGTTCCATCAAATCAGATATTGAATTGGAAGAGCTGTCCCCTGAGAGGGGGGCTACCTATAACCTAACCAGGGGTAGGTTCAAAGCCATGCAAGCATTAAGGGACAATAAAAATCTGGTTATTAAAAGTGCGGATAAGGGGGGTTGTGTGGTTATGCGGGATAGAACAGCATATGAATTAGAAGTCTATTGCCAATTGTCTAATGTAGCCATGCACATTCATATAAAAGGATAACCCCAAAAAATCCTTTAAAGGGTAGTTGCCAAGTATTTTAGAGGAGGGGGTATAGGCTCTATAACAGTACGCATGAAGGAGCAAATGTTTGTCCCTATCTTCCATCACCTTCCGAACACGCCAAGTCCTACCTTCAGTATGACCGACTGTGTCAGGGATTGGGGCACTCAAAGAGAGGCTGGGACAGTGGGTTGACACCCAGCTTCAGCCTCTTGGTGAGTCCCTCCCTGGTTTTATGAAGGACACTTCCCAGGTTTTAAGATCAGTGGATATACTAATGTGGCCCCCTGGAGCTTGTTGGGTAACATGTGATGTGGAGTCACTGTACTCGATTCCACACAACATGGGACCCCGGGCTGTCAACGGAAATATTTTGTAAGCTGACTGGCCTTTCATTGCAATCAATTTTCTATTGCTGCACAATTTATTCACATTTGGGGGGGATTTCTTTCTCCAGAAGTGTGGCACGTCAGTGGGGGCTCCCCTTTCATCTGGCTGGTCCGCCACTTCTCCCCACTCCTGTTGATTGGTGTAGTTCAACCAATCAGCGGAGAGGTGACAAACTGGGAAGGACAGGGTATATACCGGAGCTCCAGATTGGAGAGTGGCTGGCCAAATCATGACTCTGCTTTTCTCTTCTCCAATCTCTATACTGCAGCCTTAAATTGGCAGCAGCTTGACACACTTGACATGCATGCAGATGCGGAAGCTCTCAGGCGAGTGGCAGTGTGGCGGATGGACTAAAAAACCCCAGCACAATGGCAGTTCGGATCAGGTAAGACTAATGGGCAGTTTTAGCCCTGAAACGCATCACCTGACACTGTTGGGTGATTGGATCTTGTTGGGGCATACAGTGCATTATTCATGGATTTTAAGATATAGCAATTAAAATATGCTTTTAAGGATATCCTCCTGTTGCTGAACGATCTATTCACTTTGGATATCTAAAGGTAAGTAAGGTAATAGGTCCAGATGGAATCTACCCCACAGTTCTAAGGGAACTCAGATTTGTGATTGCAGCCCCTATGACTGATTTACTAAACCATTCCCTTTCAACCGTTAAGGTTCCAGATGACTGGAGAATGGCCAATGTTGTACCAATCCATAAGAAGGGGACTAGAGAAGAAGCCAGTAATTACAGGCCAGTTCAGTTAACATCTAGAGGTAAAACTAATGGAAACTCTCTTGAAAAAACAGATAATTTCCTATCTAAAAATTAATGACCTGTTGGACCCAAAAACAGTCCGGCCTTACTGAGGGCAGATCATGTCAGACCAATCTTATTGATTTCTTTGACAAAGTCACTAAAGTGTTAGATGAAGGTGGTGCTGTGGATGTGCCTATCTAGATGTTAGCAACGCATTTGACACTGTACCAAATAAGGAGCTCATAGATAAGTTATTGAAAGTAGGGGCCTTATTTACCAAGTGCTAGCGCCAGGTAGTGTCTGACGAGCGCCAGGTACCGCCAGCTAACGGCGGCTACCGACTCAAGTACGCCCGGCGGCGGTCACAATGACGCATTTATCACGCTAAATGAGGCTAGCGCCGGCGAGAGCGTCGGCTAGTGCTGGATTCATCATGTAGCCAACTGCAACGAACAGCGCCGCTACTAATCCCATCACAGCGCCAGGTCTGACCTGTCGCTCCCTGGCGCTCTCCAATGCATTTCAATGGAGCAATCTTTAAATATTCATAATTAATTGATTTTTTTTTTTTTTTTTTAGCTGTCAAAAATTCTGTGACCACTACGGCAATGTTAGATATTTTTTAAGGCAAAAAAAAAAAAAAAATATGTGCAGAATTGATATTACAGGTCTGATATTAATGTATTCATATATTTAGAAAAACTTGTATAATTTTTACATTAAAAAAAATGGTTGTTTGGGGGTTAAAAACTACTTTACACACATCGCCGCCAGCGGTCTGGGGTTTAAACAAGGAATTCACAGCGCGAGAAATTTTTGAGCGTGATTTGTTCATGAATCTGCAGCAAGCCGTTCGCTCTGGCCATTCGCTGTCAGGCGCATCCATACAACGCAGAACCTGTGAAACATCGACCCCTAACCCCGTATTCAACATTACCGCACACCGACTGAGTCGCTGTCAACAAGCAAACCCCGGCCAAGCACAGCGAATACTAGCTGGCGCTGTGAAAATCACGCTACTGGCGCTCATCTGTCGCTACCTGACGCTATTAATGAATCGGCCTCCCCTACTCAATCCCTGGATAGTTCAGTGGATTTCCAGCTGGCTGAAGGATCGGTATCAGAGTGATGTTGTTATTGATGTGCAATCTGAACAATGACAAGTTACAAGTGGTGTGCCGCAAGGCTCTGTAATGGGACCCATTGTTGTTAATATGTTTGTAAGTGACATAGGAGAAGGCTTGGTAGGAAAAGTGTGCCTGTTTGCTGATGATACAAAGGTGATTATTAGGGAGGCTATTCCTGGAGGTGCAACTTGGAAAATGATTTAGCTTTACTGGATAAATAGTCAAAACAATGGAAACTGGAGTTTAATGCTTCTAAATGTAAAATAATGCACTTGGGTAGAAGGAATCCCTGCTCTGAGTATCATAGGGGCAGTTCTCTGTTAGCCAGGACTTTGGAGGAGAGAGATTTAGGGACACTGATTAATAAGAGCTGCAAGATGTGTGGACAGTGTAATCATGCAGTAGGAAAAGCAAGCAAGCTCCTCGGCTGCATAGCTCAAGGCATCACTAGTAAAAAGAGGGAGGTTGTGATTCTGCCATGGTGAGGCCACAACTAGAATACAACAAAAATGGTAGAAGAACTTATCAGAAGAGACTTAAAGAATATAATTTGTACAGTAAAGGCATGACTGAGACCTTTAAATATGTGAAATTACTGAAAACGGTTCAGGAGGGAAGTGTTTTTTAAGAAGAGATTTAATGGTAGAACAAGGGGGCACAAGTTGAACAACGTTAGAAAATGTTATTTTACAGAATGAGTAGTAGAAACTTGCAACATTCTTCTGTCAGAGGTAGTTGAAAAATCTTGAGTAAGTGAATATAAAGATGCCTGGGATAAGCACACATCTATCCTAAGATAAAGAAAACAGTATACACATGAGGACAGACTAGATGAACCATATGGTCTCCTTCTGCTGTCAACCTTCTATGTTTCTAGTACAGTGCAGTTCTTCTGTGGAAGCCCCCACCATCATGCCTTGCACATCATGCTACCCAAGCCCCCAATGTCTAATCCCAGAACTAGCAAAAAACACAACAATCTTGCACTTATACCAAATCACACCATAACACAAAATACCACATCTAATCACACCACATCAGCCCACAATACACTACAACAGACCACAGAAGACAAGACCAAATGACATTAAACCACACCACACACACTTACCTCCCTTTAAATTAAGAACAGCCCAAGATGCCCAAGTTATACATAGTACCCCACATACCCCGCTGATGATCTCCAAAGCCTCAGCTTATAGGAATTCAAGTTCTATGGGAGGGTCGGGGTGGACCCAGTAACATGCATCTTGGACATGTTTGCTCTTTTAAGAAAGGGGGAAAAAACTGTAACATTCTAGAAAAAAAACAAAGTTAGGAAATAAATAAAAGTAAAAAAAGAAAGAAAACCGATTGAAAGGCGAAAATTAAGTATGAACTTCAAAGAGAATACTTGAGCAAATAATGTTTATATGGGGGCAAATTAAAAATTCCTGTAAGTAAAATATAGGTCAACAAAACTCTGTAAGAAAACAATGGAGACAAGTTGCCAAAATAGGGAGATTATTCTTATATGACCAAAGTACAGTGTATTACAAATGCTTAAATGTTTTGCTAGCTTTCATTCCTTTAAGGAGTAGGGATTCACTTTCTGGGACAAAAGAGCATTCAAAGGCTCTATTCTATAATATGTGTGCAACATGGAAGACCATAAGCCATAAACTCTTCTCCACACCCGGACCACAATCGGACATATTCTCAATATATGACCCAAAACAGCATCCAGATAAAAATAACTGTTCAGGCCAATACATCATAAGACAGAGGCAGAGATCACCACTGGCCTCTCCAGACCCCTCAAAACTTTACTACAAATTTGTAAAAATTCTGCACCTCATCAGTGGACCTGCTCCATTGCAACACCCAATCAACAGATTTTTTTTTTTAACTTTAGTGCGTTGAGTGTGCATATATATATATATATATATATATATATATATAGCACCAGCTTGATGTGCTGCCATTCCTGTCTTATCTGGCACCGTGCTGTGTACTACATTGGTTAGTAGTTGCTGCGCTTAACACTACTAATTAGTTTTGATTATTGCACTGAGGTATTTGCTGGCCTATGATGGAAGGGTTGCAAGGTTCTGTTCCCAGCTGGGGCATAGCTGAATTTCTCTTGAGCAAGGCACCTAACCCTCAACTGCCCCAGGGGGCATGGCTAGGTACCATGCATGGCCAGGACCAGGGCCCAGCCCTCTATGTACATGTTTTCACTCACTGCCCATTAGGGTGTTCATTGGTGTGGTTATGTTGTGTGTTGGACACAAATACGTTAAAAGCAGAACACAAATTAATTTGTATGCATACGCATACATTGGCTATAGGAACACCTTCCTTCTGCGAGAGGCGGGGGGGTGCACTGGAAACTATCTATTGTTGGGAATAGGTAAGAATTAGAGAGCTGAGCTGGGCAGGGGCTTGGTGAATCAGTCTAAAATGCAGACTCCCTTTCTTAATCTTTTTGAATTATTCCCAAGGTTCCTAATCCCAGTACAGTGCTTTGACCTGGGTGTAGATGACCCCTAAGCACCATCAAGTAGAGCCCCAATATAGGCAAAATAAATAGATACCAGAATATGGGGCAGTATTCTTACCAGGGGCATAGAACAAAGAATCTATACAAGATTTTCTAACATGAGAGTATATTCTGTCCAGATAGTAGATGCCGAGAACGAAAGTACCCAGCACTAGAGAAAAATAGCACCCAGAAACAGCTTTCTAAGCTGACAATTACAAAATGCATTTGTTGTGCAGAATTTCTCTTGTGCAGGGCACCTTATAAGCACTACAATAAACATATGTGGTTGGCCTCACAGGATGGCCCCTATGCACAATAACATCCACCACTGAATAAGAGGTCAAAACTCCATTTAAATCTAGACCCATAACCTCGTTGTGGGTATACTTTAGGCTCCAAGTTGGGCCTTCAGCCTTCACTAGACTTGAATGCTGTAGCACACTCTTTAGCACCGATCCCTTGAGGGGGCAGTGCCATGGTTTTAATTAACAGTAAATGAATAAATCTCTTCTCTATTAGGGCACTTATGCAGCATAAGCGTTGCAAACGCTCCAGGCTATAATTTATTTTTTCTAGATCTTTTAATGCTTTATAAATGACAACATTGTTGTTGGGAAAAAAATATTTCATTTGGTCCTCGTTGAAGAAGTTTGTTTTCCCAACCTGTTCATTTTATCACAGAGCGTTTAGTATAAAAATGTCCAAGCTCATTCATATTTCAAAAATCAAAGGGTAATTGCTGAACAGAAATACCTTTGTTTCCTCAGAAGGCAATTAAACTAGTGATGGCAGGTCTCAAGTGAGAATCCGAGCCTCAGATGGACTGTAATTACTCGCCATTTGCTATTAGAAACAGAACACTTTCGTGATTGAAAAGCCTAATTACATGGGATTTAGAGGTTTGTACTAACAATTGTGCGTTTTAGGATTTAATAAAAATATTCAGGAACATTTATTTGGTATAAACTAGCAAATAAATAGATTGATCTCGTACCAAAATATTAAGATGTTTTTATGATTGCTTTTATCATCTGGTTCTATGAATTCAGGTCAGTTTTACCAAAAGAGGAGCTGCACTATAGCATGCACTATAAACCCCCTCCCACACCAGTGAGTGCTATTTAGTCAGCACTTTCAAGCTGGCTGTCTGTCTTTAGGGGGACTAGAAACTGCAGCACACACTATAGCAGTCTGCTCCTCCTATTGTAGATGGTTGCATTGGTAAGAATAGGGCTGATACAGCAATATGTATGGATGCTTGCTTGCAATGTTTCAGGAGAAAAAAAATAAAATTTTCCCCTCTCTCCTATTCCACCCCTCCTCTAGACTTAACTAGCTGGGCACACCAAGCATAGGGCCAGATAATACAGGACTCAATGGCTGAACTGCTGGCCCCTGGTCCTAGCTATTACTAGCATTTTTGCCCAACGGCAAAGGTCCAGTGGTGAGCCCCGGACCCATGCTTAAGGACAATGGGCTCTTCTGCACTCCCCTGACCATTGGGGGTGTGTAATGTGACTAGGGGATCAGCAAACCACCTGCCGGGATGTCGGGTAGGTGGCCCGCCTTCCACCTGCTCTTTGAACTGGTATAGGGTATAGGCTCCATTTGTACCCTTTACTAGTTCAAAAGTAGTATACCAAAAAATAAAATACACCACATAAGGTTTCTTAATTTCACTATACTTACCTATTCCTGATCTCTATCCTGCACTGGCTCTGTAAAAAAAGAAGTCTGGTTTCTCTTCTCCTGCTTTGAATTCCAAGGCTAATAAATGGTACAGCGGGAGCGGCTCTTTTATACTAGAGAGCCGGATCTTGTCTGGAAATCCCCCCATGTGACTCTGACATCACTGGCTGGGCAGCCCGTGAGCCATGGGTTACTAGCCCTTAAGGCTGGTTCCTGGTCTGGTTGGTTACACCATTTTTTTATTATGTGGATAATGTGGCTGGCGTGGGAATGGCCCTCCATGGTCATATTACTGATGTTATATCTCGGGGGGGGGGGTAGAATATGGGCTAGGATTTCTAGGTGGGGGGATACAGGTAAGCTAGGGAGTCAGGGACTGGATGAGGGGGTTAGAGGTAGCACACCAACGAACCCTAAAGTGGTGCGGCCATTCAAAAATTTCTCCAGATGTCCCTGTTGTCAGTTTGCCCTGATTAGCAGTTTCAGAATTACTCACCAGTGCCTATTCCATTTACCAGATGTGAAGGCATCCCACAACCCCCCTGAGATATTACAATGCATAGAGTTCACATGCAGCTTTTGCCCTGCTGTGGCTCCTGCCATGGGTCTTGACCGCGCCCCCCCCCCTCTAAGTTTTAATATCCTGTCCAATTCATCTTCTCTCTTTATGGTCTTTTAGCCACCCCCTGGGCCTTAAACATAACAGCTGCACAACTTGTCATTCAACTTTTAGACAGGTGGTATGGCCAGCGGTGGCACCCCAATCTTATAGTCGAAACTCAAAAATCTTTGCCAAACTTATATTAAATCAGATGTCCCTTTTACACCTGAACTGAATAAAACTGCCTCCAAGCTTGTGGTTTTCCTATCCAGGTAGGAAGAAGACAATCCAGGGGTGACAGGTTTGAGTGTCCCTCCTGATTTCCTCTTCATTTCATCATTCCTCTCGCCATTCAGTATATTTTTTCACAATAGTCTTCCTTTAAATCCCATAATCTTGGTCCATGCAAAAACAAATGCAACTGAAAGACCATCTGTTCATTTATCCAATGTTTCGGGGGTACAATTTCCTTCCATAGGGACAGAGAGCAAAAAGAGTGACCAATGAAACAGTTAATTAGTACCCCCCACCAATGAGAACCTATGTAATTCCTTCCTGAAGTCATCATTACATCAGCAGGTCAAAATTAGCATATGTCAACATGCATAAGCAACAAATTACATGATAAGGTTCATCAGAACAAATATGCCGGGCTGTACCTCCAACGGCCAAGATTGTGGTTGTCCTTTGGGCCTGTGCCAATTTTTCTGCCTGTGTCAAGTTCTATGCCACAATCAAGATATTGATAAATTATTTCTGATTTCAAACATTATTCATCGGAACCCCAAATTATACCTAAATTGGCACCCTTACAAGCAAAGGAATCCTAAAAGAAGTTTTGACTAAACTTCCGCTTTAAGGCCCCATATTGAATTTTGATAATATCAGAATCCTCTCTGAATGGTCCACACCCTTACTTGAGATATAGGAATAATGCTGTTTAAGGCTAGTAATAAAAGTTCTATATGAGTAACATGATAACAAAATCCAATCATGAATGACTAACAAGCAGAAACACATAAATTATTAATAATAGTATTGTATACATTCACTCACCTTAGGCTGGATTACAAAGTGTGATATGATTCATATGGTTGCTCCAGAATAACACTTTGCCAGAAGCTAACTTGGCTTCAGTGTGCAAATTAAATATCAGTCACCCTTGAAATGTCCCCATAGAGTGTTATTAAATAAAAAATGTCACCAATAGATTCTTGTGAATAAATAAAAGAGTGAAACAATGAAAATAATAATAGTCACTGTTTACGTGGTCTAGGTGGGACTACATGCAGCCAAGTTTCCAAAGCAGTCAGGTCAAAGACCTGTCCCTGTAGAGAGCTTTTTAAAGCAAGTCTGTCACTTTTTACTACAAAACTACCCTAGTAAATCAAGCTATGCCCCTCAAAATGACCAAGACCTTCAAATGCCTTTGCTTCCAAAGGTAGACACATCATATATGTTTACATACAGACTTTACTCACTTTACCACCAGGACATCTAAACCAAAGCTGAGCTGATATCAGAAGACTGGTCCTCTTCCTTAGAGAAGTTAAATTCATTGCTCCCAAAGTGACCATGATTAGTTTGGGGGTTAATAAATCCTATCTAGTCCCTTTGCCACCTATGTCTTTTTTATTAACAAAGGAAAAGAGACCTGTGGTCACTTAAAGTGGTACAAAACTCGGGACTGACTATCCCAGTAATTGGTCTTCACTCTTTACTGTGTAAAAGCTGTGTGATTGATATCCAGAAAAAGTCACCTTTTCCCGGTCCCATGGTGCATGTGTAGGCATGCAGCCGATCAGTATGCTCGGCTCCATAACGTAGTGTGGCTGCAGCCTGCGCATGCCTCATCTGATTGGGAATCAGGTAGGATTTGCTGGGAATTCAGGGGGTTTCGCACAGTAGGGTATCCCGATTTGGGATGCCCCGGGGGAGGAAACCGGGCGGCTCCAGAGTCTTATAGACTCCAGGTCAGCCTGAGATGGACTTTGGTTCACTTTAAATAAGATGTAGAGAACATCCTCATTCTTTTTACGGAAAGATTTTTTTTTAGCAAATGCTTTCATTAATTTGCTTTCCAATTGTATTCATAAAAGGTTGGAGAGGCAATCACAAATTTGAAGAGGCTCTGCCAATCTTATTGAATTACCCTCTAAATTTCTTTACAGAGGAATAAAACTCGAGATTTTCACCCCTTTGTGTTTTGTTCCTTATTCCTGGGGCATCCTGACTTGAGATGCCTTGTTGTGTAAACCTCCAAAGAATTTCAATGCTACTGATTGCTTATAGACATTTTGCAGCTGCGTCCTCTACTACAACCACACACAATACAGCTCACACATATTCTTGGTTGTTTATCATATATTTGGCATGTTTCTAAACATAAATGTTTTAAAATTTCATCAGCAAAATAAAATAAAACGGAGCAAAAAAAAGAAAAAGAACATGTAAGTTTTTCTAACCATTATCCCTTTTTATCCTTTTCCCTGTATAGTGCTTGACTAACTATATAGGTGTTATATAGTAATTGCTTTTGGCCACTTGGCCAAGTATTTTTTTTAACTAATGTTTTCTGGCAACTTTTTAGGTCTGCTTCAGCTGTTCCTACTGCAGAAATCCAAGGCCACTTTGTGTCAGTTACCTGAAAAAATTAATTAATCATTTGTGCCCCCCTGGAAAAGCCAGTCTGGGTGTCTTCTGCACTGTCTGCGGGCATGTCTAAGACATCATTTTGATGGAGTATGCAGAGATTGTATAGCACCCAGCAAGCGAGGATTATCTTGGACACCTTCTCTGGCCTGTACAGCATCTCCATCTCCTGGCTGAGCCAAACATAGGAAGTGTGCTTTCAGTAGGCCAATGGTTCTTTCAACAATGCATCTGGTCTTGTGGTGAGCGCTACAACTGTGGTATGTGGGTTATGAGCCACGTCTTCTGCCCTAATCCCTTCTCAGCTAAATACAAACACATGCATTAATGTGGTTTTCAAATGCACACCCCTACTTGGTTTGCTGCATTTTGCGTTCACCTTCCATTCCCCCCTAGTTCTGCTGGTTCACTGTTTATAGGTCTTACAATGTGGCCACATACTTACCAAGTAGCCATCATGGCGGCATTTTGTTGTTTTCAAATTTCGGGCACAGAACAGATTGGTGCAACACATAGCAGTCATGGCAAGATACTGGAAAGCCCGACCTCAGAGTATGCAGCCGCATCTCATTATCAAACACAACCATGACATTAATAGAATAGAAGCTCTTCCAGTTATGATAGTGCAGCTTATGTGCTTTGGGGGGGGGGGGGGGGGGGGGCGGAAGGAAATATAGGTGCCATCAATGCTGCCAAGCACATTAGGGATGCCTGCCATCCGATAGAAAGCCAGCTTGATGATTTTTACCTCTTTCTCTTCAGCCAGAAACCTGATGTAGGTATGGATGAGGTCACAAATGGCCAGGATCACCTCATGAAATATGCAGCACATGGTAGTCTGACTAATGCCGCTTAATAGAGCAGCAGTGGTGACCTGAAATGTGTCCCTTGTAAGGATTTTTAAGAAGGTAGATAGGCGCACTCTTCCATGTAATGCGTGTCTGTGGGGCGGTGGTGGGCTCAATTTTGTGGCGGATTTGGTGGTACAGTTCCAAAAGCACACCACGATTCGCCTGAAGCAGCTGTGGATTTGCTCATGACTCATATCCGCCACAGATGACCGGGTGTTAAACACTCTGTCAGGCCACAGTCGCACCACTGTGGCTTCCTCAGTCTCCTTCACCCCCTCAGCAGCAGCCACAAAAATTGGGCTCTACACCACACTTCATTGGCACTGCAACCACAAATGCACAAACTAAATCACCAGCAAACATACACACACACACAATGCACACCTCCAATAAACCAGCTAACACACACACACACATTCTGATGCACACAATTGCAAATCAGATGCAGCTCACCACTAAACCAGATGAATTGTTGAAATAACCAAAACCCTGAGGAAAGCATGTTTTTGGGTTAGGCCTGGCCAACAGGGGAGATGCTACACAGGCCAGATAATGTGTACAAGACAATCCTATCTTGCAGTGCGCTACACAATCTCTGCTTACCCCTGCCGATGGAAGAGCACAAGGAAAAACAGACTGGCTCTGTCTGGGTTACATGTTCATGTTCACTGCTACATCTACCTCCTCCACACTAGCTCAACAAGGTTAAACGCTACGCAGGTGGGTTGGAAGAGGCCGGTGCCTGTAGCTCCACATTTTCTGATCAATACACATATGCCACCTCCATGATTTCAGCCAAAGTGAAACACTAATCATTTTTTGAAAAACCTTTACATGCTGTGTCACACTAGTGGGCGTTTTTTGTTGTTTACACGCCTTAAGGCTTTTTGATATCGATGAATGCTATCATTAGCGTTTAACTATGCATGCATCTGGTCCACATAATCCAGACAACCCCCTAGCATTTTGTTGGTTAACATCTCAGGCAACACCCTGCATCTGATTGGTCCTGCATTCACATAACTGTCAAGAACAACCACCACCATCTTGCTGCTGTGCATTAGAGTGAGGGCACATCTGTTGGATCGGGTGTGGATCCAGGTGTCAATGATGGAGTGGATATGCAATAAAACACTAAGGGGGAGGGTTTATGTTAAGATTTGTGGTACAACATTGTGCACTACTACAAAATAACATATGACAGAGAGAAAAATTGACAAACACTGAAAAAGAGCCAGAGGGAACTGGGACACAGCGAAAAAACATGGGCTGACACTGGGGACACACAAAGGCACTGCCCCTTGAAGGCACAAAATCGCTAGTTTACCAAAAAAATTAAAAATGCTTTAATGTGGGTAAAATACATCCCACGCAGGCCAGGGATTCCATGTTAGTTAATTGTTGCCAAAAAAAATGGAAAAATGCTAAGCATAGGTTGTACAGATAACATCTCTAGAAAACTCAGTGGAAGTGAGAACACCACTGAGCGTCTGATATAATATGCTGAGCTGCAGGACAGACAGCGCCAGCGCTCTGATGACACTGGACACTATAAACACTACCTGTCGCTATGAGAGGTGCTAGACATTGTAGACTGTCACACATATGGCTTTCTGCAGGAGCATGTCTAAGACACCTGCCGATACGTTGTACTATGTGGTGCTAGCGTTTCTTAAGGGGGTTATTTAAGAAACGATAATGACACGTAGTACCACGTAGCGTCAGGGGAATGTCGGGCTGGTGAGCGCATCTAATAGCATCATGTAGCTTCAAATGTATCACTAGCAGTGGCTCAGTGTAAAGCGTTGGCACTATCGCATACATTTCGATGGTGTTTTTTTTTTGCTTGTGTATAATTAGTGTTTTAATTAATTATTGTTCTTAATTTTAGGATATAATTATTATGTGACCTCTCCTACCCAGCAACCAAACACTTATATTGTTATTTCTTTTTTTTTATGTAGAATTGTATGTGTTGGTCTGCCATTTTTAGTGCATTTTTAGTGCTAAAACAATGTAATTACATATGTTTTCGCTCTGGTTCTGGTGGATATGTGTTGAGAAACCAGTTTTAGAGCCCGGTACGTTATAGCGCCAGACACTCGCTTGCAGCATCTATTAGTGGGCGCTCTAAGCGCCGCTACATAGATGCTCAAATGGCAATACATGGCCCTAGCCTCCACATAATCCTATTCTAAGGCCCTTATTTAAGAAGGGATAGCGTCAGGTAGTGGCTGGTTATTGAGAATTAGCGACAAGTAGCGACTGGTGAACGCCGGACACGGCACGCAATTACACATTTATCAAGCAGAATCGGTTTAGCGACTGGGATAGCGCCATGTAGTGTCTGATTCATCATTTTCACAGCCTCAGCGAACAGCGCCAGCTTTCAGCCTTGCACAGCGCCAGGTATGACCTCTCGCTACCTGACGCTCTCCCATACATTTCAATAGACGATCCTTTTCTTCTCTTTAAACGTTTTTTTTTTTCCCCAAAAAATCACAAATAATTCTGTGACCTCTTCTGGCATTGAAATAGCATTTTTTTCATAATGTTTTCATTTTTTATATATTTCCTCAGAAATGACATTACAGGTCTGCCATTAAAGTGTTCATGTTACAATGTTGTTACAATGTAATTCCATATGTTTTCGCTTTGTTACTAGTTGATAGATGCTTGAAAACACACTTTAAACACACCGCCTCCTGCGCTCTGGGCTTCAAACAAATATTTTTCAGCGCCAGAGATTTGTGAAGCTGTTTTTTTGCTGAATATGGTGTGAGTCGGTTGCTATGAGCAGTCGCTAACATGCACTCCCATACAGCGCTGTACTGGTCAAATAGCGATTCCTCACAATGTATTCAACATTACTGAACAGCGACTATAAAGTAGCGACCCATGGCCGAGCACTGCGACTACTAGCGGGCGCTCTGAAAATGCCTGCTACAGACGCTCATCTGTCGCTACCTGCCGCTAATGATGATTCAGCCTGTAAGTCACCTGAAAAATTGCTCTGTCACAATACTCAATTAGAGGCAGGGGATTTTAGTTAGGACTATAATGTTATACAATTTAATGTGCTATATTTTGTTGAAAAGTCTCCACAAAATCCTCAATGATAATCATAAAGGCACGACAACTTTCAAAGCCTTTCCAGGCTGAATTGTGTTATCCAAGATAACAGAGTCACAGAGGCACTGATAGCAGTTTTGCTAAATATTAATAATTGTAGCAAGTTAATAGGCAGAACTGTCCAGTCATTGCATGTGCTTAAAAGGCACTGAAACAGAATAACAATTGTTTTATTTCTATTAGTTGTGCAGAAAAGATTAACATATATATTTGTTGTTTTTTTTTTTCTATATGCGATTTACAATTAAATCTGTAATATTCATTTTCAGCGGATAGCTAAAGGAATCTGTAATGCCATAAAAAAAGGCTATGAAGTGATATTTCTCTTGCATTTTACATGACTCGGGGGCTGCTGTTCTCGCCTGTCAGGTCTTTTTAAATCATTTAACATTTACTGGAACAGTTCAACACTATAGAATTTATTGCTCAACAAGCACAGAGTTGCTGCCACAGCTGCCACTCTATTCTTTTTTTCCTTTTGATTGCAGTTTTAGTCATTTTCTAAAATGTAAACTATATTTTGCATTGCGCTTTAAACATGTTTAAGACTATTCTTATATTTTTTTTATGTAAGCATGTACAAGGGTAAACAAAAAATATGCACAGGTTAGAAATATTAAACTTTTTTATTTATGGTTAAAATCGAAAAAAAGTGCTAAGAATCATTCAAATGTAAATGGTCATTAGCATAAAAAGCCACCTCACTTAAAGGGGATCATAACTTGCATTATCCAGCCCTAGTGTCTGAAAAATTCCAGGGCGGGTTAATTCAGTGTCTTGCAGGCTGATTCATCATTAGCGGCAGGTAACGACAGATGAGCGTCTGTAGCAGGCATTTTCAGAGCGCCCGCTAGTAGTCGCAGTGCTCGGCCGTGAGTCGCTACTTTATAGCGACTCAGCCGCTGTTCAGTAATGTTGAATACATTGTGAGGAGTCGCTATTTGACCAGTACAGTACAGTAAAAATAGTTGTTTGAAGCCCAGAGCGCAGGAGGCGGTGTGTTTAAAGTCTGTTTTCAAGCATCTATCAACTAGTAACAAAGCGAAAACATATGGAATAACATTGTAACAACATTGTAACATGAACACTTTAATGCCAGACCTGTCATGTCATTTTTGAGGAAATATTTAAAAAATGAAAAAATTATGAAAAAACTGCTATTTCAATGCCAGAAGAGGTCACAGAATTATTTGTGATTTAAAAAAATAATAAAAAAAAAAACCTGTTTAAAGAGAAGAAAAGGATCGTCCATTGAAATGTATGGGAGAGCGCCCGGTAGCGAGAGGTCATACCTGGCGCTGTGCAAGGCTGAACGCTGGCGCTGTTCGCTGAGGCTGTGAAAATGATGAATCAGATGCTACATGGCGCTATTCCAGTCGCTAAACAGATTCTGCTTGATAAATGTGTAATTGCGTGCCGTGTCCGGCGTTGACCAGTCGCTATCTGTCGCTACCTCTCATTAACCAGGCGCTACCTGACGCTATCCCTTCTTAAATAAGGGCCCTAGTTGCATTCCTGCTTGAGGCACCCCATAGTGTTCCCATAAATGTACATTCTTCCTTGATCCCATATGTAGCTGCGTCATACCGGATTTGCTGTCCTGTCAGCCCCCTTTCCCCCCCATGCAATTGCGCAGGGAGCCATGCGCCCCAAGGTTTAGCAATTCATGAAACATGGGACTGAGAAAAACATGGGTTTTCTGGGATGCCCTAATTTTGAGGTTTTGGTCCACTTAACCAGCTGAAAAATATTTTTCAAAAATGATTCAGGGGGACTACCCAGACTAAAAAATACAAAACAATAACCTACTCATCTATTGTATCCTCACAACTGTTCCTTCCTACTACAGCTGGAAAAAACTTACCGGGTCCAGAAATTGTTCCTGCCAAAGATCAAACATGCCTTCACAGCCTCCTACATAGGGTATGTGCAAAGGCAGTGCCTTGCAAGCCCCTTCTTGGGGCTAGCTACATCCCCCTATATCATCTATGATGTACACTAAAAAATATGCAATATCTCATATACATGTAGCGAATCTTAGGCAGGAGTTTTGTTGTGTAATATATTACAGTTCTCAATTGTGATATCCATGTGTATATATTTATGTGATACTTATCAATGTGTATAGACACAGTTTACTTGTACTGTACCTATTGTTGTATTTATTGTTTTATTAGTCCACAGCTCCCCTCCCACATTCCACCTACCTCTGGGTTTTTCCTTAGTGTTTTTCTAGTTTTGCATAGCTAGGGAAATTAAATAAAACATGTGTTGGGGATCTGTAGCTGTGCCTCCACTTAACGATTGTTGCTGTGCCAGTAGTATGTTCATAGGGGAACGCATGATGCTGTCGGTTGTGCAGACACATTTCTTGTTGCATGTATTAAGCGGGACTTAAAGGGACAGCAATAATGAGGCAGTAAGCAGCTTACCTAATGCTTGTCCCATGTGTCTCTCCTCCATTTCCTGCAGTGCTAGGAAAATGCCATAAAAGGGCTCCAAAATGTGCCCTGCTTCAAATTCCATTCCTTCTGGACTACACGAAAAAGTGGCCAACTGTCTCTGACCCCAGCAGTGTGCACACATGTCTCCTGTTTTTCAAGAGGCCTTACATGACCCTCGGTACTGGGAACATTACAAAATTGGCAGCTTCTCCTACTCCCAAGGATGCAATGGAGAGCGCTTATACTGCTCCTTCCTGATAGAGCCGTACCTTCAGTTTTTTTAAACAGTTAGTATTATCTTTATATTAGATGCTCCTGCTTTCACTACTGTAGCACACGGGTCCCTGAGGGGTTTAGCTCCTCAGGCATGTGGGGAGTGGGTTCTTTGTTAATGGGCTTGGGGGACATCCCGATGTGGGCTTGCATCCAATAACTCCAAATGAGACAGAATTTATAAAAAAGGTACTTACTTTATTAGCAGGACTTTAGGTACACTTGATGATTTACAGCAGGTCATACAGTCATTATCCACATCAGTTCCGTTAGCAGTTTCCCTAGCACAGAATTACATCCAGGTGGAGGGCACTCATTCTGGTCCCATAGCAGAATACTGAGGCCTTAGCTTCCTCCATCAGCATCTCAAGTGGAATGATTCGCCTTTTCCTGTGGTCACTTGTTAGGCATAAATGTGGCTCTCCTGCTCTTTCCTAGACCAGTGACTGCTGACTGCTACCAGTTGACTCTGCTGGTACCTTCCTCACTCCCTGTTACTACAATAAAGTCCTACACTCCACTGAAGTAACTCTCCTCATGACCTCCTTATATAGATTCCCTCTGGCTGGCTTCTAGAACCTTCTGTAGTCTTACTCACCTCACCCAATGGCAGCTCACCTATGTGGTTAGGTTATAGCCCACAGTTTGGTAGACCTGCAGTGTCACAATCCATTAGTCATCCAACAGTGCCTTCATGTTGTGATGTAGCTCAACTGCAAGACAGACATGAACTACCACACTGAAGAACCCCAAAGATAATTGTTGACCACTTTACGCCGGCCACAGTACTACGTATTTTTACCCAAATGGCAGAATGAACTATTAGGTATGCTTTGCGTTTTCTTTCTATATGGCAGCTGTCTCTATCCACAATTATAATTACCAAGTGCAGATCTTCATGCATAAAGCTTTTTCATGTGAAACTTGCCGCCTACAGATATTTTGGTTGGTTTAGATAAAGGGAGCAAAATGCACCTGATGAAAAAACACTTGATTAGAAAAATCATAGATTTACCTATACCATGTTCCCTGGCTCTGCTACAATAGGCCTGATTAAACATCGGGTAAAAACAGAGGCTCGGTCACAGATATCTGCAGAAGTATGCTAAGCTGCACCACCACGCCAATCTATTTTTACCAGATTTAGAGACAGATTATAGGTTGGTCTGCAAGCTAACAGGGTTGAGTGCTGTGGCTCCTTTAAGTCTTTAGTAACCTATTTGCCCTGCTGACTTGCACCTCCCAGGTTAGTTATAAAATGGTCTGAGCAGCTGCCACTCCCCTCTTGTTCACTTTGAATTTGTGCAAGCACATGGGGTGTGGGGTCTAGGCTGTATTGCAAGGTCTTGACCCTTCCTCCCCATGGCTTGCACATGAGGTTTAGGGCAACCTCAGGTAAGCTGCTCCCATTTTATCTCTTGCATTGTATGTCCCAAATGGGGCTCTCATAGATTAGAGTTAGGACTGCACCCATAGAGGCACCTTGGTGCGGTGGTGCAGCTTAGCATACTTCTGCAGATGTGTGTGACCGAGCCTCTGTTTTTACCAGATTTAGAGACAGATCATAGGTTGGTCTGCAAGCTAACAGGGTTGAGTGCTGCGGCTCTGCCCTGCTCATGTGCACCTCCCAGGTTAGTTATAAATTGGTCTGAGCAGAGCAGCTGCCACTCCCCTCTTGTTCACTTTGATTAAACATCTCATTGCTCAATATTTTTAGTGTCTCGGATTTTCAGATCAAGCGCCAAATATGGGAGAAGTGTCCTTCAGCAGGCAAGTAAGCACATGAAAATCCCCACTCACTCGCACCTAAGCCCCAAGTCAACCAAAGCATCGCAGGCTCATGTGCTGGTTTGAACTCTCTCCATCACTGTTGACATTCTCCACAGGAGAGTTAGTTCTCATTTCCGGGCATCCATGGGGCATGGGACAAGGTCACAATCACCTCTGGAGAGTACACTGAGGATTTCAGGCATCTGGTGCTGTCTGATAACTCAAAGTTCCCTTCAGGTTTAGCAGCCTTCCTTCACTGTCTTCGTGCACACTAGATGGCTATGCCCCTCTATTTATATTGCGGGCTCAGGGCATGTTTCGCTCTCCCTGGTGTTGGGATCCAGACCATGGGAAGGCCTACTAAGAGACCTTGACCTCTGGTATGGGGGACTTCCAGGACTGTGAAGCAAGAACGATGGTTTGGCCAACTATATACATGGCATAAAAGTGAAATCACACCCTGCCACATGCAACCACGATCCAAGACCTGGGGGGACTCTGTCCCAAAGGACATTTCCATGAGAGGCTAGGTGAAGAAGTAAATGTCTTATCCTGACCTAACTCAGCTTCCTTGACTCTCTGGGGCACGTAATTCCCTTTTTATGTTTTTCTCTTACAGGGGACATGTGGGCCCAACCCAGGGTTCCGACCTACCTCCAGAACCTACCCTTGGACCTACTAGCCTGTAGTGTGTTAATTTTAGGTGTATTACAACATTGAGGTTCAAGGCACAAATAAAGTTCAAGTTAGGCCAATGGAATTTTGTGTGGGGTCCAGAGACACAATGCAAAAAAACCCCATCCATTAGTTATCCATTTTTGTCTGCAAAGTTATTCAGTCTAGACTTTTTTTATAACAAGGGAATGTAAAGAAAGGAAAAGTCATAGTTATAATGTATGTGTTGCTTTAAAACTTCAATCCAATCCATCCCAAAGTCACTGTGAAGTCATAATAAGACCTATAAAATCATGTTTCCTCACCCAGTGTTTTACCTATAAGGATCCATCAATTATATTAACAAGAGGAGAAGAGGTTTAACAGATTAGATGGCATTAGATACTCTGAATGTTAGCCTGAGGCATAAATATAAATCTCAACATCATTACAGGAAACACACCAAAAATTAATAGCATTTACTGTATCTGATATATTTATAGGCACAAACAATAGATTTTATTTTGTTGAGTAGGGTTAGAATATAACTATTCAATACCCATGTCCTTCCTTTTTACGACATACTATTATTAGCAAGCAAAGGACATCATATTTCCTGTGTAGAGGCTATAAAGGGGGGAACTGTGAATAAAGTAACAGATCCTGAATTAAAGCAAGCCTGCAAAGTAAGGTAGAGGAAATAAAATAAATTGGCAGCATTTGTACTTTCAGTTGACTTATTATTCTGAGGTTTTGTTTTCTTGAGCAAACCTCTTGGTCTGTAGCCTGTAATCTTTTGTGAGTCAGTTGAAGCTATGAATCATGGGGCCAAGTGTCTATGGATAGACCTGGTTTTTACACTAGCCCCTAATGGTGAGGATCATTTTTGCTGTCAGCTCCACCCAGATCATTTACTCATAGTGTTTATTGATCATCGAGGATGTAGGCACAAACAGGAGTAGAAAAAAGAGAATGTAGTTAAGGTAACAGCAAGCTGATTAGTAATCCAAACCGGAAGTCAAGTCGAGATATCCAAACAGCTGAAGAGAAGGGAAAGGAGTAGCCAGTTGGACAAAGCAGTGTGAGCGGGGAAGCAGTGATTTTCCACAAGCTGCCTTCATTCCTGGCTCATCCAGGTGATATGAGTTTCTATGTGACACTGATGTCCAGAAACATACATAGACCTGATAGGATGTGTACAGGGGAGGCATGCATAGAGGAGACACGGAAGCCTGCATGGGGGCGGGGAAGAGCAGGGTGTGGTGCAGCTGGATAGGAGAAGCCAACATGAGGATGCATGGCTGATTCTCAAAGTATGAAGCTCTGTTACCACTGGCGTGGGGCGTGCACTCTATAGAGGTGGTGGAGGTAGATTTTGCTGGGCCCCCTTGTACCATGGGCCTAGGGGCAACTGCCTTCACTGCATCTATAGTATCTATGCCCCTGCTGATGTCACTTGCATGAACCACATGGAGGGCTGAATAAAGCAACTCAGTGAATTCCCAGATGCACTTGATCTGTCAATACTTCACATCCTCCATCCTCCACAAAGTCGCTGCTGCACCCCCCGCACCCCAGGACTTGAACAAGTCCAGGGGGATCCAAAAACTGAAATATCCAATAGGACAGGGGATGCAGCTTGCACTGGGCACCCTTCTTCCACATGCCCAGTCACTGCTGCTACTTCTGACTCTGTTGCTGCTGCTACTTCTGACTCTATGTATTCCATTACATGATAGCATTGTGGTACAATGCACACCAGCCGCTTTCTTAGTGACCAACATAACCAGCCCGGAAATCAGCTATGGGAGCTTGTAGAACAGGGCACAAGGACCATCTTTGGTGGCCGCTGGCCCCTGCAAGGCTACAAGCCTGCACAGTCTAAATGGCTCTGGGCTCTTCTGCCCTAGGGCTTTGGGGAGGCAGGTAATGGGGGGCTGGGGGTTTATGGCAAGGGGCCAATGGCTGCTTGCCATAAGTGACTTGACAGACCCTGCGCCTTGTGAACTGGTATAGGTGTCTCATGGATCCCTTACTAGTTCACAAAGGGTTAAATGTGAAAAAACACTATGGCAAAAAATTACATTTATTAAAAAATGATCTCGATGAAAGATGTGGTGATCCGGGGTGTGGGGAGGCAGGGTATCAGAGGATCCCATGACCCTCCACAACTCTCTGCAGGGATCACCACATCTGACAGACTGTCAGACCGGAGCAGCATTAAGTCATCCACAGTGCCCCAAAGAGGCAGTGCTAGTGGTGAAGATGGCGGTGGCAATGGCAGAAGTGGGGGGAAAGGGGCTGCCAGGTTCTACCTATAGACTGTAGAGTCTTGGGGGGGGATCGGAGGCCCCCTTTGTGAAGAGGAGGCTCGGTGGGAGAGTTCGCTCACGGAGGTGAGTAAATGTTCTCATGAAGCCAGAGGAGCTTGGGGGGGAACAGAGGCCCTCCGGGAGACCTGGCAGGTTAGATTGAGGGATCAGGTGAGTGGCTTTTTTTTTATTTTTTTGCCCACTAGCAAGGGGGAAAGCCAGACACATAAAATATATGTAACTAACATTTAGTGGTAGGAGAGGCAGCCATGTAAATTTTTTGTGACTGGCAGTTAAAGGGTTATAAATCTAAATATTTCTACCTTTTGTGAGCTAGTTGCCTGCGAGTTAGAAATATCTCCTTCAAATGTAAATTTTAAAGACACTTGAAGAATAGCATCTTTACATTCACAAAAAGCAAATTTCAGACTCGATTCAATAAACTTATCTCATAAAAAAAGGATTGTTTCTTGCTATATTTTAAATTAATGCACAATATAAAATAAAGTGTGATTCAGAAAATAGAGGAAGTTACTTACAACTTTCTAGACTACTGTGACAACATATTTAATTTTATTTTTAAAGTAATTATTTAGTCAATCTTAAATTTCCCATTCAGTGAATATTTATACCTAGGTATTAATAATCAGTCTATGTGTCATTTTAAGCATGTGTAAACTGTTATTTCTTCTTGCCTATTTTCTTATTATATCTTATGCATAATTCTGAAATAAAGTATGACCCTTGTTTTCATACATATTTTAAGGAAGGTTTACTGAATTGAGGCGTTTGTGCTATTTGAACCTCTATAGATTTTCTAGTTGTATTCAATTATGAACAAAGAATTTACTGTAGCAGCAATATATGATCAAGCATTTTCCTTTAGCCCATATGCTTCAGACAAATAGAAATTCACAAATATTTTAGCCAAAATCATCCGGAGGACTTTAGGTGAGTTATATCCAGCACTGGGGTCCTTTGACAGAATTAATGAGGCTGCTCTATTAGCCTCAGGTAAAATCCAGGTTAATGAAGTTATTCATAGTGACAGCACTTGTTAAGAAGTGGATAACGTGGATGAATAATCAGGTAATAATGGGATTAATTGGTCCTTTTCAAGTCATATAAACTAGATTTACAAGTGAAGCAGAAGCCACTTATTTAAATAATTCTTAGCACTTTGAATCTGGAAATCTGAATTTACAGAGCTATCATTTTGGATGACCTTCATAGATTGAGACAAGCTTTATGAAGCCATTTAAGCTTTTTTTTTCTTTTTTAGAGAAAACAACCCCCACATGTATGCACACAAATTAAAGATATGCAATATATACACATATATATATATATATGAGATGTATATGGGCTAATTATTGCTCTCTCTGAAAATTGTTAGAGTGATGGCAGGGGGTTGGTGTCACAGTGGTAGATCAACACCATCCCTGGAATATCATTTCCTCTAATGGGGAATTTACAGAAAGTCTATAGCCGTGCTTTAAGTATTGCAGAAAAGTTAAACAACTTTAAGTTTCAAAGTCATGGTTTCATAAAAATAGGAAGCCTAGTTGTGTAGATTTCACTCATTCCCAACACTCATCAAAATTTCATTAAATAAGCAGACATAAATTATAAATCATATAATTCCATGTTATAACAGGTTACACTGTGTTTAAGCAGATACATTATTAATTAACTTTCTAAATTTTTGTAAATGTGCAGAGAAATTAGTCAGACACTAGTTAGGATTTAATCACACATGCCTTATGCTTAAAAGAACTTAATGAATCCAATGTATTTGTTTGCTTTCTGCTTTTGGTTCTGGGTTTACTTATTCTAATTTATTTGAATAAAACGTTCGCTATAATTCAAATTACATTCAATAATATTAACAATAATAATAGTAATAGTAAAAAAACATACACATATAAGTGTTAACACCAGCCTATAGAAATGAGGGCTCTGCCGTTGAGTCTGAGAGGAAAAAAGAAAGCAGGCTATTAATTTATTAATTCATGCTGCTTGGGGGACCTTATGACAACACAATCAAATATTATGTGTAAGAAAATGTTTTTGCACTTGTTGAGGTTTTTCAGAATTTTGGAATAAGTTGTAACCCAAATAATCCCAAATAAACCCAAATAAGGTGGTTATTATTAAATAAAATGCTTACAATGAATACCTGTGCACTGACTTTATTATTATTATTTATTTCACAAATCTGAAAAAAGTACTCTATAGAACCTTTATTAAAGACATGGTTACATAGTTACAATATTTCCATTATGTAGGGCTATACATGGCAATGTTCTATTATTTCCTTTGTGAAAACAAAGTTATATTTCCAGATTTATTATAAAATAAAGTTTCACCTCCTGTTCCTCAGGTCCTCTGTGATTGGAGTGGCAAGGCTGAATGATGCAAGCACACTGTGTGCATTGCATTGGAGTGAGCTGGACTTGACTGACAGTGTGGAGGGCTGCATTCTAGCATATAACAGAGGGGGTGTCAACTTGACATGAGTATCAGGATTCAGTTTGTGGTCAGGATCAAGGGGGAGGAGGCAGAGACAACACTTTGCAGCAAGGGATGGGAGATGAAAAGATCAGCTAGTGTCCCAAGCTAGCAGATGGGCCTTCTCTGTTAATCAAACAGGCAGCTATGTCAGGGACATTCGACAGACATTTTCTTATATATAGTGAATTTTTCTTATATATAGTGGATTTCTGCAGATGTAAACAGCATAACATTCCAAATGATAAGCAGCCTGGGGGAGGAGGACATTTGGATGGTGGTTCCTAGGTTTGCTGGGTTTCTTTTCTTTTCAACCATAGTACTCCTCACTTACTAAACTCAATCATTTACACATATTAGACTCAATTTAGTACCGTGCAAAAACACATTCTCACATGCTTTATGTGGCAGGAACCTTACTTCTGTGCCTTGCACGATTCAGCAGGCACGTTTTTTCTATGCGTACATTTGCGCACGAGCACAAGCACAAGTGAGTATTCAAATTTAGGTGTGTGCAAAATTTATCACAAATCCGTCCACACTCGCATGATTTAGGGACCACATTTAAACTTAGAGACAGTCTATTAAGGCAAGAAATTTGTATTCTAATTTCCGCTATGTTTTTGCAGGCGAGAATGGTGCTTTGTTTTTTTTTGTTTTTTTTTTTGCAAATTGAGATCAATACCTTGCTGAATCACTCCAGTGATTATAGTGGTTTTAACATACATTTTTATTTCTCCAGATTTTAGCAACGTTTTTATTTTTATCTATTTAACATTATTTTTCGTAAAATCTGATATAGGTAAATACATTTCCAATTTTTACAAAAATAAAATTACAAATTAAATATTAAGTTTAAATAACAGTTATGGTATTGTGTTAATATTTACAAAAGGGAATAACAGACATAATAGAGAGAACAGACAGAGATATTAGAGGTAAGTAATAACATACATGTTAGGCAATTATACTAAAATATGTTAAAACAATATTACATTTCTACAAATCAGTATGGGGAACAAATATTCTCCAAAGTATGGTAGGCAGGAGAAAGGAGGAGCTGAACATTTAGTATTCAAGTATGCTTTGTAATGAGAAAGTTGTGAGAGTACTTTCTTTTCTCGCAAAAAATGAGTCTCCTACTATAGTTTCTTGCTTAAATAGGGTTCGGTGTGCATGAACTTGCGCATCTTTCTCATATGCTTCCACACAACCAAAATCATCTTGCGGGTGTACCCTGAATCACGTGAGCGTGCAAGTTTTTGAGAGTGGCACTGAATTGAGCCTATTGTGTGCTGTGTTGAAAAGACTCTCAAAACAGGTATTCACTAGAGATTGGAGAGTCAGTTTTACAGAATGACTCCCTCTAATTTCTTACATATTGCATATACTGCACTCTAGGTACGCTGTATAAAGTCATAAAAACGTACCTGTATATATATATATATATAGAAAACCTGGAGAACATCTGCCTGGAAAGACAGTGAAGGGTGTTCTCACTCAGTACACAATAAAGTTAAATAACAGCTTTTTCTATTTTAATATCAAAATATCTGATGGGGAAGTTTTAAAAGTTAGATGCAAATTATTTTGGGGGGTAGATTTTTATTTCAGTAGTTACAAATTTACAACTGCCTATGAGAAAGTCAAACACATTTGTGGAGGCAGTTTTTTATGTGCAAAGGGGATTTTGGAATTTAAGCAGAATAAAACTATTTTTAATTTAATTTATTGTGTATTAATTTGAAAAGCTCAGCCAAACTCAGCCTCCCCAGAAAAATCCAGTTGGATAACCCCCATATTTGTCAGGATCAGAAAATGATTTACAAAATGTGCTACATTATTTTAAAAGTACATTTTCAAATGAGAGCACTTTTAATTGAATATCAGGCAAGTGGAAAATTAGCCAATCCGTGAATATTCCGTAAATTAATCATTACAATTTTGTAAAAAAAAAAAACTGATACTTTATTGGAAACCCTGCATAATTTTGCACATTATAGTGCAAGTTTGAAAATCTCTATTTGCACTACTATTTTAATTTAACTTGAGAGCCTCTCAAAATGTAACTGAATTATTTACTGAATGCACAGTTATTAAAATAAGAAATACAAAATTCAATGTTAGAATTGTGTTTGAATACACGTTTAGGGGTGAATCATTTGGAAAAAACGGTTGGGGTGTGGCCTTGGAGGCTTATTCAAAGTGAAATACAGAATTGTCGTCCTAAATATAACAATCTAAACCCCCTACAGGTAAGGTGAAAATTATTCTAGAAGTTAAAAATAGTCTATTGGGAATCCAAACACATTAAAAAAACAAGCCTCTACAAAATTGTAAATAAAAAATAAGGGCATGGCTGGTGGCCTGCGGAGCGCTCAGGGGAGGTGGTGCTTGATGAATCCTAGCCAAGGTCCATGGTGTGAAAGCTTGTAGGTGGCCTGGGGTCCTGTGTGGCTGCAGTGGGTGGTGGCGTCCTGATCCTGTTGGTAGACAGATGGCCACTCTCCTGGGTTTGGGTCTCCTTCAGCTCCTGGATTTCTTCCAGTAAAGGTGGGGGTCTGTGTGGAGAAAGAGAAACATTAGTGTTTTGTGGCACGGTCCCACACCTTCAAGAAATGTTTACATTTCATTGGCCTCACCCTACACCTTCACCCTGTCCATGGACATCTGCTCATTGAGCCACATTTACCTCATCTAAGTACTGGGACACATCACTGGAGGGGTGATTGGTGAAGGGGGAAGGTCTTGCCAGGCATTTCGGGGGAGGCACGGAAGATGGGGCTGCTGGAAGCACAGGAGGTTGACGCAGGTGGAGGCAGGGCTGCCGTGTGTGCTGGTGTTTGGGCATTTTGAAAACCAAAGTAAGTACTGCCGTCAAAGTACAGGGGTCAGGTGTGTGCTTTTATACACAAGTGGGTGGTTAATTGGCCAACAGTTGAGATTATTTAACAGGCCAGCACACACCTCCGGGGTCAGCATGGGTTTATCAGCACTGGGGCGCGACTGATTCCAGACGCTGTTCACCTGCAAACAGCAGGAAGTACCCATGCAATGCCTGCCAGCCTGGCCTAGTTGTCCCAAATGCTGCAGGACCGATTGTGCATCTGTAAAGCTCCCGCTCAGCTTTCCCCTGCTGAGCTGAGCCAAACTCTGGCTGCCTGTTGAATGCCAGACATGAAACAGGCCAACACCATTAGTGTGTCACACCACATGTGCCAAAGTGAAGCTGCTATCAGGCCCATGCTCCAGCCACTGTCACATGTACCACCCTTGCCTGTTTGTTGGGGATGCTGGGGGAGGTCATATGTGTGTAGATAGAGGGGTATGTAAAACTGTTGCAGAATCAGACAGGAGTGAATCCTGAGACCTTACAATCCATCAGTAATGGTGGACGGAAGAGCTGAGTGCATCCCCTGGCCTAGGTGCGTCAGCGACTCCCAGTGCTTCAGTACTGTTGGTCTGGAGAGCTTGAGCTGCCAGATTGCAGAGCTCTGTCAGAAAGGCCAATCAGAGAGAACTAGCGTAAGGGAGTGTTTGCAAATTCTCTGGTTCTGAGTTAATTTCTGCCAAAGATCAAGCATTCAGAGTGAGGCTAGAAGCTATGAATCAGGCTGCAGGTGTTTACACCAGCAAGAGAGAAGTGAATCCTGCTGCTGGGCATGTGTAAGTTTGAGTGAACTCCCTTACCTCAGCAGCGACCATGTCAGCAATGTTCTGTATATACAGCACTCACTTCTCTCATACATACATTAAAAAACACTGAAAAATTAAACAAAGAGATTTCATGTTAAAGCCCAAAATCTGACGAAGAAAAACAATTTGTACCTTTTTGTAAATCCCTGAAAATTCCTGTAAAAAACACAGTTAAACATGCAAAATGGTGAAAAGTAGCTTGGCAACAGAGGGTGACAAAATCTCAATTAGGCTGCCAATAGCTATGCATGTTGGTTATTGTTCTGTTCAGGGGACCTTGCACGTCCAGATTTAGCTTGTCTTTTCCTGTTTCCCATATTGATATTTTAGGACAATGCAGTTTTCATTCTGCCTTTTTATTATGTTTTTAGGGCAGCCCTCGGCAACTGGAGTATTACTCGAGGGTTTTCATCCAGAAAACGGTGCCCATGACAACAAGCCTGGTACACCTAGAAAGCTTGAGGTGTGTACTTTGAGAGAATCTATATTTTTATATGATAAGGGTATCTAGCGATACATTTGTGGTATCATAACTGGGAGGAATGGGACTTGACTTCCACTGGCCTGTGCTGTTACAACATGGCGCTGAAAAAGGTGTCTGCAATGCTTTTTTAATGCACAGTCCCACTTCCAGGCCTGTTGTGCGTGCAAAGCAAGGATGCAGGTTAATGCGCCCTGGGATCCCAGATTAAGGTGAGTATAAAGAGATACTGGAGGGTTTAACACTGCGGGGCATCCCAAACTGGGGCACCTTAATTCAGTTCTCTTTCACTGTTACCCAAAATACCAACACTAGTTGGCTACAAGGCTGTCATACTGCATATCCGGTGCCTGATAGTTCCCAATACCTGGCGTCCAGTACTCCCAAATGCTGAATACAAATCCATCCTGGTCGGCAGTAGCTGGACTTCTGATGCAATGAAGCAGCTGCCGCCTCCTCCTAGCCGGGTGACTCGAAAGCTAATGCCAGCTTGACAACTAACTAACTGGAGGAGAGCAATATGGCATCAGAGGACCATCAGAGGACCAGCACCCGCCAGTCTAGGAGGGAGCCCCTACCCAGCAGACCTTAAGAGAAGACATCACCTGCGGGGGACAGCAGGAGGGCAATGCCAAAAGGTGAGTTTTTCTTTTTTTATTGTATTTTTTTAAAACAGTTCGTAAACCGGTAAAGAATCCAAGTGAACTGGTGGCTGCATGCCACCTGCCATCACCAGTAGGTGTTAGGTCAGATGATTTAACTCGTACTTTACCAGTATCCAGGATGGGGCAAACCAAACAGAAACAGAAAGATCCGAGTCGAATCTACCATCGGCCCGGACCCGAAGCCCATCACTAGTCTAACATACTGACATAGCTTTTCTTAGATGAAGTTCTCTAACTAGTGGCTATACACACATTTTTGCTTCTTTATAATATTCAGCCCTGGGTTAAAGAGCAAAGACTTTTACTCTAGGCTAATTTGGTGTGGAGGGTCTACGAGAACCATTTTATTCCCAGTTCTGTACTTAACGCTAATGTGAAATAATTGGTACATATGATACTCAAATATATACTCTTCATCGGGTTTTGTGTGGTCTTAGTTTACTTCTTCAGGCAAAACAGTTTACAGTTTTAAGAGAATTCACATTTTTTTCCCAAGACCTGAGGATTTAAGGACGAAAAGTACAAAGTAATATATAATCCTTACAAACAAGATCAGTCAAGCTAGAAAACAGAAAAACCATCACTTGCAGATCAGAAGGGTCAAGTCTTTTACTTTTCATCCTAAAATAAATAATTCAAGAGGACACAACAGGTAAGGAAAGCTTTTGCTGGCTCCCAAAGGAAACTGTGGCGGCAAAGTGAGCCTGCTCCTAGGGGAAGATGTTGTCATTCATGGAACACTGTAGAGCTTAGCTCAAAATGTATAACATCAGCATATAAAATTTTCATTAAACTCTTTTGTGGTTAATTGTATATACATACACTATACTGATTATGATATGTCTGTAGTCCGATATGCTTAAATGCAAATCTGTAAATGAGATAAACAGTTTTATAAACAAGTGCGATAACCATTTTTTTTCTAAACTCTGAATACTTTCTTTCTTCTAAACTCTTCTTTTAAACTCTAAATTCTAAAAAGAAATCTATGTAAAATGATCACAATAATATTAATATATATATATATATATATATATATATATATATATATATATATATTTACTCACCTAAATAAACTCAGATTAAGTATCAGAATTTTTTTTCTGTGGAAGATATACAATAGGAATGACATATGGGCATGCACCAAAATCCCCCAAACCATGCACAAGTGCTTACGCACTCCCCGCCCCCTTCCTCCTCTTTGGTTACTCACTATATGCTGGCAGGCTGGAGACGCTCTTAGCCTACAGCATGATATGATATGATACTTTATTATAGAGCGGTCTGGACCACATTAGTTAGAGACCACCTGTTATAAATATATAAAGCACACAATGTGCATACATCACATCGCTGCCACACCAACGGTTTCTCCTCTTTTTTCCTCTGCATCTCTAATTCTTTTACAAATAACTTAGCCACTACAGGGTCTTGAAAATGGAATGAAGTTTGGGACAGTGTAACGTGTAGTCCGAGACAGCGGGACAACAACCGTGCTTGCCTTTAGTATAACTTTAAAGTCTCATATGCCCAACCATATGTGTCCCTCTGAGCCATCTGATGTGGCCTCTGACCTGCAGTGGGGAAGTGGAAAGGTTAAATCGAACTGGTGTGTAAAGAAAAATAGAATCAACATATAACATTTTTATTCTTTTGTGGCTAATTGTATATACATACTATATACTGATTATAATATGTCTGGAGTCCGATATGCCTAAATGTAAATCTGTAGATGATATAAACAGTTTTCTCAAAGTGCGATAACCTGTTTTTTTCTAAACTATGAATACTTTCTTTCTTCTAAACTCTTTTTTTTAAACTCTAAATTCTAAAAAGTAATCTATGCAACATGTTGTGAAATGATCACAATAATATTACTATTTCACATATATATTTTAAAAAAACAACCACAAATATATTTACTCACCTAAAATAAACTCATTTTAGGTATGATTAAGTACCGTATTTTTCGCCCTATAAGACGAAAAAAGTTGGGGGAAAATATCTGTGCGTCTTATCGAGCGAAGGTGGGCAAAAAAATAAATTAAAAGCAAAAAGTTAACTCACCTTTCCATCGCTCACGCTGTCCCGGAAGCGGCGTAGGCAGTCTTCCCTGCAGAGCCAGATACCCAGCCTGTTACAGTGGTGGGCGTCGCAGAGAGGCGCCGCAGAGCCGCAGAGGAGGCAATGGGGGCAGCTGTATCTGCCGCCTTCTCGCGCTGCGTCTCTGCGGCGCCAGCATAGAGTGAACACTTGGTTTGGTATAGTGCCCACCGCTATTCCAAGCCAGTGTGTCTGTGTGAAGATGACGAGGACAGCGGGGAGGATTGAAAGGTGAGTTTACTTTTTTTTTTCTCTTTTTACTTTTGCCTATGGGGGAATGGGAGGGGGGATGGAAATGCCATTTGAGTCTGCTTCATCTATCTCCTGCAGCCATTTTCAGTCTGCCGCAGCCGTCTCCTGCAGCTATTTCCAATGTTGAGCCGTGCGGCAGTCTCCAGCCAGGTTTAACATCAGAAAGATTCTAAGAACAATAGTAACCTCCAGCAGAGATAGATAAAAAAAAATATTAGTAAGTGAATGTAAACATGCGCATACATCTGTTCTAGTATAAAAGGAACATATACACATAAGAGCAGACTAGATGGACCATATGGTCCCCTGCCATCAACCTCCTATGTTTCTATCAGTAACAGCCTCTACACACTGCTCCCTGCTATATACATGGAAGAGGTATTCCAGCCACATTTCTGCTCTTACCCATGGCCGAATCTGTTAAATGGAAGCATATAAGCCAAGTGTGTGACTTGCCCATAGAGACATGATCTTGGTGGTCCCTACTGATAAAATTGTAAAGGCTCACTCCAGCAACTTTTACAACTGTGCAGTTATACAATGCAAACTGCTGTTTAAAAAACGAAGTTGAAGTACTTTAGCATCATTTGCAATCCAGAGTCACTCCTTATTCCAATCTGTAGCTCCAACTGCCATAATTTATGCTGTAGCAGTATGTCAGATAAGTTTGAACTGAAGGCTGAAATCTTGTTCCCATCAGACAGACTGTCAAGAGTGTAAAACTCCTGACTGAGTTACAAGAAAACAACTTGACACTGTAGGGCCTGGAGCAGAAGTTTTCATATCATGGAGTTGCCAGCTAAATATAAATGGCAGAATTTACTGGAATAGAAGATATACAGCATGATACGGGGTTTGCTTATGATGTAAGCACAGTGCAATGCTTATGTGAAATGTGCTGTAATACAAGGCAGTAATATTAACTTATCTAATGCATCTTTATAGGACTGATCCTGATAAAGCTATCTAACTTTATATGGATGTCAGCCTGATCCATTCCTGCAAGGGGATTTTGCTCTAGTCCTGCACTCCCCGCTGACCACACCTGGATAACTGGAACTTTTATTCAACTCAGTTTACTGGCAGGAATGGGTCAGTTTGACGGGGGACTGTAAACATAAGCAACTCACGTGATGCCTGTCTCATGTGCCCCTCCTTTATTTCCTGCAGCGCTAGGTAGAAGCTCAAACAGGGCTCTTCAGAGCTCAGCCAAAACCCCCAAATTGAAGGTAAGGGAGCGGCTTATAAAGGGCATATACAGTGGCATGCTTAACCACCACGCAAACTAAGCAAATGCAAACTAAGCAAATACATGGGGCGGCCATCTGCTAGGGGACCCCAGAGGCAAGGTCAGACCAGTGGCAACCTTTTGTAAAAAAATTAATTAAAAATGGCACTCAACGGGCAAGTGGCCTTTGGCAAGTGAGGGTGCTGTTCAAAACAATGCAGAGATAGGAAGACACTGTACACTTATGTGAGCCAGGTGCTGTAGAATCAGTGCCCTCAGCTCCATTCAGTTATACAAGATGCTGTGACATCACAGCAGCTAGCAAGCTGGTTGCATGCCCACTCACTTCTAGCTGCGGGCGTGCCCGCGCTGGACAATCACAAATGGCTGCCCCGGGTGTGTGTCTAGCTAAAGGTATAGTGAGGCTGTGTGCATGCGTCATTGGAACGAGGTTAGGCAAGTGGATACAGCGATTTAATGGGGTTTCACACAGTAGGGCATCCTAGTTTGGGATACCACAGGGAGTAGAAATTGGATGGCCATATGGGCAATTCCCAGACAATTCCATATGCCAGGGATGGACAATGTCAGGATGTCCCTCTGTGTGAAAGCCTCTTGGTTCACTCGTGGTACCACAGTGCTTGAGCAGGCCGTGGCTACATCCCCAACAAGGTGCGTTGTATTGTATTTTGTATTGTATTTTGCTATACAAAATTTTTCTTTGATTAGGGTCCCCAGACACAACTTTACAGGGGGTCCCATAATTGATAAGGCCGTCCCGGCATATGATCAGAAATTTTGACATGCTTTGGAATCGCTGATTTTAAACTGTTACCAAAGGGGTAAGATGGGAGGAAGTTAGAGGGTGCCTGAACAGTGCCTTTAAGCACACATTTGGTGGAAGTGTAAGGTAAGGGAAGGGTGAGGTAAGCAAAAAGCGTATTTTTTCCCCATCTATCTTAAAGAGGAACATCGGATCAAAAATTAAAAGGGGGCCAATCCCCCCCATCGGCCCCTACTTACCTTTTGGATGTTGCCGCTACCTGCTGCGCCGACATCCAGCATCTTCAGGGCCCAATCATCTGCCCCCCCCCCACTGGCTTAGCTGTCTGTAAGTGACAGCACGGCTTTAGCCGCGCTCTTCAAAGTCCCACGCCTCTCATCGAAGTCTCACAGGATATCGGGTTGCTTCATTGCATTCCATTCAGACGTGAGATTGGTGCCCGTGCGCAGTGCCTGATGGGATGCAAGATGGTGCAGTCTGTTGAAAGGTCGTTCGGGAAAACATGGGACCTAGAAGATGTATCCCCCCGGAGAAGTGAGTAAACATTGCCCAAAGGTAAAACCGGAGGGGGCAGCATATCAGTGAGGTTTGGGGGAGGTTTTAACCTCCCCTGACATTTCTCTTTAAGATTTAAGATGTTTCCATCTTGCTTAGGTTGCTTTTTTCATTTTTTCATCTGCATAAAAAAAGAGTCCTGCAGCTATTATTGTAGCAAATGCAGAGGCTTTGAAATCTGCACTGAGAACTGACACCTCTAAGAGGCAATACAGTAAGTAGCTTGGTTTTCCAAAATCAACTTTTTCGAAAGACTCATGGATATCAGAGCTAACCCATGAAAAACCTATTTCCTTAATTAATTATAAAGGTTATAGTTTACTACTGAATCGATATTTAGACGGAACTGAACATTCTACTTTTCATTTCATTGTTCTTCTCGTAGGTTTCGACGTTCCTTTTTTCCCGCGATTGTGATAAACATCAACAGCAAGCCATGCCCTCCAGATTTCATTGTAACGTCAATCTCATTTAATCCCTTTTACAACAATGGTGCAGTTTAAGTGTATGAGTAACAGCATATTCCACAGATAAAGAACACCTAATGAAATTTTAGAACTTTTATTGCAGATGGTTCTTTACGGGTGTCAAATTTAATGGCTGTGCATTTTCTCATTTCATGCCTTGAGCATGTTACCTCTGTTCTCATCTTAATCTTCCTTTTGCAGTCACTCCAGTAAGTAAATCGTTTTTAGTACTTTCCATCAACCTGACGTTAAGCCTAAAGCTATAGATACTCTTCAGCATTTTTTCCACGGCTGGTGTTTCTCTAGTCAATCTTGATCAACCTAATACAGGACATACTGAGAGAGCATTGTTGAATTTATCATGGTAAAATGTCATGCATGTACTGTGGCCTACCTACGTTCCAGGTAAATGCAGTTCTCTTAATGCTCTTACGATAGGTTAATGTTTGGAATTCATTTAGACTCAGATTAAAAATCCATTTGCTTCCAAAAATTAATTTTGATATATATGTCCTTTATAGAGTGACTCCACCATGGGATGTTATGCTACCCCATTGTTCAAGCTTTTCTCCTGGATGATGATTTTCTCCAGTCGTTACAAATAATTATTACCAGTGTGTCTGCATGGTCGTAGCCATCTTTGTACTTCCCTATCTCCCATACCAGACAATCTACCCATTCAGGCACCACTGAAGGACTGGAGGAGCACTGGACCCGGGCTGAAGAGCATAGCTAAATGGCTATGATTGGGATGTTCAGCTTGTAAGACATGGGAACTTGTTTTGTTTTATTAATTTATTTATTTTATTTATTATCTCATTAGAAGAAAATGGGAGGCACTGTTGTACACTGTCATGTTTTAACAGTCAATCATTGGTGGCTCAGTGGCTATTGTCCTGTGGAATGCCCTGGGGGCTCCATTCTATAGCTCACATCAGGCATCACAGAGGCTAGTTTCAACCCTGACTGGGGATACCACGCCCATATGCATGGTGCATTGGGCTAGAAGCCCACTGAGGAAGGGAGGCCATGTTTTTAAATTAAGAAAAGGACAGACTAGGTTAGATCTCTTAGAGTGTTATCTTGGGAGCAGGACCATCATTGCTTCTGTTTCAACTGCTTACCTATTTTGTTTTTATGTCATTTAATACTATGTTTGTACATGAACACTGGGATTGTAGAGAGATGTGGTATATGCTCAAGGGGCTTGTTTAGTTTTGGCTGGCTTAGCCAACAGCCCAAGAATGTACCTTACCATTTTGTTCCCGTTTAACTTCCTGTTCCAATCCCTTTCCCCTTACACATTGTACGTTGCTCCTCTGCCACAAAAAATTACTTGTGTATACTGTATGTATGTAAAATGAACCTTTTATTGCCAATTACCGCTGGTTTAAGCTAAATTATTTTCTAAGGTCACTGCCACTGTTACCTGTAATGCAGCAGTTTGCTTTATGACGCTTTCCGTGCAAATTGTGTAAGCCACATCCTAGCTCAGAGAGCTGTGTACAGAGACGTGGTGAGGGCTACGGGAGCCGGTAAGTGGAACAGGTGGCCTGGGGGTCCCCAATTTGGGATGCCCCAAGGAGTGGGACTCCAATGGCCCTGGAGTCTTTTAGACTCTAGGGCCGCCAAAGTCCCTCTTTAAGATACCTTCACAAATGTCATATTTCTGTAACTCTTCCCTCTATTTGGCACTTGCAAAATGGTAATGAGAATGAGAATAGCATTTAGTCTTGAGAACCATTTAAAAAGGAAGGGAATCATGGGGAAAAGCCAGCAATGATTTCTATGCTCTGCCGCAGAAAAACTGGATTATCTAGTCCTCTAGTGGGCTATTTGAACCATGAAGATAACCCATGCAAGACAATACATCCTCTGATTCTGGGCTATGTTCCTGTGCTACCAGTTGGAAATGAACTAGGTGAAAGTGGACAATCATGTCACCTGATCTCCACCCGTTATGTTGTGCCGCCAGTGAAAAGGTTTGAGGCCTTACCTTTAACACAGTTAAATTGCATTTTCATCTTTTTTAGAAAAATAAAACACCTTCCACAATCATGGCCCTGGTGTGGAGCTCTGTGTCACTCAGAAGGGACAGTTTCATTAGCAACATGGGATGCCTGCTGTAGGATTTGGAACTCTCGTTCTAGCAGCAAGCACGACTGGACCACATCTATAGAAAAACATGGCTCTCTGATTTTTGTTTTTTCTTTTTTCACCCCCTCCCCCTTAGTAATGCAACTGCCCTTTTCTGGGTGCTGTAGGCTGCTGCTTGGTGATTGTTACTGCATAAAGTGACAGGGGAAAGCTAAGATTTGTAAATTCACATTAAAACAAACTTATTGGGGCACCAATTTAGTGAATGGGAATGAGAACCTAAGAAATCACAAGACTGGATCTCTGAAATTGTTATATTTATTTTATTTTGGGCAACCCCTTTAAATATAGTATGTATACATGCGTTTTACAATATAAAGGGAAAGTCGACTTTTGATGCCATTTGAAAGTATATGTTTTTGGGTGTCAAAAGGATATCCTGAAGGTGCTAATCTAGTATTTTTTATGTTAGAAAATGTGTGTTTTATGGAAGCAGTTTTTACTATCTGCAATTTGTTACTATTGTTACTATTGGCAACTGTACACCAAGATCCTGCTTACACATGCCCAGCAGCAGTGTTCTGTGTCTACAGGGATAACTTCTCTGTTAGATCTCGGTGTACAAACTTAAATATTTTTTGGTAGCACAAATCTTGTTCTTTTGACAGTCTAACATGTTTTGCATATTAGTTTTTGCAGAGGCCAATATCAGCAAACAGTTAATATATTGTAGTAACTATAAAAGTGGAAGCATGGATGCCTGTATTAGTGATTGCTCATCCTTAATTTTTAGATTTAGATCAAAGTCAAATTTAGCCTAATTTATGAAGCGTCAGCGCCACAATGGAGCCACTTTTTTGCCTCACTGGCACTCACTGTACTATTTGAGAAACAAAAAAGCGTCAGTGCCTATGTGACAGCCAGATAGCATCTTATTTAACACTAGCACTCAAAAGGCACACATGCTTTTTTGCCCCCGTGGCACTCAGCGTGTGATTTAGGAAACAAAAAAACAGCTGCTCCCATGTGGTTGCCAGCTAGCGTCTTATTTAACACTAACGCCCAAAAGGTTGCAGCTCCAGGCACTCTGGTAGAAGCTGCGCCAGTTGATAGTTTAGCTGTAGGCCAAGATCCCATAGAGCACAATGGGCAGAACTGTTTTGAAGTGTTTTATGTTTATAATTAATATTACACACATTTATTTGTACAGAATTCGCATTGTGGCTTGTCAGTAATGGAAACCCAGGTCCGAGATGTCACCAAATGTAATTTTTGTTTGTATATTAAAATTGATTTTCATGACTTCTCTTTTTTAGCAATGTGTAACTTGGACAACAACAACTAAAATGCAGCCTGTAAAGATTGCCCCCTTTGTCCTCAGCAGTGATTTCTTGTAACTGTAATGTGCCGGTATAAAGGGCTTCCAGCATCAGCAGGTATAAAAGGCTTCCAGCATTAGCAGGAGAGCAGAAGCCAGAGTGATTGGCGGTTGTTCACATTTAACCCTTCATGAACTGGTGAGGAATCCATGGGACCCTTATACCAGTTCACAAGGCTTCGGGGGCAGGTAGCAGGTGACTTACCATTAACTCCCACCCCACATTACCTGCCTCCTCATAGTCCAGGGGGGGCAGGAGAGCCCGGGGCCATTTAGGCTGTGCAGGCTTGTAGCAGTCACCAAAGCTGGTCCCTGTGCTCTGTTCTGTGTGAAACCCCCCAGGTCACCTGATCTCACTGACTCTTACCCGGTTCTACGCATTGGTGGCCGCACTCCCTGTAACAGGAAGCATGCCAGGCATCTGTGAATGGCTGGTGCAGGCACCCTGCTAAAGGCATAGCAGTGGTGCGGCCGCAGAAAAAATAACCTGTCAACAGAAGGTGACAACATTTCAAGTAGAGTGGCAGTTAAAAGTACCTATGATTGGGTGACCTTACGCTTTCAGATTTAGCTTGTTTTTTCTTGTTTGCATATTGATATTTTAGGAAAATGTGTTTTTTTTATTCTGATTTTTTATTCATTTTTTAGGGCAAACCTGTGCAACCAGAAAAATATTTTGACGGATTGAGACCACTACAATAAACTGAGTACACCTAGAAAGCTTAACTTGTGTATTTTCAAGGAATATATAGGTTTGTGGGGGGTATTGAAAAACTGCAAGGTGCGCACTTTGTCTGCAGAGCTAAAATTGTCAAGTAAAATTACTATTACGCACATGCTTTACTTTGGGGTGCTTGGAATCTCTTCCCTTGACAGTACCTATACATGTTGGGTATCATTCATTTTTCTTGTTTGCATTTTTTTAGACAAATCTGGCTTTGATTATGCTTTTTTATTCTTTTTTAGGGAAACCCTGTGCAACCAAAGAATTCATTGAGGGAATACTTCCGGAAAACTGTGCCCATGTCAACAAGCTTGGTATGCCTAGAAAGCTTGATGTGTGTACTACCAGAGATTATATATTTTGGTGGTGGTATGTCAAATGTGAAGGGTGTTTTTTCATGAAAAACTGCAAGGTGCGCATATTGCATAGCATATTTGTATTTTACCTGATAATATCCTAAAGGGCTGTTTCAGTTTAGGGGCGTCTCCTGGACAGGAAAGGGTGTCTACCAATACATATGGGGTACCATTGTAACTGGGATAAATGGGGATTTCACACGCAATAAGATTTCATTGACAAACTTCCGTTTTTTTTTTTTACAAAAACACACTACAAATTGTAAAATATAGATTTTTTTTTTATTTTGTGCATGTACTTCACCCCATCATATTGAGAAAACACTTAAAAAATGACAAAGAAGACATTTCATATTAAAGCCCAGAATCTGCTAAAAAAACAATATATACTTTTCCTGGAAAAAAAATCTCAGTTGGACGCTCTAGATAGGCTGGCACTTAAAGGGTTAAACAGAAAAAAAAAGAATTTTTCATCTTTTATGAACGCAAAAAACTGTCTATATATTTTAATTTAAAGAAAAAAAAAATAATGTTTATACAAATAAAATCAAAAACTTTTAAAAAACAAATATGTTCCGTGGCGTCCTTTATTACTTGAAAAGGGAGGGGGAAAGAACTGTAAAATCTATGTATTCTGACGTTTTATGGCCCTGAGGCGCTTACTGTAGAAGAAGGGGGGGAGTTCCACTACTTCCTCCCGTGGGTCCTGTGGTGAATCTCCAGGGGTGGGGGTGGACTCTAAAGTACCTTAAGTCACTCATTGTTTTAGTTAGTATGCATTTATTTACAAGTGTGTGTGTGATACATTCACCTTTTGTTTCAAGTGCAATTCAGTGCATATATCTTACATATATATATATATATATATTTTCATTACATTATTTACATAGTGTTCTATAAGTTATCACATTTCCTTGATGTAAGTCCCAGTTTTTTTCGGGGTGCCCCTCTGGAAAATGAATTTTCCAGGGTAGTGCCCTTTAATTTGATTGAGTTTTGTTCTTTTTCTGTAGCTTTGACCCTCTTTGGGTGTTTGTAGCAAGTGCTGTGTGGGCCCGTCACAAACGCGTTTTGCCAAAAGGCTTCATCAGTGTGCGGACCTATGTCTTCCCTATGGGTACTTACATTGTTCCGAGGTTTGTCCAGGTGTTAGTTGGTGGTGGTTGTACCATGTCCCATTTAAGGTCACCTTTGAGGTCTTTCCGATGTGTGAAAATGTTCACTTGTTAGTGGCGGTGGTATTAAGTGCTGCTCAGGTATCTTGTTATTGGTAATTTTTTTCTGGTGCAGCCTTACTGCTATACATGGCTTTCCCAGTTAGATTAAGTGTAAACCAGGGATATATATATATATATATATATATATATATATATATTATAGTATGTTCATATATTAGATCTGTTTTTTGTGGGTTAACCCTTTTGTATAATGTGACCTTAATATTATGTGAAGCTTGCCCAGTTCCTCCCAGTATAAAGTTGGGATATATAAGTGTCACTTGGTATGTCAAGTAAGCTTCTGTTGGTTCATAAGGGTAGGTAAGGAGTTAACTTACTTGAATAGGAGTTACTTACTCATAGTAGGGTGGTGCTCTGTCAGTATCGTGGTCCTGTTTCCTCTGGTGTTAAGTTTGTGTCAGATTTTCGTGCCTAAATACAGCGCTACTGTGCACGTCGGGGCCGTTGTGGGTGGGGCTGGGGGGCGTTCTTTACCTCCAGCTTCCCATTCCTCTGTGCCTCCTCATTGGTGTCTGATGGAGGCAGGAAGTGCGTGTATCGCACTCGCGTCCTTGCGGCCCCGCCTGTTCGACAGTGCGGGCGCCACCATCTTCACGGTTTGTAACTGTAATATTGTTCAGGCTATTGGTGTCGCTCTGTCGGGCGACACCATTTAGTTGGTTGTCTCTGCATTGGTTGGAAGCTCTTATCGTCGCTTCCTGTGGTGACGCCATTTTATTGGTTGTCAACCCATTTATATGTGTGGGGCTATTGTTGTCGCTGATTACGGCGACAGCAAAGTTTAAGTTGTGAATATGCTGGCATATTTGCTATTGGTTCTAATGAGTGTTCATAGGTTTTTGTCATTATGGCTGCTATATTTCCCTGGTTTATGTTTTTTGCCTTATTGTATAGCGTGTGTATCTTTTATGGGAGATGGTTTTCCACCATCAGCTACAGAATCCTGGATGCATATAAATACAGCATGTTAAAATAATTGTACACAATTATATCATATATGTATGCAGTACAAGCTGGTAGGATCTGTACATTGTTCATAAGTCTTTTCCTTTTGTTCCATCCGTAATTGCAATAAGTCATGGTATATGTGCTGTTTTTTTAGTGTTTGTTCCTATGGATGTCGTGTTCAATCTTCTTTTTTGGGGTTTCTTTATTCCTTAACTGTCTGGGCGGCTTTTTGGGGAACGGGAGCGAGTTCATTGGGGGGGGGGGGGTAGTATTTAATTATACAAACAGGCTTAAGCAGGGTGGAAAAAGTTAAGAACACAGAAGAAGAAGGTGAGTGACAGTACAGGGATGCAGACGACATGGGATGCCCCAGAAGGAATCAACTGGGAGAAGGTAAGTCACACTACAGCTATGCACACTACATGGGATGCCCCGCCAGGAACCAACTGTGAGAAGGTAAATCACACTACAGCCATGCCCGCCAGGAACCAGGAAAAACAGAAAGAAGAAGGTGCGTGTCAGTGCAGCCATGCACATTACATGGGATGCCCCTCCAGGAGTCAGGAAAAACAGGATGAAGGATGTGAGTGTCAGTGTGGACATGAAAAAAACATAGGATGCCTCTCAAGGAACCAACAGGGAGAAGGTAAGTCACACTGCAGGGAGGAACACTAACATGGGATGCCCCCCAGGTGGGGGCAGCGAGGTTTTAAAGGGACAATGAAGCATGCTTATTGACTTTTTGGATTGTTGGGCTTAATTTACAGACAGAGGATTGCGTGATGCAGTAAAGTCATCCAGTGCTAATAGGCTGGCACTTTTGAAATTTTTTTCTCATAGCTTTAGTGGTATGAGTGGAGGAGGAAGGAAGAAAAACGGCAAATATTTAATCTTTACAATAAGTTTTCTCAGCTTTTATGGCATTTGGCAGCTGCCAGAATAATAAAAAAAATAATAATTTAAGTGATGGAAACTTGTATAATGCTTGTTATACTTATTGCCGACATGGTGCTTTCAAATGCTACCCATTTACCTATTGTGCGAGGGTCATGAACGTCTAGACACATGTGATCCCCCCCATAACAACATAAATTCATTAATGAATCTAAATAATTTAAGTCTGAGTTAAAAGCAATGCAATGGAAAGGTGTTCCCTTATGAATGTTTTCACATAGATTTTTCAATGAAAGGCAAAACATAAATGAATAAAGGCCAGAGCTATGTTAATGATAATCCTGGCTGCCCTATTGCTATTAAGATATGACCCCATTATGGAGTGCATTGATTTTTCAATTCAAACTTGTATTTGTTTAAGCTTCAGTTTCCAGTATTGTCCACCACACTCATCAGAAAACACAGTTTATAAATGATGTGGTCTACAGGAGATATGAGCACTTTGGGTGTATCATAGTGCCGCTTACACGGGGAGGCTGATTCATCATTAGCGGCAGGTAGCGACAGATGAGCGTCTGTAGCAGGCATTTTCAGAGCGCCCGCTAGTAGTCGCAGTGCTCGCCCGTGAGTCGCTACTTTATAGTCGCTGTTCAGTAATGGTGAATACATTGTGAGGAGTCGCTATTTGACCAGTACATCGCTGTATGGGAGCGCATGTTAACGACTGCTCATAGCGAACAACTCACACCATATTCAGCAAAAAAAGTGTTTAAAGTGGACCAACACCCAGGATTTTGACTATCCTGGGTTTTGGTCCACTTCGGCGGGGCACCCCGTTTGGGGGTGCCCCGCTGTGTGAAACCCCCCAGAAAGCCCCAAAATCTTACCTGTCCCCGCTCCCACGTGACTGGACGGTCCAATCCCCGCCAACGTCCAGGCGGGGATCAGGAACGTCCAAGCGGCTGCCGCCGCCGCCGCCGCCTCCCTCGCGTCACTTTCGGCGCGCGCGCCCCCGCCGGCCATTCGCAGACGGCCGGCGCGGGCGCGCGCACGCCTACAGGGGCGCGAGGGAGGCGGCATGTCCCGCGGGGTGGGAGGTGATCGGCCCGGGAATCTTATAGATTTCCGGGCCGATCACCTCTCGGTGTTGGTCCACTTTAAAGTGTGTTTTCAAGCATCTATCAACTAGTAACAAAGCGAAAACATATGGAATTACATTGTAACAACATTGTAACATGAACACATTAATGGCAGACCTGTAATGTCATTTCTGAGGAAATATATAAAAAATGAAAAAATTATGAAAAAACTGCTAGTTCAATGCCAGAAGAGGTCAAATAATTATTTGTGATTTTTTTGAAAAAAAAAAAATAAATAAACAGTTTAAATAGAAGAAAAGGATCGTCCATTGAAATGTATGGGAGAGCGACAGGTAGCGAGAGGTGATACCTGGCGCTGTGCAAGGCTGAACGCCGGTGCTGTTCGCTGAGGCTGGCAAAATGATGAATCAGGCGCTACATGGCGCTATCCCAGTCGCTAAACAGATTCTGCTTGATAAATGTGTAATAGCGTGCAGTGTCCGGCGTTCACTAGTCGCTACCTGTCATTAACCAGCCACTACCTGACGCTATCCCTTCTTAAATAAGGGCCTTAGTGATGGTCCAAAACCTGCACTTGTTCAAGTTCCAAATACTTAGTACTACCAGTGTTTAAATATATGCCCTCTCTCAGCCCTGTTTCTGTGCTTTCCCTCCTCTCAATTCTAACTTTTAGCCTAACCTAACATTTACCCTACACTTCCCCTTTCTAAAGGAGCACTATTGCGAATAAATGGCCCAATAATAAAAATCCATATAAATATGATGGACGGGGAGTGGAGGGGTCACTTATACATTAACATTTTGACCCGAATTTATTCGCGATGAAACGCTATTAAAAATGGCTATTTCTGAGTCTCCTAGAGCCTCAATAGGGTTGTAAACCATTCTGCCTTGCTGTAACATGCATAGGACGCGTGCTGGGTTATTGAAATAATACTGTAAATAATTATCGCATGCAGATCAGAGGCATCGCTAATAGAATCGCAGAGTGGCACAATTACAGAAAGTTGAAGTGGCATCACTATGAGGGGCCCCTATAGTGCCTGAAAATCACACCCTGGAGCTGGCAGCAACAGGAGCCCAAAAATTAGCTGAATCACACCCTGGAGTTGCAAGCAGCAGCAGACGCCCAAAGATTGGTTGAAAGAGACACTGGAGTTGGCAGCAGGAGCCCAAAAATTGGATGAATCACACCCTGGAGTTGCACGCAGCAGCAGCAGCCCAAACATAGCTTGAAAGAGACACTGGAGTTGGCAGCAGGAGCCCAAAAATGGGATGATTCACACCCTGGAGTTGCAAGCAGCAGCAGCAGGAGCCCGTACATAGCTTTAAAGACACACTGGAGTTGGCAGCAGGAGCCCAAAAATTGGATGAATCACACCCTGAAGTGGCAAGCAGCAGCAGGAGCACAAACATTGCTTTAAAGAGACACTGGAGTTGCCGGCAGGAGCCCAAAAATTGGATGAATCACACCCTGGATTGCAAGCAGCAGCAGGAGCCAAAACATTGCTTTAAAGAGACACTGGAGTTGGCAGCAGGAGCCCATAAATTGGCAGAATCACACCCTGGAGTTGCAAGCAGCAGCAGCAGCAGCCCAAACATGGCTTGAAAGAGACACTGGAGTTGGCAGCAGGAGCCCAAAAATTGGATGATTCACACCCTGGAGTTGCAAGCAGCAGCAGCAGGAGCCCAAACATAGCTTGAAAGACACACTGGAGTTGGCAGCAGGAGCCCAAAAATTGGATGAATCACACCCTGGAGTTGCAAGCAGCAGCAGGAGCACAAACATTGCTTTAAAGAGACACTGGAGTTGCCGGCAGGAGCCCAAAAATTGGCTGAATCACACCCTGGAGTTGCAAGCAGCAGTAGCAGGAGGAGCCCAAACATTACTTTAAATTGACACTGGAGTTGGCTTCAGGAGCCCAAAAATTGGATGAATCACAACCTGGAGTTGCAAGCAGCAGCAGGAGCCCAAACAAAGCTTGAAAGAGACACTGGAGTTGCAAGCAGCAGGAGCCCAAAAATTGGATGAATAACACCCTGGAGTTGCAAGCAGCAGCAGGAGCCCAAACATAGCTTGAAAGACACACTGGAGTTGGCAGCAGGAGCCCAAAAATTGGCTGAATGACACCCTGGAGTTGCAAGTAGCAGCAGCAGGAGCCCAAACATAGCTTGAAAGAGACACTGGAGTTGGCAGCAGGAGCCCAAAAATTGGATGAATAACACCCTGGAGTTGCAAGCAGCAGCTGCAGCAGGGGCCCAAACATAGCTTGAAAGACACACTGGAGTTGGCTTCAGGAGCCCAAAAATTGGATGAATAACACCCTGGAGTTGCAAGCAGCAGCAGGAGCCCAAACATAGCTTGAAAGAGACACTGGAGTTGGCAGCAGGAGCCCAAAAACTGGATGAATCACACCCTCGAGTTGCAAGCAGCTGCTTCAGGAGCCCAAACATTGCGTGAAGGAGACATTGGAGTTGCCAGCAGGAGCCCAAAAATTGGATGAATCACACCCTGGAGTTGCAAGCAGCAGCAGGAGCCCAAACATTGCTTTAAAGAGACATTGGAGTTGGCAGCAGGAGCCAAAAAATCGGCTAAATCACACCCTGGAGTTGCAAGCAGCAGCAGCAGCCCAAACATAGCTTGAAAGAGACACTGGAGTTGGCAGCAGGAGCCCAAAAATTGAATGAATCACACCCTGGAGTTGCAAGCAGCAGCAGGAGCACAAAAATAGCTTGAACGACACACTGGAGTTGGCAGCTGGAGCCCAAAAACAGATTCTGTTTGATAAATGTGTAATAGCGTGCAGTGTCCGGCGTTCACTAGTCGCTACCTGTCATTAACCAGCCACTACCTGATGCTATCCCTTCTTAAATAAGGGCCTTAGTGATGGTCCAAAACCTGCACTTGTTCAAGTTCCAAATACTTAGTACTACCAGTGTTTAAATATATGCCCTCTCTCAGCCCTGTTTCTGTGCTTTCCCTCCTCTCAATTCTAACTTTTAGCCTAACCTAACATTTACCCTACACTTCCCCTTTCTAAAGGAGCACTATTGCGAATAAATGGCCCAATAATAAAAATCCATATAAATATGCTGGAGTGGAGGGGTCACTTATACATTAACATTTTGACCCGAATTTATTCGCGATGAAACGCTATTAAAAATGGCTATTTCTGAGTCTCCTAGAGCCTCAATAGGGTTGTAAACCATTCTGCCTTGCTGTAACATGCATAGGACGCGTGCTGGGTTATTGAAACAATACTGTAAATAATTATCGCATGCAGATCAGAGGCATCGCTAATAGAATTGCAGAATGGCACAATTGCAGAGAGTTGAAGTGGCATCACTATGAGGGACCCCTATAGTGCCTGAAAATCACACCCTGGAGCTGGCAGCAGCAGGAGCCCAAAAATTAGCTGAATCACACTCTGGAGTTGCAAGCAGCAGCAGACGCCCAAACATTGGTTGAAAGAGACACTGGAGTTGGCAGCAGGTGCCCAAAAATTGGATGAATCACACCCTGGAGTTGCACGCAGCAGCAGCAGCCCAAACATAGCTTGAAAGAGACACTGGAGTTGGCAGCAGGAGCCCAAAAATTGGATGATTCACACCCTGGAGTTGCAAGCAGCAGCAGCAGCAGGAGCCCAAACATAGCTTGAAAGACACACTGAAGTTGGCAGCAGGAGCCCAAAAATTGGATGAATCACACCCTGGAGTTGCAAGCAGCAGCAAGAGCACAAACATTGCTTTAAAGAGACACTTTAGTTGCCGGCAGGAGCCATAAAATTGGATGAATCACACCCTGGAGTTGCAAGCAGCAGCAGGAGCCAAAACATTGCTTTAAAGAGACACTGGAGTTGGCAGCGGGAGCAGCAGCAGGAGCCCAAACATAGCTTGAAAGACACACTGGAGTTGGCAGCAAGAGCCCAAAAATTGGATGAATCACACCCTGGAGTTGCAAGCAGCAGCAGGAGCACAAACATTGCTTTAAAGAGACACTGGAGTTGCCGGCAGGAGCCCAAAAATTGGATGAATCAAACCCTGGAGTTGCAAGCAGCAGCAGCAGCAGCAGGAGCCCAAACATAGCTTGAAAGACACACTGGAGTTGGCAGCAGGAGCCCAAAAATTGGCTGAATCACACCCTGGAGTTGCAAGCAGCAGTAGCAGGAGGAGCCCAAAAATTACTTTAAATTGACACTGGAGTTGGCTTCAGGAGCCCAAAAATTGGATGAATCACACCCTGGAGTTGCAAGCAGCAGCAGGAGCCCAAACATAGCTTGAAAGAGACACTGGAGTTGCAAGCAGCAGGAGCCCAAACATTGGATGAATCACACCCTGGAGTTGCTAGCAGCAGCAGGAGCCCAAACATAGCTTGAAAGACACACTGGAGTTGGCAGCAGGAGCCCAAAAATTGGCTGAATGACACCCTGGAGTTGCAAGCAGCAGCAGCAGGAGCCCAAACATAGCTTGAAAGAGACACTGGAGTTGTCAGCAGGAGCCCAAAAATTGGATGAATAACACTAGAGATGAGCGAACTTTTGAAAAATTCGATTCGACTGATTCGCCGAATTTTCCGACAAAAATCGTTTCAACACGAATTTATTCGCGACGAATGGCTATTAAAAGCGGCTATTTCTGAGCCTCCTAGAGCCTCAATAGGGTTGTAAACCATTTTGCCTTGCTGTAACACGCATAGGATGCGTGCTGGGTTAGTTTAATAATACTGTAAATAAATATCACATGCAGATCAGAGGCATCGCTAATAGAATCGCAGAGCGGCACAATTGCAGAGAATTGAAGTGGCATCACTATGAGGGGCAGGAGCCCAAACATTGCTTTAAAGAGACACTGGAGTTGGCAGCAGCAGGAGCCCAAAAATTGGATGAATCACACCCTGGAGTTGCAAGCAGCAGCAGGAGCCCAAACATTGGCTGAAAGAGACACTGGAGTTGGCAGCAGCAAGAGCCCAAAAATTGACTGACACACCCTGGAGTTTCAAGCAGCAGCAGCAGCAGCAGGAGCCCAAACATAGCTTGAAAGAGACACTGGAGTTGGCTGCAGGAGCCCAAAGATTGGATGAATCACACCCTGCAGTTGCAAGCAGCAGCAGCAGGAGCCCAAATATTACTTTAAAGACACACTGGATTTGACAGCAGGAGCCCAAAATTGGATGAATCACACCCTGGAGTTGGCAGCAGCAGCAGCAGCAGGAGCCCAAACATTACTTTAAAGAGACACTGGGGTTGGCTTCAGGAGCCCAAAAATTGGATGAATCACACCCTGGAGTTGGCAGCAGCAGCACCAGCAGCAGGAGACCAAACAGTACTTTAAAGAGACACTGGAGTTGGCTTCAGGAGCCCAAAAATTGGATGAATCACACCCTGGAGTTGGCAGCAGCAGCAGCAGGAGCAGCAGCAGGAGCCCAAGCATTACTTTAAAGAGACACTGGAGTTGGCAGCAGGAGCCCAAAGATTGGATGAATCACACCCTGGAGTTGGCAGCAGCAGCAGCAGGAGCCCAAACATTACTTTAAAGAGACACTGGGGTTGGCAGCAGGAGCCCAAACATTGGATGAATCACACCCTGGAGTTGGCAGCAGCAGCAGGAGCCCAAACATTACTTTAAAGAGACACTGGAGTTGGCTTCAGGAGCCCAAAAACTGGATGATTCACACCCTGGAGTTGGCAGCAGCAGCAGGAGCCCAAATATTACTTTAAAGAGACATTGGAGTTGGCTTCAGGAGCCCAAAAATTGGATGAATCACACCCTGGAGTTGGCAGCAGCAGCAGCAGGAGCCCAAATATTACTTTAAAGAGACACTGGAGTTGGCTTCAGGAGCCCAAAAATTGGATGATTCACACCCTGGAGTTGGCAGCAGCAGCAGCAGGAGCCCAAATATTACTTTAAAGGGACACTGGAGTTGGCTTCAGGAGCCCAAAAATTGGATGAATCACACCCTGGAGTTGGCAGCAGCAGCAGCAGGAGCCCAAACATTACTTTAAAGAGACACTGGGGTTGGCAGCAGGAGCCCAAAAATTGGATGAATCACACCCTGGAGTTGGCAGCAGCAGCAGGAGCCAAAACATTACTTTAAAGAGACACTGGAGTTGGCTTCAGGAGCCCAAAAATTGGATGAATCACACCCTGGAGTTGGCAGCAGCAGCAGGAGCCCAAACATTACTTTAAAGAGACACTGGGGTTGGCAGCAGGAGCCCAAAGATTGGATGAATCACACCCTGGAGTTGCAAGCAGCAGCAGTAGCAGCAGGAGCCCAAACATTACTGTAAAGAGACACTGGAGTTGGCTTCAGGAGCCCAAAAATTGGATGAATCACACCCTGGAGTTGGCAGCAGCAACAGGAGCCCAAACATTACTTTAAAGAGACACTGGGGTTTGCTTCAGGAGCCCAAAAACTGGATGAATCACACCCTGGAGTTGGCAGCAGCAGCAGCAGGAGCCCAAATATTACTTTAAACAGACACTGGGGTTGGCTTCAGGAGCCCAAAAATTGGATGATTCACACCCTGGAGTTGGCAGCAGCAGGAGCCCAAACATTACTTTAAAGAGACACTGGAGTTGGCTTCAGGAGCCCAAAAATTGGATGAATCACACCCTGGAGTTGGCAGCAGCAGCAGGAGCCCAAACATTACTTTAAAGAGACACTGGGGTTGGCAGCAGGAGCCCAAAGATTGGATGAATCACACCCTGGAGTTGGCAGCAGCAGCAGGAGCCCAAACATTACTTTAAAGAGACACTGGGGTTGGCTTCAGGAGCCCAAAAATTGGATGAATCACACCCTGGAGTTGGCAGCAGCAGCAGCAGGAGCCCAAACATTACTTTAAAGAGACACTGGGGTTGGCTTCAGGAGCCCAAAAATTGGATGAATCACACCCTGGAGTTGGCAGCAGCAGGAGCCCAAAAATTGGCCTAAAGACATAAATATGTTTTGCACCATTTGGAAAGTGTAAAACGTGGCACCATGCTGAATCTAGTCGCATGCATCAGCCATTGGTGGGTGGAAATCCTGGCTGATCCATCCCTGATTCATTTTGACAAAGGTGAGTCTCTCCACATTTTTAGTTGACAGACGAGTTCTCCTCGCCGTAACTATGGCCCCCGCCGCACTAAACACCCGCTCAGATGGCACGCTACTTGCCGGGCAGGACAGCTTTTCCAGGACAAACTCTGCTAGTTGCGGCTACAAATCAAGTTTGGCTGCCCAGAAGTCCAGCGGATCCTCAAGGTGTGTTGGCATGGTCATGTCAAAGTATGACATGACCTGCTGGTTCAGGTCCTGCTCCAGGTCTTCCTGCTGCTCATGAGTAGCCTCACTATGCGGGTGTAGAAAGCTACTCATTAGCGACTGAAGACTGAGGCTGCTGCTGATGGAGCTGCTGCTGCTGCTCCTGCCAACCCCCCCAGCAGCCATGACAGTGGAAGGTGAGCGCAGAGGTCCCCTCGAGTCAGACCTGCGAGAGTATGGACCATGGCGCAGATAGGCATCGGCCAACTGCCTACGTAGAATGTCTTTGTAGTAGTTCAGTTTGTCCTCCCTCTCGGTGGGTTTAAAAAATGCCCCCATTTTGTGCCGGAAGCGAGGGTCCAATAAGGTGGACAGCCAGAAGTCATCCCGCCGACAGATGGAAACAATTCTGGGGTCACTACGCAAGCATGTGAGCATGCTTCCTGCCATTTGCGCAAGTGACTCGGATGGACTACCTGTCTCCATCTCCACTGCATACTGCCACGGTGTGCCCGGGTCCTCTGTCTCGCCTTCCTCAAAAACCTCTAGCTCCTCTGGCTCCTCCTGCTCCTCCTCTCCTGTCTGCTGACTAGATATACCAGCCATTTCGCCAAGCCTAAATGTGGCCGTAAGATGTAAACGCCATGTCTCCAGTGCCCTGACCAGCCATGGTTTCCAACATGTGCTGTAGTACATGAAGCAGTGGAATCACGTCGTTCATCCTGTAATCCTGCCGACTGACAAATAAAGTGGCTTCCTCAAAGGGCCTGAGCAAACGGCAGGTGTCACGTATGAGCTGCCACTGGTTGACATTGAAGTTACACAGGGGAGTCCCCCTATCTGCTTGGATCATCAGGAAATCCGTGATGGCTTTTCTCTGTTCATATAATCGGTCCAACATGTGAAGGGTGGAATTCCAACGGGTGGAAACATCGCAAATCAGACTATGTTGGGGGATACCGTTCTGACGCTGTAGCTCAAGAAGGGTGTGTTTGGCGGTGTATGAGTGGCTGAAGTGCATGCAAAGTTTCCTTGAAGTTGTTAGGATGTCTTGCAGATGGGGGGAACACTTCAGAAACCGCTTGACAACCAGATTGAAGACGTGAGCCATGCAGGGGGCATGGGTCAGGCTTCCTTGGCGCAGCGCAGACAAAATGTTCTTCCCATTGTCGGTAACCATGATTCCTATTTTAAGTTTTCTTGGAGTAAGCCATGTTTGGTTTTCCTGATGAATAAATTTAAGCAGTTCCTCCCCTGTGTGACTCCGTTCGCCAAGACAAACCATGTGAAGCACTGCGTGACACCTCCATGCCCTGCACACATGGTAGGCTGGAGGGGCACTGAGACTTGAGCCTACAGTGGAGGGTGAGGAGATGGCGGAGGATGAGGAGGCCGAGTCGCACAGTGTCACAGGCCCAACGGGCAGGAAACACGGAGGCCGAAGCGGCGTGACCTGTCCAAGTTGCTGCTGCAAAGGGACCACATTCACCCAGTGGGCCGTAAACGACATGTACTGTCCCTGACCGTAGTTACAGCTCCAGACGTCGGCGCTGCCATGCACTTTGCTACACACCGACAGGCTCAAGGACTGGCCCACCTTCTGTTCAACAAAAGTGTGCAGCGCTGGTACTGCCTTCTTGGCAAAGAAATGACGGCTTGGGACTCTCCACCTCGGCTCAGCACAAGCCATCAGTTCTCTGAAAGTCCACCACCTGAAAAGGGAGCGACTGCAGCACCAGCAACTTGGACAGGAGCACATTCAGCTTCTGCGCCGTAGGATGAGTGGGCGCATACTGCTGTCTCTTGGACATGGCTTCGCTGATAGATTGTTAGCGGGATGCATGACTTGGAGGAGGAGGAGGAGGAGCAGGAGCGACAGAGGATGGGTATGACGCACAGCTGCCTTCGGCTGAGGTGCTGGAGCCTTGGCTGGCAGAAATTGGGAGCGGCATGCCACTCGGTGAGGAAGCAGTCTGGCCCACCTCTCCGGAGCCTAGGTTCTCCCAGGCCGCTTTATGGTGACGCTGCATATGTTGACGCAGGGCCGTGGTGCCAACATTTGGACCCTGGCCACGCTTCACCTTCTGCCTACATATCTTTCATGTGGCCATGTTACCCTCCTGCGGATGCTTCAGGAAAAACTGCCACACTGCCGAGTAGCTACTTTTCCCACCAACAGGCCTCACTGATTCGCTGCTATTGTCGCCAACTCCAGGAACCCCTGCTCCACTACCTCCCGATAAGGTAGCCTGCCGCGCAGCAGGTGCTCTACCCCGGCCCCGGCCCCGTTTGGCTCCAGGCTTTACAATTGTGCCCCCATGCTGCTTGCCAACCATGCTGCTAACACCTTGCTGCCTGAGCTGCTGACTCCGGGGCAACCTGCGCCCCTCTTCTCCTGATGATGACGATGAAGCCCCTTCATCACCCGGCTCCCAAGTGCGATCGGCTTCATCGTCAGCATCATTATCACCGAGTTGTGGCTGTACGTCACTGATGTTCGTGGATTCGTCAACAGTGTCTGGCGCAGGAGCTGGAACGCTCGCAGCACCCACGACACTGTCCACATCACTATTTGTTTGCCTAGCTAAAGAAGCCACCTCCATTTCTTGGCTGGGCAGTAGCTGCTGACTGTCCTCTATCTGATCGTCCTCCTCACTAAAGAGTGGAGCTGAACCCAAAGCATAGGATACGTCGCTGGGGGAGGGAACGGCGTAGGACAGAGGCAATGGGAGGACAGGGACTGCTCTCGGGGCATGCCAACTCAGGGTTGTGTCAGAGGAACTTACCGACCCTAGACTGGGGGTCTCAGACGTAAGTTGTGATGATGTTGTTGATGAGCGCGTTAACCAATCTACCACGGCTGATGCGTTACTGGTGGAGACCCGACCGCTAGCAGATACTGGCAGATTAGGTCTCTCAGCGTGACTCCTGCTGCTACTGGCCCCCAGTCTGCTGCGACCTTTGCCTGCGGAATCTTGGCCTCTGCCACTCCTCTTTTCACTTCCAGACACTTGTCTGCCCGACATAGTCTAACTGGCGTGGTAGTAGGTGATATTTTAAGAACCCCCAGGCAGCGGTGAGTCTATATGAAACAGAATATAATGCAGTGAGCAGTAACACTCAGCCTCCAACAGGCCTGCTTAGTGTAAATAAGAGAGCTGCTTAGTGTAAATAAAGAGGGGTATGGTATGTTACAGAATGGGATGCCCCAACAGCAGAGCACCTGGGAGCAGTAGTACTATGCACAGCAAAAGTGTCTTTATCAGGCCAAATTACTTTTAGAATAAGTGCAAAGGGTTATAGTAAATAGAGGCTGGTGTGGTCACAGAATGGGATGCCCCAACCGGAGTGCACCTGGGAGCAGTAGTACTATGCACAGCAAAAGTGTCTTTATCAGGCCAAATTACTTTTAGAATAAGTGCAAAGGGTTATAGTAAATAGAGGCTGGTGTAGTCACAGAATGGGATGCCCCAACCGCAGAGCACCTGGGAGCAGTAGTACTATGCACAGCAAAAGTGTCTTTATCAGGCCAAATTACTTTTAGAATAAGTGCAAAGGGTTATAGTAAATAGAGGCTGGTGTAGTCACAGAATGGGATGCCCCAACCGGAGTGCACCTGGGAGCAGTAGTACTAGGCACAGCAAAAGTGTCTTTATCAGGCCAAATTACTTTTAAAATAAGTGCAAAGGGTTATAGTAAATAGAGGCTGGTGTAGTCACAGAATGGGATGCCACAACCGCAGTGCACCTGGGAGCAGTAGTACTATGCACAGCAAAAGTGTCTTTATCAGGCCAAATTATTTTTAGAATAAGTGCAAAGGGTTATAGTAAATAGAGGCTGGTGTAGTCACAGAATGGGATGCCCCAACCGCAGTGCACCTGGGAGCAGTAGTACTATGCACAGCAAAAGTGTCTTTATCAGGCCAAATTACTTTTAGAATAAGTGCAAAGGTTATAGTAAATAGAGGCTGGTGTAGTCACCGAATGGGATGCCCCAACCGGAGTGCACCTGGGAGCAGTAGTACTATGCACAGCAAAAGTGTCTTTATCAGGCCAAATTACTTTTAGAATAAGTGCAAAGGGTTATAGTAAATAGAGGCTAGTGTAGTCACAGAATGGGATGCCCCAACCGGAGTGCACTTGGGAGCAGTAGTACTATGCACAGCAAAAGTGTCTTTATCAGGCCAAATTACTTTTAGAATAAGTGCAAAGGGTTATAGTAAATAGAGGCTGGTGTAGTCACAGAATGGGATGCCCCAACCGGAGTGCACCTGGGAGCAGTAGTACTATGCACAGCAAAAGTGTCTTTATCAGGCCAAATTACTTTTAGAATAAGTGCAAAGGGTTATAGTAAATAGAGGCTGGTGTAGTCACAGAATGGGATGCCCCAACCGCAGTGCACCTGGGAGCAGTAGTACTATGCACAGCAAAAGTGTCTTTATCAGGCCAAATTACTTTTAGAATAAGTGCAAAGGGTTATAGTAAATAGAGGCTGGTGTAGTCACAGAATGGGATGCCTCACAGCAGACTTGAGATCAGTTCAGTATATATGCACAGTAAGTGTAAAAGCAGCCTGAAAACGCTAACAAAGCCAGTCAGCCAGCCAGTAACACTCAGGCTGGATGAAAAAAAAAAAATCTCCCTGTGACTGCCTCCGATTTTTCCTAACTTTCCCGGCTTCTCGCTGACTTCCTGCCTGTCTCCTGCCTGTCTCCTGCCTGTCCCTGTCTGTCCCTGTGTGTCTAACTGTCTCTCCCTGACTGCAGCAGCGTCCTGTCTCTCATGAATGCAATAGAGAAATGAGGAAAAGCAAGATGTCCGCCGCCTTAAATAGCGCTGTGACATCACCGGGCTTGCTGGCTGCTGATAGGCTGCATGTGACTGCCCCAGCATGCACTGGTGCGGGGTAGATGTCTGGACATGTCCCGTCCGCCATCTTAGAATGCCTGTAATGTAAATGAATGGATGTTAAAGGAAAACTTCGAGCGATCGAAGCACGGGGAAATTCGGATTCGATCCGAATCGAATTTTTCATGAAGTTCGGATCGAATCCGGGTTCGTCCGGATCGATTCGCTCATCCCTAAATAACACGCTGGAGTTGCAAGCAGCAGCTGCAGCAGGGTCCCAAACATAGCTTGAAAGACACACTGGAGTTGGCAGCAGGAGCCCAAAATCTGGATGAATCACACCCTGGAGTTGCAAGCAGCAGCTTCAGGAGCCCAAACATTGCTTTAAAGAGACACTGGAGTTGGCAGCAGGAGCCAAAAAATCGGCTAAATCACACCCTGGAGTTGCAAGCAGCAGCCCAAACATAGCTTGAAGGAGACACTGTAGTTGGCAGCAGGAGCCCAAAAATTGAATGAATCACACCCTGGAGTTGCAAGCAGCAGCAGGAGCCCAAACATAGCTTGAACGACACACTGGAGTTGGCAGCTGGAGCCCAAAAATTGGATGAATCACACCCTGGAGTTGCAAGCAGCAGCAGCAGGAGCAGCCCAAACATAGCTTGAAGGAGACACTGTAGTTGGCAGCAGGAGCCCAAAAATTGTATGAATCACACCCTGGAGTTGCAAGCAGCAGCAGGAGCCCAAACATAGCTTGAACGACACACTGGAGTTGGCAGCTGGAGCCCAAAAATTGGATGAATCACACCCTGGAGTTGCAAGCAGCAGCAGCAGGAGCCCAAACATTGCTTGAAAGAGACACTGGAGTTGGCTGCAGGATGCCAAAAATTGGATGAATCACACCCTGGAGTTGCAAGCAGCAGCAGCAGCAGCAGCAGGAGCCCAAACATTGCTTGAAGGAGACACTGGAGTTGGCAGTAGGAGCCCAAAAATTGGACGAATCACACCCTGGAGTTGCAAGCAGCAGCAGCAGGAGCCCAAACATAGCTTGAAAGAGACACTGGAGTTTGCAGCAGGAGCCCAAAAATTGGTTGAATCACACCCTGGAGTTGCAAGCAGCAGCAGCAGGAGCCCAAACATAGCTTGAAAGAGACACTGGAGTTGGCAGCAGGAGCCCAAAAATTGGATGAATCACACCCTGGAGTTGCAAGCAGCAGCAGGAGCAAAAACATTGCTTTAAAGAGACACAGGAGTTGGCAGCAGGAGCCCAAAAATTGGATGAATCACACCCTGGAGTTGCAAGCAGCAGCAGGGGCCCAAACATAGCTTGAAAGTGACACTGGAGTTGGCAGCAGGAGCCCAAAAATTGGATGAATCACACCCTGGAGTTGCAAGCAGCAGCAGCAGCAGGAGCCCAAAAATAGCTTCAAAGAGACACTGGAGTTGACAGCAGGAGCCCAAAAATTGAATGAATCACACCCTGGAGTTGCAAGCAGCAGCAGGAGCCCAAACATTACTTTAAAGAGACACTGGAGTTGGCAGCAGGAGCCCAAAAATTGGATGAATCACACCCTGGAGTTGCAAGCAGCAGCAGCAGCAGCTGCAGGAGCCCAAACATTGCTTTAAAAAGACACTGGAGTTGGCAGCAGCCGCAGCAGGAGCCCAAAAATTGACTGACACACCCTGGAGTTGGCAGCAGCAGCAGGAACACAGAAATTGGCTGGAAGGCACCCTGAAAGTGTAAAATGTGGCACCATGCTGAATCTAGTCGCATGCATCAGCCATTGGTGGGTGGAAATCCTGGCTGATCCATCCCTGATTCATTTTGACAAAGGTGAGTCTCTCCACATTTTTAGTTGACAGACGAGTTCTCCTCGCCGTAACTATGGCCCCCGCCGCACTAAACACCCGCTTAGATGGCACGCTACTGGCCGGGCAGGACAGCTTTTCCAGGGCAAACTCTGCTAGTTGCGACCACAAGCCAAGTTTGGCTGCCCAGAAGTCCAGCGGATCCTCAAGGTGTGTTGGCATGGTCATGTCAAGGTATGACATGACCTGCTGGTTGAGGTCCTGCTCCAGGTCTTCCTGCTGCTCATGAGTAGCCTCACTATGCGGGTGTAGAAAGCTACTCATTAGCGACTGAAGACTGAGGCTGCTGCTGATGGAGCTGCTGCTGCTGCTCCTGCCAACCCCCCCAGCGGCCATGGCAGTGGAAGGTGAGCGCAGAGGTCCACCCGAGTCAGACCTGCGAGAGTATGGACCATGGCGCAGATAGGCATCGGCCAACTGACTACGCAGAATGTCTTTGTAGTAGTTCAGTTTGTCCTCCCTCTCGGCGGGTTTAGAAAATGCCCCCATTTTGTGCCGGAAGCGAGGGTCCAATAAGGTGGACAGCCAGAAGTCATCCCGCCGACAAATGGAAACAATTCTGGGGTCACTACGCAAGCACGTGAGCATGCTTCCTGCCATTTGCGCAAGTGACTCAGAGGGACTACCTGTCTCCATCTCCATTGCATACTGCCACGGTGTGTCCGGGTCCTCTGTCTCGCCTTCCTCAAAACCCTCTAGCTCCTCTGGCTGCTCCTGCTCCTCCTCTCCTGTCCGCTGACTAGATAAACCAGCCATTTCGCCAAGCCTAAACTGTGCTTCACTGGGCCACTCCTCCTCCTCTTCCTCCAGTTCAGCTCCAACGGGGTTCATGTGGCCGTAAGATGTAGACGCCATGTCTCCATTGCCCTGACCAGCCATGGTTTCCAACATGTGCTGTAGTACATGAAGCAGTGGAAGCACATCGTTCATCCCGTAATCCTGCCAACTGACAAATAAAGTGGCTTCCTCAAAGGGCCTGAGCAAACGGCAGGTGTCACGTATGAGCTACCACACGTTGACATTGAAGTTACACAGGGGAGTCCCCCTATCCGCTTGGATCATCAGGAAATCCGTGATGGCTTTTCGCTGTTCATATAATCGGTCCAACATGTGAAGGGTGGAATTTCAACGGGTGGAAACATCGCAAATCAGACTATGTTGGGGGCTACCGTTCTGGCGCTGTAGCTCAAGAAGGGTGTGTTTGGCGGTGTATGAGTGGCTGAAGTGCATGCAAAGTTTCCTTGAAGTTGTTAGGATGTCTTGCAGATGGGGGGAACACTTCAGAAACCGCTTGACAACCGCTTGAGATTGAAGACGTGAGCCATGCAGGGGGCATGGGTCAGCCTTCCTTGGCTCAGCGCAGACAAAATGTTCTTCCCATTGTTGGTAAACATGATTCCCATTTTACGTTTTCTTGGAGTAAGCCATGTTTGGATTTCCTGATGAATAAATTTAAGCAGTTCCTCCCCTGTGTGACTCCATTCGCCAAGACAAACCATGTGAAGCACAGCGTGACACCTCCGTACCCTGCACACATGGTAGACTGGAAGGGCTCTGAGACTTGAGCCTACAGTGGAGGGTGAGGAGATGGCGGAGGATGAGGAGGCCCAGTCACACGGTGTCACATGCCTAACGGGCAGGGAGCACGGAGGCCGAAGCGGCGTGACCTGTCCAAGTTGCTGCTGCTGCTGCAAAGGGACCACATTCACCCAGTGGGCCTTAAACGACATGTACTGTCCCTGACCGTAGTTACAGCTCCAGAAGTCGGCGCTGCCATGCACTTTGCTACACACCAACAGGCTCAAGGACTGGCCCACCTTCTGTTCAACAAAAGTGTGCAGCGCTGGTACTGCCTTCTTGGCAAAGAAATGATGGCTTGGGACTTTCCACCTTGGCTCGGCACAAGCCATCAGTTCTCTGAAAGGTGCAGAGTCCACCACCTGAAAAGGGAGCGACTGTAGCACCACCAACTTGGACAGGAGCACATTCAGCTTCTGCGCTGTAGGATGAGTGGGTGCATACTGCTGTCTCTTGGACATGGCTTCGCTGATGGATTGCTGGTGGGATGCATGACTTGGAGGAGGAGGAGCAGGAGTGACAGAGGATGGGTATGACGCACAGCTGCCTTCAGCTGAGGTGCTGGAGCCTTGGCTGGTAGAAATTGGGAGCGGCGTGCCATTTGGTGAGGAAGCATGCTGGCACACCTCTTCGGAGCCTCGGTTCTCCCAGGCCGCTTTATGGTGACGCATCATATGTTGACACCGGGCCGTGGTGCCAACATTTGGGCCCTGGCCACGCTTCACCTTCTGCCTACATATCTTGCATGTGGCCATGTTACCCTCCTGCGGATGCTTCAGGAAAAACTGCCACACTGCCGAGTAGCTACTTTTCCCACCAACAGGCCGCACTGATTCACTGCTACTGTCGCCAACTCCAGGAACCCCTGCTCCACTACCTCCCGATAAGGTAGGCTGCCGTGCAGCAGGTGCTCTACCCCGGCCCCGGCCCCGTTTGGCTCCAGGCTTTACAATTGTGCTCTCATGCTGACTGCCAACCATGCTGCTAACACCTTGCTGCCTCAGCTGCTGACTCCGGGGCAACCTGCGCCCCTCTTCTCCTAATGATGACGATGAAGCCCCTTCAGCACCCGGTTCCCAAGTGTGATCGGCTTCATCATGATCATCATCACCGAGTTGTGGCTGCACATCACTGATGTTCGCGGTTTCCTCAACAGTGTCTGGTGCAGGAGCTGGAACACTCTCAACACCCACGACACTGTCCACATCACTATTTGTCTGCCTAGCTAAAGAAGCTACCTCCATTTCTTGGCTGGGCAGTAGCTGCTGACTGTCCTCTATCTGATCGTCCTCCTTGCTAAAGAGTGGAGCTAAACCCAAAGCATAGGATACATCGCTGGGGGAGGAAACGGCGTAGGACAGAGGCAATGGGAGGACAGGAACTGCTCTCGGGGCATGCCAACTCAGGGTTGTGTCAGAGGAACCTACCGACCCTAGACTGGGGGTCTCAGATGTAACTTGTGATGATGTTGATGAGCGCATTAACCAATCTACCACGGCAGATGCGTTACTGGTGGAGACACGACCGCTAGCAGATACTGGCAGTTCAGGTCTCTCACCGTGATTCCTGCTGCCACTCACTCCTAGGCTGCTGCGACCTCTGCCTGCTGAATCTTGGCCTCTGCCACTCCTCTTTGAACATCCTGGCATTTGTCTGCCTGACATTTTTATGTATTTGAAATGCGCAATAGGTACGATAAAAAATGTGTTTACTGTAAAAATAAGAAGCTAAATAAAGTGAGGGACTGCTTCTTTGCACCAGATACTATGAAAATTGGTAATATGAGATACCCTGCAGCCTAGTGTTTTGGCAGCAGACTAAAAACCAATTAAAAATGCAATACTTTGATTCAGCTGAGGAAGGATCAACAAGCATATTTAGTATAACAGATAGGCTGCTAAGTGCAGGTTTGGGATGCCATGCGGCCTGGTGTTTTTTTTGTTAAAGGCAGACCAAAAACCAATTCAAAATGCAATATTTTGATTCAGCTGAGGAAGGATCAACAAGCCTATTTAGTATAACAGATAGGCTGCCTAATGCAGGTTTGGGATACCCAGGTGGGCTGGTGTTTTTTTTGTTAAAGGCAGACGAAAAACCAATTCAAAATGAAATACTTTGATTAATCTGAGGAAGGATGAACAAGCGCATTTAGTATAACAGATAGGCTGCTAAGTGCAGGTTTGGGATGCCCTGCGGACTGGTGTTTTTTTTGTTAAAGGCAGACCAAAAACCAATTCAAAATGAAATACTTTGATTAATCTGAGGAAGGATGAACAAGCATATTTAGTATAACAGATAGGCTGCTAAGTGCAGGTTTGGGATGCCCTGCGGCCTGGTGTTTTTTTGTTAAAGGCAGACCAAAAACCAATTCAAAATGAAATACTTTGATTAATCTGAGGAGGATCAACAAGCATATTTAGTATAACAGATAGGCTGCTAAGTGCAGGTTTGGGATGCCCTGCGGCCTGGTGTTTTTTTTGTAAAAGGCAGACCAAAAACCAATTCAAAATGAAATACTTTGATTAAGCTGAGGAGGATCAACAAGCGTATTTAGTATAACAGATAGGCTGCTAAGTGCAGGTTTGGGATACCCAGGTGGGCTGGTGTTTTTTTTTGCTAAAGGCAGACCAAAAACCAATTCAAAATGAAATACTTTGATTAATCTGAGGAAGGATGAACAAGCGTATTTAGTATAACAGATAGGCTGCTAAGTGCAGGTTTAAAATGCCCTGCGGCCTGGTGTTTTTTTTGTTAAAGGCAGACCAAAAACCAATTCAAAATGAAATACTTTGATTAATCTGAGGAAGGATGAACACGCATATTTAGTATAACAGATAGGCTGCTAAGTGCAGGTTTGGGATACCCAGGTGGGCTGGTGTTTTTTTTTGTTAAAGGCAGACTAAAAAATATTTAAACTAATCCAGTTATATTATGATAAATGCTTGTGTGTAACAGATAGGGTTAAATAAGCCACTGCATAGATGGGATGCACAGTGGCAAAGCAGATTTACAGCACAAAGAACTGAAATTGAATTGAAAACTGATCTGGCTAATGAAAAAAAAAAATTTTCACTGTCACTTCTAAGCTGTCCCTGGCTGGATGGTTCCTGTTTTTCCCAATCTTTCCCTGGCTCTGTCTACCTCTCTTTCTGCCTCTCTGACTCTCCCTACCTATCTTTAACTCTCTGTCCCTGTCTCTAACTAGCTGTGCTCTGGCCGGAATGCAAGGCTGAAATGCGCACAAGCAAGATGGCCGCCGCTTTATATAGCACGGTGACGTCACCGGGCTTCCTGGCTGCTGATAGGCTGCATGTGACTTACACATGATACCTTGCCCCAGGGGGTATGTCTGGACATGTTCATCCACCATTTTAGAATGCCTGTGATTGAAATAAATGGAGTTTAAAGGAAAACTTCGATCGATCGAATCGCGGGGAAATTCGGATTCGTTCAGAATCGAATTTTCCATGAAATTCGGAACGAATCCGGGTTCATCCGGATCGATTCGCTCATCCCTAGTGACAGGCTCTGTCACCCCTCATTGACTAAACCTGCAACCCCTGGATTTTATTCCTGCCAGGAGAAAAAAAAACATAAGCTTGGTGGGAGTTTTATTCAGTTCAGGTGTATAAGTGACCCCTCCTCTCATTTGCCAGGGTGTTTATATGGATTTTTGATATTACACAATTTTGCGATAGTGCTCCTTTAAGCATCTTTCTAAAATAGTGCCCTAAAATAGCAGCTTGGGTAGGTGGATTTTGGTACCAATAGTTCACTCTGAACCCCAACCTTCTATGTGTACCTTAACTAGTTTCTACTATTCCTCATGCCACACCACCAAGTGCTTCCTTAGAACCGCTGGCTGGACAGGAGGCTTCTGGTACAGGAGCAGTTTTTCTCCTTTCCCATTTAAGTCAATACCTACCCAATCTAGCCACCATGACACATCCTTTTATGTATGTAATGTATGTACTTGGTGAGAGTAAATCTGAATTCTTAGAAAGTTTGTAAACTTATTTATGTCTTTAAGTGACCCACCAACGATATCAATCAGAAAGATAGAGAGCTATCTCAGAGAAGTGATGGGGACGTGAGACAGAGAACAGGCATTTAGAGGTTTCTACCAGTGTAAACCATATATGAAAATACTGTACCAGGAAATTACCCACCCTCATATGTGCACTAATGTTTGTGCAGCTACTTTTTTTAGGTGCACATGAAGATTGAGAAAGTTAGCTCTGAAGTGATATTATGTATTGTGTATTTTGAGCTGAATTGCTTTTAAGGATTGTGATGTTCCTGGTGTTTCAGGATGAAGTACTTCTAAAACCAATATGTCCAAAATTCCAAACGTTCTAGCCCTGTGCTGAATTTAAACACATCCAAAGTTAAAGGAAATTTAAATATGTTAAAGAAATATTTATGGGCAGCTTACTCCTCTTTGGGGAAGTTTGGTCTTACGGTACATATTAAATCATTACTCCTTGTGACCACTTACACATTTGCTGACAGTTAGAAAAGAAAAGGAAAGGGTAAATTGAGTTTGAGATAACTGATTGTTGCTAACTCACTAAATAATATTCTACCCATCACACCCAGGATGATGTACCAGGGCTAAAACATCCAGTGAAAGAGGATCGACATGGGCCAGTATTTCTGCAAAACAATTGCAACACCTAGTGGAATATATGCCATGATAACTTGCAGAAGATTTAGAGGCCAAAGAAGGTCGAACATGCCAGGAGATGGTCTTTTATATAACTGAAACTGCTTGTGCCAAATAATAATTTTTGGTTTGATTTTAGAATAGGTGCAATGCGCGATCTGGTAAGCACGTTCACTTAGTAAACGGGGATGAGAGGGCCCACTATGTTCCAACACAAGGAGGTGCAGGATTCCAGTAATGCTTGTCCCTCTTAGACAAGTGTGGTTATTTTAGAGTAATAGAGAGCAACACAAGGGTTATGCCCTGGACTTCTAAGTTGCAATAAAATAAATTTCTTCCTGAGCAGATTACGTTGATGAGGAAGCCAGGGGCGTACCTAGGGGGGAGCAGGGGAGCATGTGCTCTGGGTGCAGCAGGTCAGGGGGTGCCATTTTGAATCTTCGCCCTGCGTGCCGGAAAGCCTAGTTACTCCTGTGGAGGAAGCTGTCAGCACTTTTTTCTTTAATCTTTGTCTACAGATGTAATTTAAGCTCAAAGATTCTCAATTCAGTTCCCCCCATAGATTTTAGTGTAACTAATGCCACAAAACAGTAAACTGCAGGTTTCTAAACAATCCTTTCATTAACCACAATCTTACCTTAACCAGGTAACAGCAATGTCCAAGTGAGACATTGCATAGCTCGTAATAAACTGCCATTCGTAAAAAATTGGAAACAATAGAGCTTCAATAGTAAATTTGCCATTACATATAACATTTTGTGATTTTAGCAGTACATGTACCGAGTAACTGCCAGATCCTGAATCTTTCCTATTTATATATAAATCTAAATAAATGATAAAGTTGACTTACTAAATTGGAACACAAACAGTAAGGCCAAACTAAAAAATACAAAATCAAAATGTACATTGCAACATTTCTAATCTAATTTCCAGGGAGGAAATGTGTGAACAAATGAATAACTTGCCAATACTATGTCAACCTTTGTTGCCCTTACTAATCTTTTGTTAGTATATGACTTGGTTCTAAGTGTTGGGTTACAGGCCGGAGCCATGTCTTTGTGTATCAAATACCCAACAGTCATTGTGAAGGGAAGTGTAAAACTGGTAAGCTTATATTCAGTGAAACTCAGATCTCTGAAACAACAATTTATTGTTTCACCTTTATACACTTGGGGAGGTTGACTGGTCAAGATCAAATCAGTCCAGTGATCTATCACATTGTACATCAGTAAAGTATTGATACATTCAAGAAAATAAAGTAAAATGTTCCAGAGAAAAATGCACTTTTTAAAGCAAATATTATTCAATTCCACCTTTTGAAGATTATATTGTGACCCTTCCTCCCCGGAGGAGCTTATAAATACATATTTAATTACATTACCTATCAAAGGAGATATGACGGCCTTCTGGCAGCATTACATTTAAGATAGGAGTTCTTGTTGGAAAGAACTCAAGATGAAATAGCGTCCTAGTTTCTAACAGTATTATATGACAGATGGGTTAGATAGAGATAGTAGCGCACAATACGTCTTCAGTTATCCTTCTGCAAATAGATAGACAGGTCCTTTTCAACCTGCAATTGTGGGCACATTTTGTTCCATTTTAAAAGAATGCAAGAAATATTTTCCTGATTTTTATCTACCTTTAATTAAATTTTCTCCAACAAAGACAGCATTTGTTTGATTATGGCACTGAATTGGTTTGATCCCAGTACCGATGTTTCTGTGTATTAAAGTGGTGGGGACAGAAGGAAGTACAGACACTTAGCGATGAAAGTCAGTTCAATTAGAAAGCTTGGCAGGTCTAGAACGTTGATGAGCCTGCTGTTTAGTGTTCTTTGATGTGGGTTCCCTGTGCTGCTGGTATGGCTACAACAAAGCTGCTGCATTGCGAACAATGTAAACTTAAGTGATTCTACCGCTTAAGATAGCAGACTTTACTGCTGCGCCAAATTTAGGAATGTTCAGGCGCTACCAAAGTGGAAGTCCATGATGTGATATTCAAAAGGAAATGAAGGAGGATGTTAGAAACCTGTGTCTCACTTATCTTTGTGAATTTATTCTTTATAAATACTGAGCATACTACCATCTGCATCCATAAGCTTCCACCACTGCCCTTTGCTGTTATATATCTTGAATGCAGGTGATCAGCTCCACTACTGCAGCAAAAGTCACAGGATCCACAGCTACAACCTAACTCAACAGTTAATAAAGTAAGGCAAAATGGAGGCTGTTGCTTTCTACTGCCCCTTTTTATTAATATATTGTGGACTTTCATTCTAAGTCAACAAGAAAAAATATTGTAAAGCAGTTTTCCAAGCTATTAGTGAAAACTCTAGCCAGCATCCACCATTTTTTCATTTTTTCAAATCCTGAGGTCTATAGCAGACCTCTTCCACATGGCACCAACAGCCACCCTTTCTATCGTCTTGGTTCCATCTAAGAAGCTCAGAGCACCACCTGTCGACATCTTCACCTGGACCTCTGCCTCTAAATTACTCTAAAAGTGAACTGCCCATCCCTCAAGGATTGGCAAGACTCTGCCAAGCACCCACCTCATTTCTCAGCCACATAAACAAGACCTTACTAGGTATCCACCGCAGCCCCTGGGCTCTACTAGCTATTGCCGGCTCACCACTACCAGATCACCACCACAGCCACAGACAGTCCCAGCACACAGCCAATCAGCCTCCCTGCCCCCTCTCCGCATGACTTTTCCTGTTATTATCCAATTATATTGTCGCAGCCTCAAGGGCCCCCAGTAGCCTATCTTTGCAACATCGTCTGAGAACCAACAGTTCAAGAAATCAACCAAGCCTGCTAGTCATAAGCCACTGCTGCAACTTCCGCTGCAGTCCTCATTATACATACAGGAGGGCTCTAGGGTGGAAATGCAGGGGAAATTGAGCTACAAAAAGGTATCCTGATGTATAAGCTTCCCCCTAGAAAGCAATTTAAGGCACCATTCAAGACAAGATTTGAAAGCAAAAAAGTTCTCCTCCTCCCCTCACATCTCATGGTGAGGTACATAATTATTCCAGTGTCCAATGTGGAAGAGCACCTTGTGATGTTTTTTTGTTAATGTGGGGAGCCTATTAGCCATTACAACCTCTATTCAGACCCTGAGTTAGTGAAAATACTAGTAATTTGCTGGCAGTAAGCATAGTAATACAGTAATACATAGTAATACAGTATGATCAATTAGCAGCAAACTCCTTAGTACAATGAGGTTGACCACACTGAAAGTGATCACTGCAGCGCCAAGAGCAAACGTCAAGCTTCTAAGTGAAAATCTTAGCACACTTTCAAGGATAATCAATATGGCTACTGCATTATTTATTTCATTACCACATTTCCAGTTTCTTGGAATTCACATGAATTAGGCCATACACCATTACCTATGTATTCTCATTTCATTTCTTTTTCCTAATACATTTCACAATTTATATTTTTCTTACTGTATATTTATTTTATAGTAAAGCAACTTAATCTGTAAGTCATATAACTCACATGTCTGAGCATGACATAAACTAGCAATGAAATGAACAAATGCATAAAAAGTGCAGGTGTAAACAAAAAATAAAATACTATCTTTTTAAGAGCCTATCTGGACAAAACAAAAAGAAGAAAATATGCACAAAAGAAAAAGTCCAGCTACACAAGGCTTCAGCCCTTCCTAGTGTGACCAATGCAATTTGGAGAGGCAAAATAGAAAAGATGTCTAGCGGTTACGATAAATCTTTCATTTAATAAACACAGTTAAAATCAAAGGCTATAGTCATTAAGATCCAACAAAACAATTGCTTACTTGCTTCGACATAGAGCACCTACTCATATAGAAAATAAAACACAATGAGTGTCACAATGAATGAACCAAAAAAGACCAGCGCTCCATTGCAAAGTTCCAAAAAGTGCTGTATTCGAAACATCATACAGCAGGGAGAATACATTTAGTATGCAACTAATGTAGTGAGTCAATGTAGTGCAGTCCGTATATTCCGAAGTTTCGTGGGTATACTGTCCCCCTTCTTTAGGGAATACTGCCAGAGTGGTTCATCTTTCGTTTGTGGTTCATTTTTTGTGAAGCGAAGCTAAGCCAGGACAACCCCCGCCCCAATATACAAAGCGTATGGCACGCCTTCTTCTCCCACCCACAACTACTAGTGTGGACACCAGTTGGGAAGAAAGAATGCAGATGATGCTACCCAGATAGAGAAGGGGGGGATATGAAGGCATAAATAGCCATGCCATCACAGACGAGCTCCAATAAAGAAACAAGGGAATCACCAGAAAAGCCATTTGACATTCCCCACACCATTCCAGGTAGACAACTCCACCTCCAAAGGAAGGAGAAGGGGAAGATAGAACACCCAGAGCAGACTCTTGACACTTGGAAGGTGAAGGGGAAGATAGAACACCCAGAGCAGACTCTTGACTCTTGGACTCAGAAACCTGGACTAGGGGATGCGCCCATGCCCCTCCCACAAGGCACCACAAACCATTAAATCACTGGCCCAAAGACAGGGAAATGTAAATGCATTGCAAGCTCAAAGTCATTGCATACATTGTAGACATTTCATAAAATTATATAATAGGGGGCAATAATAAATAAGTAAATAATTCCACTGTGTTATATAAAAAAATATATACTAGTTTTAGTCATTATGAAGATCCATACAGGTCTGGAGACCTCCCCTGCAAAAAGACATTATGCAAATAGAATGGGTCCAAAGCATCAGAAATGTTGGAAGGACTGAAACGTACAACTTTCCCTGGAGGAAAGAATGGAAACCGGAGACATGATTGAGACTAGGGATGAGCGAATCAATGTGGCTTAACCAGAATTCAATCCAAATATCAGGGAAAAATTGCAAAAAAAAATTTGTCCTGAATCTGAATTTCTTGCTAATTTGTGGTATCAAATCGAAACATCCAAAAAACTCACCTCCAACATCATCTGCCAGGTTTCCAGCATCTGTAGCTGGACGGGAGAACATGAACCCTCCTTTACGCACTGGGCTCCCGTCATCCCTGACGGGGTGGGCTTTGTAAAGGTGAAGAGTGAGGTGGTCGGGAAGCCTAGTTTTGGGTGAAGTCTGTGGCCTCTGGATGCTGCTGAATGTTGCACTGAAGATGCTGAGGGCCTGCCTAGCGATGTCCTCTGGAATAAGAACGGAGGTAAGCTCATTTTTTTAATGTTTCAGGAAAGAATCGATATGTAGCCATGAATCAGCAAGACATTCGGATTCAGGACGAATCATTTTTTCCCTGAAATTCAAATCAAATTCTAGTTCTGCCAGGTTTATTCACAGGACAGATGAGGGCATTGGATTGAACACTGGATTGTGAGGAAGGAGGTGAGTATTGGTGTAAAATGAGTCCATCTGGGCTATGTGGGTAGGTAGACTTTAGGGCCAGTGGCTATAAAGATTGCAAGCCGTGGGTTACCAGGCAACAGAGCTGGTGCCCATGCTTGTATTACCAATAATGAGGGACCCAACATCATTTTTAAAAAACTATTTTAACCCTTAAACTTAAATATATATATATATATATATATATATATATATTTATTTAAACTGCATGCCCCCGTTTTGGCAAAAACATTCTCTGCTGCCACTATGAGTGACGGGGAGGATGAAGGGCTTTCCTAGCCACCTCACTCCTCATCTATAAATAGACTGTTCCTGCAGCGGAAAGAAAGATGGGGCAGAGGGTCTGTGTATTTCTAAAGATTCCAGAGGGCCGTCGGATAAGGACATTACCAGGTGCTGGAACAAGAATGGGGATGAGCCTATTTCTTGGAGAAATTCAGCAAATCATCGAAATTATATTGTAAATAAATTTGCTAATCTCTAATTGAGACCTTTAAATATGTGAAATGATTGAATGAGGTTCAGTAGGGAAGTGTTTTTAGGAAGTGATAGAACAAGGGGCACATCATGAAGCTAGTTGGAGGAAAGATCAGGAACATCATCAGAAAATATTCTTTTACTCAAAGAGTTGAGTTCCAGCAGAGGTTGTGGAATAATCGATAGTGAATGAATGTAAACACACCTGGAATAAGCATATATATATATATCCTAAGATAAAGAGAACATAAATACATAAGAGCAGCCTTGCCCATGTGGTCTCTATCAGCCGTCAGCCTTTTATGTTTATAGTTTCCTCCTAACTGCCTTCAGTTGCCATCTGTAGTGTATAAAGAAAACCTCTAGACAGAAGTCACTGCCACTGCCAACATCCCAGTAAATGGCCATCACATTATTCAATATGGCAGGCATTATAGACACTGCCACAAAGCATACCCTCCATTAGAGGGTGCAGAGGCTGGAGCCCAGATATCCAAAACAGGCACGTAAATAACATTTCAACTGGGTGTCATCTGCTGCAGGTGGGGGCATGTAAGGGGACACAAAGGTCATTTTATGTGACAGAATCAGTGAGTAATTTACACCCTCACATACTGTGATGGAGCCAAGGGAGTGGAGAACATTAGGGGTGGAGTAGAAAAGTATACTATCATGATGTCTACACAGGAGATAAGTATTATTTTTCAACCAATGTCCAAAGAGGCCCTTTAAATTCATCAGGTTAAATTTTTAAAGGAATAAAGGGAGTGGAAAACTTGCAGTCAAATGTTATGTTTGTCCATTTTATTGGCAGTTTAAAGAAAGCCTAAACAAAGGAGTTCATAAAACTTAGCAAAATCCCCACGCCACTTTCAGAAATAATCTTGCGGTATTCTTACAATTATAGAAGAATTTCTCATTGAAAGTGATGAGGGACGATGATGGCATTCTTAATATCTGACCTTCCCAATGCCCACTGCTTATTACCTCCTCCAACTGTAGATAAAATGTATAAAATCCCACCTAATGAGCTGAAAATGACATGTGACAGCTCTAATGGTTAAATTGCTACCAGAAGAGGAAAGATTATAAGGATAAAAAAGCAGTTGTATATGCGGCTATTTTTATCTGGCATATTCCTCTCGGTTTACAGATTGTGCTGAATGATCTATTTGAAGGTTATTTTCATTCAGTGTTCTGTCTGCTCAATAGACATAGTCATTGTGGGATTATTACAAGAAGTGCTGACAAATAGCCCCATATTCTGCTGCCCTGTTGTTGCAGCTTAATATGCTACTAGGAGAGTGGTTTATTGGATTAACAAATGTGATATATATATTAATAGATATATTAATAGATATTTATCTGCTGTGTCAAATTTTTCAGGCAAGTATGACAAAAAGCTGCAAAACATAGACATATTCATATTTTATTTTGATCAGGTAACAACATAAAAAGCTAAAGAACAGTATAAAAATCTAGATCAATATTTGGTGTGACCACCCTTTCTTTTCAAACCAGAATCAATCCTCCTACGTACACTTGAACAAAGTCTTGTGCAGAAGAATCAGGTATATAAATAACCAGTTACACCCATAATTATCAAATGCAGGTTGACACAAAGAAATAGCTGTTTAGGAGGCTTAAAACTGGATGAGGATCAGCTAAACTCTAAAAGTTGAGGAGTCAAACCACTGGTCATACATTTAGGCTCTTTTCACACTGAAGCATTTGGCGGGCAAATGTTAAGCACTTGTAGTTGCCCCGCAATCGCCAGTGAAACGCTGCCCATAGAAATCTATGGGTGCTTTCACATAGTGGCAGGGCGATTGCGGGGTGACTCCACATGCCTTGCAAAAGCCCTGCAAGCAGCGTTTCTGCAGTGATGGCGATTGCGATTGTTGTAGAGCAAATAGCGATTGCAAACGCCATCTCTACTAAAACGCCTGTCAGTTGCTAGTACACAGGACTGAGGCGTAGCGCCAGCAATTCTCATTGTCTCTATACCTTGCTGCAGTTTGAAATGAGAATGTTTGGAACAACCTCCCCGCTGAAAAAAACTGGGGTTTACCCCTAGGGTTTACCTAGAATTTTGGTCCCCCCTGAAGACACAGACAATGGTGTGCCTTATGTAGTCTGATAAAAAGGGTAGAGATAAAATAAAGGACATCATGCATAAAAATAATATGCAGCCTGGGCTACAGAACAAGGGTTTAGATATCAGATTCATCAGCTTTATTCAGCAGCACAACAGGATAAATCAGCTGCATGGTAGGTAAGGAAACCTTGGTTTGATTTTGCACTTAGGCCCTTATTTAAGAAGGGATAGCGTCAGGTAGTGGCTGGTTAATGAGAGGTAGCGACAGGTAGCAACTGGTGAACACCGGACACGGCACGCAATTACACATTTATCAAGCAGAATCTGTTTAGCGACTGGGATAGCGCCATGTAGCGTCTGATTCATCATTTTCACAGCCTCAACGAACAGCGCCGGCGTTCAGCCTTGCACAGCGCCAGGTATGACCGCTCGCTACCTGTCGCTCTCCTATACATTTCAATGGCCGAACCTTTTCTTCTCTTTAAACAGGGTATTTGTTTTTTTTTTTGTTTCAAAAAATCACAATCAAAATTCTGTGACCTCTTCTGGCATTGAAAAAGCCGTTTTGGGGCGGAGCTTGCCATGACTACCATCAGCTCTCGGCTTCATTAGCTTTTACTAGCATTTAACACCCTTTTTTGCTAAACCCTGATCCGTGGTGCATACCTGGGAGGTGAGGGGAAAGCGTCCTGCAGCAGGAGGATCTATTTCAAGTGGAGTTGGAGGGGCAGAGGCTCCCATTTTGCAGCGTGCAGGCGGCGCTGCGGAGGAGTCGCCGCCATCTTGTCACCTCACCTTGATCTGCACTGCGCTCCGGGCTTGAGGTGAGCGGCGGAGTCGCGGGCAGTGACACGCCAGGACACCGGCGTAGTTGAGCCACCCCCGCTGGTGGTTCCCTGCCTCCCCTCTCTACCCGGACCCGCAGGCATCGGCGGCAGGAGGCGGACCTGTCAGCACGGCGGACGGAGGGGAAGTCACCGTAGCTCGTAACAGCCTGCGCCCCGGACCTAAGGTGAGCGGCGGGGCTGCACTCAGTGACACGCCCGGGGCATCAGTGGAGTTGACCCCCCTCCATCGTGGTCTCCTGCCCCCCCCTCACCCTACCTCGCAGCTATCAGCGACAGGAGCGGGACTGTCGGCGGGACGGCCGGAGGGACGGCTGCCATCTTGCCACCTCCATAAGAGGGAGCCGGGCCCTGCTTGGTCCCCCTTGTACCCACAATACCCCTCCACCTCTGGGATATAGCACGGAGCCTGAGGGCACCACCCCGACGTCATCTTCTGGGCCCCATTCACCCCTCCCTTGGTCAGACATACAACAACTGACCCTTCGTTTGCAAGCGCAAGAAGCTGCTAACAACAGTCTGACCCTCCACCTTGAAGACTTGGAAAACCGCAATAGGCGGAACAACATCCGGATTCGGGGTCTCCCTGAAGCAACCCGAGCAGAGGACCTACACTTCAAGGCATCTTCTCTACGCTACTTGGAGAGCAAACGGAAGGGGGCTGTGGCTCCTCCTCCTCGACCGGGTGACCCTCCTAGGGACGTCATCTGCAGAGTTCACTTTTTTCAGGAGAAGGAGGCAATTATGGCGGCGGCGGCGGCGGCGAGGAGGAAGGGTCCCCTTGACTTCGATGGTGCGGAGTTACACTTTTATTCTGACCTCTCGAGATCCACATTGGCGAGACGAAGAACCCTTTGCCCGCTACTGGAGTTGCTTAAACAAAACAACGTGACATACCGGTGGGGTTATCCTTTTTCCCTGATTGCATCCAAGGGGGACAAAAACTTCGCAAGCATGAAGATTTACCAGTGTTTTTTCAGCGGTTTGGACTTCGACCTCTCCAGATCCCGGACTGGTTGAGTGCCATCCCGGACTCATATCCTTCACAGGTCAGAGGGCGCAGATCTATCCAGCCCCCTAACGCGTGAACCTGGCTGGATGTGATCAATGCACCTTCTCTCACCATGCTGTAGGGGACATTGCTATAAATGATGGACCTCTCCCCCCCTTTATATATTTGTCTGTTTACACTGTCTCAAATGCTGGGCTGATATGGCTTTTTACAGAGGTCCTTGCACTGCACTTTCGTGGGCGGCGCTGCTCCCTGGGCGGTGGCTGGGGGGGGCCGCGGTCTAGGCGGAGGTTGGCGAGTGGTGCCTGGGCTGCGGTCTTCCCTCCCAGGTTCGGGGGCCGGCGCCGACCATTTAGGGGGGGGGAGGGCCGAACCATGGGCTTTGCTTGACTTGGCTTGTTGACTGTTTCATTGTCTCTTTCCCTTTTAGCAGAGGGACGAATCCCGAATCCCGGATTCAAGTATTCAAGTGTTTAGTATCTAAGCATCTTATCTTTAGTCCAAACTCAGGGTTGCATATGCATTGTTTTGATAAGGTGTTTGATTTTGGTGGTGGCGGGGGGTTGGCGCTGGACCAAAAATACACGCTGGCGGTAGCTTATGCCCCTAACTCTGGACAGGTAGCTTTTCTAGAATCCTTTGTGAACAGGTTCATGGCAGTACAGGATGGCCCCATTATTCTTGGGGGAGATCTAAACGTAGTGCTGGACCCTTTATTGGATTTTTCCACAGGACGGTCGGCCTTGGCGTACGCGGCCTTGCGGAAAATAAAAAAAGCTCCTTCAGAAAGCACAGCTCTGTAACCTGTGGCGAATTAGTCACCCCTCCACTAAGGACTATTCCTTTTATTCTGCGGTACATGCCACATATTCTAGAATCGACTATATTTTAGTATCCCACTGCCTTCTGCCACACATAACGGACGCCAAAATAGAAACTACTGTTATATCAGATCATGCCCCTGTAGCTCTCTCTCTCAGGTTGGCTGGGGGATCTAGGGGGGAATGGACATGGCAGCTAAACGAGTCCCTTTTGCAGAACGAGCCATTGGTAGCTGACCTTCAAAAGACCATTAAGGAATACTTTGAATTCAAGCACTGACACTTCTCCATTTAATAATTGGCAAGCCCACAAGGCAGTCATTAGGGGCATACTCATCAGACACACCACTCAGATGAAGAGGAACAGGGAGCAGGAGCTGCAGAAGCGGCTGGAGTGGGTTCAGGAGCTGGAGAGGTCACATAAAGCCTCACAGGCCAAGAGCAACCTCCTAGAGCTCTCTGAGGCCAGAACGGCCCTGAACTCTCTCCTGTCATCCAGAGCCGCCTTTATTATAAAGAGATGTAAGAGGATGTATTTCGAATGGGGGAATAAGAGCAGTGCACTCTTGGCGAGAGCCCTCAGAAAGCAGCAATCATTAAACTATGTTGAAGCTATTATTGATGAGCAACAAAAAAAGCTTCATAACACCCCAGATATTGCAAGGACCTTCCAGGCCTTTTATCAAAATCTATATAATATCCGTCCTGACGGGGCAGACCCGAGTCAGAGCCACTTAGCACAAATAAAAAGATACACTGAGGACTCTGGGATGCCGATATTGAGGGGGGAGGAGAGAGATGCCCTCGAAAGCCCAATCTCCATGGCGGAGCTGCAGGTTGCTGTCCTGAGCTCGCCGAACGGAAAGTCCCCAGGACCCAATGGGTTCTCTGTCAGATATTATAAGCAATTTCTCCCTCTCCTTGGTCCACATTTCCTCGAGGCCTTTGACTCGCTCTTGGAGTCCCCCGCCCAAGCCACTATCACCAGTGAAATATTAACCACTTATGTCACTATGATACAGAAACCCGGGAAGGATCCACTCGCTTGTGGCAGTTATAGACCCATCTCATTACTGAATGTGGACCTTAAGCTCTTTGCAAAAGTCCTGGCAAATAGGCTGTAGGGGCTGCTTCCGGGGTTGGTGGAAGGCGATCAGTCAGGCTTTATCCTTGGGCGGGAAGCCCGCAATAACACAACCAGAGTATTAAATCTTCTCCATAAGATCAAGCAGACCGGGGAGCCGGCTGTTCTGCTGTCCACCGAAGCCGAGAAGGCCTTCGACCGGGTGAACTGGCAGCCCATTGGATTGGGGCCTAGAGCACTACAATTGATTATGGCCCTTTACTCAGATCCCTCGGCGAGAATCAAGGTTAATGGCACCCTATCGGGCCGAGTTGACATTGGGAATGGTACCAGACAGGGATGCCCCCTCTCTCCCTTGATTTTTGCGTTATCTATGGAGCCTTTCCTGTGCAGGATCAGGAGACAGGGGGACAACCGAGGGATCGCAGCTGGATCAGCCATACATAAAATTTCAGCTTACGCAGACGACCTACTCTTTTTCCTCACGAACCCGACAGTGGGCATCCCAGTGTTACTGAAGGAATTTGAAAGGTTTGGTAGACTCTCCTTCTTAAAGATAAACTATGACAAGTCAGAGGCCCTGGGGGTGAACCTCTCTAGAGAGACGGAAGCTCTCCTCAAAGAGTCATTCCCATTTAGATGGCCCCCTTCGGCCATTACATATCTAGGTACTAAAATTACAAAATCAGTAGACGGGATATACACTGCGAACTTTGGCCCCCTCCTCTCCAGAATTAAGATGGATTTAGCAAACTGGGACCTCCCCACCTTCTCATGGCTGAGTAGAATAAGCGTTATTAAAATGACGATCTTACCCAAAATTCTCTACTTACTTCAAACCCTCCCTGTACATATCCCTAAGACATACTTTAAATCCCTGAATTCGATCTTCGTAAAATTTATTTGGCAGGGACGGAAACCAAGACTGAAACTGCGACTTCTCTTTAAGCCACGTCAGGCAGGGGGTTTAGCTTGCCCTGACCTGTTTCGATATTGGCGTGCTATCCATCTCCAACGCATACTAGACTGGCATCACCAAGGAGTGAAGAAGAAATGGGTGGACCTAGAGGTGACCTGGCTGCAGACCCCGCTGGGGGACGCGGCTTGGGTGGCCGGTACGGGGAGGGCCCTTGTTAAAGACCACCCGCTCATAGCAACCTCCCTTGGAGTTCTTGATAACGTTAGAGAAAGGGCAGAGATATCGCCATGGCCGACCCCTATGGTCCCGCTAGTGCACAACCCGGCCCTCCCAATTGGCATTCTCCCTCAGCTTAGAGAGATCTTTAGGGAAAAGGGTATCCCAAGAGGGATGGACCTCATATCACCCTCTTGGTGGACGCAATTGGAGGACCTCAGGGAGAGATGGGACACGCACCTGTTTGACCATTGGCTATTGTTTACCTTCCGGAGCTTTCTGCTGAGTCTGGGGCCCAGGCGGGCGCTGACCAGGGCCCTTACCCCCTTTGAGCGATTAGCGATTGAGCAGGACCCCCCTCCGAGACTAGTGTCTCAATTATATGCTTTGCTAGGGAGCTCTGAGGACGCTGACCTCCCTCACTTCTGTGTGGACTGGGAGAGGGACCTGAACAGGCAGTTGACGGAGGACCAGTGGAGATACATATTTCTAGCAACTCATAAGACCTCTATCTCCTCAAAGACACAAGAAACAAACTATAAATGCCTCACACGGTGGTATTATACTCCGCAGAGACTGCATAGGATAACCCCGTCTGCCCCTGTGGAATGTTGGAGATGCCGGCGAGCGATGGGGAGCTTTTTTCATATATTCTGGGATTGCCCCAAGATAGTGCCCTGTTGGCAATCTGTAGCCAGAATTGCTGGGGAGATTGTGGGTCGCCCAGTGCCCCGGGAACCTTCTCTGCTTCTCCTCCACTTGGGGGATGTCCCTCTGAAGACTTATAAGAAGTCTCTCCTGAGGCTTCTCATTAATGCAGCAAAAGCTATCGTCCCGAGACTATGGAGGTCGGAGGTGATCCCTTCAGTGACAGACTGGGTGGGAGAAATCAATCGTGTCATGGAAATGGAGGAGCTTACCGCCTCTATCCATGAAAACACGCCACAATTTTTACAGACTTGGACACCATGGTTCCTTTCTAGGGATACTGACAGATTCAAGCGGCTCACAGCAGTCGGCCCCCGAGTAGACCCTTAGTTCCTTCTACTATTTTATCCACCCCAAGCTATGTGATGTGTGGTAAGAGGCTGAGGACTCCTGGCTGGTGCTCGAGGTTACACCTTGTTCAGCCGATTTCCATAGCATCCCCCTCCTATCCTCCCCTCCCATCCTCATCCCCCCCCTTCTTTCCTTTACTCCTTTTCTTAGTCTTTCCCCTCTTTTCGTCTTTTCTGTCTCTTTCTTTGATCCTTATTGTGTTGAGCCAGCTCGCTTCGGAGCAGGAGGTTTATTAGGGGTCTTATTGTGGCTTCCCCCCTAGGTTGGTGCGACCCGCCGCGGGTGCCGGATACCTGGTTACCGCGGGGGTCTGTTGCCGAACTGGGTGGAAAATAAAACGCACACTTCATATGTCATATCTTGTTTTTAATAGAAATGAGCATTTGTTAATGGTTCTTAACTTTATACACGCGTATCTTAATTGACTGCATATACATTGGCTGGCTCTGTAAAGTCACTCCATTGTACTTATCTTTTCACTTCTGTACTGATTTGTTATAACTCTGAAAATAAAGAATTTAAAAAAAAAAAAGAAAAAGCAGTTTTTTCACAATTTTTTCATTTTTTATATATTTCTTCAGAAATTACATTACAGGTCTGCCATTAAAGTGTTCATGTTACAATGTTGTTACAATGTAATTCCATATGTTTTCGCTTTGTTACTAGTGGATAGATGCTGAAAAACAGCCTTTAAACACACCGCCTCCTGCGTTCTGGGCTTCAGATAAGCATTTTTCTGCGCCAGAGTTGTGTGAGGCTTTTTTTTTCTAGAATATATTGTGAGTCGGTCGCTATGAGGAGTTGCTACCATGCGCTCCCATACAGCGCTGTACTGGTCAAATAGCGACTCGTCACAATGTATTCACCATTACTGCACAGCGACTGAGTCGCTATAAACTAGCGACTCACGGCCGAGCACTGCGACTACTAGCGGGCGCTCTGAAAATGCCTGCTACAGGCGCTCTTCTGTCGCTACCTGGCGTTAGTGATGAATCAGCCTGCCCGTCTGGACAATCTAAAATCTAAAGCGATATTTTTCATTCACACAAAGATTCTTATATTCTTATGGGCCCTTCAGCATTATATCGAAATATATTAAGGGCCTGTTTACGGGATTCGCAGGTGTTTGCTAGTTTAGTGCTGGCCGTGTGCTGTGAGTGTAATGCTGCGGCGATCTGGTCTGTATTGCAGCCGTGAATGCAGGGAGCAAGTAAATAGTTGTGGCATTTACTTGTGAAAAGAGTGCGCTTGACAGCAGGCGAATTGCAGCGGAATTGGGCTGAAAACCCACTTTACAGCTCATGGCAGCATGGAATTTGTCCCAGAATGTATGTATGGTATGTGCTTGTGTTTAGGAATCCTCAAAAAAATATTTTAAAAATCATGTTAAAACCATGTTATTGTTTACTAGTTATCTATCTGACCTTCGTATTAGTTACAGATGTAAAAGTTACATAAACAGACTTCCTTGCAGAAAATAACATTGGTTACTATGGGGTTCGCCCCTAAAAGCTGGTGCACTGAAAAGAATGTTCTTCAGCATTTGCCAGGCAAACGTAAATATGGCAAACATGGCCTTCGTCTGCTGACTAGACTATTTTACATTAGCAAATGATGCAAACTAGCGAAAGTACAGCGAATGGCAGGCGAATGCTTAGAAGCTGATTCATTAGTAACGCCAGGTATCGACAGATGAGCGCCTGTATAGCGGTGCTTAGAGCAACCGTTAGTAGATACTGTCAGCGGGTATTGGCCACTGTAACATAGCGCCTCAGTCACTGTAGTAACATGGCCCACATTGATGAATGTGCTGTATGTTGGGCACTCTAACACCAGTACAGCGCTGCAGCGAGCGAGAGTTAGCGCCAGCTCAGTACGACACACCATACTTATCAAAAAAGGACACACACACAGCGTCAGCGCTCTAAACCTGGTCGCTATAGCATAGAGTGCCAGAGTCTGTTTTTGAACACATATCATCCACCTGTAACAACAACACCGTGACATTAACACTTTAGTGGCAGACCTGTAATGACAATTCTGCATAAAAATATAAAAAGTCAAAAAAGTTTCTAAAAATGTTTGTTTACAGCCAGGAGAGGTCACACAATGATTGGAGCAAAAATAAAAAGTCAAACACGCTGTTTAAAAACAAGCAAATGAATGGCCATTGAAATGTATGGGAGAGCGACAGGTAGCTCTGGAAGCTAGAGTGCTGGCGCTATACACTGAGCCGCCTATACACTAAGGAGGGAGACCCCTGTTAAGCACTACCCAAAACAATCATTTCATACAGGGAATGGTGAGTGTGCTAAAACTGGTAATCCATATTGATACTACAATACACAAAAAAACCTCTGTGGCTCCAGCAATCCACAGACTAAGGACAATTTACCAAGAGAGCACCACTCACCCCCCCCCAAAAATAAATCAGTATCACTAACCAATCTTAATATCAATTCATTTAATACATCAATATATTTGCTTAAAAAACACACATTAGGGACGATACAACATCGCTACAAACATTTAAAAACATATAAACAAAGCTAACCTCAGCAGGAGTGCCTTAAGAAACCCATTATCCCCAAAATACCCACGATATCCCTCCTATTAAACATAACCTATCAAAAACTAATTGTAAAGTGCCAATGTACAAAGTGACAAGTGCAAATGAAGTCAGTACATATACCACACAACTACTGACTAAGATAAATTCACCTCAGTGCAAAATATGATCCCCTCCTGCTGAGAGAGCGTATAATCCACCCACGCATTCCGTGACCGAGTGTAACTTTCTCAAGGTGCCATGATCAGTGCAGCCCGTGCTCCTACCTATATAGTGGCGGAGAAAAGAGCGCCCACCCATGCCACGCTCCCCCTGAGCGCGCGGCGGCCGCACTCACGCCAGAAGGGGAGCTGCGCAGGAGCCCGCCCCCTCTCCCCACCCCGCAAATGGAAAAGCGTCAGAGCCGTGCCCCGCCACACCCCCCAAACCACACCCCCGGCACGCCCCACGCAGCACTGCCGCATAGCGGCGTGCATCCATGGAGACGGCCGGCCGAGGCCGATACACTGAGCCACCTGTAATAATACATCAGACGCTACCAGGCGCTTTTAGAGTCGCTCATCAGATTCGCTTTCAGAAATGTGATTTTGCGTACAGTGCCTGGTGTTCTACCAGACGCTGCCTGCCGCTACGAGGCGCTACCTGGCGCTATCCATTCTTGTATAACCTCCTAATTATAGGCATAAGTTAAACTGTATTTTCTTGAATATGAAAAATACACTATTCAGCTATTTTTTTTAATGAAATAAGCCCAATGGACCTGATGGTGTTATAGCCACTGGAAGCAGTTGGCTTCTTTTGTTGTTTTGCAGACACCAGAACACACCACCAAACATGAGAAGTCTTCTGTTGTTAGCTCATTCCTGAAGCTGCTGGGTATAAGGTGCGTATGGGCTGCTTTTTTTTTTTATTTTGCCCAGTTTTAGCAGAATAGCAGTTGCAATTATTCTGACCAAAGTTGAATTTTGATTGAATGTCTATGCCAAGCTTCAGTATATTTTTTTGGACCATTTATCATGGAGATTAAAATTCCGATCTCAGGCAGTTAAAGAGAGTTAAGCACGGGTTGCCGGGTGCGAATGGGAAAGATTATTCCTAACAATGCCCATATAAATCCCGGGTATTTCATGGATCAGTTTTGGAAAGCTATTTATGAGCATAACCATTCCCTTTGCCACAATGATTTAGCTGGCTGGCGTTTTGTATTGTCTCTTCTCATTATCTTGTTCAGTGATTTATAACTGCTCCTGACAAAAGAAACAAGGCTGTTGACTGTGTAGCGACATTGATCACCAGACTGGAGAGTTCATGGGCTACTAGACTTTTTCTTTCCACGGGTGCACCGCCATACATAATGACCTTTCCAAAAACAGTGCAGCCATTCTATACATGTGCACTATAAAAAAGACATTCATTTCAGATGGACTAAAGAAGCAAAGCAGGAACTTCAGGGATGCTTTGAATGTACAAACTGGGACATTTTCAAATCATGAAATTCAAGTAAATGGACTGACCATGCTACATCATACATTTTGTTAGGATATGTTGATCACCATTAAGTCCTTAATATCCTATATGAACAATAAGCCCTGGTTTAACAGCAAACTCAGGCGCACTCACAATATCAAGGAAAAGGCCTATAGGGATGGTGATAGAAAAGTACCAACATAGTAACATAGTATGTAAAAAGACTTTAGTCCATTCAGTTCAGCCTGTGTACCAGTGGTCTAGTAGCTATAGCTGGAAATGTCATTACAAGGAAGGCATCCAGGCCACTTTTGAACTTTTTTAGTGTATTCCTCAAGACTACCTCTTTTGGCAGAGAGTTCCATAGTTTCACTACTCTTATAGTAAAGAATTCCCTTCTATGCTGATGCAAGAAGCATCTTTCCTCTAACTTTAGTGGATGCCCTCAAGTTTTACTTAAACTTGACAAGAAGATCAGGAAAGTAACAAAATAAACCTGTTGAAGGTACCACCATCATCCTCAGGGGAAGACCGACTAGTAATGAAGGCGTGAAACACGTTAAGATGTGCGGGTTTGGAGCATTGCCATGTCAGTTGCTTTTAAGTGTATTGTGTCATTTTTGTGCTTTTCGGATTAAAAGTGAAGTTTTACATACTGGACGGAGTGCTGGAGTTTCCTTGACTTAGAGTTTCCAAGTCAGTGATGAAACGTTGCTTTAGTAAATTCATTTCAAGAAATGCTTTGGGATGGATTGTGTGTGTGTCCTGCTTGAAAAGTTGGATCTGAACAGTTGTCCCACATTTTCACTGAAATCAATAACAGATCTTTGTAAACAAGTTAAGTATCAATGTGCTTTAAACATTCCCCAATCATCCAAGTTCGGAAGAAAGCTGCAACTCAAAGCTTTAATTACTACAGGCCCGTGGCTCTTGCTTCCATAGCTATGAAAACCTTGGAACGCATAATGCTATGCCTATGAAGGCATAAATAGATCATCACCTGGACCTATTCCAGTTTGCATACATATCATACATAGCCGCCGTATGGGCTCTGGAGGAGTGGTGCTGGCCCGTGGTTAAGGTAAGGGGTTTTTTTCTTTCTAACCCGCTGTCCTGCCTCAGCACCAGGGTAGGGTGGCAGTGCGGGGAGGGGGTCATATTGTGACTGGAATTCCGCTTTAAGGGCCATCAACATGTCAGATTTTGTGGATGTCCACACAGTTAAGAAAGAGCTATAGAATCAGTTATATAGAAATCCTCCTATGTAACAGATCAACTGATGTTATAATTAATCAACCTCTCGCCGCAATTTACAATGAACCATCTAGATCTGCAAGGTACATAAGAACGTTGTCTGTGGATCTCAGCTTTGTATTCAACACCATCAACGCAGTCATCCTCTGAGAGAAAATGCACAGCATCACCCCTTATCTCTGCAGCTAGGTGAACAGTTTTCTATCCAAAAGAACTCAACAAATAAAACGTGGGCCTATAATAGCAAATGTATATATATATATATATATATATATATATATATATATATATATATATACAATTGCGTAACAACCAATGACTCAAAAACCTACAAGTCTTGCCAGAACCCCCACACTGCAGTGTCTTTACTAGTAGTCCCAACTCTAGCCTCCTGCACTCAGGATCCAACAGGGTGCATCCTTGCAGACCCCCTCTAATCCCTTGTTATCCCTCTCATCATTACCCTATGTACCTTGCTGGATTCTCTTATGCCGCCCCTCCTAGATTAAAGTCTGACTCCCTCCTTACATTATTGGCTTTCCAGTGCACCACCAATCTGGTATCCTAATCCTACAGTATGGATTGTTGTACTTCAAATGCTGCTCACCTGCTGTTTGAATTGGGGACTCCCACAAAGTGGCACATTGAAATGTAATAGCTGTGTGGGAGGGAGTCTACTAGTTCTGAAGATGCCTTCTCACTACTCTAACCTCTGTCCATGTACCCCTCCCCCAGTAGAGTTTTTCTATTTATTTCCTTTTTCCCCGAGATCCATTTGATGCCTGGATTTGTAAATGGCTGTCTGGATAGAAGCTACAAGCTTAGGAAATTTGTTGTAGTAGTGGCCGGGCAGAAATCCTTATTGAAGGGAGAATGGAGCTGGATGGTGCTCAATCTCAGCAGTTTTAAAAATTGGAGTGAACGGAAAAGCTGCAGGGGATGAAAGGTAAGTATAGACTTTGTGTTGTTGACGCCTGTACAGGTATGTGTAACACAAAGCCACCACTGCACATCACCAAAAGAATACCATACCCAGATTGAAGAAATGGGGGAGGAGGCAGAATTATGTTTTGAAGCTGTTTTTCTACAGCTGGAACTGGGGATTTAGTGAATTAGGAAAAATTACAGTTATCAGTCAATTCTGGTACAGAACCCTCAGACCTTTGCTAAAAAGCTGAAGATGAATAGGAATTACACCTTCAAACATACCACTAACTAAAACGCACCTCTATATGAGCAAAGGAATGGCTTCACTAGAAGACCAATGTTTGGAATGGACCAGCCTGAGCCCAGACCTGAATCCAATTGAAAATCTGTGCATTTTATATGTGCAGGTCATTGGGAGGCTTGAAACCCACCTTCTTTTCTTCTTTCTTGCTTTCTTTTCCCCCTTACCTTTTCTCTTCACTTACTCTATCTCTTCCTTATCTTTCCCTCCAGCAACAGTTACGGGATTGTTTATAATTAGCAAGCCCACCATATTCTGCTAGTGGGTCTCCGGTCGTTGCCGGGGATTGGGTCTTTATGCAGAGTGCAGCCATGGGCAAGATTCTAGATTCAGTTTAAGTAATTATACTTTTAATTGCACTTGTATTATTCATGCCATGTTTGTATGGTTTCAAGAACACCAGTTGGATCCCATAGGTAGGGATCATAATGTGCAAAAATTGAATGTATTGTATGTAACTTTTTATTTTCATTTTTTCGAAAAAAAATATTCTGAAAATCTGTGCATTGAAGAGGGTGGTACAGGGGAGATGCCTTTACCATCTGACCCAAAAAATGCTGAATGCTGTCCTAAATTCAAAAGGTCATTGAACAGGATGTGCAGTTTTCTGCAGTCATATTTATTTACTTCTTTACTTTTATTTTCATCTCTGTAAAGGATTTTATTTCCCTTTTTAATGGTTTTGTAAAAATTATAGGTGAAATTAAAGTTCAGAAATGTTTGGTATGATGTTTTTACAAAAAAACTGCTATTATAGCAGGGGTGTATAGACTTCTCATATCTATTGTAGATTCACGATCGGGGAAGGGAAGCATTACATTTAATTTCTTAAAAAATCCATGTGAAAACTGACTCTACTTGGCCAAATAATAAAAACAATCTTTATAGGAAAAGACAAAGGGAACATTCTAGTCAACCTAAGGTCTGAAATCTAAAAATGTTCACATGTCAAACAGCACACCTACAATGGAGAATGGTATAGTATTATGGCAAGCTTTTAATTAGCAGCTAGGCAATAAACGGAAGAATAGGTGGTGCAGTATGTGTAGTCTGGCGGATATATACACGTGGGTGAAAGTTCACCGTCATTATAATAGTGATCAGAAACACAAGCCCATCGAAGCCCTGACTCTTGCTGTGGTCCTTTGTCGAGAACAAAAAGATGAATGTCCTACAATGACCCAGTCAAAGGCCTGATCTCAATCAAAAAAGCTACAAGCTACAAGTCGCAGCTCCTTACAGTAATCCAACCAGCATGAACCACTGGAGCAAATCTGTTTGAGAGAATCGAATAACAAGTTCCAAATTGTGTGCAAAGCTGTTCCTGTTCCTGCCCGTTCCTGTAAAGGATTGCTATAGAAAATGTCCACCGCAATGGTAAATGAATAAAACTCAAAAAAACTCTTTGTTTTAAAGGAAAATACAAATGTAGGGTAGGGTATCCTATTTAGAAAAATATTTTGTTAAAAAAAAATTTGAGCACACCTGTGTTCTTCCTGCCAAAGCAATACCTCCCCCTGACATCATCTTCAAGGCCTACATTAGAGAAATGGTGGGGAGGGAACAACTCTGTGAAAGCCTCAAATCAATAGGAGACATGCTTTATTGCAGTGCACAGCTATTGCTTTCCACCATTATCCAGAGTTCCATGACTGATTTTGACTTCCTAAGGATCTTTATATTTAGGGGCATCCCAAATCAGGATCAATTGTTAAATTCTTATGGTTAAGAGGTCCACTCTAATGTTATTCTGGGAATTTTTCTCTGTATCAGGCATAATTAGTCACTAGTTCTGAGCTGCAGATTTGGTTAAAGTTAAATTAAAATGCATTTACATTTTTTTCTAGCATCATTAAATGTCAGTGGTCACCTTTATCCAACTAATGTATATGAACGTAAAATCAAATAGAATAAACCTCCTTTAACTCTAATAAGCTTCTGAATTAACACTATAGGCCCCCCGTGTCCTAATGCATTTTTACAGTTAAAGAGGAACAAAACCCAAGATTTTCACCTAGAATAGCTCCTCCTACCGGGGCATTCCAATTTTCAATGTGTAGTCTACATGATCAGCCAAAACCTCACCTTTTTCTCTTTTCCACGTTTCCACGATGTAGATTTCCTGGATGGAGCACATTTCATTGTCTCTAGCTGTGGGTCTGTGCCAGCCATTCAGAAATCCCTAGTGGGGGAACTTGCCCCAGCTAAAGCTATTGTGGGGATGTGGCGTAGGATTGCCAGTGGGGTGAGTATTCCAGGCTACCCCCCCAAAAGCATCACATAGCAGGGCATCCCGATTACAGATGCCCCATAAAGTAGGAGAACAACGGCCCTAGAGTCTTATAGAATCTAGGGAGGTTTTCCTCCTTAAAGAATAATCCCTATTTAACTGATTTAAACATTTCTCTCCTATGCTATAGGTCCTCTTAAAAAAAATTGTGTAACTTTAGATTAGAATTCCCTATTTAAATATAGTTTACCATTGGTATATAAAGCTGAAGCTCCCCTTAATTTATATGAAAAATTCAATTACCTATTTTTAGCTGTCAACTCAACACCTAAGGATACAAATGTATCAGTATGTGTGATATTTCATGATTATGGCCTTGATTCAGTAAACTTTCCCTAAAGAATCTCTAAAAATAATAGGGGCCGTTTCATGTCTTTTTTCCAGGATGAGGTAACTTACCTGCTGGCCAGTCCCGCAAGGTTCCCCAGTACCGGTGGCAGCAGGATTGCAAGCAGGCATCTCTCTCTGGAGGTTCAACTCCGATAGTGACCAGGGCTGCTTTGCTCCCGATGCCGTTCGGCCTCCCTTCGTCTGGTGTTGCTACGCAACGCCAGCGCTGCCTCCGTCCAGATCAACACTGGAGGTCATTTTAAACCCCTCTCCAAGAACTAGCACAAGGCTGACCATATTGTGCAACGTATGTTCTGTTCCAACCATTCTTGTGAACTTAGCCTTTTGAACTGTAATTCCAAGTCCTTTTCCTGACCACATCTTGTGCCAAACCCTGTTGCTGGTCCTGCCACGTTCCGGCACGTTCTGGCACATTTAGTGCCAGGGCCGGCATCAGCACATGGCAAGGTGGGGCAGCTGTCGGGGGCCCTAGGCCTCCAGGGGGGCTCACTGACAAGGCCAGCCTTTGGGGTGTGTGGCGACGCTTGACCGGTGGTGGACTGGGAGGAGCACTGCCCCAGCTGGTGCCCACATCTCCTTGCGGCGCGCAAGCAATGACGGAGGTGGCGGTGCAACACTATGCAACAATAGGGTTCTGCTGCTGCCTAAGCTGTCCCAGGCAGAGAGGAAGGGGCCTCCACACCATGTGACAGGTGCACTGGCAGGCTACAGGCAATTAAGCAGCAAGTGGAAACAAGGAGACCGGGAGTGCAAGGCAGGAGGGAAAGTACTGTAGGCGTACATTTTTTTTTCTTTAAAGAAGGTTATTTTTTTTTTTCCTCAGGTCAGATTTAAAGGTTTGGTGCACTTCAAAGTTCCTCAGTGATGTGACGCGACTTTTCACCATAAAGGGGCCCACTGAGACTATGCAGCCCAAGGGCCCACATAAACCTGGAACCAGCCCTGTTCAGTGGCAAGTCTTTTTGCCAACCTTGCCAAGTCACACAATGCTATATTGACTGTGCATTTCTAGTGATCCGTTACAGCCACGAAAGATAAAATAAGGCAAGGTTTAAAGAACATTTATGAATGCTTGAAAACGAATATATTTCAATGGGTCCAATGTTTGTAATTCTCAAGATTTACTTAAAATGTAAGGTTATAACTTATTTTGAAAAATGTATGTATCGATAAAGAGAAGAAGACTTTGATGGTTAAGCATCGATCCAGTAAACCTAAATTTAAACATCTCATGAAAATAATGAATGTTTTGGTCTTTAACTTTAAACAAGGCATGTGATAAAATAAGGTAAGGAGGACGTTAGAGCAGGATTTTCACCTAAAATCTTCACTAGATTAATTTCTAATGTAACAAATTTTATTTGCAGCCATGAACCAGTAAACTTTATGAAAAATATATAATGAAAATAAGGGTCATTTCAGAATGTATTTCAGACATTAAATAAAATAAGGTGTGATTAAAAGAACAGAAAACTTCACATGATTTTATAAATGATTTAACCCTTTAACTGCCAGTTGTTGTCACCCTCTGTTGCCACACCATTTTTCACTATTTTGCGTTATACAGGTTTAACTGTAATTTTTGAAGGAATGTCCAGGGATTTCGCGGGAATATTGTATATTGTCTTTTTTCAGTCTATGTTTTTACATCAAATGTTTTGTTTTTTATTTTTTAGTGTATTCTCAATATTTGGGTGTAATATGGAAAATTATATTTTTTATACATGGTAGTGTTTTTTGTAATAAACAGCGGTACCACATATGTATTGGTAGACACCCTTTCCTGCCCAGAAGTAGGAGACTTTCAAATAAAATACAACTACTATGCTCACCTTGCAGTTTTTCAAGAAACACAACCAGTTTCATTTGAAATTCCCCCACAAACTACATATTCTCTGGAAGAACTCATCTTAAGCATGCTAGGCGTACTTTGGCCCTTATTCATCAAGCGATAGCGCCAGGTAGTGTCTGACGAGCGCCAGGTAGCGGCAGCTAACGGCGACTACCGACTCAAGTACGCCCGGCGGCGGTCACAATGACGCATTTATCAAGCAAAATGAGGCTAGCGCCGGCGAGAGCGACGGCTAGCGCGGCATTCATCATGAAGCCGCCTGGACCGAACAGCGCCGCTGCAAATTCCCTCACAGCGCCAGGTATGAGCTGTCGCTCCCTGGCGATGTCCAATGCATTTCAATGGAGCAATCTATTTTTAATCATAATTAATTGGTATTAATTTTTTTTTTTTTTTTTAATGTCAAAAAATCGGACACCACTTCTGCAATGTTAGGATTTATTTTTAAGTCAAAAAAAAAATTTAAAAAAATATGTGCAGAATTGATCAAACAGGTCTGAGATTAATGTATTCATATTACAAAATGATTCTAAAAACATGTATAATGTTACATTCAAAAAATATGGTTGTTTAGGGGTTAAAAACTAGTTAATACACATCGCCGCCAGCGCTCTGGGGTTTAAACAAGGAATGGACAGCGACAGCACATTCGGAGCGTGATTTGTTGATGAATATGAAGCTAGCCGTTCGCTCTGGCCATTCGTTGTCAGGCGCTCACATACAACGCTGGACCTGTGAAACAGCGACCCCCCAGCCCGTATTCAACATTACCGCACACCGACTGAGTCGCTGTCATCAAGCTAATGCCGGCCAAGCACAGCGAATACTGGCTGGCGCTGAAAAAATCACGCTACAGTCGCTCATCTGTTGCTACCTGGCGCTATTAATGAATCGGCCTCTAGGTTTGTTGTCGTGGGCACAGTTTTCTGGACTCAAACTTTCAACAAATGTTCTGGTTGCACAGTGTTTCACTAAATAATAAAACACTAGAATTTAAACCCCAGCTAGATATCCTAGCTAAATCTGATAGTGCAAGGCCCCTTGAACAGAACAATACCCAACATGCATAGGTTATTTTAACACTTAAATACCAGCCTACATGAGATTTTGTCACCTCTGTCTCTGTTGACAGGCCATTTTTCACCATGTATGTTTACCTATGATTTTTGCAGGCATCTCTAGGAATTTCTGGGAAAATTATATTATTATTATATAATATATTTATATAATAAATAGTATATATTTATTTATTTGGGCTTTAACATGAAGTGTCTTGTTTGTAACTTTTTCTGTGTTTTATGATTTTTTTTTGGAGTACAAAATGTAAAAGTAAAAAATATACATTTTAAGAAAACCATATTGCATGTGAAAGCCTGATTCCTTGTGGTTACAATGGTACCACATATGTATCAGTAACCCCCCTTTCCTGCCCTGGAGACCCCTCAAGCTCAAAAGAGAGCTTTATGACATTTTCATATGAAATAGAACTACTATCCAGACTACCAAGGGTTAAACTAAAAAACATTGGCATGGGGGATTCCAGGCTTTTTAAAAATGTTTAAATGTTTTTATTTATTTTTAAACACTTTAAAAATGTTTTAAAAAATATGGTGGATTTTCCCCTATTCAGCATAACCAGCCCAGGCACCAGCTATGAGGGCTTGTAAACCTGGAGGCTAAAAGCCCACATAGCCTTTTGCGGGCCACATGCTCTTCTTACCCCTCCCCAGCTTTGGGGAGGCAGGTAATGGGGCTTGCCACAGGTGACTTGCCAGTCCCTTAAACCTTGTGAACTGATACAGGGTTCTCATGGACCCCTTACTTGTTCACAAAGGGTTAAATGATTACCCCAGTGATCACTACTGTTATACTTAGAGATGAGCGAACCGGTTCGGACGATCGGCGGGCCGGTGACAGCGGAGCCGGCCGGCCCGCTCCCACCATGCCGGCATTTAAAAAAACAAAAAAAAAAAAAAAAAGCATTTTTGCCGGCATGGTGGGAGCGGGCGCCTCTGATGACGCGCCCTCAGATGACAGCTGAGAGCGGCGCCGGCCTCCACGCTCCGGACCTGCAGGTAAGTGTTTGCTTTTTTTTGAAATGCCGGCATGGTGGGAGCGGGCCGGCCGGTTCCGCTGACAGCGGAGCGGGCCGGCCGGTTCCGCTGACAGCGGAGCGGGCCGGCCCGCTCCCACCATGCTGGCAAAAATGCTTTTTTTTTTTTGTTTTTGTTTTTTAAATGCCGGCATGGTGGGAGCGGGCCGGCCGGCCGGCTTTACCGGCCCGCCGGCCGGCTCCGCTCCCACCATGCCGGCATTTATGATGGGGAACTTCGTAAAAGTTCGATTCGGCCGAACCCGAATTTCTTTGTGAAATTCGGCGAATCGGCCGAATCGAACTTTTCAAAAGTTCGCTCATCTCTAGTTATACTGGAAGAGCGGAATTACATCATCCCGTTCTTCCTAAAAGTACCCCTCCCATTGGGGGCCATAAGAGCTCTCAGAAGTAGGGGGCATGTGTTGGGCCTTCTCCTGCTGGCTGAAGCCCCCAGGGGGGATTGGAGGCCCCCAGGGAAAGAAGAGAACCGTGCTGATGGATCGCATGTGAAGGTGAGCTTTTTTGTCTTCTTTTAAATCAGCAAAATGTCAGCTACGTAAGTTTCACATAGCTGGCACTTAACTGCCAGAGAGACAGCTAATTTAGACTCATGTAGCTGGCACTAATTGGGTTAAATGGTCACATTTAATGTTTAACCCTTTAAGTGCCAGCCTACCTAGATTTTTTGTCACACTACTTTTCACGTTTTTGTGCTACACATGTTCAAACTTGATTTTTGAAGGGATTTACAGGGATTTTCCAGGAAAATTATATATTATTTTTTTTCAGCAGAGTCTGGGCTTCAACATGAAATGTCTTGTTTGGCCTTATTTTTGTGTATTCTTAATACTTTTGGGTGAAATATGTGAAAAAAATAAAAACATCTATTTTTTACAATTTGTAAAAAATAGGGCCTCATTTTTTTATTGGAATTTTAAGGGTTAAAAACCCTTAAAATCCCCCCCAAAAATGATGTAGGGCCCCCCTTACCCAGCATTACCATCCCTGACCAGCTATGGGGGCTTGTAGAACAGGGCGCAGGGGCCAGCGTTGGGGGCCCCTGGCCCTGCAGGCTACTAGCCCACATAGCCACTAAGTGGCCCGGGCCCTTCTGCACCCCCCTGGCCGTTGGGGAGCCAGGTAATGGGGGGCTGGGGGTTTTGGCAAGTCACCCACTAGCCGCAGGTGATTGCCAGCCCCAGAGCCTTGTGAACTGGTATAAGGTGTCTAATGGACCCCTTACCAGTTCACAAAGGGTTAAGTAAAAAAAAAGACACAGACACAAAATTCTTTGTTTATTCTTTTTTCACTTATACTTACCTCTGATCCAGTGTCCCGCGCCACTGCAGATGACAGTTGTCGGTAGTGATCGGAGCAGGGAGGGTGGGAGGCAGGGAGATCAGAGCCACCCTGCCTCCCACCCTCCCTGCTCCGATCGCTATCCACATGTGACAGATCGGAGCCGGTATACGAGGAGCAGGATGGCGTCATCCCGCTCCTCCCACAAGTGGGTGGGGCTAGGGGCGGTGCCAGCGCCAACAGAAGAGGATGGTGGGGTCCTCACCCGAAGCGCGGTAAGTCCAGGGGGGATCGGAGCCCCCTCTGGTGAAGAGAAGACCCGGGGAGAGCGATAGGGCTGTCAGGTGAGACATTAATTTGTGTCATTTTTAATTTTTTTTTTTCTTTCAGATGGCGCAGGGGGAGGGGGGGGGTATTCCGGGCCCCCTCCTGAAGATCAGAGGCCCGGGGGCAGAAATCAAACAAGTGATGATTGAAGAGAATTGCTGGCACTATCAAACGAGGGGTCAGGTAAGTCTGTATCTTTTTTACATTTTTTTTTATGGGGCTCTAGAGTCAGCTATGTGAATCTCACGTAGCTGGCACTTAACGGTTGGAGAGGCAGCTAAGTGAGACTCGCGTAGCTGGCACTAGAAGGGTTAAAGCCTTTTGAGCCGTAACAATATCCAATCAATGTGAAATGTAAGAAGTTTTACTTTCATAAGAAAATGAAACGAGTTCTAGTGAGAGTTGTAAATAATTTGTCCATTTTCTGAATCACACCTTTTTTTAACTCATGCCTTATTTCGAATGAAGCAAGAAACAGTTCTAATTTCATGAGATATTTCTGAACACATTTTCTAAATCAATGCCATAATGTTGTATCAGTTCTTTTTTTTTCTTTACAGTCTTCAACACTTTTTGTTGGGTTACTGCCGACTTCATCACAGACCTGAAACGATTAATAAGTTCATTGTCACGTTTTACCATTGGCCATTCCATCATAGCTATCCATAAATAAATACATGTTTTACGCCTACAATATGTTTTTCTCCCCCTTTATGGGACAAGAATTTCAGTTATGGAGACTATTGTCAAGTCATCACTTCCTCATTGTTTGGCAGCAAATGGCAGCCAATAATGTGACCACCACCAACCAATCAGCATTAATGTGCAAGCCCACTCGGCAAGCCCAATTGGTTACTGGCAGTCACATGATTGGCAGCCATACAATGAAAGAGGAATTTGGCTGACTTGACTTTTTAAAGATGTATACACAATGTCATACAAATCCAAATGGCTGTCTTCCAACTTGATAGATCTCTGACAATTATTCCTTATATTCATAAGTAGTAATGCAGTTAAATCAGTTAATTATTTTGCTGGTAAAACTGCTTACATTTCTTTTTCTCTAATTTTGTCTCATAAAACACCAGCTACATGGCAACTTTTGCTATATGAGTTAATTAATACAATTACAATTTAATATATTCACATTTAAATTATTACATTTACATTTTCAAAGTACACTTCTAATAATTAAAATATTAGACCAACCTTCGTGGGATGTTTATAGTGGCTGGTCTCACACTATGTGGGATAAAGGTTGCAAAAGGCTAGGAAAGGTAATAAACTTTATGATGCAACATCTTTTACCATCACAGATACTGTATTGCCAAGAATATATATATATATATATATATATATATATATATATATATATATATAATGAATTTATTTGATTTTTCATACAGGGTAAAAATAATATTAGTAATAATTTTGTAATAATAATAATAATAGTAGTATTAACCTATTAAAGGTAAAACATTTATCATTTTTATGTTTCTTTTTATTAAATTTTCCGTTTTTATTATATTCTATATTAATAGTGCTTATTTCAGCATAGAATAATTGCCAACATGAAAAGGTTCACAATAAAATGAATAGTATTAGTAAATTACAGCCTTGAGTACCAGTTAGGAAGATTTGGGAAAAGGACAATTTAAGAAGGAAATAGGAAACACTTGCCAATGGAAACTAAGCAGAGCATCTAACAGGACATTTCTGTCATGCTACTTCCACTTTCCTTCAAATACAAATATTTTATGCTTTGAAATGATGATGCCTCCAAACATATGTTTCTCTTTAAATTTTTAGGAACTAATTTTAAAGTCATTATTCACCTAATCATTGTAATTGTTTAACATTTGATCTGCCCTCTGTTAAAATGCTCAAGCTGTAATGGCCACAAGCAGTAGTTTAACACTTCCCTTTCTTTGAAGAGCGGGGAGGAAAACATCTGTCTTTGAAAAACTGAAATAATACAGTTGACTGTAGTTTGTTTATTTTAGAGGTTTTAAGAGAATTTGAAATTTTTATTTTTTTTTAAGATATATTCTTGTCGTCTTGCAACCCTAATGTCATCAATCATAACTGATTGCTTTGCCATCAGCTTGAATTGTTTTTTCTTTTTTTTCAAAAATTCCAAAGCAAGGACATTTGCTTAAGGCTATGGGCACATGAACATTATTAACATCACATTACACTTCCTTTTCCAAACACTTTAAAGCGCATAAATAGTCTTTCTGTGTTTCCATCATTTTGTTGCCTAATCCTTGTAAGCTTCTTAACTGTGACTGTGAACAATTAGAATGGCTAGAGTTATGGATTTAACATTTGAGGAAAGTTCATTTGTAAAAATGGGAAAAGAGTTCATATGAGAGGATGGAAGCTAATTGGCAAACCCACAAATCGTACTGAAATTATTTCCAAATATGTGAATAACACATTGGTTTTAGTCTTGCGGTTAGAAAAATATAACTAGGAAGTGGTGTTCCCAGGGAGTTCTGTAACAATTATGATATCATGTGATTCAGTTGATTCAGATTCTTTTTCAGTTGTATTTTTTACTTACTGATGTACTTGTGGGTAAGGGCAAGTTAGGAAGGCACCTCTGAACTGCATAGTGGATACGTTTAGACTTTAGCAGTATCCATGATAGTTGGGGATCGACTGGAGTCACACTCTTCCTAAATGCCATACCAAGGAATACGCCAGATTGCATGTTGTACTCACAGGTGGAGAGTCCATGTAGGTTAGTGGTTATCAACTTATAAATTGTCAATGAATCAGAATCCCTTATTATTGCCAGGTATATATAAGCATAAATACATCAAAAGAATTTCTTTTCAGCAAGAGTGGCATTAAAAAGTTGGGGGTGGGGACAGAACAATAGTAACATGTCTAAACAGGCAAAAAGTAGTCCACCATTCACAGTGATGTTATGTTATGCTAAGTACACTAAAGTACATCTACAAGTGTGGAGTGATCTGGTAAAATGCCATTATTTGTACATAGATGTTCTTGACCTTGTACTCTAAAGCGGCTTAAAAATATTGCTAGCCCTACTTTAAAGCGGACCAGCAGTCAAAAATGATTTAAACCAGGCCAACACAACAAACAGTGCTCATATGCATCCCTCCCCAGGGCAATTTAGATTGCTGCACATAAAAAAGAATTTACCATTATGCTTTACCAAGTGCGGAGATTGCGCTGTGCAGTGGCATCAAGTGGGCGGAGGAAAGGTGGCGGCGCATGGTGCGGGCCTCGGACAAACCTCACCACTGGGTTGCGGCAGAGGTAAGTGATTCTTTTTTGCAACACCCCCATCCTACCTCAGAGCTGGGAAAGGGCTTGGAAAATAGGCCATGTTGGCTGGTGTGGCCCTTTAATGGCGGCGTGTTGCGGTATTTTGAGAACACACCAAATTTTCAATGTTATACAAGCTGTTCACTGTCCCATGAAAAAGATAGAATAACATATTTACAAAGATGTGAGAGGTCGACTTTTGTGAGATACTGTATATAGAGATGAGCGAACTTTTGAAAAGTTCGATTCGGCCGATTCGCCGAATTTCACAAAGAAATTCGGGTTCGGCCGAATCGAACTTTTACGAAGTTCCCCATCAAAAATGCCGGCATGGTGGGAGCGGGGCGGGCCGGTAAAGCCGGCCGGCCCGCTCCCACCATGCCGGCATTTAAAAAACAAAAAACAAAAAAAAAGCATTTTTGCCGGCATGGTGGGAGCGGGCCGGCCCGCTCCGCTGTCAGCGGAACCGGCCAGCCCACTCCCACCATGCCGGCATTTAAAAAAAAAGCAAACACTTACCTGCAGGTCCGGAGCGTGGAGGCCGGCGCCGCTCTCAGCTGTCATCTGAGGGCGCGTCATCATCTGAGGGCGCTGACAGCGGAGCGGGCCGGCCGGTTCCGCTGACAGCGGAGCCGGCCGGCCCGCTCCCCCCATGCCGGCAAAAATGCTTTTTTTTTTTTTTTTGTTTTTTCAATGCCGACATGGTGGGAATGGAATTTGTAATGGATTATTTATTCATGTTGTTTGTATTCTGAGATGTCCTTGTGTGTCTCAGAATTGATCTCAGGAGCATTACCCCAGAGACAATAAACATTCAAGCCTAGAAGATAGTGATATAATGTACAGCATTTGCATATACAGTATATATGTATACAGTTTGTGTGTAATCAGTCTATTTATAGCAGAGCTTCACAAACTTTTTTGGTCATTATCCTTACCTCTGCTTCTTCTCCAGTGGTTCCTGCACATACAGCGTACACACCTGGCTCTATTCAGCGGGTAGGCATGGCTGACGCTTGGGAATGGGAGGGGGGAAATGCCACACTAACTATGGGGATGGAATGGGGAATGGGAGGGGGGAATGCCACACTGCCTATATGGGGAATGGGAGGGGAGAAATGCCACACTGCCTATATGGGGAATGGGAGGGGGGAATGCCACACTGCCTATATGGGGAGTGGGAGGGGAGGAATGCCACACTGCCTATATGGGGAATGGGAGGGGGGAATGCCACACTGTCTATATGGGGAATGGGAGGGGGGAATGCCACACTGCCTATATGGGGAATGGGAGGGGGGGAATGCCACACTGACTATATGGAGAATGGGAGGGGAGGAATGCCACACTGCCTATATGGGGAATGGGAGGGGGGAATGCCACACTGCCTAAATGGGGAATGGGAGGGGGGAATGCCACACTGCCTATATGGGGAATGGGAGGGAGGAATGCCACACTGCCTATATAAAGACTAGGAGGGGGGAATTGCCACACTGCCTGTATAGAGAATGTGAGGGAGGAGTCTGCCACACTGCCTATATGGGGAATGGGAGGGGGAAATGCCACACTGCCTATATGGGGAATGGGAGGGGGAAATGCCACACTGCCTATATGGGGAATGGGAGGGGGAAATGCCACACTGCCTATATGGGGAATGGGAGGGGAATGTCACACTGCCTATATGGGGAATGGGAGGGGGGAAATGCCACACTGCCTATATGGGGAATGGGAGGGGAATGTCACACTGCCTATATGGGGAATGGGAGGGGGGATTCCACACTGCCTATATGGGGAATGGGAGGGGGGAATGCCACACTGCCTATATGGGGAATGGGAGGGGAATGTCACACTGCCTATATGGGGAATGGGAGGGGGGAAATGCCACACTGCCTATATGGGGAATGGGAGGGGAATGTCACACTGCCTATATGGGGAATGGGAGGGGGGAATGCCACACTGCCTATATGGAGAATGGGAGGGGGGAATGCCACACTGCCTATATGGAGAATGGAAGGGGAATGTCACACTGCCTATATGGGGAATGGGAGGGGGGATTCCACACTGCCTATATGGGGAATGGGAGGGGGAATGTCACACTGCCTATATGGGGATGGGAGGGGGGAATGCCACACTGCCTATATGGGGAATGGGAGGGGGGAATGTCACACTACCTATATGGAGAATGGGAGGGGGGATGTCACACTGCCTATATGGGGAATGGGAGGGGAGGAGTGCCACACTGCCTATATGGGGATGGGAGGGGGGAATGCCACACTGCCTATATGGGGAATGGGAGGGGGAATATCCCACTACCAATATGGGGAATGGGAGGGGGGAATGTCACACTGCCTATATGGGGAATGGGAGGGGGGAATGTCACATTGCCTATATGGGGAATGGGAGGGGGGAATGTCACACTACCTATATGGAGAATGGGAGGGGGGATGTCACACTGCCTATATGGGGAATGGGAGGGGGGAATGTCACACTGCCTATATGGGGAATGGGAGGGGGAATGTCACACTGCCTATATGGGGAATGGGAGGGGGGAATGTCACACTACCTATATGGGGAATGGGAGGGGGAATGTCACACTACCTATATGGAGAATGGGAGGGGGGAATGTCACACTACCTATATTGAGAATGGGAGGGGGGAATGTCACACTGCCTATATGGGGATGGGAGGGGAATGCCACACTGCCTATATGGGGAATGGGAGGGGGGAATGCCACACTGCCTATATGGGAAATGGGAGGGGGGAATGTCACACTGCCTATATGGGGAATTGGAGGGGGAATGTCACACTGCCTATATGGGGAATGGGAGGGGGAATGCCACACTGCCTATATGGGGAATGGGAGGGAGGAATGCCACACTGCCTATAAAAAGATTAGGAGGGGGGAATTGCCACACTGCCTGTAAAGAGAATGTGAGGGAGGAGTCTGCCACACTGCCTATATGGGGAATGGGAGGAGGGAATGCCACACTGCCTATATGGGGAATGGGAGGGGGGAATGTCACACTGCCTATATGGGAAATGGGAGGGGGAATGTCACACTGCCTATATGGGGAATGGGAGGGAGGAATGCCACACTGCCTATAAAACGATTAGGAGGGGGGAATTGCCACACTGCCTGTAAAGAGAATGTGAGGGAGGAGTCTGCCACACTGCCTATATGGGGAATGGGAGGAGGGAATGCCACCCTGCCTATATGGGGAATGGGAGGGGGGAATATCACACTGCCTATATGGGGAATGGGAGGGGGAATGTCACACTGCCTATATGGGGAATGGGAGGGGGAATGCCACACTGCCTATATGGGGAATGGGAGGGAGGAATGCCACACTGCCTATAAAAAGATTAGGAGGGGGGAATTGCCACACTGCCTGTAAAGAGAATGTGAGGGAGGAGTCTGCCACACTGCCTATATGGGGAATGGGAGGAGGGAATGCCACCCTGCCTATATGGGGAATGGGAGGGGGGAATGTCACCCTGCCTATATGGGGAATGGGAGGGGGAATGTCACACTGCCTATATGGGGAATGGGAGGGGGAATGTCACACTACCTATATGGGGAATGGGAGGGGGGAATGTCACATTGCCTATATGGGGAATGGGAGGGGGGAATGTCACATTGCCTATATGGGGAATGGGAGGGGGAATGCCACACTGTCTATATGGGGAATGGGAGGGGGAATGTCACATTGCCTATATGGGGAATGGGAGGGGGGAATGTCACATTGCCTATATGGGGAATGGGAGGGGGGAATGTCACATTGCCTATATGGGGAATGGGAGGGGGAATGTCACACTGCCTATATGGGGAATGGGAGGGGGGAATGCCACACTGCCTATATGGGGAATGGGAGGGGGGATGTCACACTGCCTATATGGGGAATGGGAGGGGGGAATGTCACACTACCTATATTGAGAATGGGAGGGGGGATGCCACACTGCCTATATGGGGAATGGGAGGGGGGAATGTCACACTGCCTATATGGGGAATGGGAGGGGGGGATGCCACACTGCCTATATGGGGAATGGGAGGGGGAATGTCACACTACCTATATGGGGAATGGGAGAGGGGAATGTCACACTGCCTATATGGGGAATGGGAGGGGGAATGTCACACTGCCTATATAGGGAATGGGAGGGGGGAATGCCACACTGCCTATATGGGGAATGGGAGGGGGGAATGCCACACTGCCTATATGGGGAATGGGAGGGGGAATGCCACACTGCCTATATGGGGATGTGAGGGGGGAATGTCACACTGCCTATATGGGGAATGGGAGGGGGAATGTCACACTGCCTATATGGGGATGTGAGGGGGGAATGTCACACTGCCTATATGGGGAATGGGAGGGGGGAATGTCACACTGCCTATATGGGGAATGGGAGGGGGGAATGCCACACTGCCTATATGGGGAATGGGAGGGGGAATGCCACACTGCCTATATGGGGATGTGAGGGGGGAATGTCACACTGCCTATATGGGGAATGGGAGGGGGAATGTCACACTGCCTATATGGGGATGTGAGGGGGGAATGTCACACTGCCTATATGGGGAATGGGAGGGGGGAATGTCACACTGCCTATATGGGGAATGGGAGGGCGGAATGCAACACTGCCTATATGGAGAATGGGAGGGGGAATTTCACACTGCCTATATGGGGATGTGAGGGGGGAATGTCACACTGCCTATATGGGGAATGGGAGGGGGAATGCCACACTGCCTATATGGGGATGTGAGGGGGGAATGTCACACTGCCTATATGGGGAATGGGAGGGGGGAATGCCACACTGCCTATATGGGGAATGGGAGGGGGGAATGCAACACTGCCTATATGGAGAATGGGAGGGGGAATGTCACACTGCCTATATGGGGAATGGGAGGGGGGGAATGCCACACTGCCTATATGGGGAATGGGAGGGAGGAATGCAACACTGCCTATATGGAGAATGGGAGGGGGAATGTCACACTGCCTATATGGGGATGGGAGGGGGGAATGCAACACTGCCTATATGGGGAATGGGAGGGGGGATGTCACACTGCCTATATGGGGATGGGAAGGGGGAATGCCACACTGCTTATATGGGGAATGGGAGGGGGGAATGCCACACTGCCTATATGTGGAATGGGAGGGGGAATGTCACACTGCCTATATGGGGATGGGAGGAGGGAATGCCACACTGCCTATATGGGGAATGGGAGGGGGGATGTCACACTGCCTATATGGGGATGGGAAGGGGGAATGCCACACTGCTTATATGGGGAATGGGAGGGGGGAATGCCACACTGCCTATATGGGGAATGGGAGGGGGGAATGCAACACTGCCTATATGGGGAATGGGAGGGGGAATGTCACACTGCCTATATGGGGATGGGAAGGGGGAATGCCACACTGCCTATATGGGGAATGGGAGGGGGGAATGCCACACTGCCTATATGGGAAATGGGAGGGGGGAATGCAACACTGCCTATATGGGGAATGGGAGGGTGCCACTATGCCTGTGAGTGGGGAATTCTGGACAAGTCTATTATTTGGTTCTTGGGGGGACAGTGTTTTAGCAAAACACTAGGTTCAGAATATTTTTCTACTTATTTTCCTCCTCCAATTCCTAAGTGCGTCCTATAAGCAGGTGCATCTTATAGGGCAAAACATACTGTAATTCAAGGTGGGTGCTGGAAGATATGAGCAAAGAAGGGTAGAGGTAGATAGAGGTAAGGGGGCTGTGGTAAGGTGGGCATAGATGGGACAGGAAGTAGAGTGTTGGGCAGAGTTGAATTAGGCAAGAGTAAGGTTAGCAGTGCTGGCTATAGATAGACAGAGGTGGGGTGTACAGAGGTATAATGGGAGGAGGTAACTAGAGGTGGGCAAAAGTGATATGGGTAGAGAAGCATGGATAGAGGTGAGGTGGACAGAGGTGAAGTAGGAAAAGTTGAGGAGATGAGGCATGCTTAACTCTGAAACTCCTAGTGTTGCTGGGCCCAAATGATGATTTATGGAATTTCAAGTATCCCTATATTTCCAATCATTGATCTGTGAAGCAAAACTTGTGCTGATCAAAGGGCATTTTAGGGCAAGAATAGCCTATACCCATCCACAGCAACTGCCTTGAATATCAGAGTAAGCATAAGGGAATATTTCCTGTAGGAAAACTTATATGGGAAAAATTTTTTTATTGATGGTATGCGTCATGAATTTTTGAATGGTTGGCATGAGTTGGAGAAGGAACTGGGGGTATGACCAGTGATGTGCGCTCTATTTAGCTTTGCTTGCTGCTCTGAGTGGCATACTAAAAGCTGAATGGAAAAATGAGTCAGCCCTGGTATCTCCAGAAAGGTGGGTTTACGGGAGAGCTGGAGGTTTTCACACATCCCAAATCAGGATGTCCCAGGCAGGAGCAACATATCCTGGGGTAGTGAAAATCCCAGGATTTGTTCCACTTTAAAGCATTATTCAAATTTCAGAAACTTAGAAACTTAAAAATGAATATCTTTGAGTCAAATCGGTATGAATTACAGACCATGAATATTTCTATTCAGATGACCGCATAAAGGAAAAAGTTTCTCATCTACTGGTAAATTTTTATACTTCATATCCTTTAACTTTGGAATTTTTACATTTACATTACAGGAAGGTGTAGCGTGCTTGCTGTAGGCATTTTGCTAAGTTTTTCCCTAATGTGTAATGCATAATAAATCTCTTTAGCATATGGTCAGGCCCTGTGTACCTTGGATATCGATCTGAGTGACAGTGTGAAGAAAATAGCTGCTTTGTGCTATGAACGCAAGAATTTCTATTAACTTTATTCACACTAAATGTAAAAAACAAAACAGTCCTGAATTTTCTTAAAATTAGGTTTGAAAGACTGTGTTAAATTATTTTCTTTGCTCAGAATTCCATATTTTTGAAGCACCTAATGCTGTGTCACCTGATTCTGCAACACACATCACGATCCTAAAGGAAAATTATTCAAGAAAGAGTTTATTGAAATTTAGACTTACAGGCTGATTCATTACTAGCGCCAGGAAGCGACAGATGAGCGTCTGTGGAACGGCTTTCAGATCGCCCGTTAGTCGTTTTTTGGGGTATAAAAAAAAATTGGGATCAGGAAAGGGATTTAAGGATCGTCCATAGAAATGTATGGGAGAGCGCCAGGTAGCGACAAGTTAGACGTGGCGCTCTGCAAGGATGAACACCTGCGCTGTGCGCTGAGCCTGGGATAATGATGAATCGGACGCTACATGGCGTTGTTCTAGTCGCTCACCAGATTTGGCTTCATAAATGTGTAATGGCGTGCCATCTCCGGTGTTCACCTGTCACTACCTGTCGCTACCTGCCGCTGTACAGGCACTACCTGGCGCTATCCCTTCAAGAATAATCTATGGGCAGCTCTGGGTTTACAACTGGCTGAGATAGAGGTCTCTGAGTGCTGTTGTTAATGGTGTGCAATATGAAGAAGGTTCTGTTCTGGGCCCCACTTTTAAAATATGTTTGTAAACAACATAGGAGAAGGCTTGGTGTGTAAAGTTTGCCTGTTTGCTGATGATACAAAGTTATATATTAGTGGAGATATTTCTAAGGTCTGCAAGATGGAAAATGATTTATATTTACTGGATGATCAAACATCGAAACAGTGGAAACTGGAGTTCAGTGTCTCTAAATGTAAAATCCTGCACTTGGGTAGAAGGAATCCCTGCTCTGTACTGTATGGGCAGTACTGTGTTAGCCAGGATTGCAATGGAGAGAGATTTGGGGATACTGATTACTGATAGCTGCAAGATGAGTGGACAATGTAGCCAGGCAGTGGGAAAAGCAAGAGGGATGCTCGGCTGCATAGCTCGAGGCATCACCAGTAAGAAGAGGGAGGTTGTGATGCCACTGTATAGAGCCGTGTTGAGACCACAGCTAGAATACTGTGTGCAGCTCTGGAGACCTCACCTGTAAAAAGACATTATTCGAATATAACGGGCAACAAAAATGGAGGAAAGGCCAAAGCCCCTGCCTATACTCCCTTCTTAGGGTGTAGAAATAGAATGGATATTTTTGCTTTTCAAATTGTCTTGGAACACTGTTTTCTTTTGCTGTTCCTCAGTGTGAGATGGCGGTCAGTCAGTCGTTGCATTGGTATGGCAATGAATGGAGGAGGAGGAGCTTTACAGCTAAAACAAAGGCCACTATCTGGGATTAGAGTTCAGCGGGAGAACTAAAAATTGGCAAAAGGGGCTCTTCATGGGAGGAGCAATTCAGGGGATGCTAGTTAAAAATGTGGGTTTTGGTCCACTTTAAATATGTGAAAGAATTGAATAAGGTCCAGGAGGGCAGTGTTTTTTAGAAGAAACTTATTGATAGAACAAGGGGGCACAACCTGAAGCTAGTCGGAGGGAAGATCAGGAGCAACGTTAGAAAATAAGAGTAGTAGATGCTTGGAGCAAACTTGCCACAAAAGTAGGTGGAAAATCAACAGTACGTGAATGTAAACATCCCTGGGATAAGCACACATCTATCCTAAGATGAAGAGTACATCCACACTATAGGGAAGACTAGATGGAGCATGTGGTCTCCTTCTGCTGTCAACTTTCTAAATGGTAAAAGAAGTTGGGTAAAGGACCTAAAACTGTCCCCAACACCGAGGAAGATCAATATAAATGACACGCTAACCCAATCAATCTGACTGCAGGTATGTCCTGGCACAAAGTTGCCAGGGAGGCTTAGATCTGCTATTAGCTGGCTATCCAGGTGTCTAATAGCGTGTACCCCAAACAAATAGATCTGCAGCTAATATGCATCGCATCAAAAAGGAGACTTTATCATTATTATCGTGTCTACTGGGGCAATTACATCTCATTTCCATTTTTGTATTACCTTAAGCACTAGCAGGCATAAAAAGGGCACTACTACTACTTGGTTCATTGTTCCATTAGGCTTGTGATTGAAAAGATAATCCTCAAAGAGTCTATGTAGGCAAAAAACAAATATTTTTGCTTTTTAGGTTAGGCTGCTGATGTGGGTGCAACAGATCAAGGCACATTAGTTTAGGCAATAAGATAGTTTGCAGACTGAATGTTTGAAACTTGAATAGGAACCATTAGCCATGAGATAATCAATTAAGCTTAGGAAATTGTACACATTTTAAAGATACACAAAGTTCATTAAGCAAGTACATGATCCAGAGTTGAGAATAGCTCAGATTTCAGTCAATTTTTTTAAAGCCTTGGTACACCTCCTCCACTGAAATGCAATGCAATGCAACATTGGAGCCAGGCAGAAGAGCTGTGGCGGACCAGAGATAAGAATACATCTTATTCACCTCTTGTACCGGCAGATTATTACTATTAGTAATGCCGACATGCCCCAAACCGCAATAGAGAATGTGTCCTGAGCTCCATGAACTTGCAGATTCCCATGCCCCCTGTTCCGTCTCCTCTTCCCTGTCACTGCTTTCCTTTGAGTGCTGCTTTCACTACATAATCATTGCCTGGCTGCACATTGTTGCTAAGCATTTTGTAATGCTGTGCTCAGGAGCACAACAGTAGTGGCTTTGTGATCCACCAGGTCTTGATGAGGGGGTCCGCCCTCTTGGGTGCTTCCTTCCCCACAGACCAAATCCAGTGTTATGCGAATAAGTTAACTCATCCCCAGAAGATCAAATTGGCTTCATTAGCTAACTGGGAAAGTGTTAATAGCAATAGATAATAGTAATAGATAAAGTAAAATGCCTTCTTATGATCAAAGGGAATTGGACAAGAAAACCTACAAATGACGCCTGCACAGAGCTTGTCTCTCACAGATATTAGACTGTAGGAGCAGGATTTCTTGAAAAAGACCCCCTTGGACGATATTGGATTATATTTTTTCTTCTTCTCTTTTGTTTTCTTAATAATTAAGCAAATAAAATACATCTGCTTTAAATAACCATCTCATGTAACTTAGGCTGAGGCCCGGCTTCATGCAGACATCTAAGCAGATTGAATGAAGACCATTTATTGTAATGTCTGGATGATGGAAGCCCTCATGGTGCACTACCTGTTGGCTGGCTCTTAGCTATATTGCTATTAACAATCGGAGTCTACTAGAATGCTTTTATATTGAATTTCATTTACTGGGCTCTGCAGCACGCTACAGTACTCACTTAGTGGCAATAAAAATGTAATTATTTTCAGTCGAGAACGAGAGTAGACTTTAAAAGTACTTTTACATCCTTTTGCTGTTGCCCAGATGTTTATGCTAACCTAAAACTAAATGCAAACCTAATTAAGTTGATTTTTATTTTATTAGACATCAAACCATTTATTTGATTGAGCAACAGTTTAATTCACATACAAAATGTGTAGAATTATTCCTACCCTCCTATTCAGGCTTTAGAGTCATTTTATTTGCTTTGGTTTCATCTATAGTTAGAAGCTGCTGGGCTCCGATATAGTTCTCAACTTGGCCCCCTGTACTTTGAAGGCAGAACAAAATCCAGCCCCCCCATGCCAGTTGGTGGTGCTCTTAACATGGGAATCCCAATTTGGAAAGCCTCTGTGGGCCTCCCTGATAACGCTGCTTGCCCTACACTCCAATGACCCAGTCAGCATTGATTATGGGTCATAATAATGGCCATCAATCAATGCTGGAAGAAATTATTTCTCAGCGACTCATGCTAGTCACTCCACCACAAGCACCTGCCACCAGCCATTTAGGCATCATTTTGGAATTTGGTCTGCGTTAATATGGATGCACACACAAAGGGACGGACTTCTCTTCCCCAACTTAAATTCTTCTCTACGATCCTCACCAGCCATGCAGCCAGTACTCAACGTTTTTAACGCCAAGTCTCTTTGTGATGTGCCAGGTGGATGATCTTAATGGGGTTGAGGGGATTTAGGTGCTGTAGGAACAGGCTTCCCCTGTACACAGCATGGATGCAGGTCCACTTGGGCAACTAAAATAAAACACAAAAATATTATTTAAATGTAATATTATGTAGCAGACAGAGATGGTTCCATACCCGCAGTGACCCTTAAACAATAGAAGTAAGAGGTATGTAAGAAAAATGCTGCAAACAGACACGAAAGGAAAATGCCGCCGTGGCTCGGTTCATGGATGTATTCATGTGTGGTTAATGTGCACAGCGTTCACATGAAATATCTGCCCAGCTGACAACTGAACGCCAAACATTTATGCAAAGTGACTGTTTAATTGGCATGAAGGAATGATTCAGTGTGTCCTAAGGCTTGTATTAAGTGCAGTATGTTTCCTGGGAGGAGGAAATATGTCATCTCTGCATTTCTCTCATAGGCTGCATTTAATTCCTTGTGTACATGACATTGTTAAAGCCTGACTCCAGACAAACTATTTATTGTAAAGTAAAGGATAAAAACCAGCAAAACTCATTAGAAGTGTGTTTTCAACAACAACCTAATTAGTCAGGGAATCTTGACAAGTCCTAAAATATGTATCTCTTTATTGAAAAAATAAATTTAACTAGACACCACAAAGACCATTAAAACTATCCTAAAATACCAATATACACAGACACCTTAAAAACAACTGCCCAGCCACCTTCACAGTAGTATCTAACATGTATAGGTATCAAATATCCAAAGCTGTTACTGATGTTCTACAGACATACAACTATATTTTAAGTGTAAGTGTAACCAAAACAATATACAATAAATATAGAGTGAATATAAAAAGACAATTACTGCACAGATAAACCTATGAGGATAAACCCTACATACTCAGGGCCGGAGGTAGAACATCAAAGGTAACATCTGTTATTGTGTATATATGTCTTTATAGCATAGTTTTAATGGTCTTTGTGGTGTATAGTTGAATGTATTTATTCAATAAGGTGGTATATATTTTTGTACATTTTTGTTGTTGGTGGAGTTTTCTTCTAAGTCGGATTAAAACTAGTGTCTCGTTTCCAAATCCAGTTAGCGCTTGACAAAGGAAAGGCATCTGAAATAGAGATTCGGCCAAGAGTTGTAACAGGGTAGAATCACCATTGCCACAGTTTATTTGTGAGAGTTGTAAGGAACCGTTTGTGTCCTGTATTTTAAAGGCACTGTGCAGAGAGAAACAGGCCACAATAATGGGATGCAGACAACAGATGTCACCCTTCTTAATACACAGAAACGGGCCCAGAGCAGGGGAATCCAGTGAGAACTAGATGGCTGGTCCCAGCCCTATATGTATATAGAAGGCTGGACATGTCTGTTCAGAGAAAGAGAGAGGAAGAGAAAGAGGGTGTGGCGGTTACCTTAGAAGCAGGAGAGGATCCCCACCCTGAACAGGACAGGGAGAAGGGATAATGTCTGCAATCACTGGGGCCCTGGAGCATGGATTCAGGCAGGGGAACTGAAGACTCACACTAGACTAACATTATGGAGGTTTGGACTGGCTGGTCAGAGTAGTATCCCCTCTGCAAGGGACAGGGCAGGAAATTCTGTTGAACATTCCTCAGCTGCCTTGAAGGGAGGACACAAAGCCATAACCAAGTACACGCCAACCAAGCTTTGAGTAAATGGAAAAGGAATAACCTGAGTGCCAGGAGTGCCCATTGTAAGCTTGACCCTGCTGCCATTTTTTTATCCTTATGTGGACATAAAGTCATCTGCAAACCTTTTCTGGCTTGCCTCTCTCAACAAGGAACTGAGTACCCTGCCCTATTACAAAATAATGCATATTTACAATAAAAGAAAACTCTATCTTTAACGCCTTAAAACATCTATATCAATGCATTTCAGTTCACTTTATTATTTGCCAAGTTCATCAAAGATAAACAAAGAATTCCCTGTGACGTTAATTGCAGAGTGTGGAATTACAGAGAAAGGATGAAAATAATAATTACAGATAAAAAATGTTCAGATTATTTGCATACAGTAAGATCTATCCCCTCCGCAGACCTTTATTATGCTCTTATTCAACAAATGAATAGCAGGTTTGCTTCCAGGGGTGCCCTAGACATGGACCAGTGCTAAAGTCATAGGCGCTGGCACACCTGAAGGGATGTAAGCCAGCCTCTTTTCCAGTGAGCCCTGGGTTGCCAGTCCCTATTTCTGGTCTGCTGGGATAGTAGCCCCAAGTTTATTGAAACTGAATAATTTGATCTGGTTATTAACATGACTGGGATCTGGGGTCCATCACTACTTTGCAACCTAATTGTTCCGGGTTAGTAGCTGATTAGGTTACTGTCGGAGCAAACTTTCAGCCAGGGAAAATAACAACTTACTACTTATATGCTAGGGACTAGCAATAGTGGTCTCCATCCACTAGATGGCATCATATATCGCTTATTTGTTATCAATTATGGATCTGTGATCTACAAGATCTTTCTAGGGGGGGGTTCTTTTTAGTTTTTAAAATGTAAACCATTTTTTAATGAACGTATTAACATTTTTAAAGCAAACAAATATTCAAATTCTCTGTTGGAACAACGCGGCACCTGTAACAACAAAAGAAATGCATGGTAGCATCTGTTTAAACACATGTGCCTGTCCATGACCCCCCAAATGCTCACTACTTACCACAACACTGTCCTTTGCCTTTTTAGGGGGCCACCCACTGCATCGGCGCCATCCTTTCTTCTGGGTCTGTAATGACATACAAACAGATGTTGCAAGTCTGCACATGTGTTATGTGTGTTCTCCTCTGCTTGACTTGGTTTGCACCCACCTGAGTCTGGTGGCATTCCTGTCTCAGATGGTCCCATTGCGGCATATTCCCCCTGGTCCGACGATTCGGTAGGGAAAGAGAAGCACAAGTCACCAGCACTTAGCATACATGTCATTTGTTATTTACTTCCCACCAACCTGTGTGTTTGTTTAATGTCCTACCTGACTGCTCCTGGCCTGTAGGCGACTCCAAGCCCAACACCTCCTTCTCTTCCAGGGCTGTTGGTGGGGAGCCTGAGGAGGAGGATGAGGATGCTGGCAGTGGTCAAGGCCACCATCTTACACCCACATCCTGTCTTCTGTGCCTCACTGGCCGTACCCCTCACCTCTGGGTGGGCTTAATTTGCAGCCAGAACTCCCCAGCTAGAAGAGAAAAAGAACATTCACTTACACAGTTCTGTCTGATTGCTCACCTTCTCTCTTGGGCATCCACTTACCTGAGAAGTTCTGGCTTTAGAACTGGCACACCCAGAGCCACCTTCGTTGTTTGAGGTCTGACCAGTGCGGCATGACTTGTGTGCTGGTTTAAGCCGACGTCCAATGCCCCCTCAGAAGGGCTGCCACGTCCTCTTTATATGTGTGTTGGGCTTGAAGACGTACTGATCTGTTGTGAAAATCTGCAAAGACAAAATTCGAATGTTATTTTCCCTCCTGCACTGGCTTGGCCTAGTTTAGATCCTCCGCTAGTACTGTTGGATTTTGCTCGCTGAACCAGCTCTGCAACATGGTGGACCCAGCTTTACAAGCCCACAGTACTGTTGGATAGGAGTCGCGGACACACATTGACCATGTGGCTCACCCAGCTCTCTCCTCGGGACTCGGTCCTGTCTGAGGCTGCCACAGTTTTACCGTGCCCTATCCTTACACACATCTTTGCCCCTTACAAACAGGCAAGAGTGGGACATATTACTGTGGCCACAGCGTATGCCTGACAGCATGTTCACTTTGACCCATGTGGGGTGGCCCACTAATGGTGTTGGCCTGTTCAGAGTCTGGCCATTCAACAGGAAGCCAGGGCTTGGGTCTGGTCTATTTTGTTCTCTTAATTTGAACAAAACTAGTTTATAAATGCACACCTAACACTATAAGTTTTATGGTCAAAAAAGAGTTAATTTATTAAAGTACAAACTAAAGTTCATGTATCTACTCGACATGGGAGTTTCTTCACAAGATATAGTGCACAGAATATAAGACACATTAGTTCACCAAACCTACAGACATAGACATTATATACAATATATACATTATGTACAGGTTTTATGCAGATAGGCCAAGGTACTGTTACTGTTCATGCTACATATAGCTATAATGCTCCCACAGTATTCCAATGGCTGCAAAATGAGTCCAGTATGCAACTTCAGCTGAAGTTGCATACTGGACTCATTTTGCATTGGATACTTCGCAGCGGCCTCAGTCTATTGACTCCTGCATGAACTTTTGAGCAACACTTTGTGCACCGCTTATCAGTCATCAGCACTGAAGCTCTAAATCCATAAGTGCCTCCTGCACTTTCAGGTACTTCTACCCTATTGAATTCCGTCTGATACAAACATTGCAGCAGCCACTGGAATACTGTGGGAGCATTATAGCTATATGTAGCATGAACAGTAACAGTACCTTGGCCTATCTGCATAAAACCTGTACATAATGTATATATTGTATATAATGTCTATGTCTGTAGGTTTGGTGAACTGTGTCTTATATTCTGTGCACTATATCTTGTGAAGAAACTCCCATGTCGAGTAGATACATGAACTTTAGTTTGTACTTTAATAAATGAACACTTTTTTGACCATAAAACTTATAGTGTTAGGTGTGCATTTATAAACTAGTTTTGTTCTAAATAGCACTGGGATATCCATCCCTATTATATATTTGCACCCAATTTTACTCCAGACAATCTCCTTTGTGGTTGTTACACCTTGAGTGTGCTTACCTATTTTTATTTAGTTCTCTTAATTTGACACAAACCCTTTTTGTCTTTGAATACCAGGCCTCTGTCATTACTGTGTGGCCCACCATGTGCCTTCATTCATATTTCACTGCTCTGGCACCAGTCTATCACCTGTCCACACCTTTGCCTGGTTGCATGCAGGTAAATGCCATAGCATGGCATAGCATGTGTACTTATCATCAGGAAGTAGTTTTGCTGTTCACAGGTGAAAACAGTTATTACCATGTTGTTCTTTGTCATCTGCCAGTCTGTGTGATGCACCCCTGCACAGATGCGCCCCAGCGGACCCTGGAAATATGATTGCGACATGCATACACCCATGATGTTGGAGCCTATAGGTTACACCCGCCTGGTGCTGGTAACCAGAAACTTGTTTTGGATGTTGTTTAATCACACCCAAATAATTACAAGGAGGGTACAGCATACAAATACAGGAAATCAAAATTAGAGAAAAATTTTACCAAATGCTGGCGAATTGATTGTTCAGCACGTCCTGTGAGACAGGAATAGAGGTGCCCAGGAACCTCAGAAGCTGCAGCAGGGGTTGCCTCCTCCACATTACCTACCACTCTCTCCATTAAGGCAAAATTGTGGAGAGTGATGCAGGCCAAGATTATTTAAACAACTTTCTTTGGTTTATATTGGAGTGCGGCCCCTGTATGATCCAGGCACTGGGAAGTGTAATTTTAATAGGCCAAGGGCATGATTATATGCCCCCTGGCGAGGTGTATGGGCCTCAAAAAAGGAGCCAGGGGAGCAGGGGGTAACTTGTATCACATAAACAGTAAAAAGACAAAAATTTACATCCAAACATAAACCAAAAAGCCAAAAGTCAGAGAGCTACTAGTAAGGGAAAGCACCAGGGCAAATTGGTGGACAAAAAAACACCCACCCCAGGGAATGGAAACCTGAGGCGTTAGGGACCCACAGTTGTAAGAAGGAACAAATTTACAGGGGCATTAGACAGACTGTTATCAAATAAAGCTAAAGGTAAGGCTCTATACTAGGACAAAGGAATTAAACTAGCAACAGGGAGAATGTGGCCTGAAATTAGGCACATGAGCACAGTAGTATTGAGGGAGGCTAGGGAGACAAATAGGCAACAACAAGAAACTACAACCCAAAATAACTAGGGGCCACAGATGCAAACACAATACAACAGTGCAAATGTAAGAATAGCAATAAAAAAATGCTGACCTACAACAAGACACACACTTACCTATAAGCCAACCGCCACTTAGCTCGCCACGATCAAAACGGGTGTACAAACTTGACTTGCTGTCAGGAAAAGAGTTGTTTTTTCTCCTGTAGGACAGCCATGCCATTCAGAAAATTAGTGAGCAGCGAAGCCTGGGACATGCCAACAGACAGTGCCCCTAGCCTCTGGAAGCAGCATTTCTCTAAAAATTGAAGGAAGCCAACCAATGTGGTCATACGTCCAATTGCATGCCCTTTTCTTGTGGCGGGGGCCAACCGTGAGTGAAGCCTCACAAGAGATAGGTAGTCAAGGGGCTCCATCATACCACTTTGATGGCTACCATTCGGGAACAGCCGCAGCATTTCACCGGGACAGCGAGGTAAGATTGAGGCTGATCGAGGTGGGCGGCCCAGAAATCATTTTTGTAAAATGTGTGGGTCCGGTTTAAGGAAGAGAGATCTTTACCAGGGGTTCCCAACCAGTGGTACTATACTGGTGGTACTCAACGAGGCTGCAGACGGTCCTTCCTATCTTAAACTTCTGCCATCTACACATAAACTAAGTATAATTTGCTCCATAGGTACAAAAATGTTCCAAAGGGTATTAAAACAATTTATGAGTGTGGTTCATTCAAGTTAAATTTGTGTTTTATGTGTTATAATGTGTTTTTGTGTTGTGTTGTAAAAATGCCAATGGTGGAAGGAGGGGCCACTTATACATCCGGCATCAAGAAATCTCCAGCCAGGCCTGTTTTATTGTTCATTTAATGGAAGAAAGATGACAGATGATACAGGATACATTCAAACCTGTCACCCCTGAATTTTATTCCTACCACGAGAATAAAAACAACAAGCTTGGTGGAAGTTTTATTCAGTTCAGGTGTATAAGTGACCCCTCCTCTCATTAACCAATGTGTTTATATGAATTTTTAATATTACACAATTTCGCAATATTCCTCCTTTAATGCAAAACTACAATCTCTCCGACAATTCAGGGAGAGTGTTGGTCCACAGGGATTTTAACCAACTTTCTCCTCTCCTCCTCCTTTAGGCATGACATTCCTAAAAATACTTTCCCCATGCTGCTCCATGTAGGAGGGTGCTTTGCCAATGCAGGATGGTAGGTTGTAAAGTCCTGGTTGGAAAAAAAGTTTACTTTGATGGACTTTTATACCAGAACCTATACCTAGATCGCATTTTGTGGCACATGGCTGCTTACCTGCAGACTCTCATGTTGTCTGTTGCACTTCTGACGGCTAAGTGTCTCGATCTACATGCTGGGACATGCAGTGCCGATTTCAAGCCTCAAGGTTGTGTTTATAAGCCCAGATTGAGGCACCATTATTTTCTTTGGTTAGACTGGTCCTGTACATCACCATGTATTTCTGGTGGGACCTTATTCTTGGAACCAATCTTTAAAGCGGACCTTCACTCTGAATAAGAGTCTATCTTATATGTTTCCCACACCCTGTACATACAGATTGTCCACATTAAAAATCATCCTACCTGCATCTACTGCATGTTATGAGCCTTTAAACATCCAAGATGGCGGCTTATGGAAGCCGCCATCTTATCAGGCAGCCTGCAAACAGGAAGTGCCTCCTGACTGTGCTGCTCTGCATTCTGGGACTGCTGACCTTTACCTGACCCCAGCTCTGCTCTGTCTGAGCAAAGCACAGCTATAACCCACCCCCCTGTACCTTATCCCACTCTCCTCTACTCGGTAAGTTGCAGCCCAGTGGGGGAAAGAATAATAAGTTAGTGACTAAAAACGTAAAATATATTAATTTTAGATGCTGGGGAACCGTTTTTTAAGAGTTTGGGCTTTTCATTAAATCACGCTGAAGGTCCGGTTTAAGTATACAGACCACAAGGCTCTTGTACGCACATCAGCAGCTGAAGGTCAGCCAGGGAGCCACATGTCACAATGATGGTCCTAGTCTGGGGTTAGTTGGAAAAGTCCATCAAAGTGTACTTTGTCATCTAAAGTCATTCATTCATCATTTATAATCCACCCATTTCCACTGGAGCAGGCTTCTAAAAGATACAATTCTTTGAATTGCAGTCAATATTTTCTAGTAGGAATGAAAATGAATAACTGGTTTGTGATGATGTGAGCCCTTTTCTTGCAACTCTGGCCAGTCATCCATGCCACTTCAATTCCAGATGTATACAATTAACTTTGTTACTTTTCTGTTATTACAGTTTAATGAATTTGATTCTTTTCATTTTGGATGACTTCTTTAGCTCAAAGCTTGTTTAGAAAATATTAATTTATCCTCAATTACTTATGACAAGTGAGAAAAACTACAGCATTCATCAGATTTTCTGCCCTAGGCTATAATGCTTCCCCTTCAAAGCATTCTGCTGTCCAGCAATTAGAAGTAATAGTCACGGCAGGCCATCGTATGTGCAACACTAATGCTGCATCTAAATCCTAAATGAACCAACCGTGACAATCTCACCACTGCAGCCTCCTAGGTAATGCAGCAAATTAACAAATGTGAAGCCTGTTTTTCCTGTAAAATGTCTTTTTTGGGTATTTTGGCATGGGCTCTGGAACCACACCAATGGCCAGCGCGCTCTTCCCACCCCAATAGCTCATGTCATGTTTTTCTTTTCTTAAACTTGGGGTGAACTGGGGATCCTATACCAGTTTACCAGGGTCAGGAGTGGGCATGGCACCTGCTGGATTCAGCGGATAACATGCTGGTAAAATTACCACCACCCCATTTGGGGCATCTGGTGCGGAATAGCCTACTACCCATTGTTGTGGGCACAGGGTTTTTTGGGGGTGTCTGAGGCACCCCTGGAAGAGCTCCGAGCCACTACCAAAGGACATAAAGGCTTTCAGGGCTAGGGGCCGGACACAACGTGGCCTCTGAGCCCAGGGTTACAAGCCCTTATGCTTAGGGCCCATGCTGGTGGCCTAATTTAAAGGGCCACTCTAGTCACTCCAGCCCTAGTTAACCAGTTATAAAATACCCCCCGCCCTGCCACCCCTCCCTTAGTGCTGAAGCAAGGCTAATAGGTAAAATAAGAAGACACTTACCTGCACCTGCAATCCAGAGGCGAAAACAGGCGATGCTGCAGATTTCACCAGATCTTCCGACGGCAGCTGGGTGCGCGGCGCTCCCCAGGGTGTATGCTCTCCCATCCTCCAAGATGGGAGCGCTCCTAGCAAGATGGCGACAGAAGATTGGATGAAATCTGCAGAATAATCCGTCTTCCCTGCTGGATTCTGGGTGCAGGTAAGTGTCTTTTCTTATTTTACTTATTAGCCATGCTTCAGCGCCATGGGAAGGGTGGTAGGGTGGGGGATTTATTCATTGGTAAACCAGAGCTAGAGTGGCCCTTTAAATACTTAAAGCTCAACACTTTTTCAGGTCTTGTTTCCGTGCCACTGACACCCAGAGCCAGTCTTAGTAGATAGCCCAGTGCAATATTTCAATCATACAGCCACACTTCTGCCACAAAAAAAATGAAAGCAATTAAAACATAACATAAAAATAGAGCCATTTGGCAAAATGTCACTATGTCTGTTTAAGGATTTTGGAATATTTTCAAATACGTTTAATAAGGAAAAAAACACAGGGATTATCAATTTTAATTTACTCTAATTGTCAGTTTACCATACAGTAGACTCTGGGCAAAGCATCTGCATTCCCTTGTAACTTCCCCAGCCTATGTTCTACTTTAAACTTAAAGTTTTGCAAGGAGAAAAACCATCTGGTCACCCTTGCATTTCTCTCCTTATTTTGTTTCATCCAGGCCAGCGGATCAAGACAAATTCTCGACCCAACAGGTAATATTTTAGGGCTTCTAACGCCCACTTAATGGCGAGACGCTTTCTTTCCACTATCACGTAGTTTCTCTCTGCTGGGGTCAACTTCCTGCTCAGGTACAATACTGGGTGTTCTTCCCCATTCACCTCTTGTGATAGAACTGCACCCAAACCTGAATCAGATGCATCTGTCTGTACCAAGAACTGTTTGCTGAAATCCGGGGACACCAGGACAGGCTGTTTACACAGGGCAGATTTTAGGCTTTGAAAAGCCTTTTCTCCCTCTGGGGTCCATTCCACCATTACTGACTTACTACCCTTTGTTAAGTCAGTTAATGGGGCAGCCATTGACGTGAAATTGGGCACGAACCGACGGTAGTAGCCGGTGATACCAAGGAAGGCTCTCACTTGTTTTTTTGTAAGTGGTCTGGGCCAGTTCTGTATTGCCTCCACCTTATTGATCTGGGGTTTAAGCAACCCTCTGCCAATGACATAGCCCAGGTATTTTGCCTCCTCCAGACTGACTGCACACTTATCAGGGTTTATGATTAAGCCAGCATTACTGATAGAGTCTAGGATGGCCTGTACCTTGCAGAGGTGATTCTTCCAATCAGACTAAAAAATTACCACATTGTCCAAGTAAGCAGCGGCATAATTACGATGCGGTCTCAAGATCATGTCCATCAACCTCTGAAAGGTAGCAGGGGCCCCATGTAATCCAAACGGCATTACCAGATAGTGAAACAGCCCTTATGGGGTGGCAAACTCGTTTTTTTCTTTAGTGTGCTCAGACAACGGTATCTGCCAATACACTTTTGTGAGATCCAGGGTTGTACTGTATCTTGCCCTCCCGAGCTTCTCAATCAATTCATCTCCCCGGGGCATGGGATACGCATCAAATTTTGAGACCTCATTGAGTTTTCTGTAATTGTTACAGAATCTCCAGGTCCCATTGGGCTTTGGTATTAGGACAATGGGACTCGACCAGGCACTAGAAGACGCCTCAATGACGCCCAACTCTAACATGTGTTTTATTTCCGAGGAGATCACCTCTCTACGTGTTTCCGGTATCCTGTACGGTTTAAGGTTTACCTTAGTGCAGGGTTCAGTTTTGATATGATGCTTTATTAAGTGAGTTCGGCCCGGCAGGTCAGAAAACGTATCTCTATTTCTCTGTAGAAACTCCCTGACCTCCTGCGTTTGGTGTCCTGACAAGGACTCACCTATTGTGCCTGGGGGAGCGTTCTGCACCGCCTCTTTAACTCTAGCCGGGGTAACTACTAAGGCTTCACGATCCTTCCACGGCTTGATCGGATTTACATTGTAAATTTGGTAGGGCTTTCTTCTACCAGGTTGAAGAACCTTGTAGTTCACCTCACTCACCTTCTCTACGACCTCATAGGGACCCTGCCACTTTGCAAGAAATTTACTTTCAACTGTGGGCTTTAATACCAGGACCCGGTCCCCAGGATTAAAGGCCCTCACCCTGGCCGATCTATTATATATCCTGCTCTGGGCAGCCTGAGCCCTTTGCATATGCTCCTTGACTATCGGCATTACCTTTTCTATTCGGTCCTGCATCTGGGCCACATGTTCAATTATACTCTTGTATAGAGTGGCCTCAGTCTCCCAGGTTTCCTTGGCTATGTCTTACAAACCCCGGGGGTGCCTACCATACATTAGCTCAAAAGGCGAAAACCCTGTAGACACCTGGGGTATCTCCCGGATGGAAAACATGAGATACAGTAATAAACAGTCCCAGTCACGGCCCTCCTGTTCTACAACTTTCTTTAGCGTGTGCTTAAGGGTTTTGTTAAATCTCTCTACTAAGCCGTCTGTTTGAGGGTGGTACACTGAGGTGCGGAGATGGGTAATCTTAAACAGCTGGCACAGCTCCTTCATGACCTTTGACACGAAGGGCGTGCCCTGGTCAGTTAGGTTTTCCTTCAGAATCCCTACACAGGAGAACATAAGAAACAGTTTCTTGGCAATATTCTTGGAGAATAGTTTTTTAGAATTAGTGGAACTGCTTCCGAGTAGTGCGTAGCATAATCTAAAACCACTAATATATATTGGTGTCCTCAGGCAGACTTCACAATGGGCCCCACCAAATCCATGGCAATTCTCTCGAAGGGAACCTCAATAATAGGAAGTGGCACCAAGGGACTCCGGAAATGTGATGTTGGGGCACTTAACTGGCACGTAGGGCAGGACTCACAGTACCTTTTTATTTCCTCATACACCCCAGGCCAAAAGAACCTTTGGAGAACTCTCTCCTGGGTTATTATTATTATTATTAGTCCCCAAATGTCCTCCAAGCACATGACTATGGGAGCGATCTCCAGCACCATGCGACGGTATGGCTTAGGTACCAGAAGCTGTTCCACGATTTCATTATTAATTTTGGAGACCCGATATACCAAATCCCCATTTATTCATGGCGAAGTGTGGAAATTTCTGGTCAGCTTCTGCTTCCTGAGGCACACCATTCAACACTGTGACATTTGCTCTTGCGGTCCCCAGAGTGGGGTCTCTTAACTGTTCCGACCCAAAATTACCCCGAGAAACTTCGAGGTTCAAGACCCGCTGATCAGGGAGGGAAGTCTCATCATCCTCACCTGCCAACACCTGTAGGGGAAAGTGGTCGTCACTGCATAATTCAGAGGTACCCACATTTTCAACCGACTCAACGACGGGGAGGGTAACAGGTTCTGCCGTAGATTCTTTGCTACTGGCAGAAGTGTTACCCCTTTCCCACAACTCCCAGAACAAGGGAATATCACGTCCCACTATTGCTTCATACATCAGGCGCTTTACCACGCCTACTTCATAGTTCAGTGCTCCAGCGGGGGTCTCAAACCTACCCACAGCTACAGGGTAAGCCACGATATCCCAGTGGATGCAACGCACATTTACATTTATCTTAGGTATATAACCTCCACCCACAAGGTTGGCCCGGACCAAGGCAAATAAAAACGGAGACCTAAGTCAAATGTTGAAATATTTAACCAGTAAAGAGTTTTGTGAGGGAGAGGGATAGTGGGATATGAGGAAGATTAGATGACAATAGGGAGGAAGTGAGATAGGTAAAAGGAAGTGTAATAGGTAAGAGAAAGTTAAGGAAAGTGAGAAAATAAAAGAGATGGGGGAAAGGAGGAAGGGGAGGAAATATATGGGGGGAGAATAAGGATTTAAGGAAAAAAGGGGAGGGAGAGAAAGAGAGATAGAAGGGAGGGGAAATGAAGGGAAGGGAAGGGAAAAGGGAAAAAAATGTGTCAAAAATGGCATATACCCCATGACAATATTTAGGAGACTCTTTTTTATTTCTAGTTTCTAAATCTAATTTCTAATTTCTGAATCTAATGTGAAATTTAACATAGGATGTCTAATTCGGAGGGGAAAAGGAATACAATAACATAAAAATAACCATCCTTAAAAAATATGTACAGGATTAGTCAAAAGTTTGGACATACTTCTCATTTCATAATTCGTTTGTTTTAATGTATTAGATGTATATTAAAGACATGAAAAGGGTGGGTCCAAATATTTGACTGGTGAAGTAAGTGGTTGCTCAAAAGTTACCCCAGGGCCCTATACTTACTAATACTCACCAATCTGGTACACAGCTAAGATGGCATACATATGTTCTGCTTTAGGAGCTGCTGCAGTTGGGGGCCCAAGTAAATACTTTTGACATTATCCCCCTTTCTAATGGTTTTCCCTGTACCCTTGGAGTTTAGGCTTGAGGGGCAACTTAGCATGTTATTTGGGTAGAAGAACTGAAACCTACTAAGTAGAATTAACCAAAAAAAAAGTTTAGAAGCTTGGACCAAACTTAGCTCATTATTTTGAGAGTCCTCCACCTGAATTGCTGCAGTGGCAGATGTAGGCCAAGGAAATGGTTCAAAATTAGAGGCTTCAGCAGAGACACATGAAAGGTGCTGGGGATCTAAAAGTTGCAATATTAAAATAAGCTGCAAGGGTAGATTTAACATGCGGCCAGCTTCATAACAGGAATTCTCATATTTTATATTATGTGTAGAAAGACAGTCTTGTTCTCAGAAAAAAGAAGCCCTACTATTGTGCCAAGCTGTAGAATGTTGGTTTTGCGTAACTGCATCAGCAAGCATTATTGGTCTACTGAGGAGTAAGCCTTAGCCCAGGATGTCAGGTGGTGAAAGCTGTACAAAATGGAGATTACAGTGCTTTACTACTGACCTGCATATTATCGGCAAACTCTACTCATGGTGATGAGCCGTTTTGAAGCAGAGAGAAACATGTCTAGGTATTTCTCTCATACTGGAGTTATGTCTTTGGACTGGCCATTAGTTCAAACTTTTCTGTCACAAACCTAAAGACTGATAACTGATACTCAAACACTGATAATGTTTGGCCTTTGGGGAGTTCAGGTGCAGCAGGTGCACAGGGTGCCATCTAAGCTACACCAATGGGGTGACAGGCTTTTTTCTAATGGACTGGTGCACAGGTGGGGGAGAGGGGGTGCCGGCTGCTAAAGTCAGATTGCTTTTTTTTGGGGGGGGGGCATTGAATAGCAGTATTTTTGTCCTGGGATGGGGATGGGGCACTTTGAACAAAAAAAAAAAATCTTATGGTAATAAATCAAATGTGTTTTGTCACTTTGTGTGCTTTGTGTGAATATCAGTTAACCTAAATAGATAGATAGTGTAGGAAACCTCTAAACATTTCAATGAATTACCTTCTGTATGTTGCAGAGGAAAGGCTTCGGTTTTTAGCATTTGGGGAAAGGCTCAAATCTTTAATGAATGCCAATGCTAAGGCAGAATGGTATGTGGACAATCTCCAGGATTTTGTCTATCCAGGGTTTTGGTCCTTGTCTCCAGTGTGCCCTGTGGTCGCTGAAACCAACTCACCTCTTCTCGGTCCTACGGCACATGCGCGTCCGCTCGTCCAATCAGCACACTGGGAGCCACTGATGTCACGTTGTCCATGTCTTCGTCTAAAGTGAGTGGCTTCGAGCGCGCTGATGGCCACATCCCCCGCTACCCTCTTTCATTCACAAATGCCTGGCAAGGACACGTGCCCTGATAGAGGGATAGCAGGGATGTGGGCACGGCTCGCGCATGCACCATTGGACCGGGAAAAAAGTTAAGTGTATGGGGCGACCTAGGGGTTTCACACAGCAGGGCATCCCAATTTTGGATGCCGCGCAGGGGAGGGAATTGATTGGCCCAAGAATCTTATAGATTCTAAGGCTGATCGCGTGTGTTTCGGTTCACTTTAAAGAGGAACAACACCCAGTGTTTTGACTTTTTAGGGTGTTGTTCCTATATGCAGCAGGACCCCGAATTGGGATGCCCTGCTGTGTGTATTTTTCCAGGTTGACCGATCCACTCGCCTTCCTGTTGCTCCCACAGCACAGCCTCAGGGTGAAAGCCAAGCGGTGCTGAAGAGAGTGTGCTGCGGCCGCATTCACGCTTGGATAGAGGTGAGCCGGAATGAGGCCACAGCGCAGAGGTATGGCAAGGGCTTCCGGAGAAGGTGAGTGTAACAGGACTTCTGGGCGGGTTTTACACAGTGGGGCATCCCAATTCGGGGTGCTCCAAGGAGTGGAACTTGGATGGCCCTATGAAATACCCCTATGTGATGAGACAGAAGCAATTAATAAAGGTCCCCTGCTGTTTGCTCTCAAATATTTTGTGAATAACAAGGAGCTAAGGTTGACAGGCTTTCAAATCAACCTAACATTTTTTGTTTCAAATTATTTTTATTAGGGCTGTGCATGTCTATACAATACACAACCCATTACAGTTTTACAATCATGAACTTCATTGTTGTGAGCCAGGTCTTAATCTGATTATCATATCAGTATGTGTTACATGCTTCGCTAGAATCAAATTTTATCAGACCATCTCTAGTGTGATCACCTAGGAATCGTACATTGTCTAGGACTGATTTCTTTAGAGGTGATTTAGAGGTGATGTTTATCACAGTAAATTTACTTTGAAAGAATTTTTGCTTTTCCTTAAAATAAGCTGCATGAGGTTTGTTTTTTACTCAAAAACTCGCCCTCTATTTTAAACAATTTAAGTACTGTAAGTCTCCTCATCACATTTTTCAAGGATTGGGGTGGACCCACGAGGACATCCAGGTGAGGTACCATGCAGTTCTTTTCAACCCCTTTTCTCCTTTGAAATATGGCCTAATGATAGGGGGGCAGTAGGGATGATTTATTTTTCTTTTTTTGATGACTATAAGTGTATTGGTTGCTAATGAATTACTGTTATTAATTATTGTATACATTTGAATGTTCTTCATTGTTTGTTTTCTTGCAAAATTCAATAAAAATTAATGAAATATAAAAGTTGAGACCAGACTGGTTCTTGGGGAAATGGTGGATACTCACCAAGTCTCATGTCCACTAGTTGGATGTTTATATGGCTGTGTTAATTTAAAGCTAATCGTTGGCATTGCACCCTTAGTGTTTCTAAGGGCCTTGGACGGCACAGAGACAAAGATGATTTGCATAGCTCTGCCTGCTGCAAGGATTGATGGGTAATGCTATCTGTCCTTGTATTGGGTACTGTGCAAATAGCTAAGTAGAGTTTTTTTTGTCTCTTTAGCCTCCCCTATAAAAAGCCTAACATGGGTCTCTCCACATACTGGCTTGCGACTCTTAGTCCCCCCCCCCCCCATACAGCCAGAAACTTGTATTGGGTACTGTGCAAATACTTTCCATTCCTGGAAAGCTTCTCTTTTCCTTTACCTAAGTAGAGGGTGTTTTGGTCTCTTGAGCCCCCTATATATTAGCCCCCTATATTAAGTCTAACATGGGTCTCTCCACATATTGGCTTGCGACTCTGCGGAAGGGTGTCTATCCCTTGCACCAAAGAACCTCTCCACACTAGTTTCCTTGGCGACTGGTAATTCCATTCCTCAATGAAGCTATCGGCTCACAGTGGGATCCACTGCAGTTCTCATATAAAGCTAACAGATCTGCAGAAGACGCGGTCAACCTTACAATCCAACTAACATTAGACCATGTGGATTGACCCAGCTCATACGCCAGACTCCTATTCGTGGACTTCTGGTCCGCCTTCAACACTATTGATCCCCAAATTCTGCGTGGGAAACTGCTCTCACAGGGCATCTCAACGGGTCTTTCTGGCTGGATCACCGACTTCCTCACAAATAGAACCCAGAGAGTCAAACTGGGCCCCTTTACCTCCTCATCCAGATCTACCAATATAGGCGCACCACAAGGTTGTGTTCTGTCCCCCTCCTCTTCTCCATATACACAAACGACTTCAAGTCCACAGACCCATCAATCAAAATCATCAAGTTTGCGGATGATACCACTCTGGTAGGCCTCATCAACAACACTGACGAGTCTCCCTACCGTACACAAGTAAAAAACCTGGTAACCTGGTGCGAAGAGAACAACCTCATCCTGAACACCCAGAAAACAGTCGAGATGATTGTCGACTTCAGGCGGTCCCACCCAGCGCACCGTTCCATCTCCATGGGTAAGGGTGAGGTTATCATCGCTACCAGCGCAAAATTCCTCGGCACGGTGATAACAGATGACTTGAAGTGGAGTAGGCAAGCCACTGTTGTTCTAAAGAAGGCCCAACAGAGACTATATTTCCTAAGACAACTTGCAAAATACGGAATGTCTAAAAGGATCCTGAAGACCTTCTACATCGGTGCAGTAGGCTCACTCCTAACCTCCTCCTTCACTGCCTGGTACTATGGGATCACAGCCAAAGACAAGAGCAGGCTGAAGAGGATCACCAGGACTGCTGAACGGATCATAGGATGTCCCCTACCTGACCTAGAGGAACAATTCAGGGGAAGGATCCGTTCAAAAGCAAAAAGAATAGTTGAGGACCCCACTCACCCAGGCCACCCCTTCCTCAAACTCCTACCCTATGGACGGAGATACCGGGCTATCTCGTCCAGGACCTCTCGATACAAAAACAGTTTTTTCCCTCTAGCAGTTAAAGCGCTTAATAATCAATTCTAAGAATCCTGCAAGAACTTTCAGTCCCCGGCGTATCACCAGTTAGTAGAATGTAGTATGTAACTAAGGCCCAAGTGTATAATATGTATGACTAGCAAACGTTTAAGCTCCAATGGTGTGTGTAATATGCATGACTAGCAATTGTTAAGCACTATGGGTGAACCTCCCTTTCAAAAAGTATTCCTTGTATATATTCTGTACCTACTTGGCGACCAATAAAATATTCGCATTTGTATTCGTGAGTTGGGCTTCCACACATCCCATTGTAAAAAGAAGTTTTAATTTGGTAAGGAAGTAAGCCAAGGAGGGAGGATCAGGGAAAGTCCACTGATGTAGAATAGTTTTTTGGCCAATGCCAATATGACAGTGGCAATCATTTTGCTACATTTGGTTAGTCCTAATATTTTAAGTAATGACTGTTCGCTGAGACTGAATCTCTCTTATTAGTTAATATCATTAATAAATGGGGGTAAGAGTTGGCACATTTTAAAGGACCCCCCTCCAAGGGTTTAAAATCATTACTAAATACCAATCAATGACCCAATGTATTTACGGACACAAGCATAGCATTATAAATGTAGAGCTTAATTATCAGAAATGGTGTTTCACTTTAAATTTACGTGCTGAAAAGAGAAGACAAATGCTCTGCTGTGTCGCTGCTGAGATGGCTCTGAAGAGCTGTCGATTTAAGTTTGGTTTCAGGAGTATTCCCTGGCCTCATCCCATCTCCACAGGGGCCAGAAGCACTGTGCAACCACTTTAAGTGCCAAGCGTGATAAATATTTCAGCTGGCTCACTCCGGAGTGCTAGGCAACTCATTACGAGGCCGAGAAATGTTTCAACTGCGTAGAAGTGTTTTGTATGGCGGTGAGTATTGAGATCACTTTAGCGCACTTTTTTCATGGCAATAATGTAAAACAAGTCATTTAATTATTAAAGTCGAGGCACAAATTGTTTCCTGCCATCTAAATGAATATGAAAAAATCTAAGCCGGCCTCGCCTCTGCGGTAATAACACTTATTTCCACATGTGAATTATTCAACGCAAAGGCAATCGTCATATCTCTGGATGCAGAAATGAATTCTGGAAAATATGCCGACTTTGTGAAACTTTATTAGATTTTGATGAATCTCTACGGTTTTAAAACAACTTGTGCTATAGTCTAATGTTTGTTTTATTGGATTGCCTAAATCTTTACCATACCGTGAGTCGGACATACTTTGTGTATTACTATTGCTAAATAAATGTTACCATTTGTTTTTCATTTTCAACATGAAAGACAAGGTTATTTTTTTGTAAAGGCTTTTGACTCACAGGAAAAAAAAGAATAAAAAAGTGCTAAACCGCTCTGCAATTACAACTTCATTGGTGGATTTATGTCTTGTATTGTTGGCACAATCTGTACCAAAATGGCCACCATAAAGGTACATGCTTAAATGAGCTTTAAAAATCACTTATTGGTGAATTAATTCCAGATGAATAAAACATTAAATACAATGATAAATCATGTATATGCAGAGAGCATAAGACAGTGTAAGGAGCCAAACAGGTATTTGTATATTAGAACAACTGCAAAGTACAGAGCCTCCTAAGAAATATTTGTGTTTAAAACATTAATATATTGTGATGTTAAATTCGTCATGTGATGTTGCGGCTGTATTAAAGTAACTGCATCCCTGTAGATATAAGAGAGCCTTCAATGTCATAGCTATAAAAAACAAACCAAATCCGTGTGCATATACCACAATAGGAAATCATGTATATGCTCAGGTCAGAAGACAATGAACAAGCACTAAGCATGATTTATATTTAAAATAATAACATACGTGATGTCATAGTTTTATTAGAGCAGCTGCTTCCTGAGATGTTATAGTTGCATCCTTCTGTATCCACCAGTCTCAGCTATGAGATACAGCCCTCTGATTTCTTAAGCTAGACCAACAGCCAGGCACAGTTGGAAAAGAAAGGCAGTGGCCATTTTGGTGCTTCCTCTGCTGGGGGATCTCAGCTATGCTACTGCCTGAATTCAACTGACATAACTGGGAATGCACAGTAACAGGAAGCCCAGCAGCACTTCCTGTTTGCAGGTGGCCTGCAGATCCATGAGCCGCCATTTTGTTTCTAAAATTTACTACAGCAGGAGTTAGAAAAAGATAAATGAATTTTTATGTGCAGCAATCTAAATTGCCCTGGGGAGGGATGGATATAAGCACTGTTTGTTGTGTTGCTCTGGTTTAATTCATTTCTGATTGTTGATCCACTATAAGCACTATAGCAAATATTTTAACAAAATTTTAACCTGGGCACAATTTGGATTAGGGCATCTCCTCCCTGGTACAACACAGACCACCCTCCAAGGTCCCTAGACAGCAGTTAAAGTGCAACAAAACCCACGATTTTGACTATCCTGGGTTTTGGTCCTTTCCCCGGGGGCCTCCCGATCGTGGGTGGCCCGCTGTGTGAAACCCCCCAGGATGCTGCAGCTAACTCACCTCAACCCAGTCCCACAGCGCATCGAGGAGCAGCGGCTCTGATAGCCGCTACTCCTCGATAAGAGGGAGGCGGAGGATGTGGCCGCCAGAGCTGCTGCTCTTAGATGCGCCGTGGGACTGGGCTGAGGTGAGTTAGCTGCGGTATCCTAGGGGGCTTATCACACTGCGGGGCACCCCCTGGGGAGTGAAACAAAACCCAGGATAGTCAAAACGATTAACTATCCTGGGTTTTGGTCCACTTTAAGATTAAGATTTAAGATTAGGAGTGTTGGTCTACTATATTGTGCTGCACAAATCTGTACTATGTCTGTATTTATGTACTGTAATATGATGCTGCTATTACTCACTCTATGGTCCTTTCAACCGGTTAGTGATGTTGAGCTTCAGATTCGGATTAAGGTTAAAAGAGCACAAAGGTCCTTTAAAAAAAATCAATGGGTCACTTAAAAAACCTGTGTCCAAAAAATTCCAGCTAAGCTTGTTTCTTTCTTTTAATGGAAGGCATAAGAATCAGGGGTGACTGATTTTAATTGTGACATTCTGCTTTTTCAGTGGAGATCTGCTCAACCCAATTACCTGTCCCAAGAGCTAGCCTGTGCTGGAATGTGTGTATATGCTATAACCCATCATGCAATGCTTTAGGCACATATTTGAGTGGTTAATGGTGCAGCTCCCCACAGAATGACTCAGAAGATTTGTATTGGAATGGCATGGATCACCCCCCTGAAGAAAATCACAAGCGTGGCAGAAAATTCTCTCATTTGGGGTGTAAAAGTAACTCGTCCTCTCACCATCCAACATGTTTATATGGATTTTAAATATTGTGTGAATTCGCGATACAACTCCTTAAATTTGATCCAAATATTGTCTATTGGTTTCAAGTCAGCCAAATAAAAGCAAAATCTTGTAATTTTTTTAACATTATATTTGTTTACTGTTTAAAAAATATTGCTGATATCCCCACCCAGCTGGGAACCAACATTGCAGAGGAGTCTGGTGCCCTTTTGGCTTAAAAAAAAATAAATATAAGGATGCAGAGGAGAGCCCCAAACTAATAAGAGGAATGAAAGATCTTAGTTATGAGGAAAGATTACGAGAATTAAATCTGTTTAGTCTTGAGAGGAGACGACTGAGGGGGGACACAGAAACAGAGAAGCTTGACGGCAGAAGGAGACCATACGGTCCATCTAGTCTTCCCTTATGTGTATACTGTATGTACTCCTAGGTTAGATGTGTGCTTATCCCAGGCAAAGAGATATCCGTGCAAACCAATATCTGCAAAAGATGACGCCGGCAGATGATGTAGAGGCCTTCCTTGCAACCTTTGAGAGGATAGCTACACGGGAGGCCTGGCCGAAAGAAAGTTGGGCCGGCTTGGTGGCCCCATTCCTCATAGGAGAAGCACAAAAGGCTTACTATGATCTGGAACAGGATGCAGCTCAGGACTTTAACAAACTCAAGGCAGAGATTCTGGCACGCCTTGGTGTAACCATAGCAGTCAGAGCCCAGAAAGTACACCAGTGGACATATAACGTGGGTAAGCCACCCCGTTCCCAGATGTTTGACCTCATCCATCTGACCAGGAAGTGGCTACAACCAGAAGCTCTGTCCCCACCGGAGGTGGTTCAACGTGTGGTTATGGACCGATATCTAAGGGCCCTACCTCCAGCGTTAAGGAAGTGGGTAAGCCACGGGGACCCAAAAACTGCAGATCAGCTTGTGGATCTTGTTGAGCGGTACTCTACAGCGGAAGAGCTCTTAAGTAACTCCCAGCCCCAGGCCTTAACCAATCGGTCAGCCAAAGTTCCCGGTAAGACTGTTCTGGGGTTTGTGGGAGTTGGGAAAAATGTAAATATTTTACAACGAAAAGATGAGACTGTGGGCTCAAGGAAGCCTGAAATGCGAGACTTTGGTCTAGGTAGAGAAAACATCCGATGTTTTCGTTGCCATGAGTTGGGCCATATTGCCATGAACTGTCCGATGACTGTTGAACCTATGCAATGTGATGCGGCCTTTTTGAAAAAACGTATGTCCATGTTTGCCCAAGTATTGTGTACTGCTGTCAGTTCTGACAGTACTAAAAACCACCTGTATGAATTAACAGTAGAAGATAACAAGGTGTTGGCTTTACTAGACTCCGGGAGTGTGGTCAGTCTGGTAAACGCCAATCTTATAAGTGCTGCTAAGTGCTGATAAGTCCTGACACTTACACGGTAACTTGTGTGCATGGGGACACACATGAATACCAAACTGCTATTGCTTGTATTTCAACTTCTTATGGTTCTGTATGTCACAGGGTGGGGATAGTTCCTGCCTTAATGCAGGATGTCATTCTTGGCAGAGACTTTCCACATCTTTGGAAATTGTGGGAAGACAATCTGGGGTTTAAAGAGGGTACACCTGATAGGCCCACAGCCTCCAACTTAAGCCCTGAACCATTTGATAGTACCCCAAGGAAAGATGTGGTTGGGGTTCATGTAGAAAAGCCTTTAACTTTCCCTTTTTCTGTTATGGCAGGGGATTCTGGAGAACCCCTAACAGAGACAGAAACTCCGGGGGCTTCGCGGCAGTGTATACCTGATTTAGAGGTCCGAAAAGATGATTTTCAAAGTGAGCAGTTAAAAGACCCTGCCCTTACCCGAGCCAGAGAAAATGTAAAAATAGTCAATGGGATACCTGTGGAGCCCGGGGCTAGGCTTGCTTACCCATATATGATTCTAGAGAATGACTTACTGTACCAGGTTGATAAGAAGGGCGAGGAAAACATACACCAGCTAGTGGTTCCCAAAGCCTTCAGGAGAACAGTTTTAGATCTGGCACACGCGCACATATTGGGTGGTCATCTGGGAGTCCAGAAAACTACAGAGAGAATTTTGCTCAGATTCTTCTGGCCTGGGGTACATCATGAAGTTAAAGAGTATTGTGAATCCTGCCCAGACTGTCAGTTGTCTGCCCCTAGGCCTCATTTCCGCAGCCCTCTAGTCCCATTACCAATTATTGAGGTACCATTTGACCGGATTGGGATGGATTTGGTCGGGCCCCTGATAAAGTCAGCTCGTGGTCACCAACATATTTTAGTTATAATGGATTATGCTACACGTTATCCGGAGGCCCTACCTTTGCGAAACACATCGTCAAAGACTATTGCAAAGGAGTTAGTGCAGGTGTTTAGTAGGGTGGGCATCCCAAAAGAAATACTCACCGATCAAGGCACACCCTTTATGTCGAATGTGATGAAGCAACTTTGTAAATTGTTTAAGGTGAATCAACTGCGCACATCGGTCTATCACCCTCAGACCGATGGCCTAGTTGAAAGATTTAACAAGACTCTAAAGCAGATGTTAAGGAAAGTCGTGGACAAGGATGGAAAAAATTGGGATTTGTTGCTTCCATATCTGTTGTTTGCCGTAAGGGAGGTGCCTCAATCGTCCACCGGGTTTTCTCCGTTCGAATTGGTATATGGTAGACATCCCCGGGGTTTGTTAGATGTGGCAAAGGAAAGCTGGGAAGGGCCGGTCACTCCCTACAGAAGTCTAATAGAACATATTTCACAAATGCAGGACAGAATTTCAGCTGTGATGCCAATTGTAAAAACCCACATGGAACAGGCTCAAGGTATGCAAAAAAGAATCTATGATAGGGGTGCTAAGGTACGTACCTTTGCACCAGGAGATCGGGTGTTAGTACTGGTTCCTACTATAGAGAGTAAATTCTTGGCCAAATGGCAGGGTCCCTACTCCGTTATAGAAAGCGTAGGTGAGGTGAATTATAAAATTCACCAACCAAATAAAAGAAAGCCTGAGCAGATTTACCATGTGAATCTGATTAAACCTAGGAAAGACAGGCAAACTCTGGCTGCGAAGGTCGCGTGGCAAACCGGTGATGGTCCTCTAATACCTAATGTTATTATAGCTGAGACTCTGTCTGACACACAAAAGAAAGAGGCTAGACAACTGATATTTCATAACATAAGTTTCTTTTCTGACAAACCAGGACAGACTCCACTGGTAAAACACGACGTTGTGACCGAACCTGGAGTAAAGGTACATGTTAAGCCCTATAGAATCCCTGAAGCTAGGCGTGAGGCAGTGTCTAAAGAAGTGAAAGACATGCTGGAGTTAGGAGTAATTGAGGAATCCCATAGTGAGTGGTCCAGCCCAATTGTGTTAATTCCAAAACCAGACGGTACTATACGGTTTTGTAATGACTTCAGGAAGTTAAACTCTGTGTCTAAATTTGATGCCTATCCTATGCCAAGGGTCGATGAGTTGATAGAGCGACTAGGTACAGCTCGTTACATCACAACACTAGATCTGACGAAAGGTTATTGGCAGATTCCGCTGACGGAATCTGCCAAAGAAAAGACAGCATTTTCCACACCGGACAGTTTATTTCATTATGTAAATATGCCCTTCGGCTTACATGGGGCTCCTGCAACCTTCCAACGGTTGATGGATAGCGTGTTAAAACCACATAGGAAATATACTTCGGCGTATCTTGACGACATAGTGATACATAGTCCTGACTGGGAGACACACCTTTCTGACGTTCAGGCAGTCGTTGACAGCTTACAGGCTGCAGGTTTGACAGCTAATCCAAAAAAGTGTTGTATTGGGTTAGAAGAAGACAAATATTTGGGTTATATTATTGGAAGAGGCGTAATTAAACCCCAGGTAGATAAAGTTGAAGCAATCCAGAAGTGGCCTCAACCGTTAAATAAAAAACAGGTGAGGGCATTCCTCAGAATTACAGGGTATTATAGGCGATTTATACCCAATTTTGCTTCCATAGCAAATCCCCTGACTGATCTCACCAAGGGAAAAGACTCTGTGATGATAAGATGGAACCCTCAGGCTGAAAAAGCGTTTCGAACCTTAAAATTGGCCCTTTGTTCCCTGCCAATATTGATCACACCAGATTTCAAGAAAGAATTTGTGGTCCAGACAGACGCTTCTGAGACAGGAATAGGGGCTGTCTTGTCACAAATCCGGGATGGAGAGGAACATCCTGTGCTTTATTTAAGCAGGAAGCTGAATAAACACGAAAGAAATTATGCAATTGTAGAAAGGGAATGTTTAGCTATTAAATGGGCCCTCGAGTCCCTCAAATATTATTTGTTGGGAAGAAAGTTCCGGCTAGTCACTGACCACGCCCCTCTGAAATGGATGTACCTTAATAAAGAGAAAAATAGCAGAGTAACAAGGTGGTTTCTAGCTCTGCAGGCCTACAACTTTACAGTAGAGCACAGGGCTGGGCAACTGCAAGGAAATGCAGATGCACTGTCACGTGTGCACTGCCTTCTGGTTACAAATGCTCATTCCCGGTGGCCTGAGCAGAGGGGGGGGATATGTGACATTCATGCAGGCCGGATAGTAGAGGACAGGTATATTTCTCCCAGGTTCCTTTCCTATGTGAGGTAATAGCTGAGCCTCTCACCTGTCAGGTAATTAATAAGGGGGAATGAGAGGCTGAATAAAGGAGGAGTTCTCTCTCTCTCTCTGTCTCTCTCGGGCGAAGGACACAGCCCAGGACTGTGGAGAGACTCATGTGAGTAAAGGTTGCTGGAAGTAGTTTTAAAGTTGGCAGAGAGAAGCTCTCCAGCTAGTAGTGAGGGTTTTCACTTGTATAGTTAAGTGTCGGACAGGCAAGGATTTACTTTTGTTCCCGTGTTATCTTTATTTTTTACTTGCAACCTTTACAAATAAAACTGACCTCGAGTCAGCTTGAATGAACTTTCTGCTGTTTGCCTGATTGGATAAAGACAAAATACGTGTCCCTCGACATCAGAAGAGGGCGATCCCGGACACTTATCACAGTAGGCTTTGAAGAGGAGGGCTGTTTTTGAGCATTTGGAACAAGTTCTTCAGCCTGTGTCTTTCACATATAGAGGAAAAACAAGTCTTAGTGCTTACCATTTGTCAGACCCCAAGAATACCCGTCTTCGTTGTGAGCCTGCAACCCCCAATCTCCACAGCCAGCTTCACCTATAGACAAGCCCCCGTTTGCCGGGACGCTATACACGCCTCACCGGACACGGTTGCCCCCAGGACTTGATGGCTCAAAGATTGTAGGCTCACAGGAAGTGAAGACAGAATGTCAGACTGGGTGATGTAGGTAAGTACTGGAACAATTTGTGTGCTCTGGAAATTTCAAGCGAGGTCGATCGTCAAGCCAAGGGTCACACCAGGAGGTCAGAGAGCTGTGCGGTACAAAGGGTTAAGACGGAGATGTGGTTGAGGTTCAGGCAAAGGGTCAATAACGATAATTTCAAGAAAATCACAAGGGAAATCACAAAGCCAGCTAAACGCTATCACAGGCACTGACACACTGAAGTGGTAATCCCTTTATAGGACTTAACCCGACCGGATTGGACAGGGAGGCAGTGACTGTGATTGGTTAACGTGTTCCCATCACCGGTAATACAAACTGCTTACCAAATAGTAATCAATGGAATGGCCTTGTAATGCTAATAAAGTGTCAACAGGCAAATGATCCAACAAGAATACTTCCAGTAGCAGCAGGGGGACCACTTAAGGGCACCCTTTATAAAAGCCAATTGCTCCGTTTAAAAATCCAATTCCAGGCTCAGCTTGTGATTCATCCAATCGTTCATCCGAAAGAATGCATGCAAAGGAAAGGAAGAAAGGACTAGTGCAATAATGTTTAAAACGACACATGTATTTAATAATCAGTTAAGAATTGCACTCACATTCACAAAATCTTATTAAAAACTTTATCACACATGTAATGAACACAGCAGTTCTCACCGCCTAGCTTCAAAAGCCCATGAGTCCACGACAACAATCGATCTCAAAAGTCCTTATTTCCGGGGTTCCAATTTATAATCCAATAATAAATTCCAAAAGTATGGAGGTAGTGTGCTAAAACCCCCAACGTGTTTCGTCGCTAGCTTCGACTTTAGCCAGGATGTTTTCCTACTTACATACTGCTTGGTACAATTTGGTACTCCAGAAGTGAACAACTTTTTTCACACTAGTGTCTGTGATCTGCCTGCCTCCTCCACAGAAGCAGAAGAAAGAACCTTTATGGTAAGTACTAAAACGTATTTTTTTAACAATGGTATAGAGTTATAGAATTTTTGACTTCCTGGTACAGGCAGTTAGTATTTGTTTCAATGACCAGAGGCTCTGGTTGTATGTAAACAGAAGTCATCAGTGGCACTGGTAACGTTTAGGATTGTATCCCTGATCAAAGCTCAGGAGGCGCTGTCTAGACAGCCAAGGTGTGGACTGGCAAATGGCTTTTATTAGACATCCTGAATGCCGGTGCCATTGTTCAACGTTGCTCTTCTTTAGATGTTGATTGATTTCCACAGGGGTTGCCCAAGTGCCTGTGGCAATAGCGTAATTCTTCTAGGTCCTTTCTTGTTTAGACAAGGTATGGTCCTTGCCTGTGACATGAGCTGGAAGTGACAAGTTTATATGCTCACAGTGGTCTTTGAAATGTATACTTTACACTTCAATGATTCATTTTTGAATACTGAAATTTAGAATTAAATTGATGCCTAAGTGTTCTCGGTTATGATTTCATTGCAACTGCTCAAAGCATCCTGTAACAAAAGAAGCTGATGTATTTTTTCTCTTTAGTCTCAGGTTTCTTTTCTCTTCAGTCAATAACATCATACGTGTTTTTTTTACACATTATATTAACACGGTTTGATATCAAATGTCCCATATGTAGCTGACATCCTCAACACCCTTGCGGGCTTTACTGTACAAAATACAATCTTGAATGTTGTGATGAGAAGTTGAGTATTGTGTGACTTTTTGCCACACATTGAAATTAAAGCTTTAATAATGTAGACAAGTTTCAACACACAGCTTTGAGCACATTACCTAGTTAAGGCCATGCTCATGATGTCCTTCAGCTACTAAAATAAATCATTCATCCATTTCACACCCACGGATGAAACTTGAAACATAGGCTGGGTCCCTGTAATCACATAAGGAGAAGTCCCAGTGGGAGAAGTGCTTTGGGGCTGACTGGGTGTAACCCCCAGCACACAGCCTCCCTCGTCCAGGACCCATGCCCCTTTTAACACTTATTTTACTCCCTGCCTCCTAAGTCTCCCCCTAGTCCTTTCCCTTGTGCTCAGCCCCACTATCCACCCTCAGAAAAGATAACCCAGCCCATGATCTGCCCCACCCTCAAAAACATACCCACCCCTGCCAAAGACTCTGCCCCTTCAATACTATAGTTTCAGTACATTGGGAGAGTATGTATCAAGCTTAACTTGACCCTTCAAGTAGACATTTAGGTAAAGGGTTTAAGTAACCTCAGGGCTGTTGCATACTGGATACTCTCCATTAGAGATGAGCGAACTTTTGAAAAATTCGATTCGACTGATTCGCCGAATTTTCCGACAAAAATCGTTTCGACCCGAATAAATTCGCGACGAATCGCTATTAAAAACGGCTATTTCTGAGCCTCCTAGAGCCTCAATAGGGTTGTAAACCATTCAGCCTTGCTGTAACACGCACAGGATGCGTGCTGGGTTAGTTAAATAATACTTTGAAGAAATATCACATGCAGATCAGAGGCATCGCTAATAGAATCGCAGAGCGGCACAATTGCAGAGAGTTGAAGTGGCATCACTATGAGGGGCAGAAGGAGCCCAAATATACACTGGAGTTGGCCTCAGGAGCCCAAAAATTGGATGAATCACACCCTGGAGTTGGCAGAAGTTGGCAGCAGCAGCAGCAGGAGCCCAAATATACACTGGAGTTGGCTTCAGGAGCCCAAAAATTGGATGAATCACACCCTGGAGTTGGCAGGAGTTGACAGTAGCAGCAGCAGGAGCCCAAATATACACTGGAGTTGGCTTCAGGAGCCCAAAAATTGGATGAATCACACCCTGGAGTTGGCAGGAGTTGACAGTACCAGCAGCAGGAGCCCAAATATACACTGGAGTTGGCTTCAGGAGCCCAAAAGTTGGATGAATCACACCCTGGAGTTGGCAGGAGTTGACAGTAGCAGCAGCAGGAGCCCAAATATACACTGGAGTTGGCTTCAGGAGCCCAAAAATTGGATGAATCACACCCTGGAGTTGGCAGGAGTTGACAGCAGCAGCAGCAGGAGCCCAAATATACACTGGAGTTGGCCTCAGGAGCCCAAAAATTGGATGAATCACACCCTGGAGTTGGCAGGAGTTGACAGTAGCAGCAGCAGGAGCCCAAATATATACTGGAGTTGGCTTCAGGAGCCCAAAAATTGGATGAATCACACCCTGGAGTTGGCAGAAGTTGGCAGCAGCAGCAGCAGGAGCCCAAATATACACTGGAGTTGGCTTCAGGAGCCCAAAAATTGGATGAATCACACCCTGGAGTTGGCAGAAGTTGGCAGCAGCAGCAGCAGGAGCCCAAATATACACTGGAGTTGGCCTCAGGAGCCCAAAAATTGGATGAATCACACCCTGGAGTTGGCAGAAGTTGGCAGCAGCAGCAGCAGGAGCCCAAATATACACTGGAGTTGGCCTCAGGAGCCCAAAAATTGGATGAATCACACCCTGGAGTTGGCAGAAGTTGGCAGCAGCAGCAGCAGGAGCCCAAATATACACTGGAGTTGGCTTCAGGAGCCCAAAAATTGGATGAATCACACCCTGGAGTTGGCAGGAGTTGACAGTAGCAGCAGCAGGAGCCCAAATATACACTGGAGTTGGCCTCAGGAGCCCAAAAATTGGATGAATCACACCCTGGAGTTGGCAGGAGTTGACAGCAGCAGCAGCAGGAGCCCAAATATACACTGGAGTTGGCTTCAGGAGCCCAAAAATTGGATGAATCACACCCTGGAGTTGGCAGAAGTTGGCAGCAGCAGCAGCAGGAGCCCAAATATACACTGGAGTTGGCCTCAGGAGCCCAAAAATTGGATGAATCACACCCTGGAGTTGGCAGCAGCAGCAGGAGCCCAAACATTACTTTAAAGAGACCCTGGGGTTGGCTTCAGGAGCCCAAAAATTGGATGAATCACACCCTGGAGTTGGCAGAAGTTGGCAGCAGCAGCAGCAGGAGCCCAAATATACACTGGAGTTGGCTTCAGGAGCCCAAAAATTGGATGAATCACACCCTGGAGTTGGCAGAAGTTGGCAGCAGCAGCAGCAGGAGCCCAAATATACACTGGAGTTGGCCTCAGGAGCCCAAAAATTGGATGAATCACACCCTGGAGTTGGCAGAAGTTGGCAGCAGCAGCAGCAGGAGCCCAAATATACACTGGAGTTGGCCTCAGGAGCCCAAAAATTGGATGAATCACACCCTGGAGTTGGCAGAAGTTGGCAGCAGCAGCAGCAGGAGCCCAAATATACACTGGAGTTGGCTTCAGGAGCCCAAAAATTGGATGAATCACACCCTGGAGTTGGCAGGAGTTGACAGTAGCAGCAGCAGGAGCCCAAATATACACTGGAGTTGGCCTCAGGAGCCCAAAAATTGGATGAATCACACCCTGGAGTTGGCAGGAGTTGACAGCAGCAGCAGCAGGAGCCCAAATATACACTGGAGTTGGCTTCAGGAGCCCAAAAATTGGATGAATCACACCCTGGAGTTGGCAGAAGTTGGCAGCAGCAGCAGCAGGAGCCCAAATATACACTGGAGTTGGCCTCAGGAGCCCAAAAATTGGATGAATCACACCCTGGAGTTGGCAGCAGCAGCAGGAGCCCAAACATTACTTTAAAGAGACCCTGGGGTTGGCTTCAGGAGCCCAAAAATTGGATGAATCACACCCTGGAGTTGGCAGAAGTTGGCAGCAGCAGCAGGAGCCCAAATATACACTGGAGTTGGCTTCAGGAGCCCAAAAATTGGATGAATCACACCCTGGAGTTGGCAGGAGTTGACAGTAGCAGCAGCAGGAGCCCAAATATACACTGGAGTTGGCTTCAGGAGCCCAAAAATTGGATGAATCACACCCTGGAGTTGGCAGGAGTTGACAGCAGCAGCAGCAGGAGCCCAAATATACACTGGAGTTGGCTTCAGGAGCCCAAAAATTGGATGAATCACACCCTGGAGTTGGCAGGAGTTGACAGTAGCAGCAGCAGGAGCCCAAATATACACTGGAGTTGGCCTCAGGAGCCCAAAAATTGGATGAATCACACCCTGGAGTTGGCAGGAGTTGACAGCAGCAGCAGCAGGAGCCCAAATATACACTGGAGTTGGCTTCAGGAGCCCAAAAATTGGATGAATCACACCCTGGAGTTGGCAGAAGTTGGCAGCAGCAGGAGCCCAAATATACACTGGAGTTGGCCTCAGGAGCCCAAAAATTGGATGAATCACACCCTGGAGTTGGCAGCAGCAGCAGGAGCCCAAACATTACTTTAAAGAGACCCTGGGGTTGGCTTCAGGAGCCCAAAATTGGATGAATCACACCCTGGAGTTGGCAGAAGTTGGCAGCAGCAGCAGCAGCAGGAGCCCAAATATACACTGGAGTTGGCTTCAGGAGCCCAAAAATTGGATGAATCACACCCTGGAGTTGGCAGGAGTTGACAGTAGCAGCAGCAGGAGCCCAAATATACACTGGAGTTGGCTTCAGGAGCCCAAAAATTGGATGAATCACACCCTGGAGTTGGCAGGAGTTGACAGCAGCAGCAGCAGGAGCCCAAATATACACTGGAGTTGGCTTCAGGAGCCCAAAAATTGGATGAATCACACCCTGGAGTTGGCAGGAGTTGACAGCAGCAGCAGCAGGAGCCCAAATATACACTGGAGTTGGCTTCAGGAGCCCAAAAATTGGATGAATCACACCCTGGAGTTGGCAGAAGTTGGCAGCAGCAGCAGCAGGAGCCCAAATATACACTGGAGTTGGCCTCAGGAGCCCAAAAATTGGATGAATCACACCCTGGAGTTGGCAGGAGTTGACAGCAGCAGCAGCAGGAGCCCAAATATACACTAGAGTTGGCTTCAGGAGCCCAAAAATTGGATGAATCACACCCTGGAGTTGGCAGAAGTTGGCAGCAGCAGCAGCAGGAGCCCAAATATACACTGGAGTTGGCCTCAGGAGCCCAAAAATTGGATGAATCACACCCTGGAGTTGGCAGAAGTTGGCAGCAGCAGCAGCAGGAGCCCAAATATACACTGGAGTTGGCTTCAGGAGCCCAAAAATTGGATGAATCACACCCTGGAGTTGGCAGGAGTTGACAGTAGCAGCAGCAGGAGCCCAAATATACACTGGAGTTGGCTTCAGGAGCCCAAAAGTTGGATGAATCACACCCTGGAGTTGGCAGAAGTTGGCAGCAGCAGCAGCAGGAGCCCAAATATACACTGGAGTTGGCTTCAGGAGCCCAAAAATTGGATGAATCACACCCTGGAGTTGGCAGGAGTTGACAGCAGCAGCAGCAGGAGCCCAAATATACACTAGAGTTGGCTTCAGGAGCCCAAAAATTGGATGAATCACACCCTGGAGTTGGCAGAAGTTGGCAGCAGCAGCAGCAGGAGCCCAAATATACACTGGAGTTGGCCTCAGGAGCCCAAAAATTGGATGAATCACACCCTGGAGTTGGCAGAAGTTGGCAGCAGCAGCAGCAGGAGCCCAAATATACACTGGAGTTGGCTTCAGGAGCCCAAAAATTGGATGAATCACACCCTGGAGTTGGCAGGAGTTGACAGTAGCAGCAGCAGGAGCCCAAATATACACTGGAGTTGGCTTCAGGAGCCCAAAAGTTGGATGAATCACACCCTGGAGTTGGCAGGAGTTGACAGTAGCAGCAGCAGGAGCCCAAATATACACTAGAGTTGGCTTCAGGAGCCCAAAAATTGGATGAATCACACCCTGGAGTTGGCAGGAGTTGACAGCAGCAGCAGCAGCAGGAGCCCAAATATACACTGGAGTTGGCTTCAGGAGCCCAAAAATTGGATGAATCACACCCTGGAGTTGGCAGGAGTTGACAGTAGCAGCAGCAGGAGCCCAAATATACACTGGAGTTGGCTTCAGGAGCCCAAAAATTGGATGAATCACACCCTGGAGTTGGCAGGAGTTGACAGTAGCAGCAGCAGGAGCCCAAATATACACTGGAGTTGGCTTCAGGAGCCCAAAAGTTGGATGAATCACACCCTGGAGTTGGCAGGAGTTGACAGTAGCAGCAGCAGGAGCCCAAATATACACTGGAGTTGGCTTCAGGAGCCCAAAAATTGGATGAATCACACCCTGGAGTTGGCAGGAGTTGACAGCAGCAGCAGCAGGAGCCCAAATATACACTGGAGTTGGCCTCAGGAGCCCAAAAATTGGATGAATCACACCCTGGAGTTGGCAGGAGTTGACAGTAGCAGCAGCAGGAGCCCAAATATACACTGGAGTTGGCTGCAGGAGCCCAAAAATTGGATGAATCACACCCTGGAGTTGGCAGAAGTTGGCAGCAGCAGCAGCAGGAGCCCAAATATACACTGGAGTTGGCTTCAGGAGCCCAAAAATTGGATGAATCACACCCTGGAGTTGGCAGAAGTTGGCAGCAGCAGCAGCAGCAGGAGCCCAAATATACACTGGAGTTGGCTTCAGGAGCCCAAAAATTGGATGAATCACACCCTGGAGTTGGCAGAAGTTGGCAGCAGCAGCAGCAGGAGCCCAAATATACACTGGAGTTGGCCTCAGGAGCCCAAAAATTGGATGAATCACACCCTGGAGTTGGCAGAAGTTGGCAGCAGCAGCAGCAGGAGCCCAAATATACACTGGAGTTGGCCTCAGGAGCCCAAAAATTGGATGAATCACACCCTGGAGTTGGCAGAAGTTGGCAGCAGCAGCAGCAGGAGCCCAAATATACACTGGAGTTGGCTTCAGGAGCCCAAAAATTGGATGAATCACACCCTGGAGTTGGCAGGAGTTGACAGTAGCAGCAGCAGGAGCCCAAATATACACTGGAGTTGGCTTCAGGAGCCCAAAAATTGGATGAATCACACCCTGGAGTTGGCAGGAGTTGACAGCAGCAGCAGCAGGAGCCCAAATATACACTGGAGTTGGCTTCAGGAGCCCAAAAATTGGATGAATCACACCCTGGAGTTGGCAGGAGTTGACAGCAGCAGCAGCAGGAGCCCAAATATACACTGGAGTTGGCTTCAGGAGCCCAAAAGTTGGATGAATCACACCCTGGAGTTGGCAGGAGTTGACAGTAGCAGCAGCAGGAGCCCAAATATACACTAGAGTTGGCTTCAGGAGCCCAAAAATTGGATGAATCACACCCTGGAGTTGGCAGAAGTTGGCAGCAGCAGCAGCAGGAGCCCAAATATACACTGGAGTTGGCCTCAGGAGCCCAAAAATTGGATGAATCACACCCTGGAGTTGGCAGAAGTTGGCAGCAGCAGCAGCAGGAGCCCAAATATACACTGGAGTTGGCTTCAGGAGCCCAAAAATTGGATGAATCACACCCTGGAGTTGGCAGGAGTTGACAGTAGCAGCAGCAGGAGCCCAAATATACACTGGAGTTGGCTTCAGGAGCCCAAAAGTTGGATGAATCACACCCTGGAGTTGGCAGGAGTTGACAGTAGCAGCAGCAGGAGCCCAAATATACACTAGAGTTGGCTTCAGGAGCCCAAAAATTGGATGAATCACACCCTGGAGTTGGCAGGAGTTGACAGCAGCAGCAGCAGGAGCCCAAATATACACTGGAGTTGGCCTCAGGAGCCCAAAAATTGGATGAATCACAAACTGGAGTTGGCAGAAGTTGGCAGCAGCAGCAGCAGGAGCCCAAATATACACTGGAGTTGGCTTCAGGAGCCCAAAAATTGGATGAATCACACCCTGGAGTTGGCAGGGGTTTCGCTGGGCAACTCCTCCTCCTCCTCTTCCTCCTCCTCCTCCTCCAGTTCAGCTCCAACGGGGTTCATGTGGCCGTAAGATGTAAACGCCATGTCTCCAGTGCCCTGACCAGCCATGGTTTCCAACATGTGCTGTAGTACATGAAGCAGTGGAATCACGTCGTTCATCCCGTAATCCTGCAGACTGACAAATAAAGTGGCTTCCTCAAAGGGCCTGAGCAAATGGCAGGTGTCACGTATGAGCTGCCACTGGTTGACATTGAAGTTACACAGGGGAGTCCCCCTATCTGCTTGGATCATCAGGAAATCCGTGATGGCTTTTCTCTGTTCATATAATCGGTCCAACATGTGAAGGGTGGAATTCCAACGGGTGGAAACATCGCAAATCAGACTATGTTGGGGGATACCATTCTGACGCTGTAGCTCAAGAAGGGTGTGTTTGGCGGTGTAGGAGTGGCTGAAGTGCATGCAAAGTTTCCGTGAAGTTGTTAGGATGTCCTGCAGATGGGGGGAACACTTCAGAAACCGCTTGACAACCAGATTGAAGACGTGAGCCATGCAGGGGGCATGGGTCAGGCTTCCTTGGCGCAGCGCAGACAAAATGTTCTTCCCATTGTCGGTAACCATGATTCCCATTTTAAGTTTTCTCGGAGTAAGCCATGTTTGGATTTCCTGATGAATACATTTAAGCAGTTCCTCCCCTGTGTGACTCCGTTCGCCAAGACAAACCATGTGAAGCACTGCGTGACACCTCCGTGCCCTGCACACATGGTAGACTGGAGGGGCACTGAGACTTGAGCCTACAGTGGAGGGTGAGGAGATGGCGGAGGATGAGGAGGCCGAGTCGCACGGTGTCACAGGCCCAATGGGCAGAGAGCGCGGAGGCCGAAGCGGCGTGACCTGTCCAAGTTGCTGCTGCAAAGGGACCACATTCACCCAGTGGGCCGTAAACGACATGTACTGCCCCTGACCGTAGTTACAGCTCCAGATGTCGGCGCTGCCATGTATTTTGCTACACACCGACAGGCTCAAGGACTGGCCCACCTTCTGTTCAACAAAAGTGTGCAGCGCTGGTACTGCCTTCTTGGCAAAGAAATGACGGCTTGGGACTCTCCACCTCGGCTCGGCACAAGCCATCAGTTCTCTGAAAGGTGCAGATTCCACCACCTGAAAAGGGAGCGACTGCAGCACCAGCAACTTGGACAGGAGCACATTCAGCTTCTGCGCCGTAGGATGAGTGGGCGCATACTGCTGTCTCTTGGACATGGCTTCGCTGATGGATTGCTGGCGGGATGCATGACTTGGAGGAGGAGGAGGAGGAGCAGGAGCGACAGAGGATGGGTATGACGCACAGCTGCCTTCGGCTGAGGTGCTGGAGCCTTGGCTGGCAGAAATTGGGAGCTCACTTGGTGAGGAAGCAGACTGGACCACCCCTTGGGAGCCTCGGTTCTCCCAGGTCGTTTTATGGTGACGCATCATATGTTGACGCAGGGCCTTGGTGCCAACATTTGGACCCTGGCCACGCTTCACCTTTTGCCTACATATCTTGCATGTGGCCATGTTACCCTCCTGCGGATGCCTCAGGAAAAACTGCCACACTGCCGAGTAGCTACTTTTCCCACCCCCTGGCCTCACTGATTAACTGCTGCTGTTGCCAACTCCAGGAACCCCTGCTCCACTACCTCCTGATAAGGTAGACTGCCGCACAGCAGGTGCTCTACCCCGGCCCCGGCCCCGGCCGGCTCCAGCCTTTGGAATTGTGCCCCCATGGTGACTGCTACCACCTTGCTGCCTCAGCTGCTGACTCCGGGGCAACCTGCGCCCCTCTTCTCCTGATGATGACGATGAAGCCCCTTTATCACCCGGCTCCCAAGTGCGATCGGCTTCATCGTCATCATCATCATCACCGAGTTGTGGCTGTACGTCACTGATGTTCGTGGATTCGTCAACAGTGTCTGGCGCAGGAGCTGGAACGCTCGCAGCACCCACAACACTGTCCACATCACTATCTGTCTGCCTAGCTAGAGAAGCCACCTCCATTTCTTGGCTGGGCAGTAGCTGCTGACTGTCCTCTATCTGATGGTCCTCCTCACTAAAGAGTGGAGCTGAACCCAAAGCATAGGATACGTCGCTGGGGGAGGGAACGGCGTAGGACAGAGGCAATGGGAGGACAGGGACTGCTCTCGGGGCATGCCAACTCAGGGTTGTGTCAGAGGAACCTACCGACCCTAGACTGGGGGTCTCAGACGTAAGTTGTGATGATGTTGTTGATGAGCGCGTCAACCAATCTACCACGGCAGATGCGTTACTGGTGGAGACCCGACCGCTAGCAGATACTGGCAGATTAGGTCTCTCAGCGTGACTCCTGCTGCTACTGGCCCCCAGTCTGATGCGAGCTCTGCCTGCGGAATCTTGGCCTCTGCCACTCCTCTTTTCACTTCCAGGCACTTGTCTGCCCGACATAGTCTAACTGGCGTGGGAGTAGGTGATATTTTAAGATCCCCCGGGCAGCGGTGGGTCTATATGAAACAGAATATAATGCACACCAAAAGTGAGCAGTAACACTCAGCCTCCAACAGGCCTGCTTAGTGTAAATAAGAGAGCTGCTTAGTGTAAATAAAGAGGGGTATGCTATGTTACAGAATGGGATGCCTCAACAGAAGTGCACCTGGCAGGCAGCAGTAAGCCTATGCCCAGCAAAAGTGTCTTATAATATAAATATAATAAGAGCAAATGCTTATATGGTCTTAAACAGAGGCTGCTTTAGTCACAGAATGGGATGCCCCCAAAAAAGATCCAGTAGTACTATGCCCAGCAAAAGTGTCTTTATCAGGCTAATTTCAAATATGATAAGAGCAAATGCTTATATGGTCTTAAACAGAGGCTGCTTTAGTCACAGAATGGGATGCCCTGGCAGGGACAAGTAGTGCTATGCCCAGCAAAAGTGTCTTTATCAGGCTAATTTCAAATATGATAAGAGCAAATGCTTATACGGTCTTAAACAGAGGCTGCTGTAGTCACAGAATGGGATGCCCCAACAGAAGTGGACCTGGCAGGGTCCAGTAGTGCTATGCCCAGCAAAAGTGTCTTTATCAGGCCTAATTTCAAATATGATAAGAGCAAATGCTTATATGGTCTTAAACAGAGGCTGCTTTAGTCACAGAATGGGATGCCCCAACAGGAATGGACCTGGCAGGGTCCAGTAGTGCTTTGCCCAGCAAAAGTGTCTTTATCAGGCCTAATTTCAAATATGATAAGAGCAAATGGTTATATGGTCTTAAACAGAGGCTGCTTTAGTCACAGAATGGGATGCCCCAACAGAAGTGGACCTGGCAGGGTCCAGTAGTGCTATGCCCAGCAAAAGTGTCTTTATCAGGCCTAATTTCAAATATGATAAGAGCAAATGGTTATATGGTCTTAAACAGAGGCTGCTTTAGTCACAGAATGGGATGCCCCAACAGGAATGGACCTGGCAGGGTCCAGTAGTGCTTTGCCCAGCAAAAGTGTCTTTATCAGGCCTAATTTCAAATATGATAAGTGAAAATGGTTATACGGTCTTAAACAGAGGCTGCTGTAGTCACAGAATGGGATGCCCCAACAGAAGTGGACCTGGCAGGGTCCAGTAGTGCTATGCCCAGCAAAAGTGTCTTTATCAGGCCCAATTTCAAATATGATAAGAGCAAATGGTTATATGGTCTTAAACAGAGGCTGCTTTAGTCACAGAATGGGATGCCCCAACAGGAATGGACCTGGCAGGGTCCAGTAGTGCTATGCCCAGCAAAAGTGTCTTTATCAGGCCTAATTTCAAATATGATAAGAGCAAATGCTTATATGGTCTTAAACAGAGGCTGCTTTAGTCACAGAATGGGATGCCCCCCAAAAAAGATGCAGTAGTACTATGCCCAGCAAAAGTGTCTTTATCAGGCTAATTTCAAATATGATAAGAGCAAATGCTTATATGGTCTTAAACAGAGGCTGCTTTAGTCACAGAATGGGATGCCCCCCAAAAAAGATTCAGTAGTACTATGCCCAGCAAAAGTGTCTTTATCAGGCTAATTTCAAATATGATAAGAGCAAATGCTTATATGGTCTTAAACAGAGGCTGCTTTAGTCACAGAATGGGATGCCCCCCAAAAAAGATGCAGTAGTACTATGCCCAGCAAAAGTGTCTTTATCAGGCTAATTTCAAATATGATAAGAGCAAATGCTTATATGGTCTTAAACAGAGGCTGCTTTAGTCACAGAATGGGATGCCCCCCAAAAAAGATGCAGTAGTACTATGCCCAGCAAAAGTGTCTTTATCAGGCTAATTTCAAATATGATAAGAGCAAATGCTTATATGGTCTTAAACAGAGGCTGCTTTAGTCACAGAATGGGATGCCCCCCAAAAAAGATGCAGTAGTACTATGCCCAGCAAAAGTGTCTTTATCAGGCTAATTTCAAATATGATAAGAGCAAATGCTTATATGGTCTTAAACAGAGGCTGCTTTAGTCACAGAATGGGATGCCCCCCAAAAAAGATGCAGTAGTACTATGCCCAGCAAAAGTGTCTTTATCAGGCTAATTTCAAATATGATAAGAGCAAATGCTTATATGGTCTTAAACAGAGGCTGCTTTAGTCACAGAATGGGATGCCCCCCAAAAAAGATGCAGTAGTACTATGCCCAGCAAAAGTGTCTTTATCAGGCTAATTTCAAATATGATAAGAGCAAATGCTTATATGGTCTTAAACAGAGGCTGCTTTAGTCACAGAATGGGATGCCCCCCAAAAAAGATGCAGTAGTACTATGCCCAGCAAAAGTGTCTTTATCAGGCTAATTTCAAATATGATAAGAGCAAATGCTTATATGGTCTTAAACAGAGGCTGCTTTAGTCACAGAATGGGATGCCCCCCAAAAAAGATGCAGTAGTACTATGCCCAGCAAAAGTGTCTTTATCAGGCTAATTTCAAATATGATAAGAGCAAATGCTTATATGGTCTTAAACAGAGGCTGCTTTAGTCACAGAATGGGATGCCCCCCAAAAAAGATGCAGTAGTACTATGCCCAGCAAAAGTGTCTTTATCAGGCTAATTTCAAATATGATAAGAGCAAATGCTTATATGGTCTTAAACAGAGGCTGCTTTAGTCACAGAATGGGATGCCCCCCAAAAAAGATGCAGTAGTACTATGCCCAGCAAAAGTGTCTTTATCAGGCTAATTTCAAATATGATAAGAGCAAATGCTTATATGGTCTTAAACAGAGGCTGCTTTAGTCACAGAATGGGATGCCCCCCAAAAAAGATGCAGTAGTACTATGCCCAGCAAAAGTGTCTTTATCAGGCTAATTTCAAATATGATAAGAGCAAATGCTTATATGGTCTTAAACAGAGGCTGCTTTAGTCACAGAATGGGATGCCCCCCCAAAAAGATGCAGTAGTACTATGCCCAGCAAAAGTGTCTTTATCAGGCTAATTTCAAATATGATAAGAGCAAATGCTTATATGGTCTTAAACAGAGGCTGCTTTAGTCACAGAATGGGATGCCCCCCAAAAAAGATGCAGTAGTACTATGCCCAGCAAAAGTGTCTTTATCAGGCTAATTTCAAATATGATAAGAGCAAATGCTTATATGGTCTTAAACAGAGGCTGCTTTAGTCACAGAATGGGATGCCCCCCCAAAAAGATGCAGTAGTACTATGCCCAGCAAAAGTGTCTTTATCAGGCTAATTTCAAATATGATAAGAGCAAATGCTTATATGGTCTTAAACAGAGGCTGCTTTAGTCACAGAATGGGATGCCCCCCAAAAAAGATGCAGTAGTACTATGCCCAGCAAAAGTGTCTTTATCAGGCTAATTTCAAATATGATAAGAGCAAATGCTTATATGGTCTTAAACAGAGGCTGCTTTAGTCACAGAATGGGATGCCCCCCAAAAAAGATGCAGTAGTACTATGCCCAGCAAAAGTGTCTTTATCAGGCTAATTTCAAATATGATAAGAGCAAATGCTTATATGGTCTTAAACAGAGGCTGCTTTAGTCACAGAATGGGATGCCCCCCAAAAAAGATGCAGTAGTACTATGCCCAGCAAAAGTGTCTTTATCAGGCTAATTTCAAATATGATAAGAGCAAATGCTTATATGGTCTTAAACAGAGGCTGCTTTAGTCACAGAATGGGATGCCCCCCAAAAAAGATGCAGTAGTACTATGCCCAGCAAAAGTGTCTTTATCAGGCTAATTTCAAATATGATAAGAGCAAATGCTTATATGGTCTTAAACAGAGGCTGCTTTAGTCACAGAATGGGATGCCCCCCAAAAAAGATGCAGTAGTACTATGCCCAGCAAAAGTGTCTTTATCAGGCTAATTTCAAATATGATAAGAGCAAATGCTTATATGGTCTTAAACAGAGGCTGCTTTAGTCACAGAATGGGATGCCCCCCAAAAAAGATGCAGTAGTACTATGCCCAGCAAAAGTGTCTTTATCAGGCTAATTTCAAATATGATAAGAGCAAATGCTTATATGGTCTTAAACAGAGGCTGCTTTAGTCACAGAATGGGATGCCCCCCAAAAAAGATGCAGTAGTACTATGCCCAGCAAAAGTGTCTTTATCAGGCTAATTTCAAATATGATAAGAGCAAATGCTTATATGGTCTTAAACAGAGGCTGCTTTAGTCACAGAATGGGATGCCCCCCAAAAAAGATGCAGTAGTACTATGCCCAGCAAAAGTGTCTTTATCAGGCTAATTTCAAATATGATAAGAGCAAATGCTTATATGGTCTTAAACAGAGGCTGCTTTAGTCACAGAATGGGATGCCCCCCCAAAAAGATGCAGTAGTACTATGCCCAGCAAAAGTGTCTTTATCAGGCTAATTTCAAATATGATAAGAGCAAATGCTTATATGGTCTTAAACAGAGGCTGCTTTAGTCACAGAATGGGATGCCCCCCAAAAAAGATGCAGTAGTACTATGCCCAGCAAAAGTGTCTTTATCAGGCTAATTTCAAATATGATAAGAGCAAATGCTTATATGGTCTTAAACAGAGGCTGCTTTAGTCACAGAATGGGATGCCCCCCCAAAAAGATGCAGTAGTACTATGCCCAGCAAAAGTGTCTTTATCAGGCTAATTTCAAATATGATAAGAGCAAATGCTTATATGGTCTTAAACAGAGGCTGCTTTAGTCACAGAATGGGATGCCCCCCAAAAAAGATGCAGTAGTACTATGCCCAGCAAAAGTGTCTTTATCAGGCTAATTTCAAATATGATAAGAGCAAATGCTTATATGGTATTAAACAGAGGCTGCTTTAGTCACAGAATGGGATGCCCCCCAAAAAAGATGCAGTAGTACTATGCCCAGCAAAAGTGTCTTTATCAGGCTAATTTCAAATATGATAAGAGCAAATGCTTATATGGTCTTAAACAGAGGCTGCTTTAGTCACAGAATGGGATGCCCCCCAAAAAAGATGCAGTAGTACTATGCCCAGCAAAAGTGTCTTTATCAGGCTAATTTCAAATATGATAAGAGCAAATGCTTATATGGTCTTAAACAGAGGCTGCTTTAGTCACAGAATGGGATGCCCCCCAAAAAAGATGCAGTAGTACTATGCCCAGCAAAAGTGTATTTATCAGGCTAATTTCAAATATGATAAGAGCAAATGCTTATATGGTCTTAAACAGAGGCTGCTTTAGTCACAGAATGGGATGCCCCCCAAAAAAGATGCAGTAGTACTATGCCCAGCAAAAGTGTCTTTATCAGGCTAATTTCAAATATGATAAGAGCAAATGCTTATATGGTCTTAAACAGAGGCTGCTTTAGTCACAGAATGGGATGCCCCCCAAAAAAGATGCAGTAGTACTATGCCCAGCAAAAGTGTCTTTATCAGGCTAATTTCAAATATGATAAGAGCAAATGCTTATATGGTCTTAAACAGAGGCTGCTTTAGTCACAGAATGGGATGCCCCCCAAAAAAGATGCAGTAGTACTATGCCCAGCAAAAGTGTCTTTATCAGGCTAATTTCAAATATGATAAGAGCAAATGCTTATATGGTCTTAAACAGAGGCTGCTTTAGTCACAGAATGGGATGCCCCCCAAAAAAGATGCAGTAGTACTATGCCCAGCAAAAGTGTCTTTATCAGGCTAATTTCAAATATGATAAGAGCAAATGCTTATATGGTCTTAAACAGAGGCTGCTTTAGTCACAGAATGGGATGCCTCACAGCAGACTTAAGATCAGTTCAGTATATATGCACAGTTAGTTAGTATAAGCAGCCTGAAAACGCTAACAAAGCCTGGCTGTCAGGCTGGATGAAAAAAAAAAAAAAAAACTGACAGCCTCCGATTTTCCATTCCTTTCCCTGTTTTCCGCTGACTTTCTGTCTGTCTCCTGTCTGTCTCCTGCCTGTCTCCAGCCTGTCCCTGTCTGTCCCTGCCTGTCTAACTGTCTGTCTCTCCCTCAGCTACACAGCGTTCTGTCTCTCACGAATGCAATAGAGAAATGAGGCTGGAAAGCAAGATGGCCGGCCTTAAATACAGCTGTGACGTCACCGGGCTTGCTGGCTGCTGATAGGCTGCATGTGACTGTCCCAGCATACACTGCCCCAGCTTACATGTCTGGACATGTCCCGTCCGCCATCTTAGAATGCCTGTAATGTAAATGAATGGATGTTAAAGGAAAACTTCGAGCGATCGAATCGCGGGGAAATTCGGATTCGATCCGAATCGAATTTTTCCTGAAATTCGGATCGAATCCGGGTTCGTCCGGATCGATTCGCTCATCCCTACTCTCCATTCTTGAATAGTAAGTCACTTGTTTTTACTACTTTAATCAGAAGATATTTTCTCATGTCTTCTGCTCTGACCATAAGGTATATCATGTTTCTTGTAATTTTATATGCCACAGAGATATTTATACAAGTAATTACTGGTAGGCCCCAACTTTATTGCATTGTTTCAAACCTCACTATTATATGTAAAAGCCATTTAGAAAACCCCTGATGTCAAATGGTATGAGATAAAATCTAATGGATCAGATACCAAATGCTGTAAAGCTGAAAGTACCAGAGTATGATTACTAAAGTCCTTCTATGAAATCCTCATACAGTCTGATATATAGCATACTAAGGGACAAACCTGGAGATCATTATGAAGGTAAAATCACAGGTTAATGCAACATGGACTGTAGTTATGGCCCCTGGGAAAGAAGATATGGACAAAGTGGAAGGCTCCAAACATCATCTTCCACCAGATTCCCCATGCCTGCTGATGCGTAGCGATGGAGCGATCAAACCATGGTGACTAACTCCAAAAATAGCCTTTGAATGTGACTGTGGAAGAGGAAGAAAAACATATACTTGACTGAACCTTGACCAAGATATCACAAATGCATCCATCCCTAATGCTTGTGGATCCCTCATACTACAAAGATTTTCAGCTTCCTATTGTGCCTGGACCTATTAGGTTTACTTCTGTTATCCACCAGCATGAGTTTAAATCTGTTTGATTAAGTTTCCATTATTCATGACATACTTGTTTTCTGCCAAGAATATCTGCAGTTATAAATCTGTTATAAATCCATGTAATGTTGACTGCTGAGATGGATCTTTGAATATAGCGAAATAAGAACTGCTATTGTTGGACAAAACTTTCTCAAAATGCCCTATTACAGTCTTTGACCAGAGGCAAAATGTGAAGGATGTACCTGGAGCAGCCAGAAGTCTGTGTTTGAGTTTGGCATTCAGTCTGAACCTGGAAAAGCTCAGCAGCCATCAACCAGCTTGACCTAATTCAGCTGCAGAAAGTGGCTGTACACTTACCTGTGCCGGTAATCAGGTTGGCTTTCTTTTCATTTTGTAAAAATGGCCATGGCTGGGGCTACAGAATGAATTAAATAACCCAAACATATAGTGGTTTACCCAATACTACAGAACAAAAATCCTGATAGAGGAAAGGACTGAGGAGACCTGTTGCATTTGGACAGAAAAACAGGTGTGTGCTTTAGAGTTGAGCATAAGGTAGAGCTGCTATTAATGCCATCATCAGACCCTCATTTTAGATAGAATCAACAATGAGTGCTTGCAGTTCACTAACCATCCAAATGTCTCCAGTGAGGAAGGGGCTTTGGAAACTCTGGAAATTATATTTGTCAGAGGTGAACCACTCACTAACTGCCACCCCCCCCCCCCCCCCCCCCCAGATACAGAGAGGGAGAGAATGTTAGAACACAAAAAATGTAATTGCTTTAGGTCCAAGCCTGGCTACTTTGCACCATCCTGCCTGGAAACAACAAACAGATTGGAATATAGTCTAAAGAGATGTTAATGCAAAAGTGCTGATATAATGATTCCTGAGTCTAACAGATCTTGTATCGCTTGTTTAGGAACCATAATACCAAATAAAAATCCGAATGAGGGAAAGGTTTGAAATATGGCCCAGTAATATTTTTTCTATTGTATCCTCAGCAAGTTTGGCGAGGGTGTCCCCCTTTGCCTAAATGGGTTAGGGACCATCTAGAAGATGGTTTCTTAGAGGAACTATGGAACCATTTCTGAGGAAGCAAGGTAATCTCCGTGATTTTGCTTCTTTTTACCCTCGCCACATAGTTTTCCCCCTTGTATGGGAGGGAAACCATGGTCCACTTACCTGTAACCCTTCTTACCCCTTAAGTACATCTCTAAACAATGATTGTTCTGGCTGCTACAGAAATAGCCATAGATATATTGAACATTTTGACCGCATCCATGCTACCAATCTTAGATTGCTGCATTTGATAGCTGCTACTGCTCTCATGCAGCTCCTTGGGAGATTTGCACTCAAGAGCTAGTAATTGTGGTCTTCACTTTTAGTTTTTAATATATTTTATTGAGAAATAGTTACATTACACAGTGATATAATATGAGTCACAGTTACATTACACGGTCATATCATATAACACAATAAAAATCATGATTCTTCACAAAAAAAATTCAAGGGGCCTTCACTATTAGGATGGAAAAGCAGCCTAAATGCCACACCCAAAATAGTTCCAATTCTTGGAGCCTGTATATTTTTCTTTATTAGTTTATCAATTTATAATCGGGTGTATAATGTACACTACTTTTTTGCGTTCATTTCATTTTTCATTTAATTACAATTCAGCAACAGGAACAAATAGAACACTTTAAATAGAATACATTTTTAACCCAGGATAAGAACTTATTTTAAATGGCGCTGAATCGGCACCAAAGTCTGAATAATTTGGAAAAACAATCTTTGAACGATTTTTTTGCTGAAGTTAGGGTCCACCCTACGAAAAGTCCTAAACTTCTTTAGTTCTAGGAAAGTAGTACCTTCTTTTATCTATTTGATAGCTGTGATACCCGACTGATTGCTGGTCTCTGTTAAGGTGCCAAAACCCAATTTTTGCCTCTGCTTCTGCCTATAGCCAAGCCCTGCAGGGATGCTAATCATACCAAACCAGACAGAGTTGCCCCCAGTATTCATATAGCACAGAGGATTTCACCTGAGGCCACAAAGACCTATGTACTGCCAAGGCATAGTAGGAAGCTGGGCATAGAAGCTCCTGGGATGGCAGGGATCACTGACAGATTAGCAAGATGAGGTGGTCAGATAAAAGCGAGGTCCGGGTTTAGGCCAAGGTCAGTAGCAGGAGGTAGGAAGGAAGTAGGAAGGAAGCAGAAAGTTTCACAGCACAGATGGATAAGACAAGCTTGTCGGCAAAAACAGGCAAGGGTTAGTCCGGATGGCAAACAATTATAGGTCAGGAACAAAGCAAGGTCAGCAATGAATATGACTTGAAATGTAACTGCTGTTAAAGCACCCTAGCTAATGGCTATCATGAGTGTCAGGGTCAAGCATGGTGTCATTATTATCGAGGAGGTGGCCATTGGGAAAAGCATGAACACTTGGCCACTGGCCACCTAAAATCATAACCAATAGTCACAGACTATCTAAAGGGATCAAAGACCCAGGAAGATTTCCTGGGCTCAATGGCTCATTTCAACTTTCCCCAAGCGGGTGTACCGCCCAACCACAAGAGGCGCGCCACCATCTGGTGGCATAAGAGGATCACCCAGTCAAGATTTGAGCTTCACAGTAGAACCTCTTAGGAGGAGCTAAGAGCATGGCAGTTGACCCCACCATTGGAGAGGCCATGCTCTCTTGTCTCCGGATTTATGAGAGTCTTTCTTTACATGGAAATAAGCACAAGTTTCCTTGAAAGGAGCATTCAGAACCCCCTCCTAAAAGAATGTTGTGGTATGGTAGTTTTGTGGACATGTTGTTGGCGGTACTGTGTAGCTAGTGCCTGCATAAAAAACTGATAGCAAATGATGTCTGATGCTTTCCTAAGCATCGTTTACCTGCCATTGACAGCCACAGCACTGCTATGGTTCATAAAACCCTTTCTTTTTGTTTTTACTTTACTTTTACTTCCTGAGCTAAACACAGCACATAAGGTATAGAGACAGACAAACCAGGTCTTTGAGGCCAGTCCCTGGCACTACCAGATCACCAGCCACTATGCCCTTTGGTAAAAGTCTGGCCCCATTTTTAAAACCCTTTTCTGGTCACGGAGGAAGCAGAAAAGCATGTTGCCCATTGGTATAAGCGCAGTGTTCTTCCAGGGGTGCCATGGTCACCCTGAAAAGCACTGGGCCTGTACCAGAAGGGCATAGGGGCTGGCAAGCCAACAGGGCCAGGGGCTGGCCATTCAGCCTCTTAGCCCTGGGTTTCCAGCCCCTTTGCCTAGTGCACAATTCTGTTTGGCTCGGGTGGAAGGGGGGCAAGTACTTTATTTATTAAAGTAAAAAAAAAATACAACTTACCACTCCCAGGCTACTTTTTACTGCTTCTGGCAGGTATAAAAAGTATAATCAAAAACTTAAAACAAGGAAGTCAACACAGCTGAATTGCTTGCATTTTATACACATGTATGTGTTTCATGTAAGCCTTTTTACATTTTTGTGCATTTCCTGTACTTATGAGAGCTCGCGAAAGTTTCCAAAAAACAATACTTTGCTGAATAACACGAACTTGAAAATAGTAAAAGAATGTGCATTTATACAAGACAAAACATAGATTAATGTTTTTATTGCATTAAGGCCATTGTGTCAGTTCTTTATTCCAGTCTAATAACTCAAAGGCTTCTGCTACAATCAATCTGGCCCATTCCTTGTCCAGGTAGATAGCTCTGCCCATGGGACTCTTTGACTGACAATTTAATTAAAAAAAAATCTTGTGGATATGGGGCAGAGGTATTACTATGCTTTCCCTCTCATTTTTTTGGAAACACACCTCTGGGTGACACATGGGGCTAATTATTGATTTGATACTGTAGATACCGGTCTTTCCTCTACACTTTGATCTATGACTAAGGACGTAGAAAAGTTCAGAAACGCGTAGGAGGGTATGTCCCTATTTAGTGCTGCTTTTTAAAACTTTTGCAACAATATTTGTATTAATAATATTTTTTTAAATAAACATGGATTTTAACATGGATGTGCTGACAACCATTTCCTTTTGTGCATCTGTAACAACTGGTTTTATCTTAAAAATAAACTTGAAAAACCAGAGAGCAGGTTGTCTTAATTTTTCTTACGGATTGTTGTGCATTTGTTTAGTGATATATTTATTCTGTTAAATTAATTAAAAGTCAATGGGTAAAGCTTAACTACACACTGATTAGTTCTCATGGCCTGAAGGGTTTCAAATCCATTTAATAATAATGTTAAGATAGATAACAATACAATAGCAATAACAATACAAATCTATAAAATAGCATCCCAATTAAGTGGGGTTAAAAGAAATCATATGCATTTCAGATGGCTCTCTCCTTAATGCACAATCATGATTTTCAATAATTAAGGATGGAGATGTCTTTAATATGGGCATGAATTTAAGGGTATGAATTGCTATGACAATTCTATGTTTTAAAATGAACTTGCAAAATGTTATTTAAACTGCTGGCAAGCTCTTTAAACACCCGGTTTAGTAAAACGTGTTTATATATTGCATCAGTGGTATGCCCATCCTTGTATGACTTCTTAAATAATATACGTGGCATTACAGATTAGACACACATTAATAGAATAAGAAATACATAAGCTTAAGCAATGGTGAAACCAAATATGCCTCTTTGCCTTTAAATGTCCCTATTTTCAATCCACCTTCATACTGATAAATAGTTTTCTGGTGTAAGCTCTGTATGTTGCTCATGTTGATTTTTCCTTTGGGGTATAAAAAAATCAATCGTACACCATCTGTTGTCGGAAACGAAAAGCTAAAGTGCAGCAATTTTTTACGGACGTTTAGCCAAAAATGATTCATTTTATAAAGCGTTCATGTTTACGGATGTGTCACAATGTTCATCCTTTTTCTTTTGAAATGAATGTTGATTCGATACAGGGAGTATGTACATTGCTATGGCAATTCATTAAAAAAGCAAATGCAAAGAAAAATGAATTGTTTGATTAATGCATGTATCTTATGACATGACACATTCATGGAAAGTGGGTCATCATGCAACACAATGTGCACAAATGCCAAAAAAGATGTAATCTGCTAATCAGATAGAGCTCCGCCAATGTGAGCACAGCAGCTGTTGTGGGAGACCCCTTCTGCTTATTACATGTGCCTTAAAGCACAGTATGGTAATGGAGGGTGTACAATTACTGCAGTTTGTTCTTTGATTGGATGCAATGTAAGAAATGCCATTGTTATAACGGGGTCAGTCAAGGGAATACACAAGCATTGTAGGCCGAGCTGGCACTTTCTGGGCACTTGGAATATCACACAGATGATTCACATGGCTCTGCTACTTACTTAGAATGATATGGTATAGCCTGTTTTTATTGGTCTGTATGTTCCATGTGAATATTTTCTGTTTGAAAGCAGAACAAAACCCTGGCTGGCCAGTCCTGGAGTCTGTGTTTAAACTTCCTCTTGTCACCTACTATTGCAACCCTATATCGTCCTCCTAGAACTACTACTCCCCTCTAACTGTTTTTCTACCTGGCTCATCCAATTTCTGTCCACAGACATCACTCCAATTATCATGGGTGACTTCAGCATACTTGTTGACACTAACAGCCCAGCTGCCACCAGATTAGTCTCCCTCACCTTATTATTTAGTCTCTTAGTAACAATGTTCCATTGCTCCGACTCGTGATGACCACTATAGTCTTAACAACAAAATATTTTTGTTCAGCTATTTCCACTCCGCCGGCACAAATATTCTGAAACCCTCTCTAGAATTCTCTGTCCTTACCAGCTACCGCTTCACTGCTCCCTATTCTCATTCAAATTTCTTGAAGAACATATCCACTCATTAATTGACAAACTAAAGGTTACCAGCCCTGGGAGGACAATAGAGTTGATTCAGAGCCTTCTCAAAACCGTCTTGTTTTTGTCTCGTAATGTGTAATTTTCACTTTTTTCCCGTATGTCTACGTGCGTACGCATGATGCAGATCTGCCATCGGGAGCGTTCCAATTACTTTTCGTAGCTGCGTACACCATAGAGAATGGCATTTTCCGGCTCTCGTTGCGTACTTGAGAGGACGAGATTTTCATTTACTTTGCTTAGTAATCCTCGTATACTACTGTTTTTCAGCCCTTTTCAACGTAGCTTCCAGCGTAGATTTTCAGTGTCCCGCGATAGTCAGCTTGCATCTTTCTCAAAATATACGTAGTAACAGAATTTTGTTGTACAAGCTGCTATATTTGCACGCATGTACGCACGTGCACAGCTGATTAACTCATTCATGTCCCCCGTGTCAACTATTCTCTCACTCACCTCTGCTCCCATGCATACCTTAACTCCCTTGTGGTTTTGTTTTTTCTCTCTGTCCCACTCTATTCATGCTTACCTTAACTCCCTTGGCACTGTATGTATTCCTCTCTACCACTCAATTCATGCTTACCTTAACTCCCCTGGCACTGTTTTGTGTTCTCTATCCCCATATTTTCATGCTTACCTTAATTTCATGGATTCTTTAGATATTTTTCATTTCCTTCTTGCTTTTTTATGATTTATGTGCATAAGTGGATGTGTGCAATCATGACATTTATATTAATTTTATAGAAATGAAAGACAACCGAAACCTTTGTAAGTTTGTAAAAAGTTATTAAAATTGTGGTTTGTCTCAAAATTATTTTTCTATTTATTTCTAAAAAATGTTTTTATTTATTTCAATTCTATTCCTCGGTGGTCCCTATTGAAGCTGCAAGCTCCTCAATTTCGCCCACCAGCCTATGAACAGCAGCTGTTAGAATCTGAATTCGCTGCTGTGTGCTGGCTGTGAAAAGAAAACTAAAATTAATTTCTAGTATATGCATTTTGAATACCTGTTGAATTAAATATTAATAATTTATAGCCTAGGGATTGGGCCAGAAATTAATCTAATATTCTAGCCTATGCATTGGGAATACCTGTTGATGAAGGCATGTTAACGTAAATCAACTAAGTTGTCTACAAAATTACTAAGCTGGTGGACGACCTGATCCTGGGAGACCAGCATCCTCTCTGGGGCCTGCCACTCCTCTTGGTCTGACTCTGTTGAGTAGAGATGAGCGAACTTTTGAAAAATTCGATTCGACTGATTCGCCGAATTTTCCGACAAAAATCGTTTCGACCCGAATAAATTCGCGACGAATCGCTATTAAAAACGGCTATTTCTGAGCCTCCTAGAGCCTCAATAGGGTTGTAAACCATTCAGCCTTGCTGTAACACGCACAGGATGCGTGCTGGGTTAGTTAAATAATACTTTGAAGAAATATCACATGCAGATCAGAGGCATCGCTAATAGAATCGCAGAGCGGCACAATTGCAGAGAGTTGAAGTGGCATCACTATGAGGGGCAGAAGGAGCCCAAATATACACTGGAGTTGGCCTCAGGAGCCCAAAAATTGGATGAATCACACCCTGGAGTTGGCAGAAGTTGGCAGCAGCAGCAGCAGGAGCCCAAATATACACTGGAGTTGGCTTCAGGAGCCCAAAAATTGGATGAATCACACCCTGGAGTTGGCAGGAGTTGGCAGCAGCAGCAGCAGGAGCCCAAATATACACTGGAGTTGGCTTCAGGAGCCCAAGAATTGGATGAATCACACCCTGGAGTTGGCAGGAGTTGACAGCAGCAGCAGCAGGAGCCCAAATATACACTGGAGTTGGCTTCAGGAGCCCAAAAATTGGATGAATCACACCCTGGAGTTGGCAGGAGTTGACAGTAGCAGCAGCAGGAGCCCAAATATACACTGGAGTTGGCCTCAGGAGCCCAAAAATTGGATGAATCACACCCTGGAGTTGGCAGGAGTTGACAGTAGCAGCAGCAGGAGCCCAAATATACACTGGAGTTGGCCTCAGGAGCCCAAAAATTGGATGAATCACACCCTGGAGTTGGCAGGAGTTGACAGTAGCAGCAGCAGGAGCCCAAATATACACTGGAGTTGGCCTCAGGAGCCCAAAAATTGGATGAATCACACCCTGGAGTTGGCAGCAGCAGCAGCAGGAGCCCAAATATACACTGGAGTTGGCTTCAGGAGCCCAAAAATTGGATGAATCACACCCTGGAGTTGGCAGCAGCAGCAGCAGGAGCCCAAATATACACTGGAGTTGGCCTCAGGAGCCCAAAAATTGGATGAATCACACCCTGGAGTTGGCAGGAGTTGACAGTAGCAGCAGCAGGAGCCCAAATATACACTGGAGTTGGCCTCAGGAGCCCAAAAATTGGATGAATCACACCCTGGAGTTGGCAGGAGTTGACAGTAGCAGCAGCAGGAGCCCAAATATACACTGGAGTTGGCTTCAGGAGCCCAAAAATTGGATGAATCACACCCTGGAGTTGGCAGGAGTTGACAGCAGCAGCAGCAGGAGCCCAAATATACACTGGAGTTGGCCTCAGGAGCCCAAAAATTGGATGAATCACACCCTGGAGTTGGCAGGAGTTGACAGTAGCAGCAGCAGGAGCCCAAATATACACTGGAGTTGGCCTCAGGAGCCCAAAAATTGGATGAATCACACCCTGGAGTTGGCAGGAGTTGACAGTAGCAGCAGCAGGAGCCCAAATATACACTGGAGTTGGCCTCAGGAGCCCAAAAATTGGATGAATCACACCCTGGAGTTGGCAGGAGTTGACAGTAGCAGCAGCAGGAGCCCAAATATACACTGGAGTTGGCCTCAGGAGCCCAAAAATTGGATGAATCACACCCTGGAGTTGGCAGGAGTTGACAGTAGCAGCAGCAGGAGCCCAAATATACACTGGAGTTGGCTTCAGGAGCCCAAAAATTGGATGAATCACACCCTGGAGTTGGCAGCAGCAGCAGCAGGAGCCCAAATATACACTGGAGTTGGCTTCAGGAGCCCAAAAATTGGATGAATCACACCCTGGAGTTGGCAGCAGCAGCAGCAGGAGCCCAAATATACACTGGAGTTGGCCTCAGGAGCCCAAAAATTGGATGAATCACACCCTGGAGTTGGCAGGAGTTGACAGTAGCAGCAGCAGGAGCCCAAATATACACTGGAGTTGGCCTCAGGAGCCCAAAAATTGGATGAATCACACCCTGGAGTTGGCAGGAGTTGACAGTAGCAGCAGCAGGAGCCCAAATATACACTGGAGTTGGCCTCAGGAGCCCAAAAATTGGATGAATCACACCCTGGAGTTGGCAGGAGTTGACAGTAGCAGCAGCAGGAGCCCAAATATACACTGGAGTTGGCCTCAGGAGCCCAAAATTGGATGAATCACACCCTGGAGTTGGCAGCAGCAGCAGCAGGAGCCCAAATATACACTGGAGTTGGCTTCAGGAGCCCAAAAATTGGATGAATCACACCCTGGAGTTGGCAGCAGCAGCAGCAGGAGCCCAAATATACACTGGAGTTGGCCTCAGGAGCCCAAAAATTGGATGAATCACACCCTGGAGTTGGCAGGAGTTGACAGTAGCAGCAGCAGGAGCCCAAATATACACTGGAGTTGGCCTCAGGAGCCCAAAAATTGGATGAATCACACCCTGGAGTTGGCAGGAGTTGACAGTAGCAGCAGCAGGAGCCCAAATATACACTGGAGTTGGCTTCAGGAGCCCAAAAATTGGATGAATCACACCCTGGAGTTGGCAGGAGTTGACAGTAGCAGCAGCAGGAGCCCAAATATACACTGGAGTTGGCCTCAGGAGCCCAAAAATTGGATGAATCACACCCTGGAGTTGGCAGGAGTTGACAGTAGCAGCAGCAGGAGCCCAAATATACACTGGAGTTGGCTTCAGGAGCCCAAAAATTGGATGAATCACACCCTGGAGTTGGCAGAAGTTGGCAGCAGCAGCAGCAGGAGCCCAAACATTACTTTAAACAGACCCTGGGGTTGGCCTCAGGAGCCCAAAAATTGGATGAATCACACCCTGTGGAGAGTCATGTGGAGAAAAAGTAGCTTAGTTAGTAATATCTACATAAAATTATGAATAAACAAATGCAAAAGTTTGCCAAAGTGAAGTTTTGTTTGAGGGTGTGTTTCCACCTTTTAATTAAATCAGAAACAAGAAGGTGTCATTGCCTCTGACTAATTAGCCCTCAAAAATTCTTGGAATTTTTAATCTGGAATCATGTCTGATCCGTCTTATCCGAAGAATATTAATAAAAAGTAAGAGTAACGTAAAGGATTTTTTATCAATACTTACTTGTGGTCCGATGCGGAGGAATGTCTGTAACTTGAGAGCAGCGCCTTAAATCTGTTTTGCACGATCCATCTTTCTTGGTCTGGCCCCGTCATCAATCTACTGGAATACATCAGGCATTGTTGGGAGGAAAGCTTGGCTGATCCATGCGCCATTCATTTCCACGCAGGGCAGTCTCTGGAAAAAAAAAGTCTGTATAAACCAGGGTCTTTTTCATATAAAAACAAATGGTTATTCTTGCTTTTCAACCATATGTTCCACAGCTTTACCAGTCATTGTGTCAGCCAATGAAGCAACTTTGTCTGGAAGTGCTGCAAAAGCAGTCCACTGCATCACAAGTGGCATCTGACACCCCCAGTCAACTGTCTGCCTGTTATGCTTTGGGTTCAGCTCCACTATCCATTGATCTGATATCCAAGATCTGATAATCATAAAATTCAGCAGCTACTGCCCAGCCAAGAAGTGGAGGAGACACTCGCCTCTTCTTCCACTATCCGGCAACTAGTGATGAGGAGAGTGTCGTGGGAGGAGGTGTTGCAAGCCGAGGTAGTGGAAGAGGGTCCCTGGAGTCTGCGGCGGTGGCGGCGGCAGCAGCAGCGAATTATTGCGGACTGTTGGTAGGAAAAATCAGCTACTCAGCGATGTGGCAGTGTTCCATGCAGCATCCTGTGGAGAAAAAGTAGGTTAGTTAGTGTATATACATAAAATTATGAATAGACAAATGCAATAGTATTGCGAAAGTGAAGTTTTGTTTGAGGGTGTGTTTCCACCTTGCAATTAAATCAGAAACAACTAGCTATCATTTGCCTCTGAATAATTAGCCCTCAAAAATTCTTGGAATTTTTAATCTTGATGTCTGAGGGATTTCTCCTCTCAGACAGCGTCACCATAAGTCCAGCCTGCTGCATTACCCAGTGGTGGACCTTTCAGAGAACTGATGGCTTGTGCCGAGCCGAGGTGGAGAGTCACATGGCATGGTTGTTGAACAGAAGGTGGGCCAGTCCTTTAGCCTGTCAGTGTGTACCAAAGTGCACAGTGTTGTCTACGCCTGGAGCTGTAACTATAGACTCATGGTGGACAATATATATCCTTTTAGGCCCCCTTGGTGATTGTGGTTTCACGCTGTTCTTCACATGGTTTTCCTTGACCATCAGAGTCACACATGGGAGGAACTACTAAAAATGAGAACTCAATCCATGAAAGCATTGCTTAATCCACGAAAACTGCAAATTTGGACCCATGGTGACTGACACTTGGAAGAACATCTTGTTTGCGCTGCGACAAGGAAGCCAGAGTCATGCGTCCTGACATGGCACACGTGTTCAGTCTAGTTTTGAAGTCTTGCCCCCATCTGAAAGACATCCGAACAACAGGAAAGAAAGTTAGCATGCACTTCTGGCACTCCTACACCACCAAGCACAACCTTATTGAGCCTCAGCGTCACAAAGGTGTACCCCACCATAGTCTGATTTGCGATGTTTCCACCCGTTGGAATTCCACCCTCCATATGCAGGATCCACTATAGCAGTGGTCCCCAACCCTGTCCTCAAGGCCCACCAACAGGCCAGGCTTTGCAGATCTCCACAAAGATGCTCAGGTGGAGTAATTAGTGCAGCTGCAGAGCAATAGAGCTGGCTATTTGGAGATCCAAAAAACATGACATGTTGGTGGGCCTTGAGGACAGGGTTGAGGACCACTGCACTATAGGAACAGAGAAAAGCCATCACGGATTTCTGGATGATCCAAACGGATAGGGGGACACCCCTGTGTAAATTCAATGTAAACCATTGGCAGCTCATACGTGACACCGACCGTTTGTTTAGGCCCTTTGAGGAAGCTACATTATTAGTCAGTTGCCAGGACTATGAGATGAACGATGAGATTCCACTGCTTCATGTACTACAACACATGTTGGAAAGCATGGCTGGTCAGGGCACTGGAGACATGGCACATACATTTCACAGCCACATGAAGCCTGTGGGGGCTGAAGTGGAGGAGGAGGAGGGGGTGGGGCACAGCAAACCACAGTTTAGGTTTCACAAAATGACCATTTTATCTAGTCATCTGACAGGAGAGGAGGTGCAGCCACAGGAGCTAGAGGGTTGTGAGTAAGGCGAGACAGAGGACCCAGACACACCATGGCAGTTTACAGTGGAGATGGAGACAGGTAGTCCCTCCGAGTCACTTGCACAAATGGCACGATGCATGCTCACATGCATGCGTACTAGTGAGCGCAGAATTGTCTCCATTTGTCAGCGGGAAGACTTCTGGCTCTCCAACTTATTGGACCCTCGCTTCCGGCACAAAATGGGGGCATTTTTTACGCCCACTGAGAGGGAGGAAAAACTGACCTACTACAGAGACATCCCACGTAGTCAGTTGGGCGATGTCTATTTGCGCCATGGCCCATACTCCCGCAGGTCTGACTCTAGGGGAACTTTGCGATCACCTTCCACTGCCATGGCTGCTGGGGGGGTGGAAGGAGCAGCAGCAGCTCCATCAGCAGCAACCTCAGTCTTCAGTCGCTAGTGAGTAGCTTTCTACACCCGCATAGTGAGTCTACTCATGAGAAGCAGGAAGACCTGGAGCTGGACCTCAAACAGCAGGTCATGTCATACCTTGACATGACCATGCCAACACACCTTCAAGATCCACTGGATTTGCTGGGAAGCCAAACTTGACTTGTGCCCGCAACTAGCAGAGTTTGCCCTGGAAAAGCTGTACTGGCCGGACAGTAGTTGATTTAGATGGCAACTGGGCTGCTCTATATAACGAAGCAAAATGGCAAATTTACCTCACTATATAAGCTATTGCCCCTCAGATTTACACAGGGGCTGCTCTATATTATGCTGCAAAATGGCAAATTAACCTCACAATATAAGCCATTGCAGCTCTATATAAATAAAAATAAATAAATAAAAAAAGGGCCTGTAGAAGCTTATTTAGTATAACAGATAGGGTGACATGTGCTGGTTTGGGATGCCCATATGGGCTAGTGTTTTGGCAGCAGTACAAAAACCAATGCAAAATGCAATAGCTTAATAAAGCTGATGCTGATCAACGCTTATTTAGTATAACAGATGGGGTGCAACATGCAGGTTTGGGATGCCCTGCGGCCTGGTGTATTTAAAGCAGACCAAAACCAATTCAAAATGCAATAACTTAATAAAGCTGAGGCTGTAGATGCTTATTTAGTATAAACAGGTAGGGTGCAAGGTGCAGCTTTGGGGTGCCCTGCGGCCTGGTTAAATGAAAGCAGTCAAAAAGGAAGTGCAAACTGAAGTAGCTTAATGAAGCTGATGCTGATCAACGCTTATGTTGTATACCAGATAGGGTGCAAGGTGCAGCTTTGGGGTGCCCTGCGGCCTGGTTTATTAAAATCAGTCAAAAACAAGTGCAAACTGAAGTAGCCTGATCAACGCTTATGTTGTATAACAGATAGGTTTAAAATAGCATGTGCCTTGGGATGCCCGTGTGGCCTGTTATATTTCAAGCTGAACAAAAAGTAACAATAATCCAAGTATGAGACATCATTTTGACCTTCTTCACAGCGCCATACTTTGAAAAAAAAAAATTAATTTCATGCCGATCAATCCAAAGGTCAATGCCCCTAACAAAAATAGTGTTCGGCATAAGTTTTCCTTCTGGAAGGACGTAACCTTTAGTTTACATGGTTGGGGTAGGTTATCTTACAAATTGGGATACCCCAGGCAGCAGTGTCATTGAAAGAGACAGATTGTAATGCAGGCCATACGCAAGCAGAGAAACTCAGGCTGCAACAGGCCTATTTAGTTTACATGGTTGGGGTAGGTTATCTTACAAATTGGGATACCCCACTGTATATGAAACCGAATATAAATGCACACCCAAAAGTGGACACTCAGCCTCCAAGAGGCCTGCTTAGTTTAAATAAGAGAGCTGCTTAGTATGGTAGGTAGGTTATGTTATGTTACAGAATGGGATGCCCCAAGCAGACTTGAGATCAGTATATATGCACACAGCAGCAGTGTGTTAGCAGGCTCATACAGGCCAAATTTCTTTAAATAACTGTGCAGCTTACAGTTAATGCAGAGGCTAATGGTATGTTACAGAATGGGATGCCCCAAAGCTGACTTGAGATCAGTATATATGCACACAGCAGCAGTGTGTTAGCAGGCTCATACAGGCCAAATTTCTTTAAATAAATGTGCAGCTTACAGTAAATGCAGAGGCTAATGGTATGTTACAGAATGGGATGCCCCAAAGCTGACTTGAGATCAGTATATATGCACACAGCAGCAGTGTGTTAGCAGGCTCATACAGGCCAAATTTCTTTAAATAAATGTGCAGCTTACAGTTAATGCAGAGGCTAATGGTATGTTACAGAATGGGATGCCCCAAGCAGACTTGAGATCAGTATATATGCACACAGCAGCAGTGTGTTAGCAGGCTCATACAGGCCAAATTTCTTTAAATAAATGTGCAGCTTACAGTAAATGCAAAGGCTAATGGTATGTTACAGAATGGGATGCCCCAAAGCTGACTTGAGATCAGTATATATGCACACAGCAGCAGTGTGTTAGCAGGCTCATACAGGCCAAATTTCTTTAAATAACTGTGCAGCTTACAGTTAATGCAGAGGCTAATGGTATGTTACAGAATGGGATGCCCCAAGCAGACTTGAGATCAGTATATATGCACACAGCAGCAGTGTGTTAGCAGGCTCATACAGGCCAAATTTCTTTAAATAACTGTGCAGCTTACAGTTAATGCAGAGGCTAATGGTATGTTACAGAATGGGATGCCCCAAGCAGACTTGAGATCAGTATATATGCACACAGCAGCAGTGTGTTAGCAGGCTCATACAGGCCAAATTTCTTTAAATAAATGTGCAGCTTACAGTAAATGCAAAGGCTAATGGTATGTTACAGAATGGGATGCCCCAAAGCTGACTTGAGATCAGTATATATGCACACAGCAGCAGTGTGTTAGCAGGCTCATACAGGCCAAATTTCTTTAAATAACTGTGCAGCTTACAGTAAATGCAGAGGCTAATGGTATGTTACAGAATGGGATGTCCCAAAAACCAGAGAGCACCTGGCAGGCAGCAGTAAGACTATGCACAGCAAAAGTGTCTTTATCATGCCTAATTTCAATTAGAATAGGTGCAAATGGTTAGGTTCTTAAATAGAGGCTGGTGTAGTCACAGAATGGGATGCCCTAAAAACCAGCAGTAAGTACACCTGGCAGGGACAAGTAGTGCTATGCCCAGCAAAAGTGTCTTTATCAGGCCTAATTTCAAATATGATTAGAGCAAATGCTTATATGGTCTTAAACAGAGGCTGCTTTAGTCACAGAATGGGATGCCCCGGGCAGGAATCGAGCTGCCAGGGTACAGTAGTGCTTTGGCCAGCAAAAGTGTCTTTATCAGGCCTAATTTCAAATATGATTAGAGCAAATGCTTATATGGTCTTAAACAGAGGCTGCTTTAGTCACAGAATGGGATGCCCCGGGCAGGAATCGAGCTGCCAGGGTACAGTAGTGCTTTGGCCAGCAAAAGTGTCTTTATCAGGCCTAATTTCAAATATGATTAGAGCAAATGCTTATATGGTCTTAAACAGAGGCTGCTTTAGTCACAGAATGGGATGCCCCGGGCAGGAATCGAGCTGCCAGGGTACAGTAGTGCTTTGGCCAGCAAAAGTGTCTTTATCAGGCCTAATTTCAAATATGATTAGAGCAAATGCTTATATGGTCTTAAACAGAGGCTGCTTTAGTCACAGAATGGGATGCCCCGGGCAGGAATCGAGCTGCCAGGGTACAGTAGTGCTTTGGCCAGCAAAAGTGTCTTTATCAGGCCTAATTTCAAATATGATTAGAGCAAATGCTTATATGGTCTTAAACAGAGGCTGCTTTAGTCACAGAATGGGATGCCCCGGGCAGGAATCGAGCTGCCAGGGTACAGTAGTGCTTTGGCCAGCAAAAGTGTCTTTATCAGGCCTAATTTCAAATATGATTAGAGCAAATGCTTATATGGTCTTAAACAGAGGCTGCTTTAGTCACAGAATGGGATGCCCCGGGCAGGAATCGAGCTGCCAGGGTACAGTAGTGCTTTGGCCAGCAAAAGTGTCTTTATCAGGCCTAATTTCAAATATGATTAGAGCAAATGCTTATATGGTCTTAAACAGAGGCTGCTTTAGTCACAGAATGGGATGCCCCGGGCAGGAATCGAGCTGCCAGGGTACAGTAGTGCTTTGGCCAGCAAAAGTGTCTTTATCAGGCCTAATTTCAAATATGATTAGAGCAAATGCTTATATGGTCTTAAACAGAGGCTGCTTTAGTCACAGAATGGGATGCCCCGGGCAGGAATCGAGCTGCCAGGGTACAGTAGTGCTTTGGCCAGCAAAAGTGTCTTTATCAGGCCTAATTTCAAATATGATTAGAGCAAATGCTTATATGGTCTTAAACAGAGGCTGCTTTAGTCACAGAATGGGATGCCCCGGGCAGGAATCGAGCTGCCAGGGTACAGTAGTGCTTTGGCCAGCAAAAGTGTCTTTATCAGGCCTAATTTCAAATATGATTAGAGCAAATGCTTATATGGTCTTAAACAGAGGCTGCTTTAGTCACAGAATGGGATGCCCCGGGCAGGAATCGAGCTGCCAGGGTACAGTAGTGCTTTGGCCAGCAAAAGTGTCTTTATCAGGCCTAATTTCAAATATGATTAGAGCAAATGCTTATATGGTCTTAAACAGAGGCTGCTTTAGTCACAGAATGGGATGCCCCGGGCAGGAATCGAGCTGCCAGGGTACAGTAGTGCTTTGGCCAGCAAAAGTGTCTTTATCAGGCCTAATTTCAAATATGATTAGAGCAAATGCTTATATGGTCTTAAACAGAGGCTGCTTTAGTCACAGAATGGGATGCCCCGGGCAGGAATCGAGCTGCCAGGGTACAGTAGTGCTTTGGCCAGCAAAAGTGTCTTTATCAGGCCTAATTTCAAATATGATTAGAGCAAATGCTTATATGGTCTTAAACAGAGGCTGCTTTAGTCACAGAATGGGATGCCCCGGGCAGGAATCGAGCTGCCAGGGTACAGTAGTGCTTTGGCCAGCAAAAGTGTCTTTATCAGGCCTAATTTCAAATATGATTAGAGCAAATGCTTATATGGTCTTAAACAGAGGCTGCTTTAGTCACAGAATGGGATGCCCCGGGCAGGAATCGAGCTGCCAGGGTACAGTAGTGCTTTGGCCAGCAAAAGTGTCTTTATCAGGCCTAATTTCAAATATGATTAGAGCAAATGCTTATATGGTCTTAAACAGAGGCTGCTTTAGTCACAGAATGGGATGCCCCGGGCAGGAATCGAGCTGCCAGGGTACAGTAGTGCTTTGGCCAGCAAAAGTGTCTTTATCAGGCCTAATTTCAAATATGATTAGAGCAAATGCTTATATGGTCTTAAACAGAGGCTGCTTTAGTCACAGAATGGGATGCCCCGGGCAGGAATCGAGCTGCCAGGGTACAGTAGTGCTTTGGCCAGCAAAAGTGTCTTTATCAGGCCTAATTTCAAATATGATTAGAGCAAATGCTTATATGGTCTTAAACAGAGGCTGCTTTAGTCACAGAATGGGATGCCCCGGGCAGGAATCGAGCTGCCAGGGTACAGTAGTGCTTTGGCCAGCAAAAGTGTCTTTATCAGGCCTAATTTCAAATATGATTAGAGCAAATGCTTATATGGTCTTAAACAGAGGCTGCTTTAGTCACAGAATGGGATGCCCCGGGCAGGAATCGAGCTGCCAGGGTACAGTAGTGCTTTGGCCAGCAAAAGTGTCTTTATCAGGCCTAATTTCAAATATGATTAGAGCAAATGCTTATATGGTCTTAAACAGAGGCTGCTTTAGTCACAGAATGGGATGCCCCGGGCAGGAATCGAGCTGCCAGGGTACAGTAGTGCTTTGGCCAGCAAAAGTGTCTTTATCAGGCCTAATTTCAAATATGATTAGAGCAAATGCTTATATGGTCTTAAACAGAGGCTGCTTTAGTCACAGAATGGGATGCCCCGGGCAGGAATCGAGCTGCCAGGGTACAGTAGTGCTTTGGCCAGCAAAAGTGTCTTTATCAGGCCTAATTTCAAATATGATTAGAGCAAATGCTTATATGGTCTTAAACAGAGGCTGCTTTAGTCACAGAATGGGATGCCTCACAGCAGACTTAAGATCAGTTCAGTATATATGCACAGTTAGTTACTATAAGCAGCCTGAAAACGCTAACAAAGGCTGGATGAAAAAAAAAAAATCTCCCTGTCAGCCAGCTCCGTTTTTCCTACCTTTCCCTGGCTTTCTGTCTGTCTCCTGTCTGTCTCCTGCCTGTCTCCTGCCTGTCTCCAGCCTGTCCCTGTCTGTCCCTGTCTGTCCCTGTCTCCAGCCTGTCTCCAGCCTGTCTAACTGCCTCAGCTACACAGCGTTCTGTCTGTCTGTCACGAATGCAATAGAGAAATGAGGAAAAGCAAGATGGCCGCCGTTAAATACCGCTGTGTGACGTCACCGGGCTTGCTGGCTGCTGATAGGCTGCATGTGACTGCCCCAGCTTGCACTGGCGCGGGATACATGTCCAGACATGTCCCGCCCGCCATCTTAGAATGCCTGTAATGTAAATGAATGGATGTTAAAGGAAAACTTCGAGTGATCGAATCGCGGGGAAATTCGGATTCGATCCGAATCGAATTTTTCCTGAAATTCGGATCGAATCCGGGTTCGTCCGGATCGATTCGCTCATCCCTACTGTTGAGCAAGCACAAATATGGTTAGTTAGAATTTCATATTTGTTAATGAAGACATTTAAATTAGAATGTGTGTGTGACATCACCCACCTTCTCTTTGCACCTCAGGTGCTTGCCCTTCTGGGTTCACCATTCCTGGATCTTCACCCGCCACGTCAGCATCTAAAAGTCTATAAGTTAGAAATGAGTGTGTGTTTACAGTGCATGTACCTGTGTGTGCTTCTGTGTGATAATCATACCAGGGTGGTGCTGGTCTGGCATCTCTTCCGCTTCCCTGCCGAGCAGCTGATGCCCCTCCTCTGCAGACAGGTCCAGTGGTTGGTCATCCAGACTTGCAGAGGAGGGGGGGACCTTGGCACTGGACTGCCACCACCTTCACTTCTACCAGATCGCTCCAGCACTGGCCGGACTCCTCGCCTCCGGGTGGATCTGATCCTATAGTTGTATTCACTAACTAGAAGAGAATAGCATTCAAAAACACAGGCCTGCCTAAGGGCAGTGTATTTCTAAGATGAAATGGTAATGTACTTACTTGGAAAATGTTTCAGGAAGAATCTCCTCACCCGGGGCCTCTTCCTGCGTTTTAGGTCCGACCAGTGCTGAATGATTTGTGTATAGGTGAAGGTGGTGTTAGTATCTTCCTGGATTTTGGCCACTATCTCCAGTGCCAAGGTCCTCTTCTCATAGCCGCTCGACAGGAAGTCATACCGATTAGTGAGCATCATCTAAAATGTGGAAGAAAAACATATGTCATTAATTAAAACATCATACAAATCACAATGTTAATGATAGCAGCTTCATAATTATCATTCCTCCTAACATTTAAAGGCTTTACCTATCCTTCTACACATCATTTTAGTGTTGCGCACATGTGCGCACTTTCGCTTGCCGCTGCGTTTATAAGCAAATTTGGTACCCACTTTTTTTGCCTAAGCTGCCTAATCGTATATGCATGCATTTCGCCTGCACAAACACTTACTAGCATAATTGTCTCCTGTTGTTGGCAGGTAAAGAGCGTAGGGGCCATCTTTCTCAGATTTTAAAATAAATGTGTTGCGCCCCAGCGGCTTCCAGGATGCGCACGGTCGTACGCACGGCGTCAACGTCATACACAGTCATAACTACTTAAAGGGTACCTGTACACACAGCTGTTTGTCTGTACAGATATCCAAATGACTGGGAAGGGAGGTACCCGCAAGACCCCCAAGCCGCATGAACGGCATGATCGCCGTGGCCTACGCCAACCACTGGAAGCAACCACTTCCAGGCAACACAGTGGCAGGCCAGCTACAAGATCCACCGAAACCACTGGTGGGAAAGGTCACTCTCAGCCTACGAGGACTTCCAAAAGGCAAAGGAAGGATCCATTGTGCCAGACTCCACCACCATCTAAATCTGGCACATCCCGGAAGGCCAAGGAATCTTCCTCCAGCCAGAATGCTCCCCTTCCACAAACATCCCAAACCTTAGGGAGCACAAGTAATAAGGGCAAGGGGAAGACTAGGGCAAGATACCATAGCCCCCCACCAACACCCTCTCCTGCTCGAGGTCACTTTGAGTATTCGAATGTAGAGAGCCCCGAGTCACCGTTTAGCTCAACCGTTTAGCTCACCGTTTAGCTAACTTATAACTGATCGATATTCAGACGTGCGCAATGCAACCTGGAATCTGACATGCAGATGCATAGTATTCTGCGAAGCTGCAAGCGCTCATACTCTTCAACGTACTAAACATACATCATCTCGATCTCAACTGTTAACTTTCTCCTACAAAATGACCCCGTAAGTTGAACGTAAACAAACTCGTTTTATTGGCTGTGTTCTAACCAACAATTAAGGCTCTGAATCATGCGCAAGCCCATACCAATAACGGAACTTTCCTGAGATTGTGAACTTTTTACGCAAAATATACAACCATCGAAAATGCGTATTTGTGTTAACGTAAACGCATATACGCATGAAAAAAGTAACGAAAATCCAGAAAAGGCATGGAAAAAATTAGCAAAACTTACACGAACACATGCGAAAGTGCATGTAAAAGAGGCTTTGAATCAGCCCTAATCTTTGGACACATATTATGTGAGAAGTCTGTTGTTCTCCTCTTTAATATTATTATTGTTTATTTATAAAGCGCTATCATCTTTCATAGCGATGTACAAAGTAGTAATTACAGACAAGGTAAAAACATACAGTACATAGACTATTTCAGGTGCAGTGTTACAGAGTTAACAATGGATATACAAGATGCAATAGGAGAGAGAGCCCTGCCCCTGTGAGCTTACAGTCTAAAGGATGAGGGGTGGAGACGAGGGGGAAGGATCACAGTCAGTATTGAGCTTTGTGACATGTGCCCTTTAGAAAATTGGTTAAGCCAGATTGTATGCTTGTCTGAAGGTTGGAGTTGCACGTGAGAAGTCCTGGAGGCAGGCATGAGAGGAGGTGACCAGGGTGGAGGACAGGAGAAGGTCAGCAGCAGAGCGAAGGCTGCGTCCTGGTTGATATTGTTGGATTAGAGATGAGCCCCTCGATTCAAAGAGCAAAAGTTAATTGATTTCGGATCGAGAATCGTAAGTTTGGGTGGGTGTTTGTCATTTTTTCCTGTTTTTTTGGCCATTTACGACTCGCACGAGCCTACGTTCGAATGCGTATATGCTCTTACGATCATCGCAAGTTCGTTCCTAAATTTTAGGATCAAAACGTAAAACTTAGGATCAAATCTTAAAACTTAGGATGAAAACGTAAAACTTAGGATAATTGGATGTGTTTCGGTGTGATTCAGAGAACAGTTTTCAAACCTCTAAATACGTTTTAAAAGAAAGCCACTGCCGACACCTTTTAGCAGTCGTATTGCTGTTCTGGAACAGGTTTTTTGGCTATGTGGAGGAGTCTGCGCGTCTTGAGCTGCAATGAACTGCATATATCAGCATGGCCGAGGCCATAAATTGTATTGCAATGCATACCTGATTCATGTATGCCTTATAAAAGCATTTTAATGTGGACCTTAATTAGTCCTTTGCATGTAAACCTTTATTTGGCAATATATTTGCGTTAATTAAAGAAACTTATGTCCTTTGTTATTTATTTTTAAATTGATGTACTAGAATAATATTTTTAGATTGCATTTATTGGTGTAGTTGTTTACCTTTGCTTTGTTTAATTATTTAAGCACATCTTTGGTCAGATGCATCACACTTACTGAGGAGAGGAGAGCGGGATAAAGTGCAGGATGTGGGTTACTGCTGTATTTTGCACAGACACAGCAGAGCTGGGGGCACGGAAAGGTCAGAAATCAAAGAATCCAGAGCAACACAGTCACAAGGCCCTTTCTGTTTGCAGGCTGCCCGATAATACCTGAGCCGCCATCTTGCCTGTTTCTAGGCTCATAACATGCAGAAGTTGCTGGGTGTTTTTTAATATTTGAGAGCAATCTGTATGTAGAGGGTGTGGGTAACCACACCAAAAATTTAAAGTTGTACCATTTGAAGCCAAAATATTAAAATTAAAGCCACAAGTAAAAAATGCAAGTTAAGTAAAAATTAAACAAAGTAAGATTTACTTATGCAAATGCATTCATTAATGGTTGGTTACTACAAAATGAATGAAATGAAGAAAAATAAAAGACCAAATATTTAGAATGCACTTTAATGAGGTAAGTTTGTAGTGCGGAGCCGCAAGATCAGAAGGATTTACGTCCAGACAAAAAAGGAAAAAGGGCAAAACCAATTGTTGCAACCTGAAAAATGAAACGGAAAAATCAGGATGGAAACTGACATAGGTCTGATTCCCGAACTGCCATACGAACGGACGTATATTTTAGGATAGAAACGTATTTGCTTATAGAATCACTCGCAAGTTCATACGAACGCACGAGCGGACGTGAAAAATAGGATGATCGGCACCAAAATCCAAGCTGTTACATGTTTCTTTGAATCGACCCAGAGATGTAGGGAGGGACCTGGTTGGAGAGAGCTTTGTAGGTGAGAGTTAGAGTTTTTAACAGGATTTATATCATCAAAAATGCAGCAATATCTACTCAAAAGCAACCTCCACTATGCCTCTGAAATGTACTCTACCCCTGGTTACCTCCTCTTACTCCTCTTAATACTTACATGCCTCTCTTTCATGTTACATGTTTCTCTTGAATGTCCTCCCCTGCTCAAATTAGTTGCAACCCTTCAATCTTTCAAAAGTCCTCTCAAAAACCACTTCTTTAGAGAACCACTAGCAGACCACCTGTGAACTTTTGCATTTGTCTCCATCCCTTACACTTTAGATTAGTGTGGCTTTTTATCATGGAGTTTATCATGGAGTTTCAGTCTCTATTTTTATTTCAATTACCACCTCCCCACCACCACTAATAGAATCTCTGGGAGGGTGAAGGTCCTAGAATATCCTATGGGAGCAGTAGCATTGCTACAATACACGTGCCACCGCTTTTACCCCCAGTACTACCAGAGTGGGGGTTCGAGTACTACCAGCGCCACTAGTTTAAATTGCCAGAGCTCTCTCTGCAAGCGTATTTTGTATTGAAACTACTCCCTTCGTACTTTGTAGATCCTCATCTATGTGAACTTTATGTTTCGTCCTGTCTGCAATTACTATATTTTACAGTGCTACAGAAGACGATAAATATAATATAATTAGGGATGAGCAAACCGGTTCGGACGAACCAGAATTCGCTCCGAATTTCAGGGAAATTTCGATTCGGCACGAACCCGAATTTTTTTTGGTTCGTGCCGATCGAATTTTCCCTGAAATAAAAAAAAAAAAAATGCCGGCATGGTGGGAGCGGGCAGGCCGGCTACGCTGTCAGCGGGCGGCGGAAGCCGGCCCGCTGACAGCGCAGCCGGCCTGCCCGCTGCCACCATGCCGGCATTTGTTTAAAAAGCAAACACTTACCTGCATGGTCGGAGCGTGGTGGCCTGCCCGCTCCCACCATGCCGGCATTTTTTTTTCAGATGAGTGATTCGTGAAAGTTCGATTCGGGCGAACCCGAATTTCTTGGGGAAATTTGGCGAGTCGCCCGAATCGAACTTTCAAGAAGTTCACTCATCTCTAAATATAATAATAATTTGACTATTGTGAAAATGTATTTTGTAATGCTAGAGCCCAATATACTAGTTCAGGCCAGCAATATACAAATAAAACATCCATTTACTGTCCAAATAAGTAAAAACATCACCAAGCCAGAGTATAAAGCATGAGTAAGACTTCCGTGAAAAGGTAGATGTGTTTCGGGCACACTGCTGGCATTAATCATGACAATGTAACTAATGATTCTGAACAATAAATAGTCAGAAAAGAGAAACTCACCTCCTCCCTGTGTGTGCACAATCCTCCATGATGGTCGGGTGCTGGAAGGAGAACCATACCTTGACCCAAATAGAGTGGCATAACAAGAGAGAGGATATCGCCCAGGGAGGAGTTACAGCAAGAGACAACCTTAGCCTCAGGCAGCAACGCGACCAGTGAACACTCCCTGGGCATGTCCTTCCAGTGTCGATAGCAGGGAAACAACACCCAGCAAGCCTGGTATATACATGAATGCAACAAAAGAGGAGGTTGCAGGCAATAGGCGTGTCCTCACTCATGTGAGCCAGTGGCCATCTTTTTGTAGCCAGATTTAAAGGCTGCTGGTGCTGCTGTCGCCACTGACAGGAAGGAACCGCAGGCAGAGGTAAGTCACAGTAATGCACTTCTGCTGCACATGCTGCACCCTCCCTGCCACAGCCCCCCCTCCCCAAAGTTCAAGGCCGCACTGATGAATCACCTTTCCTACCCCGCAGCTTTTCTGTCTAACACTGGTTGAACTTGAACTAGGTGTCTGCAATGTGCACCTGACAACAACTGGGGCGGTGGGCCGCCACCCCCTACCCCCATCAGTTGTTGATTCGAGCAGTCCAATAAATTCAATGTATTCAGTAAATGGAGTGGGCATGCTCAAGTCACTGTGACTGGCAGAGACGAGGGGCCTAAATCCAGGGAGTCGCTGTTGAACTTCAACATCAAATAACTTATCTCGATATAAGGTACATAAAGTAAGCATGTCTTTTTTTTAAATCTTTCATTGAGACAGAACCCTTTCATTGTTGCTAAAGCTGACATCTAAGGCCACCTACCTAAGTAGCTGGAAACATTCAAGATAAGAGATTGGCTCTCATTTCAGACATAAACTAGCTCACAGGGTTACTCCCATCTGGTTTCTGTTTTTGTTTCACCCATCCTCTCTCAGTTATCAGAAAAAGAGCAACGGACCCAGTTTGCCGCTCATGAGGTCACCACTCGCTGGGATTATGGAACCAAAGAATCCTGAGAAGCATGTATTGATTGGGACTGACAGTTCCTGCCACATTAAGCCTCACCACAGCTGTGATATAAAGGCGCTTAGAGCTGTTATCAGAAAGACCATCATCAGAACTAATTCAAATTGCAGAAGAGTTATTGCTCAATAATAATTTGCTCAATAAATTCCAACAGAATGAATCGTTTTAACATTTTAATGCCAGCTTAAAGGTAAAGAAACTGAGAGCTTATACTATAAGTGTTGTTTTATTAAAACCTCTTTGTTCAGTTACCTCTGTTCTAAGAAGAGCTTGTTCAGACAAATTTCTGATTTACATGTAGAAGACGTGGCAGTGTTCAAGTGGCAGTGGGCAAGCCGTGGCAAGCGGTAGGAGATCCTCAACCAATATTCAATGTCTCTTTAAAAGGCCACTCCAGCTCCTTCCTGGAAAAAAAAACATATGCCCAGCCCTGCCCCCTCCAAATAGCGATCCTGCAAATGTAATAAAATAAAAAAAAAAAAGACATTAACCTTCACCCCGAATTTGGAGGTGCCGCAGATAGTGGCACCGAATGCCCACCACCATCTTCCTGAAGTCCCAGACAGCAGCTGGGAGAAGAAATTCTCCCCATCTCTGGATTTGGGTGCTGAAATCGGGGTGAATGTGAGCGCCTTTTTTTCTTTTATTACATTAGCAGGATCACTATTTGGGAGGGGCAGGGTGGGGGTTATGTTTTTTGTTAGGAAGGGGCTGGACAGATCCCAATTAAGAAGATATTGCCCAATCTTTACCGCTTAGTGGACCAGACCCCATTTGGGGGGAAGCTAGATAAGCATGTCTGAGTATGTTTGCCCCAGACAACTTATAGCACCAACAATATATGTATGTGTAAGTGTTGGGACTACAAGTGGGTGAACTCTCATGAGTAATACACAGGTAGTCAAAAAGTAGCCAAGAATTAAACTCAGGGGGTCAGTCAGAACCAGCTTCAAGGTACAAGGATGAACACTAGGGGTCAGGTGGCAGGCCAAAGCTTATCCATGGGAAGACATGTTAGTACAAGAGGGGCTGGCAGAGAGAAGGGGTCATTGATTTCCAAGGTCACATACAGTAGGTCAGAGTCACAGTATAGAGGATCAGGCAAAGACAAGTTCAAATTAGGTTCAAGGTCATACACTGTCAAGATGGAAAATCATAGAATGTATCGCACCCAAACAACAGCTATAATGAGAACCACACAGTTGGCTGGAAAAATCTTTATATGGGCAAGGTGCAGGTAATTGTCTAGGACTGCCTGGGGCTAACTGGCCCTTGATAGGGCTAATGAGCCCAATACAACCATAAGGGTTAATAGCCCTACAGCAAAACTTGGGCTCATTGGCCTATTCAATTTTTCCCCTGGTGACTTCACTGTCTGCCACTGGCAGCACATCTCCAGGGGAGGGCATACAACAGATATGTAAGAGATGGGCCAGAGATTCTTGATGGCACTTGGCTGAAGATGACACACAGAAAGAGCAGGTACAAGGTGTGGGTAAGTGGTTCTCCCTGACTGTCTTCTCCTGCAATAAAAAATTGATAGGGCTTCACAGCTTGCAAAAGGCCTCCATTCCTGGGTTGGTTGTCCCGTACAATCAAACCACAGAGAGGATGTAGTGTGGGGGATGGCCCAGCATTGGTCAAACAAAACCAAGTGCACTTTTTGTTCCTGGTGCTAAATTGAAGATGTGATTGAGCTCCAGGCGCCAAAAGTGCTTTAAGCTGTTTTTGGAGTGGAATTTTCTTTTATTGGCTACCTAGGGGTCGATTTAGAAACTGATCTAATAAGTGCACTGTAATCTATAGGGTTATCCGATTGATTTTGAGGGCTTTGACTTGTACGCAATAAGGTCAACACACAAAAATGTTTTCTTCTATTTATTTGATTCTAGAAGTTTGGAAATTACATATTTGCTGCCGGTCAGGTACTTGTTTCCCAGGGCAGCCTTACTTTGTAATGCATGGAGTGGCAGAGCGGTTTCCTGTGAGACAGACCCTTGATCTATCCCCTTAAATCCAGGCAGGATGGTTTCTATGGCATAGCTGAATGAATGGCTAGCTGCCCACCACACCCCTCTGTCTGTGCTCACCTGTGCCGGCCATCCCAATGTGCCTGGCATGTGTGTATGTGTCATGAATGACTTACCTTCAGCCCGTGCCCGTGGTGTTCTTAGGTGAATGGCCGGGGTTTCTCCTGCCCAGCAGCCGCTTCTGCCTCAGGCGCCAGCTCCGGCGCCGAGCGCGCCCTCCACCCTCATCCACTGTCATTCGACTCATGCTTGCGCGCGAGTACAGTCAGCTTATGTCCTCTGGGGGCGCTGCACACAGCGCGGCCGCTGGAGGCTGTTTAAAAGAGCTAAGCCTAGGAGGTCCAGTTCTGGGCAGTATGCCTTTACAGTTCAAATGGGGCAATCAGCCCAGAGCTCTCTAAGTGCACCGATCAACCCACAGATCCGAAGTGCACCAATCAGCACACAGATCCGAAGTGCACCAATCACAGTCACTGCCTTCCTGTCCAATCCGGTCGGGTTCAGTCCTATAAAGGATTTACCACTTCAGTGTGTCAGTGCCTGTGATAGCATTTAGCTGGATTTGTGATTTATCCTGTGATTTCCTGTACTTATCGTTATCGACCATTTGCTTGAATCTTGACCACCTCTCTGTCTCATCCCTTTGTACTGCGCAGCTCTCTGACCTCCCGGTGTGACCTTTGGCTTGACGTCTGACTTTGCTTGATTTCTCCTGAGCACCCGAATTGCTTCCAGTACTTACCTGTTTCCGAAGCACCCGAACTGTTTCCAGTACTTACCTACCTCGCCCAGTCTGACCTTCGGTTTATCTGTCTTCACTCCCCGTGAGCCTACAATCTTTGAGCCATCAAGTCCTGGGGGCTTGCCGTGTCCGGCAAGGCGTATATAGCGTCCAGGCAAACGGGGGCTTGTCTATAGGTGAAGCTGGCTGTGGAGATTGGGGATTGCAGGCTCACAACGAAGACAGGTATTCTTGGGGTCTGACAGTATGCATCCGGTAGAGGGTAGCAGAGGATGCTTCTACCAGCTTACATATGGGTCGTGGGATCAACTGCAAGGTAAGAATATGTGCGAACCAGGGGGTCCTGACCCCCGACTACAGTCCTATAGACACTAGGGACAGTTTTGGACCTTTTAAATGAGAGTAAAAGTAAGTGATACCTATTAGTATTCAAACTTAAAGGACAGAAGATGGTGGACTAGGGGACCATAGTTTTAAAGCATATTACTATGCGAATCTAATTCCAGAGACTCTTTAAATGGTTAAACTGTGCCATAAAAGAGGAATAGGTTTAACGGGAGCTCTTACCAGAAGTGGCAATAAGACTAAACTCAGTGGAATATGATATAATTGCCAGCATGACCAGATCTGGCTCACATACAATTGTACAATCGGTTGCACGCTCTCTGCGCACGTTACTCTGCATAAAAAGCTTGAATCCTCAACCCAATTATATGCAAGTGTTAATCAGGAATAAGAAAATCTTTCCATCCATTACAGGAAAGCTACAGAGTTTAGGAATTACTTACAAATAGTCCTGAATCAAACATTTTCTGAATATCCTCAATCAACCCCCTGACTCTTATTGGCAAGAGGCACTCACTTGCAACTGGCTCCAAAAAGGGCAAATTATAGGAATAATTTCCAAGTATTAAAACCCTTCTGAGCCTCAAGCCTTTTCAACTCCTTTTGAAAACCTATTTTTGTCTAAAGCAGATACTCCCCCTCCACCATATAAAAGGGATAGATCTAGGCACTTCCCCAAAGAGGACCTTGATAAAACTATAGATGGCACCTTTTGTGGGAAGTATTTCAGATACATTGACAGTCTGAATGTCAGGTCTGGACTTCCTCCACAGCTTCTGAGCATGCCTCTGTTTAGTACTACTTCTGGCTGGCTCCTTTTCTGGAACTTTCCCCTGCAATATGCTGCTCCACCAACAGATGGCTCTGTCCTGCAGAGGTACTGGTAATCAGCCAGCACCTGTGACTTCTTGGCCTATATAAGCTGATCCACTCATTCAGGCAGCGGATCAGCATTGAAGTAAATTGCATCGCCATCTTGAACTCTGATCCCAGATCTCTGTACCCTGGACTCTAGTCTTAGTCACAGTCATAGTCACAGCCTCAGCCATTGTGTTTCCCTCTCTAAGCTTTGTAATCCAGCTTTGGACTTTTGACTTTCCTTGGACTCCTATGCATGTATGCTTTCTGACTTCACATATATATATATGTACAGCAATATGAGTGTGTGTATGTTTCCCGGTTTATCTATGTATCTGCACAGCCGTAATCACCTGTATTCCTGTTTAGCCATTGCAGTATATTTAGGTTTCCATGTGTATATATGTGTATAGCAGCCTGGTTGGTGTGTACTTACTGTTTGTTACTATTAAACATGGTTTGCCGCATATCCGCCTCTGTCTCTCAGTCTCAATTTCTGGTCACTTACTACTATCGGGATTTCTCCGTTGAGAAATCCCTGACACTGAATTCTTCGGATCTAGGGATAACTAATTACATATTTGGTATTATTACACCTCAGAACAACAATAAATCAATTCCCCCAATAAAATGTTAATGGTGGTGCCAGGGTGAAGTAGCAATATATTTCCACCTATGGTGAGATTGTGTGCATATACAAAATTCTGGAGTTTTCAAAATTAGCGGTTCCAGAAGAGCCAGCTTAATTACTACTGAATCTGGGCGCTCAGGCAGAACTTACCAAAAACTCACTGAGCCAGTCACTTATTCTCTTTGTAGCTAGGAAAATGATAACAAGTAACTAGGACCCCACATTCCCACCTGGCTTAGCAAAATGGAGGAGGGAAATGCTCAGTTAGAATTCAGTCTCTTAGCTACTGAACAGGAACGATATATCTACACATAATTAATTATCAATCTTCAGTTGTAAGTATAAGTAAAAAAAACATTCTATAAGGATATAGATAGGACTTAAAGTAGACGTCCAGTCAAAAAAATCAAAGCTTAGTAAATTGCTTCCCTAATAGCAGGCAGATTCTGCCCTCTTAAACATGCATGCCAGCAGCCATCTTGCCACACACATGAAGTAGTTGATTCTGAAAAACCAAGTCCCTCAGTCAACTCTGCTCTGTACAATCATCTCTTTTTTCTAGCCAGAAGTAGTAAGCCTTCAGCTGTAATTGCTCATCTTTGCTTTGCTAGCTGCTAAACATCTTCTAAATACATTGTATCCCCTGATTGGCCATCGCCGCCATAGAGATATATTGTAACAGCTTCCCTCACACAGATTTCCTTTGCTATATTAACTGTTTATTCAGTATTTGCATGTGTAAAAAATGAAAGGCAAGCTTCTCTTTGTTTCTGAGGCATATATCGCTCTCAATTTGGTTTGAATTGCTGTTATCACAGCTCCCCCTAATTCTCATGTGTAAGCAGGTCTATCAGGTGTGTGGCAAGATGGCTGACCCCATGAAATTCTAGAGTAAATAATCTTTATGTCATTCCACAACATCTGCATGGGGTTAAGCCTTCTCAAGCTGCTTATGCCACTGATCATAAGAAGGGAAGCAATTTACTAAACTTTCTTTTTTGCCTCGAGATCCGCTTTATGGTTACTCCTGTACTGCAATAGATGGACGACTTACTAGAGGGCAAGAAAAGGTGATGGAAGGAGGGGTAGAATCGGAAGGGTTGGGTAGGCAGAGGATGGCAGGGGCTGGGATAGGGTTGATAAGAAAGGGAGGGAGGATGGGAGGAAGAAGGAGGGAAGAAAAGAAGGATGAAAAGGGAGGGGGAAGGAATGCAAGGGAAGGGAGGAAGGGGGAGGAAAGGAAAAAAAAGGAAAAGATAAAAGAGAAGAAAAAAAACAATATAAATTGCATAAAAACTACCACAATGACGACTTACCTAGTTTATATAAGATGACAACTACGGACGAGGAGCCTAACAGGTAGAATTCCTAATCGGGCACCAGACTCCGGAACCGTCTAAGATGTGCATAGACTCCAATACTGAGTGGTAAAAAAAAAACAGTTTGTAAATACTACATACTGCAGCCTCTCTGCAAACTCAAATACATGACCATTACATTACTGCCCACAGGACTATGAGAGATGGGTCGTTTTCAGGGGAGTAAATTGTGGTTTGTTTTTTTTTAATTTTGGCTTTAATGTCCATTAAAAAGTTCCTGTGTTTACTGTAAAGTAATATGATTTATTACAAGGGAAATGTATTTCAGATATTTTTTTATGGCTGAAGGTGGCTTCTTAAAAGAAAAGAAAAAATGGATAGTTTAATCCAAATTTTGTCAAAATTTGTTCTGCTTGAACTAAACCAAAAAGGTAAAATTTGGCTTGAAGATCCCAAATCTGAACAACGACAATAAAAGAGATTGACATGCAGTTGCAAGTGTGCGGTTAACATTTCCACACTGGTTTAACATCATATTAACAGAGAGGGTCATGCAAAAAATTTAGAGTCCAATTTATTACCAGCTCCTCGAATCACCACTTCTGCCGAGAGACGCTATTAGGGCCTCAGCCACAACACTGGCAACAGGCAGTCGGGCTAAAGGCTATGTGGCGCTGTACCCCCGTTTGTTTTGTTTCCAATAGAGCTAGCGATAGAGCCGATGGGAAGCGCCAGAAATCAAGCAAATTTAACATGTAAAAGAACAGCGCCAGCACTGGAGCTGTGAAACCATGACACTCAGGCATACAGCGCCATGTGCAATACATGGCATTAACTGGGGGTGGCAGCACAGTGACCAAGCGACATGGAATGACATCGGGGACACACAAATGACATGGCACATAATTGGCAGGCATAAAAACACAAGTTTGCCATGGGTAACCTAAGTACAATAAATAAAGAAAAAAACTATTCAGAACAGATCAGGGATCTCGTGCCGCTGAGCACAAATAAAAGTAAAAACCGCTAACCAGAAATCACCAAAAATAACATAACTGGAATGGCTAATAGAAGTCTATGGGAGAGTGACAGTGAGCACACGATGTGATGGTAGGGAACACAGTGCTGGCACTAACAAAGCACCTGGTGCTCTTTATATATGGAATGCTACTTAGTCCTAGAAGAGGTTGTAAACATTTTTTGAGTCATAAACATGACTTACTGGTGGCGCTCACGAAAAAAAACAGCCGCTATGGGGCGTTAGTGTTTCTTAAATAAGGCCCTTAGTGAAGCAAAGTTAAATCTGGGTGCAAATTTTGGTGTGAATTGCCTGCATCTCGTGAGCTTTTTCATGTGATAGGGCACTTTTACAGGGGAGGTGCATCATTTTTCCAATGAGGTAAGAATCATTGTTTAAAGGTTTGGAAAAAACTGCACCCTATGGTCTATGCAGAAAAAAATAATAATTATTTTTTAGCATAGCCCATAGGGTGCTGTTGTTTCCAAACATTAACAAAAATATTCTTACCTCATTGGGACAATGACAGACCTTACCTGTAAAAATGCCCCATCACAAAGGCAGGTGATTTTTTTTTAGGAAAAATTAAAAAAGCATTTTTTTATTGAAATTTTGTGAGTTAAAATGTAAAAGCTGACCGAGATGCTGGCGGCAAATTACACCCAAATGTGCACCCAGAGTTGAAGTTGCTTCATTGAATGTTTAGCATGACCCCCAATTTTCACGGGCAATAGAAATATAATGAAAGCATACTAGTATAAAAACTATTGTTAGGTAAAGTACTGTAGATTGTTCCATGCCCTGAATGCCAAAGAGAATAAAAATGGACTTTAGATACAAATTAGTCTACAACATACTTTGGGGGTCACACAGGCATTTCAATTTTTATAAATTATTTTAGGAAGTGGTTTACTGATATGTGAGGCACACAGTGAGCATTAAGCGTTTCTTATTTTTACTTTTAGTATATAAAGGCGACTTCTCTGGGCAAGAAAAGCCTAGGTACCAAAGCCTCCAGACAGCTTATGGGGCTTATAAATCTATTATTAGTTTACTAATAATTTATAAGAGAGAAAGATGTAAAAAAGATTGAAGCAAAATTCTCACCGCGAACTCTAAGGGGTTAGAGTCCCATTTTAGTACTTGTTACAAACCGATTCACAGTACATAGTGAGGCCAAGGTGCCATTTAAATCGGACCTTCAGCATCATTTAATAACAAAAAGCCCAAACCTGATTGTTCAGCATCTAAAATTTATATATTTTACATTTATAGTTGCTTACTTATTATTTTTTTCCCCCACTGGGCTGCAACTGTGTTCGGGACTCCAGGATACGGCCACTGCCATCTTGCTACACCTTGTTCCTTCCCAGCATCACATGCTGGGGAGAGGGGGACATGTGCAGGAAGGTGGGTTGTAGCTGTGCTTTGCACAGACAGAGCAGTGCTGGGGTCTGGAAATAGACAGAAATACCTGAATGCAGAGAGGCACAGTCAGAAGACACTTCCTTTCTACAGGCAGCCGGAGACTCCATCTTGGATGTTAAATGGCTCAGATGCACTAGTTGCACATAGGATGATTTTTAATGTGTGCAATCTGTATGTACAGGGTGGGGGAACATACAAGATCTTATTCAGGTTGAAGGTGTGATTTTAGTTCTGGTTACAGCCAGATCTGGAGTGTTGGCAAACGGATGGCAAGTGGTAGGAGACATCGTAAACTGGCTTCTCAGCTTTAACACAATAAAGAATGAATAAGCTTCACAGCATGCAAAAGGCCAGGTATCCAATTGTCCACCATTCCTTGAAAGTGGTATTGGTTGTCCCTTAAAATTATAGCACATAGAAGATGTATTATATTGGATGGCCCAGCATTGGTCAATTCAAACCAATTCATTTTCCCTTCCCCCAGCCCTTTTTGTGGTGTGCCATGAATAGACTCCCGCTACTTCATCCAATGCAAAATCTCAAAATCTCAGAGAGGTATACATAGTCTGAACATTTAGTCTTTAATGGGGGACCCAAAACAACCAGAGGGAGACACTCTATGGGCTGAGCTTTTGTGCAGGAGGACAAAACAAGGGAGAAAGATCAGGGTGGGTCAGCTGACACATTTAGTCTTGCACATATATGTCTAAACAGGGGCCACCTCTTAGCACTTACTGTGACATTAAAGTGGAACAAACAAATCTCCCCTTGAGTTTTGGTCAGCTTAAAAGGGGTACCCTGATCTGGTAAGCCTCAGTGTGTGAAACCCTACATGGTGCATGCATGGGCTCTCGTCGAATCAGTTTTGATTGCAGTGCCTATTAATATGAAAATGTCAATGGCGACCACTTTGGTGGTGTAAAATGGCTGTTGTTAGGGTTAGCGGGCTGTAAGATCTTATATCGCTAGAATATGCCACCAGCATTTAATAGACGTAGGTCCCACCTCTGGGACTCGCATATAGAAACATAGAAGGTTGACGGCAGAAGGAGACCATACGGTCCATCTAGTCTGCCCTTATGTGTATACTGTATGTACTCTTTATCTTAGGATAGATGTGTGCTTATCCCAGGCATGTTTAAATTCAGTGACTATTGATTTTTTTTAACTACCTCTGCTGGAAGTTTGTTCCAAGCATCTACTACTCTTTCTGTAAAATAATATTTTCTAACATTGCTCCTGATCTTCCCCCTGACTAGCTTCAGGTTGTGCCCCTTGTTCTATCATTAAGTTTCTTCTTAAAAACACTTCCCTCCTGAACCTTATTCAATCCTTTCACATATTTAAAGGTCTCAATCATGTCCCCCCTCTCCCTTCTTTCCTCCAGACTGTACAAATTAAGTTCTTTAAGTCTCTCCTGATAAGTTTTAAGTTTAAGTCCTTCCACCATTTTTGTTGCCCGCCTTTGGACACGTTCTATTTGAATAATGTATTTTTGCAGGTAAGGTCTCCAGAACTGCACACAGTATTCTAGCTGTGGCCTCACCAGGGCTCTATACAGCGGCATCACAATCTCCCTCTTCCTACTGGTGATGCCTCGAGCTATGCAGCCGAGCATCCTGCTTGCTTTTCCCACTGCCTGGCTACATTATCCACTCTTTCTCCAATCTATCCATTCTTTTTGATGAATTTAGCACATACACATTAGCACTTTTTTATTCTCAGATATTAATTGCACATGGTGTAATCAATAGAAAAGTGGATATTTCTTGGGGAAAAAAAATCTTGAATTTTTGAATCTTTGTAAAAACTTTTTTGATGTTCTTTGGAAGGTTTTTTTGTGATATGGGGTACAAATTTAATAAGGACATCCCTGCTGTGGACTAATTTAAACCAAATGGTTTATGTTTCATGTTAGGTCATGTTGTGTTTATTATGATTTTAATACCTAATAAAATATAGATAGATTATTTAATGCAATAATTGGTTAGTTATTTGATGTGTTTGGTGTGACCCATTGTGGTAGCTGGGGCCACATACATAAATTAGATTGTTTGGGTGCATGGTTTTGGGGACACCCAGCCGGGCACAACACAATTGTCTTAAGTATTAAGGTAGTGCAGGGTCTGGACTTTGTTGTTTCTTTTGCATATTTCCTCATTAAAGATATCATTATAGAGCTATCCTGAGCCAAATCAAGCATCACAGCCAACCATGCCTTAATTACAGAATAAAGGCCTTGTTGCATCAGGTATTTTGTTAACTTCCTGATCCCCAAATGAAATCAGATCAAGAACTTCCAATGCCCTGTGCACTTCTGTCTCCTTGTTTGATTATTCCTACAACTTCCTGAAAAGGCAGAAAGACAATGGCTCTATGTTGCAGACCACTAGCGTGTAAGTCAATGCTGGTGGCTTTATTGTAACTAAAGTATGGGAACTGAAATGCCAATGTGGGAAACAGGGCTCATGGAAGCTTTTATTACTATCTTTTCATTTATACTTTAGTGTCAATTCAATAATTATTGTGGAATTTAATGGAGCAAAGGAATATCATTTTACTTATATGTAATCTTCTATAACTTAGACGTTGAAGTTTAAAAATATTAGATGCCATATGATACACCAGAAGAATTGTAAAAATTTGAGCTCTCCATATAGGTCCCCTAATGTGAATGAAAGAAAATTGGAGACATTAGTTTAAATGTAATTTGTATAAATGTATAATTGTATATATCTATACTAATCAGTGTAATTAGTAAATGTAAATGGTAAATATGCAAATAATTAGTAAATATGCAAATAATTTGTACGCTAAAATTGTTTTTCAATTCTATTATTTGTTTTTGCTGTACTATGTACAAGTATTGATTACACAGGTTGTCTGGCCTGCTCGTTTTTTTTCTAGCAAGTGTATGTCAGCGGATAAACATATCAACAGTCGGTACTCTATTTGCAATACGCAAGAATCACGTCTGAATTTGGCCATTAAATCAATTATTCCTTTCAATTCCTCAAAGCAGAAGTTTACTAAATGCACCCCCCCCCCAATGATCCCTTTCCCTGGAACTGAGGCAGAACGTGGGTTAAAAAACACCTTACCTGGTCCCAGAATCCAAAGCCCTCCTCCACGCTTCCAACAGTGAGGCTGCACGGAGCAACCCCGGATGTCCATCTGACACAGCCATCTTGGTCACAGAGTGGCAGTCCCTGCTGATTGCATTCCTTTTTCCTTGAAACAATTGTACCTGCTGATTCCAGGTCTTTCTGTAGCTCTCCACAGCTGGACCATATAGCGCCCATGCAACGCATCGGTGTGTGATTGGCCTGCCTTGGGGGGGACCTGGACTGGATACTTATGGTGATATAATTTTACTTTATACCTATTGCCTGGCCCCGGTTTCTTCTTACTTCACTCTGTATTGTAAATAATTGTATGTTTTGCACAGTTTTGCATTTTTGCACAAGTTTATAGAAATTCTAGAACACCTTTTGGCACGGATTAGTGTTTTTTACTTATTGATTGTAACAATTAGTATTGCTCTGCTCTTTACATTGGGGAATATTTTGTGGCTTCATAATTGGCACTATGGCACTTTAATTATAATTAATTTGTATTCATATTGAGGTCATGGATTAAAAAACCTCTCATGAATTTCGATATGGTGTAATAATTGTCCTATATGTATGTGTAGATGGTTTTGTTTCATGTATTCTGCGATAGAACTTTATTAAAGATATATATTTTTCTACATATTTAGGTGGTGCGGTCTCTTTTAGTTGGTGCCTATGGGCCTATCTGGTGGCCTTTTGATATAGTTTGCATATTTGTTTGACACATGGTGTCTTGGGCCCACTCTTGACCAGCACACTATTGTTACCTTAGCAGTGCGGAATCCCACTCTTTTGTTTCTTGTTCTCCACAGCTGTTCCTTCTTGGACAACTCTTTTTTATTTTACCCCTATGTCTGAAATCTGGTCGTGACTGATTTATGGTGAAATTAAAACTTTCAGTAGTTGAGAAATTCTTCTGTAACCAAGACCATCAGAATGTTTTTCAACAATAAGGTTGTGAAGGTCTTGAGAGAGCTCACTGCTTTGACCCATCATGAGATGTTTCTTGTGTGGCACCTTGCTAATGAGACACCTTTGTTAGGTCATCTATTGAACCAGCTGATATAATTTGCCTTAAGTGGAAGGATTGCTTTCAGATGACTGATAGTTTTAGAAAATTGGTGACTGGTTCAATACTTATTTCACCCATTGTAAAGCATAAACACAGTATTTACAGATACAATATTTAGAGGACATTTCACTCATACAGCAGAGAATTGACAGATAAAGCAACATAACCAGTTGGTGACTCTTGACAGGCTACCTGTATATGGGCTAATTGTAATGAAAAGTGGAAGCTATGAGCTGATCTTAACCCTTGGTTGTGTAGTTGGTTCATACACACGCTTGCTTATCTCGCCAGTCTAACATCTGACTTTGTTTTTTGACCTTTTACTTCTTTTCACGCCTTTAGAGTCCCTTACCACACATTGCCATCGACATTACTCTTTTTTGTGTGTAATGAAATGCCATATTTTCAGGTAATCGATGCATCACTAAGAAATTGGGGGAGGCTTCAAAACAGACTTCTGGGAGCAGGGGCAGACTGGCCATAGGGAAAGTGACCACAATGCTTTGTTGTCAGTTGGGCTGCTGCGACTTACACCCCCAATCAATTCATACATCCTTAGCTCCGCCCAACACCCCTGTAACCTGGTCGTACTCTACGCTCCGAGCCAAGAAACCCCAGCCAGTGTTCTGCCTTCAATGCTTTAGCCTCACTTGTTTGACTCTTCCATGGCCACCTGTGCCCCATTATCTGATCCTACAATACGAAAGTTTCAGTACCTTTGGGTTTGTCATATGTACCCCTGGTACCTGCAGGCCTCAGTCTTGAAGGACACTTAGGTTTAGTGGGGATGCCATAGGTTGGTCATGGGCTGCTGGGGCCAGTAAAATTCTTGGCTGTATTTTGGCCCCAGTCCATCACTATTTGGGAGTGTCAACGGCATCACGTGTGTCTAAGAAAATGATCGTTTTTCAGTTAACTGTCCTAGTACGAGATGTGATAAATCATGTCTTTTTCTCTGTAGTATCCTTAGTGAGAGATTAGATACAGGGCCGGATTATGAGGAGGGCGCAAGGGGCGCGAGCCCCGGGGCCTCCACCTACCTTCGCATTATGGTCTGGTCCAGGAGGCTTTTTAGTCTTTGGTCTGACGGGCCCCGGGGCCAGCAACAAAGCTGGCAGCACGCCTCGGCCACTCATTGCACATAACCCACCAAGTTTTCTGCTGAACCAGCTGGGTGACTACACACCTCCCCCCCCCAACACCCAGAATGGCAAAGCAGGAGTTCCCAATCAGCACGCACCCGCACAAGGGTGGCACAAGGGACTTGATTGGCTGTTCCAGTAAGTGGGCGGGTGCCAGACAACCACCAATCAGTTATTTGGCTGGACTAATATTTTAAAGGAAAAAAAATACTGTATCTGGGGCCTCCACCACACTTAATACAGCCCTGATTAGATATTAAGCTTGTTGTCTGAAGTTAGGTCTCTTTTCCTTTAGTTTCACTTTTCTGATGTAGAAGCCAAACCCTTGAACTAGTTAAGATGTTCCTTGAGCACACTCATGATCAATCAACTTACTTCATGTTAAGTTATTCCCTCCCACTTGGGAGTAACTATATATTTATGTAGAACAAAACAATAAGTTAGATAGCAAGGTCACCAATACAACCTGCATCAAAACAATTACAACCAAGCTTGTTTATTTCTTTTTAATGGAATAAAGAAATAAGTGGTGAAGGTTCTGAATGTTCCATTCTGCTTTTACAGGGGAGATCTGCTCAACTCCAACTGCCTGTTCCCCGAGCTAGCTTAAGCTGGAATAACAACTTGTTGCTACTGTAATTTTTCTGATGTGTGTAAATGCCATTACTCATCATGCAGTGCTTTGGGCAGATATTTAAAAAGTGGGGCTCGTGGCAGCTAGGGGCAGGTGGTAGCACCCTTAAGGATACTGGAGGAGACTTGGGGAAAGACTGGGTCTGTGAGGTGAAGGGAGGGAGCAGCAGAGGAGAGTAAAGAATAAGGTGGATGGGAGGCATTAGGGGTATAGCAGCTACAGGGCTGTAGGAGGCACCCTACAGGAGGACAGAAAGAGACAAGATTGGCGGGAACATTGCAGAGTGGGTGCAAGGATACATCACAGCGGATTGTGAACACTATGCTCATGAAAGATGATGGCTTCTTCCACCTTTTTATCTCTTCTTCCAGGGGAGGACTGGCCATAGAAAGCACAGGGAGAATTCCTGATTGGTGGCAGTGCACTGGGGCTAGCTGGACTGGTCATAGCCCTCAGCCCACAGCTCACCTCACCCAGGGCTAGTGCTGGAATTCAGTCATTCTTCAGCTTCCCCCCAACCCCTCCTTTTAGGCCTGGCCCAACTTTACCTCCCAGACATGACACCAGTGTCTGGCCTCACAATGCTATAACCTCAGCATTATATCTGTGATTTTATCGGTGAAGCCTGTGAAGCCATACCCACCCTTGTCATGACATCTACCTTTAACAAAATTAAAATGGACCAAAACCCACGACAATCGGCTTGGGAATCTATAAGATTCCCGGGCTGATCAACTCTCTCCTTAGATGAAGGGACATCAGCAGATCCGAGCGCGCTGATTGGACAAGTGGCCGCGCATGTGCTGTAGGACTGGGAAAAGGCCCCCCCGGCAAGGACCAAGGACCCAGGATAGTCAAAATCTAGGATTTTGGTCCACTTTAAAGCTTCAGTACCATTGCACGTACTTAGTGGGAAACACAACGGGGAGGAGGGCAGCAGCTTGTGGGCTGGTGGTGGTCTTACTGGAACCTTTTTGTCCAGAGCCTCCCCTCTGTCTACAAGTTGTGCTTCTCAGTGTCCTTTCACTTTCACCACTTATGTACAGGAACCAGAATCCGAGGTCCAAGGTAAGTTGTGTAACTAGCCCAGGAGGTTGATTCATTACTAATGACAGGTATTGCCAGACATGCTTCTGTATAGCGGCGATTAGAGCGACCACTAGTAGACACTGTAAGCGGGAATCGGGCGCTGTAACGGAATGTCTTGGTCGCTCTAGTAACCTGCCCCCATTAATGAATGCGATGTATGTTGGGCACTGTCGCAACAGTATAGCACTGAAGCGAACAAGAGGTAGTGCCAGCTCAATGCGCCTGGCACTCAGCGCTCCACACCATATTTAACAAAACACTACATACACACAGCATTGGCGCTCTAAAGCTGGGCGCTGTAGCATAGAGTGCCAGACGCTGTGTGATTAAAGTCTGTTTTTGAACACATATCCACCAGTGACAAAGTGAACACACATGGAATGACATTGTTTTAACACTGTGACAATAACACTTTAGTGCCAGACCTGTAAATAGAATTCTGCATAAAAATATAAAAAGTACCAAAAATGTATAAAAATGTTTATTTGCAGCCAGGAGAGGTCACACAATGATTTGAACAAATTAAATTGGCAAACACGCTATTTATACACAACTAATGAAGCCCCATTGAAATGTATGGGAGAGCGACACTGAGCGACAGGTACTATATGGCGCTCCCGAGCCTAGACCGCCGGCGCTATATACTGAGCCACCTGTAGTAATACATGTGACACTACATGGCGCTGTTAGAGGCGCTCACCAGATTCGCATTGTTAAATGTGGTTTGCGGACAGCGCCCTGCCTGCCGCTACGAGTCACTACCTGGCGCTATCCATTATTCTGAAGCATCCATTCCATTGGCTCATCAGTCACCAGTTTTATGGCTAAGAAGTCATCCTACCAGCAAGTATAAGACATGCACATTTATTCCATTTAATTTTACAAGTGTAGATATTTACTAATTGAAATCATTAATATAGTGATGCTGATTTAAAATACATTTTGAACTTGCTAACCTAAGCTACGACAGTGCAAGAGACTGTGAAATGTGGCCCACTTAAACTAAGTCATTTTCATGAATTATTAAGTGGGCATTAAAGGTTCTCTTTATATAGCCAATGTAACACATTTCAAATATAGCACAGCAGCAGCCTGAGCAGCTTTAATTTCCAAAGGAAAGCATTTAAAGATAAGGCGAGCATCCAAGTGGGGCTAATTCTGAAATTGACATGGTCGGTGTGTCTCTTCTATCAAATGTTATATCTACCCGCAGCCCAGCCTGGGAAGCGACATCTATATCAGAGTTTCAACACTCACTTTAACTAGTCAAAGCCTTTTGCTCTTTTTCAGAGCCAGCTGTCTCGCAGTGACAGTCAGTTTTAGAGTATGAATCAATTTGTCTCCACTGACGGAAAATAATTGCAAAGCAAACAAATTATCTATGCTGCGCTGAATTCTATTCACTGCGGGGATTTCGAGCGGAAAGCTTTAAAAGATTTTTATTCCTTCCACAAATTATGACCTCTTTTACAAACAGCAAAGAACGAGGCTGCGGAGAAATGTTTTGGAGACTTGCCCTCGGCCTCTTAAAAAAACAACTACAAATGATGCAGAAAGTTAGTTTCCAAATTGCATTTTTATTGCACGCATTATGCAATGTAATTGCCTGTCTTTACAATTTATATAGATACTACGTGTTGTTCCCTTTTTGGTGTACAACCAAATTATATATATATATATATATATATATATATATATATATATATATATATATATATATATATTATTTTACTTAAAGAAGCACTATCTATCAAAAATAGTGCAAAGTCCACATTAATGTGTTAGATAGCAAAGAAGCAGTCACATTTACCCCCCGCTTAAAAAAAAACCCCACCAAATCTGTGTCTTACGTTTACTGGTAGTGTACAACCAAATATATATATATATATATATATATATATATTATTTTACTTAAAGGAGCACTATCGTCAAAAATAGTGCAATAATACAAGTCCACATTAATGTCCTGGATAGCAAAGAGACAGTCGCATTTACACCCTGCTTAAAAAAAAAATCATACTTTAACTGGTAGGAAGAAGAATTATAAATGACAGGTTAGTGAATGTGCTTTTCTTTTCAACAAGCTTTATTGAATATTTCCAACAGGAACAGTGAAAGTGTAAACTACTTAAAAGGAAAGTCCACTTTCAATGGAATTTTTGAAAGTGTATCATGTGCAAAATGGTGTTCTCAAGCTAGTTCTTAAGCTAGTCGATATCCAGCACAAAAACGTATAAACAAAAAACATTCTATGGTTTGGAACAGAGCTAAAGGTAGGGAATCTTCAGTATCCTGATTCAGAGTAAGGACTAGTGATGAGTAGTGATGGGCTTCAGATCCAAGGTAAAGCTAGATTCACCCTGGTTCGCCCCATCCTGGATACCGGCAAAATCCAGGTCCACCGCCCGGCGAGTAGGAGGGCCCAAACCATCAGTGTCGCCACCAAAGGGAGCCGAGTGCACCGTCAGCAGCATCCCTCACTCACCTTGCAGCCGTGGCGTGGGTAATTTGGGGTGTATGGGCTCATGTGGTTATGTGCGAGGGATTGCTGCACAAATTGGGATTAGCTCTGGGGTCCTCTTTAAGCTAAATGTTTAAGTGTTTTCAGGTTAAAGTTATCCAACACCCATTTTATACAAAAAAGGCTTGTGATCACAGGGCAGCGGGTTGACCACCTGATTGTAGATGCCGCACCCCCCCCCAACAATTCTTTCTGCCTAGAGGAAATATAGCCCTGAAAATTGACTGCTGGCGTAAAGTGGTCCAGGGTACTGTTTTGGTAGTGGTGCCTGGTTACTCCAGAGAAGCAAGGATCAGGTAAGAAAACTAGAGCAGCATGGGGTATGCGCAGTGGGCATTTTGTGTAGATTGGATGTTGGATTCATTGCAAATGAAGCCTCAAAATTTTTGTGGACCTTTTCAGACCACAGACCACATGTAACCGGTAACCAGCCGTCTGCTCCACGAGATCATTTCCCATCCACAGCGCCAGTATAAGCAGCTGGCATGGTAAGTGGGCCTGTTCTGAGTCCGTAGAACTCCCATTGACTTAAATGTACATAGGCTCCATACTGGGGCCACCCATAACACTAGCTTCTCATACCTGTGGTGCAGATGGAAAGTATGCAGGTGTCTTTTGGCACATCTGGCCTGAGGTCTGTGGACTTGCCCTTAAAACATGACTGCCTTATAAACTTCAGGGTCGGACACTTGGCTGTCCCCGTGGCATCCTGATTCGTGACGCCTGGCTGTCTGAACCCCCGTGATAATCTGAAATCAAGTACCTCTCAGTCGATCCTGCACTGCAATCTTGAGCTACATCCCAGGCTTCCCTGAAGTGAAGATGTACTCCTGTGCCCAGCCAATCAGATAGGCTTAGGATGGGAGCGCTCCTCGGATGAGAGAAGCCAATCGGTGATCTCAAATCTGGGCTGGGCATGGTAAAATCTACAGCAGAAGCAAAACTTCGTTTTTTTATGTAAAAAGGGTATTGATTTGCTTTATCATTATAAAGCCAAATGTAAAATTAGCAAAAATATATTAAAGTCATAAAAAAAAAAACATGTACTTTTCTGCATTTTTATCTGTTTTTATTCTGTGTCCAATTACATCTTCTGCGTTGCGTTCACTATAATAAAATATAACATTTCGAACACAATCTGTTAAAACTTCATAAAAAATATATAAAATTGCACATGGTCATTTTACCCTGAAAATTGAAAGAAGGCGAATATTTCATTTATGAACAGCTGTAACATCAGAACCAATGTAACACAATTTAGAACAAAATGGAAGATGCTAGAATAAAATGCTAAATGAATGGTTATGTTCAGTTATTTTTAAGTAACCACATTGGCCTGTTGTGACCAAGTATACTGAAATAAGACCACCACCATGGCTTTTCTCTGTCCTGGGACTGGCCATCATCTTCGCCCGTTTCTTCTCCTTGCTGAGCATGTGGGTCATAAGAGTCAAGTGGATCCGGTCGATCATAAATGTCTTCAGGAATAACCTTATCAAACCTGCGTCTGCCAGTGCCTTCAGTTCGCTTCAAGACAAAATCTACTCTTCCTGGTTTTGTCATCTTAGCTGGGAGGGTAATTTTTTTGGTGACCCTTGAGTAGCCAAAAGCTTCAGCAGAAACAATGTAGACACCAGGAATTAAGACACGCCAATAATCCCCGTCTTCAGCTTTGAAAAGAATAAGAAAACATTAGTTAAACCTTAATTAGGCATTAACTGGTTATAATAACATACTTAATACTAAATAGTGATCGGCTTTAGATCTGAGCCGAAGCTAGATTCAATCAAATAATTGGCGATTTGCTCTGGTTTGCCCTATCCCGGATACCGGCAAGATCCGGGTCAAATGATCAGTCATGCCGCCTACCGAAGCTGGCCATCACTACCCTGTGACAGAGAAAATCTATACCAGTTAACACGTTGTGGTGGCCGGAGCTATTGTATCTGGCATTTGGGAGAACTGAATACCAGATACTGGGGACTATCCGTCCAGAAAGCGTCTGATTAATAGTGATCAATGAATATCACAGTGTTTGCTTCGGGATGAAAACTGAAACTTGCATCTGAGTGATAAAAATGTTTGCTCTAATCCCACCACCCCAAAAAAAAAAAAAATCACAGGTGATGGGGCATTTTTACAGGTGCATTTTTTGTAACACCCCAGCAAACTTTCCCTCCCTCTGTGCTAAGCAGGAATGAAAGGCGTCACAATTTTAAAACAATTCACCTGGTCACTGCAATCCTACCCTGATGCCACTGGGGGTGGGGCATTACATGGCAACTGTGGACTTGAGTGACAGTTGGGTTTCAGTGACAGGCCAGTTAACCAATTATGGTAGAAGTGCAGCCAACTGCTCCATGGATTGAATGACTGACTTGTCACTCAGGGATCCAGCTTTATTTTCTGTGCAGAGTGACTGTCCCACAATCTACCCCCCCTCCACACCATTAGCAGCCTTGCAGGCTCGCTGGTGGCCAAGCACATTATTGCACAACCACTGACCTGACAAGCCTGATAGGCTGGTCTGTGGCCACTGTGGAAGGATCCTGGAAGGAGGTGAGTATCGGTGACCCTGTTCTCCAGTTTACATGGTACCAATGCACAATAGAGAACCCTGAATCGGAATGCCCTGCTGTTGTATAATGAAGAGCAAAGCAAGTTCCTCTTTAACATGAGAGGTGTCTTTTTAAATAGTCAAACATATCTAATGCAAAATTGCTTTATTTAACAGAAACAAAAATTGATCATAAAGATTAATAAGCTCAACAATTACCGGTCATAATGTCATGGCGAATTCCTTTTACAGAGATGCGGGCATTTTTAATGGGGTTACCATGTTCATCCTTTACTAGTCCTTTTATGCCACGATGCACCTTGAAATAAGTTAACAAGGAAAGATATTTATAAATATTCAGTATATTTCTCTTTTTGATATGTTGGCAGAAAAGTCAGTGATAAAGATCCATTGCTCCTCCCTATAGCCCCAAGACTCAGCTGAACCTGAATGATGGAGCCTGTACAATTATAAGGTTAGTGAATTTGCTCCTATACTTAGATTGTGATAAAATAGTGATACACTCAGCCATATATAGAGAACATTCCACTAGTTTATGTGTCATCATGAAACCACCAAAATAGGTGACAATTGCAGCCTAAAAAGAAATGTGAATTTATACATTTGTATAAACACATCATGCTTTCAAAATGTATAAGGGGTAAGCCTGCCTTTAGAGGAAGACTCACCCCCCTTTAGAAGGAGAACATGTCTTTTCTATGCTGTGCACTTTTCTTGGATGTCCATGTTCTAGGGACAAACAGAACCTCTCCTCTACATGCACTTCCCTATAGCAGCCTAATCTGGATCAAGGTTCTCTTAAACATGCCTGGCTCTCTCCACTCTTTCAGGGGAGAGGTGTGCCCAGTCCTAGTAACGACAATCCCAGTGTCATCCCCAGTCCCAGTAACGACAGCTGGCGGTAGAGTCTTGTCGACCAGTTTGCTTGCAAATGATGGTCCTACTCCAACATAATCCATGTGCTTGTACCTGCTTTGGCACCCACTCTCTAAATCGGTTTAGCTTTACAGTGCTAGACAATCTCTAATTATGCACATGCCATATGGTGGTCAACCTTTATCATCGTTCCCCCAACCCTCTCCTGGAGAGCTACTAACAGGTCATGTTTTGTAGATCTCTACATAGCCAGCTCCACAGCTCTGCTGGCATACGAATTACTTAATCTGTGCATCTTGCTGGAGATCTACAAAACAGTTCCTGAAGGTGGTGCTCGAGGAGAAATTTGGTGAACACTGCTCTGGTGTCTATAGCATATTTCAGCACTTTTCTCCATATGATGTATTTACCATTGATTCTATATTATGCATTTTCCAAAAATCATAGGTTAACCCGAAGTAACACTCTCATACCCGACTGTAAATAATGACTATGCCAGTGTGGCCCACTGATGTGATATATTAAAATGTTAACTTGGTAGGAGGTATATATTTTTATGGCTGTGCCCATCCTCTGAACCAGTCATTGTTCTCTCATATCACCCTAGTACAGTATAGGATATTCCTCAGTCCTAATGGTCTCTATTTAAACCCTGAATTGACATATGTAAGAAAAATACAAAAATCACCAAAGCAAACAATGGACTTGAAGTGTGATCATGTTTGGCAACAACATACTGCCAACAAAGGTGAGTAATTCTGCTTCTTCTATACAAGAAAGTTAAATGGTTTTTCCGAAACTGCGTGATGCGCCAGCTTGGTCTGTTCCTCACTTTTTTTTAGAAAAAAAAAAAAACTATAGAGAATAAGATAAATGACATGTTGCTATCAGTATACTTGAAAGTCACCCTGCATGGGTCTAGAGAACTTTCCAGCTAACAGTTTGATATTTTCTAAGATTAATCGCTACCAGTCAGTAAACTGATCGATTGCTGCCCTGTGAAAGATCACATCAAAGCTGCAGCTAATCTACTGACTGAACAGCCGCCACTTTTTCTTTCTCAAATAAAAAGGTTTCAAAATGGTATGTTGGGTTTTAACTAACTTACATTTAAATGATACAAAATTTTAAAGCCCAAAAGAACACAAATAGCAATGTACAACCAAACCAATCAATTAATGGTGTGGCAGCTCCAAGTCGGTCCAAGTATAAATACAAGCTTCCTGAGGGACCCTAGATAGACCTTCATTTTAACCCCTAGACATAGAGTCTGTCACAGAAAAAAAACTTACCTGCTGGTCGTTCTGAAGACTCCCTGGGGACTCTGCCTCAGGGCGTAACATGGCCCACGTTGCTTCCTGCACTGCTCAGCCTCTGGCATCTGGCTTTGATAGGCAACGTCAACGTAGTTCAGTCCGGCATAACAGCTGATTGGAGAGCAGGTCATTCAAACCCCCAATTACCGCATTGTTGTACAGCGTGTATGTGGTTCCAGACTCATTTTTTCAATTGAGCCTTGGATATCTACTGCCAAGCCCTATTGCTGAACTTTAGCTTGACTACTTGGTCCCTGGTTTTAGATGGGAATTGTTGAGCTGCCCAACCCAGTCTGCTCCAGTGTCAGCTCAAGGCTCTATCTACAGCCTACACCACCTCCTAGGAACCACAGCCGAGATACATGACTGACTGACTGTGCATTACCGGTGATCCATTACAGCTTCGCACAGATGGTACAAAAAGAAAAGAAACAATAATTGTATTACTTACATGGACAACTCGCCTTAAAAAAACATAATAAAGATTACAGGACATTTCAAAGAAAAACCCATGACAGTCCCCCCTCCCTATTAATACATACTCTTCATACCAGGGAATCAATACATTTCACAAGTCGTCTACATTTATAAATAATAATAGTCTTAAAAGTGCTGAGTATTCAAATACTAACTGTCATTATAAAAAAAATGCATACATCCATTGGAAATGTAAAGCATGCTTTCCCAATGACAGTTTTCCAGTTGGTAATAACAGATGAACCCTACCTGACTGCAACTAAAACTTGTCAAGTCTAGTGCTAGTGTATATGTTTATGGTATTGGAAAGGCCCTGCTCTTAACATTGTGACAACAGTTAAAGAGTGGGGGGTGATTCAGCATCTCTAGTCATAAAAACATAAGCAAAATTTAGTGTGGAAGAACTTGATTGATTGAGTACACAAGGCCATGCAACTCCATTCTAGAGCAGTGAAGGTGGTTTGACGCCAATAGCGGACCAACTAATTTTCTTGTAGACACATTTGTTTGATTGTGTAACGTTCATAAAAACCCTGTATATGTGGCAAAACAGACATTTAATCTTAACCTCAGCCAAAGCATTCTATACATCCTTCACAGGGCCCAGTCTAAAAGAGCGCAGCCACCAGTTCTGAAACAGCCTTAGTAAGCCTCTTCACCTTCTATTGCTCCTCCAATAACCAGTTTACCCAACCTTATAACTAAACAATCCCCTCTCTTCACTTTCTCCCACATTTCAAAATGAACAGAAATTTCCACCATCTCTGTATCCTGCCTAACACCCCATCAGACAGGTTTAGGGTTCCTATTTTAATATGTATTTGGACATGTAGTGTAAAATGAACCATAGTAGAATACAGACAACATCAGTTGATAAAAGCAGACGTCGCATACTTACACCACAGAACACTTAGAGTATTCCAAAATGTCTTCAGTGGTTTTAAACTTTAACACTATAAGACTTTTAAATGCTACACACTGTTTAAAAAACGTGACCCATTTCAACCAAATAAAAAAATCCCCAAATAAATGTTCCTTTGGTACAAATTAGTGCATGGTCAGGACATTGGACCCCCAAAACAAATTTTCAATTTTCAAATGAATACTTCCTATTTTCATATGACTATCTTATTAGAAATGCACCTTTCTGTGTGATCCTATAACCCTTTAGGTGGCTTTAGGACCTTCCCAAACTTTTTACCCAGCCACCTGGACATCTGTAGCTAGTTACTACTTCTTATTATGCTGTTGCCTCGCTTCAAAGGGTGAAGACGCAGACCAGAGTTCCCCAGATATTTAATTGGAGGGTAATGAGTTGCTGTGTATGTCCAGGTGCCTGGGTAAAAAGATATAGATATGTCCTAAAGTCAGAGTAAATGATTACTTTTAAGCCTGAGTGAATAACTGGTAAAATCCAATTAATCAATATCCACCCCCTGTTTTAAGTATTCAGCCTTTATTTATTTCATCCCTAACAACTACTTATTAGGGATATCCCCCGGTCCTGTGTATAATATCTTTGTTGTTAATCCTCATGTGACAAGTGTCCTTTAATGGTTAAACGTGGTGTTTTTATTTTAGCAGCCATGCAAGTCATTTTAGTTTGAGCAAATCCAATTATACACAGCTACTTTGACAAAACACAATAGATGCAGTATTATTTGAGCACGCCAAATAAAAGCTTAATTTCCATCAGCCCTGCCTTGTCCTCTGTTCTTATTGATTTCTGAAATGACATCTCAAACACTTTATTTAAGTACCGCACTTGCCTAAACAGCCTTTTATAAAGATGTAAAATGATTATGTGAAACTGTTACGTCCAACTTTTAGATAATCAATGCTGCAGGTACTTCTTGTCCCGGTAAATGGATCTGTTGTGTATCTGCTTGTAATAAGCCTTGATTGGACTTGGCAAATTTGAGCAGTATCTCAAGTAATTCACTCTACACTATCTCTATGTTTTATCAGCCTTCTGTTTCTGCTCCATATTTTAGTAAGGCTAGACTTCCACAGCGTCTCCATGGCCAATCTTTAATCTTGAAAGCTTTAATGTGTATGGATTTTATTTGGCTCTATTGTGCTCACCAAGTACAATTTTCACCAGAGAGCTGTAAAACGGAATGGGCTTGGTGGTCAGAACTGAAGTTCTTATGTTATTATAAAGCTTGCCACAAGCAATATCAGACCTAAGAGGCTTCCACATATTGGCAAGGAGGTTAAATCTGTATTCTGCCGGCCTTAGCTAGAAAATAAAAAAGGGATGTGTGAATCAGACAGAGGTGTTTTAATTCAAGCTAAGCCGATTAGCCGTGGCAGGGAAACTGCGATGTTGGATCAAAATATTAGGCTTGATTGATGAATAGATGGTTTCATTTTAAATCATGGAATGACAATGCAAAAAGGGAAGTCCTTAGATCCAACAGACTTCTAAAATATTCTGATTTTTTTTTAAATGTTTTTACAATGGTAGCATTCTTTTATGGGCCTATAACCCCCTACTTTCCCTGGTGAAATAGAAAAAAGGACAATACACAAGCAAAAAAGTTAGGGGGTTAAGGTCCTCCTATGGATGTAGGAGCCTTATTAAAAAACTATTTCCTGATTCTATGGTCAAATTAATAGTTCCAGAGATATGTCTACTCTTAACCCTGGACAGGGAGGAAAAATGTACTCACATGTTCTCACATGATGGCATGGGAAAGACTTGGGTGAACAATTAGAAGATTGATCAACTTCTTCTGATAAGTGGTTCACATCAGGATTGCCAAATAATTTCTTAACGTTTCAACCTTTAGTTGAGTCTTAATAAATGGGAGAAATCACATTTGCTCAATTGGTAATCATTTATAGTGTAGGGTTCATAGAATAGTAAGGGAGATTTAACAGGAGTCCCCCACAGATGTAGACCCACCTACAGGACCCAACCAAGGCTGTAGTCAAGCAGAGACGGGCAAGTGATGGACCAGGCGAGGAGCTCTGGTTTCCATATTGCTGCATGCACAGTGAAGCTTTCATTCTCTCTCAGGCACAACACAAGCCATGATTCTAAACTAAGAACTTTAAAGTACAGTCTGGTGGGGTAAACAGGTACCAAAGGCACTGTCAATGGCAAATATCTCTCTCGATTCCTCCTAACTCCGAGTCGGCTGAAGGGACATGGGGACACACCACATGCCGGGAGCGCCAGCAGAGAGACCAGGACAACCTGAAGTGGCGCCAGTGCCTGCTTATTAAAAAAAAAAAAACACCTGCCAATAAAAAATATCCTTTTGGTGTCCCTAAGATTTTGGCACCCTGCGCAGGCACTCTTTCTGCACACCCGTGATTACTGCGCCCCTTTATGATTGGAAACAGGATTGCTTAGACACAAACAATGTTGTTTCTACAGAATAAGATTAGTTCTGTTCTTTTTGGACCATGGAAGAATCATCCCTAAAATGATAGGTTGTGTGCTGACCATTGTACACAGCCATCAACAATTATAGAATAGTATAAATTATTTTTATTTTAAAAAATGCAGCTGCAGTAAAAAAACAAGACACACAAGTTACCTTTTATCCAAATTCAAATGAGATAGATCATTGTTTAAACACATAAGAAGAGCACAGCCGAAAATAAGAGCCACTCAGCATATAAAAGCCTGCAATCTTCAAAACAATTTGAGAATATCTTTAACAAGTGTCAAACAAATCCCAAAGTTTTGCTAGGATCAGACCTCTAAGACTGGAAAATAATCAAACTGCTGTCAAAGCTTGGCTCAAAAGTTTTCACTAAACAGACGGAATCTGACACAAGGCCACAAAAACGTCTAAAAAACAGAAATATTTTACGTTTGGAGCTTGGAACATTTAACAATTAACAGGTGGCATTAGGAGAAGACTGTTGTTTATATATCACTGGCATTGATTTGTATAATATCTAAACCGCGGCAGGTGCATCAAACTAAAGTGAGGAGGTCTATTTCCGTAGACCAACACCTAATCCAAAGGCTGAAAACCAAGACTGAAAATGATAACTTTTAATATAGAAATTTGTCGTAAAAAGAACACTATTTTTGCTCGATTGTGTCTTTAGATTACACGGTAAAATATAAATCTTTTGCAGATGATACTAAGCTAATTAATCATGTAGCTGCAAAATGATTGAGGTTGGAAGTATGGCAAATTAAGATTAATATAGAGAAAAAAAAAGGTTATGAACATGGAAAGAAACAATGTGTGTCATGACTCCAGTACACACACACACAACACTTGAGGGTTTTAGTTAAAGTAGACCAAAACCCCAAGATTCTGATCATTACAGATTTTGGCCAGTTTCCCTGGGGCATTGCAATTTTGCATTCCCCACTATGTAGAACTCACCTTTCCAGCAATCTCACAGCACATTTGCTCTGTTCCCTTATGGCAAACATTTTAATGAACAGCATACAGCTCAGTTTGCACACAGAGCCTGCAATAGAGAGAGGGGAGCAGCTGCACCCACAGTCTCTCTCTGATTCACGACAATCACAAGTGGTTTCACACAGGGGATGCCTGGGGTAGGGAATTAGCCTGCTCTGGAGTATTTTAGACTTCAGCTAAAACAAAGCATGGAAAAAAATTCATAGAAAACATGGCAAAAACTGTGGAAATGGTGATAGATTAAAAAAAAAAACAAAAAAAAAAACTAATTTTCCTTGGAACTTCTATCAAAATGCAAAACCTACTCTCAGGCAGAATGGTTGCTCAAAGACATGTTAGCCGAATTTTATAAGCTAGTTACTGGTTCCATGATTTATGTTTCTATTACTTATGCTTTGACAAGCATGGGGGTCACTATGTGAGAGAAAATTACTTACTTTCAGTACAGAGAAAAGGGGACCATAATCCAATCCAGCACCCCATCTCTTGTCTTCAGCCCCACATTCCTGAAATAATTACCTTATACCACTCGCCACGTGTGCACAAGCATATAGCGGCCATATATGTCCAATAATCCCATAGAATACAAAATGCCTTGGGGGTAAGGCACAAAACCAGTGTACATGCTTGCAGTTCTGTGTACAGTAGTACAGTGTGCATAATAACAATAGACTAATAACTGGAACTAGTTAGAATAGTGTACAACAGTATGAATGATTGTCTTACAGAACCAGTACAAAGTGCATGACAGGTTCATAACCTGGGCTGGTTGAAGAAAAAGGGAAAGGATGTGCAAAAGAAGGGAAGGACATTGTTAGATAAAAAAAAAGCTTAGATAGATTGAAAGACAAAGGAAAACTGATCTGTCCCCAGTTAGGCTAAGTACAAGAAGTTACAAAGACTGAATGGTGTTATATGGTCTTTAGGGCAAGTCATGGTGGTCATGCTCCATATACAATTTTTGGATGCCAGGAGTCAGAACATTGTCATTACTTTTGACTTTCAGAAGAAGCATGGGAAAATGGCTGAGGAGGAGTGTTGAGAGTGCACCCAATGTGCTGAGTAGGATGTGACTAGTCATCATTATATACGTGGTAGATGTAGGATAAGGTCAGGAAGATAAGGTCAAGGGTGACAGGACACTGAAACAGAAGGCAACAGAAGCCAGTGAAAAGAATTAGAATATGTCAAGGTAACAGATTCAGCTTCAACTTCCCCAGGTACAGACATTACATGCACACTTGGAATTGTTGAGACCACAGATAGGGGATCAACATGGTTAACAACTCCAGCAATGGCAGCATAAGGAACATATGATAGCAGAACCAGGATAAGTGGAAGAGACTTCCTATATCAGGAGCCACTGCACAGGAAGCCACTTCTTAGGTGCCACATAGAGTAGACCATGGTCCAAGGGAAAAAAAAAAGAGAACCAAAATCAAACAGACAGACCGAGTTGTTAAGCTGAACTATGGAACTAGAAGCATCATCCTAGGCAGCCATTCCATTCTGAGAAGCCACATACACTAGAGGGGTGACAAGGTGAACGTGAGGAACAGGTCAATGCTGGAGGTTTAGAGTTTGGGAGCTATATTCAAAGGTTAAATCAGTAAAGTCACTTCCTCTAGGGCATCTAACTATTCACTGAGGGGCTATAGTTTATGTGACATGTTAAAAGAAAAAAAAATAGTTTTCTATCTTTTACTGGAAGGAAGAAGCATCCAGGTTCACATGTTTTGAACCATTCTGATTTTTTTCAGGTGGAACTCAACTCAAATGGTCTGTTCCTGAGCCAGCCTATTGATTTTACATTTCTTCTGATGTGTGGAAATGCTTTTACCCATCATGCTCTGCTCTGGGTAGATATTAGAAAGTATAATGCTGCTATTCCTGGCAGGCAGTAGAATGGTATTGCTCAATAACGTGTTGATTTTACTCCTACCAGGAGAAGAAAACCACAAACATGGTGGAAACCTGTTTCAGTTGAATTCTATAAGTAGCCCCTTCCTCTATCATATGGATTTTTTCTATTGATTATATGGATTTTTAATTATTAATTAAGTATAGGCGATTTTGCAATACTGCTCCTTTTTAAGTAAAGGTAAGTGACATTTTCTTATACCTGTATGTGACATTTGTCTATAACCAACAACTTCCAGGACCAAGAAATGGCATTTTCTTATTCATGTGTCACTTTGGAATTGGGTGATATTTCATTGTTGCATGTTTTTAATGTCTTTTTTATGTTCTGTTATGTGCCATGTAATGTAATAAAGCTGTGGCTTATTGACCCTAAGATAAAAGTAAGATATGTTTGGAGTTATTTAAAAGATGGGGGGGTTCCTTTACTTTGGCTCTACCTGGAGTCAGGTACATTTTATAAAAGAAAACATTCTATCTTAAGTTCTCGCATTGACTTCCTAGACTCCACTTCAAGTTGAAAACATCTCTCTGTGATTATTCAATACGGAAAATGTAAAGTATCCTTAAAATACTCACGTTTTATGAAAAATATGCAACTACATATGAAAGTAATACTTTTTCAAATATGAAAAGTCATACGAACATATCTGTTAGTACTTATTCCTAGCTGTTGTTGGAACATTTCTCCATATAAAAGCTATCAATTACAAATGCCTGCAGGTAAAAGCTTTAAATTCTCGACTGTCCAATGTGTTTCCTTAGTACATCCATCCTCTTTTTTCCTCTCTGAAGGAAATCATTAAGCTCCCTCTCGGCACAGTAAGCTTATATCCTCTGCGCTTAACCTGGTTGTGTGCACCATTTAACTAAACAAAATATGCAAGCGAGGGGAAATGCAAATCGACCCAACGAGGCTGACATCTTATTCCAGACCAGCCATGATCTATATGCCATGTGCTGAACAGATTTTTCAAAATGGTTCCCCTGGAGTTACAACTCCAGTTACCAATAATATGAAACATCACTTAACCTTTAGCACCCTAACACAAGATTCATAATAGATGCAACATCCCCAGTAGCAGTTAATAATTACAGAATTAAATATGGTCGGTGAATCTGGGACAATGGTCGGTCATAATCATAAAACCTCAAACCATGTCTAGACTTTATGGAGGCAGCGAAAGGGAGGCATAAAAAATAAAAGAAAAAAAAAGCACAACCCAGAGAAGTAACTCAATCCAAGGGCATGTCTGCTTGTGATTAGACTTCAAAAAGGTGTTTGCTTTGGTCTTACGCTAGTTGTGAAGCAGAAATAACTTGCTATATTAAAAAAGAAAATATTTCTTTACCATTTTCCAAGATGATTTTTTTTGGCGGTCCCAAAATAAAAAAAAAAAAAGAAAATTATATCCTATACGTGGAGGCTGATTCATTACTAATGCCAGGTATCGGCAGATGAGCGTCTGTATAGCGGCGCTTAGAGCGACTGCTAATAGACGCTCATGTGCAGGTATCGGGCGCTGTAAGAGAGCATCTCAGTCGCTGCAGTAACCTGGCCCGCTTTGATGAATGTGATGTATGTTGGCCGCTGTAACACCAGAACAGCGCTGCAGGGAGCGAGAGGTAGCGGCAGCTCAGTGCGTCCGACTCTCGGCGCTCCACACCATACTTAGCAAAAAAGGACACACACACTGCGTTGGCGCTCTAAATCTGGTTGCTGTAGCATAGAGCGCCCGACGCTGTGTGATTAAAGTCTGTTTTAGAACACATATCCACCAGTAACAAAGCGAAAAAACATGGAATTTAATGCCAAAATGTCTTTAATGCTAGACCTGTAATGACAATTCTGCATAAAAATATAAAAAGTCAAAAAAGTTTTAAAAATGACTCTTTTGTGACTAATGACTAATTTATTTGAGAGAAAAAAAAAATAATTAAAAAAAAACCCTGTTTAAACAGAAGAAAAGTAACGTCCATTGAAATGTATGGGAGAGCGACAGGTAATACCTGGCGCTCTGGAAGCTAGAGCGCTGGCACTATACGCTGAGCCGCCTGTAATGATGAATCAGACGCTGCACGGCGCTGTTAGAGTCGCTCACCAGATTTGCTTTCATAAATGTGGTATTGCGTACAGCACCCCCTGCGTTCACCAGACGCTGCCTGCAGCTAGCCCTTGATGAATAAACCCCTTAGATATACTTAGAGACCTCAGACCATCATGGCAGCAAAGCTAGTGTGGAATCCCCAAACTTTCCTAACATTTCCACCCCTAAACTTAAGAAGCACTATCACAAAATTGTGTAATATATATATATATAAAAATCCATATAAACACGTCGGCTAATAAGAGGAGGGGTCACTTATACACCTGAACTGAATAAAACTCATGCCAAGTTTGTGCTTTTTTCTTTCACGGTAGGAGTAAAATCCAGGGCTAACAGGTTTAGTGTATAGGGGTGACAGAGACTGTCACCCCAGATGTCCTCTTTCATTAAAATTGAAAAAACAGGCCTGGCTGGATGTTTCTTGAGGCCGGGTGTATAAGTGACCCTTCCTCCCCCCATCCAGTACATTTATATGGATTTTTATTATTGGGCCATTGGGCGATAGTGCTCCTTTAACATGCAGATCCTCTCCCAGATCCCAAAACATAATGTTGACCAAACCCCAGGATTTTGCTTATCCTGGGTTTTGGTCCTTGCCCCCCGGGCACCCTGGTTGGGGATACCCCATTGTGTGTAACCCCCCAGGTTGCACAATCTTGCTTACCCTTCCCTGGTCCTATGGTGCATGCACAGCCCTCTCGTCCAATCAGTGCGCTCGGATCCGCTCCAGCCCCTTTTTCCAGCAGCTACTCAAATGCGAGTGGATCCGAGCGTGCTGGCGGGCGTATCCCCCGCTACCCTTTAACATGGAGCATGTCTGCGCCGGCCAAATGCCTGGCACGGGCACAAGCCCTGCTAAAGGGATAGGGATTTCAAAGCATCTTAAAATCTCCAATTATATGTTAATACCTTATGTACTCTAAGCAGTGCCATTTTCTTGCTTCAGTCTCCGGGTCATGGCTGGGCTGGGAAGGGCATGTAATGTGGCAGCTTTAGAGTTTTGAGCATGTTCTGCTGTGAGACAGCTGTAAGACCACTGTGGCTTGCCATTCTCATTCACACTGAGAGCACCAAGGAACAGAGTGGCTGTTATTTATTATAAGGTCCTGGAAAAATTTTGGAGCCCTACTAAGGGTTGAATTAGTGTGCTTTCTGCTAGTCCCATGCTGGCAGAGAGGGGCTGCTTCTTTCATTTATCAGCATTTTCTTGATCAACCTTATTTAACTTGCTCGCTTTTGCTGACTCATATTCATATTCAGTCCCCTTAGTGAATTTTAGCAGGAGAGTGATGACGCATACATACATGAGAAGCAGGGCTGGATTAAGCGTGGTGGAGGCCCCAGATACAGTATTTTTTAATAAGCCAGCCAAGTAACTGATTGGTGGTTGTCTGGCACCCGCCTACTTACAGGAATATCAGACCGAGTCCCTTGTGCGGGTGCGTGCTGCTCGGGAACTCCTGCTTTGCCGTTCTTGGTTGGGGGGTGTAGTCACCCGGCTGGTCCAACAGAAGACATTTCCCTGCATTGAGCTGCCAGCGGCTGTGCTTGGTGGCTTATGTGCAGTGACAGCTCTGCATGCACTCATCACTGTAGCGTTGCTGGCGGCGGCTTTGCTGCTCTAGACTCCCCGTGCTGCCCTGTGGTGGCTCTGGCTGCAGGTTTGCAGAAAAAAATGCTTGCCCAGTGTGGGGGGGCCCCACTACCGCTGATAGCTGTGTTGCTGGCCCCGCGGCCCGTCAGACTGAAAAGCCTCCTGGACCAGACCATAACCCAAAGATTGGTGGAGGCCCCCTTTACAGTACAAGTAGTGAAGGCCCTGCAGCACGCGTCCCCCTCAAAATTCGGCCCTGATGAGGAGGCTGAGCATTCACTAAGGCAAATCCAGAAATATAAAGCAGGCTGCATAAAAGGCCTCTCATAGCCATCATGGGGAAAGCAGAAAGCAGGCTAATTTAACCCTTTCCCCAGAAGGTCCAAAAATGAACTTTCTACAAAGTGTACAGAGGCACCCTTACAAGTCAATGGGAGCATTGCAGACTGACACCACAGCCACCTGCAGTGCCAGAGTGATGTGCGGTGCAAGGGTGGGTGGCAGGTAAGCGACTTGCATCCGTTGGTCTGAGAATCTTTAAAATGACTGACCTCCCATGTTAAAAAAACAAAAGGGCACTTTTTGTCCCCCACAGCTGATCTGGTGAATTGCTGACTGCCCGAGTCAGAGTGATCAGCTGCAGAGCACAAAAGGTGAGTACCCATCTGTTTTTTGGGGGGAGGTCGACCCTCTTAAAGCAGACCTCTAGTCATAATTGACTGGAAGCACCCTTTGGGGTACCCTTTCGCTCCTCATTAGGGATGAACAAATCGATCCGGACGAACCCGAATTCATTCCGAATTTCAGGAAAAATTAGATTCTGAATGAATCCGAATTTCCCCGCGATTCGATCGATCGAAGTTTTCCTTTAAACTCCTTTTATTTCAATTACAGGCATTCTAAAATGGTGGAAGCGCATGTCCGGACATGTTCCCTGGGGCAAGGTATCATGGGAAAGTCACATGCAGCCTATCAGCAGCCAGGAAGCCCGGTGACGTCACTGTGCTATATAAACGGCGGCCATCTTCCTTGTGCGCAGTTCAGCGTTCTATTGCGGCCAGAGCACAGCTTCTTACACACAGGGACAGAGTTAGATAGAGGTAGGGAGAGTCAGAGAGACCGACAGAGAGGCAGAAAGAGAGGTAGACAGAGCCAGGGAAAGATAGTGAAAGATAGGGAAAAACCGGAACGATCCAGGCAGGGACAGCATTGAAGTGACAGGGAATTTTTTTTTTTATTTTCATTTGCCAGATCAGTTTTCAATTCAATTTCAGTTCTTTGTGCTGTAAACCTGCCTTGCCACTGTGCATCCCATCTATGCAGTGGCATATTTAACCCTATCATTTCTCATAACTGGATTACTTTTAATTTAGTTATCTTTTTTTTTGTCTGCTTTAAATACACCAGCCCACATGGGCTTCCCAAACCAGTACATGTCACCCTATCTGTTATACTAAATAAGCGTTGTTCATCCTCAGCTTAATCAAGCTATTGCATTTTTGATTGGTTTTTGTCCTGCTGCCAAAACAGGCCGCAGGGTATTCCCAAACCAGTACATGTCACCCTATCTGTTATACTAAATAAGCGTTGTTCATCCTCAGCTTAATCAAGCTATTGCATTTTTGATTGGTTTTTGTCCTGCTGCCAAAACACTAGGTCGCAGTGTATCCCAAACCTGCACGTAGCACCCTATTTGTTATACTAAATACGCTTGTTCATCTTCAGCTTAATCAAGCTATCACATTTTTAATTGGTTTTTCGTCTGCTGCCAAAACACTAGGCCGCAGGGTATCCCAAACCTGCACGTAGCACCCTATCTGTTATACTAAATACGCTTGTTCATCCTCAGCTTAATCAAGCTATTGCATTTTGATTTGTTTTTTGTCCTGCTGTCAAAAAAACACCAGGCCGCAGGGTATTCCCAAACCAGTACATGTCACCCTATCTGTTATACTAAATAAGCGTTGTTCATCCTCAGCTTAATCAAGCTATTGCATTTTTGATTGGTTTTTGTCCTGCTGCCAAAACACTAGGTCGCAGTGTATCCCAAACCTGCACGTAGCACCCTATCTGTTATACTAAATATGCTTGTTCATCCTCAGCTTAATCAAGCTATTGCATTTTGAAATGGTTTTTGTCCTGCTGCCAAAACACTAGGCCGCAGGGTATCCCAAACCTGCACGTAGCACCCTGTTATACTAAATACGCTTGTTCATCCTCAGCTTAATCAAGCTATTGCACTTTGAATTGATTTTTCGTCTGCTGCCAAAACACTAGGCCACAGGGTATCCCAAACCTGCACGTAGCACCCTATCTGTTATACTAAATACGCTTGTTCATCCTCAGCTTAATCAAGCTATCGCATTTTGAATTGGTTTTTGGTCTGCTGCCAAAACACTAGGCCGCAGGGTATCCCAAACCTGCACGTAGCACCCTATCTGTTATACTAAATATGCTTGTTCATCCTCAGCTTAATCAAGCTATTGCATTTTGAATTGGTTTTTGTCCTGCTGTCAAAAAAACACCAGGCCGCAGGGTATCCCAAACCTGCACGTAGCACCCTGTTATACTAAATACGCTTGTTCATCTTCAGCTTAATCAAGCTATCGCATTTTGAATTGGTTTTTGGTCTGCTGCCAAAACACTAGGCCGCAGGGTATCCAAAGCCTGCACGTAGCACCCTGTTATACTAAATACGCTTGTTTATCCTCAGCTTAATCAAGCTATTGCATTTTGAATTGGTTTTTGTCCTGCTGCCAAAACACTAGGCCGCAGGGTAGTTGTCAACTTCAATGTCTCTTTCACGCAATGCTTGGGCTCCTGCTTCTGCTGCTTGCAACTCCAGGGTGTGATTCATCCAATTTTTGGGCTCCTGCAGCCAACTCCAGTGTCTCTTTCAAGCTATGTTTGGGCTCCTGCTGCTGCTGCTTGCAACTCCAGGGTGTGATTCATCCAATTTTTGGCCTCCTGCAGCCAACTCCAGTGTCTCTTTAAAGCAATGTTTGGGCTCCTGCTGCTGCTTGCAACTCCAGGGTGTGATTCATCCAATTTTTGGGCTCCTGCAGCCAACTCCAGTGTCTCTATAAAGCAATATTTGTGCTCCTGCTGCTGCTTGCAACTCCAGGGTGTGATTCATCCAATTTTTGGGCTCCTGCAGCCAACTCCAGTGTCTCTTTCAAGCTATGTTTGGGCTCCTACTGCTGCTGCTTGCAACTCCAGGGTGTGATTCATCCAATTTTTGGCCTCCTGCAGCCAACTCCAGTGTCTCTCTAAAGCAATGTTTGGGTTCCTGCTGCTGCTTGCAACTCCAGGGTGTGATTCATCCAATTTTTGGGCTCCTGCAGCCAACTCCAGTGTCTCTATAAAGCAATGTTTGTGCTCCTGCTGCTGCTTGCAACTCCAGGGTGTAATTCATCCAAATTTTGGGCTCCTGCAGCCAACTCCAGTGTCTCTTTATAGTAATGTTTGTGCTCCTGCTGCTGCTTGCAACTCCAGGGTGTAATTCATCCAAATTTTGGGCTCCTGCAGCCAACTCCAGTGTCTCTATAAAGCAATGTTTGTGCTCCTGCTGCTGCTTGCAACTCCAGGGTGTAATTCATCCAAATTTTGGGCTCCTGCAGCCAACTCCAGTGTCTCTTTATAGTAATGTTTGTGCTCCTGCTGCTGCTTGCAACTCCAGGGTGTGATTCATCCAATTTTTGGGCTCCTGCAGCCAACTCCAGTGTCTCTTTCAAGCAATGTTTGGGCTCCTGCTGCTGCTTGCAACTCCAGGGTGTGATTCATCCAATTTTTGGCCTCCTGCAGCCAACTCCAGTGTCTCTTTAAAGTAATGTTTGTGCTCCTGCTGCTGCTTGCAACTCCATGGTGTGATTCATCCAATTTTTGGGCTCCTGAAGCCAACTCCAGTGTCTCTTTCAAGCAATGTTTGGGCTCCTGCTGCTGCTGCTTGCAATTCCAGGGTGTGATTCATCCAATTTTTGGGCTCCTGCTGCCAACTCCAGTGTCTCTTTCAAGCAATGTTTGGGCCCCTGCTGCTGCTGCTTGCAACTCCAGGGTGTGATTCATCCAATTTTTGGGCTCCTGCAGCCAACTCCAGTGTCTCTTTCAAGCAATGTTTGGGCTCCTGCTGCTGCTGCTGCTGCTGCTTGCAACTCCAGGGTGTGATTCATCCAATTTTTGGGCTCCTACAGCCAACTCCAGTGTCTCTTTAAAGTAATGTTTGTGCTCCTGCTGCTGCTTGCAACTCCAGGGTGTGATTCATCCAATTTTGGGGCTCCTGCAGCCAACTCCAGTGTCTCTTTCAAGCAATGTTCGGGCTCCTGCTGCTGCTTGCAACTCCAGGGTGTGATTCATCCAATTTTTGGGCTTCTGCAGCCAACTCCAATGTCTCTTTCAAGCAATGTTTGGGCTCCTGCTGCTGCTGCTGCTGCTGCTTGCAACTCCATGGTGTGATTCATCCAATTTTTGGGCTCCTGCAGCCAACTCCAGTGTCTCTTTCAAGCAATGTTTGGGCTCCTGCTGCTGCTGCTTGCAACTCCAGGGTGTGATTCATCCAATTTTTGGGCTCCTGCAGCCAACTCCAGTGTCTCTTTCAAGCAATGTTTGGGCTCCTGCTGCTGCTGCTTGCAACTCCAGGGTGTGATTCATCCAATTTTTGGCCCCCTGCAGCCAACTCCAGTGTCTCTTTCAAGCAATGTTTGGGCTCCTGTAGCTGCTGCTGCTGCTGTTTGCAACTCCAGGGTGTGATTCAGCTAATTTTTGGGCTACTGCTGCTGCCAACTCCAGGGTGTGTTTTTCAGACACTATAGGGGCACCTCATAGTGATGCCACTTCAACTCTCTGCAATTGTGCGGCCCTGCGATTCTATTAGCGATGCATCTGATCTGCATGTGATAATTATTTACAATATTATTTCACTAACCCAGCACGCATCCTATGCGTGTTACAGCAAGGCAGAATGGTTTACAACCCTATTGAGGCTCTAGGAGGCTCAGAAATAGCCGTTTTTAATAGCGATTCGTCGCGAATAAATTCGGGTTGAAATGATTTTTGTCAGAAAATTCGGTGAATCACTCATCTCTACTCCTCATCATAGCCCAAATCCCTGCACCCCGATACTTATCTCTTCTGTGTTATTTCCCATGGCAGCCAGACATGTGACTGCCAGCAGCCAATCAAGTTCACTGGTTGGCACTTGCAGAGTAATGCGCAAAGCTACAGGGCACGTCTGATTGGCTGCTTGAGGTCATATAGGCGGCAGGGAACATGGAAGTGGCGATTATTGAGGTTCGTAGTCCGGTCCGGACTGCGCTGCATTACCCAATGCCTAAAGGTGCCCCCCTCTTTTGAGCTACGGGAAACTACATGGTCAGCGGTTTCTCAGTGTAGGCATGGTCTACTGTTATATATAACAGTCTATCATGTGGTCAGATGGAGCAATATGTGATAGTAAGGATTATGCTGCTCATTATCTATGATAGGAGCTACAGGTAATGTTGGATGTCACTGTTCTACAGCAGGAGAGCACGGCTTATCCACTCCAACACATTTCAGTGTAGCCTAATATTTGTGGGCATATGCCCTAAAATTAATAGGTAATAATTGCATTGAAATATAGTTAGTATAGGAACGGATATTGTGACCGCAGGGTGGCAAGTTAGGACCAGTGTAAATGCTCTTGAGCAAGGCATCTAACACCCAAATGCTCCCTAGAGGTGTGATTTGGCCAGCACCCATTCCCGGCACATGTGCACCTGCTGCTGCATTTGTTTCACTGCACGAATGCAGAGAAAAAGGTGTGCGCAAGCATACAATAGTCATATATGCATATGACCACTGGACCACCAAGACACTCCAGTCCAACACTGGCATAATATAGGGACAGAAAATCCTATATTTTATCCTTTTTTTCCACCACAGGGGGCATTAACGTCCAATGTAGCAATGACCTCCCCGTCCCGCCATCCACCGGCAATGTAGAGGAAGGGTGGGGGTTAGCAGAGGTATTGTAGGGATACACCCCACTGAGGGATGATCTCAGGATTTTAGTGGCTGCTGGTGACTAATGTAACACGTATGGAGAACCAAATAGCTTAAAAGGTAATTCCACTTTCAATGGCAAGTTCGCATTATTATGTGGCAAAATGATGTCTTCAATGTGCTAAGTTTATCTGATATTTTTTTAATATTCTATTTGTTTCCAACGCTGTTATAAAAGAAAACAGTTTTCCATAGCAACAATGTGTTTACATTAGCTATGTACATCAAAGTGGTGATTTCGAGTACATATCATAGACTTCCTCACTCTAGCTTCAGTTTGGAAGGATCACAGTGTTGTGTTCCAGTAACAAGGGTAATGGCCGGGTTCTCAGCTGGAGAGGCCATTAGGCTGCTGTAATTTTACTTGCTGCTACCGATGGGAGAACCAGCTGACAAAAGCCAATTCTCCCTCATGAAGGGGGTCAGTTGATTGGTGGCCATAAGCCTAGAGGTGTAGTTTATTTAGCAATAGAGTATACAAGGCAGGTATGGATGAGACAGAGAAAGTCAGTAAGGTCTTTGTATTGTTGGGTCTAGGGCTGCTTAGGTGAATAAACGATTAGTAAGTTGTACTTACTGTGAAAGTAGTAGACATATACAGTAATTTTAAAAAGAAAATTTTTGTGGCCCTTCCCACCAGACCCAAGACTAGGACCACGGCAGTTTCTAGGCAAAATTGCACCCTGTGTGGGAAGGAAATTATCCTGTCCTCTCCTGCTGCCCCATATTGGTCATTGCCATGCTGTGCCCCTACTTTGGCAGCAGGTAGTGCCCACTCATGCATTACTACAGGAGTACTCAACTACTTTCAGCAGAGTTCTGCTTATCGAGTTTGTCTTGGCATGAACGTCCAAGCTTAACACTAACAGTAGAAAACTCTGCTCCAAAGCAATAATCCCAATTTGGGGGTCAAGGAAGGGATGCAGGCCAGCAGTGCTGGGAGAAGGGAGTTAGGTGAGGCATGCCGGCCAGTGTCGGGTGTAAACCAGTGACTGGAGAAAGTGTGGGTTAGGTGAGGGGTTCAGGCCTGCAGTGGGGAGGGGGTAGTAGGTGAGGTGTGCAGGCCAGTGGTGGGAAGATTTAGGTGAGAATGCAAGTCAGTGGCTGGGAAGGGGAATTAGGTGAGGGTTTAGCCTCCCAAATGGTCAGCCTTACCCTCCCAACAATGTGACCCACCAAAATGGTTAGCCTCCCCGCCACAACGGTTATTCTTATCCTCCTCTTCCCCTACAATGGTCAGCTTTACATCCCCCCCTCCACAATCACAGTGTCATAATCCCGCCCTAATAGCAATTAGGACCCCAAGTGACAAGTGATCAGCCAACACCACCCCTCTCACACCAATAACACTTCAATCATACATACACACAGACCATTTACATACACATAAACATAACAATGATAGATAGCAAACACACACACACACACACACACACACACACACACACACACACTCATAGATACATACACCAAGCAGCCTTACCACAATACCGAAAATGGTCCTGCCTACAGTGAAGAGAACTCACTGTCTAAAAAGCTGCCTGCGTGTTCCTGGGAGGGCACTAAAAGGGAGTGCACACAGATGAAAGAGCACTTGGATGGAAGAGCTGAATTAAAAGGGCAGTCATGGTAGTGGCACAATGGAATATGTGTAGTGGCACCACAGGGCACCAAACCAAAGCCAGGAAGTTGTTAGCGGTCCGGATCTGGACCAGGGTCCGCCAGTTGAGTACAGCTGCATTACCAAGTGCAGTATGGAGGGATGCGGGTCCTGGTGTGTATCTGGCACCACTAATAGTGGCCCTACCCTTTGTGCAGAAAACAGGATGGCTGGGCCAGGACGATCACCCAGCTTGCCCTCTTCTAGAAACTGCCATGTCTACGACCAAGCTTTGGCTTCCAAGGTCAGAATGAGCCCAGCATTATGGGTGCCTCATTCTGGTCCCGAACTCCTATGTACACATCCAGCAAGACCAGACAGGCAGGGCTGGCACCCAGCATGCAGGTCACAGAGATGCTGGACTTTTGGGAGCATGATGGCCACAGATAAGCATGTCGCATTGGTGGTCCTATTCAGGGATCTGGTGAGAAATTCCACTAAAGTGGATTTCCTCTTGAATGTGTACCAAACATATCATATTAGATCAGTCTGATGCTTTTTCATAAATTAGCATGTTATTAGAATCTTAAGTGAAAATTTGCTGTGGATTTTAGCGGTTAAACCGGACCTTCAGCGTGATTTAATGAAAAGCCCAAACTCTTAAAAAACGGTTCCCCAGCATCTAAAATTAATATATTTTACATATTTACTCACTAACTTATTATTCTTTCCCCCACTGGGCTGCAACTCTGTTCAGGAATTTAGTATGCGGGCACCGCCATCTTGACTCAGAAACATCACACTTACTGAGGAGAGGAGAGTGGGATAAGGTACAGGGGGGGCGGGTTATAGCTGTGCTTTGCTCAGGCAGAGCAGAGCTGGGGTCAGGTAACGGTCAGCAGTCCCAGAATGCAGAGCAGCACAGTCAGGAGGCACTTCCTGTTTGCAGGCTGCCTGATAAGATGGTGGCTTCCATAAGCCGCCATCTTGGATGTTTAAAGCTCATAACATGCAGTAGATGCAGGTAGGATGATTTTTAATGTGGGCAATCTGTATGTACAGGGTGTGGGAAACATATAAGATAGACTCTTATTCAGAGTGAAGGTCCGCTTTAAGAGCCTTCCTGACATGCAAAACTATTTGGAGCGAGATGAAAAAGAATCCCTGATGGGGCAGAGGAATGCTCGATTGGCAGTGTTGAGGCTGTGGAAAAGAATAATGACACAGGTTATAGAAGGAATTTGTTTCCCTTAAATGGTCCTTTTTTATGTTCCATACTGGTTTGAGTTACTTTGATTCCCGCCCCTAGCCCTCCTGTGACACTGACCAGTACATCAGCCCATCCGTCACATATAAATGAGAAGAGCCGTCAATGAATGAAGCAATCTAGCACTTCCTCCCCCCTCTGGCCCCACCTCATTCATACACACACTGAGAACTGACAACCAGCTGAAATACAGTGTCATAACTCTGCATACTGCGAAGCTGCGCACTGTACCATTTCAATTAGGCTCAGCAAAGATTCTTTATTGTCTTGCCAGGCCGTGTACAGTTCCTCCTCAAGCGGGAACTTCTCACATCCCAGCTCCAGGGTAAGTTCAAAACAATTTGTGTGGAGATAGCTGAAGTCTGACATTCCTGGAAGAGAAGATGATTCCATACATTCAGCACGGATACATTATATACAGCAAGGAATATGCAAAGATAAAATTACCCCACTTTTATATGAAATATGATAATAACATGATGATGTGTTCAGAATGATAATCTGATAATTACAGCCATCAGCGATTGTCTGGGCAAACGGAAAATAAAAAATGGTCACTTACCTGCCAGACAAAGGATCGCTCCCATGTAGTCCTAGGGCTGAAGCAGTCTGATGGTGCACTTCCGATGGCCTCTCCAGACGCAACTGAGCATCCACCACTGATATGCAAGTATATAAGAGGTGGAGGATCACATGGTTGCCCTCTTTGGTGAATGGAGAGGGTGTCTGCTCACCAAATGCAAGCTTTGGAGGGTTACAAATGAACAAGCAGCATATTTATAGGTATGGTATGACCAGGGGGTGGGGAAAGCAGCAGCTGCATTGACATTATTGATACCCAAATGTATAGGTCCACTTTAGAGGGTAAAATTATAAAAAGCCTTGTCCCCTGCAACTCCTGTGTGTGGGTCAGCTGTGCCTGTGCAACTCCTGCATCCACATATTTGCTAAGGATGGGGATCCACCCTGCCTTCCAGTATTCCAGCCTCTCAAGGCAGCATACTGGAGTTCATAGTTACAACCAGTGACCCACAAGGAGAGAGCAGCTATCTGTCACAAGAGCCCCTGCCAGCAGAACCTGTGAGTAATATGTGTTTTTAACAGGCTTATCTTAGGCCCAATGTATAGGATTGTAGGTGACCCTAAGAGGGAGTCAGCTGTATTATAGCTTTATAATTACTCACATTACAGATACGTGGGTTATGCAGCCATTCAGCACATGGTGCCCGATTTTGCACTGAGAAGGAGGATGTAAATAGTAGTCTATAAGATTGTCTCTTCTGGTGTTCCTTTCTGTATAAGACCTCCAGGTAAACCATTTCTTGATTTATGTAGAAGTAGGATATATACACAAAATGTTTAATTACTTTTATATAATATATATAATGGATGTTTTTTCTCTTGGTGATGGGCACATGGGTTTTTTTTTTTTTCTGAACAGAAAACAGTCTTTAAAAGCAAATTGCACGCTATGACTAAGGAACCAAATGGGCATCTGATGTTGAAAAAGCCCTGAAGTGGGCGAAACTAGTTCATCAATAGCCCTAAAAATAGTCTTGGTCCCCTATATGGGTGCCACTATGAACTGCCTATGCTGCATATTGTTATTGGTTTTTAACTTTGTATATAAGTGTTTCATATGTGATTATTGTTGTACAAATGTGTATCAAGTCTTTTATAAAATAACAATTGATTGTAAACTTGTGGCTGGTGCCTGTGGCAGGTGGCCACACTTAAAGGCATTTCAGCAAATGTGTGTTATATCTGTTTAATAAAATTAGTTATGAACGATTAGTCTCAAAGGTGTTTCTTCTTCTATATGGGGGTGAGCCTAGCCCCCAACCAAACTCTTTCAGCATACTGGAGGCCTTGTTTCCAACCCACCATACGCCTACTCTATTCATTGCAATGGAGAAGAGTTTGGCCAACCCCGCCTTGGCATACACCCTCCATTGCAATGAATTGCGTAGGCGTGTTGGGAGCATGAAGCCAGCCTGATGAACACTGCCATGTCTGCCCTGTACAGGAGGAAGGGAATCGCATAACTCATCAGCATGCTGCCCACAAAAGAAAGAAAGTTTAACCAATTATTTAACTATGATGTAAATATATTTGGATTATATACACTGCCTGGCCTAAAAAGGTTGCAAGTGAAATTGCAACTAAAACGGTGTAAGCACGGCTTTTTGGGGGCAAGTATGATCGCCTCACACACCCACAAATATGTCATAGGAAACTATCTCGTCTCACTGCGATTGCCCCACAATTGTTGCAGTGTGAAAGTAGCCTATTTTTTGATTGGCTTTTGCATTCGCTGTGACATCCTTTCCACAAGCTTCAGAAATGTCACAGCGTTCATTTCTGCCTAGAGTTGTTACCCAAGGTGACAGGTGTTGGGAGCATGAAGCCAGCCTGATGAACACTGCCATGTCTGCCCTGTGCAGAAAGAAGGGAATTGCTCAATCTCCACCATCAGTAAGTATTGAGATGCCAAAGCTGCATGGACGGGGCATAAATGGTGAGTATAGACTTTTTTAAAATGCCTGGCTAGGAACTTTAAAGACCTTTACATCTGCCATTGTGATGCTAGGCCTATGAATTACCCAACTAACCTACCAGCATGTTTTTGGTTGCAGTAAATAACATCACAAAACATGATCTGAACATTCTCTCAGAAATGTTGTACCTTCTGGGAATTCTACTCAAGGCTCTATCACATAACTCACCAGCATGCTGCCCACCAAAGAAAGAAAGTTTAAGCAACTACGGTAACTATTATGGAAATGTATTTGGATGTTATACACTGCCTGGCCCCAAAAAAGTTTGCAAGTGCAATTGCAGCTAAAACGCCGAAAGCACTCGTCCCACAAATATGTGAAAGGGCTCATAGGAAATTATGAGCCAAGTTTTACTGCTAATTGCCCCACAATTGCTGCAGTGTGAAAGTAGCCTATTATTCAGTTGTTACCCAAGGTGATGATGATGGAAGATTTGGAGTCTTCTACAGCACATCCCAAAAATTCTCAATGGGGTTCAGGTGTGGCCTAAAAGATGGTCAATCCACGTGTGTGACAATGAGGTCACATGCTCCCTAAACCAGTCTTTCACAATTTGAGCTCAATGATTCCTGCCATTATCATCTAGGACTATGTCCATGTGCAATCAGGGAAGGAAAAACAACCAGGGGTTGAATGTACTTCACATTCAGATAATCAGCCGACCTCAATTTTTGGGAACATAACGTTGCTAAACCTGGACCTGGCGAACTGCAACAACCCCAGATCATAGCACTGCCCCCACAGGCTTGTAGAGTAGCTTGCACCAGGCATGATGGGGACATCATTTCAGCCACCTCTCCTCTTACCCTGATGCTCCCAACATTCTGGAACAGGGTAGATATTGAGTTAGACCACATGGCCTTCCTCCATTGCTCCAAAGCCCAATCTTTATGCTTTCTAGCAAACTGAAGCCCTTTTTGCTGGTTAGCCTTACTAACAAATTGTTTTCCTAAGGCTACACAGCAGTTTAGTCCTAATCAGTAGAGTTCTATTTTCATTGTGAATGTGGAAATGCTCTTAATTTCACTACTAACTATATCCCTGATTTCTACTGTTGTTTTTTTACTATTTGATTTCGCCAAACTTTCAAATGATAGACGATTACGAGCAGTCAAGATTATTTTCTGGCCACATTCCTTCCTCGAAGTGTACTTTCACTTTTTAATAATACGTTGGACAGTTCTTAACATTATTTTAGTAGTTTCAGCAATGTCCTTAGATGTTTTCTTTGCTTTATGCATGACAATAATTTGAACCTTCTAAAACAGAGTAACATATTTTCCATGACCACAGGAGGTATGTTTTAACATGGTTGTTTCCCAAATGAAAAGCTCCCCCACTGCCAGTGGAAACAATCACCCAGCAGTAATTACCCAATGGGAGGCTCTTAGCTATTTGCTTAGTTAATTCCAGGGAATGACTTTTTGGGGGGCCAGGCAGTGTATCTGGATTACAGTGAAGCAATCTTACTTATCAAACTTACCTCCCTTAAAGCTGTACCAGTCGGCACCATTAATAATTCCTCCTTTGCTGACAAAATTTCCACCACATCTTTCCGTTGACTGGTCTGACAGTTTGGGGTGTGAAGCTACATAGGTCTTTGCCAGCATCTTAAATACCTGCAGAAAATATTTGGAGACAGCACTTATTGAGGTATTCTCTGATCTCTATATGAAAGTCACCTTGATCATATTAATACCTAATAACACAGATTCTCAGTTCATTTCCCATTATTGGCATTTCTTTTTTTTGGAAATCATCACTTTTAGAGCCTTAAAGTGGAAGCCCAACTTTCCCTGGACTTTGCTGCCGATTCCCCTTGTTGGATGCTGCGGTGGATTTGTGCATTTAAAATAACAAAGCAGCACTGGGTGCCCACTCCCCTGCCCCGACCAGGACTGCGTGCCTACTTAGCCATGCAGTGCAGCAGCTGCCCGCTGATTGGTTGACTAGGTACAAGTCACAGCAGGAATGGGTGCTATCGGCAGGGAAATAGCCATACAGTGCCAGTAAGTTAAGCTTTGTTTGTTATTTTAAATGCCCAAATCCACCTCCACACCGGATGAGGAAACATCACAACTGGAGTCCAGCTGAGACTGGGTTTTATTCTTCTTGATCACTAAACTATCCAAGCTCTCCTCCAATAAGTGGCTCACATATCATTTAGATTTACCAAGCTGTTCTGAGGTCAGAATGGCTTAGTAAAGCTGAATGGAGCATGAGCCTCTAGTTGCTCCCTAGTGTACATAGGAGGAAAGCCAGGGACACGGCTGCAGCCCACACATGGCAGTTAGGCCATGTGGCAATTAGACTAGGCCATTTAGGAATTTCACACAGATCAGGCTGCCCTCGGGATAGGGAATCGGCCTCCTTGGATTCTTTTTTTTTCCTCCTTATGGAAAAGATTTAATGAGGAAATATTATTCAGAGCAATTATGCTTAGGTATTCTTAGTAATAACCTGAACTAGTTTTCCGAATTCTGTTTAGACTGACTTGTACAGGAAAGTATCAGCAATACATAGTTTACTCTATACCACATAGACGAAAGGTGTTAATTGCATTAACATGAATGGAGCTATGAGATGTTATTAAAGCAGACCACTTAGCATTGTTCCCAGAACTGCATTTGTCATAAGGCAACCCTTGGCACGTGCCTAGGGCATCTAGCAGGAGGGGAGGTGCATAACTATCTGGCCCCTGTACAACACATGACGCCACCAAAGCAGCGTCTCCATTGAAGAAGCCATGTGGTGTTGCTGCTACTGCCAAGGCCACCCCGGCCATTATGCAAGATAAAGGGAGACATCATACTTATGAGTGTAGAAACAGTGAGTGCATGCCATGCGGTCCTCTAATTAGCGATGTATGTCGTTCATATAAATGATCGCCATACAGCTCTGTTTAAACAAGCAGTGCAGTATGAAGGAGCCTCTACATCCCCGGTTTCCTATCTGAATGGCTGGGTGCGCCTCAGCTACAGGGGTACCGGCTGGCTAGTGCAACGTGGGAAAAGGGGAGTAATTGCGTACAATCAGGCGGACTCACAAAGCGGGGCATCCTGAATTTGGATGCTCCAAGATTGTTTGATAGGCTGATTTATCTAGCCTTCTCATATCCATCTGTCGCTCTGGCTAACCATATATCTTTCCTGACTTTCCAATATTTTTCATTTTCCCTTTTTTCTCCTCCTACGTCTTCCTTCCCAACCTCCTATTCTATACCCATCTCTGCCTCTTTTTTTCCCCCTCCTCCCTCTATTTCTTCCCTGTTTTTCCATGTCATTTACTTTTACCCCTCCTTCCTTCCTCCTTTTTTCCCCTCTGATTCCTCACTTTCTCAAACTTCCTTCTTATCTTGATCCTTTCCCTACCTTCATTTTCTCCTCTTTGCCTTCTTCCCATTATCCTTTCTCTTTGTACTCACGTGTTTCATAATTTATCATATACTATCAGGATTGCTCTAAAGCACCTCTGTCACTAATCATAACCCTTCTAAATTAAGATGAATAGATAGCTCAATATTCATAGTCCCTTGTTCTGCTTTATTTTAAATGAATAAAATGAGCAATAGGGTGCATGGCCAAAAGATGCTTAGGGCAGCACCAATCGTAAATACAGCCCTGATTATTCCTAGGGGGAATCCTGATCCATGTGTTGTGTAATTCCCTAGGGAACCCCCTTGGTCCAATGAACATAGTCACCTATTTGCAGGGGGTAGATAGTGATGACCAAATGTGGCACTGTGCAGAGTGGCTGTGTCCTGCACTGGGGCTTATATATAATATAGCTGCAAAATGAAGCCCCTGCGCACGGTGATGCATTTGAGGTATTACAGAAATAGGCAGGTATCCAAATCAGGTAGGAGGTTTCCTTAGAGTATTTTTGTAAAACATACCCGTCTTCAGAAGCATAACTAAATGTGACTGGGCCCTGGTGTAGTCATGAAATTGGACTCTACGATACCACATGAACTCGAATCTGAAAAATAAGGTGACAGACAAACAATTGTGGGGCCCCCTGACCTCTGGGAAACGAAGAAGCTGTTAAACCAGAATTTTGTTTAGGTTTTTCCAAATCATACTTCAGCATGACCACACAGAAAGTGGTTAATATGTGGTCAAGCTGAAGTATTCTTTAAAAATCCATTACCGGTAAGTCTCACAGGGGTTTTTCCAAATCATACTTCAGCATGACCACATATTAACCACTCTCCGTGTGGTCATGATGAAGTATTCTTGTAAAATCAGTTACCTGTAACGGGGGTTTTACCTTTTACCAGTAAATACACTCTGGGCAGCAGGAAGTCGCAATTGCTAGGTACATCTATCGTTACAGTAGTCAATGCTGCGACCGCAGCGGTGAGTCGGGTGCTGTTGGCCAACAGTAAGCTGGCCTAGCAATCTGTGGATGAACATGTGCAATGGAGACCCAGTTGTGCAAAACCACTGGAGCCAATGGAAATAGTCTCTAGTGCTGAGAGGCAACTTCCTCATTGCGTGCACTCCAAGTGATAGAGTGCTCGCTTCCTTCCACATTGTGGGGCTGGAAGTTGCCCTGGCCCACGATTGGAACGCCTCCACTGTATAGGATGCCATGTTATGGCGCCGTTAACAGATGAGAGAGCACACAGGCTAGAGGCGAGCTGACAACTGGGACAATCCACCTGGTTCCCCACCTCCTGTCTCCAAAACTCAGAAACAACAACTGGCCCTAATGGACAGAGGGATAGCTATAACTACTAGACCAGTTTGCGGGAGATATAGTCCCACATCTTTTAAATATAAGGTAATGATATGGCATTATCATGAGCTGGGGGTCAGCAGGGGCCCAGGATAGACTAATTACAGCCAATGATTATGTGGCTTCCTTATTAATAGGCAGAAATTACCCAGACATAGAGGGCTGGCAGTGCTCCTGACTATACATGAATGTCCTGAGCATTTATAAACATATGAGTCTTGATAAATATCTTAATTGGTATTAATTTATGCACTGAGAAAAAATTGATGTCTAATAAGTGTATTGATGAAGGAATGTTCACCATTGTAGACAGGAACCAACTGGTGCCAAATATCAGCCCAGGAATTTATAAGCCCTGACCAGAGCCCCACCCACCCATAAGCTCTTCAGCACAGCACACAAAGAGCATCTCAGCTAATCAATGAGTGCGTTTATTCACTGATGCTATTACATTGAAGAACCAGATCATGGGTAAGGGTAGATATGTGATAACTGATGGTATTGGAGATTTATTAATGTAGGGTAATACACTCTTGGATGCTACACTCAGCCTAAGAGGTCCTAAAGCAGTGCAGCCCACTGGGAATTCTCTCTCTTCTCCCTATGGCCAGGCTGCCCCGATTGTAGATCGTGGGTGGTGACCAATCACAGAGAAACGGGAGCACCCAACGGTCAACCAAAGGTCTAAAAAGGAAATGGTGATAACTGCTGCTATTAGAAAATGAATGTTATCAACTTTGAATAAATAGGAAGTTTTTAATTGAACATCGAATAACCTTGCATTTCCTTATGGACATCCTTAATCAAAATTACCACGCACAGGAAAAGAGGGTGATATTATCAATGTGATCATTTTTTTTTTAAGTTGAGAAAAGCCAACTCCTCTGGTCCAGAGTTTCTGTACCTCTATCTGAAGAACACAGGGCACTCATTGGATGATAGTCAGGTTCACATATTGGATAAAGAGGAAAATGGGTTCAAAAGAGGTGTGAAAAAAGCCACCTATGTTAAAATGGGAAGCCAAACCCTAATAGAGATAGAGGACTGCAACATCAATTATCTGCCACATACAGTGCGGTTTTAAAGAGGAACATCGGGGGAGGTTAAAACCCCTCCAAACCTCACCGATCTGCTGCCCCCCTCTCCAGTTTGACCTGCAATTTTTACTCACCTCACCAGGGCATACATCTTCTGGGTCCCTCAAATCCTGGATGACCCCCCGACAGGCTGTGCCATGTTGCATCACATCAGGTACTGCGTGTGGCCCCCGATCTTGCGCTTGCGCAGTGCCCATGAATGGGATACAATGGAGCCACACGAAACCCCACAAGACTTTGCAGAGCTGTGAAATCACCATGGGACATTGACAGTTAACGATGGCTAAGCAGACTGCGGGGTGAGGATCGAGCCCTGAAGCAGCCGGATGTCATCCAAAAGGTAAGCAGGGGCCGATGGGGGGGGGGGGGGCAATCCACCCCTTTTTATTTTAAGTCCAATGTTCCTCTTTAATACACCTCTCATGGCAGTATAATAACGCTGCATAGCTCTGGTCATGCTAATGTAATAAATACCTTGACTCAATACCATTTGCAGTAAAAGTGAATGTGAGTAGGAGCTACTACATTCCTGTACAAGTCACTTTGAATTGAAAAAACAGTTGGAAAACAAGCAATAGATCTTCAGGAAAATAAAACCCTAATGCCTTGAGTTATTCCTACAGATACACCTTCACCTGGATGAACAAGAACCTTCACAGTGACAGTATGGGCCAGTGCAGACCCCCCCCCAATCAAAACACCATGAACAGATTTTGACCACAAAACATGACCAGAAGACAATTTTGTTACACTGAGCGTATATCAGACATGACTGTTGGGTCATAGTACAATATAGTGCATAGTGCAATTATATTTGCACGCCGCGCTATACTCTAGACTAGAACCTAACAGTCATATTACTCTTTAGCTTTACATTAATCTGGTGGGTGAATACTTTACTTACCTTATCATCTGGAGTAGGAGAATTCAGTTTTATCTCCAAGGGGTGTTTTGAAAAGTCATATGGATAACTAATAACCAAGTCACCTCCATGAAGACTACCAGACAAGACAAATGGAATGGCCCTCATCCACTTCATGACAGCTTTAGTCTCTGGTGCTATCTGCAAAAAAACACACACATCATAGATTGTTTGGAATAAATTATAAACTCAAAAAAATCATAGGGAAACAGTGCAAAACAATCTGTTACGTCATGTTACTCTATCTGAAACAAGGACCGTCTTGTGTGAAACCTAAATTGTTCTATCGTATATATACAGTCTATTAATTCAATGGTTTCATTCTGTAGTTTTTGACATAAAGGCCTAATTTTTCTTCTCCCCTGAGGTTCTGCAGCTCACTGGGAAGTTCTGAAACTAACATTTTCCTAAAGTAAACCCTTATCCCTAAATGCAATCCCCGTAGTTGTATATGAAAATTCCCCCATATAGAGGAATTTAAAGTGGACCAACACCCAGGATTTTGACTATCCTGGGTCTTTGTCCACTTCGGTGGGGCACCCCCGATCGGGGTGCCCCGCTGTGTGAAACCTCCCCGATCACCCGAAAAACTCACCAAATCCCCGCTCCCAGCGCCGACGGACAAGCGATTTGACAGCCGCGGACAAGCAGCTCCTCCGCCGCCGCCTCCCGCGCGTCAAGATTGCCATTCACAGACGGCCGGCGCGGGCACGTCTAGAGGGGCGCGAGGGAGGCCCAAGGTAAGACAAGGTAAGGGGATTTGGGGTGTTTGGGGGGGGTTTCACCCCGCGGGACATCCCGATCTCGGATGTCCCGCGGGGAGGGAGGTGATCGGCCCGGGAATCTTATAGATTCCCGGGCCGATCACAGGAGGGTGATGGTCCACTTTAAGAGGAACACCACACAGGAATTTCACTTTCCATTTTGATTAAAGGGCGTCTCAGCACCAGAGACGCTTTCAGAGATTCGATTCGATTTTCAGAAATGTTCGCTTACTAAAGGCATTTTCACATGGAAACATACACGTTTCGCCCACGTTTGAGCCTATTCGACTGGACAAATTTAATTAGTCAACTTTGTTGGATCACTCGAAGTTACCATATTTTTCACTCTTAAGGTGAATATTTCTCCCTCAGAATTGAGGGGGGGGAATGTTAGGAAGTCTTTTGATGTAAATGCTAACAAAAAAAAAATACAGTGGATACATTCTGCAACATTGATACATTTTGCTGGCTGGAGATAAATGTGCTTGAGGGTAATACCCTGACTGACTTTAATCTTGTATTTTGTGTATGTTCAAGCCGATAATAGTGTATTCATTATTATTTTTTATGCTGCTTTAATTGGGAACAATTTTTTTTGGCTACACTACACACTGCCTGTAATGGGGTGATTGGAGGGGGGAATTCTGCACACTATCTGTAATTGGGTGATTGGGGGGGGATTCTGCACACTGTCATGCAAAGGGGGTGATTGGGGGGGGATTCTGCACATTGTCTGTAATTGGGTAATTGGGGGGGATTCTGCACACTATAATGGGGTGATTGGGGGGGACTCTGCGAGATCGCCGTGGGACATTAAAGAGCACAGCTAAGACTGACTGACAGCTAAGCGGATGGCGGGGTGAGGATCAGGCCCTGAAGCAGCCGGATGTCATCCAAAAGTTAAGTAGGGGCCGATGGGGGGGGGATCAGCCCCTTTTTATTTTAGGTCCGATATTCCTCTTTAATTGTCTAAAAAAGATTAGCACACATTGCTTAGTCATTTATGTATTGCATATAGATTTATATGTTAAAGTGGACCAAAACCCAGGATTTTGACTATCCTGGGTTTCGTTCCTTTCCCCAACGGGGAACCCGATTGGGGATGCCCCTCTGCATGAAACCCTCCAGATCGCTGAAGTTAACTCACCTATTCCCAGTCCTATGGCGCATGCATGGCCGCTCGTCCGATCAGCGCGCTCGGAGCCGCTGACATCACGTCGTTTTAGCCTTTGTCTAAGGCCAGCAGCTCCGAGCGCACTGGTGGGCGCTTCCTATGGGGAGATTTCTGACCAAATTGCAAACGTATGGGGGATAGGGGTGCAGTGGTCCCCATACCATCGAAACCATTTATGGCTCAATAATTAATTTGTAACTAAACTCGTAAAATTGTATTCATTTATTTATTTTTAAGTTCATTGTTTAAACGGATGGTGGTGCTGAGGATCAAAGTACAGCTGTAGTGGTTTGAGTTTGTGTTGAAACAGATGTACAATTTGTTTTTGTTTTCTTACTTGCTTTCAACATATTTGCGCACAGCGACATCTTGTGTTGAATCAATCACCTGTGATATTTAGGCCAATGGCGCCACCTCGTGGTTACTTTCCATAAGGCAAACCGCGCTATATATAATTCACTTTTCAGCCTATAGATACTTGCTAAAAGTCAATAATGATTTATAAATACTACAATTTACAGTATATTGTACTCACCAAAACTTAAAGCAGGCCTAAAGCTTCCTTGGCAACTTTTTGCCAGGTAGAATCCAGGTCTACAGAGACTTTAACCCACCATTGCCAATGAGCCCTAAATTTAGGAGACACACCTTTTCTTAATGAAGCTCCATATGGCTGGGGAAATAATCTGTTTCACCTAAAATAAGACCTACCATGATTTTTCAGGATGCTCAAAATATCACCAAAAATAAGCCCTAATAACAGTTCATAAAATAAAGGTGATTTTCATAGTGTCCAAGCAGATGTATATGTAAGTAAAGTAAAATGAATTGGCTATATGCAGCTTCACAAAGAAAGGCAAATACCCTCAAAAGAATCACACGCAAAAGACACACACATGGGATAGTTAGACTGTGAGCTCACAAAGGCAGGGCTCTCCTTCCTATTGAGTCCTGTGCTCACAACACCTGGTTTAAATCTCGTGGCATCTCATTTTGTATTGTTCCCTGTACTATATGTTTCACCTTGTCTGTAATCATACCTTGTAAAGCGCTACGGAAGATGATGGCGCTATATAAACAACAATAAACAATAATAGTTCTGCTGGCATCACTCAACACCCTAGAGTATATTAGAGCGTTTTGGCTGATTCTGGTCACTAGGGGGCGCAAACTGCTACACTTGCAGTGCAGAGGAATAGAGCAGCTGAAACACCAAGAATGCTGAAAGCACGTAACGTTGATTGTGGTTTATAGAAAAATAAGACATCCCCTGAAAATAAGCCCTAACAAGTATTTTGGAGCAAACATGAATATAAGGGCCTGTCTTATATTTGGGGAACCTGGGTAGCTGCACACCTATTGGATGGGTGCAACTGTAATGAGGCCAGGTGAGGCATTCGCTTTATTGGTGGTTCAGTTAGGGACTGCTCTATGCTATTGTGTTTTTTTTTTTCAGTACATTCATGTATAAATAAATGTATAAAAAAAAAAACAACCCACCAACGTGGATCAATATATTTGAGGCGATGCTGGCTGCACCTCTACACATGTACAGCTGTTATCTGTGCTCCTGAGCAGAAGTATGACTCTAATGCAGGGCTCATGGATGGTGCGAGGGGCTGGATTAGGTGGTGTGCCTGGGAACCTCTCTGGGTTGCAATGGAAGGTTTATGTCCACTTTAAAGTGGACCAAAACCCATGATTTTTACTATACTGGGTTTTGGTTCTTGCCCCTGGGGCACTCCGATGGGGAGTGCCCAGCTGTGTGAAACCCCCCAGGTCGCCCAAACAAACTCACCCCTTCCCGGCCCTACAGCGCATGCGTGGCCGCTCATTTCATCAGTACGCTCGCTGGCGGCCACATCCCCCGCTACCCTCTAACAGGGAGCGTGCCCGCATCGGCCATTTACAAATGCCTGGCACGTGCCCTGCTAAAGGGATAGCGGGGATGCAGCCAATGCTCGCACATGCGCCGTTACACCGGGAATGAGTTTTTGGGCGACCTGGGGGGTTTCACACAGCGGGGCATCCCGATTGCCTGTCTTAGACTCCAGGGTGGGTTTTGGTCCTCTTTAAAGAACTATTATACAGAGCTCTAGTGGACAAGCTATTGCAATAACAGCTTATTTCTCTGCTAAACCTCCTTGAACGTTTTTCAGGGCACACTGCATTAGCAGTTTTAGGAGAAGCCAGTATGGGCACCCCCCCATGATGCCCATACAAGCTTACTTTTCCCCTGTCATACGGTTAATGCACAGTCGCTCGTCCAATCAGAGCATTTTGTCGTGTATATGTAATGCTTGGCAAACAACTCTGTTTACATGCACCGTCTCGGCAATTGGAGCGCAAGCAGCGACATCCATTCAGATAGGCTGGGGATGGGAGCGTGCTCACAGGGCAAAGAAGCAAGGATGTGTCCGCCCGTCGTTTAGATCACTGAGGACGGCAGGAAGCAGGTCAGTTTTGCGGCAAACCGGGGCGTTTCAAACTGCGGAGCATCCTGATCTGGGATGCCCCTGGAAAAGGCCAGTGGTAGCCCTGGAATCTTTCAGATTCCCTGGGTTTTGTCCCGCTTTAAGTAGAGCTAGGATAAGAAGGGCTTTTCTCGAATAGAAAGTATTTACACCAGGTTTTGGTCTGTTTTAACCTCCCACACATACAGTTAAAGAGGAACAACACACCCGATTTTCAGTTTTCGAAGTGTTGTTCCTCTCAGTGGGGGCAGTTGGGATGCCCCGCTGTGTGTATTCCCCTAGGTTACTCACCTTCCTGTCGCTCCCACGACTCGGGGTGAGAACGAGCGCACTGATGAGCGGCCCGTTGAACCAATCAGAGTGCTCGCTTTCACTTAGCTCCACTAACAGCTAAGAGCCTTATTCATGAAGGTATAGCGCCAGGTAGCGGCAGGTGAACGCCGGAGACGGCACACAATCCCACATTTATGAAGAGGATTCTGGTGAGCGACTGGAACAATGCCATGTAGTATCTGATTCATCATTATCCCGTACAGCGTACAGCGCCGGCGTTCAGCCTTGCAGAGCGCAGCGTCATTTCTCTCGCTACCTGGCGCTCTCCCATAAATTTCAATGGACGATCCTTTCCTGATCCCAATTTTTTTTTTCTTAAAAAAAAAAAATCAAAAACTTTCTGGCATGTATGCTGGGCAAGAAAATGACATTTTTTAAAACTTTTTGAATTAATATTTTTATGCAGAATTGTCCTTACATGTCTGGTATTAAAGTGTTCATGATACATGTTCAAAAACAGACTATAAATCACCCAGGCTCTGGCGCTATGGGCTACAACTACATGATTTTGTGCGCCGGCGATGTTTGAGGCTGTTTTTTTGATGAATATGAGTCGCACTGAGCTGGCGCTACCATTCGCTCCCATACAGCGTAGTACTGCGACTCACACATATTCATCAATGCTGGCCAGCAACTGAGGCGCTCTGAAACAAAGATCCATGGCCGAGCACAGCGACTACTAGCGGTCGCTCTGAAATCCGCGCTACAGACGCTCATCTGTACATCTGTGCTCCTCTCTCATCTCACCTGGCGTTAGTAATGAATCAGCCTGCCCGCCGTCTGGACAGCCAAGCAGTCCCGAAGGGAGATGTCGCACCCCCCACTCACCTCCTAGCTGTCGCGTGCCCGCATCCGCCATTCAAAGGCCAAGCGCGGGTGTGCGCACGGCTAGAGATGAGCTGGGATGCAGCCATGGCGCAGATACACAGCAAAGGCACTGGAACAAGGTGAGTGGGGCTTCTGGGGGGTGTTACACAGCAGAAGGAGTGGAACTTGAATGGCCCTGGAACTCGGGCATCCGATGTTCCTTTTTAACCCCCCCCCCCCCCCAACTACACACACACACACCATTAACTCCACACTTTTGGACCAAAAGGCAGAATGTTAAATATCCCGGGATTTGGTCCTTGCTCCCCGGGCACCCCAATTTGGGATGTCGCACTTCTTGGAACCCTCGGGTCACTCAGTAAAACTCACCTTTCCCCAGTCCTACGGTGCATGTGCGGACCCTGGCCTAATCCACATGTTTGACTGCACTTGTAATTTCAGATAAGAATTGGCTAAAGGCCGAATCTAGCCTAAAGCAGCCGAGCGCCAGTGGGTGCATGCCCGGCTAAACATACAGCTTTCTGCACCCCTCCCCCCACAGGCGCCATGGGAACAGGGAGAAGGTAGGTTTTACAGGAGACTAGGGTGGCTTATAGATTCCAGGGCCGCCTATGTTGGGTTTTTGTCCGCTCTAAAGTAAATAAAAAAAACAAATTCGGACAGCCCTCAAGTCTAAAGGACTCCACAGCCAATTCCCTCTTCTAATTTGGGATGTCCCACTTTGTGAACCCCCCTGGGATAGCCAGGGTCCCCACAGCACATGCACATTCAGAGGTGGATTCACACACAGGGGCATCCCCAATCAGGTTTGGCGCTTTAAAAAGGACAAAAACCCAGCACTGGCATCCAGATTTGGGATGTCCCACTGTATAAAGTCCCTAGTTTTCCCCAAAGTCTTACCTTTGCCTGGTCCCCACAGCGCATGCACAAGCTCTCGTTTGATCAGCGCTTATAAAGAGCCGTTTGTACGAGAGCTAGGAAACAAGAGCAGCCACGTGCCTGGTCTCCCTGCTGTGTGTAGCAAGTTACCGTCTCGTTCCTTTTGTTTTTATTAAGGTTTTATTTTTTCTCTCAAATAATTGTGTGACCTCTCCAGGCTTAGACAAAGTCATTTTTGAAAACTTTTTGGATTTTTTATATTTTTATGCAGAATTGTCATTCTGGCACTAAAGTATTAATGTCACAATGTTACAATCTCATTCTATGCGTTTTCGCTTTGTTACAGGTGAATGTGTTCAAAAAATACAATTCTGTGAAGTACTCACCTGTAGAGTTGGTATTATACGCATACAGCACGTCCTGCTCCAGATATAGTAATAACATGTGGGTAATCCTCCCCCTCAGGCGCCGTGCACTGCAGACATGTAGAAAACAAGCTCCTCTCGGCCCTACATATACCGAAGGACCTCCCACAAATCCCCAGCATTGAAAAGCAGTGAGAAGAGAAGCCAGGAGGAACCAACCACCCAGAATAACTGGTAGCAATATCTTATCCAGATCCAGAATTAGTGAAACCAGGGTGGGGTGGAGCAGGACGTGCTGTATGCGTATAATATCAACTCTACAGGTGAGTACTTCACAGAGTTGTATTATTCTAAGCATACAGCACGTCCTGCTCCAGGATAGTAATAACATGTGGAACATCCAATAGCAGTGTCCATAAGCAGGGTGGGATCCCCAGACAAAGCAAGGCACAGCAGACCGTAAAGGCGCTGTCACCTGCAAAACTTGCAACAGGCATGACATGAGCAAAGGTTCTAACGTCAGTCTCATAACAAGACCAGAAGGTATGAACAGAGACAAGCCATAAGTCTAGCAACTTAATCAACAGAAAAAACCCTGGTGCTGAAGAGCCAGTGGTACCCAGGCACCAATAGAACGGAATAAACAGAAAAAGAGGAGAATCTTTCCCCTAAAGAGAAATATAGGTCAGTGCAATGACCCAACCAGCCCACAGGCCAGGAAGCCTCGTGGCAAAACTTGTAACACCCCCTAAGGGAAAAATAACAGGTCACCCGACCAAGGCGGGAATACTGACCCCTAATTATCACGAAGCCAAGGCTTCACTCAGGATCAGGGAACATCCAGAAGGATTAATCCAAAGGGCGCAACGGCGCTGGAAGGAGATATCAGGCGCATACATAAAGAGGCGCCTGTAGACACCAAGAGCATCAGTCCCCCTAAAGGCCATGAAAACCCTCATGGGGAAAAGTGCAACACCTGTAGAGGGAATGTAGCCCCTCATATAAGTATTATTAAGAATAAAGTCCATAGTTAGACTAAAGGACTAAAAACGCTGATCCTACAGACCACTTGGACCGGAGGCCCAGCGTAAGAAGGAACACCCCCAAGGTATGGGGTGCCTGTAGCTATATATATATATATATATATATATATATATATATATATATATATATATATATATATATACACACACACATACACACACACATCGAGCCAAGGTTAAGTAACCAGATCCACCTTCTTAGGCACACGTCTGACGGAGTCAGGAGCCCCCAGAGAAGCGACCTGGACTACCAGGCAGCTCAGACAGCGTCCAGCAAAAGTCCCCAGGAAAATCCGCAGGGTAAAAAATGAAAATTGATCCCCACAGGGACCATGGGACTACTTGTGAGATGCAGCTAAGCAACCCCCAAAGGAATTTCCCACGAGGGCGACAGAACCAGACTCCTGCAGGAAAGGACAGGACAGAACCTGCACCTTCAGAGTCCCAACTTACGCTATAATGACTTTAAAGGCCCTGGGAACCGAGAACGTTTAACAGGGAAGAGACCAAGGCTCATGCCAATCAATATGGTTTACCACAAAAAAAAAAAACCATAGACGGAGGGAGTGGAAGCTGGGGAGCTTGCTCCCCGCCCCCCCCCCTCATACTAAGACATCCAGAAGATAAGGCCCGTCACCAAGGGGTGAATGAATCAGCTGTCAATCCCCAGACAGGAACCTTATATTGGGACAAGGGAAGGGACCTGACAAGGGTAGAACCGCACTCCTGAGAGAGCGAACAGGTCAGCAGACTTCAGCAGAGGTATCTGCGAAGCACAGCTCACAAGGCCACCCAGGCCATCCATCTCACGGGACTCTCTATCAGGCCAACCGTGCGCAGAACCCACAAGTAGAGTGATGAAGAGAAGGCATATAAATAACAAGTCTATGCCTAAAATACTCAGCCCCCCAGACCAGAGTCAGAATATTCTGGGACAGCAAAAACAAGGGCAGAGCCCCTGTGTTAGGAGGGAGACCCAACAGAGCCACACTAGGCTCCCCAGGCGACACCAGGATAGCATAATCTGCTGCTAAGAGCATCCATTGAAGCGAATACCGCTGAGAAAGCAGGGGAAGTAGACCCCCGCCCAAGGCAGGATCAGGGACCCTCCAGAGGGAGCATCCCGCCTCAATCTTTAGACCAGTAGTAAAACAGGCCATTGTCATTCAACAGACCAGGCGTCCCCCAAAAAACCGACCAATCCTAAAGGAGGAGAAGTCCAGCCATATAGAGTCAACGGGGGGCACACCGTTTCAACAAAACCAGCAGGTAAGAAGGACCCTCTAGGGGACCCTACCTAGAAACCACGGGGATTGTGGAAGAAATTCCCCTCCCCGGCCAAACCTGCGAGACTTGGTACCCAGGGTGAACCTTTCACTGGAAGATGCTAGAAGGGGGGTGCCCCCTGACGGGGCCGTTAAATATGAGAAGCTCAAGAGGAACCACCTTACCAAGGGGGCATGAGCACAGACCAAGCACCAGGGTGCTGGAACATATGTAAGCCCGATAACCTACTGTGCCGAAGAGCCCAAGGGCTCGGTATATAAGTGACCTCATCTAGATGGGCCACCAACGGGCCCACCAGTTGCCATCCCACCTGGTGAAGGTAAGGCGCCAGTAAAGGGGGGCAGAGTCCCCGTAACCAAGAGTCCCCTTATTGCCAGAGAAGAAGGCTTCAAGCCTGAACCGAATCCCAGGAATGGGGGATAGCAGATAAGGGACCATGAGGGATTGAGGTGACTGAGCAACCATCCAGTAGCTCCCAGGGGACACCGCCGGCCGACCAATCCACTCGGCCTGATGCAGACGTGGGTGTCCAGCAGACACAAGGGAAACTAAGAAGATCACTTCACAAGAGGCCGAAAGCCCCCCCTGCACAGGGGGCCCGTGACCCAAGACAGAGGTGTCATATAGGGACTACCTGTTAAGGTAGAATTGCCAAGCCTGCCATAGGCCAATGTGGCCCAGACTGCCTCATACTGTTGAGGGAAAGAGGAAGGATAATATAGAGGCCATGGCCCCATACCGTTAAGGGCAACCTGTAAGTAAGCCCAAACACAGTAGGCCCAGTCCGGCCTGCGCCAATTCCTGAAGGAAAAGCAGGGACTAGAAGCACCCTGACAATCACTGAGGGGGACCGCCCAGCAAAAGCCATCCTGTGTCCAGGGGAATTACATCCTGGAACCACCAGAAGGAGAAGGTATATTCCTGGATGGGAGACAGCTGCTGCAGCAGTACCCTCGCCCGCAAGGGAGGTCTTGGCAGATTTGGACTTAGTCCTGCCAGAAGGCCCAGGGCGCTGCCTGCCCACCCCATGGTGGAAATCCACACCGAACAGTTGGAAGCACACCTCAGGTTCGCGTTTGACACTAACGTAGGGAGGTGGAGGGGTGACTCTGCCTCGTGGAGGCCGGAGCGGCCTTCTGCGCAAGGGAGCTTTACCCTTTTTACCAAAAAGGTCCAAACGGGCCCCAAATAACCGCCGTCCTCTGAAGAGAAGGCAAGTGAGAGCCTTTTTTGTAGCCTCGTCAGCACCCCACTGTCGCAGCCAGACCAGGCGGCGAATAGCTACCACAAGGGCTGAGGTTCTAGCACACATCTTAATGGTGTCATCCAGTGCTGATAGAATAAACTTCACAAACGCTTCACAGTCTGATAGCGCATTAAACACCCCCCAAGGGATGTCCTCAGGATGGTGATCTAGTATTTTCCTGACAAGAGTACTGGTGGCCACCGTGGTGATGGCCGCGGCACAAACCGGGCGCAGGGCCGTCCCAGCACACGAGAAGGCGCGTGACGCCAGTCTGTCAATGCGCCGGTCCTCGGCATCCCGAAGGGTACGGTAAAAAGGAGCAGTCATGAAAGGGGGGTTTGTGACCCCTATAACCCTATAGCTGACCATAAATTAACCACATCAGGAGGGAAAGGGTGCTTCCATTCCCAGACCCCTGGGACCCCTTTAAGCTTACAAGGCGATTCCCATTCTTGGGATATAAGACTCTGGAAATGGTCCTGTTCCAGGAATTCCAAGCGCGGCGGCGCTGTGTGGAAACTCTCCTCCTTAGGTTTGGGGATCTCTACAGGTGGAGAGATTGACAAAACCTCAAAAATCTTAATAAGAATTTCATCTGTGTCACACAGACCCCAAGAACCGGGCTCAGAATCATCACAGCCCCCGGGCATCTCGTTCAAGGAGCCCGAATCTGAGAATAGCTCACCTTCCTCAGAAGGTTCAGGGTCCTGTATATCAGCGGTCATCAGTATCGTCAGGAACCGGGGAGCCAGGAGGCGTCAGGGACCGCTTTTTACCAGGGCCCATACGCTCCGCCAATCCAGAGAGCACCTGCTCCGCCGTGGGCAACGCTCGTGGCACCTCTTGCAGGTCATCCCCGCTCGAGTGGGACTCGTCATGAGCGATATTTGGGAGCGGGGAGACGGGAGTAAGGAAGGGAGCTGCCTCCGTTGGCAAACCTGCCTGTTCTGCACACTGTCCGCAGACCTGTGCCCTGTCAGCCTCAGCCAGGGGCGGGCCACACATTGCACACAGCCGGTCACGTCCCGGAGGGACCCCGGTTCCATAATTGTGAAATGCCTCCATATGGTGATTATTAAGCAGTATGACCGCAGGGATTTATGCAATAGGCAACCCTGGATGCCCCAAAAACCCGCTAGAAATGTGGGAGAATTTGTAAAGTGGACCCGCTGTAATATATGTTAGGCCGGGGGAAGCCACCGAAGTCCTGGCGTCTGAAAGACATAATGGGACAAGAGGGGTGGAGTCAGTGCCATGCGCAGCCTGAAGACATAGAACCATGCCGCCCCGGAGGGCAGTTACATGACCAAGGGAGGAGGCGAACCGCACCACGCGCGCGCGAAGATAGAGAAAATGGCGCCAGCGAACCTCGAGGGGTGGGCCAGGCAGGGCTGTGACGCAAAGCGCGTCATGCCGAGTCTCCGCCTCCCCCAAAGAGCGCAAAGCTCTAACCAACGGCAAAAACGTAGACAGTTGTAATAAGGCGTACGTCTAAAATACTGACGCGCTAAAATGATGCTGCCGACTAGGCAGTTTGTTAATGAAAAACAACGGCGCGCACTGTATATCAAGGCACGACACTGACCCCAATAATAAAAAACCAAGGTCTAAAAATGAAGTTAGCACTAGGCCTGCCACACATACCCCCCCTTCTTTTCCCCCCCGAGTTACGGGAGGAAGCGAGGGGGAAGTGGACGGTGTCCATGGACTAACTCTGTGAGGGGCACGGGCAAGATTGCGGGAGGGGCATCCTCTAGAGGCTCACCATCGGCCTGACCGCCTACCCTATGGAGGGGGATTGCGGTGGAGCATGGCTCCGTTCAGCACACCAGGTGCTACCTACCTTCACCCGACCCTGACGAGGACGGGTGGAAATAGTCCCACAGGACCTTGGGCCGTAAGGCCCACTCACCTGCGAGAGCGTGATACTTCATGTCTTCGCAGTTCCAGCACTGCAGAGAAATCTGGGGATTTGTGGGAGGTCCCGCGGTATATGTAGGGCCGGGAGGAGCTTGTTTTCTACATGTCTGCAGTGCACGGCGCCGGAGGTGGAGGACTACCCACATGTTATGACTATCCTGGAGCAGGACGTGCTGTATGCTTAGAATACAGACTTTAATCACACAGCGTCTGGCGCTCTATGCTATAGCGACCAGATCCAGGGCATCCATATTTGGGATGCCCTGCTCTGTGAAACCCCCAGCTTGCCTGGTAAACCCACCTTCTCTCCTGATCTGACCGTACATGTGCAAGCAGCAGCCGCTCCCTGCTATACCTTTGGCGGGGCGCACACCCGCGGCAAGCATATGTGAATGGCCGGCGCGAGCGTGCTCCGTTAGAGGGTAGCAGGGATGTGACAGACCAGTGTGTCGAGTTCTAAGACAAGCCTGGATGAGTCAAGCGTGCTGATTGGACCGGAGGCTGGGACATATGCTGTAGGAGAGGGGAAAGGCGAGTTAGAGAGGGCAACCTGGGGGGTTTCACACAGCAGGGCATCCCGGGATAGTCAAAATCCTGGGTTTTGGTCCACTTTAAGGAGAGAATGGAAAATGGTGAAGAAGGAAATGTGAAGCCTCTCAGGCGACAACATGGGACCTGCCCAGTACCATGATATAATGCCATAGGAGCCTGGGAACAGAAAACCAAACAACAAGCCAGGCTAAGCAAAAACGCCCATTTACATTACTACTCCCAGGAATGAGATTGGCTAATGTGGTACAGCATCACTGATGAGTTCTGGTCAGCTTTAACCTGGAAATGAAATTCTAAAAGGTTATGTTAGTAATAATATATATGTTAGTAATAATATAAAACGCTCAGATAGTCTGTACAGTATTTATATCATTTATTGCTGTTATGCTATACCATAACAAAATGGTAAAGCTAAGCTATGTTACACAAATATACAAACAGAATAAACATTTATTACACACATTTTGCCCTAAAAGGCCAAGTCTCGACCAGATTTCATTTTTTTTTTTTACAAGGTCTTCTTTGCCTTTTTAAGCATATTAAGTTATAAAAATAAATACACAGCACAGGTAACAAAATGCTACCAGGCTTTTTTGTTTTTTTTATAAATATATAATACAATTGTCTATCTTAAAGCGGTCCTAAATTCTTCCTGCAATCCAGAGATACTGGGGAAGCGGCCAACAATGAAAGTCAATGGCAGTTTTCTCTCCTAAAAAAAAGGGGCGAGCATTCTCTCCTGGCTCTGAATCGAGCCCAAAGTCAGAACAACAGTCTCTCCGGATTCTAAAAAGCTGATTCCCTGTTGTGAAATCTGGAAACGTAAGAAGATTCACCTATACGTGATCCCACGATGCATGTGTGGTCGCACCAAGCATTTTTAATGAATGTATGCAGAGAAGCAGCCAATGGTGCACGCGCCACTCTGATTTCCTAGCCGTTCTGAAATTGGGTTGGCTAAAAAAGGTATCAATCAAGCGCAAGCTGTGATTGGGTGGCGCCATGCGCCGTAAAACTGCTGGAAGATTGGATTTTTTTCCCAGGGTAATCCGTGGGATTTAACACAGCGGGGCATGCTCTGGGAAAGTGAAAATCCAAGGTGTTGGTTTAATGGGTGTGGAGACAAGGGCAAAGGTTCACACCGAGGGGCATCCCCATTTCAGATGCCTCAGGGAAAGTATCATGGCTGTCCTGCAGTCTTTTGGCTCCCCTTTAAGGTGGATTAAAACCCAGACCAATAAGATTCCCGGAACTATCGTTTTCCTCCCCTTGGATCATCCAAAATCGGGATGCCCAGCTGTGTGAAACCCCCCAGGTCGCCCCATACACTTACCTTGTTTCCCAGTCCCAACAGCACATGTGCGAGCTGCATCCCCGCTATCCCTCTAGCAGGGTGTGTGCCCACACCAGCCATTTGTGAATGCCCAGCACGGGCACGCTCCCTTTTAGAGAGAAGCGGAGGATGCGACCGCCAGCGTGCTCTGGCCTTAGACGAAGTGGCTCGGGGCGCGCTGAATGGACGAGTGGCCGTGCAAGTGCCATAGGACCGGGAAGAGGCGAGTTGGGCTCGGCGATCTGGGGGGTTTAACACAGCGGGGTATGGACAGTCAAAATCCTGGGTTTTGGTCCACTTTAAAGCCACACTGTCAGCTGTTATGCCAGCTCTGGATTCTAAAAGACTCCAGGCCCGGACGGCTAAGCAGCCCTGCAGCATTCTGATTTGGGATGCCCCACTGTGTGAAACCCCCCAGATCTCCGCAGCCAACTCACCTCTTCCCAGTCTCACGGCACGTCTAAGAGCAACGGCTCTGGAGGCCACATCCTCTGCTTCCCTCTAGCAGTGCCCGTGCCAGGCTTTTGTGAATGGCTTGCGCGGGCACGCTCCGTGTTAGAGGGAGGCGGAGGATTCGGCCGTCAGAGCTGCTGCTCTTAGACTTACCAAGGGGCCGGGAAGAGGCGAGTTGCTGCGGAGAGCTGGGGGATGTTCTAGAGATTTCTGTTTTGGTCCTTCTTAAAGAGATCTGTTTTGAGTTTTGTGCAGGGCGGTGCTGTGACGAAACACCTCGAAATCCTTACCTTCACCTCGATCCTCAGCCAAAATGCTGTCCTCCGATTGGCCTCCGGTGCTTACGTGGTCCAGACCTGACCGGCAGCCAGGAAAGACCAAGAGAACAAGATTTCAGCCGAGGATCAAGGTGAAGGTAAGGATGTTGAGTTGTGGGGGGGCATTGTGCCGCGGGACTCCAGCAATCTGGATGCCCCTCCCCTGAGCCCTTCACAGCGCTGTCCCGCACCTGTTCTTTAATAAACAAGTGTGGGAGCACTTTAAAGAGGACCAACACCCAGGGGTGATCGGCCCGGAAATCTATAAGATTCCCGGGCCGATCACCTCCCACCCAGCGGGACATCCGAGATCGGGATGTCCCGCGGGGTGAAACCCCCCAGAAACCCCAAAAACCTCTTACCTGATCCGCCGCCGCCGCCGCCTCCCGCGCGCCCCTCCAGACGTGCGCGCGCCCGCGCCGGCCCTCTGTGAATGGCCGGCGGGGGCGCGCGTGCGCCGAGAGTGACGCGCGGGAGGCGGCGGCGGCGGAAGCGACTTGGACGTTCCTGATCCCCGCCTGGACGTTGGCGGGGATTGGCTGCGGCGTTCACGTGGGAGCGTTGAGAGGTGAGTTTTTTGGGGTTTCTGGGGGGTTTCACACAGCGGGGCACCCCCGATCGGGGTGCCCCGCCGAAGTGGACCAAAACCCAGGATAGTCAAAATCCTGGGTGTTGGTCCACTTTAAAAAGAAAAGTGCACTTCCGGCAAGAGTTTCCTGCAGACCTCAGGTTGGTTCCATATGGGTACAATGCTCCCCTGCTTACCTTTCACAGCTCCCACAACCCTAGTATCCCATTTCCAGCTCTCCCTTCCCAGGGGGGCATGGCAAAGTACAAAGCTCAGATGGGGGACACACACCAACAAAGCAATTTAGTTTCGTACCTGGCACACACAGCCCCTTGAGGGCAGAACTGCCGGCCTGGGAGGGGCCACAGGAAATGTAACTACGGGAGCGCTGGAACAGGAGCCCTATGCTGCCATGACACTACTGTCTGTGACCAATTCTCACTCCATCTTCAGGGAAGAAATCTGCCATTCACTTTCATTGTCTACCTTGGGGCTGATTCAACACCAGGTGAAAATTTACAGCCGGTAGACAATGAAAGTCATTGACAATTTTCTCTCCCAAAAAAAAAAAACAAAAAAAGGAGTGAGAACTCTCCCCCGGCTCTGAATTCGGAACAACAGTCTCTGTGGGATCTAAAAAGCTTATTCCCTGTTGTGAAATCTGGAATTGCCGAGAAAATTCACTTATGTTATCCTACGACACATCTGTGGTCACATCTTTCCCTTTACCTTAAAGTGGACCAAAACCCTGGATTTTGACCTTCTTGGGTTTTGGCCATTGCCCCTGGGGCACCCCGATGGTGTGAAACCCCCCAGATCACAGAAACCAACTCACCTCCTCCCAACCCTACATCACATGTGCGGCCACTCTTCCAATCAGCGCGTCTAAGCCTTTGTCTAAGGCGAGCGGCTCTGAGCACAGTGACGCCCGCATCCCCAGCTTCCCTCTAACATGGACCGTGCCCGCGCCGGCCATTCACAAATGCCTGGCGCGGGCATGCGTCCTGCTAGAGGGATAGTGGGGATGCGGCCGCAGCTCGTTCATGTGCTGTTGAACCGGGAAACAAGGTAAGTATATGGGACAACTTGGGGGGTTTCACACAGCAGGGCATCCCGATTTTGGATGCCCCAGGGGGGAGGGGATCGTTCGGCCCGGGAATCTTATTTCCGGGTCCATCGCTTTGGGTTCTGGTCCACTTTAAAGCGTATAGCTGCACCAGCCAATTTTTTATTAAAAATGTATGCAGAGGAGCAACCAGCAGTGCACGCTCCACCCAGCTTTCCTAGCTGATCGGATATTGGGTCAGCTAAAGGTATGAATGAAGCGTGATTGGGTGCCGGCATGCAGCGTGAAATTGCCGGAAGAGTGAATTTTTCCTGGGAAATCAGTGATTTCACACATTTGGGCTACTTCTGGGAGAGTGAAAATCCTTTTGCAGGGAACAAAGACCATTTTCTATTAGAAACACCCATGATGTTAACTCTCCTGAACGTAACTCTCGCTTCTCTCTGGCGGGGCATGCTGATTTGGGATGCCCCATACTGGTCAACCCTGTGGATCGCTGAGAGAATGCCCCTTTCCAAAGACCATACAGAGCAGGCAGAAGCCAATCGGCAAGCTCCTCTACATTCAGTTCATGCTAGCCACGTACGTCAAAGCGGCAAGCGAGTTCAATAGAGCAGAACGTGTCGCCGGTCGCATCTCTGCTCACCTCTAGCTGTGGGATGTACCCGCATGAGCCATTCACCAATACCTTGTGTGGGTACGCGCCTAGCTAAAAGGCATAGCTGGGATGCATCCGCGCTAGCAAAATCACCAGCTAGGCTTGTTCACTTGGGGGTCGTCTGTTTCACACAGTGCAAGAGGGAATCCGCCAGCCCCGGAATCTTTTAGACTCCAGGGTTGACAAATCAGGTTGATGTTCCTTTATCAGGTCAAGCAACATTAAACCGTCTCCCGTACACGAAGTCTGGAGATAACTCCCCAACCGGCTCCCATCCCTGCCCTCCTCATGCTCAGCCCAATAAGCAATAAATAAAAACCTTGTCCTGGCTGCTCCGGTAGATTAGTGCTGTCACCCTGGTCCTATCTGCTGAGCAGCAAGGTAGTATAAATGATGGTTCACTGCTATTGCACCGATTTTATTTTTTCTTTTTAATTCCGACAACCATTAAAGTGGACCAACACTTGACTATCCTGGGTTTTGGTCCACTTCCCCGGGGCACCCTGATTCAAAAACAAATCCAAAATAAATGTGTGTTTGGTTACTGGTGCATTGCAGGCGTGGCTAAGTGCAAAGACTAGCAGCCAATGACAACACTATAGACTCGATTCATGGTCGTGTGTCTGTGCATTATGAGCGTCAAGTCATGACCGGGCTTCCTCTCGATTCCCGGTAGTCTACATTTGAAGTCTGTCTGTAAATTTCCACAAGAGCAAACTGGCGACTGATCCATGGGGCATTAAGAGGGAAAAAGCGGGCGCAAATGTGTAAATTCCAAGAATGATTTTCCTTCAGCAAAAAGCTGGAGTAAACTGCCGACTTCACTGACTGACACGACCAGGTTTATTTCGTTTCTAAAACAAATGTCAGCACCATCGGCATGTTTTAGCAATGAAAATGTCAGCCGCAAGTTTTTTTTTTTAGTAATTTTTCCCATATTTTGGGGTTTTGGTGAGAAATGGTTAAAGTGGAGCAAAACCCAGGATTTTGACTATCTTGGGTTTTGTTTCTTGCCCCCGGGGCAACCCAATCAGGGATACCCCGCTGAGTGATAGCGGGGATGTGGCCGCGGCTCGCACATGCGCCGTTCGACCAGGAAACAAGGTAAGTGTATAGGGTGACCTGGGGGGTTTCACACAGCGAGGCATCCCGATTTTGGATGCCCCAGGGGGGAGGGAATCGATAGGCCAATCGAGCTGGGCTTTGGTTCACTTTAAAAGTTGTCAAAGTTAACAAATCTCAAAGTGTTTTACCATGAAAACAAAAAAACTAAACAAACAAGTGGATATTGGGACCCAGAAATTAAACCGGACTCGTTTTTACCTTAACGGGTGTTGGTCTGGCTGTGTGGTCATTTTAAGACGTGACAGGGGGGCATTCAGAATGCTGGAGCCCCCCCCCTCGCAGCAAAACGCATAAATATCTTGCTTTACTCACCTTCATACCGGCGAGAACGGAGTCCCGCAATTGGCTGCTGGGCGGTCAATCGCGGGACTCGCCGCTGGCTCGTTATGAAGGGGAGTAAAACAAGCTGTTTATGCAGTTTGCTGCGGGGGGGGGGGGGGGCTCCAGCATTATGGATGCCCCCCCTCACTTCATATAACAACCACACAGCCAGACCAACACCCGTTAAGGTAAAAACGGGTCCGGTTTAAGAGAATAAAAAAAATATATATCACACATAGACAAATATACATTAAAAAAAATGAGCAGCACAATTATTAAGCACTAATACGCAACACAGGGAGGAAGAGAACATCTGGGACTAAACATCTGAAAAAAACAATACTGGAGGTGACCTGGTCTTAGGATATCCCCAAGAAAACACGACACCTAAAAATAAGCACCTACAAATAAACGACATCTAAATATTTCTCCTTTGTTTACGGTTTCTCATTTAAGCTTCTGTGTTTTAGGCAAATCTCTATTCTCCGGTGTATTCCCCGTCACCTGAGTCATATGACAGTGAATACACTCCAAAATGGAGAATAGAGATTCGTCTAATCCACAGAAGCTGGAGAGACAAAATCGCAATTGAGAAACAGTAAAGAAAGGGGAGAAACATGGGGGACATTGGGACCAGTAATGGGCTTTAGTCAGTCCAAAGCACATGGGACAGGGCCAAACAGCAGAATTTTAGACGGAAGAAATTATACGCTCACAAGCCATTAGGTGTGCTTCGCATGCGTGCAAAACCATGAATCAGGCGCCTAGGTGCATGCAGAATCGTTGGCGCTTGGTTTGAGGTTTTTCAGGCACACGACCATGAATCAACCCTTAGGTAGACTTCCAAAATAAGCAATAGATCTGCTCCACTATGGGCCTGGCTCTCTATATATTCGTGTTGCATAGCGAGACAAGCTTTCAGGCAATAGCACTTCATCATGTCACCATCAGCATGCTGACCCAATAAAGGGATGTTGTCCGAAAGCTCGCCTCACTGTGCAACACTAATAAAGGGTCCAGGCCCCTGGAGCAGATCTATTGGTTTGTGCTTACTTTGAACTAATGCAAAGACAAACACACATGATTCTACTGGTCACTGCTTGGTGCTATTCTGATCTTTATTCTTGGTGCCCACGCGGTTGACACTGCTTTTTAGAAACTGATCTAGATCGGTCATCCCTTCGCTGCAGAGAAATTTCGTGTAATCATCCCACCGCTGGCCCTTAAGGAGATGGAGGTGAAACATTTTCTCCTCGGAACCAGTTGCCTTTAGAAAAAAGGCTGAGAAGGTCATTAGGGCTGGATGGAAAACAATGCTGAAGGTATTTTTAATAGCGCGAACACCTGATTTTTCAAGGACCTCTGGCTCTATCCGGATTCCTTGTGGATGCGTGTCAAGGCTAAAGGGTTGCGCAGTCCAGAGACACCCGACCATAGCAGTTAAGTATTGGTTATACAGTTTAAATGTTTGGCTGTGAATATTTAAAGGGACCTTAGCAGCTTTTTGCTGCTCCTCTCTTCTCCGAGCTATCAGGAGGTTATCTCTATACCTGTACATAACGTAACAGAGGTGATTGAGGTTGACACAGTCGGTGCAGAGCAGAGCCGGGTAGAACACGCCAGGCGGAGGCAGGACAATCACAGGTAAGGAATAACACACGTACAAATCAGAAACCAGCGTATAGAAGTCCAGGATCACGTGAAGGAGGAGGGGGGCATTATGCATCTGCAAGCCAACTGTACACAACTTGCCGGTGAAGTGGATGACATTCTCCACAGAGGTCATCAACCCGGACATGGTGTCGTTCATGGTCTCCACATCCTCCATGCAGCACGAATGTTGTACCGCCCAGTTCCGCAGGAGACGCGTCAGACATCTCAGCAAGTCCGTTTTAAAAGACAAATTGGACGGGATGAAGAGCTGGGCCAGCGTCTCGCACAGGGGCCCTTCGAATTCCGGAAAGGAGTAAAGCGGGATCCAGCTGATCAGACCGAGTATCTGCGGGCGGTGGCAGCCATTCCAATGCTGTAAACATTTGTAGAGGAAATCTTCCGTTCCCGAGAGCCCCTCCTGTAGAAACTCCTGGGTGGCGATGATGGTGTCGAGGAAGGACGCCACCTCCTCCTGGCACAGCTTCTTCCCGTTGTACCAGGCGCACTCCTCCTGCAACGTGAACGCCAACCAGTAGTTGAGCCGCAGCAGCGAGTCGTCCTCTTTGGTGCAGTTGATGTAATGTAACAGTAGGGGGCATTTCAGCACGCAGGCCATCTGCGCAGGCAGCTCCAGCCTTAGAATATTTTCCAGCAGCTGAGAGAAAGTTTCCAGCTTCTCCACGGGGAAGGTCTTGGCTTTGGAAAAATAGTCCGACACCTCCGAGAGGTCATCGTTCAGCAGCGTGGCGCTGCGCACAGGCACGTGCGGGTTACTGTTCCATTTTCTTTTATAGGCCCGGTGGGGCAATTCTTTCGGAGGCGCCAGGAGGCTGCCGTTAAGGGGGTCTCCGTTTTTTCTGGCGACGACCTTTTTTAGGTCAAAGAGGGGCTTGGAGTTCTTAAAGTAGTTTTTGACCCTGCTGGGTAAGCTGAGCGACACCAGCTCCGGGCAGAAGACTTTGTAGATGGATAAGAGGCCCAGGATGTGGGGCTGGAGGCCCTTGCGGCTCTGGAGCTCCAGGAGGCTGCGCACCCGGTAAGCGCGCACGTGTTCCCGCTTGGTGAGCAGGTATAAGAGGTGGCACAGGGACGGGCACAGGCGGTCATCCGGGAGCAGGCAGAAGAAGAAGTTGTACAGGCAGGACAGGCTTTCTTTGCTAGGGATCAGGTCGAACACAGAGATCAGCCATTGGAGGAAGAAGACCTGGGTGCGACTGGACGACCGGCCCGAGGTGAAGAGGGACACGGCGGCCATTAACGTCTCCTCCGGGATGTCGGACGCCGGGACCAGACACTTCAGGATGCGCACGTTGCCCGCTTCGGCCAAGTGCCCGCTTAGAGCCAGTCTGAGGAGAACAATCACGGCGTCGGTGGGGAGGCCTGTGGATTGGCCGGCGACTTCCACCGCGGCGAGGTGCTGCAGCAGCCCGGGGTTACCTCGCATCTGGATCTTGCCGGAGACATTCTTAAAATAGGTCAGAGCGTTGTCAAGCAACACGTTGCTCTGGTCAGATCGCCTCACCCTCGGCCTAAGCTTCGACCCGGGCGTCTGCATTTTTATAAACGGTGTTCCCCTTTATGTTCGATCAGTTATTCTGCAGCGGCCCGGGACAGCCGTGCACGGGAATAACACAGCCGGTCCGGCCAACGAGCCGATAAGCCGGCTACATCCGCGCTACATTCAAAAGTAACACCGCCCTGCAACATTAACCGCGCATTCCTGTGGCGCCTTCCAATGACGCGCTGCGTTCCAGTTCGTGGAACGCATAAGCACAGCGTCTGCTATTGGTGAAACGGCAGGACTGCCCCGCATACGTAGACACCGCCTATGTATGACGCCATGCGTCCCAGGCTGTGGAACGCACCCGCTCAAAGCTGGTGTCACGTGACGGGGGGTGTCTCCCTGTGAGGGCGGGAGTCTCCCTGTGAGGGAGGGAGGCCCAGCGACAATGTTGCCGCGCTGCACAGTGGAAGCGCTGCTTATATGAGCCATGCAAGACGGCCACGCGGCTCTTTTCCTGAGCTGACCATGCTGGTACCTGTAGTAGTGCAGCTTTAAAGCGGAGCAGCGGTGATTGGTCCTCTTACCTCAGGCATCCTGATTTGGGATGCCCCACTGCGTACCGTACAAATTTCTAAGGTGGGAAAGAGGACAATATGGAAATTAAGCCACGCCCCCAATTCTAATTGAGGGATGGCTGGGGGAAAAACCTTTAAAGATTACAGAAATATAAACACTTTGAATGGGCAAATGAAATTTATTGTTGCAGATCTGCATGTTACACCTCAAAGAGGGACAAATGAGAACAACGAGGGACATTGACTCAAAAGAGGGACACTCCCTCCAAATGAGAGACATTTGGGAGGTATGCCGCAATGTTTGAATCTCCCCCCTCCAGAAACATACCTCCCACATGTCCCTGATTTGTCCATGTCCCTCGTTTTCTCATTTGTCCCTCTTTGAGGTGTAACGTGCAGATCCGCATCAATAAATGTTTCATTTGCCTATTCAAAGTGTTTATATTGTTGTAACTGTTACAAGCTATCTCCTATCCATCCCTCAATGAGGGGGTGTGGCTAAATTTAACAATTGCCCCTCTTTCCCACCCTGGAAAGTTGAAAGAAATGTCCAGAAAAGCTCACCTTGCCTAGGTCCCACAGAGCATGTGCAGGACTCGTCCAATCAGAGCTGTATGCCGTGCTTACTAAATGTAAATGCGGCTCTATTTACACGCAGATCTTAGCAATAGGGACTGGGGGCGACCATATCACCTGGGGCGCCCTCCTGTCTCAGTCTATCTAAATGGCCAGAACGCAGGAGTGCGCCTCGGGTCAGAGATGCTGGGGATGACGCCAGTATTGTTTACATTGTGGGGTGGGGCATGTGAAAAGGTTATGTGGTGACCTGGGGGTTTGGGTTTAGTCCCGCTTTAAAGTGTAATAACCACCACATATCGGCCCTGAAATCTAAAATACTCTCGGCTGTTTCAGTCCTTCCTGGGGCATCCCAATTCTGTGTGAAACCACCCGATCGCCTGAACTGCTCACTTTTCTAGGGCTCCTATGCCTGGCCGCCCTGTACTCCTTGTACTGTACCCTCAGATGGAGGGGCGGACGCTTGCATCGGGCTCCCTATGCTCCCTATTTTGACAGAAACGGGGCTTTATGCTGTGCATTAATATGTACAGTGCTAATGGAGCAAAGCCTGTGCATGTGTAGTGGGAACATCAGGAGGTAAGTTATTAGGGGATGCCCGGGGGCAAGGACCCAGGATAGTAAAAAACCATTCAGGCCATTGGCATTCCAAAATGTGATGTCCCACTGTGTGTATCCCCAGGAATCGCTTAGTACACTCATCGCCATGGATCCCACACCAAGCATTTCGGAAAGGTAGAGGTGAGCGCACATGCGGTGGCACTCGCTCCACTTAACATTTGTTCTGAATGGCGAGGTATCCCAAATTGACATGTCCTAGGCAGAAGGAACAAAACCCAGGATAGTAAAAATAAATCCCTAGTTTTGTGCTTTAAAGTGGACCAAAACCCAGGATTTTGACTATGCTGGGATTTGGACTTTTCCCAGAGGGCACCCCGCTGTGTGAAACCCCCCCAGATTGCCAATGCCAACTCACCTCTTCCAGGTCCTACGGCACATGCGCGGCCGCTCATCCAATCAGCGTGCTTGGAGCTAAGGCCAGCCGCATCCCCCACTTCCCTCTAACAAGGAGCTTGCCTGCGCCAGCCATTCACAAATTCCTGGTGCAGGCACTCACCCTGCTAGAGGGATAGCGGGGATGCGGCTCGCGCATGCGCCATTGGACCAGGAAACAAGTTAAGTGTATGGTGCGACACTTGGGGGTTTCACACAGCGGGGCATCCCGATTTTAGATTCCCCGGGGGGGAACAATCGATCGGTGTGGGTTTAGGTCCTCCAAAGAGGACCAAATACCTGGCAACCAGGCTCTGGAGTCTCAAAGACACCAGGGCTCGGTTACAGCTTGCCCCAGGGGCATCCCGATTTAGGATACCCCACTGTACGACCCCCTGGTTTTGCCTCGGGAATCGATCATACAACACATGCTCAGCCTACCATCGGCATCCCCAGCACTCCTCTATCTGATACACGCAACCCCACTAGCATATCTGAATGGATGAGAGTGGGTGCAAGTAGCAGAGGGGAGTGGCCAGCGGGAGACCCCCGGCATCCCCACATCCATGGACCTGCACCCATACTCCCCCCCCCCCCCCAGCATCCCCACTTCCATGGACCTGCACCCCTCCCTCCTCCCCCCAGCATCCCCACTTCCATGGACCTGCACCCCTCCTCCCCCCAGCATCCCCACTTCCATGGACCTGCACCCCTCCTCCCCCCAGCATCCCCACTTCCATGGACCTGCACCCCTCCTCCCCCCCAGCACCCCCACATCCATGGACCTGCACCCATACTCCCCCCCCCCAGCATCCCCACTTCCATGGACCTGCACCCCTCCTCCCCCCAGCATCCCCACTTCCATGGACCTGCACCCATACTCCCCCCCCCCCAGCATCCCCACTTCCATGGACCTGCACCCCTCCTCCCCCCAGCATCCCCACTTCCATGGACCTGCACCCATACTCCCCCCCCCCCAGCATCCCCACTTCCATGGACCTGCACCCCTCCTCCCCCCAGCATCCCCACTTCCATGGACCTGCACCCCTCCTCCCCCCAGCATCCCCACTTCCATGGACCTGCACCCCTCCTCCCCCCCAGCACCCCCACATCCATGGACCTGCACCCATACTCCCCCCCCCCAGCATCCCCACTTCCATGGACCTGCACCCCTCCTCCCCCCAGCATCCCCACTTCCATGGACCTGCACCCATACTCCCCCCCCCCCAGCATCCCCACTTCCATGGACCTGCACCCCTCCTCCCCCCAGCATCCCCACTTCCATGGACCTGCACCCATACTCCCCCCCCCCCAGCATCCCCACTTCCATGGACCTGCACCCCTCCTCCCCCCAGCATCCCCACTTCCATGGACCTGCACCCCTCCTCCCCCCCAGCACCCCCACATCCATGGACCTGCACCCCTCCTCCCCCCCCCCCAGCATCCCCACTTCCATGGACCTGCACCCCTCCTCCCCCCAGCATCCCCACTTCCATGGACCTGCACCCATACTCCCCCCCCCCAGCATCCCCACTTCCATGGACCTGCACCCCTCCTCCCCCCAGCATCCCCACTTCCATGGACCTGCACCCATACTCCCCCCCCCCAGCATCCCCACTTCCATGGACCTGCACCCCTCCTCCCCCCAGCATCCCCACTTCCATGGACCTGCACCCCTCCTCCCCCCCAGCACCCCCACATCCATGGACCTGCACCCCTCCTCCCCCCCCCCCAGCATCCCCACTTCCATGGACCTGCACCCCTCCTCCCCCCAGCATCCCCACTTCCATGGACCTGCACCCCTCCTCCCCCCCAGCATCCTCACTTCCATGGACCTGCACCCCTCCTCCCCCCCAGCATCCCCAATTCCATGGACCTGCACCCCTCCTCCCCCCAGCATCCCCACTTCCATGGACCTGCACCCCTCCTCCCCCCAGCATCCCCACTTCCATGGACCTGCACCCCTCCTCCCCCCAGCATCCCCACTTCCATGGAACTGCACCCCTCCTCCCCCCAGCATCCCCACTTCCTTGGACCTGCACCCCTCCTCCCCCCCAGCATCCCCACTTCCATGGACCTGCACCCCTCCTCCCCCCAGCATCCCCACTTCCTTGGACCTGCACCCCTCCTCCCCCCCAGCATCCCCACTTCCATGGACCTGCACCCCTCCTCCCCCCCAGCATCCCCACTTCCATGGACCTGCACCCCTCCTCCCCCCCAGCATCCCCACTTCCATGGACCTGCACCCCTCCTCCCCGCTAGCATCCCTACTTCCATGGACCTGCACCCCTCCTCCCTCTAGCATCCCCACTTCCATGGACCTACACCCCTCCTCCCCCCAAGACCCCCACTTCCATGGACATGCAACCCTCCCCAGCACCCCCACTTCCATGAACCGGCACCCCTCCTCCCCCCAACACCCCCACTTCCATGGACATGCAACCCCCCCCAGCACCCCCACTTCCATGAACCGGCACCCCTTCTCCCCCCCCCAGCATCCCTACTTCCATGGACCGGCACCCCTCCTCCCCCCAACACCCCCACTTCCATGGACATGCAACCCCCCCCCCAGCACCCCCACTTCCATGAACCGGCACCCCTTCTCCCCCCCAGCATCCCTACTTCCATGGACCGGCACCCCTCCTCCCCCCAACACTTCCATGGACATGCAACCCTCCCCCCAGCACCCCCACTTCCATGAACCGGCACCCCTTCTCCCCCCCCAGCATCCCTACTTCCATGGACCGGCACCCCTCCTCCCCCCAACACCCCCACTTCCATGGACCTGCAACCCTCCTCCCCTCAGCACCCCCACTTCCATGGACCTGCACCCCTCCTCCCCCCCAGCACCCCCACTTCAATGTACCTGCACCCCTCCTCCCCCCAGCATCCCCACTTCCATGGCCCTGCACCCCTCCTCCCCCCCAGCATCCCCACTTCCATGGACCTGCACCCCTCCTCCCCCCAGTATCCCCAATTCCATGGACCTGCACCCCTCCTCCCCCCAGCATCCCCAATTCCATGGACCTGCACCCCTCCTCCCTCCAGCATCCCCACTTCCATGGACCTGCACCCCTCCTCCCCCCCAGCATCCCCACTTCCATGGACCTGCACCCCTCCTCCCTCCAGCATCCCCACTTCCATGGACCTGCACCCCTCCTCCCCCCCAGCATCCCCAATTCCATGGACCTGCACCCCTCCTCCCCCCAGCATCCCCAATTCCATGGACCTACACCCCTCCTCCCCCCAGCATCCCCACTTCCATGGACCTGCACCCCTCCTCCCTCCAGCATCCTCACTTCCATGGACCTGCACCCCTCCTCCCCCCAGCATCCCCACTTCCATGGAACTGCACCCCTCCTCCCTCCAGCATCCTCACTTCCATGGACCTGCACCCCTCCTCCCCCCAGCATCCCCACTTCCATGGAACTGCACCCCTCCTCCCTCCAGCATCCTCACTTCCATGGACCTGCACCCCTCCTCCCCCCAGCATCCTCACTTCCATGGACCTGCACCCCTCCTCCCCCCAGCATCCCCACTTCCATGGAACTGCACCCCTCCTCCCTCCAGCATCCCCACTTCCATGGAACTGCACCCCTCCTCCCTCCAGCATCCCCACTTCCATGGACCTGTACCCCTCCTCCCCCCAGCATCCCCACTTCCATGGAACTGCACCCCTCCTCCCTCCAGCATCCCCACTTCCATGGAACTGCACCCCTCCTCCCTCCAGCATCCCCACTTCCATGGAACTGCACCCCTCCTCCCTCCAGCATCCTCACTTCCATGGACCTGCACCCCTCCTCCCCCCAGCATCCCCAATTCCATGGACATGGACCCCTCCTCCCTTCAGCATCCCCACTTCCATGGCCCTGCACCCCTCCTCCCCCCAGCATCCCCACTTCCATGGAACTGCACCCCTCCTCCCTCCAGCATCCCCACTTCCATGGCCCTGCACCCCTCCTCCCCCCAGCATCCCCAATTCCATGGACCTGCACCCCTCCTCCCCCTGGCATCCCCAATTCCATGGAACTGCACCCCTCCTCCCTCCAGCATCCCCAATTCCATGGACCTGCACCCCTCCTCCCTCCAGCATCCCACTTCCATGGAACTGCACCCCTCCTCCCCCCAGCATCCCCACTTCCACGGACCTGCACCCCTCCTCCCCCCCCTCCCCCCCCAGCATCCCCACTTCTATGGATCTGCACCCCTCCTCGGGCAGACAGTGAAGTCTATCTGGCTAGGTGAGCACATAATGTAGAGGTGGCGGGTTTTGCCCTCTTTCAATCCAAGTGGCACTTTTCTAAAACAGACACCAGGTGGCAGCGATGTCCTCTACTTCTGCACTCGGGTATGATTATATGTATACTTCTTACTAACTCCATTCATAATGGCCTTAGCTGACCTGACTTCAGATCTGACATCAGGTTGGCTAAGAGTTGTGAATAGAGTGTCCCACTGGCCACTTATCCGCGTACCAGAGTCAGCCATTCAGATATGCTTGGTGCAGGTTATGCGCCTCAGCTAGAGGGATAGCAGGGATGTGGCCCATCTAGGCGCCTTGGGATTGCTGGCTAAGTAGGCATAGTGAGAGATACCGGGAGTTTGAAACAGTGGGGCATCCCAAATCAGGATGTTTCAGGGATTAGAACATTGGCCTCTTGTGTTGTACCTCTTTAAATTGGAACAAAACCTTGGAGTTTCACACATCAGGGCAAACCAAATTGGGATGCCCCACAAAGTGAGAGACCACCAACTCGGTATTGTGCCCATGAAGGCTGCATTACTAAGTCCCTGGATTACACATTTTAAAGTGGACCAAAATCTATGTGAAACCCTGCCAGTCACCCAATATTCGTACCTATTCAATCCAGTGGCGCATGTGCAGCCACATCTCTTGCATGTTTCTGGGGCTCTGCATGGCCGCACCAACAATAACTGGCCACGCCCAGCCAATAGATGCAGGGGGTGCCGCGTGCCGATCGCAAGTGCAGCTAGGATTCCATTCAGCTTCTCCAGCTGCACATTAATAAGCACAGCCGAAGAAACTGATTGGAGGAGAGCCGCACCCGCACTGAGAGAATGGCTGCGAGGTATGTAGACTGGGCAATCTGGGGGGGGGGGGGGGTTTATTCAAACTGACATGCCATTCCAGGGGGACAGACCAAGGCCCGGGAGAGTCTTTAAAGCAAACCAACAGTCAAAAATAAATTAAACCAGAATAACACAACAAACAGTGCTCATATCTATCCATTTCAAGGGCAATTTAGATTGCTGCACATAAAAAATAATTCATCTGGGCTTCCTGTTACTGTGCATTGTCAGTTGGGAGAGGAAGTTCCAAAATGGCCGCTACCTTACTTTTCCAACTGTGCCAGGCTATGGCTGGTTTAACCCCCTAACTGTCCTAGAAAAAAGAAATGGGTCTCCGTTAGCAGGAGAGCAGTTCCAGGCGCACCGTGCACAGTGTGAGGTCTTGGGACACAGGATGAGGGGACAGTAAGGGTCTACAGTCTGCTCAATGATCTCCTAAAGCAGACCTAAAGTTCATATGGGCCAAATGCCTCCCCTTGCCCCCATTGGATGCTTGTCTGCTTGAATCCCCATAGGAAACTAGAAAATCAGTCAAAATGTCCTATCGTAATCATGGCAGACAGATGCTCAACCATCAATAGAAACTCCAATTTCCCAGCATTCCACTGGTCACACAGGATGCACAGTGCTGGTGCACAGCCCAGGCGAGTATTCCTGGCCAATGTCTTCACCATGTTAGGTGGTGTAGGAAAGCTTGTTGTTGCAGGACAGGCTCCCCCTCAGCGAGTATATGCACCTCACCCGGGCTGTGCAGAGATACCCCCATCCCAGCAGTGCTCTGCCACATAGGAAACAGGAACGGACAACAGGACTGCAGACTAGTTTTCTTGACTGCAGGACTCTACGGAGGGGAAGGGGGGGGGTTACCTTAGCGGCATTTAGCTCAGGTTCTGGCTGACTATACTAACTTTACCAGATGCCCCGCTTCATTTTATCCCACTATTTCCCAAAAACTCTGGAGACACCTATATGTCCCACTTTGCTGACATGGGGAAACTGTTTCACCAAATGCAGGAAATCTGGTCAGTTTGCAACTGTCCTGACTCCACTTCTGTGGACGTTTCCTCCAGGGCCAGGCAGCAAGTAAAAGATCTGCTTACCTTACCACCGGAAGGCGCCGCCTATTGTCCTCAAACGGCCACGTTTGGTGAAGCGAGCTCCCATTGAAAAAAATGGAGGCCTCCTTACATTATGAACTTCCGTGTACAGAGGCTCCCATTGTTTTAAATGGGAGCTGGGCCATACAACCACTCATCACTCGTAGGCCTGCACGGTTATGTGGCTGCCGGCACTCGGCCAGACAGCAGCTACGTGACCGTGCCGACCAATGAGCTCTGGATTTATATGGGGGACTGAGGAGAAAGGTAAGATTATTTCCAAGCCAGCCGGCAGCTACGTGACCGTGCCAGCCAGTCAGAGTGCTGGATTTATCCAGGAGACTGAGACGAAAGATCTCTTGCACCGTTAATGTGTAGGGAGGCATCTGCAATCAGGGTGCCTCCCTGTGCCCGGTACAACACCCAGTTTATAAAAATTGGGTTTTGATCTGGTTTAAAGCAAGTAAATATCCCCCAACCATAAACCTCACTCAAAAACTGGTATAAGCAGTCCCACTTCAAGCCCCCCCCCCCCCAAAAAAAAAATGGTCAGTTTAGACTACAGTATAACCGTGTGAATTGAAAAATCTGAGTAAATGGAGTTAAAGAACAAAATCTGGATAGCAGACTCTACAGATGTCCATCCTTGTCAGGACACTTGGAAAAACCGGTCAGATTCATAAGGGGTGGGGTTATTTTCCCACAGGCAAGACAACTTTAAAAAGATATAATCATCTTTGAAGAATTAGAGACCATGGCTTCCATATTACGCAAATGAAAGCTGCACCGCGCCCAATTCAATTAAAAAATGTGATATAATATATATGAATGATCCATCTGCAGTGCAAACATTAAACACATCGTAATCTAAAAGCTATGAAAATGTTGACTATTTTTATGATGTCTCCTCATAAGAAAGGTGGCCCCACAAAGACAATAAATACACTGAATGTGCAAGTAAATTTATCAATACTTTAAAGCTGAGGGGTGCAGTGATAAATACATGGGGCCCATTAGGTCACAGGGGCCCCTGCTAGTGGTGCACCTTCACAGTGTTATCCAATTTGTGCTCACATGGCATTATGTACAGAAATAATCACTATTTGCTCTGTACTGTGTGTTTTGCTTGTAAATTGTATTTCGCTTAGATAAAAATGGGTATCCCAGGGCCTGAATGTGACATGATATTCATTCACATATATACTATCACAGACCTGGGCATTGTAAGGCCCCAGGGCCACATACGGCCCTTTGATTGGCTCTGACCGGCCCGCGACCAGCGTTCCCTGTAAGGTGCGCAGCCACGCACTGCCGATGCCCCCGATCAGTCCCACCCACTGTCCGCGCAGTCTTGCCAGAAAAGATAGTGCCGGGGTTGAACAGCACTTTCACCCCTCTGTAGTGAGTCTAATGTAGCGGGGGCGTGTGTGGATTAGAGGCTGCTCTCCTATTGGACAGCTCCCTCCTGCAGGTTTGGCTGTGGGCGGAGTTTCTCTTCCCACCCTTGGCCTGTACTGTGTGGCATGTGTCAGTCGCAGCGGAGCTGACGCCGGAGATCAAGGTCTCCAGCCACTTGTCTGTGCCTGACGTCGCAGGCTGCTGGCAATTGTAGTCCATACCAAATGTGTTACATGCTGTACGCAGCACCTGATGGAGCACTGGCTCTTGTAGTCTATTTCTGGCCAGACCAATGCCTTTGGGAGGGCGGGGGGACCATGCTGCAAGGTGGGAAGGGTTTCACACAGCCTTTTATCCAAGGTCGGCCACTGGTCTCCCCCCCAGGCATCCCAAATCGGGATGCTCCACTTTTTGAAACCTTTTTACTCAGTAGCAACGTGAAAAAAGGCGGACTCCTCTGAAAGCAGAACAAAACCCAAAGCGGCCACTGGTCTTCCCCCTGGGTATCCCAGATCAGGATGCCCCACTGTGTGAAACCCTTGTTACTTAGTAGCAACTTGACAAATGGTGGACTCCCTTAACGCCTTAAAGTGGAAATGAACCCAGAGCGCCCACTGGTCTTCCACCTGGGCATCCCAGATCGGGGCTTTGTTCCACTTTAAGGGAGGGAGTCTGCCATTTTTTCATGTTGCTACTGAGTAAAAAGGGTTTCACACAGTGGGGCATCCCGATCTGGGATTTCCAGGGGGAAGACCAGTGGTCACTCTGGGTTTTGTTCTGCTTTATGTGAGGGAATCCGCAATTTTTCACATTGCTACTGAGTAAAAAGTGTGAGCAGCGCTGTGTTACTTTAATAATCAAGTAAAGGAGGGGGGTTATTCCATCCTAACCTGATTTGGTCATGATGTTTTAAAGCAGACCAAAACTCATGTAACCCAGCACTATGGAGTGTGAAGGAATCCAGGGCTGGGTTTCAGGCATCATGCCTCTGGAGCCTCCCAATTCGGGATTCCCTGCTGTGTGAGACCTCACTGGACACAAAAAAATGTGGTTTATTTAATAAATTACATTTTTTTTAAGGCAACCTCACTTTTTCATTGTTTAACTATAACATATACTCGTACCAGCTTGCCAAAACAATGCTATTTACTGCTTTTTATAAAGAAATACAATTAATATTATGCAGAATTGAGTTCAGCCTTTTGGCCCGGCCCTCCACAATATTTTTAGTTTCTCATGTGGCCCCATGGAAAAAATAATTGGCCACCCCTGTACTATCATATAGTGCAGATACTGTATTATCCATGAATGTTTCGGAATCGCCACGAGAAGCTCAGATATACCATTTCCTTATAGGCATAGTGCAAGAAACATCAGTGTCTTATTGGTCTGACAGAGCCCCACCAGTTAGAGGTGAGTATCTGCACAGCTGTGAGGGGGTGGGTTACAGTAACAACGGACCTACTAGGGCCTGTCTTTGGGGTGTGCAGTTTGGTGCAGTTATTAATAAGTGTATATTCCTAAATGCCCCTGGGGAGGGGGGTGCGGCTCCCACTAACTTGTGGAGGGGGGAGCAAAAGCAGACCAAAAGTGAAAATACACTTTTAGTCTCCTTGGATATGTCCTACAGTACATTCCTTGGGACAAGGTGTAGGTGTTAACAGAAAATGTATGGATGGCATGGTTGTATGGATGGTAATTCCAGCACAATATCTTTAATATTAAACGCAGATCAGAACACAATTGTGAACTATAAATACAAGAATTAATTCATGTGGGAAAAAGAGTAAAGCTAATATCAGAAATATTATGCCTAGATAGTCTCTCTTTGAGATGGTGTCTGTAATGTAATATGAGCAATAATGTAAACAAAAATATATATTTTATATTTTTCTGATGCATTAGGGCACTGAGGAAGCCATTACTGGCGAAACATGTTTGCCCTGACTGCTTTGATCAACATACCAGTAAGATAAATGAAATTAACCATATTGGTCCAGCGTGATATTGCTGTGTATACAAACAATTTGTGAATACCTTCAGTTGCTACTGTTAACTTCTTTTTATCCATTTGTATGTTTTGTATGTTTTCTAATGATGTTTGTAACAATGCTGAAATAATAGTATGTCTGGATCAAAATGGATCCTGTCTTTTTTAATTATCAGCCTGAATAAAATAATTATGTTTTAAAGAACTCTGGTGAGGTGTGGTGGGAAAGCTGGGTCTAGGGAATATTGGGGATTGGGCCTAATCCCCAACAATCAAATTGGCATCTGCACTGACTTGATGAAAAAAGGTTGGGAACCCCTTGTCAAGTGTACAGGGCCGAATTATTAGCAGGGTGCAAGGGGTAAAATGGTACCGGGACTTTGCGGTACCACTACTTGGTCTGGTTTGCCCCAATCCAGATGCCTCAGGTTCTCTCCTTTCCAAAAATACCTCCATTGGGTCGTTAACCTCCCTAGGTCTAGAAATCTGTCTGCCATCCTGGGAGTGGTGCATTGATTTCCAGGATGATTTGGAGCTTCGGTTCTCCGGATCCAGGGGGGCTAGAGACTCACTGGAGGTGTCAATAAAAAGGGAGGACTTCAGTTATGCACCTCTGCAAGGCCATGTGCATCCAATTGGGCGGTACCGCAAAGTCCTGATACTGTTGTTGGGTTCTAAAGATCGCTATAGGGTGTGGCAGCTGAAGGTGGTGAGGACTGGAGAGGGCGTTGGCAATTGGTGGACAGTGCCGAGTACAGCACACAACAGGATTCTCCAGGTCAGCAGTGATGTTAGTCAGTAAGGTATGTTGGCTGTTTCTGTATAAGATAGATAAAAAAAATGGTGCCTTGTGTTGCTGTTCACACCCTGACTGGCTGACTGACCTTCCCACCTATTTACCTGCCTACTGAGCCACTTACCTGCCTATTTACCCACCCACATACTATCCTGCCCACCTACTTACATACCTATCTACCTGCCTTCTGACCCACACACCCACCTACCTGCCTACTGACCCACTCACCAATTTACCCAAAGCAAAGGCAGAATCATCAGACCTTGGAGCAGAGGTGACAGTTGCCCACCCATCTGCCTTCCTGCCTGCCCACCTGCCTGCCCTCCTACTAACCTAACTACATGCCCTTCCTCCTACCTACCCACTCCCCTATCTGCCTAACCATCCACCTTCCTACCTACTCACCTACTTATCCAACTATATACGCGCATACTTACCCACCTACCTACCTACCGACCTATGTGCCCACATGTCTACCCACCCACCTGCCTATCCTAAATTCCTATCTGATAGGAATTCCTATCTATTCCTATCTAAATTCCCACATACTCCTCTACCTGACTATCCCCTACCTGCCTGCTCACCCACCTACCTGACTACCCCCACCTACCTACTCTTCTTTCTACCTGCATACCCACCTAAATGCCCTACCTACCCACTCACCTATATGTCTGCCTGCTCACCCACCTACCTAGGAGGTCATCTTTTTCCAAGTATACAGCACGTCCTGTTCCAATAATTCCTTACACTTGGGTTATTCCGCCACAAGGTGGCGCAGTGGACTGCAGAAAGACTTGTGGCCACTCCCGGCCCCATAAATAGCCAGGAACCTCCCACCAATTCCCCAGTGTTTCTCTGCAGTCTGGACTGCGAAGATAGATGATGGCTCTCTATTGCGCAGGGAGCGGGGCTTTCAAGCCTAGGGCCCTGTAGGCTTATTTCCACCCATTTTGGACCCACTGCCTCCCAGCCTCGGCTGATGGTTCGGGTGAAGGTAGGAAAGCACTAGGGTCAGGTATTGAAGGAGCTCTGCTCCGGGCCGCAAGATCCTGTACCAAAGGGAAGCCGGCGAAAGGCTTTCTATGGTGAGCCTCATTGGGATTCCCCAGCCTCGAATCTTGGGTCATTGTTCCCTCTCCCTGTCTCCCCTCCCCTCTAGAAGGTTGTGCGCTCGGCTGGCAGGGGGCGCTTGGGGGGGTCAGTGATTTGTGTGTGTTATTTTTTATTATTGGTGTGTGTGCGGGCCGTTGTACGGCGCTCCGCGGTGGTTAGCGCTATGTGTTTTTTGATTCTGTCATGGTGCTGGCGCCTCACGTGATCACAGTTTCGCGCTCTTCGGGGGGGGGCGGGAACCGCGGTTTGACGCGTTCTGCGACATGCACTCGCGGTCTGCCCCTCTAGGTGCTGCTGCCTTGCGCTTCTGCGACGCGGTCTGCCTGTGCTTTACCTCTCTGGACGATCTGTCCACCTGGTCTGTGAGTCCCTTACTGGGTTTTTTATATTGCTTTACTCTGTATGTGCTGGGGATGTTTATTTTGTACTTATTTTGTCTTGCAGGTGGGTCACCTTTGATTGTGGTTCTCCCGGCCCTGCCCCTTACCAATCTCCCACCTTCCCTAGCGGGCTTTGGGGGGCATCCCAAAAAGGGTGGCTATTGTTAGCTGTGTCCCTGTCCTGGCCGTTGCGCCTGTATCAAAAATCACCATATGGACGCTTCCAGGGACAATGTGCTTGGGGTTCCTTCGGGACAAGCCCAGCTGTGTGTTGCGTGTGGGGTATCCCCGGTTAGTGACGGTGTCAGGGTATGTTTGCCATGCGCCCAGCATGTACTTGCGCTGCAGCCTGGGTTGTCTGCTATGGGTCCCGGTGCTGCGCCCCTTTCTGCTTCGCCTACCCCCCCTGACTCCTAGTGAGGGGCACACTAGCGGGGAGTCTCAGTATGTCTTGGCTTCACTGGTGACCAGCATTGAAAAGCATATTGCTGGGTCAGCCCCATGTAAGGCTTCTGCCAAGAAGCGGGATTTATCTCCCGCTGCTTCCCTATTTCCTGTGGAGGATGAGGGACTTTACTCTTTTTCTGGCCTTTACCCCCTCGAGAAGGGGGAATTATTCTCTGATTCAGAATCCTCTGAGGAACAATCTAAGTTATATGGTGGTACCGGGTCTCCTTTTGGAGAAGACCCATGGTCTTCAGGTGACACTGACAGGTTACTGACTCACATTTTCGAAGTGCTTTGTATTTCCCCTCCTGCCGTGGCTCCACAGCAGCAGGGTGAGCTTTTCCATACTGTTAAACCACGCTTGGAGTTCCCTGAGCAGAATCACTTTAATAATCTGGTGCTCAAAGAGTGGGAATGGCCTAGTTAGCTACCTGGGCTGCCAAAGAGTTGGGACAGGAGGTTTCCCTTTCCTGCTGATGTGGTTAAGCGTTGGTCCTGTCCTCCTGAGGTGGACGCACCCGTCCTAAGGTTGTCTAATACATCAGTCATGCACTCACCTGACACTACTACACTGCGGGATGGTGAGGACCGGCGCATGGATCAGCTGTCCTGTCATGCCTTTGCCTGTGTGGGGACTGCACTGCGTCCGGTTTGTGCTTCTGCCATATCGGCTATTGCTAGTAAAGGGCTGCTTAAGTGTCTCTTAGATGGGGCCTCTGATGACACGGAAGGGGAGGAGTATAGATCTCTCCTACTTTGCTATGAATTTGTTGCATATGTTCTTTCTGCCATGGACAATGCCATTAGAATGTGTGGTAGGACTTCTGCCCTTTTGGTGGCTATACAACGCTCTGTCTGCTACGTCAGTGGGTAGCAGATAATGCTGCTAAAAAGGCTCTCACTGGTTTTCCTTTTAAGGGGCTACGACTCTTTGGTGAACGCTTGGACCTGTTTGCCAGGGGCGGTAGGCTGCCTCAAAGTAGAAGGCCGTCTCGGCCCTTTCGGGGGACTGGTGCCTCTCTCCCTTCCTTCCGCACTTCCAGGGCTGGTCGAGGGGTGTCCTTTGTTGTGCCACGTGGAGACTATTGGGGCAGGGGTAGAGGACGTGGACGTCCCGGTCTCTCATGGGGTCCCAAACCAAAATCCTCCCCCAAGGCCCCTCAGGCATGAGAAGGCGCCCTCACCCATCTGGGTGGGGGGGCGGCTTCGGCTCTTTGCTCACGTCTGGAGGCTACGCATAACAGACAGGTGGATTCAAGAGGTGGTTTCCTCCGGTTACAAGATAGAGTTTGCAGCCTGGCCGCCCCCAAGGTTCGTCAGATCCCGGATTGCTCAAAACCCCCTGTCAGCTCAGGGCTTGTGCCTTGCGGTCCAAAACCTTCTGGATTTGGGGGTCATCTGCCCGGTGCCCTTTAGGGAAAGGGGCAGAGGTTTCTACTCCAACCTATACACGGTTCCCAAAAAGGATGGGTCCCTCAGGCCCATCCTGGATTTAAAGAGCCTCAACAAGTTTGTCAGATTCAAGCATTTTCGTATGGAGACCCTACGCTCAGCAGTCAATACACTGCGCCTGGGCAACTTCATGACCTCTTTAGACATCAAGGACGCTTACCTTCATTTACCAATCTTCCTAGGTCATCAGAAATTTCTCAGGTTCGCTCTGGAGGATCAGCACTACCAATTTGTGGCCTTGCCTTTTGGTATCACCTCGGCTCCCAGGGTATTCACCAAGGTGCTGGCGGGCGTGATGGCTCTGTTGAGATCTCAGGGCATTCGCATGCTTCCTTATTTGGACAACATTCTGATCGCGTCTCAGTCCTTCCATCAGGCAGAACTGGATACCCAGATGGTGGTGCCCACACTAGAGTCCTTCAGCTGGGTGATCAACCATCCCAAGTCTTTTCTGTCTCCGTCACTGGTGAGGTCCTTTCTGGGCATGACTCTGGATACATTTCAGGTCAAGGTTTTTCTCCCTCAACAGAAGGTGGAGAGTCTCAGGCCCAGTTTCTTCTTTCTTGTCCTCATCCCTCCATCCGGCAGGGGATGCAACTGGTGGGCCTGATGGTGTCTTGCTTCGAGGTGGTACCCTATGCTCAGTTTCACATGAGACCTCTTTAGTTTCACCTCTTATCAGTGTGGGATCGGGACCCTGTGTCCCTGGATCAGGTATTTGTTCTGCTCCCCCCCTGGACAGAAGGTCCCTCTCGTGGTGGCTGGACTCAAGGAACCTCTTGGTGGGCAGGACCTTTCTGTCCCCTTGCTGGGAGACTGTCACCACAGATGCCAGTCTGACAGGTTGGGGGGGCTTCTGGAAGTCCTTGAAATTCCAGGGTCAGTGGGGCCCCCAGGAGGCCCATACTCCTATCAACATTCTGGAACTGAGGGTGGTAAGGTTGGTTCTCGCCCAATTGACCCCACACCTTTGGGGTCGGGCTGTTCTGATACGCTCGGACAACCAGACGGCGGTTGCCTACATCAATCATCAGGGAGGGACTCGGAGCAAGCGAGCCCTCAAGGAAGTGTCCCTGATACTGTCCTGGGTGGAAGAGAATGTCCCCTGTATATCGGCAGTTTACATCCCGGGAGTGGAAAACCTGGAGGCAGATTCCTTGAGCAGGGGGATGTCTCGGCTGGGGGAGTGGTCCCTCAGCAACAGGGTGTTTCGCTCCCTGTGCCATTGCTGGGGTGTGCCGGATGTGGACCTGTTTGCGTCCCGTCACAATCACAAGCTTCCATTCTTTGTCTCTCTGTCACAGGACCCTCTGGCCTTCGCCACGGATGCACTAGCAATGCCTTGGAAGGGGTTTCGGCTCCCCTATGTGTTCCCTCTGTTTTCTCTGTTGGGCAGGGTGCTGCGCAAGATAGCCCAGGAAGGGGTGCCAACCATTCTGGTGGCCAAGAAGGGTGTGGTTCGCAGACATCATGCAATTGGCAGTAGATCAGTACATCCAGCCCAAGGATCCAGACCTGCTCACTCAGGGGCAGCTGCGCCATCCCAATTTCCAAACGCTAGCTTTGACGACTTGGCTGTTGAAACCTCCATCTTGAGGGAAAAGGGGTTGCCTGCCTCTGTTGTTGATACCATGATTAGGGCTAGGAAGAAATCCTCGTCCTATATCTACTACAGGGTCTGGCATGCTTACATTGCCTGGTGTGAGCCCAAATCTCTTCCCTGTTGGGTGTTTTCTATTCCCAGGACTCTGGAATTTTTGCAACATGGTTTGGATTTGTGCCTTCAACTTCGTACTCTCAAACGTCATGTTTCAGCTCTGGCAATTTTTTTCCAAAGATCTTTTGCCAATCACCGTTTGGTTAAGACTTTTTTCCAGGGGGTTTCTGACGTGTGTCCGCCACGTAAGCCTATGTTACCAGTTTGGGGTCTGAATCTGGTATTATCTGCTCTGCAGGGTCGTCCCTTTGAGGCTCTCCGTGAGGCCGCTTTGCCCATTTTGACTCTTAAGGTAGCCTTTTTGGTGGCTATCACTTCTGTCAGGCGTGTTTCTGAGTTGGCGGCGCTTTCCATCAAACCTCCTTATTTTGAGCGACACCAGGACAAGGTGGTGTTTCGGTTCAAGACAGATTTCTTGCCTAAGGTTGTGTCTGCTTTTCATTTCAATCAGGACTTCCTTGTGTCCTAATCCTGCTAATTCCAAGGAGAGGACTCTGCATTCTTTAGATGTGGTCAGGGTTCTGAAGTTTTACTTGTTAGCTACTGAATCTTTCAGGAAGCATGATGTTCTTTTTCTTCTTCCTTCTGGTCCTAGGAAGGGTTTGCCTCCGGCTAAGTCCACTATCATCAAGTGGATTCGTCAGGCAGTGGTGCAAGCCTATTCTGCTAAGGGGAAGGAACCTCCCTTCCGCCTTACTGCTCACTCCACTCGTGCTATTGGTGCCTCTTGGCCTCTTGGGCTTTTCAGCACCAGGCTTCTGTTGAACAAGTTTGTAAGGCCGCAACTTGGTCTTCTGTTCATACTTTTTCCAAGTTTTACAAGGTTGATGTTAGGGTCTCAGCTAACGCTGCTTTTGGCCGCAAAGTTCTGCAGGCGGCAGTGGTTTAAACTGCACGCCTTTGCTCTTACGGACACTGCTTTTGGATGTCCCAAGTGTAAGGAATTATTGTAACAGGACGTGCTGTATACTTGGAAAAATACAATTCTGTGAGTACTCACCTGTAGAATTGATTTTGTAGTATACAGCACGTCCTGTTTCATCCCTCCCTTGTTATCATTTTTCTTGGTTACCTCTGTATGGTGATTGTTCTAAAGTTCTTTTGGGTTCTTATCCATTTTTTTTTATTCTCCCGGCTTCTTGTATAACTGCTTGTCAACACTGGAAATTGGTGGGAGGTTCCTGGCTATTTGTGGGGCCGGGAGTGGCCACAAGTCTTTCTGCAGTCCACTGTGCCACCTTGTGGCAGAATAACCCAAGTGTAAGGAATTATTGTAACAGGACGTGCTGTATACTACAAAATCAATTCTACAGGTGAGTACTCACAGAATTGTATTTTTTTTGATGGGTGGGGATCACAGCTCGTTGGAGTCACTGGTAAAGGTGAGTTTATCAGTAACCCCATGTGGTTTCACACAGTGGGACAACCCGCATTAGGATGCCCCAGGTGCAGGCTAGCGGCCAGCCCTGTAATCTTTTAGATCCCATGGCCGGTCAAGGTGGGGGGGGGGGTGTTGTTCTGCTTTAAAGAGGGCCTCTGGTCAAAACAGGCTACAGGTCTAGCAGCTACTTACCTCTTCTGTGGTTTGGGTCATGGCTGCCATGCACATGACTGCTGGCAAGCAATAGAGACAATAAGATGAGTATTAGTTACCTGTTATTAGACTGCCTGTGTAGTGGAGCTCAGATGCTGCCAGAGTTAGGGGAGGCCCACTATAAAATCCCTTTTAGCAAATAAATGTAATATATATATATATATATATATATATATATGATAATGGGCTTTACCTTCTCCCACCAATACGATTCAGGAATAGGCATATGATCAACACGAGCTGATTTCACTTTCATTATTTTGTGAACCTCCGAAGTCAAGTCAGGAAAGTTTCTGTTGAGATCAATATTCTGAGCCGTCATTCTTCCATTGGTCCATCCATTGTAGCCTGGACCCTTGAAGAAAAAAACATTGCTTATGTTTTTAGATATGTCATGACATTTGCATTTTGTATTTAAATCTTGATTTCGGATGCGCGCTGTGTGAAACGCCCAGATGGGCATTAACGGCTTACCTTATCCCAGGCCAACGGTGCATGCGCAGGCTTTCGTCCAATTAGAGCTGTTTGCCGTGCCTATGCCATTCAGGAAATGGCTTTGATTTTTTACACTGGGTAGCGCAAGTGGTCACATCCCCTGTATCTTGGGTCTTTGCACATGCTTCCATCGCAGTCATTTGGATAGGCTGGGGTGGGAGCGCATATGCTGTCCGCTTGTGCTCCCCATTGCAGACTATCAAAGCCTTTTGCCGAATGACATAGGCAATAGCAAATGCCTCTGATTAAATGAGAGCCAGTGCATGCACGTTTGGCCAATCTGGGGGGTTTCACACAGTGGGGCTTCCTAATCGAGATGCCCCTGGGGGCATGAAACAAAACCCATTATAGCCAAAATCCATAATTTCGTTCCGCTTTATATCTAAGCCCTTCACTGCGTGGGACACAAGATAACCTTGTAAATATTTTGTAAATTATAATGGCTGGTTGGGCACCTCTCCCGACAAGCCATTCTTTAGTCTCCAAGATTTAAATTGAAATCCAGTTTTACCTCCTCTGCTGCCAGATCGTAGCCATCTGGGTTCATTGAAGGGAAGAGGTGGATCCTTGTGGTGTTGATTAATGTCTGGATCCTCTCATTGCCAAGTTGGTATTCGGAGCACAGATACTGCGCAAGATAAATCAGCAGCTCTCTGCCCACCACCTCATTTCCATGCATGTTGGCGACATAACGGAATTCTGGCTTCACTGTGGAAACAAAAGTCTAACGATTACACACAACTCATCAATGAAACTCCAACACATCAAAAAATCGAGAGACATGTTCATTTTATGCAAATTATGAAAATATGAAATTAAAATATTTATAACATTTTGTATTGTATGAGCACCATGCGGCAAATACAAGCACTTACAGGCCTCTGCGTGCTATTGATAAGTTTATTAATGGTTGTCTAAGGAATGTTTTGTCCTGCTGAATGCACCAATTAAGACTGGCTTCTGGCTGCTCCCCTGCAACTGCTGACCAATGACGTCTCAGTGGAAAACTCACCCAGAGATGTTGTATAGTGGCATAGTGAAGCCAAATGAGGCACAAGCTGCTCATAGGAGGAGAGCTCAGGGCTATGTAAGTATTATCAGTGTTCCAGGGGGATTCACACAGCCAGTCATCCACAGGAACATCCACAGGATAGTAAAAATCCGGGGGGTTGTTCCTTTTTAAGGCTACTCTGATCTTTCTGCTGGCAAGAACGATGCTCCACATTGTTGAGCTCACAGGTTTAACCCCCCCCCCTGTTCTAATTCAGCCTCTTCAGATTAAAGGATCACAATCTTGTGTTCCAGTAGCTAAAGGGTTTCGGGCAGCATTACCACCTGGGGAGGGGTCATTGTCATTACTGGTGCAGAGGGGGGTTGGCTCTCTCTTTGGGGAGGGAACCAAGATGTGCCTGTTTTTTACCCTGTGTTACAATGAGCTTACCACTGTGTGGATATATACAGTTGTACTGTTTATTGATGCAATTCATTCATATATATTTTTACATTTTTTTCACACATTTTTACCAATACACATATATTCACATATTTGTTTCCACTACATTTTCTACACATTTTTACCTATTCACATATATTTACACATTCGTTCCACTGCTGGTGGTTTCAGCTTGTGTTCAGTCTATTTGACTGCTGTTCAGCTGATAGTCCATTAGTTTGTTTAATAGGTCTTATTGGGAGGGAAGATGGGGGCCACTGTGTGCCTTTCCACTCTCCAATGATCCTTTTTCCATGCAATGTTGGGGGACCCCGTTTGTAGCAAGGTGTCCAGTTTTGGGTTTAGTACCTCCTGTTTCCAGCAAATGCATACGCGTTTCGCTTAGCGTAGCTTCCTCAGTGCATTATGCTTGCATAGTGGGTTTGGCTTGTGCCCGCTATTCCTTCCTAAGGTGGTAGCTGTGTGTCCAGTCTGGGGTAGCCTCCTTATTGGTTATGCTTTGGGGGTCCAGATTCGCCTGCCATGTGGCCTGGTGTCTTCAGAGTCTGGCACCGGGGTGCTGGCCGGCTGTGTGTCTGGGAGACCTCGATGCTCACAGCGTATTTGCTGCTGTGCTGTAGTCCACGGCTGGGCAGTTGTCATTACTGCTGCCAAGCTCTGCTTTGTTCCTCTTTTCCCCTCCCCCCCGCTTGGAATTTCTTAACCCGTTTGGGTTTGAACTGAGGCTTGTGAATATCTGACCTTTCTTTTGCCTGCTTCCAATTAATCTAATTATTTCAGCGTACGTGCAGTTCACTGAATACTGATATTTAAATGTTTGACTAAACTTAGTTCTCCATGTCATGAGTAAGGACTGATGTCCGAAACGCATAGACAAGGAGACCATAAATACTATTTTGATGTTCCTTTTCTCGTTGATGCTTTGATCATGAATGGATTTTAAGATTTGGAAATAAAATCGTGGATATTTTTATGCTGAACGCTAGCTGGCTTTAACTTCTCAAGTTCTGCTGTGTGTGTGTGTTTAGGGGGGATACTGTGAGGAGATTTGTTGCTGATTCCGAGTGCAGATGGGTTCATACAGATAAAGGCATAATGAGGAATGCCAGAGAAATTCATCAGATTAATAGAGCAGCTGCTAAAATACTGTTTCAAAGTAGCAAACAGGAATTTGAAGCTGCTGGTGCCTCTGAAGTCCCACAAACCTCAAGAATCTTGCAGTTGTGCATAAACCTACTATGTGGCCACTACTAACAAGCACCATGAAATTAATGTGGACCAGAACTTTGGGACCCCCCACCCATGCCTCTCTCGCAGCTGCTGGAATTTAAATTACCAGCGGATGAGGAGCACATGGAGCGCAGGTGAGACATGGGGAGTGCCCTAATGCAGAGCTCAGCAGCAGGAATCTACTTTTCAACTTACCTCAACCCCGCGGTCTGTCCATCGGTGGTCAGTGTTCCGCTGTCAAACTGACCACGACCAGGGCTTCAGAAAAATGGCCGTCCCCATGAGTGAGGACACTTTACATTGTAAACTGCTGCAATTCATGGGGCGGCCATTCTTCTGAAGCCCCTGCTGTGGACATTTTGACAATGGAATGCTGACTGACGATTTCAGGGCTGGAGGTAAGTTGTACAGCAGCTTCTGCATCCTTTAGGTGCAGCTAGTTGATGGCTTGCTTTTCCGTGTTCAGGCTGAACACCAAACTCAAAACCCTTGTAATAATTGTTTAAGGTGCGCACTCAAGTAGATCAAAAGCAATTTATTTTTCAAAAATTATATCTTATTTATTATATTCTGTACACTCTTAAAATCACAACAATACACATAGGTATATCACAAAAAATCACATCTCATATACTATAGTCATTATTTACATAGTGCATCATTCAAGGTGTGCTGAGCAATTTAGCCAGAAAAAATATTTCATGTAATTAATGCATATCAAGCAGCACATTAATCAAGCAACAAAATAAACCAATATGAGTCCCAAAGTGCATTGTGCAAGAAATTACTTAAAGAAAATTCATCTCACTATAGACATAATGAAGAGTCACAGCATAAGTACATCGAATATTGCACAAGCCTCTACAGCCTCATATTGCACCTACTCCCATTGTCATTACACACCCCTTCAAAAGAGCTTTGCGAAAGAGCCGACGGCTCGAAACGGCCGTCAGGTGTGGATGCGGGTTTGCAGTATGTGATGGAGGTTTGATTACTATGGCCCTTATTTAAGAAGGGATAGCGGCTGGTAGTGGCTGGTTAATGACAGGTAGCGACTGATAGCGACTGGTCAACACCGGACACGGCACGCAATTACACATTTATCAAGCGGAATCTGTTGAGCGACTGGAATAGCGCCATGTAGCGTCTGATTCATCATTTTTACAGCCTCAGCGAACAGCGCCAGCGTTCAGCCTTGCACAGCGCCAGGTATGACCTCTCGCTACCTGTCGCTCTCCCATACATTTCAATGGACGATCCTTTTCTTCTCTTTAAACGGGTTTTTTTTTTTCAAAAAAATCACAAATAATTCTGTGACCTCTTCTGGCATTGAAAAAGCATTTTTTTTCATAATTTTTTCATTTTTTAAATATTTCCTCAAAAATGACATTACAGGTCTGCCATTAAAGTGTTCATGTTACAATGTTGTTACAATGTTATTCCATATGTTTTCGCTTTGTTACTATTTGACAGATGCTTCAAAACAGACTTTAAACACACCGCCTCCTGCGCTCTGGGCTTCAAACAAATATTTTTCAGCGCCAGAGATTTGTGAAGCTGTTTTTTTGCTGAATATGGTGTGAGTCGGTCGCTATGAGCAGTCGCTACCATGTGCTCCCATACAGCGCTGTACTGGTCAAATAGCGACTCCTCACAATGTATTCACCATTACTGAACAGCGACTGAGTCGCTATAAAGTAGCGACTCACGGGCGAGCACTGCGACTACTAGCGGGCGCTCTGAAAATGCCTGCTACAGACGCTCATCTGTCGCTACCTGCCGCTAATGATGAATCAGCCTGTATGTTTCATGTTGATTATCTTGAATTGTAATGCTTGTAAGATATGTCTTATACTGGATTGAGTTAGTGCTTTTGAAGGGGTGTGTAATGACAATGGGAGTAGGTGCAATATTCGATGTCCTTATGCTGTGACTCTTCATTATGTCTATAGTGAGATTAATTTTCTTTAAGTAATTTATTGCACAATGCACTTTGGGACTCATATTGGTTTATTTTGTTGCTTGATTAATGTGCTGCTTGATATGCATTAATTACATGAAATATTTTTTCTGGCTAAATTGCTCAGCACACCTTGAATGATGCACTATGTAAATAATGACTATAGTATATGAGATGTGATTTTTTGTGATATCCCTGTGTGTATTGTGATTTTAAGACTGTACAGAATATAATAAATGAGATATAATTTTTGAAAAATAAATTGCTTTTGATCTACTTAATTAATAAATAAATAATTTGGACAGCCCTGTAATTAAGGATGCAGCACCCCTCTATACACTTTTAGGTATAATTGAATGGTTGTGGTGTGCTGAACTATTGTGCCTTAACTGAACAGCAAACTCAAACACAGATTTCGGGCTGAAGTCTGTGTTTGGGATTTGGGAACCAGTACGAACCAGAACTTTGCAATTCGGGTTCGCCCAACACTACTTACAGTCCCTGTGGACTTGGACCCTACATGCCACAGAGTGGGCAGGGGGTGTTTAGGGCCACTTTAAGTTATTTCATGGAGAAAGAAGAACTCACGCAATTCATGCTTCCCGGGACTGGTTGAAAACTCAATCACCATGAGCTCTTTCCCCTCGAAGCTGCGCCCAATGCTGTACGCCTTTGCGATATTGGAACATCTGGCCGCCGTCTTCTTCAGGACACCGACCATCTGCGTGTAGCTGTGATGACTAAACTGGATGAAGGTTGGGGTCGTCTGAGGAAGAAGGTCTTCAGCTGTTACTTCCACGTTAACTGAAAAAAGAAGGCAAAATAAAGTTAATTACTAAATGACCAGACTGGGATCTCTTTTATTTCTTTATGAATGAGACTTTAAAGCGATCCTTCACTCTGAATAAGAGTCTATCTTATATGTTTCCCACACCCTATACATACAGATTGTTCACATTAAAAATCATCCTACCTGCATCTACTGCATGTTATGAGGCTTTAAACATCCAAGATGGCGGCTCATGGAGCATCAGGCAGCCTGCAAACAGGAAGCATCTTCTGACTGTGTCGCTCTGCATTCTGGGATTGCTGTCCTTTCCCTGACCCCAGCTCTACTCTGTCTGGCAATAAGGATGGGAGGGTGATTGGTGGCTATAGGGAAGGCAATAAGGACTGGAGGGTGATCAGCAGCAGAAGATGACCCATTTATGGCAGCGAAGCTGAAAGGAGACATCATGTGACACACTACTTTGGGGTCCACTAAGACTCTCTTGCCCAAGGGCCCCCACAAACTTAGAGCCAACCCTGGATAGGCCGTACCTCATTTGCACTGTTCCACCAGTTCCAAGACTGTCTGGGTATCCTTGCCACACAAGAGCAAATCTAGCTAACCAGACACTTAGACGGTGTCAGAGGCAGCGGAAGTTGGGAGCTGGATGGGCAGCCCATCATTTAGTGGCATCTTCTAGCCAGTAGCAAATGGGTTGGAGATCTAGGCCATCCAATCAGTGGGGAGAAGAAGGAAATTCATGTATTGCAGGGTGATTTGGTAGTTTGACAGGGTGACCGAGTGGGGGTGGTCAAAACCGAGGGACTCCCTGAAAAACCGGGTGACCTGGCATCTCTGCCCCTTGCAGTCCAGCTGCCAGGAAAGTGCATCAGACGGCCTGTCCCAATGCAAACTCTGGGTCTTGTTTACTTTATATGTCCAAACCTTGTTTTGTCTGTCAGTGTATGTACTATTGTTGTGTGAATAAATACACAGTAATTATCATTACACTTGTAGGGAAGTGCTTAGTTACCACAGAGTTGCCTGCTGGAGATCATAATGTGAGAGGGCTTGCTGTAGATCTCTAGCTGCTGATTACACACTTCCTGCAACTGTAAGTTGGGGTTTGCAGCCCCTGTCTGAATGTATCGAAGACTATATATAGGACAGACTGCCTGTATGCAGAAGGGAACTAAGCACACGGCTTTCTGACAGGAGCTGTGCTGCTCTAACCCTCATATACAGCCTCAAAGTGGAGCCTGAATCACTTCCCTGATTGCTACACTATTCTCCCGTGTGTTTAGCTACCGGTGTCACATGGGGGATCTTCTGTCGCTGCTCCCTAACTTCTTCATTACCTCCTGCCGCACAGACTAACTAAAGCCTCAGCTGGGGCTTTCATTGTGCTGTTATACTGCATATGGTTTGTTTAAACTTGCAAGTTAACCTTTACTACATAGTTCCTAGTACTGCTTTACTTGACTGTGTCAGTGAATGACTTAGTTGCTGGGAGCAGTAGTCCCTCTGCTCCAAATGTATTGTTTTACTTGAACAACTTGATCTGTTTCCCAGAAAGGTGTTCCCTATTAGTTGCAAATGCCCTATTCTGGGTGGAAGCACTGGCACACCAGCGAAGGCTCAGCATCTCTTTGTTACCAACAGGTTAGCACCATAGCCTGTCTTGAGTGGAGTGTTTACCATCACCCCCCTAAACAGCCCTACACTCGTATTTCTTCTCTTGGTCTAGGCCTGTTTTCTCACATTCCTTCCTTGGCAGCCATGTCTGATGCATGTTCTCCTCATACCCAGTATTTAACCACTGAATACTGTAGCAGGGGCATTATTTTTAGGCATGTATTTATTGTGTCATATCTACTAGCCTGTGGATGATGAACCCACCACGGAGGGTCTTACAATGAGCCTGTTTGGGGCCTGTACAATCCCCTGTATCTAACGGAGCATGCACCAGAGGAGTCCCCGAGCAGCGAATAAAAGTAAAAGTTACTGATATGGCCCATGTCATTTACAGTACAAAATGAGACTTTACACTGGCAGATATTTTCCCTAAGTGAAATACCTCGTGTACAGTAGCGTCAGGGCCTGAAGCTGTGCAATGAAAATGTTTCCAATGGAAAAATATGCTCAGTGATGGTGCAGCCTGGAGGCCAACTCAGCTGACAGGGGATTAATGAGGAGCTTTCTGAGAACCAGCCGCATGCTCTGAGGTCTCAAAGGTATTTGACTAATATGGGTTAACAGAACAGTTTCTAGAAGCTCATGCAGTGACCCATGTTCTATCATACTGATGTGTTATGGTACTATTTATGGCACTATAAAAGGGACAGTCCAGGCATGAACAAATACAAAGTTATACTCTCTTTCTGTCCTCAGCTGTTCCATCCTGTTCTGTTGTGTTCTGGTATCATGATGCCGAGATCACACTCCCTACCATCCTGCACCGATCTCCATTAAAGTGGACCTTCAGCATCATTTAAAGCAGACCTTCACCCTGAATAAGAGTCTATCTTATATGTTTCCCCCACCCTCAACATACAGATTGCTCACATTAAAAATCATCCTACCTGCATCTACTGCATGTTATGAGCCTTTAAACATTCAAGATGGCAGCTAATGGTGCATCAGGCAGCCTGCAAATAGGAAGTGTCTTCTGACTGTGTTGCTCTGCATTCTGGGAATGCTGTCCTTTTCCTGACCCCAGCTCTGCTCTGTCTGTGCAAAGCGCAGCTATAACCCCGCCCCTGTACTTTATCCCACTCTCCTCTCCTCAGTATGTGTGATGCTTCTGAGTCAAGATGGTGGCGCCCGTATCCTAGAGTCCTGAACAGGGTTGCAGCCCAGCGGGGGAAAGAATAATAAGTAAGTGACTAAAACTCAATATATATTCATTTTAGATGCTGGGGAACGTTTTTCTAAGGGTTTGGGCTTTTCATTAAATGATGCTGAAGGTCCGGTTTAAAGCGAACCTTCAGCATCATTTAATGAAAAGCCCAAACCCTTAAAAAACTATTCCCCAGCATCTAATATTAATTAACGTTTTTAGTCACTTACTTTTTATTCTTTCCCTAACTGGCCTGCAACTCTGTTCAGCACTCTAGGATACGGGATCCACCATCTTGGCTCAGTAGCATCACACATACTGAGAAGAGAAGAGGGGTCAAAAGTGCAGGGGGCGGGGCTATAGCTGTGCTTTGCATAGACAACGTAGAGCTGGGGTCAGTAAAATGTCAGCAATCCCAGAATGCAGAGCAGCACAGTCAGAAGACACTTTCTGTTTGCAGGCAGCCTAACACTCCATGGGCCGCCATCTTGGATGTTTAAAGTCTCAGAAAATGCAATAGATGCAGGTAGGATGATTATTAATGTGAGCAATCTGTATGTACAGGGTGGGTAAAACATATGAGATATAAGAGCCTCTTATTCAGGGTGAAGGTCCGGTTTAATGACCAAGGTGCTCCTCTCTACATGTCCACTCTGGGCAGCAGGGAGCAGCAGCAAGTTTTCACACACCAAAGCGGGAAGGAACAAAAGCATAGTATAGCTTTTTTTTAATGCATGTCTGGGTAGGGACTTTAAATAAATATCTATATTTACCTATTTGGTCAACCTACTACAGGTTTTTAAGAACAAGTTATTATACAGTTAGAAATACTTTCTTCAAGACCAAGTAAAGAAAAAGAAAGAGGAAGGTACATTTCACCAACCAAGGCCCTTATTTATGAAGGAATAGCGACAGGTAGCGACTGGTGAGCGGCCGGTAATGACGCTCACCGCCACGAGAACGCCGGCTCCCCACCACAATCACACATTTATCAAGCCAATCCTGCTTAGCGACTGAGATAGCGCCATATAGCGACTCATTCATCATTATTCCAGCCTCAGCCCACAGCGCCAGCGTCCGACCTTGAACAGCGACAGGTATGAGCTCTCGCTACCTGGCGCTCTCCAATGCATTTCAATGGAACAATCTTTAAATATTAATAATTAATTGTTATTAATTTTTTTTTTTTTTTTTTTTAAATGTGAAAAATTCTGTGACCACTTCTGCCATTTTAGATAATAAATAAAAAAAAATTGTACGGAATTGATATTACAGGTCTGATATTAATGTATTCATATTACTAAATTATTTAAAATACTTTTTTTTTTGGTTTCCAAAAATATGGTGGTTTGGGGGTTAAAAAACTACTTTTAACACATCGCTCTGGGGTTTAAACAAGCATTTCACAGCGCTTGAATTTTTTGAGCGTGATTTTTTGATGAATATGGTGGAAGCCGGTCGCTCTGACCAGTCGCTATCATGCGCTCCCATACATCGCGGAACCTGTCAAATAGCGACTCGTAACGTTGTATTCAACATTACGCCACACCGACTGAGTCGCTGTCAACAACCGAACAACGGCCAAGCACAGCGACTACTAGCGGGCGCTATGAAAATACCGCTACAGTCGCTCAACTGTCGCTACATGTCGCTATTAATAAATCAGCCTCCAAGTGTTAGACACATGCTGGTAGGGATGAACCTTATACAACCTTATACATGCGCAGCACCAGTGTTCTGCGTGTGTAGGACTCACAGCAGCAGCAGATTGCAGGTAGTGAAAAATGCTTCCATAAAACACACATTTTCTATTATAAAATAATCTATCGTATTACGTATCAGTAAAAAAAAAACAAAAATATAATAAATAACTTCCACCTATAAAATAAAGTATACAAATAACTTCCCCTACCCCAACATCCTTAGTTGAACTTGATGGACATGTATTTTTTCAACCGTATTAACTATGTAACTATGGGCCTTATTTATGAAGGGATAGCGTCAGGTAGCGCCTTATTAATGGTAGCGACAGGTGAACGCCGGACACGGCAGCAATTACACATTTATCAAGCAAAATCTGTTGAGCGTCTGGGATAACGCCATGTAGCGTCTGATTCATCATTTTCACAGCCTCAGTGAACAGCACCTCTCGCTACCTGTCGCTCTCCCATACATTTCAATGGACGATCCTTTTCTTCTCTTTTAACTGGGTTTTTGTTTTTTTTTTCTTTTTTTAAAAAATCTCAAATAATGTTGTGACCTCTTATGGCATTGAAAATGCAGTTTTTTCAAAAAATGTTCATGTTTTATATATTTCTGCAGAAATGACATTACAGGTCTGCCATTAAAGTGTTCATGTTACAATGTTATTCCATATGTTTTCGCTTTGTTACTAGTGGATAGATGCTGAAAAACAGACTTTAAACACACCGCCTCCTGCGCTCCGGGCATCAGAGAAGCATTTTTCAGCGCCAGAGTTTTGTGAGGCTGTTTTTTTACTTAATATGTTGTGAGTCGGTCGCACTGACCAGACGCTAACATGCGCTCCCATACAGTGCTGTACTGGTTAAATAGCCCAACCCCATCTTAGTCCTCCAGACGTCATTCTGAGGGGAGGAGGGTCAAAGCGCAGCTCGCGAATGAAGAAGCTCCTGGCTCCATGTTTTATGCACAGGGAGCTCCATTTATACAAGTGCAAGCCGGCTTTACCTAGCTCAGGGGGTAGGAGGGACACCCCAATTGGCTCCCTCCCAGGATGGGGAAAGGGGGTCCAGCAGTCACATGGGTCTCTCACAGGACACTCTGGCTGCACATTCCCCATCTGCGCCATCGCCCATGTTACTAATAAAGGATGAACCCCATATTGACCAAGTAGGACCTTCCCAGCCCAAGTTAGCCCAAAACTTTTTTAGTCACTTATTATTCTTCCCCCCCCCCCCCCGGGCTGCTACTCTGTTCAGGACTCTAGGATATGGGCGCCGCCATCTTTACTCAGGAGCATCACTCATACTAAGTAGAGGAGAGTGGGATAAAGTACAGGGGGTGTGGTTATAGCTGTGCATTGTACAAACAGAGCAGAGTTGGGGTCAGGGAAAGGACAGCAATCCCAGAATGCAGAGCAGCATTGTCAGTAGACACTTCCTGTTTGCAGGCTGCCTGATGCTCCATGAGCCGCCATCTTGGATGTTTAAAGGCTCATAACATGCAGTAGATGCAGGTAGAATGATTTTCAGTGTGAGCAACCTGTATGTACAGGGTGTGGGAAACATATATGCTCTTATTTAGGGTGAAGGTCCACTTTAAGCTTAATAAAATATCAGCCTGCCTCCAGCTCCCACCCGGGGGGGGGGGCGGAATCTGTCTTCCAGACCTCTAGCATAAATCCAGGGGGAGAAATTGCTTTCTTTGAAACATACAGAGGAGCTGATCTGTGATTGTGGTGTATCCGACCCAACAGCTCTTCCATCCCTCGGAATCTGAAGACTTTGCATTCCTATATGAGGTGTAGGATTTTCTCACATGTATTTTATAACTAGTTTCTGCACATGTATGTATATTGTTTTTTTATTATTTGTATTTTTATTATTTTATTAAAATTTTCCAACTAAGCACTGGCCTACCTTTTTGGCAATTAAAAAACTCCCAACATGCTTCACTTGACATCATCAAGCCATCATCGGGCTTCATCAGACATCATCAGGCTTGATGATGTCATTTTAAAGGGACGAAACACGCGTCGCCAGGATATTTTAACTAGAGGATTGTCATCATTTCATATGCTGATCTTTGAGAGAAGTTTGGAATCGCTTTTTAATCTACAAATAAAAGAATCTTGACACTGGACGACCTGAGATTGAAGATCCTGTAAACTCCCATAGAGCTTGTTACAGGCACATCTTGACCATGGCTCGGACTGGACGGATGGCACATACGAGCTACCTGAGCGCTTACCGGCGGGATAACCATTGTAACAAGAGGCTCGACAGGAAAGGTCTGGGTCTCCTAACCAATCCCAAGGGTGAGTCGTCTCTATATTTGTGTCTGTGTTATATTAGCTTTTACATTGAGGTCTGGGAGTCACTGTCCCCATAGGACAGAGGACTCAAAGAGCAAAGCTAAGGGAACACTGAGTGTGAGTTTGTGTTTACTAGTAACAAAAATAGCACACTGAATTAATCCCTCTAATCTTTTATTGTATGTGTATTTCACTTACTGCAGTGGGAATGTGAAATGAAGAGCTTAAAGGGTTTTGGTTCAGCGTTGTATTTTGTTTTATATATACTCACTGGTTTAGGGGAGGGTGGTAGTATGGGGGGATATGCCGGATAATGAGGCAGCTAGCTGGCCGGTCCTTATTTTTGGACACACATTCATCACGTGGACGGCTTGGAGAGGGCGTTACGAAGTAGTGGCACACAGCTGGGCTTGCTTGAGGACCGTGCAAGGCTGAAGGGATGATGGCTACAACTCTGGGGTAGACATGGCTACAGAGATAGTCACACCTGGGCGGTTAGTCCTGTTGGGATTCGAGCCAAAGGATCGGAGGAGTGTAGTAGGCTTCCGCCTGGGTTGGTGTGGGATGGAAATGCCCCCGCATTTTTTTTTTTAATTTAACATGGCCTAAGCGTCCAGCAAAATTGCTTAAAGGGAAAGCCCACGTTCGATGGAATTTTGGAAATGATTGTGTGGCAAAATGATGATAAAATTGCTGAGCTGATCTAGTATTTTTTTACTTTTTCTAATGTTAGCTAATGGAAGTAGTTTTCATCTGTTGCTATTGGCAATGTACCTAGAGTGCAGACTTGGTGAACGTTGCCAATAGCAACAGATTGCAGAACACTGTTGATGGCCATGTGTAAGTGTGAGTGATCTCCCTCATCTCAGCAGCGACCATAGCAGCATTGTTCTGTGTGTACAGGACTGATTCCATAAAACACACATTTGTTAACATAGGCAAAAAAAAATACTAGATCAGGTCAGCACCCTGGGCACATCCTTTTGGCACAAAAAATATAGACTTTCAAAAATTCAAAGTCGATTTACCCTTTAAATGGAAATATTCCCTAGTAATAACCAACATTGTAAATTGATAGTTATATATAGTATATGAAATAGTGCATGGGCCCTGAATGTAAGCCGGTAATACTTGCATCTAAATGTGGGGTGGGCCCCCAGAGTCACCTCTACTGGTGAGCCCCAGGCATCCCTGTCCAAAACTAAGGGGGTTATTTCTGAAGGGATAGCGCCAGGTAGTGCCTCGTATCGGCAGGCAGCGGCTGGTGAACGCTGGGCACTGTAAGCAAAACCACATTTATGAAAGCGAATCTGGTGAGCGACTCTAACAGCGCCATGTAGTGTCCAATGTATTATTACAGGCGGCTCAGCGTATAGCGCCGGCGCTCTAGCTTCCAAAGCGCCAGGTATTACCTTTCGCTCATTGTCACTCTCCCATACATTTCAATGGACGTTCATTTGTTTAAACAGCGCATTTGACGTTTTTTATTTATTTTTTGCTCAAATCATTGTGTGACCTCTCCTGGCTGCAAACAAACACATTTAGAAACTTTGACTTTTTATATTTTTATGCAGAATTGTCATTACAGGTCTGGCACTAAAGTGTTATTGTCCCAGTGTTACAACAATGTCATTCCATGTGTTTTTCGCTTTGTTACTGGTGGATATGTGTTCAAAAAAAGGCTTTAATCACGCAGTGTCTGGCGCTGTATGCTATAGGGACCAGATTTAGAGTGCCGACGCTGTGTGTGTGTCTTTTTTTGATAAGTATGGTGTGAAGCGCTGAGTGCCGGTCGCACTGAGCTGGCGTTACCTCTCGCTCCCTGCAGCGCCGTACTGGTGTTAGAGCACCCAACATACATCACATTCATCAATGCCGGCCAGGTTACTAGAACAACTGAGGCGCTCTGTTACAGCTCCCGATACCCGCTTACAGCGTCTACTAGCGGTCGCTCTAAGCGCCGCTATACAGACGCTCATCTGCCGATACCTGGCGTTAGTAATGAATCAGCCTCCGCATCTTCATACTTCATACAAGCTTTAGGAATTAGAGCAGATTCTATGTAATTTTCTACTACTGATATTACTGAATGTAGGCAAACCATAGCACTGGGACTAACCTGTCCTCCACCCTGATCACCTCCTCCCACTCTCATCTTCAAGATTTCACACGTGCCACTCCACTCCTCTGGAATGCTCCCCCTCATACAATTTACTTCTTTCCAGCCATCCTAGCCTTCAAAGCTCCCCTCAAACCTTCAAGACACTTACCACCATGCCTGTTACAAGGTTGATACCTCAACCACTAGGCCATGACTGCCCCTTAAAGTCCCTGTCCATGCACACACTAACTTCTTCCCACCTTATCACCTATTGGAATCAATGTGAAATAAGCCATTTCCAAGCATCTCAATACCTCCAATTATATGTACCATAAATACTTTATGTATTCTAAACGAAGCCGCTAAGAGGCACATGGGACAGGCATCAGGCTTACCTGCCAATATATCCAAGTTAATCTACAAAGGACATTGCCTTATTTTTTCACTTTCTGCTGTTACCTGGCATAATCTCCTGCTAATTCTAACAATTCTGGAAACATACAAGTTGAATAATAATTATGGGTTATTAATAAAATATGTTTGCTCATTGTACCCCCTTGGAGATATGATATAGTGCTGCATTGGCTCCAGGGTTGTATTTAGTGCTGCTTTATTTTTGCTGTTGGGTTTACAGTTAATAACATAACATAAGAGAAAGAATGAGGTTGAGGTAATAGGTTAGCCCTCATTCACACTTGTCCGGTCCCGCATGCGCTTATGTGTTTGTGACAGACGCTGCGGTACCGCAAAAAAAAAAATCAACATTAGCCCCTATGGCCCCTTTCATACCTCTGGTGCAGCAGAGAACAGAAAAATGTGGCCACAAAAAGTCCTGCCTGTTGCATCCAAGCTGCAAATGCACCCCATTAAAGACTATAGGGTGTGCGGTTCTGCATGCGTGTTGCATTTGCAGCACCATATATTTTAATAGGATTCAATGGACAGGAAGGCAGGGCATAGGACCTGGCTACAGGGATTTTTTAATCCAATGCAAACAAAAACACAAAGAAAACTGAATTTCTACCACAAACACTGCCGCAAAATGCATGCCGCGAACGATTCCAGACGGGTATGAATGTAGCCTTATACTGATAAAGTTGCTCAGATTCACATGATACAATATGAAATTATTCTGAAATTATAATCTCTGGTGTCATAAAGGCTCCTGAAAGAAAAATCAAATTTTTCAGAAGCTAGACTTTCGTATGGGACCCAGCTGCAGGTGCTCATGGCAACTCTGAAAAACATCTCAATTCAGGAGCTCCCTATCCTGATAGCCGCTAGAGATGAGCGAACTTCTTGAAAGTTCGATTCGGGCTATTCGCCGAATTTCCCCAAGAAATTCCGGTTCGCCCGAATCGAACTTTCACGAATCGCTCATCTGAAAAAAAAATGCCGGCATGGTGGGAGCGGGCAGGCCGGCTACGCTGTCAGCGGGCGTGGACGCGTCATCAGAGGGCGCGTCATCAGAGGGCGCCTGAGAGCGGCGCCGGCCTCCACGCTCCGACCATGCAGGTAAGTGTTTGCTTTTTAAACAAATGCCGGCATGGTGGGAGCGGGCAGGCCGGCTGCGCTGTCAGCGGGCGGCGGAAGCCGGCTTCCGCCGCCCGCTGACAGCGCAGCCGGTCTCCCTGCTCCCACCATGCCGGCATTTTTTTTTTTTTATTTCGGCACGAACCAAAATAAATTCGGGTTCGTGCCGAATCGAATTTTCCCTGAAATTCGGAGCGAATTCCGGTTCGTCCGAACCGGTTTGCTCATCCCTAATAGCCGCCACTGAGGTGCTGCTGAGTGGTCTCAGCAACCAGCCCAGCGGCAGCTAGAACAGTAACCATGTTGGAGATGCAACCCTGATGGACAGGGGTGACATGGGTGCCAGATTCCTCCTGAAGTCCACTACCATCTCCAGGGTTTTTCATGGGTTTATTACCAGATTGTGTCTGGTACACCAACTGGCTAGCTCCTCCACTACTCCTCGGTAGATTTCCTCGTTACCATTCCTGACTAGACCTATAACGGTTGTGTCATCGGCAAACTTTACAATTTTCACAGTATTTACAATTAACATATATTGCAAGTAGATTATTAAATAGATAAATACCTCTTAGTTTCTCCAGTGGATCATGACACCCTTCATCCTCACTGACGAAGAAGCGGTCACAGTCTAAAAAGTATGGCCAGGCCATGTCAATGGCATCGAAAGCAGGGTGGCAGTTCTTCTTTAGTGTCTCACAGACCTTCCTGCATGGCTTAATGACCTTGTTTTTCTCACAGCGTGGAGCCAGAACCGCACACCCCACAAGTCTCAGGTCAGGGTTGCATTCTCCTTGCAGCAAGGTGTCAATGACACTGAGCAGAATGTATTCAGAGCTGAATTCTGTCTCGCCTCTTGACCGATGGTTCAGTGCATTGGGGTACATGGTTTTGCTGTAGGGCAAGTCATCACAGTATCCTAGAACATTGTCTGTGCATGTTCCTAGGAAAGAGAAAGAGAAATTACATGTGAAACACTCTGCAGGAATTGGAGAAACACATAGGGCAGGCTTGAGGGGAGCTTCTTGTCCTCTTACTATTGCCATTGCTTGGACTACCTATATGAAATCAATTAAAAGGAAAATAAGCAAATCCTGCATTAACCACCCCTCCTGCCTACAGCTCCCCCTTATAGCTAAATAATTCAATGTATTTTAATTTTTCTTGCTGTTTTAATTGTCTGTTTCGGCTAGTGTTCCCCAATGTTTGCTTGTAGAGTAACACGAAGGCTCTCAATAAAGTCCTATTGTAGGCAAAGTTATAATACCCAACAGTAAACTATCTCCCAATAATATTAAATTAAACACAATTAAAGGTCTATCCAGGCAAATTAAAAAAAAAACTTTCTCACCTTTTATCTACACACTGCTAAATCCTACTTTAACAGACGGTATGAAACTTACCTAACTTACTTAAACCGGACCAACAGCCTGGCACAGTTGGAAAAGAAAGGTAGCTGCCATTTTGGAGCTTCCTCTCCCAAAGACATAACTGAAATGCACAGTAACTGGAAGCCCAGCACGACTTCCTGTTTGCAGGTGGTGGTGGTGGTGGTGGTGGTGACTAAGACCATCTGCTGGGGATAAAAGGTGAGTAAGCCTTTTTTTGTTGCCTAGACAGTCCCTTTAAGGGAGGCCTCTTCAGTTACAAAGTTAGATTTCTTGAGGGACTAGGCCCATAATAAGGCTAATAAGTAAGGGAAAGGCTAGCCAAGAGAAATGCTCCTAAAAGGAAAAAGTGCCCAGAGCAACTAACTTGAGGTAGTAGACGGGTGGTGTGTAACGGTAGTTAAAGGGTGTTAGACAGCGATAATACCCCAGTCAGTTCAATTGTAATCCAACATATGTCATGGTCAGCTGATTGCAGCTTAAACAGGGTTGTTTCACTTTATTAGCTTGGAAAAGATAGCATGTTCATAGACAGGGGCATACATAGGTTTCACAGGGCCCCATAGCAAAAGTCAGAGTGGGCCCCCCCTTGCAAAAAGTAGATACATTTTGGTTAAAATATATGCTAAAATTAATCAATATTTAAATATACAATATTAGCATGTATGTCTGTTTGACAGGGACCCCAACTGAGGTGACTGACTAAGGCAGCACCATCTAGAGGTAAGTGGGGGGGCAGCAATCATTGAACCCCTTTTTTGTTTTTACTAGTTTATTTACGGTTCAGTTGGGAAACAGGAACAGCTGCATGCCTTCATTTTTTTAAAACATTTAATTATTTGAGCCACCAATGATTGAATGTATTAAAGAAAACAACATGGCCTGCACCGATAATATTATATATATATACGAGTATTCTACTATTTTATAAGGCAGGGCCCCTTTTTATAGTTCGTACTATGCAGCAGAGAGGCTAGTTAACACCTGTGTGCAGGATGCTAATGCCTGCTCCTGCCATAATCAGTCCTGCTGCAGTTTGCCACTGACGGGGGCCCACCAGAGGATTAAATGCTGCAAGACAGGAAGAGGCAGCTTGCACAGGGCCCCCTCCTGCAATTGGCCTGGTAGCAGCTGCCTCCCCTGCCTCTATGGTATGTATGCCCTTGTTCATAGATTAGAGCTGTAACTTCCAAAGGCAAAAGTTATGGTATCAATCTTTCTTAAGCACAGCAGATTGGGGGTTCCACTAACTCCACTTTGAGATGACTATGAACTTTCAACCATTTAGGCAGGGAACTTAGGCAGGGGAAATGAGTGCTAGGGGAACCTTCTTCACTAATTTGGTTCTGGGTATCCAGTGGTCCTACTGGTTCAGAGCTGGATTATGAGGGGGCCCCGGGGCCTCCACCACTTGCCCTGCTAAGGTGGCATCCACCAACCTTTGGGTTTCTCCTGGTCCAGGAGGCTTTTCTTGGTCCAGCAACAAAGCTATAGCTTTTATTTGTTTTTGCAAATCTGAAGCCAAAGCCACCACAGGTAGGAGGGAGAGTCTAGAGCAGCAAAGCTACAGTGATGGCTGGGTGCAGAGCTGTCAATCAGCGGCTACTCACTGCACATAAGCCACCAAGCATAGCCACTGGCAGCTCAATGCAGGGAACTGTTTTCTTCTGGACCAGCTGGGCCACTACACCCCCCGCCCAGAATGGCAAAGCAGGAGTTCCCGAGCAGCACACACCCACACAAGTGTGGCACAAGGGACTCGATGTGACGTTCCAGTAAGTAGGCGGGTGCCAGACAACCACCAATCAGTTACTTGGCTGCTATTATTTCAAAGGGAAAAAAATACTGTATCTGGTGCCTCCGCCAGATTTTGTGCCCAGGGTCCTCCACCTCATTTAATCCGGCCCTGTACTGGTTTATTAGCGTAAGATCAGGTCAGTGTCCAGGGACAACAATCCCAGACGGTTTCAAGACTCCTCAGTGGTTTAAGGGTTTTTTAAACCCTTACCAACATCCAGGCATTCTGCCTCTTCCACTCACACGGCAGATTGCTCGTTACTCTCAAATCCACACCAATTCACCCCCCCCCCCCCGGGCTCTTTCCAACAGCGTCGCCAAAATTCTTGCACACTGTACCCCAGTATCTCCTTCTGTGCCGCACTTGCTGTTCCCGCCACCTCTTTGATTTGGCTCTAAACTGGGCTTTTATACCCTGACCCACCCAGTGGCCTATCATGGACATGACCCATTAATCCCTTACTTATGGAGACTCTGCCCCCTTGATATAGCTTAGGGCCTAACTCCACCCTCTTCCTCTAGCTTAAAGGTCTAACTCCACCCCTCTATTCTCTCTTTAATGGGAATTCCACCCCCTTCTTTCTGGTTAGCCTCTCCTACTACCTACCTGGTATAATATAACTCCACCTACTGCTCTCTTTTATGAGGCAGCTCTTTCCTTGCCCTTTCATCTGCCATCCTATTGGAGGACAGCATTGGAAAGGGGAGGAAGCTGTGCACAGGCATGAACCCTGATGTGCAAAGCTACCCTCCTGAATGGAGAAATGCACCCCATCAGGGCATCCCAAAACTGGGAGCAATGGGAGATCCCAGCTCCCTGGGTCCAGACGAAGCCGCCCAGCTGGACGCAGCTCTATCCTATCGAACAACTAGGAGCTCTCACCACTTAATGCTGCCAGGGCAGCTACTCCTCATGAGGGGTCCCTGTGGCATTCCTGCAGCACCATGGGGTAACCTCCCACCTCCCCCCAACTTACCCAGGTCTAGTGCTGCTGTAAAAAGGACAGAGGACGCCGTCCCCTGCCAACGTAAGCTAAACACACCCACTGTGCCCACTGTGTCCTTTTAACTAACCTTTCTCATTCACAATAATTTGGAGTGGGCGTGCAAAGAACACACCAATCTCCCAAAGGAAGCACCACTACAAACAACAGTATATATTAATGATTTTATTAGTCCAAAAAAACAAAGAATTAAAATACATACACCACAAGACAAATTTAAAAACAACCAGTATGGCCAAATGTATCTATATCAATGTCAGTCAGTTAGGCCAACCTCAATGAAAAATGTCATTGTCATTTTTTGACATTTTTCATTGAGGTTGGCCTGACTGTTGCCCTGGGTGTTATCTTATGACGTGAGATTTAACCATATATTTTCTTTCTGCTGGCACTTGCATTTATATCATATATTGTTATTGTCTGCACTTTAAAGTCTTATTGGTATGGGTTTCCCTGTGCAATATTAGGTAGGTTTATGTGTTTTTTTGCATTTGCACTTTATATATTGATATTTTTGTTTATTGTATATTCACTTTTTTTGCACATGTTTTTGCCATATATATTATTATTTTTGTAGTATTGGTTTTATGAAATTTGCACATATATTTACATGTGGTTAGGATTTTTTGTGCCGGCACAAAAAGGATGGGTTATGAGTATGACTATTCTAGGATAATTAATATTATTCACCCATAGGGCAGTTATTTAAGAGGCCCTTAGGGGCCATACACATTGATATAGATACATTTGGACATACTGGTTGTTTTTAAATTTGTCTTGTGGTGTATGTATTTTAATTCTTTGGTTTTTTTGTACTAATAAAATCATTAATATATACTGTTGTTTGTAGTGGTGCTTCCTTTGGGAGATTGGTGTGTTCTTTGCACGCCCACTCCAAATTATTGTGGATTGCATTTTTTATGGGTGAGCACACAGTTGTATACATTTTGTAGGAAGATTTGGGCGGTGCACCCTTTGTTAGTAAATTAACCTTTCTCATTCCATTCACAGTTGTGAAACCGGACCCTTCAGAGTGCGCCAGGGATGCTAAGGAATTGCTTCCCTGGTAGACCCAGAATAATGTTCCTGCCAGGACCACCCATTGTTGGAGCTTACAGCTTTCCCATGTGGGCCCATGTGCACCTGGTAAGTGAACATTTAAAAGTAGATCCAGTTTCTCAATGACTGAAACCCCTTCTTTCCCATAACAGGCACCTGTATCCCTCATCCCTTCCTAGACCCAGAAGAGAAGACCCCGGTGGACCCTGTTAACCCCATCCTTCCTGTGTCTTGCCTGTCCTACCTATGTCCTACCCATCCTACCCCCCTCGTGCCTTCTCAAATAAACCTCCCTTTTTAAGGTACCTAGGTGTGTGCTTGGTTTCTCTCTACCACATAATTTCACCCCATGAAAATAGTGTGGTCCTCTGCAGTGTAAAAAAGTACCATTGACTTTCATTGTCTTCCTAGCTGAATAGAAGTATCCAGACCTCCTATCCATGAATAGATCACAGAAGAGAATAGCAACCTGGGCCTATCTAACAGTTATCATGGCCATGTTGGCTTACATCCAGAAATAGATCAGACAGGTAGTTCACTTACCTTTTTCAGAGGAAGGATCCATGCACCTGCCTGTAAAGCATAAAAATGAGAACATTTTAGAGGTTGCTCTTAGTGACAACATTCCTGGATTAAATCATTTTGTACACATTAGGTTAACAATGTCATCAATATAAGAGATCAAGGCTACATAAGGCTACATTTGGCCTAAACTTTTTTCTGTATTTAAATTGAAGAAGAAACGGACAAGATATCGAGGTTAGCATTAGCATTAGGATTCTTTTTCTGGAGCAAGTGGATGTGACGCTTGGCTCTGTGATGCTGCATAATAATCAGCATAATGAAGGGGATCTGTAAGAACCCGATGTTGTGCTATTGTGTTACTATACATATATATATATATATATATATATATATATATATGTATATAGGTATATGATATATATATATATATATATATATATATATATATGTATATAGGTATATGATATATATATATATATATATATATATATATATATATATATATAGTAATTGAAATGTATACTGTACAGTATTAGCAATTTTTTTTAATATAACACAATGCAAAATAATCAGTGATGCATGGAGGGGTTGCGGGCTCTACAGTCTTGCTCACAACCTCACAGGTAGTCACAGGCGATTCAAGTACTAATTAGGCGTGACTGTAATTGAAATGCTAATCACAGTCATATTGATATGCTAATTAGGGCTGCAGTGGCTGAGCAAACAGGGGCTATAGCCCACCAGGCAAGGTGTATGATTGGTGGTCTATGGCAAAGGAATGAAGGGGGAGTGCCACTACTCTTTGCCTTGTTTGCCTTGTGCAGCAGCATTCTGTAAGGAAGTGAGGGCAGCCATGAGGAGGTGAGCTATTAAATGACTGTTCATGAACTGTTTATGCAACTTTTTAGGGTGGGAAGACGGGATCATTTTTTAATTAAGCCCCGCCCCCTCATTGAGGGATAGATGGGAGAAAGGTTGTAACAATCACAACAAGATAAACACTTTGTATAGGCTAATGAATCATTTATTGATGCTGATCGTCATGTTAAACCTTAAAGAGGGACAAATGAGGACAACGAGGGACAGGGAGACATCGACTCAAAAGAGGGTCAGTCCCTCCAAATGAGGGACAGTTGGGAAGTATGCACTGGGGACATACCAATGACATAACATATGATGGCAGGCATGAAAACCCAAGTTAGCAGCAGGTAACCTAAGTACAATAATGAACAAATAAACATTATGAACAGACCAGGGATCCCATGTCACTTGACAGAGCACAAAAAAATCAAACTACACTAATCAGAAGTCACCAAAAAAACAGAGCTGAAATGGCTAATTGTAATCTATAAGAGAACAACACTGGGTGTCTGATGTGATGTGGCTCTGTAGGGAAAACAGCGACGGCGCTAACAAAGCACCCGAGGTGAAGGTGAGTGTTCCGCTCTCAAAGCACTGACTGTGTGTGATTCTAAACGGACAGCTAAACACTGGTTGGAGATCTCAGTAAACAGAAGCCCATGCTTGTATTGTCCACCAAAGGAATCCAACTTTATACTGTTTTATTAGTATATACTTATACGTTCTTCAGTATACATTCTTTAATTGTGAAACTGCAATACAATCCAACAACAGCATATCAGTACACATGAAACACTAGTCAGCATAGATGATAATGACATAACAGAAAGGCACTTACAGGTGATGATGTCTCAAACCTTCTGGGAGAGGAAAATATCTGCTGCATCCATAGAGAATGAAAATCTAAAATGGCTGAAGAGAACTTCCTGTAGTAAAGGTTACTTCCTGTCTAAGGAATTCACTGAATACACTTTGATAAAAGTAGAACTATTATACCTTCTGCCAGTAGATGGCAGTGGTGCACTACACAACTATAAGTAATACACTCCTAAGAGCAATTATAACTGAACTAGCCTGAAAAGGCAGCACACTCCCTGCCTGATATAATACATTATATCACTACCTATACGTATCTACTGTACAGGAAAAACACATTGATAAGAGAATACATTCCTAACTAGAACTGGTAACATAACTATACATGAGTCCACAATGTCGGTGTCTCTTGGCTGTGGCACTTCCCGCTAGTAGTCCACATGAAGAAATAGTTTGTCCATAAACCCATCTTCGGATTGGAGAAGCCGCACTAAGCCAAACTATCTCCAACCCCAATTGTAATCCACAGGATGCAACTCAACTGAAGGCAAATGTCACATTTGAGAGCTGTTAGTGACAAGCTGTAAGTTATGTATTGTGCCAGCAACTTTACAAATACTCAAAGGAGAACAATAACATCTGAGACTGGTCTGGCGTACACTTTGACATTCCCTTGTTTCGCCACTTTAACTTCAACCTTTCTGACTTTACCATCTTTACTTGGCAACGTATTTGTGACAATTCCCATAGGCCAGTTATTTCTGCTTTCTTGGATATCTTTCAAGAGCACAACATCTCCCTTCTTGACGTTGGGACAAGTTTCAGCCCATTTCTTGCGACTTTGTAAGGTAAACAAATAATCTCTCCTCCATCTCTTCCAAAATGTATCAGCTAGGCATTGGACTTGTTTCCATTGCTTTACATGAAGTTCTGTTGTACTAAAGTCTCCACAGGGGGCTGATAAAGAATCTACCTTTTGTGTCAAGAGCATAGTGGGGGTAAGAACCATTGGGTTATCTGGATCTGTAGATATTGGCACCAAAGGTCTCGCATTGATGATGGCCATTACTTCCGCCATAAAGGTACTCAAAGTCTCATGAGTCAAACGAGTAGGTTTGGCTTGGAGCAACATTGCATCTAAAATGCGCCTAGCTACACCTATTAATCTCTCCCAGGCGCCTCCCATGTGAGAAGAGTGAGGAGTGTTGAAGAGCCATGTGCATCCTTTGTCTTGAAGATAGTCTAGAAGTTCTGTATCATTTGAGCATATATGCAGCTCCTTGCATGCACCTACAAAGTTAGTACCTCTGTCAGAGCGAATCAACTTAGCTGGACCACGAACAGAGAAGAATCTTCTAAGAGCATTGATGAAACTGGATGCTGACATGGACTCAACCAATTCTATATGCACTGCTCTGATAGAAAGACACGTGAAAAGTACAGCCCAACGTTTGCTGTCAGCACTACCTCCTCTGGTTCGGCGGGTTACAACTTCCCAGGGACCAAACACATCAACTCCCACACTAGTGAATGGAGGTTCAGGATTGACTCTGTCTTCTGGTAACTCTGCCATCTTCTGGCTTTCCAATCTCCCTCTGAGCTTCCGGCATATGACACATTTGTGAATGATTGCAGACACTAGACGTTTTCCACCAATGATCCAGAAACCTGCAGCTCTGATTGCACCTTCAGTAATATGACGCCCTTGGTGTACTATTTGATTATGATAATATCTTATGATCAATGCAGCAATATGGTGATCATGAGGAATGATGATAGGCTGCTTCTCCTCATCTGACAGCGTGGCAAATGATAAACGGCCTCCTACTCTTAATAGTCCATCTTGACCTATAAAGGGACTGAGTTTTGTAAGACGGCTATGTTTTGGAAGTGTCTTTTGTTGTTCAATACAATCATATTCTTGCCTAAAATATGTGTGTTGTACAGAAGAAATTATAACTGTCTTGGCTTGTGAAATTTCTTCTAAACTGATCCTTTCATGGAAAACTCTCCAGCTTCCAGGTTGATCATTGTTAGTTTTCTTGTGGAAACTTTTGGCAACATGGATTAACTTTGCTATAACCCTGCTCAGTCTCTTCCAGTCAGAAAATCTTACGAAGCGATGTGGCTGAAGTTTAGCGTCAAGGGCTTTAGTGCTAAAGTTTACTACTTCTGACCTAATTTCAGGATCAGCTTCCGGCTCCACTAAAGGGTAAACATTGGTGTTATCAGGATTATCTACAGCTGTCTGATACAGAAATGGTGGGCCTGAGAACCATATAGAGTTCTGAAGGCAAGCTATCTGCGTAGGTCTGGTAGCATAATCTGCAGGATTTTGTTCTGAGGGCACATAGAACCATTGCTCTGGACATGTTGTTTGTCTGATCCTGTTCACCCGGTTGGAAACATATAAGAAGAATCTCTTTGTAGTGTTGCAGATATAGCCTAGGACTGTTTTACTGTCTGTAAAGAATTTCACCGCATCTAGACTTAAGTCTATCTCGTCTCTCACTAGCTCATACAGTTCAACCGCTAGTACAGCTGCACATAACTCTAGACGTGGAATCGTATGTGCTGGCTTAGGGCTTAGCTTGGATTTTCCCATAACAAATCCAACATGGCAGACATTTCCTGCATCAGTTACCTTCAAGTAAGCAACTGCACCTATTGCTATAACAGATGCATCTGAAAAGACATACAGTTCTTTTTTACACGCTTGTGACAATGAAACAGGAACATAACACCTGGATATTTGTAAGCACTGTAAGGCTTGTAAAGACTCTGTCCATTGGACCCACTCATGGAGTCTTTCTTGGGGAAGCAAGGCATCCCACTCACTTTCTCCATATGACAGTTCACGAACTAAGGCCTTACCTTTCACGGTGACTGGTGCCACAAACCCGAGGGGATCATAGAGGCTGTTAACAGTGGATAGGATCCCTCTTCTTGTGAATGACTTTTCTGTTGAAGAAACCTGGAACACAAAACAGTCTTTAACAAGATCCCAGCTTAGGCCTAGACTCTTCTGCAAAGGAAGGGCATCTGTTCCCAGGCAAAGGTCTTTGAGGTCTTTAGCTCTGTCTTCTGTGGTGAAAGCTTCCATGACTTGTTTGCTGTTAGAGGCAATCTTATGTAGTCGCAGATTAGACTCTGCCAGCATTTGTTTTGCTTTGTTGAGAATGTTGACTGCTCCTTCAGGTGTGTTAGCTGAAGCAAGTCCATCATCCACATAGAAATGTCTCATGACAAAGTGCTTGGCATCTTGACCATAACGTTCTGCACCTTTCTGGGCAGCCTTCTGCATACAGTATATAGCAACAGCTGGTGAAGGGCTGTTACCAAACACATGTACTCTCATTCTATATTCTGTTACCTCTTTGTCTATGTCGTTGTCCTTGTACCACAGGAAACGCAGGTAGTCACGGTGGTCCTCTCTCACTAGAAAACAATAAAACATCTGTTGCACGTCTGCTGTGAAGGCAATGGGTTCTTTCCTGAAGCGTAAGAGGACCCCCAGAAGTGTGTTGTTCAGATCTGGACCACTCAGCAGTACATCATTCAATGAAACGCCTTCATGTTGCGCACTGGAATCAAACACAACTCTTATTTGATCCGGTTTGTGTGGGTGGTAAACACCAAACATTGGCAGATACCAGTGTTCTTTACCTTTATCCAGTGGTGGTGCTACTTCAGCATGATTGTTGTCCAGCATCCTTTTGATGAATTCTGTAAAGTCTTTTTTCACTTCAGGTTTTCTTTGCAAGGTTTTACGTAGTGTGTTCAAGCGCTTCATGGCTTGCTCTCTGTTGTTAGGTAAATAACACCTGGGTGTGCGAAAAGGTAAAGGGGCTACCCAATTGCTGTTTTCATCTTGGAAAGCCTCTTTGTCCATGATATGGAGAAATGCTTGATCATCTATAGACATTGCTTGCTTGTCATCATCTTTTGTCTTCTGAAACACTGAGTTCCCTAAAGTGTCAATCTTCATGTCACAACAAATGTCTCTATTACAACTGGAAGAAAAGTCATAGCATGGTTTCAGGGTTTCCTTAACAACAATGCTGTTCTGGCATGGGCTGAGGTGGGACGTACGCCCATTTGTTAGCACAGATGTCTTTGAAGTATTGACACTATCTGGACGATGTGCTGCTCCCAGACAAACTTCTCCTACTATAACCCACCCCAGATCAAGTCTTTGAGCATACGGGGCATTAAAGGGTCCATTAATTTGTTGACGTACCTTATGTACCTGCAGAATGTCTCTTCCAAGAAGTAGCAGAATAGAGGCGTCCCTCTGGACAGCTGGAATAAGGTGAGATATTGATTTAAGATGAGGATGATGAAGGGCCACTTCTGGTGAAGGAATCTCTGCCTTATCATCTGGTATCATATCACATTCTATCAAGGTGGGGAGCGAGAGATGGACTCTCTTGTCAAGAGACTCAATAGTAAAGTCAGTTGCTCTCCTCCCTGTGGTCTGTATCACTCCTGCACATGTTTTTAGAGTGTATGGAACTGCACTTGACGTAATGTTGAAGGCATCAAAAAAGTCTGACCTTGCCAGAGACCTGTTACTTTGCTCATCCAGAACCACATACATCTTCACTGCCTTCTCTTTATTCCCAGTGGGGTACACTGTTGCTAGGCAGATCTTGGAACATGAGCGTGGATTTGTACTGTCACCACAGATTTCAGTGCATTTGGCCATTACTGGGGTAGCTGATTCATCCTTTTGCTCCCTGCCCTCATCTTTCAGGGTTTCAGCGACCTCTAGTGGTTGATGCAAGGTATTGGGGTGTAAAGCTGCGATGTGTCTGTTACTGCCACATTCTGAGCAATTTGCTTGTATTTTGCAGTCTTTAGCTATATGCTTGGTGGATGCACAACACTTGAAGCAGATGCCGTTTTCTCTAAGAAAGGCTAACCTTTCCTTGATAGGTTTACTTCTGAACCCCTTGCACTTGTTTAGAGGATGGGGTTTTTTATGAAGTGGGCAAAGTCTGTCAGGGTCTTCATAGGTGTTTACCTTGTAGCTGCTTGCACCTCCTGAGTCTTCAAAGGGAACCATTGTCTTGTGGGCGATTACTGACGTCCTATGGTAGGGTCTAGGTGGCTTTTCTGCCTTTGGAAGCTGGCTGCTGGTGATGAAGGAAAAACTTGGATCGCACCTCATCTTGGCTTGCTGCTGTACAAACCTAGAAAACACAAAGAAAGGGGGGAAAGGGACACCATGATCTTCTTTGTATTTTGCTCCAACACTCACCCATTTTTCTTGCAGGTGGTGAGGTAGTTTCTCCACTATAGGCCTTGTACCGTTGGCGGTATCTAAATGTGCAAGTCCCTTTAAATAGCCTTCTTCCTTGGCACACTGAACTTCCCAAAGAATATCTCCTAGCTCTTGTAGTTTCAAATTGTCTTTGCTGTTTAGCTTGGGGAAAGACTCCAGTCTTTTCATTAGTGCACCTTCAATTGCCTCTGGTGATCCATATCTTTCTTCTAGCCTTTGCCAGGCCATATCGAGTCCTACTGGAGGGTTAAATAGGTGTATCCTGCGCATCCTTCTTGCATGCTCTGCAGACTCTGACCCAAGCCACTTTACCATCAGGTCTAACATCTCTGCAGCTGTTAAGTCCAAGTCTCTGACTGCGTTCATAAAGGAAGCCTTCCATGCCCAGTAATTCTCAGGACAGTCATCAAACTTGAGGAAGCCTGCATTAACCATTTCTTTACGGACAAGATATTTAGTGACGTCTTGCATGCTCTGGTTTTTGGATTGCTGCAGTGAGGGTTCATCTTTTATCACTCTGGTACTACCGGCCTCGTGGGTTTGTTTTTGGACACTCAGGAGTTCTGCAGGTTTTGGCTTAAATTCAGGTGACTCTGGATTGGGAAACTGTTTTATTGCACCATCACTTGAAAGTTCTCTGACATACTCGCTAGTGCGTTCTGCTGAGGGAATGGGTTTCTCAGGCACATCTGGGCCTCCATAGACGGACTCCATTTCAGACCGCTCCATATCTGCATAAGCTGCGGCTTCTGCTGCTGCAACAGCGGCTGCACACTGACGCTGAAGAATATGCAACCTTGCTTCCTGTTCTGATCTCTCTTTTATCAGCTTTGCTTCCTGATCTGATTTTTCTTTTATCAACCTTGCTTCCTGTTCTGATTTTTCTTTTATAATGGCGGCCTCTTTCTCAGCGAATTCTAACTGAACACGAGCGGCCTCTGCTTTGGCGCGCGCTCTGATAAAAAGGGCGCTTGCTGATGAAAACTGACTGGACCTTGCTGATCTAGATGAATGTGAGCGTGTATCATCCTGCTGGACACCTGGCATGCTCTCCCTGCCCTGATGTGTCGCGGGTAGCTGATCTTCAGCGTTATAGCGTCTTCCTGATCTTAGGCTCATTCTGTCTGTGCAGCGACTCTTATCCCCAGGCTTGTTGCGCTAACACCTTTTCACTGTTCCGCTCTCAAAGCACTGACTGTGTGTGATTCTAAACGGACAGCTAAACACTGGTTGGAGATCTCAGTAAACAGAAGCCCATGCTTGTATTGTCCACCAAAGGAATCCAACTTTATACTGTTTTATTAGTATATACTTATACGTTCTTCAGTATACATTCTTTAATTGTGAAACTGCAATACAATCCAACAACAGCATATCAGTACACATGAAACACTAGTCAGCATAGATGATAATGACATAACAGAAAGGCACTTACAGGTGATGATGTCTCAAACCTTCTGGGAGAGGAAAATATCTGCTGCATCCATAGAGAATGAAAATCTAAAATGGCTGAAGAGAACTTCCTGTAGTAAAGGTTACTTCCTGTCTAAGGAATTCACTGAATACACTTTGATAAAAGTAGAACTATTATACCTTCTGCCAGTAGATGGCAGTGGTGCACTACACAACTATAAGTAATACACTCCTAAGAGCAATTATAACTGAACTAGCCTGAAAAGGCAGCACAGTGAGCACCATTTTTTTTCTTTTATTACATGTGCAGGATCGCTATTTGGGGAGGCAGGGTGGGGGGAATGTTTTATTTTCAGAAAGGGGCTGGAGGGGTCCTTTAAAACTTGTGAGGAGAGACTTAAACTAGACCTTCAGCCTCATTTAATGAAAAGCCCAAACCCTTAAAAAACTATTCTCCGGCATCTACAATTAATATATTTTATGTTTTTAGCCAGTTACTTATTATTCTTTCCCAGCTGAGCTTCAATTCTGTTCGGGACTCTAGGATATGGGCGCCGCCATCTTGCGTCAGAAACATCACATATTGAGGAGAGGAGAGGGGTGAAAAGTGCAGGTGGCGGGGTTATAGATGTGCTCTGCACAGGCAGAGCAGAGCTGGGGTCAGGAAAAGGACATGAGTTCCAGAATGCAGAGTGGCATAGTCAACCTGAGACTCCATGGGGGCCATCTTGGATGTTTAAAGGCTCAAAAATTGCACTAGGTGCAGGTAGGATGATTTTTAATGTGAGCAATCTGTATGTACAGGGTGGGGGAAACATAAGATATGCTCTTATTCAGGGTGAAGGTCCGGTTTAATACTAATGAATTAACCACATTGTTTCTAAGTTTCTATGTATTCATCTGTGGTGGGGGGGGGCTAAATACTAATGAATTACCCACAGCGATCTCATTAAAAAATAATAAAATAATAATAATAAAACCCTAGGCTAAGATTAGGGGAGTAGGAAACGCTTGCATTTAGCCTTAGCAAAGCAATTTGAGTTGCTGTGTTTTTCTTGAAGCCAGTCATCCAAGGAAAAACACCCATGTATGAACTCAGTAGTGGATGTGTGTAGAGTATCATCCTAATGAGATCCAGCACATGACAGAAGTATTTCATTGTAAAATTGGCTAAAACCCGCATGACCCAGCAACAAACATTGAACAAGAAACATCTTGTTTATTCTATCCGGACACGTTCCTGGCTCGCTGCCTGTGGTCCTCTATTAGCCCTGGGCCCCTGGCACTAACACTGTTGACTCACCATTGTGAAGGGGAGGTTACACCATGTTATATTATAAGCAGTACATACATTGGAATGGAAAACTCAGCCCAACTTTCTCTTTTGTTTTATTTTTTGAATGTATATGTGGCCATTGTATGCTTATGCACACTTAGAAATGTTTTTCTGCATTTAACTCATCCAAACAGTAAGACAGATGTGACAGGTGGAACGGTGGGCAACACTACACATAGGAAAGGTTAAAGCCCTGTTGGTGGGATAGGCCCTGATAGGTGCCATTGTGTCATGAATCCACATGATTGCAGTGTTGCCTAAGGAATAAACATAGATAATAATAATCAGAAATGGCCAGCGTGGGCACGCGCCCTGCTAGAGAGAAGCGCGAGATGCGGCCTGATCGGGATTCAGATAAGGTTGGTGAGCGTCCTGCGGGGTTTCACACAGTGGGGTATCCCGATTTTGGATGCCCTGTGGGGAGGGATTGGATCAGGCTGGGTGTTGGTCCACTTTAAAGCATGAAGTAGGATGGGGTGGGGGGGCAAGGAAAGAAACCCTCACCTGCGGTCTATGCTGTGAACATTATCAGTTGTTTTTCCCTTTACACAGAGTAGGAACAATATGTAATTTATGACACAAGCCTGTTGAGCAACGCTAAAGACAAAAGCAATGAACAAATAGTACTAGAACTCCCCCGCACAGTCCTTCTAATGACCCCAACCTCTCTGCAATCTGTGGTACAATGCTAAAGAGAGATAAATGATAGCTTGGCCATTGTATGTCTGAGCTTTTCTTTGTCTCTTATACCACAGAAGACACAAGAGATTTAGAAGGAAAGTCTAGTTAACCAGTTAGATACAAATATAACAATAGATTAGAGATGTTGACACACATTTGTTAACTATATCCTCCTGGTCACATAGCGATTTCACAGCCCCTCTCTGGATCTCGGCTTGTCTAGAATGATAGGTCTTATTCAGCATGCCATAATTTTGGTGACTAAAGTGGACCTAAACCCTAAAGTGAAACTGGACCTTCACCCTGAATAAGAGCACATATTATATGTATATGTGAGTCTTTAAACATCTGTGGAGTCTCAGGCTTCCTGCAGAAACCTGACTATGCCGCTCTGCATTCTGGGATTGTTGTCCTTTTCCTGACCCCAGCTCTACTCTGTCTTTGAAGAGCACAGCTATAACCCCGCCTCCCTGCCTTTTTCCAAGTGTACAGCACGGCTTGCTTCATTTCAATTCTTTACATGTGGGTAATCCACCACAGGTGGCGCAATCGACTGCAGGAAGACTTGTGGCCCCATCCCGGCCCATAAAAGGGCCAGAATTACCCAGAAGACCCCAGTCTTCTCCTGCAGTCTGATTGCAAAGATGGTCTCTTTCTCTCTCTCCATGGACTTCGCAGATAAGCGGGGCATTACTAGCCCTTCGGCCACTGCAAGCCCTATTCCCACCTGCTTCCGGGACCCTTCTTGCCTCCCAGCCATGGCTGCGGATCAGGTGCAGGTAGGGGAACGCCGAGGGTCAGGCGTTCGGCAGAGCTACGCTCTGGGCCGCAGACTCTTCCTAAGAGTAAGCCGGCCATAGGCTATGGTGAGCTTATAGGCGGGGGGAGGGGAGGAACCACCCCTTCTTTTTTTTTTTTCCCTTTTCATTATGTGTCCCACATGCTTTATTCTTGTTATGCTGTTTGTGTTTTTCTCACGTTTTTTACCTCACAATATACTTACCTTCCCCGCTCCTCTTGCCTCCTCTACGTTATGGCGTCGGGGGGGGGGGGGTATCGGCAGCCCTTGAGGTGCTGCTTGGGCAGGCTGGCGCCACTCTCCTCACAGAGTTTCCTGAGGTAAAGTTCCCGTTTTTACCTCACGCCGTCGCTCCTTGGTCTGCTGACACAGACACAGACACAGGCTCTTCCCAGGCTCTTCAACTGGTTCCCTTTTGGTCTGTGAGTCTGGTCTTTTCTTGTTGGTACCTTTATTATTGTGTTTTATATTGGCTGTGCATGCGCTGTGGGACGCTTATATGTTCCCTTTTGTGTCTTTCACCCTTTTGAGTCCCATATTGAGACTCTTGTGGTTCCTCCCGGTCCATACACCACCCCCCGCATCACCGCCCCCCTCCACCCTACCCTGCCCTGTGGGTTAGGGTGCTTAGAGTCAAATTGGGTTTTTTTATGTACGGTTCTGGGCCGTCTTAGTGCCTTGAGATCCGTCTTTCTTATCATAATGACCATAATGGAGGCTTCTGGGAGTAGCGGGCTTGGGAACCCCCCGGGACTTGCTAAGCTTTGTCTTGTGTGTGGTACATGCCCGCTGAGTGGTCGCAACGTGGTTTGTGTGCCCTGCTCCCAGAGTGCTATTGCGGATCAGGATGGGGTGAATGTTGCCGACCCCAGTCCCATTGCTCCTCCGGCCTCGCCGACTCCCCCGCTCTTGCTTCTGGCCCCTAGTGAGGGGGAGGCCAGCAGGGACTCGCGTAGTAATTTTGAGCTCAGACTGGCTAGCATTGAGCGTCAGTTGGCGTGTTCGGCCGCTGGCAAGGCCAAGATTAAGAAGCGCCATTTGGACCCGGCTCGCACCATTTTTGACAATGACGATGAGGATTACGAGGCCTTCGGTGGCCGAGATTCCGCTGAGGAGGGCGAGTTGCTCCAGGGTTCCAACTCCTCCGGGGGTAGTCGGGGGGACCTTGACAGCCACCACGGGTCTTCATCTGACGAGGACGAGTGGCCCCAGGATGATACTGAGACAAAAAGATAACCCTCTGCACACTTATACTAGTGAAAAACCTAGCTAACACTTGTTAAGAACATGGACTGTTAGTTAACATAGATTGCAATGAATGTAAAAGTGAGGTAGCCGCGTCAAGGCCGTCCAATTTGTACCCCGTCCCTAACATTACTAAGGGCCTTATTTATCACGGGCTAGCGCCAGGTAGTGTCTGACGAGCGCCAGGTACCGCCAGCTATCGGCGGCTACCGACTCAAGTACGCCCGGCGGTGGTCACAATGACGCATTTATCAAGCAAAATGAGGCTAGCGCCGGCGAGAGCGACGGCTAGCGCGGCATTCATCATGAAGCCGCCTGGACCGAACAGCGCCGCTGCAAATTCCTTCACAGCACCAGGTATGAGCTGTCGCTCCCTGGCGATGTCCAATGCATTTCAATGGAGCAATCTATAATTAATCATAATTAATTGGTATTAATTTTTTTTTTTTTTTTTTTTAATGTCAAAAATTCGGAGACCACTTCTGCAATGTTAGGATTTTTTTTAAAGTAAAAAAAAAATAAAAAAAAAAATGTGTGCAGAATTGATCTAACAGGTCTGATATTAATGTATTCATATTACAAAATGATTCTAAAAACATGTATAATGTTACAATCAAAAAATATGGTTGTTTAGGGGTTAAAAACTAGTTAACACCCATCGCCGCCAGCGCTCTGGGGTATAAACAAGGAATGGACAGCGACAGCAAATTCGGAGCGTGATTTGTTAATGAATATGAAGCTAGCCGTTCGCTCTGGCCATTCGTTGTCAGGCGCTCACATACAACGCTGAACCTATGAAACAGCGACCCCTAAGCCCGTATTCAACATTACCACACACCGACTGAGTCGCTGTCAACAAGCTAACGCCGGCCAAGCACAGTGAATACTAGCTGGCACTGAAAAAATCACGCTACAGTCGCTCATCTGTCGCTACCTGGTGCTATTAATGTATCGGCCTCCCCGTTTAAAAGTTTGTGCAGGCATTGCTACTTCTTTACTTGTGTGTGCACAAGCAATGCAATATATGAATCAGCCTGTCTAAAGACATTGCAATAACTTAACTTGCTTGCACACACACAATGAAAAATACTTTACTTGCCTGCACAGTGTTACAGTTCAAAAAGGGGGTATTTCAGGTAGAGGCCAATTAGACTCCCTGTTACATTGGGAGAGCTACAATCCAGCAGATCTGGCCACTGACCTGCAAATGCAACACTAAGCAAAAAAGAAAGTTGTTCCTCCTAAGGCGGCCAAGAAGAAACAGGGGGACCTTTTTTGGCCGGAGAGACAGCACCTTGTCTTTCCTGAACAAGGCCACTTGTCTAAGATGGTTTTTAAGGAATGGGAGAAGCCTAATAGGTTGCCGTTAATGCCTAGGGGTCTGGACAGACGGTATCCCTTTTCAGAGGATTTGGTTCGCCTATGGTCCCATCCTCCGGAAGTGGATGCTCCTGTTCTGGGGCTCTCCAATGCCTCCGTTATGCCGTCTCCTGAGACTTTCTCCTTGCGTGATCATGTTGACAGGTGCATGGATCAGCTAGCCTGTCACGCCTTCACTTCTGTGGGAAACGGTCTGCGCCCTGTCTGTGCTGCGGCCATTGTTTCCATGGCCATTAAGAAGAAGGTAAGGCGTCTCGCGGATATTGCCAAATCTCACAAGCGTTCGGAGGAGTATGGGGAGCTTTTGGCTTGTATGGACTTCCTTGCCTTTGTTATATCGGCCATGGATGACGCCGTCCGTTTTGGTGGCAGGGCTTCAGCTGCGATGGTCGCGCTGCGTCGCTCTATCTGGTTACGACAGCGGCAACGGATGCTGCCGACAAAAAAGCTCTCACAGGTATTACCTTCCTGGGACTTCGGCTGTTCGGGTAATGGTTGGACCTCTTGGCTAAGGACGGGAGACTTCCTCAATGTCGGAAGCAGGTACAGCCTTTTCGGGGCTCTTCTTCCTTTTGTCCTTCTCAGGGAGGACGAGGATCTTCCTTTTCTGATGGCCGCAGAGACTCATGGAGGCGAGGTAGAGCCCGAGGTCGTCCCGGCCTTGCCTGGGAATCCAAGCCTAATCCCCCTTCCAAGGCCCCTCAGGCATGAGGGGACACCCTTACCCAGCCGGGTGGGGGGACGGCTTCGGCTCTTTGCTCACGTCTGGAGGCAACACATCTCGGACTTATGCCCCCCGGATACAAGATAGAGCTGGCAGCATGGCTGCCCCCAAGATTCATTCGGCCCGAGATCTCCCAAAATCCTGTGATGTGCAGGGCCTGAGGCTGGCCGTTCAACATCTTCTGTCATCAGGAGTGGTTTGCCATGTGCTTTTTCAAGAACGGTGGCGGGGGTTCTACTCCAAACTGTTCACGGTGCCCAAGATAGACGGTTCCCTGAGACCCATCCTGGATCTAAAGGGTCTCAACAGATTTGTCAGGTTCAAACACTTCCGCATGGAGACCTTACAGTCGGCGGTGAGCTCTCTTCGGCCAGGCGATTTCATGACCACTGTGGACATCAAGGATGCCTATCTGCACGTTCCTGTTTTCCTGGGTCACCAGAGGTTCCTGAGGTTCGCTCTGGGGGATCAACACTACCAGTTTGTGACCTTGCCGTTCGGCATCACCTTGGCCCGCCGGGTGTTCACCAAGGTGCTGACGGGTGTCATGGCCCTTCTGTGGAGCCAGGGCATTCATGTTCTTCCTTACTTGGATGACCAGTTGATTGCAGCTCCATCTTTGTATCAGCCAGAGAGGGATACTCTGATGGTACTGTCCACCCTCGAGTTCTTCGGTTGGGTGATCAATTATCCCAAGTCTTCTCTCTCTCCTTCATCTGTAAGATCCTTCCTGGGAATGACGCTGGATACTTCTCAGGTCAAGGTGTTTCTTCCTCAGCAGAAGGTGGAGGGCCTTCAGATGCAGGCGCGGGCCTTGTTGGCTTACCCTCATCCCTCCATCCGTCTGGGGATGCAGTTGGTGGGTCTCATGGTGTCTTGCTTCAAGGCTGTGCCTTTCGCTCAGTTCCACATGAGAACCCTTCAGTTGAATCTCTTGACCATCTGGGATCGGAGTCAGGAGTCCTTGGAGCAGGAATTCACTCTATCCCCTCTGGCCAGACAGTCCCTCTCGTGGTGGCTGGACTTGAGGAATCTTCTAGTGGGCAGGTCCTTTTTGCCTCCGTGCTGGGAGATTGTCACCACAGACGCCAGTCTGACCGGTTGGGGAGGGGTTTGGCAATCGCTGAAGTTCCAGGGCCAGTGGGGCCCTCAAGAGGCCCACACGTCTATCAGTCTCTTGGAGTTGAGAGCAATCAGGTTGGTTCTCTTCCAGTTGACTCCCCACATTCAGGGTCATGCGGTCCAGGTCCGCTAGGACAATCAGACGGCGGTCGCCTACATCAATCATCAGGGAGGGACTCGGAGCAAATGAGCCCTCAAGGAAGTGTCCCTGATCTTGTCTTGGGCGGAGGAGACGGTTCCCTCCATCTCGGCAGTTTACATCCCCGGGGTGGAGAACCACGAGGCAGATGCCCTGAGCAGAGGGACGTCTCGCCTAGAGGAATGGTCTCTCGACAACAAGATCTTACATGCCCTGTGTCGCCGATGGGGTTAGCCGGACGTGGACCTGTTTGCGTCCCGTCACAATCACAAGCTTCCGAGATTCGTATCCCTGTCAAAAGATCCTCTGGCCTTTGCCACGGACGTGCTGGCATTTCCTTGGAAGGAGTTTCGACTCCTTTATGTCTTTCCTCCCTTCCCTCTGTTGGGTCGTGTGCTGCGCAAGATAGCCCAGGAGGAGGTACCGACCATCCTAGTGGCCCCCCACTGGCCGAGGAGGGTATGGTTTGCAGACGTTGTCCAGATGGCGGTGGATCAGTACGTCCTGCGCCACCCCAATTTACAAACGCGGACTTTGACGGCTTGGCTGCTGAAACCTCCATCCTGATGAATGAGGGTTTGCCAGCTTTGGTCATCAGTACTATGATTCAGGCTCGGAAAAAATCCTCTTCTATGATTTATTACAGGGTCTGGCACGCTTACATTGCCTGGTGTGAGTCTAAGGCCAGCTAATGGACAGTCTAATGGACAGCGACAGCAAATTCGGAGCGTGATTTGTTAATGAATATGAAGCTAGCCGTTCGCTCTGGCCATTCGTTGTCAGGCGCTCACATACAACGCTGAACCTATGAAACAGCGACCCCTAAGCCCGTATTCAACATTACCGCACACCGACTGAGTCGCTGTCAACAAGCTAACGCCGGCCAAGCACAGTGAATACTAGCTGGCGCTGAAAAAAATCACGCTACAGTCGCTCATCTGTCGCTACCTGGTGCTATTAATGAATCGGCCTCCCCGTTTAAAAGTTTGTGCAGGCATTGCTACTTCTTTACTTGTGTGTGCACAAGCAATGCAATATATGAATCAGCCTGTCTAAAGACATTGCAATAACTTAACTTGCTTGCACACACACAATGAAAAATACTTTACTTGCCTGCACAGTGTTACAGTTCAAAAAGGGGGTATTTCAGGTAGAGGCCAATTGGACTCCCTGTTACATTGGGAGAGCTACAATCCAGCAGATCTAGCCACTGACCTGCAAATGCAACACTAAGCAAAAAAGAAAGTTGTTCCTCCTAAGGCGGCCAAGAAGAAACAGGGGGACCTTTTTTGGCCGGAGAGACAGCGCCTTGTCTTTCCTGAACAAGGCCACTTGTCTAAGATGGTTTTTAAGGAATGGGAGAAGCCTAATAGGTTGCCGTCAGTGCCTAGGGGTCTGGACAGACGGTATCCCTTTTCAGAGGATTTGGTTCGCCTATGGTCCCATCCTCCGGAAGTGGATGCTCCTGTTCTGGGGCTCTCCAATACCTCCGTTATGCCGTCTCCTGAGACTTTCTCCTTGCGTGATCATGTTGACAGGTGCATGGATCAGCTAGCCTGTCACGCCTTCACTTCTGTGGGAAACGGTCTGCGCCCTGTCTGTGCTGCGGCCATTGTTTCCATGGCCATTAAGAAGAAGGTAAGGTGTCTCACGGATATTGCCAAATCTCACAAGCGTTCGGAGGAGTATGGGGAGCTTTTGGCTTGTATGGACTTCCTTGCCTTTGTTATATCGGCCATGGATGACGCCGTCCGTTTTGGTGGCAGGGCTTCAGCTGCGATGGTCGCGCTGCGTCGCTCTATCTGGTTACGACAGTGGCAACGGATGCTGCCGACAAAAAAGCTCTCACAGGTATTCCCTTTCTGGGACTTCGGCTGTTCGGGTAATGGTTGGACCTCTTGGCTAAGGACGGGAGACTTCCTCAATGTCGGAAGCAGGTACGGCCTTTTCGGGGCTCTTCTTCCTTTTGTCCTTCTCAGGGAGGACGAGGATCTTCCTTTTCTGATGGCCGCAGAGACTCATGCGGGCGAGGTAGAGCCCGAGGTCGTCCCGGCCTTGCCTGGGAATCCAAGCCTAATCCCCCTTCCAAGGCCCCTCAGGCATGAGGGGACACCCTTACCCAGCCGGGTGGGGGGACGGCTTCGGCTCTTTGCTCACGTCTGGAGGCAACACATCTCGGACTTATGCCCCCCGGATACAAGATAGAGCTGGCAGCATGGCTGCCCCCAAGATTCATTCGGCCCGAGATCTCCCAAAATCCTGTGATGTGCAGGGCCTGAGGCTGGCCGTTCAACATCTTCTGTCATCAGGAGTGGTTTGCCATGTGCTTTTTCAAGAACGGTGGCGGGGGTTCTACTCCAACCTGTTCACGGTGCCCAAGATAGACGGTTCCCTGAGACCCATCCTGGATCTAAAGGGTCTCAACAGATTTGTCAGGTTCAAACACTTCCGCATGGAGACCTTACAGTCGGCGGTGAGCTTTCTTCGGCCAGGCGATTTCATGACCACTGTGGACATCAAGGATGCCTATCTGCACGTTCCTGTTTTCCTGGGTCACCAGAGGTTCCTGAGGTTCGCTCTGGGGGATCAACACTACCAGTTTGTGACCTTGCCGTTCGGCATCACCTTGGCCCGCCGGGTGTTCACCAAGGTGCTGACGGGTGTCATGGCCCTTCTGTGGAGCCAGGGCATTCATGTTCTTCCTTACTTGGATGACCAGTTGATTGCAGCTCCATCTTTGTATCAGCCAGAGAGGGATACTCTGATGGTACTGTCCACCCTCGAGTTCTTCGGTTGGGTGATCAATTATCCCAAGTCTTCTCTCTCTCCTTCATCTGTAAGATCCTTCCTGGGAATGACGCTGGATACTTCTCAGGTCAAGGTGTTTCTTCCTCAGCAGAAGGTGGAGGGCCTTCAGATGCAGGCGTGGGCCTTGTTGGCTTACCCTCATCCCTCCATCCGTCTGGGGATGCAGTTGGTGGGTCTCATGGTGTCTTGCTTCAAGGCTGTGCCTTTCGCTCAGTTCCACATGAGAACCCTTCAGTTGAATCTCTTGACCATCTGGGATCGGAGTCAGGAGTCCTTGGAGCAGGAATTCACTCTATCCCCTCTGGCCAGACAGTCCCTCTCGTGGTGGCTGGACTTGAGGAATCTTCTAGTGGGCAGGTCCTTTTTGCCTCCGTGCTGGGAGATTGTCACCACAGACGCCAGTCTGACCGGTTGGGGAGGGGTTTGGCAATCGCTGAAGTTCCAGGGCCAGTGGGGCCCTCAAGAGGCCCACACGTCTATCAGTCTCTTGGAGTTGAGAGCAATCAGGTTGGTTCTCTTCCAGTTGACTCTTCCACATTCAGGGTCATGCGGTCCAGGTCCGCTAGGACAATCAGACGGCGGTCGCCTACATCAATCATCAGGGAGGGACTCGGAGCAAATGAGCCCTCAAGGAAGTGTCCCTGATCTTGTCTTGGGCGGAGGAGACGGTTCCCTCCATCTCGGCGGTTTACATCCCCGGGGTGGAGAACCATGAGGCAGATGCCCTGAGCAGAGGGACGTCTCGCCTAGAGGAATGGTCTCTCGACAACAAGATCTTACATGCCCTGTGTCGCCGATGGGGTTAGCCGGACGTGGACCTGTTTGCGTCCCGTCACAATCACAAGCTTCCGAGATTCGTATCCCTGTCAAGAGATCCTCTGGCCTTTGCCACGGACGTGCTGGCATTTCCTTGGAAGGAGTTTCGACTCCTTTATGTCTTTCCTCCCTTCCCTCTGTTGGGTCGTGTGCTGCGCAAGATAGCCCAGGAGGAGGTACCGACCATCCTAGTGGCCCCCCACTGGCCGAGAAGGGTATGGTTTGCAGACGTTGTCCAGATGGCGGTGGATCAGTACGTCCTGCGCCACCCCAATTTACAAACGCGGGCTTTGACGGCTTGGCTGCTGAAACCTCCATCCTGATGAATGAGGGTTTGCCAGCTTTGGTCATCAGTACTATGATTCAGGCTCGGAAAAAATCCTCTTCTATGATTTATTACAGGGTCTGGCACGCTTACATTGCCTGGTGTGAGTCTAAGGCCTTCTCTTGCCGCACCTTCCCCCTTTCCAGGATTCTGGAGTTTCTTCAACACGGTCTAGAATCGGGTCTACAACTGAGTACCCTCAAGGGACAAGTTTCTGCCTTGGCAATTTTTTTACAAAGATCTTTCGCTAATCATAGGCTTGTCAAAACCTTTCTCCAGGGAGTCACTCATGTACGTCCAACGCGTAAGCCTCTGCTACCAGTGTGGGATTTGCACTAGGTGCTTTCTGCTCTTCAGGTTCCCCCCCTTCGAGCCCCTGTGCGATGTTGCTCTTTCTATTCTGACTATTAAGGTGGTCACTTCAGTGCATCGCGTCTCTGAGCTGGCGGCACTTTCCATGAAACCCTTTCTTATTTTGGGCAGCATCAGGATAAGGCGGTGTTCCGTCTTAGGCCAGAATTCTTGCCCAAGGTTGTTTCTGCCTTTCATCTCAATGAGGACATTGTCTTACCTTCCTATTGTCCTGCCCCTGCTAATTACAAGGAACGGAACGTTCATTCTCTGGATGTGGTCAGGGCACTCAAGTATTATTTGGTCACCAAAGAGTCATTTCGGAAGTCTGATTCTCTTTTTGTCCTTCCTTCCGGACCTAGGAAGGGCTTGCCTCCAGCCAAATCCACTATCGGTAAGTGGATTAGACAGGCGGTGGTGCAAGCATACTCTGCTAAGGGGAAGGAACCCCCTTTCCGTGTTACAGCTCACTCCACTAGGGCTATTGGTGCCTCTTGGGCCTTCCAGCACCAGGCTTCAGTTGAACAGGTTTGTAAGGCCGCTACTTGGTCATCTGTTCATACCTTTTCAAAGTTTTACAAAGTTGATGTTAGGGCCTCAGGTGACGCTGTTTTTGGCCGCAAGGTGCTCCAGGCGGTAGTGGCTTGAACTGCCTGCCATTGCTCTCTGGGGATCCCACCCTTCTTTTTTGGACACTGCTGTTGGATGTCCCACATGTAAAGAATTGAAATAAAGCAAGCCGCGCTGTACACCGTAAAAACTATTTTACAGGTGAGTAATCACAGAATTGTATTTTTTCCCCCTCTCCCTTTCTCAGTATGTGCGATGCTTCTGAGGCAAGATGGCGGCGCCCGTATCCTAGAGTCCTTGCAGCCCAGTGAGGGAAAGAATAATAAATAAGCAACTAAAAACTTAAAATATATTCATTTTAGATACTGGCGAATAGTTTTTTAAGGGTTTGGGCTTTTCATTAAATGATGCTGGAGGTCCATGGAAGCTTATAAGAGATTTTATTATGTTTGTTTATAAAGAGCCATCGTATTCTGTGGCGCTGTATAAAGTAAGAATTACAGGAGGGTAGGATGAGTAACATGCTTATAATACACAGGGCATTATGAGTCATATATAACAGAGATATGACACTGAATGCATATAATCAGGGCTGTGGAGTCGGTAAACCAAAGCCCAGGCCCCGACTTCTTTCACAAATAGCCGATAATTAGTAATACATTTTCTGAATTAATCGCATATTTATTGGAATACTATAAGTTAAAGTAAAATGCTCAACCTTTTAAAGAGTGTGGGCCATATAACCATTTTATAAACTGGTCGCAATTAATAGGTTCAGAATTTTACATTTTTCATTTTAAATATCATAACAAAGATTTTCTACACCAATCCCCATACCCACTGTCTCCACAAACTTCATAGATTTTTTTTACTTATAGGTTCTTCTACCACACCACACCATACCTCCCAAGTTTTCAGAGTGGGAAAGAGGGACAATGGTTACATTAAGCCACACCCCCTCATTGAGAGATGGATAGGGGATAACAGTTACAACTATACTATACAATATACACTTTGAATAGGCAATTGGATCATTTATTGATGCAGATCTGCATGTTACACCTCAAAGAGGGACAGAGAAGAACAACTAGGGACAGGGGGACATGGACTCAAAATAGGCATAGTCCCTCCAAATGAGGGACAGTTGGGAGCTATGCATTACCATATTTATATGTAACAATACCCATATGTTGGCAATACACATGCTGATTGACTTAGCTCTCCAAATATATGAGTCCTATATTTATTGTCCCCCCCATCAGGGGAGATTGGAGAACTCATTATATATCACCACTAGAACACCCAGCTGCTCACTGATTGTTATTAATGAAGGACTTAGATTGAGAAAATATAAAATATATTTATGATTAATGTTTCTAAACTATCTATTAAAGCTACATTCATTATACAATATCACACTGCCTGTAATGGGGGATGCCCCTCACTGGCTGAAATGGTAAATGCCCCTCACTGGCTGAAATGGTAAATGCCCTCACTGACTGTAATGGGGGATGTTGCACACTGGCTGTAGTTGGAGATGCCCTCACTGGCTATAATGGGGGATGCTCATCACAAACTGTAATGGGTGATGCCCCTCACTGGCTGTAATTGGGTATAAACCTCACTGGCTGTATTGGGGGATGCCGCACACTGGCTGTAATGAAGGATGCCCATCACTGGCTGTACTGGAGGATGCCCTCATTGGCTGTAATGGGGGATGCCCCTCACTGGCTATAATGGGGGATGCTGCACACTGGCTGTAATGAGGGATGCCCCTCACTGGTTGTAATGGTGGGTGCCCCTCACTGACTGTATTGAGGGATGCCCCTCATTGGCTGCATTGGTGAATGCCCCTTACTGGCTATAACAGATGCCGCACACTGGCTGTAATGGGAGATGCCGCACACTGGCTGTAATGGGAAGATTTTGCACACTGCCTGTAATGGGGGATTTCAGCACACCATTTGGTTTCAGAATGTTTTTTCTTACTTTCCTCCTCTAAACCCTAGGTATGTTTTTTTAGGGGGTTATAGGGGACAGGGTCCACTACTGACAACTTGAGGCAGGGCTGCCATCAGGAAATGTTGTATGTGTTGGGGGCTCACTGACCCTTCTCCCCAGTAACCTATGGGGGCCTGGGCATATTATGAACTGCATAGAATCCCTTCATAATATATATGGGAGGGCTGGACTCTATACAGCTTATATTGTGGCTGGGCCTCTAACCTATACTTCAGTTTCCTATATAGTTGGCTGTTGCGCAACCAGACCAGGGATTGGGCTGCTAGGCCTGGGCTTTTCCATCACAGTTGGGCCCTTCGAGCCCCATACTGGAGTTTTGGCTGTCCTACCCTGATAGCAGCCCTGACTTGAGGCTGAGGGACTCCACAAGGAATTATCCATATTTAACTAATTCTTTTAAATGATGTCCTTGCTGCTCCATCAAGAGGTAAAGCATCCACCAAGTCTCTGCACGCTTCAGCTATGTCTAGATCAGCGAGGAGCAGCCTCATTAGCATTATCACTACTAAAGGCAAAGTAAACGTTCCTTTAAAAAGGATTTGTAAAATGTAAGATGAGGATGATGTGTTCTCTACATTCCGGATACTGGGCAATACACAAGTCTAAACAGCCCCTTGTTATCTGGAAAAGGTGATAATTACAGCAGCCTTTATTGGCAGCACCTTGGAACGTTAATTGCACTACGCCAATGTCCTGTCTTGTCCTTGTAGCTGGAGTTGTCTTGCAATAGGATTACTGGAGAAAAGGCTTTGGGAGAAGCTTTACTGGACACTTTAACTGGCTGTTCTGATATGAATAAAATATAAGGTCCCCACCAACATTTCAGCATCACTGTGTGATTTATTATCAGAAAAAACTCTCCAATATCATGACAGGGTCATTATGTGGTGTTCCGCCCCCGGGCACTGTTTGAGTTGAAAAAAATGAGCTCTGGGATAATGTATTACCTACACAACAGAGATGGAGATATTTACCTCTGGAGGGTCCTTGAATTTGGGTCACACAGACACAGTATCTGAGCTCAGACGTAGGAGGGCTTCTAATACATCTGATGCAGCTAGAAGCACTTGTTGCCATAATGAGATATACAGTACCAGTGACTGGCAGCTGAGCCAGAATACTTATGTCATGGGACCATCAGAGAAGTTCAGTGCAATATATGTGCGCAGACCTCTGCATACAATAGGCGTACGCATGCACAAAGCTGAGACACCAAGTTTATAATGATCCCGTCTAGCCATGGCTTGGTGCTTAGTTCCAGAGAGACCTTTGCCCTTGTCTTTTGTTTCTTCATTACTGACCTTCACCTGGATTACTGCTTCTTGCTACCTGCCCACTAACTTTGCCTGGATTCCTGGCACCAGCCCATGACCTTTGCTACAGACTTTCTGTGATGCCAGCTCACAATCTCTTGCTATGGAGTTCAACCACTTGCTGCCTGTCTATGCCCATTGGCCTATGCCTGACCATGACTTTGCATCTGGCAGCTGTCAGACTATTGGTGCCAGGAGACTCTTGTATGGAGGAATTGCATTTGTGTACTTTACTGCATAGAGATCTTGCCAAATTGCAGTGTATATTAAAGTGGACCAAAACCCATGGCGATCGGCCTGGGATTCTATAAGATTCCCGAGCCAATCTATTCCCTCCCCCTGAGGCATCCAAAATTGGCCCCGCTGTGTGAAACCCCCCAGGTGGCCCATACACTTACCTTCTCACCCGGTCCAACGGCGCGTGCGCGAGCCGGGGCTGCATCCCTGCTATCCCTCTAGCAGGCCGCGTGCCCGCACCAGGCATTTGTGAATGGCCAGCGCGGGCCCGCTCCCTGTTAGAGGGTAGCAAGGGATATGGCCGCTCGCTTTAGACGAAGGCTTAGACAATGTAACATCAGCAGATCCGTGCTCGCTGATTGGAGCGGACATGCATGCACCGTAGGACCTGGAAGAGGTGAGTTGGTTTCACCGACCTGGGAGGTTTCACACAGCGGGACATCCCGGGGCAAAGGACCAAAACCCAGGATAGTAAAAATCCATGGTTTTGGTCCACTTTAAGCACAGGGCTGCCATAAGCAGTGGGAATACCGTGGCAAGTGATCGGGGGCCCCTGGCATCTTTAGGGGCACACTCAGATCTACTCCTGCCTTGCCTCAGAAGCAAAGAATTATCAGTGATAATGGAGAGGGTGGCGAGGAACCGAGGTCAAATGATGGCAGCTCAGAAGGTAGCAAAGACCAAAGCACAACTGACATCAATGGTGGACTCAGAGAAGCAGAGAAACTTCAGTGGCAGCAGAGAAGCAGCGAGGGCTGGAAGATCGTCAGCAGCAATGGAGAAATCCTCAAGGACAATCAGCGGCAGCAGAGAAGGTATGAAGGACTAAAGGATGGTTGTGGCAGTGAATAAGGTAACAAAGACCTGAGGATAATCAGCAGCAGCAAAGACGGTGTCAATTCTAGAAAATGATTGGTGGCAGTGGATAAGGTTACAGAACCAGCAGCCAGGAAGGTGGCCAAGATGTGGGAATTGGAGATGAGCGAACAGTTTAAACATTTGGATCAGGTGATCAAAGAAAGACCAAAGAAATTCGACTTTGTCCGTAATGAACTTTTATCAAACTCGCTTATACAAATAAAGAAATTAAGTTTACCTCCATACTCGTTTCAGAGCCAGCTGATGTCCTCATCCTCTGGAGCTGTCCTGCGCTGGGCTACGCAGCATTCAAAGTCCTTGCTGGGCACCAAGCATCTCTGCTCCCCGCTGCAGGAAGAGCATTTATTATGGGAGTGAGCTGTGAGGTCACAGCTCATGGGCAGTATAAATAGCCCCTCCCTGTGGCGGAGAGTCAAACTGCCACTGATTGTCGGAGAAATCGGCTGAAGCTAGCTGTCAATGACAGCAGCGGGACACAGAGTTGGATGTCTGCGGAGACCAGTGATAAATTAGAGGTAAGTATAGGGGGAAAATTAAAATATTTTTTTTCTCTGTGTCAATGTGTTTAATTCAAATTTAACGCTTTGTAAACTGGTAAGTCCTCGCGACCCCTACACCAGGTCACAGGGCAGGGGTGGGCAAGTCCCTTGCCAGCAAATGGGAGACTTGCCATTAACCCCTGCACTATTACCTGCCTCCCAAAGCCTGGAGGGGGGGGGGGCAGAAGAGAACGCGTCCCACGGGCTATGCGGGTTGGTAGCCTTCTCCTGGAGAGGAGGACCCTATCATTTTTTTAAGTGTTTAATGCTGAAAAAAATGAAAAAAAAAATACTTAGTGTCTCCCTCTTTTATCAATACATAAAAAGCACAAAGCTATATGTGAATTCCAGTGTAAGTCCTCTTTAAGGCTCCTCCAAATAATCTTCAAATCAATAAAGTGACTTCTCAATCATTTCTTGTGCTGTCCCACCACCAAAAATATGCTCTTACCAGAAATGATCTGATCAAACGCCACCTAAAAGGTCATGAGGGACACTCTCCAGATGTTTCCACAGCGATAGATATGATCCCACGGTTAAATGTATATATGTGACCAACAAATTTCCTCCATAATATGGTCATGCAAAGGAAAAATATAGATCCATAGTGCAATATTGCAATCACTAGTAACTCCTTTAATTGAGCCAATAAAATACTCACAATAAAAACTTTTTAAATGCTCGCATCACACAATGTTTTATGCTTTTTCTTTATTTTTCAAGGAGTAAACCCTTAAAAATTAAAACAAAATAGTGTGGGGTCCCCACTAACCAGTTGAAGCACCCCGGGCACCATGTATGGGGTCTGGTTGATCAAGGCTACAAACCCACTTAGACCATTGGCCAAGGGCTCTTTTGCCCCTGGGGGCTTTGGGGAGGCAGGTAATGGAACTGGGGGTTATGGCAAGTCACCCATTAGCTGACAGCCCCTCCTGCCCTGTGAACGGCTATAGGGGTCTCAGGGACCAGTTCACATAGAGTTCAATGTAAATTAAACACACTGACACAGAGAAAAAAAAGTATTATCTTTCTCCCATAGAACCTCTAATCCATCACCAGTCTCCACAGACATCCACCGATGTGTCCCGAGCAGAAATGTGGGACCCCAGCCGGAGCTTTGGATGCTGTGTAGACCAGCATGGGAGAGATTCTCTGCAACAGCTTACAACTTATCTTTATTTATGACAGTAAATGGTGGTGTTACATATATCTATGTGTAGTCTCTCTATGCATTTGTCTGCCGTTTTGTATTTCTTGTACAATAGGCTCAATTCAGAGGCACATTTGTCTGCACTTCCGTAGCTGTCTGTAAAAGTCTTAGTGGGTGTTTGTCATTTTTTTGCTTTTTTTCGTTCATTTTTCATTCGTACGAACGTTCGGGAAAATGCGTATATGCGCTTTCGATGAACGAAAGCAAATCGAATCATTTGCGTTAGTTTGGATCATTTTACAAACAAAATATATTTTTCGTTCGTTCAGATAACTTACTTTGTTGGGATGGGATTGCTTCTGATTCAGATAGCTGATTGCCGACAGACCACCACCCTATAAATCTGTTTCATTTCCGATCCACTTACGGGACCTTTAAGGGCTCGGATTGCTATTGTTGAACATGTTTTTCGGCTATGTGGAGGAGTCTGCGCGCCTTTAGCACCAAGGCATTGCATGTATCAGCATACATTGTATAGCAATGCATACCTGAATCAAATAATTTCATGTATGCCTTATAGAAGCATTTTAATGCTGACCTTAATTAGTCCTTAGCATGTAAACCTTTATTTTCCCACACATCCATATAATTGCTATATTTTTTTAGACTTATGTCCTTTGTGAATTATATTTGGATTGTTGAACTTGAATCTTAATTTGTTGTAGGAGTTATTGTTTTAGTTGGTTACCTTTGCTTTGTGTAATTATTTTATATTTGGTTGCAGGAACCGCAAGATGTGCCACTCGCACAACATACAAGCAGTGTTTGGTCCAGCTATGCGATTCCTCAGTGTTCTTGCAGGGCATCCAGGGTCGTCCCATGATGCTTATATATTGCAGAGCTCCGGCTTATTTCGTCAGTTTGAGTCAGGAGAATTATCTGGTGAATGGCTCCTGGGTAAGTTTGCTCACATTCCATCAATCCATTTTCACTGTATGGCAATGAATATAGTTGATGACTTATGTCTTAACCTATGGCTGTTTTTAGCCCTTGATGACATATTAAACAATATTGTAGCTTAGAATTTATGTGTATTTTATGTTGGTATTGTAGTGTAGTTAGTACACTGGAACTCCTGGAACTCTGTAAGATGGCAGGCGATCAGTCATTGCATAGGTGTGGCAATGACATCATTGCCACACACAACAGTGGCAATGAATGGAGAAGGCGGGGCTTCACCTCTAAAATCTTTATCATTATCTGGGATTGTGAAACATGAGCAGTCAAAATAGGCAAAAGGTATTCATCGTGGGGGGGGGACAATTCAGGGGATGCTAGTTAAACCGAACCTTCAGCATGATTAAATAAAAAGCCCAAACCCTTCCCAGCATTTAAACTTAATATATTTTAAGTTTTTAGTCACTTACTTATTATTCTTTCCCCCCTCCAGGATACGAGCGCCGCTGTCTTGACTCAGAAGCATCACATACTGAGGAGTGAAGAGCGGTATAAAGTACAGGGGGTGGGGTTATAGCTGGTCTTTTGCCCACAAAGAGCAGAGCTGGGATCAGGGAAAGGACAGCAATCCCAGAATGCAGAGGGACACAGTCAGAAGACACTTCCTGTTTGCAGGCCGCCATTTTGGGTGTTTAAAGGCTCATAACATGCAGTAGATGCAGGTAGTATGATTTTTAATGTGAGCAATCTGTATGTACAGGGTGTGGGAAACATGTAAGATACACCCTGAATAAGAGCATCGGTCCGCTTTAAAAATGTGAGTTTTGGTCCGCTTTAAAGTGGAAATGCTATTGTCCAGAGATGACTTGTGGGAGGTTATCACTACAGATCTACAAGTCACAGGATAATTACCAGGGCTGGGACAGGAAAAACAGACAGGCAGGGGCCACCATATGCTTACTAGTAGAAGAAGATCAGCGTATTCACATACGGAGTGAGAATACAGCAAAAGGCATGTGGGATGTACTGAAAATACTCCATGAGAGATCCAGTTTAAACAGCAAGGTGTTTCTGCTGAAGAATCTTTACAAAATGAGGCTTAGCAGAGAGCAGGACATGCAGGGGCATATAAATGCCACGCTGGAAGTGATCGCACAACTCAGATCAGTTGGTGAGAATATAAGAGGCACGCCGCAGCCATGTTGTTGTGCAGCTTACCCCATATATATACTGCACTGATCAATATGCTGGAGACAAGACCTAAGACAGATCTGATACTAGAATTCGTAAAGACCGGGCTCATTGATGAGTATCCGCTAAAGAAAGGAGCTCCTAAATCTACAGACACAAGGTTACACAGGAAGGAAACCAGGGTGTGCTTTAGATGTCACAAAAAGGAACACATAAAGACACATAAAGCAAATGAGACAGTGCCTCTCTAATGCTAAACAGAAAGTCAAGGCCACAATCTCTGATCCATGTGAAGGCAACTGGAGTGACCGGCAATTTTACATTTCAAGGCCGGTGCATTGACTTTAGGCCAACCAGTCACATGACAAGTGATAGAAGCTTTTTCACAGAACTTAATCTGAATAACAAAGACTATTTGCCTTGCAGATGGAAGTAAAATACATGCGGAGGGATACAGGCATAGAACCATTGTATGCCCCGATGATGCGGGCACAATTTAGCCGTACAAGTAAAAGATGTGCTTTATGTTGCTGATCTAGAAGGAGGACTCTTATCTTTGAAGCATCTCACAGACGAAAGACTCACTGTAAAATTTCAAGGTGACAAGTGTTCTATCCTGGGCGGCAAGCAGACGATAGCAAGTGCCAAACTGGATGAGCATCTGTATCACCTTAACCCAGTGAAGGAAATGTGAGACATGCACCTGTAAACACAATTACTGTATACACATGTGGCAAGTCACTTAGGCCGCAGACACCCAGAATGCATAGAGAAACTACAAAAGAGGGATCTGACAAAGGATCTAACAGTACCCCCTTGTCCAGTTAATGTTAAGTGTGAATGCTGCATCTAATCCAATGCTACAAGAGCAACACTTCCAAATGTCAGTCAGAATAGAACTTCAAGAGCACTTGACTCATGACTTCACAGTGATGTATGTGGTCCCCTAAATCCAGCTACACCTGGAGGCAACAGGTACATAGTACATAGATGTTTATTCAAGATACACAGTCACTTACCTAATGCAACACAAGAGTGAAGTTTTGACAATTTACAGGACTATGTAGTAAAGACAAGTAACAAGTTTCAAATGAAAACACTTCAGAGTAATAATGTGGCTGAATTCACAGTACACAAATGAAGAATGTAATAGAGCATCAAAAGACAGTCCCATACAGACCAAATACACCAAAATGGCGTATCTGAAAGATAGAATGGAACTCTGACTGAAATGATCAGATGTATGCTGACTCTGGACTACCACGAAAATTCTGGGGTGAGGCAGCAATGACAGCCTCTTATGGATACAGTGACAATGTTAAGTGTTACAGAATCCTAAATCCCCAGACAAAGTTACAATTGCCAACAGCATAACCTTTGTTGAAGATCTGAGAGACAATGTGATGGCAAGAGAGGAAGTAAGAACAGAAGAGAAAACTGACACTGACCAGCCAAGATCTGTAACTTCTGAACAAACAGCTGAGGTGAGCACAGAACCATTACTGAAGAGCAGACGCAAGCAAGCTCAGACACAGTGGTAACTATGTAACAAGAGAAAACAATGGTAAACCACCTGTACGTCTCTCATACAAGGCACTGCCAGTACAAATGGGAAGACATATCTCAGCTTTTAGAAGGGGAAGCCAGTACATGGATAAAAGACACTGAAAGACACTCGAGGCTTACAATGAAGATGGGTTTAACAGACTAAGCCTCATTGTTGAGAAGGGGTGTTGGAGATACTGTGCAACGGCTTGTCTACATTTATGATAGTAGATGGCACTGTTATATATATCTATGTGTAGTCTCTCTATGTATTTTTACAGATGTTGAACATCAAGAGAGCAGGTGAGTCAGGATTTCAGGAAAAGTTTGGTCAGCGAATCAAACTTTAACTGAAATTTGGAGTGAACTCAGGTTCTGGTTCCCTTACCTCTAGAGAGGATTATTAGTGGCAGTAGGAAAGGCAAGGGGGGGCCAAAGATTCTTTTGACCAAGGGCCTGCATAAACCTGGAGTCGACTATGACCATTTAAACCGGACCAACACCCTTATAATAAACAGGGCAATTCAGACAGCTACACATAAAAATTAATTTACATTACATTTTTTGTGTTTGATATTCCCTTGATTTTTCCCTTATGGCCACCAGTGGAGCTGCAGATAGCCTGCAAAGAGGAAGTGCTGCTGGGTTTCCAGCCTCTGTGCATTGTGGGTCATGTCAGTTAAATCCAGGCAACAGCACACCTGGGATGCTGGGAAAGGAAGCCATCTGGGTCCTGCAAGATGGCCGCATCCAGGAGAGAATTTTAGCTTTGAGTGGATGCAAGATCAAATGTGTGCTGACAATGATTCAGTATCTTGGAGTTTTTTTTCCGACTGTGAAACGCTGTTGGCTGAATTTAAGTGGTTAGCCACATAACCATGTGAGACAGTGAGCCCACCACATATATATCACATTATACCTGCTATGGCTATTAAGAATGCTCTGGTTCATACAGTCTGTGTTAACACCTGTGTAAGGGTGTTGTTTGTGGATTTTAGTTCTGCCTTCAAAACTATCAATCCTGACATCACAACAAACCTAGCCAGCTAGTGGTTCCCCAACCAAGAACTTCTCGATTGACAGAACACAATGGGTACCATTTTAGATGGCACAGGTCTCACTATAGTACACACTATTGTGTTTCATCATGCTGTATTTTTGGGTGCAGCACAGTGTGGCTACCATTTAGAACGTGTTATGTCCAGAGTGTGCTGATATTTTCTAACTATATTTATTATTTCACCAGGTGGTGTAGCCTCAGTGCGAGAAGGAACAAAATTCTCCCCTATAATATATGGTGTTGCTGCTGTCCCATACAGGTATGTGCCATGCTGTCTCTGCACCATAGAAGCAGGCAGCATCCCCCCATGACTAAGCCCAATGGAGGGGTGAGGGGCCTGTCTTGTGGCCGGCACCACTAACAGTGGTCTGACCGATATGCAGAAGACAGATTAGCTGGGGCGAAGGAACCCCCAATGGCCTTGGCACCCTGGGTGATTGCCCTGCCTATTGATGTGCAGCATAGAAAACTGAATGGAGGGGGAGGTTTCCCTTATTTAGATGGATGGGCATACAGGTGCACATACAAATCAGGGGATGGCGCTCTGTGCAGTCTCACCAAGATGGCTGCGTCCAGGACCAGATATGGGCAGGATTCCAAGCAAGTTTTTCCCCATCCGACCTCAGTTCCAGGGAAGGGAGGCAGTCACTAACAGACTAGACTTTCACTCTAAACCGGAACAACACCAACTTTTATAAAAATGGTTGTTGTTTCTTGCGTTAGGAACGCCTGGTAAAACACAAAATATTACCTTTTAAATTGCTCCTCCATCGAAAACAAGCCACGCTATTTACTGCCATGACCATGGTGGCCAGTCCTGGGCCTAGATTTCACAATGGGATGAATTTGAAGGATAAGACTATTTGTTTTAGCGGGTGTCACAGCGGGTAGGGGGGACACTGGCAGTGGGCACAGGAGCGTGTCTCAGCTAAAGAAAAGCTGGGGATGCAGCCGCCGGCAGCGAAAGTGCCATGGGAGCCGTGGTAAAGGTGAATTTTTTGGGTGACCTGGGGGTTTCACACGATGAGGCGTCCTGGTTTGGCATGCCCTGGGAGAGGGCCAGCAGCGGCTCTTTTGTTCCACTTTAATGCAGAAGTCCAGTCTACATGTATGTGGCAATGGACTAGGAGGTGGCAGGGGGAATCCGCCCCCTGCACTGCATATGCAAGGTGCAATAGATGTTCTGTCCTGTCCATAGACTTCTATGAGCTTCATTGCAGCTGCACTTAGGGCTAAATCCTGCATGCAGCCAAGAGGCAGCACAGTGATGTTAAAGGCATCTGTATACCAAATCTGTACACCGAGATCTACAAGAAGAGAACAGTTAACACTGTGCACACAGAACACTGCTGCTGGGCATGTGTAGGGTTAAGTAAGTTCTCTCACCTCAGCAGCGGCCATAGTAGCAGTGTTCTATGTGTACAGGGCTCACTGCTCTCTTCTTGGTGTACAAATTTTGTGTACAGTTGCCAATGGCAACTTTAAAAAATACACTTTAAAAAATGCCACCAAAAGTGGACTTTACTATTAAAGTGGAAAATTGCAGGTCTTGGGGAGTTAATAAAAACTTCCCTAAGCTTGCTTGCCCGCCGCCCCTCCCGTTTAGCACTTAACTTATAAAAACGTACCTCTCCATGCTTGGCAACCCTATACTCCCTCACCATCCTCCGTAGGACAGCGCCACCTTGAAAGCCGAAGGCTTCCTGACAGACACTGAGCCGTAATTTATAATATGTTTTGCATATCTGTGGGCGTGTTCTCTGCTATGCGGTTCTTTCTCTGCTAAATTTTGCATTTCGTATTTATTATATACAGTACATTGCTAGTTAAAATCCATCACAGCATCCCTGTGCTGAGTGCAACCGAAGAGCAATGGATAGGTAATGGCCTTGGTGAACTTGAGTAACCTCTTAAAGAGCATCATAATCCACCCTGGAGTACTCCAGGCCAGACATACTCGCTCCCCCCCCCCCGAGGCATCCCCGATTGGGGATTGCTGTGTGAAACCCGCACAGGTCGCCGAAAACTCACCTTCGTTCCCGGTCCAACGGCACATGCGTGAGCAGCGTCCACATCCCCACTATCCCTTTAGCAGCGCACTTTCCCGCGGGCACGCTCCCTGTTAGTGGGTAGCATGGGTTGAGACCACCGGCGCACTGGGATCTGCTTGCTTTGGACGAGCTCCTGGACCCCGATTGGTATATCATGTAACCTATTCCGAGTGTCCACAATTGATATGTGCTATCTGTGGTGGACACTTGTATATGTACAGGGAAGAATTCTGCAATTGTTTCTCAACTGGAGAATTTGTTTAACATTAATACACAATCAGGTGCCAATCTTGTGAAACAAAGACAAAATACACAAAGAAGCGGTACTAATTTAAAATTACACTACCAGTATGTGAGACCATAGCCAGTGATAAAAACACTAGCTAAATTCAAAGAGAGCACACTTAAATAAGAACAAAATACAAAGTTTATTAACAACTAAGGCCAGATAAAAGACACAAACACAAGGCAACTAAAAGACGTTAGCACCCCCCCAAGAACCTCTGTGTACATAGTACAAGTGCCAAGATCGGCCACAAGAATGTATAAAGCAGACATAAAACATGGAAATAACAACAGTCCTAAAGCTCCGAGTGCTTGGAGGCTATGTGCAAAACCACAATAAGGGAACAATATACAGGGAAAAAGGGGAGGTAAGTCAGCCTATCCCAAATACATAAAGTGCACTTGCTTGCTTGCCTGCCCCTGGAAACTGTCCTGGATTTCTTTTAAAAAAAATTCTGCAACTGTGTCTGAACTGGAGAATTTGTTTTATATCAATACACAATCAGGTGCCAATCTTGAAAGGAATATATTTTTTGTGTTTTTTTATTTAAAGAAATTTACAAAACCTCAGTTAATGCCACTCAACAATGTACTACTAAACACCAAACTAAATATAAATATATATATATATATATATATATATATATATATATATATATATATATTGAGAAAGGCTTGTGCAAATGACTGGAACCACTTTGTAGCTGTTTCTAGTTCCATTCCCACTATGCAATCACTTTAGTTGTCTAATTTTTTGTTGCACCAGCCATGATAAATCCGCCCCATGATACATCCTAACTCCAGATGTTAAAACTTTTAGAAGGTAATAAGTTATCCTACTATCTAGTTGTTATTATCATTCTTCTTACCCAGGTCCCGATCTCCAGGAAGGCAGCTGGGGGAGCCTTGCACACCCCCGGCAATGAGGAGGATGAGGAGAAGCAGGGGATGCCTTTGTCCCGCCATGACTGATGTGGCAGCAGAAGTACCAGCTCACAGTAGTGTTAACTTGCTGCTCTCTTTCTTTCTCTCTCTTTTTCTTTCTGTCTGCTCCAGGCAGCTAAGTTGTAGCTCACGTGTTGCAGCGATACATCCCCCCTGGGTCAGGTTACAGCTGTGCTGAGGCCATTTACTAGCAGCCTGGAGGTCTCGCACAATCATTTATTTTAGTTCAGCATTGTTCTAGCCCCCTTACTTATACATGCTTATATCATTGGGTAACACTGTTTCATGGCCAACATTGGTGGAAGCAGTGGCTGTGGTTTGCGCTACTATTACTCACGATTCACATTTTACTCGCTCAGCTTCACGTGTCATTGTGTTACACAGTAACCCATACCATTCACACACATACACACACGAGGAAAGCACATTGCAGACATTAGAAGATAAAGGAGCTGTGCATTGACACATCGCCGTATGATGAGTTTGCAAAAAAGGAGCGTTGTTTCAATTTAGAAAGATCTGACTTTGAGGGATCACATATGTCTCTGTCTGTATGGTTGCACAAGAGCAGAGTGTTTATAAGCAGCTAACCACACCACCACAAAAATGCACATAGATTCCTCCAGTAACCCGTTCACTGCTCAATAGCAGACTGTATGTGTGTATATATATATACAGTATATATATATATATATATATATATATATATATATATAGTCAGGGTCTGGGGCAGTGACACAGACGACAGTTCTTCAAAATCAAAGGCAATTTTATTGAAAATGTTCACCAGCAAAAGTATCTCTTAATTCAGAGATGGTTGCAGCATACAATGCGGTATATCCAGCCGTTACTTCACCAGCTCTATGAAAGTCCAGGATGTGATAGTCCAGCAAACTGCAAGTCCAGGTTATAACAAGACCACTTACATACAAGCCCACGCTGCTCATTCACAAGTCCAAGTTCAGGGAAACAAAGTCCTTGGGCTGCATACAGTTCTATTAGTCACTTTGAGCCGCACAGCCTGGGTTCCTTACTCCAGGCTGTTCAGCAGCAAACTGAAAGCCTCAGCGGCTCCTTTTATTTAGGCTTCCCGCAATAAGTCTTGCCTGATCGTGCCTGATAGAGCATAGCAGGGGAAAATGGACACCATTCATTACTTTTTCATTACTTTCCCATACACCTTACCACAAATATATATATAAATATATATATATATATATATATATATATATATATATATATATATATATCCATATCCATGTTCAGATTCTTTAACACAAAGGGGTCAATTTAGCACCAAATGTAAAAATGCACTTTGGTGTGAAATATGAATAGAAATGCACCTGGCACTCAGCCGACCCCTATATACACAATGAGAGTGAATAGGCATTTTTACTTCATTTCCGCAGTAAATAAATGTCATTCCTATTCATTTTCTACCTAGGGGTCTATTCAGCACCAGCACTCCTGGTGAGATATAAAATAAAAGTTCTTTTAGAGGTCAGTTCAGCACCATTTGTAAAAAGTTTACTTTAGGTGGAAAAAATAGAAATGCTCCATTTCCACCCAATGCTGTAGCACAAGTAGCACATTCTTTTCCAGTGTCCAGTGTAAAAAGTTTGCTACTTTTTTCATTAGTTTTTATTATCCTTGGTGGTAATTCAGCACCAGATGGAAATAGGGCACTGCTAATCTTTTTCTTCACATAAAGTGAAGGTTTTACAAATGTATCTTGAATCAACCCCCTTTTTGTGTTTTGATACATATTAAGGGTGTGAATTGGCAAGAATCTGGCAATAAAATATGTATCGCATTACATATATGATGATACGATATATCCTGATTCTGTCTCAAAGATGATATATTGTGATTTCTTTAAATTACATTTTATTTTTAATTTAAAAAAATGCCATAGGGCCCCCTTCCCGGGGGGGGGGGGGGGGGCATTTTTGTTGGTCTTTTAATGGTTAAAAACCCTTAAAAACACTCCAAAAAATGGCGTGAGGTCCCCCTTACCCAGCATAACCAGCCCGGGCACCAGCTATGGGAGCTTGTAGAAAAGGGCGCAGGGGCCAGCTTTGGTGGCCCCTGGCCCTGAAGGCTGCAAGCCTGCCACGGGATCCTCTGCCCCCCCCAGGCTTTCGAGAGGCAGGGATTGGGGGGGCTCAGGGTTAATGGCAAGTCACCCGCTAGCCGCTAGCCACGGGTGACTTGCCAGACCCAGAGCCTTGTGTACTGGTATAGGGGTCACACAGATGACCCACAGGGAGCCGGGATGATGCCCACAGGGGTCACGTCATTTCTGGTCGTCTCCATTATATACTATGAACATTATGAACTTAAAACCATATGGACATTGGCTATGTGGTGTTCTCCACCTTCAGTTAAGATTTCTTTAAATTACATTTTATTTTTAATTTAAAAAAATGCCATAGGGCCCCCTTCCCGGGGGGGGGGGGGGGCATTTTTGTTGGTCTTTAATGGTTAAAAACCCTTAAAAACACTCCAAAAAATGGCGTGAGGTCCCCCTTACCCAGCATAACCAGCCCGGGCACCAGCTATGGGAGCTTGTAGAAAAGGGCGCAGGGGCCAGCTTTGGTGGCCCCTGGCCCTGAAGGCTGCAAGCCTGCCACGGGATCCTCTGCCCCCCCCAGGCTTTCGAGAGGCAGGGATTGGGGGGGCTCAGGGTTAATGGCAAGTCACCCGCTAGCCGCTAGCCACGGGTGACTTGCCAGACCCAGAGCCTTGTGTACTGGTATAGGGGTCACACAGATGACCCACAGGGAGCCGGGATGATGCCCACAGGGGTCACGTCATTTCTGGTCGTCTCCATTATATACTATGAACATTATGAACTTAAAACCATATGGACATTGGCTATGTGGTGTTCTCCACCTTCAGTTAAGATTTCTTTAAATTACATTTTATTTTTAATTTAAAAAAATGCCATAGGGCCCCCTTCCCGGGGGGGGGGGGGGCATTTTTGTGGGACTTTTAATGGTTAAAAACCCTTAAAAACACTCCAAAAATGGCGTGAGGTCCCCCTTACCCAGCATAACCAGCCCGGGCACCAGCTATGGGAGCTTGTAGAAAAGGGCGCAGTGGCCAGCTTTGGTGGCCCCTGGCCCTGAAGGCTGGATGCCTGCCACGGGCTCCTCTGCCCCCCCCCCCCAAGGCTTTCGAGAGGCAGGGATTGGGGGGGCTCAGGGTTAATGGCAAGTCACCCGCTAGCCGCTAGCCACGGGTGACTTGCCAGACCCAGAGCCTTGTGTACTGGTATAGGGGTCACACAGATGACCCACAGGGAGCCGGGATGATGCCCACAGGGGTCACGTCATTTCTGGTAGTCTCCATTATATACTATGAACATTATGAACTTAAAACCATATGGACATTGGCTATGTGGTGTTTTCCACCTTCAGTTAAGAATCGATTCAGCACTGTGAGAGAAATTCACCCTTCCATGCAGAATCATTCTTGATTAAGGACATTTATCTCTTGCATAATTCAGGGGACACATGCGAAAGAACCTTGCACGTGTGATCGTTTATGAGAAAGCCATGCGAGAATCATCCACTCTATGTGATTTCCAGACTTGTATGAGAGTTTTTCTTTTGCCTCACAAATGTATGACAGTATGCGAGCTGTGGCTTTTTGAAGGACAGTGAAAAAAACCTTGGTGCAAATGCCGGCATGTTTCTTTTTTTTTTTACAGTAAAAAAGCTGTAATTAAAGTTTTTCAACTTTTTTTTTTAAATAAAAATTATAAATAAAAAAATACTCCCATCTCCCTTAGCCAACCAGCCAGGCATAGGGGCTGGTAACCCAGGGTTCAGGGTCTGGGAAGGGGGCATTCTTGGAAGAGAAACAGACCCATACTAGGGCAAACTGGAGGTGGGGGCATTTTTCCCCTTTTTTAATTTATATATTTTTTTTAATTTGAAAAAAATTAACCCGCCCCCAAAAAAGAACACACTTGCATGTCATTTTCATTGCAAAAAACATACCAGCATGGCTTAACCATTTGGCTGATGGCCACTTTGGCTTCCCTTGATCCTGTCTCCAGACCGGGCCAGAAGAAGATTTTATGACCACCCAGCATTCCACATGCCCTGGTATGACATTGGTGAGGTCCAGGTGTCTCTATAACTTTACTTCACCAAGTAGTCCAAGCTGCCTGCAGTTGTCTTATGCTTCTCAGAAAGACCTCTCCTGTTGCAGCAGTTCCTCTTGCAAGTACCTGGGCTTGTCTACTCTTCACAATTTTCAGCTTTAGGTATCAATCAGGGACTGCTTTCTGTACCAGTGGTCAACCAAGATACTTGACCTAAGGACCTATTCATTTAAGCTTTTCAAGATCCGTGTCATACCCCCAAGGGCATGACTACACCAGCAGCTGACTATGCAAATGTTATTGGGGTCAGAAGCTGGGGCGGAGGGTTATCTTCAAATGTGCAGGCATGTCAGCAATTTTCTGTATTGATTATTATCTTAAAATGAAACTGGTCTTGGTCTTTTTTTTAATAAGAAGATTGGTAATTCTGGAGAATGTAATGGCGCATGTAATGGAGCCCACTAGAGCTTATTGAAGGCAAAAGTTCTAAGATCTTTTGGCCCTAAAACCACGTAATCCTGAAAGCAAGTACACAATGAATCATTTATACTGCTCTCAGGCTGAATGAAAATATATATGATCTGTTCAAAAAAGCGTTCTATGGGGGCGTGGCCTGGCCATGAAGGAGTGAGGACGTGCTGCTGCTAGCTCTGCCTCATACCCGGACTAATTAGCAGATTATAGACCCTTTTGGCCCCCCTGCCCGGAGCCATGGGAAGTGGGAAGAAGAGGAGACCCGGGACCTCCACCCGGAAGCCTTCCAGGAAGGATATTGGGGCATATTTCAGCCGCAAGGACCTGGCAGACCGAGGAGCCCAGCAGACCAAGATGGCGTCTGGTCATCCATGTGAGGAGAAGGAACGCTCGGGGGCCCGCCGCAGGAAAACAGGAGTGGACCCAGGAGGTGAGATGCCCCTCGATGCCCTGTCCCCATTACCTGCCGTGGGTCGGGTGTCCCCCTCCATATGCCCGGCGGCTGAGGCGGACGCGGGTGGCGCCGGAGTAATGCCGCCGTCATGTCGGCGGATGGACCCTGAGAGCGGGAGCCGTGCTGAGACTGGAGGCGGCTCGGGACCTTCCCCGCTGGGACCCCAACAGACCTCCGTCCCCCCTGTCCCGTCGAAGAGAGCCCTCGTGGAGACCGGCGGTGGCCGGGAGAAGACGCCGGCGGAGGGTGATGACGTCATCGGCGAGCAGGGAGCTGGGGACCCGAGCTGTGCTGGGCTGCTGCCTATGTGCCCCTCGCTGCCTGCTGCTGTTCCCCAGCCCCAGCGGAGCACAGCTTCTCCCACTGCCACCAATGTGGAGCTGCAATCCTCAGCAGACGACTTAAAGGGGCAGGACGCCCTGAAATCCCCTTTCTGGCTGGACCCCTCAGCTCCGGAGTGGCCGTCGCCGGCGCAGCCCAATCAAACCCCACACTCCTGGGGAGGCAGTCCGGGTCCAAACACAAGAACTGTGTGGGCGGATGTCCATCGGGCCCCTGAGTGGCCTGGACCTGGCCAATCCCCTCAGTCCTCTGTCGATGCTGTGCCCCTGGAGTGGTCCCCGGGTCCCGGTGATGATCCCCCGAGTGAAGCGTTCCCCTCCTATGTGGGCGGGGTGAATCCAGGAGGACCGAACCCTGCAGAATTGCCCTCCACAGGCATGGCGCCTGGTGAATCCTCATACGGGATGCCCTCGATCCACACTTCCACAGGGAAGCAGCCTCCGCAGCCTACTATTGATACCTCCCTGAGAGACTTACTTCATAGTCTTCCGACCAAAGCTGAACTAAAGGCTGACCTGGAGGCCGTGGCTACCAGAATTGAACGCGCCTTGCGCCGGGAAATCGAAGATTTGCAACAGATGTCCTCCGCCTTGGACACTAAAGTTGTTTCTTTGGAAGAGTCCCGCCTAGATCATGACTCGCGCCTGTCAAACCTTGAAAGAAATCAGGAGCTGCTCCACCAGCAACTGGTGGAGGTTAGACTCCAGACGGATGATCAAGAAAACAGGAACAGACGTAACAACTTGAAGCTCCGGGGCATCCCGGAATCGGTCAGATCGGAGGATCTACGCTCATGGGCAACGGAGTTATTCAACGATTTGTTGGGGCGCCCGCTGGACACTGAGTTGATTCTAGACCGGATTCATCGGGTCAACGGACGCCCGGCCGGTGACCCTCAGGCCCCCAGAGACGTTCTCTGTAGGGTTCATTTTTTCCTCATTAAAGAAGACATCCTGCGATCTGCCTGGGAGAAGGGGAGAATCGCCTGGAAGGGATCACAAATCGCAGTTCTGCCTGATGTCTCTCGTCGAACCTTGCTGATGAGACGTGTGCTACGGCCCCTCCTCGATGGGATACGGGAAGTTGGAGCTTCCTATAAGTGGGGACATCCATTTCATCTTATTGTTCGTAAGGACAATTCCTCGTACACCCTCAGAAGCAAGGCAGATTTGCCCGGAGTGTTTATTTTTCTAGGCCTGGATCCTTTCCCGATACCGGACTGGTTGGCTTTTGACCCCCTGCCCCCTCTGCCGCAGCGAGCCCCGCGGAGGCCTCGGCCGGCTCGGGATCGAGCGCGAGGTGCCCCTGGCCCGATCCGGGGCCGTTAATCACTATAACCCCTGTTCCGGGACTTTTCACGTTACCTCCCCCCAACTCCTGTCTTATGGGCGATTCCTGACGGGACTCTGACCACTCTGATGCCCCCTTGCTCCTTTGTCCTCCCCCCCCCTTTTTTTTTGGACATCCTGCCATGGACTTTGCATTTTTAAGGGTCTTTGAGTTGGCTTGCGTATTATAGTCTAATCTTGTTACTTGAAGAGCCCTATGACCTGGCTGGTGTGGATACTCGGGCTTCCCTTCCTCCCCGCGGTCCACTGTGCGGCTGTCGCGGTGGGCTGGGGGGTGGACGACATGCCCATCGGGGCGGGTGGTGGGGTTGGGGGACGCCTAGTGGGTTACGCCCTGGTTGCCGAGAGGAGGGGGGGTCCTTTCTGATTTTTTGTTACGGTTATCCCTCTGGGAGGGGGAGGGTCAATTCGATTATAATTGTTGTGGGACGGTTTCGGGGACCTGGTAAGTTGTGAAGATCTCTTCCCCATGCTCGTTGGGGGCTGCGGGAGGCTCGTGGTTTGGCAGTGGCTTTCCTTAAGTGAATGGATCTCTTCTCATCCTGGGCGGGAGGGTTGGTCAGGTGGGTTGATTGTTGGTTGGGTATAATTGGGTTGGCTCCTGAGTTGCTTGGCCACCTTCCACAACAAGTTTCCCCGCACTGCTCTGCCGGATCCTGACCGGTGAATAGTGCGTGGTGGTTGAGGACACCATCCTCATTACTTCTGCCTGCCCTCCTCTGTAAGGAAGGGCTCTTTGGGCTTTTTCTAATCTTACTGTTGTTCCTTTCCCCTTCCTTTCCTACTCCTTTCCCCCTTTTTTTTTTTTTTTTTTTATCTCTGCTTTCCTCTGGGCCTTAGGTCCATCTCCTGGTGTGTGTTTGTTCAGTGTCCCGCTTCGCCCCCCCCCGGGAAGTGGTCCCCGCCGCGGGTCTCGCCCCTCCGGTACCCCTAGCCTTCTGCTTCTATAGGACATTGCGGTACGCTTCCTTTGCCCTGTAGCCCTGGCCTAGGACGGGTATGGCAGGCCTTAAGATTTGCACTTTCAACGCCAAGGGGCTGAATATCCCGGAAAAGAGGGCAAAAATATTGTACGGTTTTCATAAGGAACGGGTCGACATTCTCCTACTTCAGGAGACTCATTTCTGTCAGGGGAAAATCCCGGAGCTCAAAAGTAGATACTATGATAAATGGTTTCATAGTCCGAACCCGGAAAACAAATCTAAAGGGGTCTCTATAGGTATCCATAAAGCTGTCCCCTTGGAAACATTAGAATCCAAAATAGACTCCAATGGTAGATTTATATTCCTCCGTTTTACAATGTGTGGGGCTATGTATACCCTTGCTAACCTTTATCTTCCCAACCAGGCTCAGGTGGAGGCGGGCATTGAGATTTTGCATGTGTTGGAGGGATTTGCGGAGGGCACCTTGGTGATCGGGGGCGACTTCAATCTGGCCCTAGACCCGAGACTTGATTCCTCCCAGGGTAAGTCAGCCATACCTTTTTCTAAGTTAAACAGCCTCCGGAGCGCTCTCCGTGCCCTTCAGGTGGTCGACACCTGGAGGATCCAGCATGGGGGGGCTCGGGATTACACGTTCTTCTCCCACCCCCATAACACGTATAGTAGGCTAGATTACATCTTTCTTAGCCACCACACACTCTCGTATGACCCTGATACCTCTATAGGTCGGATCCTCTGGTCGGACCATGCCCCTGTCTTCTTGAGCCTCCCGATCCCAGACATGATCCCTAGACAATACAATTGGCGCCTGAACGACAATTTATTAAAAGATGCCGCTTGTTTAGCTGACGTTAAGGCGTCCATTAGACATTTCTTCTCTGACCATGCGATTGATCCGACCCCGCTGCCATTGCAGTGGGAGGCCCTTAAATGTGTGTTGCGTGGAATTTTTATCAAACATGGGTCTAGGCTCAAGAGGGACAGGGCGCATCGGATTAGGGAGGCACTGACGCGCATTGGGGAGTTGGAGGAGGCGCACAAGGCCTCTCCCACAGGCACTGTTTTGAGGGAGCTACTGGATGCTAGGCAGGGCCTTAAGACCCTGTACGATCAGTGCTTTCTTAAGTATCGTGATAGGTTCAGAGCCCGTATCTACGAGCACTCTGATAAATGCGGCAGGATGCTTGCTAGATCTCTTCACCCTAGACAAGGTTGTACTTTCATTCCGGTCCTAAAAGGGAGTGACGGCACGGAATCTCACAAGACGCCACAGATAGCGGGTGAATTCCAGGCCTTCTACTCCAAACTCTATAATCTCGGGTGCCCCTCCACGCGAGATGGGAGGGTGGGGAGCAGTGGCGCAATCTCAGCTTATGTTCAGGAGACGGCCCTCCCAACACTGCCTTCAGCAGACGGTGAATTTTTAGAGGCTCCATTTGACCTGGAGGAGGTGAGTCGGGCAGTCAGGGGGGCCCCCGTAGGTAAAAGTCCCGGCCCTGATGGGTTCACCCCCAGATTCTACAAAACGCTTGGGGCTCTCCTCAACCCCTTTCTAGTTAAGGTATTTAACTCCATTTCAGTTGACTGCCCCTTCCCGAGACAGGCCCTGGAGGCACACATTGCGGTCATCTTGAAGCCTGGTAAAGATGCCACCGTGCCTGGAAGCTATAGACCGATTTCACTAATTAATGTGGATCTTAAAATTTACGCTAAAATCATCGCTCTGCGGATGCAACCTCTGCTCTCCACTTTGATCCACTTAGATCAGGTGGGGTTTGTCTCGGGAAGGGAGGCGAGAGACAACACCATCAAGGCGATATCTCTGGTCAATCATGCGCAGTCACGTAACATACCGACATGTCTACTGGCGGTTGATGCGGAGAAAGCATTTGACCGGGTACACTGGGGATTCCTGGAGGCTACTCTGAGTCAGATTGGGGTGGGCCCGGTCATGTTATCCAGAATAATGGCCCTTTACCGAGAGCCCACTGCGAGAGTGAAGGTGAATGGCTCTCTGTCGGGTTCCTTCCCGATACGGAATGGCACCCGGCAGGGCTGCCCTTTGTCCCCGTTGCTGTACATATTGGTGATGGAACATCTTGCCAATGCACTAAGGGCCAATCCATCGGTGCATGGGGTCGTGTGTGGAGGGAGTGAGCACAAGCTCTCTCTCTTCGCGGATGATTTACTCATGTATGTGACTTCGCCCCACATCTCTATGCCTTCTATCTTATCCGAGTTCAGGCGCTTTGGCGACTTGAGCAACTTTAAGGTGAACTTGTCCAAGTCTGAGATCCTGAATGTATCTTTGAACGCTCAGACCCGGCTCCTCATGCAGGCTGACTTCCCCTTCAAGTGGCAGAGGGAGGCCATCACGTACTTGGGGGTCCAGCTGCCCTCAGATTTAGGGAAGCTGTACCAGCTTAATTACGCTCCACTTCTCCATTCTACGGCCACCTCCCTTGCCTCCTACAACAAGAAGCAGTACTCATGGTTAGGCCGTATTAACATCCTTAAGATGGACATCCTCCCCCGATTCCTCTACATATTTCAGACAATTCCTTTAGCCCCTGAGCGAGGGTTCTTCCAATCTTTACAAAGATGCTTTTTTAAATTTATTTGGGGTAATGGGAGACCCAGAGTCGGGAGGGATACACTCTTTAGATCCAAGCTTGGGGGAGGACTGGGGGTCCCGGATATTAGGACCTATCACGCTGCTTCGGTACTAGTGCGCTTGTCGGACTGGTTTCATCACCAGGATGACAAGGGCTGGGTGGCTATTGAGAGGGCGGTTTCTCCTCTCAACCTGATGGCCCTTCCTTGGGTGACCCCCCTAGATAGGCCCGGACCCCAGGAGCTGCCATACTTGGCCGTTCCGTTGCTGAAGGTTTGGGATGGATTCTTGAGGCGAGGAAAACTCTCACTAAGACCGGGCCCCCTTACCCCGTTGTTTGACAATCCAGCCTTCCCCCCGGGCTTACACTCTAGGTCCTTTCTTGTGTGGGAGGCCTCTCGGGACACTAGGCTCCGGGACATAATGACGGAGGCGGGCCCCCCTTCCCTGCCCGATCTGGGAGTTAGGAGCGGGCTGCGTAACATCTCATGGCTCTTACATGCTCAACTGGTGGACTTTGTCAGGTCTCTCGGTCCATCCCCGAATCTTTCTCGCTCATTGACTCCCATGGAAAACTTTCTCCGGGACCCCTCTCCCCCTACACATGTGATTTCTGCTTTGTATAAGATCCTCCGGGATGAGGAAGAGGGTGAGGGCCTGCCACGATTTTGCCGGAAATGGGAGGAGGACCTGGGACAGATGTTCGAGCCCGAGGACTGGGAGAAGTCCTTCGCACTAACCCACAAACTTTCAGTAGCATCCCGAGCTCAGGAGCGTAACTATAAGATCCTTGCAAGATGGTACAGATGCCCCTCAGACCTTATTAAGTTTGGCGGGGTGGACTCCGGTGATTGCTGGAGATGCACCGGGGCCCCTGGAACCATGCTTCATATTTGGTGGGAGTGCCCGCTGGTGAGGACTTTTTGGGAACGGGTGTTTGAAATGTATGAGCACCTGTCTCTTGAGGGGCTTCCCCGGACTCCACAGGTTGCCCTGTTATCCATGCTCCCGGGGTCAGTGTCATCTTGCAAGAAGGGGCTGTTGAGGCACCTTCTTACTGCTGCTAGGTCAGTGATCCCCAGACACTGGCGCACTCCTGCTGTTCCATCTGTACTGGAGTGGTATGGGGAGGTAGAGTCTATTAAAAGGATGGAGGAGCTATCATTGGAGGGAGTGGAGGGGGGTACCCGGCGGTTCCTTGAGACTTGGACTCTCTGGGAGGTCTCCCGAGAGTCTCTTGCTTTTCGGACGCTGCTGGAGCGTGACTGAGCCCCAGGTGGTGTTGGGGGAGAATTGGGTCGTCTGGAGGTTGGTTGGTTGGGATTCCCGGGGTGGGTTGGAGCGGGGATGTGATGTGATATGTTGTGTTGTCAGTGTACTCGTACTTCCCGAGCTTATCTGTCTGTTAGTCTGGCGTTTTTGTCCTCCCTGTTGTTTTTCCCCTTTTTTCTTGTTCTTGTCTGTTCCTACGCTTTCCCTTTCTCTTTCCCCCCTATACCTTTCTAGCTTTCTCTCTTCTATAGCTTTCCTTACGCTTGGGGCCACGGGAGGGACAGGTGTGGTCACGATGCTCTGTTAGGCCGGAGGTTGGCATCCACGGGGGATGAACTTGGGTTGGCCTTAAGCCTAGGTGATGAGCGGGGGCCGCGGGCCTCGGTGTTGGGACTGCGCCCCTGCTACCCCTGATCTCTCAAGTATGTTATTGGGCCTGGCCTCCTTGGTTTGTCCTGGATGTAATATTGAATGCCTGCTGTTCCGCCCCGTTCCCGTAACTCTCTTTGTATGTTAATTACTCCTTTTCTGTACTGTTTTATATTTTCTTTGCAAAACTCAATAAAGACATATTGAAATAAAAAAGCGTTCTATTCACCCTTAGTGTATTGAACCTTTCAACAGGTAGGGAAAAAGCCAACCTAAAGGTAAAACTTCCCCATTAGTAACTTAATTTTCCAGGGCAGTTACATTAAACAACTGTAGGTGTGCAAATGCTTGTCACGCTAATGTTGCAATAGTAATAGCTGAGTGTGGAGTAAAGATGAGCAAACCCCCAAAGTTCAGGCTCGGCAAGTTTGGTCGAACTTTGAATAAATGTTTGGGTTCATGGACGCAGGCGCCACTGACCAGGAAAAGGTTACAGAAGTGCTTCCTGTTGCTGCACCCATAGGTGAAGCGGGTTGATGGGCTGCTCAGAAGCAGATGGGGATGGGGGTTTCGGAGCCCGTACTCGCAAAGTTCGGTATGAACACAAACTTTGCTGTTCAGGTGCGCCCATCACCAATAATAAGTAAAATAAGTGAGCAATCAGTTAGAACTAGCAGAGAGAACTCTAGATCAGAGCTAGGCCAAGTGGCAGTGGCTGGGAACCTGTACAGGGAGCTAAAGACCCAAATACCCACTTGTGTGAGTTAGGCTGTTCCGTTTTACCTGGGTCTACTAAAGGGGAACCAAGACCTGGTACTGTGGGATGAAGAATGTATTGTGACTGTGTTATCAGAACTACTTCTAAAGGGATTGCACTGCTGGAACAGGTTGCTGTGCAGGCCAGAGAGGAACCAGACAATGAAGCAGTGTGAGAGAGAGGTGGCTTTTACAGCATATCAAGAACAGATTTATTTTGGATAGTGAACTTCCAGTCTTAACTGCCTTAATGACCCTCCAGACCGCAGTATCCCTCAGTCCCCAGGAATCCTGAACTGAGATTTCCACTGGCTGGAGGTCCACTAGAAAAGCTGGATATTCGGTAGGATTACCAGCCCAGGCTATGTTCCTGCAGCTCTCTTGCATCTCATTCAATGTACACGGCTGGCTGATGAAACACTTTTGCCCATGCGAGTGGCTGGCGCTAGCATGAGGACTTGTTGGGGTTAAATGGGATGCCCGAGGGCTGAGTGTTAAAGTGGCCTTTACATTACAATTACAATTTTTGACGGCTTTACATTTTCTGTCTGGATGTTACTTACGTGTGGAAAATGCCTCTACCTCATCAGAAAACATCTAATAAATATTAATAGTCCACCCTGGTCACCTCCTTTCATGTGAAGTCAATGGGGACCCGAACTTTGGGGCCCAAAACTGGCTGTAAAATGGGACCAACAACGGTTAGAAGTCTGGAAATCAAGAAATACACCAAGTTAGTTTTTATACTGGTGTTGGAGGCCTAATTTAGGGGGACAACACCTGGGTGATTGCCCTGCACAAAATAGGCTAGGGAAAGTACACAAAATCATCTCAGAAAACGAAAAAATTAAAAAAAGACACCAATAAATAAATACATAAATAAATAAATATTAACATCAATAAATAAATATTCGGAGCAAGCGGATGCCAGGGTTTGCAGCATATTCTTGTAGGCCCCAATACCACTGCCAGAATGGTGAGGCCTAGAGACAAAGAAGGGGAGAATGCCCACCTATCCCCCAGAGTAGTTCCAAAGACTTATTGCACACACTCAGAGTATATAAAAATGTATATTTATTAAATCAATATGGCATAAAAAATCCCAACTAGGACATTTTTTATTAACCCTTTAAACGCCAGCCACGTAAATTTTACGTGGCTGCCTCTCCAACAGTTAAACGCCAGCCACGTAAAATTTACGTGCCTGACTTTCCCCAGTAAAAAAAAAAAAAAGTAAAAATAAAAGACACTTACCTGACCCCTCGTTCGATCCGGTCGGGTCTCCTCTTCAGCCAGAGGGGCTCCGATCGCCCATCGGGGCTCCTCCGGCTGCAGGGGAGGGCCCGGAACAGGGTACCCCCCCCCCCCGTTTCAGCAGCCGCCCGGTTTACTGTAAAAAAAAAAACAAAAAAAAAAAAACAGTCACCTACCTTTGTCCCCGCCGGCACCCGCAGGCTCTCCTCTTCACGGGGGGGGGCTCCGATCCCCCCCCCCGCTCTTCTGTCTTCTGGAGGGGGCATAACAGCCCTCCTCCCTTGCCTCTTCCGATGGCGGCCGCCATCTTGGTGACGTCACGGGGCGGGGCCAGATGACGTCACCGCCGGGTGTCATCGGGGCACCCGGCAGTTCGTTTCTCAGATGCCGGTGACGGCTGGGCGGGGAAGGAGGGAGGTAGGCGATCCTCCGATCGCCTGCCTCCCCCCTTCTCTGCCCAGCCGTCACTGACAGCAGATCGCCGCGGGACACAGAAGATGAAGATCGGAGGTGAGTAAAGTAAAAGTTTTTTTTTTTTTTTAATAAACTTTTTTAAAAAAACGTGTCTTGTCTTTTTTTTTTTACCTTTTAACCCTTTGTGAACTGGTAAGGGGTCCATGTGACCCCTTATACCAGTTCACAGGGCTCGGGGGTCTGGCAAGTCACCTGCGCTAGCGGGTGGCTTGCCATTAACCCCCGGCACCCCCATTACCTGCCTCCCCAAAGGCCAGGGGGGGGCAGAAGAGCCCGGGCCCACATGGGCTATGTGGGCTCGTAGGCTGCAGGGTGGGGGGGCCACAAAAGCTGGCCCCCCCACTCTGTGCCTACAAGCCCCCATAGCTGGTCCCGGGCTGGTTACTGTGGGTAAGGGGGACCCCACGTCAATTTTTTTTTTGATTTTTAAGGGTTTTTAACCCTTAAAAATAAAAAAAAAATGGGGTCCACCCCCCCCCTGGGAGGGGGGACCCTATGTCATTTTTTTTTTTTGATTAACCCTTTGTGTTCTGTCATCCAGCAGCTATAAAAGGCTTCTAGCAAGTGAGCAGAAGCCAGTGATCGCCGAGGGACAGAGTGCTCCAGGATGGATGGGAGGTGAGTACAGTGTAAAAAAAAAAAAAAAAAAATTAATAAAATATTTTTTCTCTTTTGTGTGTCTGTGTCATTTTTTACTTTTAACCTCTTGTGAACTGGTAAGGGGTCCATGACCCCTATACCAGTTCACAAGGCTGGGGGGATGGCAAGCCACCTGCGCTAGCGGGTGGCTTGCCATTAACCCCCGGCACCCCCATTACCTGCCTCCCCAAAGGCCAGGGGGGGGCAGAAGAGCCCGGGCCCACATGGGCTATGTGGGCTCGTAGGCTGCAGGGTGGGGGGGCCACAAAAGCTGGCCCCCCCACTCTGTGCCTACAAGCCCCCATAGCTGGTCCCGGGCTGGTTACTTTGGGTAAGGGGGACCCCACGTCATTTTTTTTTTTTGATTTTTAAGGGTTTTTAACCCTTAAAAAAAAAAAAAAAAAAATGGGGTCTCCCTCCCCTGGGAGGGGGGACCCTATGTCATTTTTTTTCTCGATTTAACCCTTTGTAGTGTGGATGGTTTTTGTGTTTTTTTTTGTGAATGTTATAAAATACTTGTTTCAGTTAGGGGGGGTCTCCTGGGCAGGAACGGGGGGCTACCGATAAATATGTGGTACCGTTCTAATCGGTAGAAATGGGGCTTTCACATGCAATATGATTTTCCTTAATAAAATACATTTTTTATTTAAAATAAAGGAGTCAATTTTCTAAAAAAAAAATTTTATTTATTTATTTTTTTTTTACTTAATAATATTGTAAAAAAAAAAAAAAAAATTACAAACAAGACATTTCATGTTAAAGTCTAAACTCTGCTGCAAAAAAAAAAATATATAATTTTTCTGAAAGTTCCAGCAAAAATGGCGCAAAACATGTCGCAAAACATGACGCAAAATGGGGAAAAATGGCCTGTCAACAGAGGGTGACAAAATCTCAAGTAGGCTGGCAATTAAAAGGGTTAATAGTACCTATGCATGTTGGGTATTGTTCTGTTCGGGGGACCTTGCGCTTTCAGACTTAGCTTGTTTTTTCTGGTTTGCATATTTATATTTTAGGAAAAGGTGTTTTTTATTCAGCTTTTTTATAAATTTTTTAGGGAAACCCTGCGCAACCAAAGAATTCTTTGAGGAATTAATTCCAGAAAGATGAGCCCACTACAGCAAGCTGGGTACCCTTAGAAAGCTTAACGTGTGTACTTTCAGGGAATATATGGTTTATGGGGGATATTCCAAATGTAAAGGGTTGTTTTGGTTGAAAAATCGCAAGGTGCGCACTTTGTCTGCAGAGCTGAAATTTTCAAGTAAAATTACCGTTACGCACATGCTTTACTTTGGGGTGTTTGGCAACTCTTCCCTTGACAGAACCTATGCATGTTGGGTATCGTTCTGTTCGGGAGATGTTGCTTTTTCAGATTAAACTTGATTTTTCTTGTTTGTATATAGTTTTTTTTGGAAAATGTGGCTTTGATTCTGCTTTTTTATCCTTTTTTTAGGGAAACTCTTTGCAACCAAAGATTACGTTGAGGGATTACTTCCAGAAAACTATGGCCACATCCACAAGCCTGGTACGCCTAGAAAGCCTGAGGTGTGTACTTCCAGAGAATATATAGTTTGTTGGGGGTATTTTAAATGTAAAGGGTTGTTTTTCTGGAAAAACCGCAAGGTGCGCATATTGCATAGCATAGTTGTATTTTATCTGAAAATCTCCTAAAGCGCTGTTTCAGTTTGGGGGAGTCTCCTGGGCAGGAAAGGGTGTCTACCTATACATATGTGGTACCGCTGTAACCGGGAGAAATTGGGATTTCACACGCAATAAGATTTTATTGACAAACTTACATTTTTTATTCCAAAAAAAACTACAATATGTAAAAATTTTTTTTTTTTTTTTTTTTTTTTGCACATATTTCACCCAAAAATATTAAGAATACACCTAACAAATGACAAACAAGACATTTCATGTTAAAGCCCAGACTCTGCTGAAAAAAAACAATATATCATTTTCCTGGGAAATCCCTGGAAATCCCCTCAAAAATCACAGTTGAACAAGGGGAGCGCAAAATAGTGCAAAATGGTCTGGCAACAAAGGGTGACAAAATCTCAAGGTAGGCTGGCGGTTAAAGGGTTAAAACATAGAAGACATGTTAATCTGCCACAAGAGGGGGCTGTTGTTCCGAGCTGAAATGGGCATCACTATAATCCTATGTGTTGAATAAATTAAAAACTCCTGCTTTCAATACAGTGTGCTAAAGAATAAACAATATACATAAAGTGCAATGTGCAGCAACTAAAGTGCATCATCAAAATAGAAGAGACACAGTACAAACCATGTCCAAGCATTTCCAAACATATATGCATGCAGAGGAGAACCACGCATCAAAGAAAAAATAGTGCTACTGCTACTGAAAACCAGACCGGAAGTGACGTCACTCGCGTTCCAACATGGAACGCGGAAGTGCGTCTAAGACACGCTCTGCCGAGATGAGCCCACCCTCCCTCTGCAGAAGGGAGGTGTTGGTGACTCATCTCACGCAGTGCGCGGCACGGGACTGGGACAAAGGGAGGTGAGCACAACTTGGCGGGCCTGCTCACCCAGATTACAACTTGAATTAGAACAAAAACAAACACACCATACACAAGACCTACTATGAACTATATATACATACTATGTCACAATAAATTTTGAACAAAAATGAATACTAACTATATGCTCAATACTGGCGTCTTGACTATTTTTCTTATCCCTGGTTTATTACTAAGCGAAGTTAAGGCAGTATTATGCCACCCTATCTGATGGCCTACAGTACCTGCAACGGGTAAGTCGAGCATGTGTCTATTCACTACCCAGGGGCCAGCCTACCCTTCTCTATGAGGGCAACTGGGCTAACTTAAAATATATAGGCCCTAACCTCGGAGACCATAGTGTCCTACACAGGCATAATCTCACTTGTTTTGGGCAACTCAATAAGGACCCTAATACCTTTCAAAAATAAATAATAAAAAGGGGAAAAAGAGGGAAAAAGGGAACAGAAGGAGGAGGACAGGGGGGAGAAGGTGAAGCAGAGGAAAATAAAGGATCAGAGAGCCACATTTAAATTCCACTGCATGACCTAAACAGGCATGCAGACAATGTGTGACTAATGTGTACAGATTTTATGAACTATTATACACATAAAAAAGGAGTATATAACCCGGGCCAAAAGAGGAAGCTTGCCCTTGATCAGTCCTTAAAGGTGCCATTTCATCCTTGGGTCTTCTTTACAGGATACTGTGGGTGGGTTTTTTTGCTTGAGATTCAGATGGACAATGGGGGGACTTGTGAGATCAAATCCAACTGGCGGACTCGAGGTGCTACAGACGCTTCATGTTTCAATGGGCATCCACTGTGTTCCTCTTATCTAATAAAATAACACACAACCATGTAATTAAAACCGTGCACTAACCAATCCCAAACAAAGGGGATAATCAATCCCTGTGTGATCACCAGAACATTCCGGTAAAAATACTGCCCAAAACAATCTACCCCTTAAAGAGACTACCATAAGTCCTATTTTCTAAAACACTAGTGTACCAACCACCAGCCAACCTACACCCAAACTAAGAAATTATAAGGTGCAAAAACCCACTCCCTCTCTCACCCAATCTATAGTGATCAAAAAGAAATTAGCCCAGAAACGGGGAGAATGAGATATCCTCATTGAGTCCGCATGGTTGTTGAGCATCCAGTTGGAAAATCCATCATAATTCCCGCTGTTGTAAAAGTTTTTTAATGTCCCCCCCCCCCGATACCCAGATGTATTTTCTCCAACCCCACTACCTGTATTCCTTCCCAATTCCCTCCATGTTGTCCCAAAATGTGCATGGCAACCGGTGGTACTGGTCGTCCTTGTCCCATATTTCTCCGTCCCTAAACGAATTGAGGAGAGATATGCCTGAATTCTGGCCTTCAAGGTATTCTTAGTCTCGCCTACACAGATTTTTGAGCAGGCACAGACAATCAAGTACACAACTCCCGTGGTCCTACAGTTTACAAAGTGTCTAATGGGGTATATCTTCCCTGTTTTTGGATTGGACACTTCCTTCTTAGGTGTGATGTATATACAAATAGAGCAACTTCCACATGGGAAGCTCCCTTGTGTCCTCGCCCCCTGTAACCAGGTGCTTGGCCTAGAGAAATGGCTCTTGCAAACCCTATCTGCCAAGTTCGGGGCCCTCTGTGCTACCATTTGTGGGCCCTTTTTAACCCACCTGGCCAAATATGGATCGCTTTTGAGTATGCTCCAATGTTTGTGTAACAGATGACGCAGCTGTGCCCACTGATTGTTATAGCGAGTAATATATTTTACCTCAGCTTCATGTTTCTCTTTCTTTTTGAGGACCAGCAGGGACTCCCTGGGGGTCCGTTTTGCCCTTTCCAATGCCCTTCTCACCACAGACTCCGGGTATCCCTGTCCCTGAAAACAATCTGACAGAGCTGTGGATTGGTTGATAAATTCCTCCTCAGAGGAGCAGTTTCGTCTCAAACTGAGAAACTGCCCCACCGGTATACCTTGTTTTAATTTTTTGCCATGGAAGCTGCTATAATGTAATAGACTATTGACCGCTGTGGTCTTTCTGAACAGGGTCATTTCTAAATAGCCATTATCTCATTTAAGAATCGTCAGGTCCAGGAAATCGACATTGGTATCTGAAATGTATGACGTGAGAAAGATTTTAAACTCGTTATCATTGAGCATGTTAATAAAGTCAATACATTCCTCCTGAGTGCCCTGCCAAAGCAGGAGCACGTCATCGATATAACGAAAACCATCCTAGGATGTGGTGCTGGTAATCCGTCAAAAGTAAAGAAATTGTGTGGATATGGTTAAGTTGGTTAAATAAGTCCATGGAATCCCTGACATAAGATTCCAGGGAGAGTACATGAGGTTGTAGGTGTTGGTCAATATATGTGCATGCCCTTGCCGTCAAACACCCAATCCCCGCCACAATAGGTCTTCCTGGCGGGCAACGGGGGATTTTATGGATCTTAGGCAGCACATAGAAGGTGAGGATGACCGGATGTTCTACCTTTAGGAAGCCCAATGTATTTTGACTGATAATCCCCTGTCAGCAAGCTTCATTGACAAGTAAGTCAAACTCAGTTTTATATTTAGATAGGTGAGGCCTAGAACATGTTGAGGTGGTCACAGATTATATGCAGAGTCCTCCACCTCACCCCCCTTACAATCAGCAAGGCCATCTCAGCCACAGATCATGGAGTCACTAATGCTCTATGATGGCACCTCTGGCTGGGATACTGTTGCCCATCAACTTGCCCCTGCCCTGGTACAGGGGTTCCCAGATGCACAACAACTTGTGTTGGAGGATAAGGGCATGGCCAGCGAACCATCGCAGGACATCTACGATGAAATCCAAGCACTGACTGATGTGGCTTTCAGCAAGGTGGTGGCTGAGAAGAAGGGTAATAGGGAGACCCAACATGGACTGAAGGCAATCGGATTTCGGCGGAAGAGGTGGTGGCCAAGCAGCCCCAGGCAGCCAGCACAAGAGGGGGAAGAGCGCCAACTATCAGCGGTCAGACCATTGTTACTACTGCCAAACACGGCCAGGCACTGATTACGTAAAAATCTGGCTCAAAGTATCTCCCCAGCATGGCATTTTTTTAAGCAATGCACTGACAACAAGACACGGTCATTTGCACGCTGTGCCACCAGCCCCTGAATTGAGGGAAAAGTGTTAATAATCTCTGATGTACATCCATAGCCAAGTACCTGCAAAGCAAACAAAAAAATTAGAATTATTAAAAATTATTAAAATGAAAAAACAGGAAGGCCCATTTTCCTAGGTGTCAGACCACTCCACACGTAGCTCACAGGATGGGTTGCTGAACTGACAGACAAAACAAAAATAGACTAACACCACATAATTAAAAACATATAGGACAAAAGCAATGGCGGAGAAGATCAGGCTCTAATTAATTTCATAAATCTCTGTAGATAAATGGGATCCTTAAAATAATGAGGTCCCAAAACAGATAAATACCCCCATTTATACTGTGCTGTATGGATAAAGTGCTACATTTGTGCAGAAAGAATCTGTATTTACAACAATAAGATAAAGTGCTAGTGCATATACCGTATTTTTCGCCCTATAAGACGCACTTATTTTTCCCCAAAAGTGGGGGAAAAATGTCAGTGCGCCTTATCGGGCGAATGTAAAAAACAAAAAAACTCACCCGTCCCCGGCGCTCCCGCGTTGTCTGCCACACTGCGAGAGGCCAGAGGAGCGGCGGGGGCTCTGTCCCGGCCCCGCCGCTGCGATCGCTGTCTTTTCAGGCGAGACAGAGCCCCTGCCGCTCCTCCATCTGCTGCCGGGCTCAGAGCACATGTGAGCACGAAGGTCCCGGCAGTGGGTGGGCGTGGCCTGCACCGGCGCAGGCCACGCCCACCCGCTGCCCGGACCTTCGTGCTTGCATGTGCCCAGAACAACAGCAGATGGAGGAGCGGCAGGGGCTCTGTCTCTGGCCCCGCCGCTGTCATCGCTGCCTGAAAAGACAGCGATCGCAGCGGCGGGGCCGGGACAGAGCCAGCTTGTGAATGGGGTGGGCGTGGCCTGCGTCGAAGCTGCGGCGCAGGCCACGCCCACCCCATTCACGGAGCCGGCCGCTCAGCGCAGCGGTGTCAGCGGACAGGTGAGTTTAACTTTTTTTTTTTTTAATATGGCGCCTGCCTATACTAATGGGGGGAGGGGGTGGGAATGGGGGGAGAGGGGCCACACTGCCTATGGGAATGGGGGGATGGGGATGCCACACAGCCTTTGGGAATGGGGGGAGGGGTATGCCACACAGCCCATGGGAATGGGGGGAGGGGGATGCTACACAGCCTTTGGGAATGGGGGGAGAGGGGCCACACTGCCTATGGGAATGGGGGGATGGGGATGCCACACAGCCTTTGGGAATGGGGGGAGGGGTATGCCACACAGCCTATGGGAATGGGGGGAGGGGGATGCCACACAGCCTTTGGGAATGGGGGGAGGGGGATGCCACACAGCCTATGGGAATGGGGGGATGGGGATGCCACACAGCCTATAGGAATGGGGGGAGGGGGATGCCACACAGCCTATGGGAATGGGGGGAGGGGGATGCCACACAGCCTATGGGAATGGGGGGATGGGGATGCCACACAGCCTATAGGAATGGGGGGAGGGGGATGCCACACAGCCTATGGGAATGGGGGGAGGGGGATGCCACACAGCCTTTGGGAATGGGGGGAGAGGGGGCCACACTGCCTATGGGAATGGGGGGATGGGGATGCCACACAGCCTTTGGGAATGGGGGGAGGGGTATGCCACACAGCCCATGGGAATGGGGGGAGGGGGATGCCACACAGCCTTTGGGAATGGGGGGAGAGGGGCCACACTGCCTATGGGAATGGGGGGATGGGGATGCCACACAGCCTATGGGAATGGGGGGATGGGGATGCCACACAGCCTATGGGAATGGGGGGATGGGGATGCCACACAGCCTATAGGAATGGGGGAGGGGGATGCCACACAGCCTATGGGAATGGGGGGAGGGGGATGCCACACAGCCTTTGGGAATGGGGGGGGAGGGGGATGCCACACAGCCTTTGGGAATGGGGGGAGGGGGATGCCACACAGCCTATGGGAATGGGGGGATGGGGATGCCACACAGCCTTTGGGAATTGGGGGAGGAGTATGCCACACAGCCTATGGGAATGGGGGGAGGGGGATGCCACACAGCCTATGGGAATGGGGGGATGGGGATGCCACACATCCTTTGGGAAATGGGGGAGGGTATGCCACACAGCCTATGGGAATGGGGGGAGGGGGATGCCACACAGCCTATGGGAATGGGGGGAGGGGGATGCCACACAGCCTTTGGGAATGGGGGGAGGGGGATGCTGCACAGCCTATGGGAATGGGGGGGGGATGTCACACAGCCTATGGGAATGGGGGGAGGGGGATGTCACACAGCCTATGGGAATGGGGGATGCCACACAGCCTATGGGAATGGGGGGAGGGGGATGCCACACAGCCTATGGGAATGGGGGAGGGGGATGCCACACAGCCTATGGGGAGAGGGGGATGCCACACAGCCTATGGGAATGGGGGGAGGGGGATGCCACACAGCCTATGGGAATGGGGATGCCACACAGCCTATGGGGGGAGGGGGATGCCACACAGCCTATGGGAATGGGGAGAGGGGGATGCCACACAGCCTATGGGAATGGGGGAGGGGGTGGCCACACAGCCTATAATAATGGGGGAGGGGGATGCCACACAGCCCATGCTAATGGGGAGAGGGGGATGCCACACAGCCTATGGGAATGTGGGGAGAGGGATGCCACACAGCCTATACTAATGGGGGGAGAGGGGGATGCCACACAGCCAATGGGTATATCGGGAATGGGAGGGGGGATGCCACACTGGATATACGGGGAATGGGATGGGGGCATGCTACACAGTCTATGGAATAGGGGCATCCCACACTGCCTATGGGAATTGGATAGGGGAATGCCACACTGTCTGTAATGGTGCGTTTTTGGTTTAAATTTTTTTTTTATTATTTTCTTCCCCCAAATCCTAGGTGCGTCTTATGGGCAGGTGCGTCTTATAGGGCGAAAAATACGGTATGTATATATATATATATATATATATATATATATATATATATATATATCTGTTGAAAAAAAAAAGTATATATATCAAAAATCTATAAAAAATATGACGAACATTTCAACATAGTGTGTGATAAATGCAGAGCTAAGTATAAGCCCATAGAGGCGCACAGCATTGCTAGGGGAAAGGTTAGTATGAGAGTATATTCAAGTCTACATAACCAATGAGAATGAGCCAAAGAAGCGCCAATGCTGCACCGACACATTGTGTGGTCTTCTACCACTTCGCCAGTAGCCCTTGGCCGAGCTGGGGAGAGGCACATGCACTGGCTGGCGCATGTGCTCAACTTGGTGGTGCAAAGCTTCTTGGAGCATTATCCAGACATGCTGGAGCTGCTGCATAAAGTGCGCACACTTTGGGTATTCACACCCTGCTGCTGCTCACCTATCTGCTCTGCAGAGGAACTTTGACCTTCTCACCCACCACCTCATAGGGGATTCAATAACCATGTGAAATTCCATTTTACATACTGCATACATACTGCATGTTGGAAAGGGTGTGTGAGCCGCAGCAGGCAATAGTGGAGTTCCAGGTGAGAAGAGGCAGATGTTGCTCCTTAGCTGTCCCTTACTGATTCTGTCCACTCTCAATAGCTAGGTGCCTGAACCAGTGGACTATTAAAACCAAAAAGAGCCAGATGTGGCCTGAACCAGTGGATACTGAATTACTATTGTCTTGAACAATTGGTATTAAACAGTAGTAATATGCAAGTGCCCTGAACCATTGGTATTATATAGTTGAACCCCAGTCCTTTAAAGAAGTAGTATTAAAGAGGAGTTAAACCCCAGTGCTTTGAACAAGTAGTATTAAAGTGTAGTTAAACCTCATGTACTTTAAAGGGTAATTTCACTTTTGATGGCATTATTGGGTGCCAAAATGATTTGTTCAATGTGCTAAGCTTATCTGTTTTTTATAATTGTTGGCAACCCTGTGATATACCATATTTTTCGCCCTATAAGATGCACCTGCCCATAAGACGCACCTAGGATTTGGGGAAGAAAAATAAGAAAAAAAATATTTTAAACCAAAAATGCACCATTACAGACAGTGTGGCATTCCCCTTTTCCATTGGCCGTGTGGGATGCCCCCCATTCCATAGACAGTGTAGCGTGCCCCCACCCCATTCCCCGTATACCCAGTGTGGCATCCCCCTCCCATTCCCTATATAGGCAGTGTGGCATTCTCCCCTCTTCCATTCCCATATAGGCAGTGTGCACCCCATTATCATAAGCAGTGTGGCATTCCCCCCTCCTATTCTCCATATAGGCAGTGTGTCCCCCCCATTCCCATTGGCTGTGTGGCATCCCCCTCCCCCCATTAGTATAGACTGTGTGGCATCCCCCTCTCCCCCTATAGGCTGTGTGGCATCCCCCTCTCCCCCCATAGGCTGTGTGGCATTCCCCCTCCCCCCATTAGTATAGGCTGTGTGGCATCCCCCTCTCCCCTCATAGGCTGTGTGGCATCCCCTCTCCCCCCATTTGTATAGGCTGTGTGGCATCCCCCTCTCCCCTCATAGGCTGTGTGGCATCTTCCTCTCCCCCCATTAGTATAGGCTGTGTGGCATCCCCCTCTCCCCCCATAGGCTGTGTGGCATCCCCCTCTCCCCCCATAGGCTGTGTGGCATCCCCCTCTCCCCTCATAGGCTGTGTGGCATCCCCCTCTCCCCCCATAGGCTGTGTGGCATCCCCCTCTCCCCTCATAGGCTGTGTGGCATCCCCCTCTCCCCCCATAGGCTGTGTGGCATCCCCCTCTCCCCTCATAGGCTGTGTGGCATCTTCTTCTCCCCCCATCAGTATAGGCTGTGTGGCATCCCCCTCTCCCCCATAGGCTGTGTGGCATCCCCCTCTCCCCCCATAGGCTGTGTGGCATTCCCCCTCCTCCCCATTAATATAGGCTGTGTGGCATCCCCCTCTCCCCCCATAGGCTGTGTGGCATTCCCCCTCCCCCCCATTAGTATAGGCTGTGTGGCATCCCCCTCTCCCCCCATAGGCTGTGTGGCATCCCCCTCTCCCCCCATAGGCTGTGTGGCATCCCCGCTTCCCCCCAATTCCCATAGGCTGTGTGGCACCCCCCTTTCCCTCCAGTCGGCTTAAGTAAAAAAAAGAAAAGTTAAACTCACCTCTCCACTGACAACGCTCCGCTGAGTGGTCAGCTCCGTGAATGGGGTGGGTGTGGCCTGTGCTGCGTCAGCGTCGGCACAGGCCACGCCCACCCCATTCACGGAGCTGGCCGTAAGAAGCAGCGGCGGGCTCTGTCCCGGCCGACTTGGTGCAGGCCGCGCCCACCCGCTTCCCTGACCTGGGTGCTTGCATGTTCCCCAGGCGGAAGAAGCAGCAGATGGAGGAGCGGCGGGGGCGCTGTCTCTGGCCCCGCCGCTGTCATCGCTGCCGGTAAAAGACAGCGTTCGCAGCGGCGGGGCCGCTCCTCTGGGCTCCTGCAGTGTGACAGGCAACGCGGGAGCGCCGGGAACGGGTGAGTTTTTTTTTTTTAATTTATTTATTTATTTATTTTTTACATTCGCCCGATAAGGCGCACGGACATTTTTCTGCTTGAAGCAAGTTGTAGTAGAACAGTATACAGTCACCCCAGTGCTTAGAGCAAGTTGTGGTATAACAGCATGCACACACCCCAGTGTTTAGAGCTAGTTGTGGTATAAGGGTACACAATCACCCCAGTCTTTATAGCTAGTTGTGGTATAAGGGTACACAATCACCCCAGTCTTTATAGCTAGTTGTGGGATAAGGGTACACAATCACCCCAGTCTTTATAGCTAGTTGTGGTATAAGGGTACACAATCACCCCAGTCTTTATAGCTAGTTGTGGGATAAGGGTACACAATCACCCCAGTCTTTATAGCTAGTTGTGGGATAAGGGTACATAATCACCCCAGTCTTTATAGCTAGTTGTGGGATAAGGGTACACAATCACCCCAGTCTTTATAGCTAGTTGTGGTATAAGGGTACACAATCACCCCAGTCTTTATAGCTAGTTGTGGGATAAGGGTACACAATCACCCCAGTCTTTATAGCTAGTTGTGGGATAAGGGTACACAATCACCCCAGTCTTTATAGCTAGTTGTGGTATAAGGGTACACAATCACCCCAGTCTTTATAGCTAGTTGTGGGATAAGGGTACACAATCACCCCAGTCTTTATAGCTAGTTGTGGTATAAGGGTACACAATCACCCCAGTCTTTATAGCTAGTTGTGGGATAAGGGTACACAATCACCCCAGTCTTTATAGCTAGTTGTGGTATAAGGGTACACAATCACCCCAGTCTTTATAGCTAGTTGTGGGATAAGGGTACACAATCACCCCAGTCTTTATAGCTAGTTGTGGTATAAGGGTACACAATCACCCCAGTCTTTATAGCTAGTTGTGGGATAAGGGTACACAATCACCCCAGTATTTATAGCTAGTTGTGGGATAAGGGTACATAATCACCCCAGTCTTTATAGCTAGTTGTGGGATAAGGGTACACAATCACCCCAGTCTTTATAGCTAGTTGTGGTATAAGGGTACACAATCACCCCAGTCTTTATAGCTAGTTGTGGGATAAGGGTACACAATCACCCCAGTCTTTATAGCTAGTTGTGGGATAAGGGTACACAATCACCCCAGTCTTTATAGCTAGTGGTGGTAAAAGGGGACACATTCATGGCATCGTTTACAGCTAGTTGTGGTATAAGGGTACACACCCCAGCATTTAAAGTTAGTTGTGGTATAAGGGGGCACACACTCACTGCATTGCTTACAGCTAGTTGTGGTATGAGGGAACACACTCACCCCAATGTTTACAGCTAGCTGTGGTATAAGGGGACATACTCACTCCATTACTTAAAGCTAGTTGTGGTATAACATGTGGTATAGCTAGTTGTGGAGACACACAGACCCCAGTGGTGACAAGCCAATGCTATCTGTAAGCAATAGGGGAGAGGGGACACAACTAGCTGTAAGCAATGGGGTGAGTATGTGTCCCCTTATACCACAACTTGCTGTAAGCAATGAGGTTCAGTATGTCCCTTTATACCACAACTAGCTGTAAACACTATGGTGAGTGTGTGTCCCTTTAAACCACAGCTAGCTGTAAGCAATGAGGTGAGTGTGTGTCCTTATACCATAATACCAGATATGCAAAAGCTGGTTGATGGGATGCTAAGCTTACCTATGTAGAGTGTGCAGCAGGAATTACTGCTGTAACTCACCTGAGCCCCGATCTGGTCCTGGGTCAGTGCTCCATTCAATTGGGCTATGGTCAGGGCCATGGATGAGGAGTGCAGAGAGGGGCGATGGAGGGTTCCTAGGAGTAAGGATCTCCCCCAAAGTTCAGATCCCCATTGACTTCAATGGGTTCAATGGGGACCAGGTTTGAGTTCTGGAACTTTTATTCAAAGTTCTGCAAACTTGACAAAACCAAACCTTGGGCGGGTTTGTCCAACACTAATCATATGTATTCTACATATTTGTTTATTCTGTTTTATCTTTCACTTGGCAATACAACACATATTAAAATGGTTCCAGGAACCTATATATTTCCCTTTCAGCTGCCTTTTTTATCTTCAATTACCATTTTACAGTTTTTCGCCATTTTTATCTCACTTCAGATGCAGTGACCACATGTTCATAGCTTTAGTAGCTGCTGTGCCAGCCACACCAGAGCCACAGCTAGAGCCACTAAAAAGTATTTGTACAGGCTGATTTCATAAATCTGCATCTAAAGAATGATAGCACATGTTTAGTAGGGCAGCTAAAGGGCATCTGTAAGCAGAAATGCTTACTTCACTTTCATCACAGCTGATTGTTCTAGTTATCCCGATTTGGGATGTTTCACAGAGTGAAAAATACTGATTTGTCTTGTATAATAATCTTGATCTAGTGCATCTAATGGATCATCTGCCTGTCCTGAGCTGTCAATGTGACCAGTTCTGCTGCATCTGAAGTTTACCCCTTAATAGGCAAACACAAGACAACAAGTTTAGACTTACATTTCCTGATAAACTCTACTTTTACTTTATGCACTCTTCCACTTTTACTGGTAAAAAAAGTCCCATAGGCGAAGCAGACATATGTTTGGGTTAGCAACCTTCCATTATCCCTAAAGTAAGTTATCTTTGTACCATCTGCTCGAGAAATAAATGTACATGCCTTCAGTGACCCTAATATATATTTTCAGATAAGGACTGTTGCAAGAATTAAGATAACAGAAGATTCTAGGTCTGTAGATCTTGCACAAGAGGTCTTGAGTTAACTATAGTGGTCACCTCAGCAAAAAGTTGTAGTTCTTACTTAAGTTCCTACTGCTATCAGACCATAGCTGTTTCATTGGTTCCCAGATGGCAAGAGACCCTCTTAAAGCATTGATAAAGCTAGAGGTACTCTATTACTTTTATATGTATTATATGCATGCTAATACAAGTGAACAATTCTATCATTGATTACTGTTTGTTTGGCCTCCTCTGGTTCTGTGGACTAAGACCAAACACCCAGACCAAAATAAGCAAACAGTTGTTTAGTGCTTGATCTATCAGTTCACAAATCTGACATCTGCAGTTGTTCGTAACAGGCTCCTGTTTTGTGACAATTTACTTATGAAGTAAGGAGGCACTTTCTCGCTCTGCTACTACAATAAGGTAGAGAAGTAGCTAGGATTCTTGGCACTCAGGGCAAAGATTTAAAATGGCATCCCCATCTGTGCTCAGGCCCCCCTTTGGCTCCTCCTGACTTGCTGCACTTGGGGCCAGGGCCGGATTAAGAGCATCCCGGGCCTGGTGCTGTAGATTTTGACGGGCCTATCTATCGAAGTATATAAAATGAAAACGCAACACAAAGCAATTTTGTTTAAGACAAAGTGCATTTGTCACATGTCTAATGTACATTAAAATGGACCAACACCCAGGGGTGATCGGCCCGGGAATCTATAAGATTCCCGGGCCGATCACCTCCCTAACCGCGGGGCATCCAAGATCGGGATGTCCCGCGGGGTGAAACCCCCCCAAAAGCCCCAAAAAACCTTACCTTATCGTCGTCTGATCAGCCGCCGCCGCCTCCCGCGTGCCCCTCTAGCAGTGCGCGCGCTCGCGCCGGCCGTTTGTGAATGGCCGGTGCGGGCGCGCGCCCTGTAAGAGGGACGCGCGGGAGGCGGCGGCGGCGGCTTATCCGTCGATTGTCTGTTGCCGAAAAGGTGCATTTTTGGGGGGGTTTCACACAGCGGGGCATCCTGATCTCGGATGCCCCGCTGAAGTGGACCAACACCCAAGATAGTGAAAATCCTGGGGGTTGATCCACTTTAAATTACCATGATAGCTGAATACATGTTAGTGTATAAAAAATTTGCATATCTTCATAGAGTTTGTTCTTTAGCTAAAAAAGAGTGTCAAAGAGGTGTTGTAGAGGGTTCGCTATGCCCCCAGACTGCAACACCGATCCGATGTGACGTCACACCCCCGCAGCTTTTTTGGTTAACTCACGGGGCTTGCTACACGAGAAGTGTTTCAGCCCTGTAGCACGGCACACTCAATGCACCCTTAAAAAATGTATTTTTGTTTAACAAAATAAAAAACCAAACAATATCTATGAAGATATACAAAGTATCCATATACCAACATCTTTTTTGGCTATGCTAGCAATTTAATATACATAAAACGTACGACAGATGCACTTTCAACAACTTTAATAACCAATAGAGTGCCATAACAGAAATCTATTAAAAAAGAGATTTCTCTTTTTGTAAACAATAGAAAACTGGTTAATTGAATAAAACCATAATAAATACAACACTCACGACAACCTTTTTTTATAAATATAACATAAATCTGCTGATCATAGCTCAGCCATTATAGACAGACTTGACTAAAAGCTATAGGTAAATGTGTCTAGAATAGCTGAGCTATAAGCAGATATGCCATTCAGGAGGCCAGAAAAGCTAGGTAACAATTTCTCACCTAGCTTTTCCATGGTCCTGAATGGCATGTCTGTTTATAATAGCTCTTATAAGCAAACATACAATTCAGGAGCATAGAAAAGCTAGGTGAGAATTGTCACCCAGCTTTCCTGTACAACTGAAAGGCAAATTTGATTGGTGGACGGTGGCACCTTTGTGGGGTGTCTGGTGAGACTCAAGCTCCTACTGCCACGGGACCTGCGTCAAGTGGCAGACTGCTGGGGGGGAGGAGCCTCCTACGCGCCCCGACATCACATGGGGCACGTAGGTCACCGTGAGGCTACGTCTACGCCGGCCAGAACTGGGGGCCTAGGTAAAGAGACGGGCCGGCCTGTGACAGCGCAGGAAAAATGTCAGCAGGCACGATTAAAAATAAAAGATGGGGTCAGTTCCTGTACCAGCAGCCCCCCGATTCCCCATAGCATTTCCTCCCCTACGTCGGGCCCGGATTAACGTAGGGGTGGACAGAGCTGCCGCTCCAGGTCTCTACATTAAAACAGGCCCAACAGCCTGCAAACGCGGCCCGCATAGGCCGCCTGGCGCCCGCTATACAAAGGAAAAGGGCCGGCCCTCTCCACTTGCTAAAGTGCCCGCACGGCGGCCGGCCCTTTTCCTTTGTATAGCGGGCGCCGGGCGGCCTATGCGGGCCGCGTTTGCAGGCTGTTGGGCCTGTTTTAACGTAGGGGCCTGGAGCGGCAGCTCCGTCCGCCCCTACGTTAATCCGGGCCTGCTTGGGGCACATGTCCCCCCTGCCCCCCTAGTTACGCCCCTGCAATAAGGTAACCTGCAGCTCTGATTGCACCTTCAGTGAAGTGTATGTTGGAGGCAAACTCATGATAGTGTCAAATAGCTGAGTAGCAATATGGTGACGGCCTGGAATTATAAAAGGATTTCTCTCTACACAGCAGACATGTTCAACCCTCCTCCTCAAGGGCCAGCAACAGATTCGGTTTGCAGATCTCCACACAGATGCACAGGTATTTAGTGCTCAGATGAAGCTTTAGACTGTGATCTTCTTTCTACACCCATGCATCATTCTGCAAGACCTGGTTTGTTGGTGACCCTTGCGAAGGCGATTTGAGCACCACTGCTGTGTAGTCAATAAAAAACAGCTCTACCAGGAACACTATAAATGTATACCTTCTTGAGCACGACTTCAAGAGCAAGCCAGGTGATTCTAGCTCAGAAGATCCTTAAAACTTAGCATCTAGTCACATTTCACGTGTCAGTGTCAGTGTCAGAAAATTCCAAAGGTGGTTACATTTTAAAATCCTAACTCATAACAGCTGTTATGATGCATTTCACCATATTGTTGATGATCCTGGCTTGGATATCAACTTTATTTCTTTGCAGCTTGTCCAAAACTTCTGCTTGATATGTTTCTGACTCTGAAGACTCCGCTTCTGCTTTGATTCTAGAAACCTCCATTACTTCCTTCTTAGCATCCATGTCCAGCACCTGTTATATGGCGGAACCGGATACCAGTTGTACAACCCAATTCTCTGTGCAGCACCACTTCTTTCCCACTTTTAGGGGCTAGGATGAAGACCAGGGTTTCTTGTGGACCTCAACCTCTGGAAAAGCCAGAGTGAGCAACCCGAAGTCACTGCTTTATCTAACATCTGCACAGAACTTAAAAGATAATGACACAGGGCATTAGAAATGATATATCTGGTATTTTGTTTGCAGGTGCTTCATTCCTCTCTTGCGTGCCTGATGAATTGGTATGGTATGAAAATTAAGAACAGACAGTAGTGATTACCAGATGTTTCTTCAGACCGAAATTGATTGCACAAAGGTTTTTGACACACTCCTCCCACGTATGCAGAATGGAGATCTTTAGTTAAACATACAGAATCATAACATTTGAAAAAATATATATAGGGAAGATTAAACACAGTTGACTATATAGAGCCTCCAGTTAGATGCTTCCATTTAGCCTGACCTCACCACAAGACGAATATGCAAATGTAACTTATTAAAGAGGACCTTTGGAGGCCTTGGAGTCTAAAAGACTCCATGGCCACCTGAGTCCCACTCTTTAGGTCATCCCAAATCGCTAAATGCATCGCCAGATCCACTTACCTATTCCCTGAGCCCTCGCCATGTCTTGGCACCACGGTTGCATCCCCACTCACCACTGGCTGTGCACACACCCATGCCAGGACTTTCTGAATGGGCAGCATGGGCATGCCATAGGTAGAAGCTGAGCAGGGGATGTGGTCGGTGATGAACTCAGCTCTGCTCAGCTGCTTAGCTACTAGCAGAACCGAATTGAGCCGAATAAAATCTAGCGCGCTGATTGGCTGAGCAGGCCACTCTTCCAATCGGTGCAGTTGGTTTCAGCTGAGCCTATGCCACGGGAATGCCAGGAAGGTGAGTGGTATGGGTGAATGGTGGGGATACACACAGCGGGGCATCTCAATTTGGGATGCCCCACCTGAAAGGAACAACACACAGGAATATTGAAATTCCTGTGTCTTGTTCCTCTTTAACTGGATGACTGGGTGCTAGTATTGTACTCCTGCTGTGATTGGTCCTTTTTCTGTTCATTATTTCTACAGCCATAGCTTGGTTGGTTTGTGCACAACTAGGAAGTATCTAATTCAGGTTGTGTCAATGCTTGTACTGTCAGCATCTGAGGTTGATGTGTTACAGAATGTTGGCTTTTATAAGTAGGGATTTGTGTCCTTCGTCTATTTTGTACCCTCCGGCCTTGGACCTGGTTACCCATATGACCAGCATTAGAATGTATCACTGACTGATGACCTGCTCCCCAATGATTTTACCTATACTCTGGTGTGCATTGTACCATGCAGCTTATGCTTATCTATTGGCAACAAAAAATTGAATTTATCCTGCCAATTCATTAGTAAGGGAAACTCTGCTGCCATCTTAGGACAAGCTAATGGAGTAAAGGTAAAGGGGAATGCCACTGCGCTGATTGGAGGAGAGGCCGTGCATGCACCGTAGGACCATGGAAAGGTGAGTTTGGGTGACCTAGGGGGCTTCACACAGCGGGACATTCCTGATTGGGATGCCCCGGGGCAAGAACCAAAACCCAGGAGAGTCGAAATCATGGGTTTTGGTCCACTTTAAAAACAATTATCATTTGCCAGGTTTTCTGGCATCAGGCAGCATATATCTTCAATAAATACTCTTCTCTGCCTCTCAGCTGATCGGTTACATTCTCCTACTGCAAAGTAAAAATAGCTGGCTGTGAGTTTGTGATACATTGTAACCTTTTTTTTATAACCACCAATGTATCTCATGTAACATGTTTACTCTGCAGCAGGAGAAAGTAACAGATTTATCTGTTAAGAAGTGTTTTTGCTGAAAATACATACAGTCACCAGACCAGCTGGCAAATTATAGTTATCCTTTAACCCTTTTGTTGCCAAGCACGTAACACCTACGTGCTGGCTTGGCTGGGCCTTAAGTGCCAAGCACGTAGGTGTTACGTGCTTGACTTTCCTCGCTTGTAGTTTAAAAAGTAAAAACAACAAATACTCACCTGACCCCTTGTTGGATCCGGCCGGGTCTCCTCTTTAATTTGGTGCCATCCGATCCCCCGTGGGGGGTCGGATGGCTCCAGGAGAGCCCCCGGAATAGGCCGCCCCCCCCCCCGCTTCTGCAGCAGCAGCTTCTAACTGTAAAAAAAAAAAAAAATAAAAATGACATTCACTTACCTGTGTGTGCGCTGGCTCCCGCTGTCCCTCCTCTTCACCTGGGGGGCCTCCGATCCCCCCCCAGGACTTACCGATCTTCAGGAGAGAGCCTGGGAGGCTCTCTCCTCTCTTCTGCACGATGGCGGCCGCCATCATGCCTCTAAGCCCCGCCCCCTTGGGGGCGGGGCTTATGAAGTCATCCCGGCCCCGATCTCAGGCTTCAGCCTTCTCAGCTTCTCAGATGCCGGTGATCGGCACAGGGGAAGGAGGTGACAGGAGATCCTCTGATCTCCTGCCTTCTCCTTCTCTGGATGCCGATCACCGGCATCTGTCAGCTGAGCGGCGAGGGACAAGAGCTTGCAATCGAAGGTAAGTACAGTAAAAAAAAATTTTTTTTTTTTCTAATAAAATACTTTTTATTATTGTGTGGTGTTTTTTTTTCACATTAACCCTTTGTGAGCTGGTAAGGGGTCCATGAGACCCCTTATACCAGTTCACAAGGCTGGGGGGGTGGCAAGTCACCTGCCCTAGCGGGTGGCTTGCCATTAACCCCCGCACCCCCATTACCTGCCTCCCCAAAGGCCAGGGGGGGGCAGAAGAGCCCGGGCCCACATAGGCTATGTGGGCTCGTAGGCTGCAGGGTGGGGGGGCCACCAAAGCTGGCCCCCCCACTCTGTGCCTACAAGCCCCCATAGCTGGTCCCGGGCTGGTTACTTTGGGTAAGGGGGACCCCACGTCATTTTTTTTTTTGGATTTTGAAGGGTTTTTAACCCTTCAAAATCCAAAAAAAAATGGGGTCCCCCTCCCCGGGAAGGGGGACCCTATGTCATTTTTTTTTTTAATTAACCATTTGTCATCCAGCAGCTATAAAAGGCTTCTGGGCAGGAAAGGGTGTCTACCTATACATATGTGGTATCGCTGTAACCGGGAGAAATTGGGGTTTCTCACGCAATAAGATTTTATTGACAAACTTACATTTTTTATTACAAAAAAACTCTACAAATTGTAAAAAAATGTTTTTTTTTTATTTTTTTTCACACATTTCACCCAAAAAAATTGAGAATACACCTAAAAAATACAAACAAGACATTTCATGTTAAAGCCCAGACTCTGTTGAAAAAAACAATATATAATTTTCCTGGGAAATCCCTGGAAATCCCTTCAAAAATGACAGTTGAATATGTGTAGCGCAAAATGGTGAAACATCGTCTGGCAACAGGGAGTGGCAAATGCTGCAGGTAGGCTGGCAGCGAAAGGGTTAAAGGGATAAGGGGGGTCTTCTGTGCCATCTGAAAAATAATCTGAAAAAAAATGTGGGAGGTTAAGAGGATCTTGCTATCTTAAGCATTTTAACTGCTGAACTAAAACTAACTAAAACTGACCTCTGGCACTGTGACAGTGAGTGAGCCTGAATGTGAGTGCCCTGAAATGGTTTGGTTAGTTGAAGATACACATGGTTAAAGTAGAAATCAGGTCAGGTTTGAGGTTCAAAAAGCTCTGATTTTTGTAGTTGACTTCAGTAGGATGAGTAGCAGAAAAAACAAAATGAATAATCAATGAATAATCAAAGAAGTATCTAAAAAGGTTGAGAAATACTGTTTTATGTAACTGTATAACTTAGTTTATTGGCATTCAAAGCTCTAAACAAGCATGGCCATCTGGAATATAGGAGCTAGTAAGCACATGGTGTAATGTTTTACTGCTGGCAAGGCAGAAAGTCAGCTGACATTGCGTGATATATATGAAATAGATTCCCCAGTAAATACTATTCCCCGTACTCATTAAGCAATACAACTACACGCCATTGATATCTATAAAGCAGCAGGCTTTAATCATGGATTCACAATGTTGTGTCTGGCAAAAGTTTCCAACACAGCTGCCAAAGTTTCTGTGGAGTTTTACTATCCATAATCAGCTGTTCTATATGTTCCATCAGATATCAACACATACCTTCCAATTTTTAGGGTGGGAAAAAGGGATAATTGTTAATTTAAGGCACACCTCCTCATTGAGGGATGGAAAGATTTGTAGGAGTTACAATAGGCATATGAAAAATGTAACAATCCAGATCTGCATGTTACAACTCAAAGAGTGACAAATAAGAACAAAGAGGGAAAGGGGGGCATTGGTTTTTTTTTATCTTCTCAGCAACTACAATGAGATTTTTAATATTAATGGCACACCAATATATTGTATCTCTACTCTCCCCTAGCATTTTTCAAAACTGAAATATTTGTGAGGGTGTTGTAAGAGGGTATCAATTTAGTTTATCTTGGATTTGGGAATTATTGAGCCGAGTTATCTATTCTTTAACCAAGGGGGTAGGTCAAGTGTAGTAGTTATCCTGTAGTTAGGCTATAAAGTGTTCATGTTTCTGTTTTATTGGTATGGCCTACCATTGTCGGCAATAGCTTAACTACAATCCCATGGGCCCCAGAGCAAACCTTGGACTGGGGCCCTTTACCAGACAGAGCCCCTTGTGTGCTTCTGATGCCTACAATAAATACCTCCTAGAGGGCACCCCCCAATCCCCTCACTTTGTGCTGATAATCTATGGCTGCTGTGTGGGGTGGGGGGGAGGGGCGCTGATACCGGGTGGTGCAGAGCATGGCGCAGTATAAAGCATGCTGTATACCAGGACAAAATAATTAATAATGTAGAGTGCAGGCAGACTCACTCAGCTCATATAATTATTAAGCAAAGCACCACAGTTGCACCTGAAACCAAATATTAAGTCCAGCTCCAGTGCCCCCAGGCAATAATTAATACGCAGAATGCCACACTGACAGACTCAGTGCCAACTGAGCCCACAAATAGACAGTGTGTCTTAACGCCCCACCAAAAAACTCCCATAACAGTCATTGTGGAATAACCCAACCCGATAAGATCCCCATAACAGTGTAGCATACCCACCCAAGAACACCAAACAGGCAGTGTGGCAGAACCTCCCCCCAAGAACCCCATAACAGGCAGTGTGTCAGACCCCTCCTCCACTGTATCTGCTCTGTACATTACACACTATTGGTGGCCAATTATTTTCAGCATTTGCCATCAAATTCTCTCTGTAGGGCTCTATTAAAGATCTTATCCTAAAACCAAAGCAACTGATAAATATTTGAGGAACCTCGAAGGAAAAGTTAATAAACCTGTGCCTTGAATTGTGTGTGCCAGTGCATGTACAATATCACTGGAGCCAGATGGTAGGTACTGCTACATGGCATCTATTTCTTCAAGCCACTGGGTCACTAAATATAAATGCTGACCCATAACTAGCATTCAGTTCAATTTCAATTGTTCACTAGTTCACATTTAATAGAATTTCCATCTCAGTGGCCCTTGCAAGCATCCAATATTTTTTTTTCTTCAGATAGCAGACATAATGTATAAAAGCAGTTAAAGGGGCTTTCCATGCATAAAAAAGGATACTTACCAGCAAGCCCCTAGTGCAGCTTTCTCCCGGTGCTCAGAAATGTACTGGTTTCTGAGTTTGGGGCTCCAGGCATTCTGGGGAACTCCTGTTGCTTCCTACAGAGGGGATATGCACATGAAGTGCCTAGCCCACCCCATCTGTTGGTCATGCTCTAGTCACTGTAACTGGGGTGGGCAGGAATTACCAGAAGCCACACCTCCGGGGGTTAAAGTATCTCCCCTAGTAGTAGAAAATAAGTCTTTAGCCAAGGTTGCCAGAGATCAAAGACCTATGTTCCCCTGAAGACCATAGGTTGCAATTACTTTTGGAGCCCCCCAAACTTCCAGAGATGGACAATGAGGCAGGAGGGTGCTGTCTACTAGAGGAAGATGTTACTCCCTTTTAAAATATTGTGTGCAGCGTGTCTCTGTTTTGGTACAGCTCCCCCATACTCAAGTGTAAGCAGGGCTCTCTGCTGTTTAGTAAGACAGACACTCCAATGCAGTCCAGGAGCGCAGCATCTGCAAATATATTCCACATGTGCATGGCTTAAGCCCTCTTATATAATATATGCCACTGAGTGTGTGTGTGTGTGTGTGTGTGTGTGTGTGTGTGTGTGTGTGTGTGTGTGTTATGGGAAACATTTACTAAACTTTGCTAAACTTACTTTATTGCTAAACTTACTTTACTTTACTAAACTTTACTAAACCTACTACATTTTGTAATTTAATTAGAAGTAACTGGTGTGTTAAATGTTATTTTAGTTTTTAAATGGCACACTTAGCTACACAAAAACTGACCTGTACCCAGCTCTCTCCCCTGCAGTAGTTCCGGTTCCAGTGCCAGAAAACAAGAAAAAATTATTTGTTGTAGAATTCTTCCTAAAAGTGCTGAGTGCACCCCATGAAGAAGCCCCATCTGTGGGTGAAACGTGTCCGGGGAATGAGAAGTAACATGCTGTATATATGATATGTGATGTGGATTTGATAATAACATGATAAGTGTTTTGAGAAAGAAAGAAATAATTCTTGTTTTAATAACTACAAAAGAAAAAAGTTTACATTTATAATCATCAGTCGGTTACAGTTAATTGCCAAATCTATGGGAGCTCATACATTAGGTGTTAACCAACAAATTTCGTTAATAGTAAGCCCCATAGAAATGGCTTAATGATCTCTTAAGGGGTTCCCTTTTCAGACACAAGGAGGCCTTTGTATATATAATGTATGAGACATTACTCCCTTCCCTGCTCACAGTCACATGGAACATTTTTAAATCAAAAGGGAAGCTGGTTATGCAATTTTGCCTTTTGCAATACCGGTTCTGTAATTACAAGGAATGCTGACAGGGATCACTATCTAGAGATCAGAAACAGGTATAAAGATGGATGGAATAAAGATTGCTGAATCCCCCGTCATGTACAAAGCTCACCTGCATCCGCTTTAGCTTTATCTGTTTTCGCTGGCCGCTCACATGCCTTTTATTTCATGTGCTTTCGATGTATTAGATGGCGCCTTCCTTGTGAGCTACAGTAAAGTCACAGGTATGGCTTCTTCCTCTGTTGTGTCCCCTGCTGGTCACCGGCAGCCATGCCGCTCTGCTTTCTTCTTTTTAATAGCCTGCGATCGGCTGTTTATTCGAAGAAATAACTCCCCAGCTTCAAAGGCATCTCCTATCAAAGCCAGTGTGCTGAAATTCTGGACACAAAGCATGCCAGATGTTCCAGGAAAAATCTATTAAACAACTTTCATTTATTGTAATTCTCAGATCACATGGGAAACACATGATATACGGTGTCAAACAGAATATTGCAGCCGTAATGTATAACGCCCCCATGTCACTGGAGCATGACACAATATTGCAATGATCAAATATACCTCCCACATATCTCTGGTGGCCAGCAGTTTACTGCAACTGTAATATATAACAGCCAGCAAAATATTGCACCAATTATATATACTGCTCATTAGTGATGAGTAGCAATGAGCCAAAGCTGGGACAATTCAGTTCGGAATCCCTCCAGTACAATAGCTCCAGCCACTATGAGCGCCGCTAGCGTACTCCGCGGGCGGTAGCGATTCGCTATAGCAGGCCTCCTCAGTCGCTACCTGGCGTTGTTGGGAACAACGCCTACATTGCTGAATATGATGTTGGAGCTCAGCTTTGTAGGCGCTGTCAGTCAGTTTGACCACGCTATTCAACACAGCGCCTGCGCTTTGCTTTGCTGTGGGCTTGAAATCAAGTACCTTCAAAATTAAACACATTGCAACATGTTTCTTTAGTTTTTTTTTATTTTGTGGTGAAAAGTAAATAAATTAAACAGAAATTTTAAGGAAAATGAAAATGGCCGTCAGGGTGCATCTCGGGGTGCCTGAAAAAGATTAAAAAGTGCAGTTAGTATATATATTTAAATTGGCTGTTTCGCTGTAAAAAAATATTGCATTAATTGGTAACCAACATTTGGGTCAAACTTGCACACCAACCCTAATTGTTATGTTGTTCAGCTTCCACCCCCCCTTAGAGTGGTTTTGGTCATCTTACACCCCCCTTAGAGTGGTTTGTGTCATCTTACACCCCCCTTAGAGTGGTTTGGGTCATCTTACACCCCCCTTAGAGTGGTTTGTGTCATCTTACACCCCCCTTAGAGTGGTTTGTGTCATCTTACACCCCCCTTAGAGTGGTTTGGATCATCTTACACACCCCCTTAGAGTGGTTTGTGTCATCTTACACCCCCCTTAGAGTGGTTTGGGTGATCTTACACCCCCCTTAGAGTGGTTTGTGTCATCTTACACACCCCCTTAGAGTGGTTTGGGTCATCTTACACCCCCCTTAGAGTGGTTTGGGTCATCTTACATACCCCCTTAGAGTGGTTTGTGTCATCTTACACCCCCCTTAGAGTGGTTTGTGTCATCTTACACACCCCTTAGAGTGGTTTTGGTCATCTTACACCCCCCTTAGAGTGATTTGGGTCATCTTACACACCCCCTTAGAGTGGTTTGGGTCATCTTACACCCCCCTTAGAGTGGTTTGGGTCATCTTACACACCCCCTTAGAGTGGTTTGGGTCATCTTACACCCCCCTTAGAGTGGTTTGGGTCATCTTACACCTCCCTTAGAGTGGTTTGGGTCATCTTACACCCCCCTTAGAGTGGTTTTGGTCATCTTACACCCCCCTTAGGGTGGTTTTGGTCATCTTACACCCCCCTTAGAATGGTTTTGGTCATCTTACACCCCCCTTAGAGTGGTTTTGGTCATCTTACACCCCCCTTAGAGTGGTTTGGGTCATCTTACACCCCCCTTAGAGTGGTTTTGGTCATCCTACACCCCCCTTAGAGTGGTTTGGGTCATCTTACACCTCCCTTAGAGTGGTTTGGGTCATCTTACACCCCCCTTAGAGTGGTTTTGGTCATCTTACACCCCCCTTAGAGTGGTTTTGGTCATCTTACACTCCCCTTAGAGTGGTTTTGGTCATCTTACACCCCCCTTAGAGTGGTTTTGGTCATCTTACACCCCCCTTAGAGTGGTTTGGGTCATCTTACACCCCCCTTAGAGTGGTTTGTGTCATCTTACACACCCCCTTAGAGTGGTTTGGGTCATCTTACACACCCCTTAGAGTGGTTTGGGTGATCTTACACACCCCCTTAGAGTGGTTGGTGTCATCTCACACCCCCCTTAGAGTGGTTTGTGTCATCTTACACCCCCCTTAGAGTAGTTTGTGTCATCTTACACACCCCTTAGAGTGGTTTTGGTCATCTTACACCCCCCTTAGAGTGGTTTGGGTCATCTTACACACCCCCTTAGAGTGGTTTGGGTCATCTTACACCCCCCTTAGAGTGGTTTGGGTCATCTTACACCCCCCTTAGAGTGGTTTTGGTCATCTTACACCCCCCTTAGAGTGGTTTGGGTCATCTTACACACCCCCTTAGAGTGGTTTGTGTCATCTTACACCCCCCTTAGAGTGGTTTGGGTCATCTTACACCCCCCTTAGAGTGGTTTGTGTCATCTTACACCCCCCTTAGAGTGGTTTGTGTCATCTTACACACCCCTTAGAGTGGTTTTGGTCATCTTACACCCCCCTTAGAGTGGTTTGGGTCATCTTACACACCCCCTTAGAGTGGTTTGGGTCATCTTACACCCCCCTTAGAGTGGTTTGGGTCATCTTACACCCCCCTTAGAGTGGTTTTGGTCATCTTACACCCCCCTTAGAGTGGTTTGGGTCATCTTACACACCCCCTTAGAGTGGTTTGTGTCATCTTACACCCCCCTTAGAGTGGTTTGGGTCATCTTACACCCCCCTTAGAGTGGTTTGGGTCATCTTACACCCCCCTTAGAGTGGTTTTTGCAAAATTATGATGGGAGGTCAAATAAATTTACCCGGTAGTGCAGTACTTGGATTAGAGTTAAGGGTAGTTAGCTTACCGCAAAAAAGGAAGTGATCATCCTTTCCCTTAGCTCATCGCCAGTCTGGGTGTCCTCACTTCTTTCTGCGGGCAAGTTGGGGATTTCGGGCACCAGTGCTGTCTCCTCAGGGGATTGAATTCGGTGGCATATACAGATATTGTGGAGCACACAGCAGGCGAGGATGATCTTGGAGACCTTCTGTGGGCTGTACAGCATCTCTCCTCCTGGGCGTGCCAAACATAGAAAGCGTGCTTTCAGCAGGCCGATGGTTCTTTCCACAATGCTTCTGGTCTTGCGGTGTGCTGCATTGTAGCGTTCATGGGCAGAGGTCTGTGGGCTCCTGACCGAAGTCAGCACCCACGTTCTCTGCCCGTATCCCTTGTCCGCTGTAGAAAAAACACAAGGAGAGAGACAGCAATTAGTACTAGTACATGTTTTGGTTTTCATTTTTTAGAATTTGGCTTACTAGGCCACATATTTGAGTCCAAATACTTTGACATGGTTAATTATTTACCCAGTAGCCAGCCAGCTGGCATTTCGTTGTTCTCAAACTTCCGGCACAGGACTGTCCGCTGCAAGACGTAAGAATCGTGGCATGAGCCGGGGAACCCCGATCTCACCGCCCGCAGCTTCATCTCATGGTCACAGACCACCATAACGTTAAACGAATGAAATTGTTTTCGGTTTCTGTAATACAGCTCCTGTGCACGGGGAGGGCGGAAAGGGATATGTGTACCATCAACGTACCCTAGCACATTCGGGATCCCTCCCATTAGATAGAAAGCATGTTTTATTTTGGCAACCTCCTCCTCATCCTCAGGAAACTTGATGTAAATTGGGATTAAATCACAAATCGCCAGAACTACCTGGATTAATATGCGGCTCATAGTAGCCTGGCTTATCCCGCTGAGGAGGGCAGAGGTTGCCTGGAAGGTCCCTCGTGCCAAAATATTAAGAGGCACACAGGCGTACTATGCCTGGAATGGATTGAGTGCGTTTGGTGGATGGCTCGATTTTGTGCTTAATCTGATCATATAGGGACTGTAGTGCAGCACGATTCAGACGGAAGCGGCTCCTGATCTGCTCGTCACTTAAGTCCCATACTGAAAGGCGGATTCCAAAGGAGCGGGGTGCCCTAAGCCTCACAACACCCCGCTCCCTGTCCTCCTGCTCTTCCAGCATACGCATACATCCATCCACCCAGACACCATACATCACCCTCTTATCCATCACACACACTCAACAGATATACAAAATCAAACAAACAAAAACAAAAACCACAAACACACCACACACACAAACAATCACACTCCTCACACACTCACTACAATGCAGCTCACCACAAAACCAGAAGTATAGTGGTCCAAACCACCAGCCTGCTGAAAAGCAGCTTTCTAAGTTAGGCACAACCAAGAGGGGAGTTGCTGCACAGCCCACAAAAGGCCCCAAAATCAAGCCTCACTTGCTGTATGCTCCACAATATTTGCATATGCCACCAAAATCAATCTCCTAAAGAAACAGCACTGATGTCAGAAATCACCCAACAAGCCACAGAGAGTGAGGACAAAACCCAGACAGAGACTCAAATGAGCTAAGGGAAACAAGCACCACACCACAGCCTTTGCCACAGTGTAACAATACCAGAAGCTTTCAAATTCCTTCCATTTATACTTCACTTTGAAAAAGGACAGGTCCGCTTTGCCGCCTTTTGCATTGCTCTGCTATTTCCGGGCGCCAATTAGCTGACCCAGGTGTGCGTGAAACGGAGTGCGCACGCGCACGCTAGTAGCGCTACTAGCGTACGTGAGCTGAAACTTGCGTGCATTAACGGACATGGCAGAAAATTCAGTGGTGGGCCAATGAAAGGTAAGCTGCTGTTTATTTAAATAGCCGTTAGGATAGCCACATGTCACAAGTGTTTCATATACATGAGTACATTGTTGTATTTGGTTGTGTGTTGTTTGGTTAATGAGGTCTGTAATTAGTTAATTGGCTAACACACATGCTTCAGTCAGTGCAGTGGAGGTGTGGCTACAAGGACCTGGGCAGTATGTGTGAATCTATTAAGTGGCCTGGCTTGTTAGAGCACATAAAACCTGGCCAACCCAAAGAGAGTGCGATGCCATTCTGTAGTCTGCATGCGTGCTTGTTGGTTGTGTATTGGTGTGTGTGTGCAGCTACAGGATGGAGCCAAATTCAGGACATCTGCCGGCCACAGCAGGCCCAAGTAGGAGTGTGGTGGGTGCTGTGCGCAGACCTCCCTTACGGAAAAGGGCCCAGCCTGAAGGTGGTGCAGCACCCCAGGCTAAGCGCCCAGGTGCCAAGAGGGAGCCTGAATTTAATTTGGCAGAGAATAATCATCTTTTGCGCCTTACCCTTGCTAAATGGGAGCTGATATTTGGCTCCCAAAGCAAGTCAATAGGCAAACAAGAAAGAAGCAAACTGTGGGATGCCATTGGTGTTGAGCTTAGTAGCACTGCTCAACACCCACGTAGTGGCCCATCCTGCAGGAAACGCTTCTACACTTTGAGAGGGGCCCTTATCAAAAAGATGAATCACAATCTTGATGTGGACAGTGGGACCATCCAGGCTCCAAAGAGTACCTACAGGCCGTATGAGGAGATGCTGAAGGCCAAAATTCCACTTGCTCTGCTGCAGGGTGTGGATCCTGGGGATGACACCACAGGTTGGACTGAAGGTACATATTTTCTGCATTTTTTTACAAGCTAATGTTAATGTATGTGATTTGCATTTTCTCTTTCTGCCCAACTAACAGTAGGACCTGTGAAGTAGTACATTATACCTCATAAATGTTTTACTTTCCTGTCTGTTGCTTTCTGCATAGGTGCACATGGTGCTGTCCAGGATTTGCCTCAGGACACACAAACTCCTGCCCTTCAACCAACCTCAAGCCTAACCCAGTCTGCCATTGAAGGTATTTACCACTAATTTAGGTGCTGGTTGTTTGGGGACCAAATGGGTGTGGGAGCAGCTCCAACAATCGAGTGGGGCACTGTTGAGGATTAATAATATGGACCTGCGGCCTAATTTTGCGCCCACTTTAACCCTCACAGCAACTAACTAACAAGGCCCTAACATGTGTAGCTATGTTGGAAGGCAGAGATGTGTGGCCATATATCTGCATATACATGTGTAAGCCACACTGGGCTTGATTAGTGAATATTAGTGAATGAGCTGCTCACACACACCTTAATGCATGTTTGATTTTTGACCGCACATTACCAATGGCTCAATGTTTGCTTGGTTTTTGCCCAGCTGCCCTGCCATTGGCACCAGCATCTCCTCAGGAGCCAAGCTACTCTTTGGATGTCGGTAAGTGCATGTGTCAACCTTGCTTTATCCGCTTTAACCCAAGTGCATGTGTCTCATTCCTCTTTTTTATTTGTAGGCCAAGTGACTGGTTCATCTTTGGACCCCACTTCCGATGTTGCAGGTCAACAGGACCCTGTTGGTGTGTATAGCAATACATAATGTATCCTTTATGCTGTTTATGTTACACTGGTTCTATTTGGTTAGTCTAATAATCTACATGTTTGCTCTGTCAACTTGAAGTTGCCTATTTTGAGTGCTTATTCCATCCCCAGGGTCAGTCTAATAGTTTTTGGAGTGATTGCAATGCATTTTGTTTGAAATATTTTTAGACAAACATTCACCCTAGTAGTTTGAGGAATATTTTGAGACATTAATTGTGTTTTTTAGTTGCCCAGAATATCGGAAGTGGCTGTCCGGAAAGGGCCCTTCACGTTCAGGCTGCCAGAGATGAGGGTAAGTTGTTTTGGCTTGATCTAGTATGTATTTTGGCTCTACTTTTGTGGCACTTTCTTCAGGCAACTTGTGTTTCCACATGTATTTTCAAGGTCCAAGCTCGAGTGAGGGCCCCACTCCAGACATCTGGGAGATTGCGGGTATGTGTAATTTTAGCAATGTGTCTGATCTTATTTGGCCCAATTATTGCCTCTTATTCCTCTAACATACATGTTATCAATCTGAGTTTAACAGATACCTTTTGGCTAGTGTGTAATTTGGAACTTTGTGGAGGTATGGCCTCGATAGGCTATCCATGTTACATTTGAGTTTTGTCCACTGACCTACTAACCTGACTTTCCTGTTTAGCATATGCCAACTTGCCGGAGATCTCGGATGTTGATTTGCCCCTCTCTGGCAGCGATACCTCGCTCCTACCTGTGCCGGACGACACGGAGGTAACATGGCTGATTTAGAGGACCAATAACCACATTGCCATGTTCGTGGGTAGTGGATGAAGCAACATGTCACATTTCCTTTCTTGGTCGTTTTTGCAGGAGGCGGAACCAGAACCCCAAGCTGGGACCTCTTCCCAAGTCCCATGCGGCCAAGCTTCCGAGGCTCAAACAAGGGTAAGTTGTATTGTGACAGTTTTGGCAAATGATTTGGAGGGGCATACCTGCATTGGTTCGGTTTGACTAAAATGTTGTTTTCTATTTTGTTAGTGTTAGGGCTAGCGCTGCGGAGACGCCTCATGGCGCTTCCAGCCGTCCCTCTCCCGGGGCGAGAGCCGCGCTTCCTCCCCGCGGCTTTCCCCGCCGGGTCTCCCCTTGCCCGAGCGCTGTGTCCCTTCCTGGCAGCGCCCCTCGCTTACCTGGTGTCCTGCCCTCTGTCCGGCGTGGCTGCCGGGGCCTGCGGGCGGCTCCCTCACTTCCTTCTTCCTCCTTGCCTCTCCTGCGCGCACGTCCCCGGCCACTAGGGGGCGCGCGCTGCAATACTGTGGAATTTAAAGGGCCAGTGCATCTCTAATTGGTGTCCGGCCGTCCAATCCGGTAATATCACTTCCTTTTTATTCTGGCCAGCCCTTCCTCCCTTTGCCGGATTATCGGTGTGTTTCCGTGATTGTCTGTAGTTAAATCTGTGGCTTTTTTCGTGTATGACCTCGGCTTACCTTTTTGACCACGAACCTCCGCTGCCTGTCCCGACCTCGGTCTGTCTCTTCGTCTGTGAACCTCCGCTGCCTGTCCCGACCACGGCTTGTCTACTCGCTGCTGAACCCTCGCTGCCTGCCCTGATTCTGGCTACTCACCGTGACCATCGTTTATCTCTGCTGTACAATACCTCGGCAAATTGTGGAACTGTGCCGCCGTTGGGGGGTAGCGACCTGGGAGTCATCAGCCGCACAAGACCAACCTGCTTCGCGGCGGGCTCTGGTGAAAACCGGTGGCTCCTTAGACCCCGCTTCCCTGACGCGGTACTCACCAACAGTTCCGCAGTTCCAGTGGGTCCACGCTTCATTGGTTTCATCCGGTTGTAACAGTTAGCCTCAAACCACAGCAAGAGGAGGTGTGGCACCAACCAGTGCGGATTTTTATGAGCTAGGGGTCCGGATGCTGGAGGACTACAGTCGCCAACAGCCACGTGATGGAACTAATGAGCGAATTGCGGCGTTGGAACATCAGGTGCTGATGTGTCAGCAACAAAATGAGGCCCAGCAGCGCCAGATCGACCAGTTGCTCCTAAACCAACAGCAGAACCAGGAACTTGGTCGCCTGGGCAATCTAATGGAGCAATCTCTCCAGCGCCAGGAACAATCTCTCCAGCGCCAGGAACAATCTCTCCAGCGGCAGGACCAAACTTTGTTGTTGATACAACAGCTCATACAACAGCAGTCTATATTTTTTACTGCACTGTTGTCCCCCAACACCGCCCCTAGCAATGACTCCCAACCTCCCCGGCCACCCAGCCAAGAATATTAATTTGTTTGTGTTTTTTTTTTTTTTTTCAGTAAATATATTTGATTAACCCACCTCTAAATTGTGTTTTTCCTAAGACATAGCTAATAACACAGTCAGGGATGAGTATCTTGATCTACATATGTAAATGTATTTCTAAATTTATGCCACACATTTGTGACCATAGCTTAGTATGGTTTACACATTAAATGGCTCCAAAGGTATGGCAAAATTTACACACAAATGGGTTTGGAGACACTTAAACTATGCTTGACAAGGCACAACACTGTAATTATGAAAATATAAAATGATTTATTATAAAGGTGGCCAACAGGGCCAACATTGCCCCACAAAGGGCCTCAAACAAGGGGCCAGTCATCCCCCCACCCTAACGACGGTGCCGCCTCTTCTTGGCCAGCAGCATAAGCTTCAGACGCCTGATCTCCCGCCATAGTCTGCGATGCTGGTTTTCACAAGCTGTAGAGATGTAGAAACAAACCAGATTTAATAAATGGAATGTGACCTCAACAGACACAGATGTAGCAATGTAATGTCAGTGTGTCCAATTAGCTGACACTCACATTAACATTGTTGCCCACTGTGCCCTTAGTTGTTAACATTATATGAGTACTATTGGCTGGCTGAAATTTGGCCACCACATCCCAAGCATACATTTACTCTTAACTCTTGGGAATCAAAGAAGGTATAAGTCCCAGTGTGGACATTTATGTGTTTAGTCACAGCCAAACATCAGGGCCTAAGTCCTAATGAGTAAACTAGTTTTGACAAGAATCTTAGAGGTCACGACCTAAGCAGCCCCATTTGGTTGTGTCTAAACCACAAATTGTCTCTATGTGGCAAACTCAAGAATGTGAGGCAACAATCAAGCATGCAGACAGGCATGTAGGATTGTTGACCAAACACATGTAACCTAGATGTGTGTTAAATTAACACATAGGTACATTGTAAATGTCTGCAGATTTGACTAGAAGACATAGGGTTCACAAGTGCATATGAAGTGGGATGTACTCACCATCGCAGCTGTGGCGGGGGCCCATGCTGCTGGCCGTCCCTGGAGCTGGGGTGGGGAGGATGGTTGTCAGGTCCCGTGGGACGTCTTCCTTCCAATAAGTCAGCAACCCCCAATCTCCGCTGCTTTCTTCGCCTATAGCCAAGCCCCCGTTTGCCGGGACGCAGGATACGCCTCACCGGACACGGTTGCCCCCAGGACTTGTTAGCACAAAGGATGCTGACTTATGCAGGGGAAGGTGGACGAACCAGGAACAAGACTGGTAAGACAAACGGGCAGAGGTCATACACGGGTGATCAGTCCAAGGAAGCACGGTACAAAAGGATTGAGATGGAAGAATGGTCAGGGCTAGCCAAAGGTCACACCAGGAGGTCAGAGATACGCGGTACAGAGGAGCAGGCCGGAATCGTGGTCAAAAACAGGCAAGGTCGGTCCAGGCGGCAATCAGGAATGGTCATACATGGCAGAATCGTAAGGAAACTAGCAATCACAATCACACCCAGCAGCACGCTATCACGGGCAAGGAACAAGTGCAGAGTGAGCAGCTTTATAGGAGTGATGGGACAGGAAAGGGGATTTGATTGGTGCAACATAGGAACCTGAGGCTGATTGCCCCATTCAAACTGCCAAGTACTGAGCTCATTGGCCCAATCCAATTACCTCCGGCGGGCACCCTGTGTGCAGCGCCGCCGGAGGGCATAAACACCAGTGAGTGACACGCGCGCACGTGTATGGAACTGCGCGCCGGGAGCGCGCCGAGACGGCCGTGGCGCAGCCGCTCCCGAGGCCGTCGGAGAGGAGACCGCCCGAGCAACCGCTCGCGATGGAAAGAGCCGACCGGCCGCCCGGGGCGGAAACAGCCGAGTGGCGGCCGGGGAGAGGAGACGCCGAGCCGCCGCCTGGCAGAGACGCCGCCCAGCCCGCACGCTGGCCGAGCGGGAGCCGCCGACGTGGGACCGAAGGACAGGTGAGTGTCTCTGGGTTTGTACAGGGTTCGTGACAATGGTCACTGGCTCCGTCTGCGTAGCAACATCTGTCAGGAGAAAGCAAAAGAGAAAAGCAAAATTAGTGGGCCAATGACACCTGACTATTTGACATCCATCTGGTTAGGGAGTCTGAAAAATCAAATGCTTGCATGGTTACATACATGTTGTCCAACATTAGCAAATTTCCTGGACCATGAGTTCATGTAAATTATTTATGGTTGCAACATGGACCCCTAAAGATAATGTGCCAATAACCTTGACAGTGCAATGTTAAGGACTAATTTGCAGTTGATTGTCGAATGTTACTAGTGTGCAACATGTGTTAGCCGGAACAACTTAACCAAATAACACATTTGCTAGCCCCCATCATGGTGTGGGCAGAAACATAGGGGTGGTTGCCAGTTGGCTAGCACTGTAGTGGGGTTTGTGATGTTAATGTACATTATCAAACCACCTTGTACTATGGACCAGGAAACATGTGTCTCTTAAAAGTGGGCCAAGACCCAGGATTGATACTATTCTGTGTTTTGGTCCACTTTGGCAGAGCACCACCATTTGAGTGAGACACCGTCCGCCTCCAGTGTGTGCGCACGCGCAGGCCATTAGGAAACAGGGAGCGCAGGCGCACACACATCTAGAGGGGCACGCAGGAGGCTGCGCCGGTGGCTTCTGCCACCCCCAATGAGGTAAGAAGTTTGTGGGTTTTTTTTGGGGGGGGCCCTGGGTGAGGGAAGTGATTGGGCAGGGAAGCTTCGAGATTCCAAGCACAATCAACAATGGGTGTTGGTCCACTTTAAGGAATGTCATAACATAGGGAATGTGATGGATAACAACAAACACTTACCATGACTATGCCCGTGGAGAAGGCGTTGCCAAAAGGCCATGGAGGTGCCGCCTATATGATGCCCTGCAAATTAGAGAGGAATGGCAAGGGCTAAGTACAAATGGCCAGATGAAACCTGTCACAGACTAACAATGACAAAATGTGCACTCACCAGGGGATGATCCGCCACTTGAAGCCCAGGGAGGGCTCTGAGGAGGAGGCGGGGAGCCTCGGCTCCCCACACTCTGCTCGGAAGATCCCCCAGCCAAAGGGCCACCCTCCTCCCTCTCACTCCCTGCTCCTTCAGGGAGTGTGGGAGAGTCCATTCCTTCCACCCCACTTGGACTCCCCACTTGAGAGTGGCCCCTTGGCTGGTGAGACTCCTCAGAGTCAGAGTGTGAGGAGCTGAGGCTTGATCCTGCCAGCCCCCCAGCAGCACACTCCTCTGGGGCGTCATCCCCTTCCTCCCCTGGGTCCTCCAAATAGGATCCGCGAGAGGGACCCTCCCCCGAACCAGGAAGGCGGACTCGGGGGAGTCATCGGGGGAGGGTCCATCTCGCGGATCCTATTTGGAGGACCCAGGGGAGGAATCCCTTCCCACGTTTACCCAGGGGAGGACGCTTATCTGTGTTGAGGGGGTGAAAGTAAATAATTAATATTACGACCACAAATGGACACAGCTTAGCAGATGATTTAAACTAAAGTATAAACATAGCATAAGCTTAAACTTACCTGATGCGTAGGCATCATATAGGCGGTACACGCCTTCAGGGTCCCGGCGCTTGAAGTCAGACCATTTCTGTTGGATGGCTCGGATGGAGAGCTGGGTGTTGAAGCGCCGGGACACTGTGGCCTTCACCTCCATGGCTATTCGTTTTTTGCCCCCACGGGCATAGTCATATTGCATCACGCAGAAGTCCTATGAGAAGTGAAAAACAAACACAAATCAATACATGACATCAGAACAATGGCATAAACAGTTATACTGAGACCAGAGTAAAGTGGACCCACACCCCGGATTATCACTATTCTGGGTTTGGGTCCACTTTAGTGGGGCACACCAATCGGGGTTGGGCCGCTGTCTGAAACCCCCTTGGAAGGCCAGAAAAACACCACTGACCACACTCCCACGTGACTGCGCCAGGCTAGCACAGCGCTCTGCGCCGCTGTGGTATGCGCATCCAAGGCCATTTGGACGTGCATACCAGCTCAGCTGCCTCTGAGCTCCAAAGGATGCGTGTGGCGTTTGACTCTAACAGGGAGTGCGCCTGCGCAGGCCATGAACAAATGTCTGGCGCAGGGGACCACCCTGCTAGAGGGAACCGCAAGACGCATCCGCAGCTCACGCATGCACAGATGGGACGGAGCTGAGGTAAGGTTTATGGCCCTCCAGGGGTGTTCATCCCCGCAGGACATCCAGATTGGGGATGCCCCGCGGGGAGTGATCAGATTGGTCCTGAAAACTAATAGATTTCAGGGCCAATCCCCCCTGGGTGTTGGTCCACTTTAAACATAAAATGCAAGAAAAATATACTCACTTTGACCACCTGGCCATTAACGCGGCTATCCACTCTCATTCTTTTTTTTTTTCCATGCCCAGGAGGGGAAGGGGTGGGAGGGGTGCTAGGTGGGGGAGGTGAGGTAGGTGGGGGAGGGGTGGTGGGGTCTGATTCGGAGGAGGAGCTGGGGAGGCGCTGGATCCGTCTCCTGGGCAGCATGGTGGAAACGCTAAGGAGGAAACAGGAACCGGATATGACCCAAGCGACAGGGACACCAAAAAAGAATTACAAAAAAAAAAAAAACGCTCCGCGCACCAGGAACAAGCTAATATCAGCTATGTGCAAGCTAAGTGGCGGAAAAAGTAAATTGATGCATTACAACAAGCTATTGGCCTAAGCGCTAGTCATTTTATTGCTTTAGGTGGCTTTGAAACGCAAAGGAGGAAACCGGAACCGGATATGACCAAAGCAACTGTGAAATAAATTTAAAAAAAAAACGCTCCGTGCACCAGGCACAAGCTAATATCAGCTATGTGCAAGCTAAGTGGCGGAAAAAGTTAATTGACGCATTACAACAAGCTATTGGCCTAAGCGCTAGTCATTTTTTTGCTTTAGGTGGCTTTGAAACGCAAAGGAGGAAACCGGAACCGGATATGACCAAAGCAACTGTGAAATAAATTAAAAAAAAAAAAACGCTCCGCGCACCAGGCACAAGCTAATATCAGCTATGTGCAAGCTAAGTGGCGGAAAAAGTTAATTGACGCATTACAACAAGCTATTGGCCTAAGCGCTAGTCATTTTTTTGCTTTAGGTGGCTTTGAAACGCAAAGGAGGAAACCGGAACCGGATATGACCAAAGCAACTGTGAAATAAATTTTTTTTAAAAAAAAGCTCCGCGCACCAGGAACAAGCTAATATCAGCTATGTGCAAGCTAAGTGGCGGAAACAGTTAATTGACGCATTACAACAAGCTATTGGCAAAGACGCCATTATTTATTAGCTTGATTTAGCTGGGGGTTCAAGATACTGTAATGCATAGGTCCTTGAAAACCAAAAAACTTGGTGCTGAAAAAGACAAATGTTATTTCTTCATAAAATCATCACACAATAAAACTATCCAACTACATGATAATGTGGCACACATGAGAATGCATAACGGGTTGTTATGAGCTTGTACGCCTGAATAAATCCTGCATAATGTGGACATGCACGCTCACAACTACAGTGTATTCATTAAGAACGACTGGGGTCGCGGGAAGTGAATTCCTTGCAAATGGCAGAAGGGCACATGTATGAACAGCACAGCGCCGCACAACGCAGCACAGCGAAGCACAGCGCCGCTCGCGCCGCCACATAGCGAATCAAAACAGCGACTGCACAAACTCTGACCACCACAGATTCATCAAGGACAGGGCTGCCGAATAGCTTGGGCGCTGACAATTTCGAAGAGCGAACTTGACCGCCAAACAGGACTGGCTAAAAAGTAGCTTTACAAGCCCCGTGTGTGGTGAAAACAAGCGATTTAGAGCCCAATGAGTTTGGTGGGAGGAGATGCATTTTAGATGTCACTCACAACTAGAGATGAGCGAACTTTTGAAAAATTCGATTCGACTGATTCGCCGAATTTTCCGACAAAAATCGTTTCGACCCGAATAAATTCGCGACGAATCGCTATTAAAAACGGCTATTTCTGAGCCTCCTAGAGCCTCAATAGGGTTGTAAACCATTCAGCCTTGCTGTAACACGCACAGGATGCGTGCTGGGTTAGTTAAATAATACTTTGAAGAAATATCACATGCAGATCGGAGGCATCGCTAATAGAATCGCAGAGCGGCACAATTGCAGAGAGTTGAAGTGGCATCACTATGAGGGGCAGAAGGAGCCCAAATATACACTGGAGTTGGCCTCAGGAGCCCAAAAATTGGATGAATCACACCCTGGAGTTGGCAGGAGTTGACAGCAGCAGCAGCAGGAGCCCAAATATACACTGGAGTTGGCCTCAGGAGCCCAAAAATTGGATGAATCACACCCTGGAGTTGGCAGGAGTTGACAGTAGCAGCAGCAGGAGCCCAAATATACACTGGAGTTGGCTTCAGGAGCCCAAAAATTGGATGAATCACACCCTGGAGTTGGCAGGAGTTGACAGTAGCAGCAGCAGGAGCCCAAATATACACTGGAGTTGGCTTCAGGAGCCCAAAAATTGGATGAATCACACCCTGGAGTTGGCAGAAGTTGGCAGCAGCAGCAGCAGGAGCCCAAATATACACTGGAGTTGGCTTCAGGAGCCCAAAAATTGGATGAATCACACCCTGGAGTTGGCAGAAGTTGGCAGCAGCAGCAGCAGGAGCCCAAATATACACTGGAGTTGGCTTCAGGAGCCCAAAAACTGGATGAATCACACCCTGGAGTTGGCAGGAGTTGACAGTAGCAGCAGCAGGAGCCCAAATATACACTGGAGTTGGCTTCAGGAGCCCAAAAATTGGATGAATCACACCCTGGAGTTGGCAGGAGTTGACAGCAGCAGCAGCAGGAGCCCAAATATACACTGGAGTTGGCTTCAGGAGCCCAAAAATTGGATGAATCACACCCTGGAGTTGGCAGGAGTTGACAGTAGCAGCAGCAGGAGCCCAAATATACACTGGAGTTGGCCTCAGGAGCCCAAAAATTGGATGAATCACACCCTGGAGTTGGCAGGAGTTGACAGCAGCAGCAGCAGGAGCCCAAATATACACTGGAGTTGGCTTCAGGAGCCCAAAAATTGGATGAATCACACCCTGGAGTTGGCAGAAGTTGGCAGCAGCAGCAGCAGGAGCCCAAATATACACTGGAGTTGGCCTCAGGAGCCCAAAAATTGGATGAATCACACCCTGGAGTTGGCAGCAGGAGCCCAAACATTACTTTAAAGAGACCCTGGGGTTGGCTTCAGGAGCCCAAAAATTGGATGAATCACACCCTGGAGTTGGCAGAAGTTGGCAGCAGCAGCAGCAGGAGCCCAAATATACACTGGAGTTGGCTTCAGGAGCCCAAAAATTGGATGAATCACACCCTGGAGTTGGCAGGAGTTGACAGTAGCAGCAGCAGGAGCCCAAATATACACTGGAGTTGGCTTCAGGAGCCCAAAAATTGGATGAATCACACCCTGGAGTTGGCAGAAGTTGGCAGCAGCAGGAGCCCAAATATACACTGGAGTTGGCTTCAGGAGCCCAAAAATTGGATGAATCACACCCTGGAGTTGGCAGGAGTTGACAGTAGCAGCAGCAGGAGCCCAAATATACACTGGAGTTGGCTTCAGGAGCCCAAAAATTGGATGAATCACACCCTGGAGTTGGCAGGAGTTGACAGCAGCAGCAGCAGGAGCCCAAATATACACTGGAGTTGGCTTCAGGAGCCCAAAAATTGGATGAATCACACCCTGGAGTTGGCAGGAGTTGACAGTAGCAGCAGCAGGAGCCCAAATATACACTGGAGTTGGCCTCAGGAGCCCAAAAATTGGATGAATCACACCCTGGAGTTGGCAGGAGTTGACAGCAGCAGCAGCAGGAGCCCAAATATACACTGGAGTTGGCTTCAGGAGCCCAAAAATTGGATGAATCACACCCTGGAGTTGGCAGAAGTTGGCAGCAGCAGCAGTAGGAGCCCAAATATACACTGGAGTTGGCCTCAGGAGCCCAAAAATTGGATGAATCACACCCTGGAGTTGGCAGCAGCAGCAGGAGCCCAAACATTACTTTAAAGAGACCCTGGGGTTGGCTTCAGGAGCCCAAAAATTGGATGAATCACACCCTGGAGTTGGCAGAAGTTGGCAGCAGCAGCAGCAGGAGCCCAAATATACACTGGAGTTGGCTTCAGGAGCCCAAAAATTGGATGAATCACACCCTGGAGTTGGCAGGAAATGACAGTAGCAGCAGCAGGAGCCCAAATATACACTGGAGTTGGCTTCAGGAGCCCAAAAATTGGATGAATCACACCCTGGAGTTGGCAGGAGTTGACAGTAGCAGCAGCAGGAGCCCAAATATACACTGGAGTTGGCTTCAGGAGCCCAAAAGTTGGATGAATCACACCCTGGAGTTGGCAGGAGCTGACAGTAGCAGCAGCAGGAGCCCAAATATACACTGGAGTTGGCTTCAGGAGCCCAAAAATTGGATGAATCACACCCTGGAGTTGGCAGGAGTTGACAGCAGCAGCAGCAGGAGCCCAAATATACACTGGAGTTGGCCTCAGGAGCCCAAAAATTGGATGAATCACACCCTGGAGTTGGCAGGAGTTGACAGTAGCAGCAGCAGGAGCCCAAATATACACTGGAGTTGGCTTCAGGAGCCCAAAAATTGGATGAATCACACCCTGGAGTTGGCAGAAGTTGGCAGCAGCAGCAGCAGGAGCCCAAATATACACTGGAGTTGGCTTCAGGAGCCCAAAAATTGGATGAATCACACCCTGGAGTTGGCAGAAGTTGGCAGCAGCAGCAGCAGGAGCCCAAATATACACTGGAGTTGGCTTCAGGAGCCCAAAAATTGGATGAATCACACCCTGGAGTTGGCAGAAGTTGGCAGCAGCAGCAGCAGGAGCCCAAATATACACTGGAGTTGGCCTCAGGAGCCCAAAAATTGGATGAATCACACCCTGGAGTTGGCAGAAGTTGGCAGCAGCAGCAGCAGCAGGAGCCCAAATATACACTGGAGTTGGCCTCAGGAGCCCAAAAATTGGATGAATCACACCCTGGAGTTGGCAGAAGTTGGCAGCAGCAGCAGCAGGAGCCCAAATATACACTGGAGTTGGCTTCAGGAGCCCAAAAATTGGATGAATCACACCCTGGAGTTGGCAGGAGTTGACAGTAGCAGCAGCAGGAGCCCAAATATACACTGGAGTTGGCTTCAGGAGCCCAAAAATTGGATGAATCACACCCTGGAGTTGGCAGGAGTTGACAGCAGCAGCAGCAGGAGCCCAAATATACACTGGAGTTGGCTTCAGGAGCCCAAAAATTGGATGAATCACACCCTGGAGTTGGCAGGAGTTGACAGTAGCAGCAGCAGGAGCCCAAATATACACTGGAGTTGGCTTCAGGAGCCCAAAAATTGGATGAATCACACCCTGGAGTTGGCAAGAGTTGACAGCAGCAGCAGCAGGAGCCCAAATATACACTGGAGTTGGCTTCAGGAGCCCAAAAATTGGATGAATCACACCCTGGAGTTGGCAGGAGTTGACAGTAGCAGCAGCAGGAGCCCAAATATACACTGGAGTTGGCCTCAGGAGCCCAAAAATTGGATGAATCACACCCTGGAGTTGGCAGCAGCAGCAGGAGCCCAAACATTACTTTAAAGAGACCCTGGGGTTGGCTTCAGGAGCCCAAAAATTGGATGAATCACACCCTGGAGTTGGCAGAAGTTGGCAGCAGCAGCAGCAGGAGCCCAAATATACACTGGAGTTGGCTTCAGGAGCCCAAAAATTGGATGAATCACACCCTGGAGTTGGCAGGAGTTGACAGTAGCAGCAGCAGGAGCCCAAATATACACTGGAGTTGGCTTCAGGAGCCCAAAAATTGGATGAATCACACCCTGGAGTTGGTATGAGTTGACAGCAGCAGCAGCAGGAGCCCAAATATACACTGGAGTTGGCTTCAGGAGCCCAAAAATTGGATGAATCACACCCTGGAGTTGGCAGGAGTTGACAGCAGCAGCAGCAGGAGCCCAAATATACACTGGAGTTGGCTTCAGGAGCCCAAAAGTTGGATGAATCACACCCTGGAGTTGGCAGGAGTTGACAGTAGCAGCAGCAGGAGCCCAAATATACACTAGAGTTGGCTTCAGGAGCCCAAAAATTGGATGAATCACACCCTGGAGTTGGCAGAAGTTGGCAGCAGCAGCAGCAGGAGCCCAAATATACACTGGAGTTGGCTTCAGGAGCCCAAAAATTGGATGAATCACACCCTGGAGTTGGCAGAAGTTGGCAGCAGCAGCAGGAGCCCAAATATACACTGGAGTTGGCCTCAGGAGCCCAAAAATTGGATGAATCACACCCTGGAGTTGGCAGAAGTTGGCAGCAGCAGCAGGAGCCCAAATATACACTGGAGTTGGCCTCAGGAGCCCAAAAATTGGATGAATCACACCCTGGAGTTGGCAGAAGTTGGCAGCAGCAGCAGCAGGAGCCCAAATATACACTGGAGTTGGCCTCAGGAGCCCAAAAATTGGATGAATCACACCCTGGAGTTGGCAGCAGCAGCAGGAGCCCAAACATTACTTTAAAGAGACCCTGGGGTTGGCTTCAGGAGCCCAAAAATTGGATGAATCACACCCTGGAGTTGGCAGAAGTTGGCAGCAGCAGCAGCAGGAGCCCAAATATACACTGGAGTTGGCTTCAGGAGCCCAAAAATTGGATGAATCACACCCTGGAGTTGGCAGGAGTTGACAGTAGCAGCAGCAGGAGCCCAAATATACACTGGAGTTGGCTTCAGGAGCCCAAAAATTGGATGAATCACACCCTGGAGTTGGCAGGAGTTGACAGCAGCAGCAGCAGGAGCCCAAATATACACTGGAGTTGGCTTCAGGAGCCCAAAAATTGGATGAATCACACCCTGGAGTTGGCAGAAGTTGGCAGTAGCAGCAGCAGGAGCCCAAATATTACTTTAAAGAGACCCTGGGGTTGGCTTCAGGAGCCCAAAAATTGGATGAATCACACCCTGGAGTTGGCAGAAGTTGGCAGTAGCAGCAGCAGGAGCCCAAATATTACTTTAAAGAGACCCTGGGGTTGGCTTCAGGAGCCCAAAAATTGGATGAATCACACCCTGGAGTTGGCAGCAGCAGGAGCCCAAATATACACTGGGGTTGGCTTCAGGAGCCCAAAAATTGGATGAATCACACCCTGGAGTTGGCAGCAGCAGCAGCAGGAGCCCAAATATTACTTTAAAGAGACCCTGGTGTTGGCTTCAGGAGCCCAAAAATTGGATGAATCACACCCTGGAGTTGGCAGCAGCAGGAGCCCAAATATTACTTTAAAGAGACACTGGGGTTGGCTTCAGGAGCCCAAAAATTGGATGAATCACACCCTGGAGTTGGCAGCAGCAGGAGCCCAAATATACACTGGAGTTGGCTTCAGGAGCCCAAAAATTGGATGAATCACACCCTGGAGTTGGCAGAAGTTGGCAGCAGCAGCAGCAGCAGGAGCCCAAACATTACTTTAAAGAGACCCTGGGGTTGGCTTCAGGAGCCCAAAAATTGGATGAATCACACCCTGTGGAGAGTCATGTGGAGAAAAAGTAGCTTAGTTAGTAATATCTACATAAAATTATGAATAAACAAATGCAAAAGTATTGCCAAAGTGAAGTTTTGTTTGAGGGTGTGTTTCCACCTTTTAATTAAATCAGAAACAAGAAGGTATCATTGCCTCTGACTAATTAGCCCTCAAAAATTCTTGGAATTTTTAATCTGGAATCATGTCTGATCCGTCTTATCCGAAGAATTTTAATAAAAAGTAAGAGTAACGTAAAGGATTTTTTATTAATACTTACTTGTGGTCCGATGCGGAGGAATGTCTGTAACTGGAGAGCAGCGCCTTAAATCTGTTTTGCACGATCCATCTTTCTTTAGTGTAGGTCTGGCCCCGTCATCAATCTACTGGAATACATCAGGCATTGTTGGGACGAAAGCTTGGATGATCCATGCGCCATTCATTTCCACGCAGGGCAGTCTCTGGAAAAAAAAAAAAACTATGTATAAACCAGGGTCTTTTTCATATAAAAACAAATGGTTATTTTTGCTTTTAAACCATATGTTCCACAGCTTTACCAGTCATTGTGTCAGCCAATGAAGCAACTTTGTCTGGAAGTGCTGCAAAAGCAGTCCACTGCATCACAAGTGGCATCTGACACCCCCAGTCAACTGTCTGTTGTCTGACTTTTATGCTTTGGGTTCAGCTCCACTATCCATTGATGAAGATCTGATAATCATAAAATTCAGCAGCTACTGCCCAGCCAAGAAGTGGAGGAGACACTCGCCTCTTCTTCCACTAGCCGGCAATTAGTGATGAGGAGAGTGTCGTGGGAGGAGGTGTTGCAAGCCGAGGTAGTGGAAGAGGGACCCTGGAGTCTGCGGCGGTGGCGGCAGCAGCAGCAGCAGATTATTGCGGACTGTTGTTCGGAAAAATCAGCTACTCAGCGATGTGGCAGTGTTTCATGCAGCATCCTGTGGAGAAAAAGTAGGTTAGTTAGTGTATATACATAAAATTATGAATAGACAAATGCAATAGTATTGCCAAAGTGAAGTTTTGTTTGAGGGTGTGTTTCCACCTTGTAATTAAATCAGAAACAACTAGCTATCATTTGCCTCTGAATAATTAGCCCTCAAAAATTCTTGGAATTTTTAATCTTGATGTCTGAGGGATTTCTCCTCTCAGACAGCGTCACCATAAGTCCAGCCTGCTGCATTACACTTGGAAGAACATCTTGTTTGCGCTGCGACAAGGAAGCCAGAGTCATGCGTCCTGACATGGCACACGTGTTCAGTCTAGTTTTTAAGTCTTGCCCCCATCTGAAAGAACAACAGGAAAGAAAGTTAGCATGCACTTCTGGCACTCCTACACCACCAAGCACAACCTTATTGAGCCTCAGCGTCACAACGGTGTACCCCACCATAGTCTGATTTGCGATGTTTCCACCCGTTGGAATTCCACCCTCCATATGCAGGATCCACTATAGCAGTGGTCCCCAACACTGTCCTCAAGGCCCACCAACAGGCCAGGTTTTGCAGATCTCCACAAAGATGCACAGGTGGAGTAATTAGTGCAGCTGCAGAGCAATAGAGCTGGCTATTTGGAGATCCAAAAAGCATGACATGTTGGTGGGCCTTGAGGACAGGGTTGAGGACCACTGCACTATAGGAACAGAGAAAAGCCATCACGGATTTCTGGATGATCCAAACGGATAGGGGGACACCCCTGTGTAAATTCAATGTAAACCATTGGCAGCTCATATGTGACACCGACCGTTTGCTCAGGCCCTTTGAGGAAGCTACGTTATTAGTCAGTTGCCAGGACTATGAGATGAACGATGAGATTCCACTGCTTCATGTACTACAACACATGTTGGAAACCATGGCTGGTCAGGGCACTGGAGACATGGCACATACATTTCACAGCCACATGAAGCCTGTGGGGGCTGAAGTGGAGGAGGAGGAGGGGGTGGGGCACAGCAAACCACAGTTTAGGTTTCACAAAATGACCATTTTATCTAGTCATCTGACAGGAGAGGAGGAGCAGGAGCAGCCACAGGAGCTAGAGGGTTGTGAGTAAGGCGAGACAGAGGACCCAGACACACCATGGCAGTTTACAGTGGAGATGGAGACAGGTAGTCCCTCCGAGTCACTTGCACAAATGGCACGATGCATGCTCACATGCATGCGTACTAGTGAGCGCAGAATTGTCTCCATTTGTCAGCGGGAAGACTTCTGGCTCTCCAACTTATTGGACCCTCGCTTCCGGCACAAAATGGGGGCATTTTTTACGCCCACTGAGAGGGAGGACAAACTGACCTACTACAGAGACATCCAACGTAGTCAGTTGGGCGATGTCTATCTGCGCCATGGCCCATACTCCCGCAGGTCTGACTCGGGGGGAAGTCTGCGATCACCTTCCACTGCCATGGCTGCTGGGGGGGTGGAAGGAGCAGCAGCAGCAGCTCCATCAGCAGCAGCCTCAGTCTTCAGTCGCTAGTGAGTAGCTTTCTACACCCGCATAGTGAGTCTACTCATGAGCAGCAGGAAGACCTGGAGCTGGACCTCAAACAGCAGGTCATGTCATACCTTGACATGACCATGCCAACACACCTTCAAGATCCACTGGATTTGCTGGGAAGCCAAACTTGACTTGTGCCCGCAACTAGCAGAGTTTGCCCTGGAAAAGCTGTACTGGCCGGACAGTAGTTGATTTAGATGGCAACTGGGCTGCTCTATATAACGAAGCAAAATGGCAAATTTACCTCACTATATAAGCTATTGCCCCTCAGATTTACACAGGGGCTGCTCTATATTATGCTGCAAAATGGCAAATTTACCTCACAATATAAGCTATTGCCCCTCAGATTTACACAGGGGCTGCTCTATATTATGCTGCAAAATGGCAAATTAACCTCACAATATAAGCTATTGCCCCTCAGATTTACACAGGGCCTGCTCTATATTATGTTGCAAAATGGCAAATTAACCTCACAATATAAGCTATTGCCCCTCAGATTTACACAGGGCCTGCTCTATATAACGAAGCAAAATGGCAAATTTACCTCACTATATAAGCTATTGCCCCTCAGATTTACACAGGGGCTGCTCTATATTATGCTGCAAAATGGCAAATTAACCTCACAATATAAGCTATTGCAGCTCTATATAAATAAAAATAAATAAATAAAAAAAGGGCCTGTAGAAGCTTATTTAGTATAACAGATAGGGTGACATGTGCTGGTTTGGGATGCCCATATGGGCTAGTGTTTTGGCAGCAGTACAAAAACCAATGCAAAATGCAATAGCTTAATAAAGCTGATGCTGATCAACGCTTATTTAGTATAACAGATGGGGTGCAACATGCAGGTTTGGGATGCCCTGCGGCCTGGTGTATTTAAAGCAGACCAAAACCAATTCAAAATGCAATAACTTAATAAAGCTGAGGCTGTAGATGCTTATTTAGTATAAACAGGTAGGGTGCAAGGTGCAGCTTTGGGGTGCCCTGCGGCCTGGTTAAATGAAAACAGTCAAAAAGGAAGTGCAAACTGAAGTAGCTTAATGAAGCTGATGCTGATCAACGCTTATGTTGTATACCAGATAGGGTGCAAGGTGCAGCTTTGGGGTGCCCTGCGGCCTGGTTTATTAAAAGCAGTCAAAAACAAGTGCAAACTGAAGTAGCCTGATCAACGCTTATGTTGTATAACAGATAGGTTTAAAATAGCATGTGCCTTGGGATGCCCGTGTGGCCTGTTATATTTCAAGCTGAACAAAAAGTAACAATAATCCAAGTATGAGACATCATTTTGACCTTCTTTACAGCGCCATACTTTGAAAAAAAAAAATTAATTTCATGCCGATCAATCCAAAGGTCAATGCCCCTAACAAAAATAGTGTTCGGCATAAGTTTTCCTTCTGGAAGGACGTAACCTTTAGTTTACATGGTTGGGGTAGGTTATCTTACAAATTGGGATACCCCAGGCAGCAGTGTCATTGAAAGAGACAGATTGTAATGCAGGCCATACGCAAGCAGAGAAACTCAGGCTGCAACAGGCCTATTTAGTTTACATGGTTGGGGTAGGTTATCTTACAAATTGGGATACCCCACTGTATATGAAACCGAATATAAATGCACACCCAAAAGTGGACAATCAGCCTCCAAGAGGCCTGCTTAGTTTAAATAAGAGAGCTGATTAGTATGGTAGGTAGGTTATGTTATGTTACAGAATGGGATGCCCCAAGCAGACTTGAGATCAGTATATATGCACACAGCAGCAGTGTGTTAGCAGGCTCATACAGGCCAAATTTCTTTAAATAACTGTGCAGCTTACAGTTAATGCAGAGGCTAATGGGATGTTACAGAATGGGATGCCCCAAAGCTGACTTGAGATCAGTATATATGCACACAGCAGCAGTGTGTAAGCAGGCTCATACAGGCCAAATTTCTTTAAATAACTGTGCAGCTTACAGTAAATGCAGAGGCTAATGGTATGTTACAGAATGGGATGCCCCCAGCAGACTTGAGATCAGTATATATGCACACAGCAGCAGTGTGTTAGCAGGCTCATACAGGCCAAATTTCTTTAAATAACTGTGCAGCTTACAGTTAATGCAGAGGCTAATGGTATGTTACAGAATGGGATGCCCCAAGCAGACTTGAGATCAGTATATATGCACACAGCAGCAGTGTGTTAGCAGGCTCATACAGGCCAAATTTCTTTAAATAACTGTGCAGCTTACAGTAAATGCAGAGGCTAATGGTATGTTACAGAATGGGATGTCCCAAAAACCAGAGAGCACCTGGCAGGCAGCAGTAAGACTATGCACAGCAAAAGTGTCTTTATCATGCCTAATTTCAATTAGAATAGGTGCAAATGGTTAGGTTCTTAAATAGAGGCTGCTGTAGTCACAGAATGGGATGCCCTAAAAACCAGCAGTAAGTACACCTGGCAGGGACAAGTAGTGCTATGCCCAGCAAAAGTGTCTTTATCAGGCCTAATTTCAATTAGAATAGGTGCAAATGGTTAGGTTCTTAAATAGAGGCTGCTGTAGTCACAGAATGGGATGCCCTAAAAACCAGCAGTAAGTACACCTGGCAGGGACAAGTAGTGCTATGCCCAGCAAAAGTGTCTTTATCAGGCTAATTTCAAATATGATAAGAGCAAATGCTTATATGGTCTTAAACAGAGGCTGCTTTAGTCACAGAATGGGATGCCCCCCAAAAAAGATCCAGTAGTACTATGCCCAGCAAAAGTGTCTTTATCAGGCTAATTTCAAATATGATAAGAGCAAATGCTTATATGGTCTTAAACAGAGGCTGCTTTAGTCACAGAATGGGATGCCCCCCAAAAAAGATGCAGTAGTACTATGCCCAGCAAAAGTGTCTTTATCAGGCTAATTTCAAATATGATAAGAGCAAATGCTTATATGGTCTTAAACAGAGGCTGCTTTAGTCACAGAATGGGATGCCCCCCAAAAAAGATGCAGTAGTACTATGCCCAGCAAAAGTGTCTTTATCAGGCTAATTTCAAATATGATAAGAGCAAATGCTTATATGGTCTTAAACAGAGGCTGCTTTAGTCACAGAATGGGATGCCCCCCAAAATAGATCCAGTAGTACTATGCCCAGCAAAAGTGTCTTTATCAGGCTAATTTCAAATATGATAAGAGCAAATGCTTATATGGTCTTAAACAGAGGCTGCTTTAGTCACAGAATGGGATGCCCCCCAAAAAAGATCCAGTAGTACTATGCCCAGCAAAAGTGTCTTTATCAGGCTAATTTCAAATATGATAAGAGCAAATGCTTATATGGTCTTAAACAGAGGCTGCTTTAGTCACAGAATGGGATGCCCCCCAAAAAAGATGCAGTAGTACTATGCCCAGCAAAAGTGTCTTTATCAGGCTAATTTCAAATATGATAAGAGCAAATGCTTATATGGTCTTAAACAGAGGCTGCTTTAGTCACAGAATGGGATGCCCCCCAAAAAGATCCAGTAGTACTATGCCCAGCAAAAGTGTCTTTATCAGGCTAATTTCAAATATGATAAGAGCAAATGCTTATATGGTCTTAAACAGAGGCTGCTTTAGTCACAGAATGGGATGCCCCCCAAAAAAGATGCAGTAGTACTATGCCCAGCAAAAGTGTCTTTATCAGGCTAATTTCAAATATGATAAGAGCAAATGCTTATATGGTCTTAAACAGAGGCTGCTTTAGTCACAGAATGGGATGCCCCCCAAAAAAGATGCAGTAGTACTATGCCCAGCAAAAGTGTCTTTATCAGGCTAATTTCAAATATGATAAGAGCAAATGCTTATATGGTCTTAAACAGAGGCTGCTTTAGTCACAGAATGGGATGCCCCCCAAAAAAGATCCAGTAGTACTATGCCCAGCAAAAGTGTCTTTATCAGGCTAATTTCAAATATGATAAGAGCAAATGCTTATATGGTCTTAAACAGAGGCTGCTTTAGTCACAGAATGGGATGCCCCCCAAAAAAGATCCAGTAGTACTATGCCCAGCAAAAGTGTCTTTATCAGGCTAATTTCAAATATGATAAGAGCAAATGCTTATATGGTCTTAAACAGAGGCTGCTTTAGTCACAGAATGGGATGCCCCCCAAAAAAGATGCAGTAGTACTATGCCCAGCAAAAGTGTCTTTATCAGGCTAATTTCAAATATGATAAGAGCAAATGCTTATATGGTCTTAAACAGAGGCTGCTTTAGTCACAGAATGGGATGCCCCCCAAAAAAGATGCAGTAGTACTATGCCCAGCAAAAGTGTCTTTATCAGGCTAATTTCAAATATGATAAGAGCAAATGCTTATATGGTCTTAAACAGAGGCTGCTTTAGTCACAGAATGGGATGCCCCCCAAAAAAGATCCAGTAGTACTATGCCCAGCAAAAGTGTCTTTATCAGGCTAATTTCAAATATGATAAGAGCAAATGCTTATATGGTCTTAAACAGAGGCTGCTTTAGTCACAGAATGGGATGCCCCCCAAAAAAGATCCAGTAGTACTATGCCCAGCAAAAGTGTCTTTATCAGGCTAATTTCAAATATGATAAGAGCAAATGCTTATATGGTCTTAAACAGAGGCTGCTTTAGTCACAGAATGGGATGCCCCCCAAAAAAGATCCAGTAGTACTATGCCCAGCAAAAGTGTCTTTATCAGGCTAATTTCAAATATGATAAGAGCAAATGCTTATATGGTCTTAAACAGAGGCTGCTTTAGTCACAGAATGGGATGCCCCCCAAAAAAGATGCAGTAGTACTATGCCCAGCAAAAGTGTCTTTATCAGGCTAATTTCAAATATGATAAGAGCAAATGCTTATATGGTCTTAAACAGAGGCTGCTTTAGTCACAGAATGGGATGCCCCCCAAAAAAGATGCAGTAGTACTATGCCCAGCAAAAGTGTCTTTATCAGGCTAATTTCAAATATGATAAGAGCAAATGCTTATATGGTCTTAAACAGAGGCTGCTTTAGTCACAGAATGGGATGCCCCCCAAAAAAGATGCAGTAGTACAATGCCCAGCAAAAGTGTCTTTATCAGGCTAATTTCAAATATGATAAGAGCAAATGCTTATATGGTCTTAAACAGAGGCTGCTTTAGTCACAGAATGGGATGCCCCCCAAAAAAGATGCAGTAGTACTATGCCCAGCAAAAGTGTCTTTATCAGGCTAATTTCAAATATGATAAGAGCAAATGCTTATATGGTCTTAAACAGAGGCTGCTTTAGTCACAGAATGGGATGCCCCCCAAAAAAGATGCAGTAGTACTATGCCCAGCAAAAGTGTCTTTATCAGGCTAATTTCAAATATGATAAGAGCAAATGCTTATATGGTCTTAAACAGAGGCTGCTTTAGTCACAGAATGGGATGCCCCCCAAAAAAGATGCAGTAGTACTATGCCCAGCAAAAGTGTCTTTATCAGGCTAATTTCAAATATGATAAGAGCAAATGCTTATATGGTCTTAAACAGAGGCTGCTTTAGTCACAGAATGGGATGCCCCCCAAAAAAGATCCAGTAGTACTATGCCCAGCAAAAGTGTCTTTATCAGGCTAATTTCAAATATGATAAGAGCAAATGCTTATATGGTCTTAAACAGAGGCTGCTTTAGTCACAGAATGGGATGCCCCCCAAAAAAGATCCAGTAGTACTATGCCCAGCAAAAGTGTCTTTATCAGGCTAATTTCAAATATGATAAGAGCAAATGCTTATATGGTCTTAAACAGAGGCTGCTTTAGTCACAGAATGGGATGCCCCCCAAAAAAGATGCAGTAGTACTATGCCCAGCAAAAGTGTCTTTATCAGGCTAATTTCAAATATGATAAGAGCAAATGCTTATATGGTCTTAAACAGAGGCTGCTTTAGTCACAGAATGGGATGCCCCCCAAAAAAGATGCAGTAGTACTATGCCCAGCAAAAGTGTCTTTATCAGGCTAATTTCAAATATGATAAGAGCAAATGCTTATATGGTCTTAAACAGAGGCTGCTTTAGTCACAGAATGGGATGCCCCCCAAAAAAGATGCAGTAGTACTATGCCCAGCAAAAGTGTCTTTATCAGGCTAATTTCAAATATGATAAGAGCAAATGCTTATATGGTCTTAAACAGAGGCTGCTTTAGTCACAGAATGGGATGCCCCCCAAAAAAGATGCAGTAGTACTATGCCCAGCAAAAGTGTCTTTATCAGGCTAATTTCAAATATGATAAGAGCAAATGCTTATATGGTCTTAAACAGAGGCTGCTTTAGTCACAGAATGGGATGCCCCCCAAAAAAGATCCAGTAGTACTATGCCCAGCAAAAGTGTCTTTATCAGGCTAATTTCAAATATGATAAGAGCAAATGCTTATATGGTCTTAAACAGAGGCTGCTTTAGTCACAGAATGGGATGCCCCCCAAAAAAGATGCAGTAGTACTATGCCCAGCAAAAGTGTCTTTATCAGGCTAATTTCAAATATGATAAGAGCAAATGCTTATATGGTCTTAAACAGAGGCTGCTTTAGTCACAGAATGGGATGCCCCCCAAAAAAGATCCAGTAGTACTATGCCCAGCAAAAGTGTCTTTATCAGGCTAATTTCAAATATGATAAGAGCAAATGCTTATATGGTCTTAAACAGAGGCTGCTTTAGTCACAGAATGGGATGCCCCCCAAAAAAGATCCAGTAGTACTATGCCCAGCAAAAGTGTCTTTATCAGGCTAATTTCAAATATGATAAGAGCAAATGCTTATATGGTCTTAAACAGAGGCTGCTTTAGTCACAGAATGGGATGCCTCACAGCAGACTTAAGATCAGTTCAGTATATATGCACAGTTAGTTAGTATAAGCAGCCTGAAAACGCTAACAAAGCCTGGCTGTCAGGCTGGATGAAAAAAAAAAAAAATGACAGCCTCCGATTTTCCATTCCTTTCCCTGTTTTCCGCTGACTTTCTGTCTGTCTCCTGTCTGTCTCCTGCCTGTCTCCAGCCTGTCCCTGTCTGTCCCTGCCTGTCTAACTGTCTGTCTCTCCCTCAGCTACACAGCGTTCTGTCTCTCACGAATGCAATAGAGAAATGAGGCTGGAAAGCAAGATGGCCGGCCTTAAATACAGTTGTGACGTCACCGGGCTTGCTGGCTGCTGATAGGCTGCATGTGACTCTCCCAGCATACACTGCCCCAGCTTACATGTCTGGACATGTCCCGTCCGCCATCTTAGAATGCCTGTAATGTAAACGAATGGATGTTAAAGGAAAACTTCGAGCGATCGAATCGCGGGGAAATTCGGATTCGATCCGAATCGAATTTTTCCTGAAATTCGGATCGAATCCGGGTTCGTCCGGATCGATTCGCTCATCCCTACTCACAACATTACAGTGTAAAAATAACTACTTTCTCCAAAAAAAGAAAAATAACAAGCCAGATGAATAAAACATATCCCAATAAACATGTGTTGAATTTTGTGCCAAGGACAAGAACACAAAAACCACTTAAAACAATCATTGCAGCGTCTGCCATTGAAATGTATGGGAGAGCGGCAGGTAGCGCCAGGTCATACCTGTCGCTGTGATGGGATTAGCAGCGGCGCTGTTCGTTGCAGTCGGCTACATGATGAATCCCGCGCTAGCCGTCGCTCTCGCCGGCGCTAGCCTCATTTAGCTTGATAAATGCGTCATTGTGGCCGACGCCGGGCGTACTTGAGTCGGTAGCCGCCGTTAGCTGGCGGTACATGGCGCTCGTCAGACACTACCTGGCGCTAGCCCGTGATAAATAAGGCCCCTAGAGCCATGTGAGAATTCTCATTCCTTTGTTAGGATAGAAAACTTCCATTGACTTTCATTGTTTACCTTGGGGCTGATTCAGAACCAGGTGAAAATTTACACCAGGTAGACAATGAAAGTGAATGGCAGCTTTCTCTCCTAAAAAGGAGTGAGAATTCTCACCTGGCTCTGAATAGACCCCATTGTGTGAACAGGTATAGGGATCCCTTGGACCACTTAATGCTTCACAAACTGTTAAAAAAGATCAAATAAAAAAACAGATGAAGATAACGTGGTTATGGTGAGCTTTTTTATTTTAAAACTGTATTATTTTTCTTTTTTGCCTGTTTCTGAACTAGTAAGGGGTACAAGGGAGCCCTATACCAGTTCACAGGGTAGTGATGGCCAGAATGCAGGATTATTCAACCTGTATCTTGCCAGTTTCTGGGATGGGGTGAATCGCGGATGGGTTCCGAAGCCCATTACTAAAGAATGAGTCGGATAGGGACTATGCGGTTCAGAAGTCCTCCGCCCAGATTGTCTCCCAGTACTCCAAAATGCCTAATACAATTACAATACAATACAATACAAGCCTATTAAAGGGAACATTCAGTCAAAGTATCTACATCCCTGACCAATCGTAGTACAAGTAAATAACCAGGAAAACGGACGATCACCACTAGCTGATAAGTGAGTTTGTCTGGGGAACCCCAATTTGGGATGTCCCCCTGTGCAAAATCCCCCAGATCACCCACACAATTCAGCTTTCTGTTGTTCCCATGGTGCATGTGGGGGTTCTCGTCTATTCAGCAATTTATTTTGTGCAAACTAATGCACGCCATAAAGTGTTGTTTTAAGCCGAGCGTGGGGCTGGTGTGCTCCCATGCCTGGCCTATCTGAATGGCTGGAATACCTTGGCTGCAGGGATGCTGGAAAGGTAAGTAATTGCACCTGTGGGGGGTGGGATATCCCAAATCAGGATGCCCTAGGGATACTTGGTTGTCAAGTTGTCCTGTAGTTGGGTTTAGGCAATGGAAAGGCATCCCACTCTTCCCTGTGGAGTTTATGGCTTTCTTGGGGAAGGTGGGGGCAACACATTGGATAACCTTATAAAACCTTGGCTTTGTGTCGATGTTGGTGGGCTTTGTCCTTATTCCATTGTAGCCACCTTCATTTTGTATTAATGTTGTGCAGTGTTAGCCTGCTGCTTTAGTCTGGGCTTGTTATAATGGGAATGAAATAGCTGAAAAGGATCCATTTACAGTTGTGTACCTGGGTTACATTTGCCAGCCTGTCCATTGATATTTCATTTATTTTACTAGTAGGTGGACACCGTTTCCAGGCTCCCCTGATTCAGGACAATAATGCGACCAATTCTGGTATAAGCAGATGTATACCTTGTAAACGCTATGGAAGATGATGGTGCTATATAAATGGTGCATTTCATGCACTTCATTTGGCTCTCTTGCTATAGCAACCATCAGCTGGGAGGACAGTGCCGGGCTGCCACACATGCCCCATCCACTCCGAAGATGGCCCAGCTCACTTACACTGAAGGCTGCAGATCATGATTGGCTGATGAGCTCTAACAGAAGTGAGCATTCGCAGGGGGGGGGGGGTCATGTGCTGAGCAGCACCACATAGGGAATTTTACTGAGGAGGGTGGGGCTTGCTCTGAGAGTAGAGATTACAGCGGACCAAAACCCACATTTTTAACTAGCATTTTTAACTGCATTGCTCCCCCCATGAAGAGTACCTTTTGCAATTTTTTTCTTTCCTGCTTCACTCTAATCCTAGATAATGGCGCCTGTTTTAGCTGTAAAGCTCCGCCTCCTCCATTTATTACCATTGTTGTAAGTGGCAATGATGTCACTGTTCCAGGACGGTCCGAAAAACGAGTTTATCTATTTCTAGTTCTACACCCTAAGAAGAGAGTATCGGTAGGGGCTATGGCGAAATGTATTTCACAAGTTCGCTTTAAATGTTCTCTGTGCCCTGCATACCCCCCAACCGTCTCACGGACAAGTAGTATCCCGGCTGGACAGAGGGATAGCGATGTGATTCCGGGGCGGTCCCGCCCAATCCGTGAGGTCGGAGGTATGCTACTCCTGAGAATACCTTGCCATCCTTACCATACAGGTAAGAGAAACTGTGTGTCCGTTTGCACTTAAAATAAAAGGACTTGTGGCACATATTTCAGGGGTTGTTATTAGATATAAGTGAATTTTTCAGAAATTTGCCCAAGAATTTTGTTTTGAACTGAATCAAAACAAATCGTGTTAAAATTACTTTATTCCAGCCGCTAATTAAAGCGTATGTAATGTTTGTAGAGTAGTGTATGCGCCTTTCCACATGGCCGGCCTGGTGTGCGGTCTTGCAGAGCAGCACCCTGAAACCTCCATTAGGGAATGCCCAGTAACACCATTCAGACATTCTTTTACAGAGAACCCTCTCAGCGGGTTCAGAATGTATCTCTTTTTGTACAGGTATTCTCTTATACTCTCTTTAATCTCCTGCATTTCTTTTTTTTGCCACCCTCCTTCTGTCTGATGGGCCCGCTGCCACCCTCACCTGCTGATGATGATGCTGCTGCTAATTACCATTCTGGGCTTGGACCCTGATGCAATCAGCCACACCATCAACATCTACAGATTTAAAGTGGACAAAAACCCATGATTTTCTTTATCCCCGTGTTTGGGTCTGCCCCCCCCCCCCCCAGGATACCCATGTTTGGGTTACCCCACTGTGTAAAACCCTGTCATACACCTATTAAACTCACCTCTCCTTGGTCCAACGGTACATACGCAGCCCCTTGTCCAATCAGCTTTTCAGCCTGTGCATATTAATAAGCGGCTGAAGAAGCTGAATGGAATCACGCATTGGCGGTGCATGCACGCCATTACTCGCACCCTTCGGCTTTGTGTGGCCAGGCATTCAGTTGCGGCGTGGCAGTGCACAGCCTAAAGGGGATGCGAGTGATGTTGCGTCTGGCTGCATATACGCCGTTGGCTTGTGAGAGAGGTAGAAATTCCGGGCGAACTGCAGGATTTCATAAAGTGGGGCATTCCAGCTTTGGATACCCCAGGGAGATGGAACCAGCCAGCTCTGAGGTCCCATAGACTCCAAGGACAATTTTGGTGCATAATTTCTATTCCTACTCAGCAAACAAGCATAATAGTTGCCTACAACATGATTTATTATTTGGCTGGTAGATTATTTTACAAAAAACTAGAAGAAAAAGAAAAACAGAGTGACAAGTTAGATGTGCCCCTGCAGACACAGACAATGGTGTTTCCCACACAGGGTGATGCAAGTGGGGGTGGAAATACATCCACCTCTTAGTGTTAAAAGAAGGTGGTCATGCATTAATAAAATCTGGGATCTGGCCTACAGAGCATGGATGATATCTCAGCTTCAGGAGCAGCAGCAGCAGCAATACACTAGGAGAAATCAGCTGCATGGTGGGTGAAGAAACCTTGCATTGTATGCATGGAGGCTGATTCACTACTAACGCCAGGTATTGCCAGATTAGTGTCTGTATAACGGTGCTTAGAGCGACCGCTAGTAGACACTGTAAGCAGGTATCGGGCGCTGTAACCTAGCGTTGCGGTCGCTGTAGTAACCTGGTCGGCCAGTACAGCGCTGCAGCGAGCGATTGGTAGTGCCAAAATTATAAAAAAGAAAAAAAGACACCGCACATGAATTAAGATCTTAATACTATTAACAATGTTCAAAAGGGTACTGCTCGATGTGCCGGACCTCTCTATTCCACCCAAAGTTCAACAGGATCAATAAAATATAGAAGGCACAGAGCAAAACATTTAACACAGCTTATCGTATTCAGAAAGCAGCAAGAAAGTCCGAAATCCCAGGGCGCATGCACCAAGCACAAAATTCCAGCAAGTTCAAATTTGACTCCAAAATCCAAGTGTAGATCTCCAATGTGTGGAAACACAGGTTGACAGACAATGTGAAACCTCCACTACATTAATGTACTCTTACAAACTTATGGTGGGGAATGTCGCTTTAAATAAAAGATCAATCCAACGGTGGATCTCCCCGATCAGTCCATGCAGCCTCAAAGGAGTATCAATGCATGAAACCAAGCAGAAAGAAAATCTAATGCAACCCCGTCAATTGCATAAAAAATTAATTTAATAATTTCAAATATTGCACTTACATACAACCAACGAAACAACAGCTTTTAAAAGGTTGTGATTCTCCAGGACCTCCACTGCAGCTGCTAGTGTTGCATCCGCGAGTTATACCACACTTAAAACTTGAAACAAAGACTAGTCCCCTCTCCTGCTGACTTTCTTGCTGCTTTCTGAATACGATAAGCTGTGTTAGATTTTTTGCTCTGTGCCTTCTATATTTTATTGATAGGTAGCACCAGCTCAGTGCGTCCGGCACTCGGTGCTCCACACCATATTTAACAAAAAACTACACACACAGCGTCAGCGTCCTAAAGCTGAGCACTGTAGCATAGAGCGCCAGACGCTGTGTGATCAAAGTCTGTTTTTGATCACATATCCACCTATAACAAAGCGAAAACACATGGAATGACATTGTTTTAACACTTTAGTGCCAGACCTGTAATGACAATTCTGCAGAAAAATATAAAAAGTCCAAAAAATGTATGAAAGTGTTTGTTTGCAGCCAGGAGAGGTCACACAATGACTTGGGCAAAAAAAAATAATTACATTTTAAGTGCCAAACATGCTGTTTATACACAACTAATGAAAGCCTATCGAAATGTATGGGAGAGCGACACTGAGCGAAAGGCAATACCTGGCACTCTTGAACCTAGAGCGCCGGCGCTATACGCTGAGCCACCTGTAATAATACATGTGACTCTGCATGGCACTGTTAGAGTCGCTCACCAGATTCGATTTCTTAAATGTGGTTTCACATACAGCGCCCAGCGTTCACCAGACGCTGTCTGCAGCTATGAAGCACTACCTGGCGCTATCCCTTCTTAAATAACCCCCATACCCTGGACTATCCGTTTATAGTTTGCTTTAACTTGAATCCAAATCCCTACAGCAACACCAATTAACGCATAAACATTATCATTTTTTTATTTTTCATTATAAAATATATATTTTTTTAAATTAACTGATAGTATTTATATTTGCCATTATTGTTATAGAATTGCACGGACTAACTAATAATCTTTATCATACGAGCAGATCTCAGCAGGGTGCTGCTGATGGCAGAGTTGGTGTGATCACTTGGATAAAGCCCCCTGACTATGTCCCCACAGGCTCCTTCACAGCGGGGCTGCAGCACAGTGCTCATAACTGGAGGCAGCCCTGGCAATGCCTGTGTGTTCATCAGCTATTCCCCACGATCTGCATTGACTCACAGCATGCTCATTATTTTTATATAACTTAGGAGAAAGTCAGTAAACTAAAACAAACAAGGCATAATTAAAGTGGACCAAAACCCACAGTCTGATGGCCCTGGAATCTATAAGATTCCAGGGCTGATTGATTCCCTCCCCCAGGGGCATCCAGAATTGGGATGCCTCCAGGTAGCCTGGAAAATCACCTTCTTACCCTGTCCAACGGCGCATGCGTGAGCAGTGGTTGCATCTCAGCTATCCCTCTAGAAATCCTGGGTTTTGGTCCACTTTAAAAGCAGCAATGCTTCTTTCTACCACACAGGGGCTTCATGTACACACACATAGCTTTAGTCTTTGAAAAAAGGTTTTATAGGTCTGAGCAGGATCTCTTTGATCCAGGTCATGGCATTTTTCTATTGATAGGTCAAGGCAACTGGACTTGCTGTAATTTTCTTACAATTGCAACTTACAAGAAGAAGAAATGCCTGCAGCAAGGTTAGTTTGCTAAGATTCATTCATAAGATGCACAAGCTGCTGTCCCAACTTTTCTGTAGAGGGGGCGCCAGGAGCAGGGACGGACATAGTTTTTGTATAAAGTACATTAGTGCATAGCGGGCCCCCCTAAAAAAGACCCCCCCAACATTCAAGTGAACCTATACCCATGACACCTGGCCCTAGAGTCAAAAAGACTGTATGAACTGGTGAAAGCCTATGTCAGGGGCATACCAATGTGTCCCAACTCCTGGAATTGCCCATAATCGTATCTCGTTTTTAGTTTTAGTGCATGTATGATGTGCAGTGTGGGCATTCTGTCTGCAGGAAGCACCAGGGTCACAGCTGTAGGTTCCACAGGGTGGAACTTAGGGGTTTATTTAAGAAGGGATAGCGCCAGGTAGCGCCTCGTAGCGGCAGGCAGCGTCTGGTGAACCCTGGGCACTGTAAGTGAAACCACATTTATAAAAGCCAATCTGGTGAGCGCCTCTAACAGCGGCATGTAGCGTCCGATTAGTCATTACAGGTGGCTCAGTGTATAGCGCTGGTGCTCTAGCTTCCAGAGCACCAGATATCACCTGTCGCTACCTGTCACTTTCCCGTACATTTCAAAAGACGTTCCTTTTCTTCTGTTTAAACAGGGTTTTTTTTTAAATAATTGTGTGACCTTTCCTGGCCTAGAGAAAGTCATTTTTGAAAAATGTTTTGATTGTTTTGTTTTTTATGCAGAATTGTCATTACAGGTCTGGCACTAAAGTGTTAATGTCACAGTGTTATAACAATGTCATTCCATGTGTTTTCGCTGTGTTAATGGTGGATATGTATTCAAAAAAAGACTTTAATCACACAGCGTCTGGCGCTCTATGCTACAGCTACAGCTATCCGACGCTGTGAGTATGGTGTGGAGTGCTGAGTTGGTCGCACTGAGCTGGCGCTACCTCTCGCTCCCTGCAGCGCTGTACTGGTGTTAGAGCACTCAGCATACATCACATTCATCAATGCAGGCCAGGTTACTAGAGCGACCGAGACGCTCTGTTACAGCACCCGATACCCGCACATGAGCATCTACTAGCGGTCGCTCTAAGTGCCGCCATACAGGCGCTGATCTGCCGATACCTGGCGTTAGCAATAAATCACGATGTTAGCACTTTGTTCCTCAACTGCTCTATGCACAGAGCACTGAGGGTAACTAAAAATGTCACATCTTAGTTCCACCATGCAGAATCTACAGCCCCTGCCACAGTAGCTCCAAGCAGAGAGCAAGCCAACACAGCATACTGGGGTGGCGTCAGTCTGGCGCTTTTGTCAAAGGGGCTGCAAGGGGCACCTCTATGGTATGTACGCCCCTGGCCAGGAATCAGATGCACCTTTAGAAAGAAATCTTTCAACTGGCTCAGCAGGTCTATTTTTAAATAACCCCCAAATCCCTTCCTCCTTTCGAGGAGTTTATCGAGTTGCAGGTCGCAATGTTATCTCTCAACCATGCTGACAAGTTGTTTGCGTCTGTAGGGCCTCTGTGACCCAAAGCAGCAATTGTTTAGGTAGAGCTGAAATGTGGTGATCTATTACCACCTTCTCCACAATTTGCACCTCTGTAGAGTCGGGTTCCATCTATCTCTTATTTAGATGAAACAGATCAAACATCTGCGATCCAATAGGCTTATCCAGTTATACAGCCAACGGACACAAATAGAATGTGTGACCCCCAAGCTGGCCAGAATCTCAACTTTTAACCCTTTATAGTCCTTGATATCCTGCTTGCTAAGGTCATGATATGCTTTTGAGGCTCAGGTGTAAGAAAGGCGAAAGGAATCGCCCACTCAGCTGCCAGGAGCTCTGTTTCCACTTTTACCCAGGACATCCACATCCTTCAAACTTCTTTACAGAGATTTTTTTGTCATGCCCTTGCTCCTAGCAACCGTGCCATTGCCTTGCCTTTGCATCCTTTGCACCAATTGTCAGTGTCCTTACTCATGGGGGCATCTATCTTTTGAAGCCGTGGACATTTTGTGAGAGGAAAGAATGCCGACCCGATCTCTGGCTCAGGTAAGTCTACAGCTGCTTCCCTATTAGGTTAGAACACACCTCTCACTCCCTGACACCACCCGCCTGCTACCACAATTTATTTATTTCATTTTTTAACTGTCCCGGTCCAATTCTGCCTCTGAACAGATGGGCCCCCCTCCATCCAGGTGGGCGAGGAGTGGGGGGGTCGAGAGGCCCACCTGTCAAGGGGCCCCCAGATGCAGAATCGCCCCCAAAGTTTAGGTCCCCATTGATTTCAATGAGGTTCAGGTCAAGTTCAAGTTCAGGTCTATGCTTTTGTGAACATCTGATGTGCTCAGATTCCATAATGTCCTTTCCATGTGGCCAGAGAATCCTTCATAACTACAGTGTCAGTGGCTTTCAGGAAACCAGGAAATGCTGACAATCAGCACCATGAATGTGTCAGGTGGCTTCTTTTAAACATCAGCACCCATGAGAGAAGTCCAGGAATCCAGCTGCCTGCAGAAATGGGATCCAGGCTTCCACATGGATGCGCGATGTTCAAGGACTCCATTGTCACTGTTGCAGAGTGCTGGGTGCAGTGGAGTCGAATCCAGATAGATGTTAGTGGTAAAACAAAAACTGGCTTTACTGGAACATGAGTGCAGTAAGAGAATGTCACATTAACATGGTTTACACATTGAGCTGTGATAGAGATCGCCAGAGGCTGTGCTTGGTGGCTTATGTGCAGTGAAAGATTGAGCTCTGCATCACTGTAGCGTTGCTGATGGCAGCTTTGCTGTTCTAGACTCTCGGTCCTGTCCTGTGGTGGCTTTGGCTGCAGGTTTGCAAAACCAAAAAAAAAGGCTTGCCCAGGTGTGTGGGGGCCCCCACTGCCGCCGCTTTGTTGCCGGCCCTCTGGCCCGTCAGACCAAAGACTGAAAAGCCTCCTGGACCAGGCCATAACTCAATAAGTCAAAGGGATTCTCCATCATCAGATTAGCCTGCTCGGGTACTTTGGGCCCCCCACCGTTGTGACTAGGAAAGCAGTTTGTAGCCCCAGTCCCGGAACCCCAAGTGCTTTCTGCAGGGAGCACTGGGGTCAGAGCTTTATGTTTCCATTAAGGTCGCTATTAGAGATGAGCAAATTTATGAAAAGTTCGATTTGGCCGATTCGCTGAATTTTCCGGAAAAATCGTTTCGGTCCAAATTTATTTGCGGCGAATCACTATTAAAAATGGCTATTTCTGGCCTCCCAAGAGCCTCAATAGGGTTGTAGAACATTTTGCCTTGCTGTAACATGCATAGGATGCGTGCTGGGTTAGTGAAATAAGACTGTAAAGAAGTAGACATCAGAGGCATCACTATTAGAATCGCTGTCGCAGAGCGGCACCATTACAGAGCCTTGAGGTGGCAGCAGCATAAGGAGCCCATATATTGCCTTAAAAACACACCCTGGAGTTGGCAGCAACATAAGCAGTCCATATATTACCTGAAAAACACATTGGAGTTGGCAGCAGGAGCATAAGGAGCCCATATATTGCCTGAAAAACACATTGAAGTTGGCAGCAGCATTAGGAGCCCATATATTGCCTGAAAGACACACCCTGGAGTTGCCAGCAGCATAAGCAGCCCATATATTGCTTGAAAAACACATTGGAGTTGGCAGCAGCAGCATAAGCAGCCCATATATTGCCTAAAACACATTGGAGTTGGCAGCAGCAGCATAAGGAGCCTATACATTGCCTGAAAAACACATTGGAGTTGGCAGCAGCATAAGGATCCCATACATTGCCTGAAAGACATACCCTGGATTTGGCAACAGCATAAGGAGCCCATATATTGCCTGAAAAGCACATTGGAGTTGGCAGCAGCAGCATAAGGAGCCCATATATTGCCTGGAAAACACATTGGAGTTAGCAGCAGCATTAGGAGCCCATATATTGCCTGAAAAAACACACCCTGGAGTTGGCAGCAGCATAAGGAGCCCATATATTGCCTGAAAAACACATTGGAGTTGGCAACAGCAGCACAAGGAGCATATATATTGCCTGAAAAACACATTGGAATTGGCAGCAGCATAAGCAGCCCATATATTGCCTGAAAGACACACCCTGGAGTTGGAAACAGCATGGGGAGCCCATATATTGCCTGAAAGACACACCCTGGAGTTGCCAGCAGCATAAGCAGCCCATATATTGCCTGAAAAACACATTGGAGTTGGTAGCAGCAGCATAAGGAGCCCATATATTGCCTAAAAACACATTGGAGTGGGCAGCAGCAGCATAAGGAGCCCATATATTGCCTGAAAAACACATTGGAGTTGGCAGCAGCATAAGGAGCCAATATATTGCCTGAAAGACATACCCTGGATTTGGCAGCAGCTCAAGGACCCCATATATTGCCTGAAAAACACATTGGAGTTGGCAGCAGCATTAGGAGCCCATATATTGCCTGAAAAACACATTGGAGTTGGCAACAGCAGCACAAGGAGCATATATATTGCCTGAAAAACACATTAGAGTTGGCAGCAGCATAAGCAGCCCATATATTGCCTGAAAGACACACCCTGGATTTGGTAGCAGCATAAGAAGCCCATGTATTGCCTGAAAAACACCCTGGAGTTGGCAGCAGCATTAGGAGCCTATATATTGCCTGAAAAACACATTGGAGTTGGCAGCAGCATAAGCAGCCCATATATTGAATGAAAAACCCATTGGAGTTGGCAGCAGCACAAAGAGAACATATACAGATTTTGGGCACGTATATCTTATCCTAAGATTATTAATAACATTTAAGATTAACGTGAAGCATTTCCTCAATAATTATTTGTGGTCTGATGTGGAGGAATATCTGTAACTGGAGAGCAGCACCTTTGCACTATCCATATTTCATTAGTGTTGGTCTGGCACCATGATCAATCTACTCTGATGCATCAGGCATTGGTGGGTGGAAACCTTGGCTGATCCATGCCCAATTCATTTTCACGCAGGCCAGTCTCTCAAAAAAACATTTTTCAAGCGTACTGGAGCACATTGAACTGCCCTCATCAGAGCATCACATATGCACATCTAAGAGTTTTCCCACTTTGTTCCTGTTAAAGTCTTCAGGGTATAGTTACTACTTAGTGAAAGGCCATAGATAGTTACACACCTGCTGCTGTTATCGACAAGTCCTGTTTTATGCGTAGTACCGTTTTGTCCTCCCCTCATATACGCACTAAGTATGTCAGGCAGAGAAGTGCCAGGATGAGCACAGAGGAGTTGCAGAGGCCTGAATTCATCAAGCAGAGGTCGCAGCAGACTAGGGGTGAGTTGAGTGGCAGCAGGAGTCTCAGTGAGAGGCCTGATCTCCCGGTATGAGCTAGCGGTCGTGTCTCGACCAGCAACCCATCTGCTGTCATCGATTGGTTAACAGGATCATCCACTTCATCACAAGTGACATCTGACACCCTCAGTCAACTGTCGGTTATATCTTATGCTTTGGGATCAGCTCCACTATTCAGTGAGGATGATCTGATAGAGAAAAATCAGCAGCTACTGCACAGCCAAGAAGTGGAGGAGACCCTCGCCACTTCTTCCACTAGGCGGGGAAGTAGTGATGAGGAGAGTGGCATTGGAGGTGGTGTTGCAAGCGTTTTGACTTCTTAACCAGGACATCAGTGAGTTTTGAGGGCACTTTTAAAGGCTTGGAATGATGGAGAGTGACGGATTTAGCGGTCAGCATGGTGGCAGAAGGGGAAAGTCTGGAGGCAAATGTGCTCGGGGTAGACCACTTGCTGCGCGGCAGGCTACCTTCCTAGGAGGTGGTGGAAAAGGTCCTCGGAGATGGCGGCGGCGGCAGCAGCAGTGAAATAATGCGGACTGTTGGTAGGAAAATCAGCTACTCAGTGATGTGGCAGTTTTTCATCAAGCATCCGCAGGAGATTAACATGGCTATATGAAAGATGTGTAGGCAGAAGGCGAAGTGTGGCCAGTGTCCCAATGTTGGCCCCACAGCCCTGAGTCAACATTTGCAGCATCACCATAAAGCGGCCTGGGAGAGTTGGCTCCAAAGTGGTGGTCCAGCCTGCTGCATTACCCATGGCATGCCGCTCTCTGTTCCAGCCAGCCAAGGCTCCACCACCTCCTTTGTGTCATACCCATCCTCTGTCGCTCCAGGTGCTCCTCCTCCTCTTAATCCGAGTCAGTCATTCCACCAGCAATCCATTGGCCAAGCCATGTCCAAGAGACAACAGTATGTGCCCACTCATCCAACGCGCAGAAGCTGAATGTGATCCTGTATAAGTTGCTGGTGCTGCAGGCCCCCTCCTTTTGTGGTGGTGGACCTTTCGAGAACTGATGGCTTGTGTCGAGCCAAGGTGGAGGGCCCCACCTGTCATTTCTTTGCGAAGAAGGCAGTACCAGCCCTGTACAATTTTGTTGAACGGAAGGTGGGCCAGTACTTTAGCCTGTCAGTGTGTACCAAAGTGCACGGCAGCGCCTACGTCTGGAGCTGTAACTACGGTCAGGGACAATACATATCCTTTAAGGCCCACTGGGTGATTGTGGTACCTGCACAGCAACTTGGACAGGTCCCACCGCTGTGGCCTCCACGCTCCTAGGCCGTTGTGCCTGTGACAGTGCACTTGTCTATTTTGGTTCATGGATGTACACATGTTTTTTGCACTTAGCAATGGTGTCACAGAAAAAAGTGGCTAATTGTCAATGACATATTAATTGTTAACATTTATCTTATTTGAACACATTTATAATAATAACATATAACATAATAACAATAACATATAACATAATAACAATAACATATAAAATGTATCAAATTTTTTTTTTTTTTTTTTTTTTTTTATATTTTGGATTTTTTTAAAATATATATTTTTTTATTTAATTTTTTTTTGTATTTTGTTTTTTAAAAAATTTTTTTTTTTTTTATTGTGTTTTTGTTTTTTTTGTTTTTTTTATATTTTGTTAATTTTTTTACAATTTTTTTCATTTTTTATTTTTTTTTGCGTTTTGTTTTGTTTAAATATATATTTTTTCGGTACTTTTATTTATTTTTTTTTTTCAGTGCCCTTCCAGCCTATCATGTGTGCAGGACACGGCGGTTTCATGCTGTTTTTCACATGGTTTGCCTTGAGTCACACATGGGAGGAACTGCTAAAAATCATAAATCAATAAAAGAAATCATGGCTTACTCCACGAAAACTGCAAATGGGAACCATGGTGACTGACAATGGAAAGAACATCCTGTCTGCGCTGCGACAAGGAAGCCTGAGCCATGCTCCCTGTATGGCACACGTGTTCAACCTAGTTGTCAAGCGTTTTCTGAAGTCTTCCCCCATCTGCAAGACATCCTAACAACGGGAAGGAAACTTTGTATGCACTTCAGCCACTCCTACACCACCAAGCACACCCTTCTTGAGCTACAGCGTCAGAACGGTATCCCCCAACATAGTCTGATTTGCAATGTTTCCACCCGTTGGAATTTCACCCTCCATATGTTGGATCGACTATATGAACAGAGAAAAGCCATCACTGATTTCTTGATGATCCACGCAGATAGGGGGACTCCCCTGTGTAACTTCAATGTAAACCAGCGGCAGCTCATACGTGACACCTGCCATTTGCTCAGGCCCTTTTAGGAAGCCACTTTATTAGTCAGTCGTCAGGACTACTGGATGAACGATGTGATTCCACTGCTTCATGTACTACAACACATGTTGGAAACCATGGCTGGTCAGGGCACTGGAGACATGGCGCCTACATTTCACGGCCACATGAAGCCTGTGGGGGCTGAAGTGGAGGAGGAGGGAGTGGGGCACAGCGAAGCACAGTTTAGGTTTGACAAAATGGCCATTTTTTTTAGTCATCTGACAGGAGAGGAGGAGCAGCCAGAGGAGCTAGAGGGGTGTGAGGAAGGTGAGACAGAGGACCCAGACACATTGTGGCAGTATGCAGTGGAGATGGAGACAGGTAGTCCCTCCGAGTCACTTGCACAAATGGCACGATGCATGCTCACGTGCTTGCGTAGTGACCGCAGAATTGTCTCCATTTGTCAAAGGGATGACTTCTGGCTCTCCACCTTATTGGACCCTCGCTACCGGCACAAAATGGTGGCATTTTTTTACACCCACTGAGAGGGAGGACAAACTGACCTACTACAGAGACATTCTACGTAGTCAGTTGGCCGATGCCTATCTGCGCCATCGTCCATACTCTCATAGGTCTGACTCGGGGGGACCTCTGCGCTCACCTTCCACTGCCATGGCTGCTGGGGGGTGGCAGGAGCAGCAGCAGCAGCCTGGGTTTTCAGTCGCTAATGAGTAGCTTTCTTCACCCGCATAGTGAGGCTAATCAAGAGCAGCAGGAAGACCTGGAGCAGGTCCTGAACCAGCAGGTTGTGTCATACCTTGACATGACCATGCCAACGCACCTTGAGGACCCGCTGGACTTCTGGGCAGCCAAACTTGACTTGTGGCCGCAACTGGCAGAGTTTTGCCTGGGAAAGCTGTCCTGCCAGGCCAGTAGTGTGCCATCTGAGCGGGTGTTAAGTGCAGCGGGGGCCATAGTCATGCCATAGAGAACTTGTCTGTCCACGAAAAATGTGGAGAGACTCACCTTTGTGAAGATGAATCAGGCATGGATCAGCCAGGATTTCCACCCACCAATGGCTGATCCATGGTAGTAGCTGATGCATGGTAGCTCCTTTTGCTGCTGCCAACTCCAGGGTGTGTCTTTCAGGCAATATATGGGCTCCCTATGCTGCTGCTGCCAACTCCAATGTGTGTCTTTCAGGCAATATATAGGCTCCCCATGCTGCTGCTGCCAACTCCAATGTGTGTCTTTCAGGCAATATATGGGCTCCTAATGCTGCTGCTGCCAACTCCAAGGTATGTCTGTCAGGCAATATATGGGCTCCTAATGCTGCTGCCAACTCCAGGGTGTGTCTTTTAGACACTATATCGGCTCCTTACGCTGCTGCTGCTGCCAACTCCAATGTGTGTACTCTTCAAAGACACATGCTAGCATATTTGGGATGCCCCCCCCCCAGTGAAAGGCAATGGCTGCTTGCAATTTGACAATGTGACTTTCTTTACAGAATGCAAAAGGTTATTAGACAGGTACTCTTCAAATATTTATGCTAGTATTTGGGATGCCCCCCCTGTTCAAAGACACAGGCTGGCTGCTTTAACAGTGAAAAAGTGACTTTCTTTACAAAATGCAACCAGTTAGCAGACAGCTACTCTTCAAATATTTATGCTAGTATTTGGGATGCCCCCTGTCCAAAGACACAGGCTGGCTTCTTTAACATTGAAAAGGTGACTTTCTTTACAAAATGCAACCAATTAGCAGACAGCTATTCTTCAAATATTTATGCTAGAATTTGGGATGCCCCCCTGTTCAAACACATAGGCTGGCTGCTTTAACAGTGAAAAATTGACTTTCTTTACAAAATGCACAATGTTAATAGACAGCTATTCTTCGAATATTTGCGCTAGTATTTGGGATGCCCCCTGTCCAAAGACACAGGCTGGCTGCTTTAACAGTGAAATTTTACTTTCTTTACAAAATGCAACCAGTTAGCAGACAGGTACTCTTCAAATATTTATGCTAGTATTTGGGATGCCCCCTTGTTCAAAGACACAGGCTGGCTGCTTTAACAGTGAAAAGGTGACTTTCTTTACAAAATGCAACCAGTTAGCAGACAGCTACTCTTCAAATATTTATGCTAGTATTTGGGATGCCCCCCTGTTCAAAGACACAGGATGGCTGCTTTAACAGTGAAAAAGTGACTTTCTTTACAAAATGCACAATGTTAATAGACAGCTACTCTTCAAATATTTATGCTAGTATTTGGATGCCCCTGTCCAAAGACACAGGCTGGCTGCTTTAACAGCGGAAAAGTGACTTTCTTTACAAAATGCAACCATTTAGCAGACAGCTATTCTTCGAATATTTGCGCTAGTATTTGGGATGCCCCCTGTCCAAAGACACAGGCTGGCTGCTTTAACAGTGAAAAAGTGACTTTCTTTACAAAATGCAACCAGTTAGCAGACAGGTACTCTTCAAATATTTATGCTAGTATTTGGGATGCCCCCTGTTCAAAGACACAGGCTGGCTGCTTAAACAGTGAAAAAGTGACATTCTTTACAAAATGCACAATGTTAATAGACAGGTACTCTTCAAATATTTATGCTAGTATTTGGGATGCCCCCCTGTTCAAAGACACAGTCTGGCTGCTTTAACAGTGAAACAGGTGACTTTCTTTACAAAATGCAACCAGTTAGCAGACAGCTACTCTTAAAATATGTATGCTAGTATTTGGGATGCTACCCCTGTTCAAAGACACAGGCTGGCTGCTTTAACAGTGAAAAAGTGACTTTCTTTACAAAATGCAACCAGTTAGCAGACAGCTACTCTTCAAATATTTATGCTAGTATTTGGGATGCCCCCCTGTTCAAAGACATAGGCTGGCTGCTTTAACTGTGAAAAAGTGACTTTCTTTACAAAATGCACAATGTTAATAGACAGGTACTCTTCAAATATTGATGCTAGTATTTGGGATGCCCCCCTGTTCAAAGACACTGGCTGGCTGCTTCAACAGTGAAAAAGTGACTTTCTTTACAAAATGCAACCAGTTAGCAGACAGCTACTCTTCAAATATTTATGCTAGTATTTGGGATGCCCCCTGTTCAAAGACACAGACTGGCTGCTTTAACAGTGAAAAGGTGACTTTCTTTACAAAATGCACAATGTTAATAGACAGGTACTCTTCAAAAATGTATGCTAGTATTTGGGATGCCCCCTGTTCAAAGACACAGGCTGGCTGCTTTAACAGTGAAAAGGTGACTTTCTTTACAAAATGCACAATGTTAATAGACAGGTACTCTTCAAACATTTATGCTAGTATTTGGGATGCCCCCCTGTTCAAAGACAAAGGCTGGCTGCTTTAACAGTGAAAAAGTGACTTTTTTTACAAAATGCAAACAGTTAGCAGACAGCTACTCTTCAAATATGTATGCTAGTATTTGGGATCCCCCCTGTCCAAAGACACAGGCTGGCTTTAACAGTGAAAAAGTGACTTTTTTACAAAATGCACAATGTTAATAGACAGGTAGTCTTCAAATATTTATGCTAGCATGCTTTTTAAAGAATGACACCAGGAAAAGGAAAAGCTAAATAGGCAGGTGTGGTATTAACACTAAATAGGCTTGAAAGCTAATGCAAACACTTTAAACATTCCCTGTCACTGTCACAGCCTCTCTCCTTATCTATCTATCTATCTATCTATCTATCTATCTATCTATCTTTCCCTCGCTCTCTCTGCGTGATCTGCTCTGGCCGAAATACAGTGTCGGAATAAGCTTCTGCAAAATGGCCGCCGCTTATATAGGGCTGTGACATCATCGGGAACCCTGGCTGCCGATAGGTAGCATATGACGCCTACCCAGGATTCCTTGCACCATGGGACATGTCCTGACATGTAGATTTTAGATGGCCTGGATAGTAGTAAATGGAGTTTTAAGGAAGCGATTCGAGCGATCGAATCGCAATGATATTCGGAATCGTTATGGATCGAATCTTTCCTGAAATTCGTAACGAATTCGGGTTTGTCAGATTCGATTCGCTCATCTCTAGTCGCTATGGTGAGCAAAACTAAACCGCAGCCCTCAAAAATAAAGTACAGAATGTTATATATACTGTACCTTACTATGCATGCAAAATGCCTATCTATCTATCTATCTTATTGTTATACTTATTAGTTTCGCTTCAAATGTGTCAAGCTTTTCTGTGATTTAGGGGTTGAGGATGGATTACACGTCTCATTTGTATTGCACATGTACAATGCAGATCTGCAGCTTAGTCAGAAAAATGTTCAAATCATTTTAACACATGCTCAACCCCTGTGCCACAAGTTATTTGGTTACTTCTGGAATGGAGTAAGAAGGGATATAATCATGTGTTATGTGATATGATACTTACTCATGGGTGTAACTCACAGTACTATAGCCGATAATTTGGCTTTTATGGGGCACAGGGATGATGTCATAGCTTAGTCAAGTAGTACCCCTATTCCTTAGTAGTTTATTTAGGGACCTTACTGTTCCTTATACAATAATTATACTATATTTCCTGGCAAAGGGTTAAATTATCCTCCCTTCTGCTCTCTCCATATTGGCTGTCAGGGGCTGCATCTTCATTCATCCTGCTTTATATTTTGTAATAAGCCCCTATTTCATTTGGAGACTGAGAAGATGAGTCAGTAGAAGTGAGCAAATTCTATGGGGTTTATCAGAGAAGCATGGGGTAAGCAGAAAGGATAATTCAACCCTTTGCCTGGAATTTTCCTTTAAGAAGTCATGGCCTGTAGTCAAGGAAGTCAAGGGAAGGGGCCTTGTTATCAGAGAGTTGCAGGTTCGATTCCCAGACATGACTGAAGTGCTCTTGGATGCACCTAACGCCCCAAATGCTCCCCATGCGCCATTGCTAGGGCAGCCCACCAGAATAAACTACATTCTGCACATGCATTATATGATATAGGAGTGAGAGATCTATTCACACCTCTCCCCTTGTGCTACGTTGGCCAACGCAGTCAAATCGCAGGTAAAAATGCTACCAATTGTATTTTATGGGCCAGTTCACATTTATACGCAGCGTACATTTGTGAACTGGCCCACGGAAAACAATGGGCGGCATTTTCACCTGCGTTGTGACTGCTTTGGCCAACGCAGCGCAAGCAAAGCTGCGTGAATAGAGTCTTACGTTTGGGGATATTATACATTTTCTCTAAGAATTTTTGGGAGCAGAAGGTTCACATTCTGCCTACTAGTATTAGAAGACCATTTACCTGGGGCTTACATAGATAACATAGCCCCCCTATAGTGGCGTCCTCTTTCCTTCTTTCCTATTTTCTGACAATGTCTTCAGGACTGAGTGTGTCGCACAGGCCTCTTAGTAGCCTGGTTTCAGCTTCTGAGGTGGAGAACCCAGGGGTGCATGGGAAAAAGGCAAAAGGGGAAGGGTATAGGAGGGTGAAAGGGGAGATGACTGAAAGCTTGCTGACTCAGGGTTCTGGCAGGACTGTTGGAGATACAATAGCTCCAGCTTGTCACTGTATGTGATTTGCATCTATTTTGCTCGAGTGACTGTAGATTATTGACAGTGGATGGTGCTGTTACTATGTTAGTCTATTTGTACATTTCTACAGTAGGTTGTATGTATTTCCTGTATATTGAGATGAACTTATTCATTCCTTTTACTTGTCTCTGTGTAATCCGCCGCGCTAAGATGACCTTTCTGACTCCATGCATGTTCCAGTAAAAACCAGTTAGCGGATCTCAGTCCCTTTCCCTGCTACGAGGTGCTGGGACTTCTCCACCATGCTGCTCACACACAACTCAAACGCTTTTTAAGGCAGCAGCTTTTAGGCTTCACAGGTCTATTATATTTATTTATATTATATTTATATTATTATATTTTTCTTGCTGTAGAACCAATGACAACATGTACCGAGATTGTCACAGGGGAGATGGCTTGCACTAGACCCCCTTGATCCACGTGCCCAGTGGCAGCTTCCTTCCCTGTCTTTATTATATATACACAGATGCCGCTTACACAGTACATATTAATTATTTAGGGCTTGGGGCTTTAGGGCACTCTGCAAATTTATTTGTGGGTTTAGCAACTGCTCACACTATAGACTGCTGAACACCCCAAACATCTGACATCTGAACACCCCAAAGGCCAGCCATAATGTCTTAGACATACAAGGGTAAGTTTATGAAATCATGGCCAGCCTTCGGGCCGTTGAGATGGCTGCCACAGAGGGTGCTGTGATCCTGGAGGTGCTGATGGGATTCCAACATTTATTCTTTTTTGCCATTGTTTGTTTTTCTTGAAACCAGACCAAATCCCATTTCATAAAAATCCTGATTGCCACCCCCCCCCCCCCAAATAATCCCCCGCAAACCTTGTAAATCTTATCTTACACCCGCGCTCCCCTGGCGAAATGCAGCTGCGCTATTGGCCAGAGACATTCATGTGCCCTGTCCTAGGCTGGCGACTGGCAAAGTGGAAGCTGGGGGAACACGGATTCGAGGTCGGTTAATTGAGGAGGAATGCCTGCAAATGCAGACCATCACCCATTAAATAAACCTTATTCTTAATAGTCCGCCACCACTCGTTCTAAGTGAATAGGGCAACACCTCAGCTTGGGGTCTGCCAGATGGCTTTTGGGGGCAAACAGGGTTAAATGGAGGGCAGACAGTGTATATTGCTCCAAAAGGCGGCACCACTTACCTCTACCAGTTTCATTTTTTTAAACTTGGGTGGGCCGCTGAAGATTCAAGGTGCCCAGAATTTGCCCACGTATGCCCAGTGTCGACTCTATCCCTCAGATGGGTTTTAAGGTTTTTGGTTTTATTGGTCAAGAAATTTCTCTCTCATTTTTTAATCTTTCTTTCCATTTTTATAGTAATGCAAGTAGGGCTGTGAGTATTTATGTGCCAGGATCCGGAATAAGGAATATTGCACAGGGAGCCACACAACCCAAGCCATCTTAGGTACCTAAGAATCTCTGTCCGCAAACCATTTAGTTACTTCACCAAGTCAAATGTTATTAAAAGTCCATTTCATGGGCCTGCAGCTATAGTGATGCCACGTTTTAAAGAGGTACATCAGACAGTAAATAAAAAGTGGCCAATCCCCCCCTTCGGCCCCTACTTGCCTTTTGGATGACGCTGCTGCCAGCTGCGGCAACATCCGGCTGCTTCAGGACCGGATTGCTGCCCCCCGCGCTGGCCTAGTTGTTAGTGACAGCACGTGCTTTTCAAAGTCCAACGCTGATCGGAGAAGTCTCACAGGGTTTCAAGAGGCCCCATTTCATTCCATTCATGGGCACTGCTCAGACGTGGGGATGTAAGATGGTGACGCCCATCGGGTAAACCGAGGGACCTAGAAGATGGATCCCTTGGCAAGGTAAGTAAAGGATGCCCTAAGTTAAAACCAGAGGGGGGGGGCAGATCTGTGAGGCTTGGGGGAGGTTTTAACATCCCCAATGTTCCTCTTGATCCCCGATGTTCCTCTTTATCATTCCTTTTAGCCTTGATTAACCTACAAGGAGCTAAAAAAAGCAGAGGCATGAAGAAAGTAGGATTAAATGGAACATGCAATGTTGCTATATTTATAGACATGATGTAATGTATTAGATGGTAAATAAGTAGTAATCATAGTTGGGCTCATTGTCTGAAATGTATTTGTGTTACAGATACTAAACTAGCTCAATGTTTAATCTGCACATTAGCCAACAAAAGTGATTGCAGATGCTCAGGGTATGACGAGGAGCTCAGATGCATATTTGGTGGATTAATAATAGTTCTGTAGATGGGATGCAGCCAACGGAAATATACGACATGAATAGAGATACAGAAGACAAATTTAATTGTTAGACCATTGTGTTGGGACACTGTCTGTTTTCCATTTTTTTAATTGTAGAAGAAATGGATATCAAGGTTTACAATTTCACCTTATGGTTTACCTTTTGAAATATTTGGGTGTGACCCTTGACTCTGTGATGCCGCATAATAATCAGCATAATGGGCGGGGTCAGTAAGACAGGCATTTTCATCACCTTGGCTGTTCTCCGTCTCTCCCAGTGTCCACAGTCTGATCATATGCAGCTTTAGACCACCAGCTTAGCCCTATTATTGGCGGTCTATGGCAAAGGAATTCAGGTGTACCAGTACTCTCTGTCTTGTTTCTACTTCCAGGAGCAGCTGTGTTCTCATAGGAAGAGAGAGGGCAGCCATGATGAGGTGAGCTGCTGAATGACAGTTTGTTGAGTCCCTAAAAGTGTAAAATTTATTTTATATATTATATGTGTGGCGCTTGTATCAGTTCGCTACTGCTTAGCTAGACTAATGAAAGATTAGCAAATTCTTGGTGAGCATTAAATATCCTGGGAGGAATTTTAGTTAGTTAGGCAATAATTACAGTTCTTCATAAGCAGCGCAGTACAAAAAAAATGACACAAGATGGCAGTGTATAATAAGGCATTAGAAGGAATAGCACATCAAATAGTGCAGAGTAGTAACTTAATGTCCCTTTCCAAGCAGTAACATAAAGTATATACTCACTTTTTGTCCCTGCAGCACCAACAGACTTAACGATGAGGAAGAATAAACTATTTAGTTCTACATCGCCGTGCAGATATGGGACGGTCCATCAACATGGCATTATGTCCCTTCCTAACATGCCTAATCCAATCATTGCAATGAAAGGGGCATGCCGAGGTTTGGAACCCGCCCTGGCCAGATAGTGAAAATCCAGTGTTTTGATCCAATTCAATTTCCTACTCTGCATTATTTTTTTTTTTATTCCTACTAACTCCTTATCCTACACTGCCATCTTGTGCCTTCCCTTGGTATTGCATGGCTTAACTACTGTATTAACTGTACTGTACTTATTACCAAACCTTTGCTTCTCATCTGTTTGTTTGTAGGTAGTGAAAACTGATTCCATAAAACACACATTAAATAACATAAGAAAAACATTTGAATACCAAATACGCTCAGCACCTTGAGGGTCTCTTTTTGCCACACAATAATATACAATTTAAAAATTGACTTTCCCTTTAACTAAAGGAAAATAATGACCCAATAACAAAAATCTACATGAAAATTTTAAATAGTAAGGTAAGGGGTTACTAATAAACTACATTCAAAATATTCCGGCCAAGCAAGTTAATTTCTTTTATTTGAAGAAAAAGACACAAGGGGTGATTGGTAATCCCATTCTGCTTTTAGTGGGAGAACTTTTCAATGCTAATGGCCTGTCCCCTGAGTCAGCCTGTCAGCTTATTATTATTGCAATTCTTCTGAGATGTGTAGATACTTTTACCCATCATTCAATGCTTTGTGCAGCTTTAAGGTTGCATAATGCTTTTGTTTATCACAGGCTAACTCAGGAGACAGGTGTTTAAATAAAGCAGATCAGCCCTGAAAATAGTAAGGTATGCATAAAACCCTGTCACCCCTGGTTTTTATTCCTCAATAAATTTCTTACATAAAATAATCACCAGGTGGCAGCATAACCCATATTAAAACAAAGGAATAACATAATGCAATCCATAGATGCTTTTCCACTGCATCCCATTAGAATACAGTATAATGGTGTGTCTTCATATTATGGAACATACTGAATAGTCAAATTAATACATATATAGTTTATGAAACTGGACCATCAGCTTGGCACGGTTAAAAAGATAAACTCCCCAAAACGTCCTTTCACTATCTGCATGCATTATGCCGAATCGTTGTCAGACCAAAACTCACCCTGGAGTCTATGAGACTCCAGGGCAGGCATACTTGCTCTCCCCGGGGCACCCCGATCGGGGATGTCCCGCTGTGTGAAACCCCCCAGGTTGCCTGAAAACTCACCTTCGTCCCGGGTCCAACGGCTCATGCGCTATCCGTTTAGCAGGGTGCATGTCTTCGCCAGGCATTAGTGAGTGACCTGCGCTCCCTATTAGAGGGTAGTGAGGGATGCGGCCGCCAGCATGCCTGGAATTGCTGCGCATGCGTCGTAGGACCCGGAATAGGTGAGGTGGTTCAGGGTTTCGCACAGCGGGTCACCTCGATCGGGGGCAAGGGTAGTCAAAATCCTGGGTTTTGGCCCACAATGCACAGTGGCAGGAAACCCAGCAGCACTTCCTCATTGCAGGCAAACGGCAGCTCCATAGGATGCCATTTTGGAGATAAAATCGACCACAGCACGAGTTACATTTTCATGTGTAGCTGTATTGCTCTGCGGAGGGATGCGTATGAGCACCATTTCTTGGAAGGGTGTTGGTCTGGTTTATACATTATGTAAAAGCTACTATCTGATCCTGGGACTGTACTTTACAGTATCATCTAGCTTACTTATTCTTAGTGTCTTTGTAGCCATTAAAAATACCTTAAAATCCCTAAATTCTGATTCTATAAAAAGTTATAGAAGTTATTCTAGTTGGTATAAAAAAATGCACAAACTTCTTTACAATATAAAATTTAATAGCATGAATATACACAAAATCCAAGGTACAAATATAATACTAAATACAACAAAATAAAAGGACAGTAGATTCAATTTGACTGTAATTTTGTGCGAACTGAAACTTTCTTTGGAAAGTCTAGTCATAGGAATACAGAAAGCTGGGACGTCAGAATACTGAGAACGCCTGAGATACCTGCTCTGCTACATCTAATTCTTTAAAAAATTAGCTGAACAAAGAGAACCAAGAATGCTGTGGCATTTAGCAGTCTAGAAACTACTGTGTATAGCAAAAATAATATACTCTTTTCTAAGAAACATTTATCTATTATCTCTATATTATTATTAGACAGTAACAGAGAGACGTTGGTGTTCATAGAACCCTCTCGGTTCCTTAAAGTGGACCAACACCCAGGGGTCTATAAGATTCCCGGGCCGATCACCTCCCTCACCGCGGGACATCCGAGATCGGGATGTCCCGCGGGGTGAAACCCCCCCAAACCCCCAAAAAACCTTACCTTATCCCCTCTAGACTTGCGCGCGCCCGCGCCGGCCGTTTGTGAATGGCCGGCGCGGACGCGCGCCCTGTAAGAGTGACGTGCGGGAGGCAGCGGCGGACGCGCTGTCTTGTCCGTCGCTGTCACCCGCTTGTCCGTCGGCGGGGATTGGACGGCGTGGGAGCGTGCTGAGGTGAGTTTTTGGGGCTTTCTGGGGGGTTTCACACAGCGGGGGGTGCCCCCCCGAAATGGACCAAAACCCAGGATAGTCAAAATCCTGGGTGTTGGTCCACTTTAATAAACCAATGGCCAAGCTGTAGTGTATACCAGACAGGAGGTTTTTGTTACGCCATGTTGTATAAAGGTATCACATGTTCACTGTGTGCCAGTGCCAAGCTGTTTTTGTGTTACCCCAGCCCCAATGACAGGGGTCTGACTTTTGTAGGGTTTTGATATAAAAATGTCTAAAAAAAACTTAACACCAAGCCAATGCCTTCAGGCTGTGATATTTCCAGGGAAGTTTCGACAGCAGTGGGGATTTAAATGGTTAACAGAGAGAGAGCAATTATGAATGATATCTCAGCGGGGGTAGGTATTGAGAGGAAGCTCTGATATTTAGGTAATAAGGGGCCCAAAAATGTTCGACAGTAGCCCAGCTACTATGGACACAACACTATGCCCCAATTTACCTTGCAAAGTAGGCACAGCTTGACAGAACAAATTAATTTCATAGCTTAGAACATGAAAATGTAGGCTGTAGCCATATTTTTTGTGATAGTTAATGGGGTGGGGGGCATCATGACTAATATCTGGGTAGTTCCTAGAAAGTTGGATAACCCACCAACTCCTCACTAGATCGGTACCTTCCACCCTCTACCACATTCGTTTTTTATTTTAAATTTGGATAACATTGTAAATAATGTGTTGTTTGCTCATTATATTTGTGATATATAGAGTTGGACTTATTTTTCCCTGAGGAAGGCAATCTATGTGAAACGTGTTGGAGGAGTCCAAAACATCTGTTAAATAAAACACTAGCTATGTTTTACAAAACTATTTTTGGAAACTGTATGATTGTAAGATTTTAAATGATTTTCTGTATGCATGAATTACTGGGGTGGCAGGTACCGATCTAGTGAGGAGTTGGTGGGTTATCCCATTTTCTAGGAATAATTATTGATATACCCATACAGTCGGGGTCCAGCCCCTCCCACAGAGTGGAATGGTACTGGAGAAAAAGAGCTGCAGGGTGGGGCCAGTAACACAAGGATATATATTAACATCATTAATATCTGTGTAGTAAGGGGTGGGCAGTGGGAATGGGCCCTGACGGAAAAGGGCCCTGGACGACAAATGTTTTTGGATAGTTAACAGGGAGAGGCAGCATGAATGATGCCTGGGTGGGATGGGGTGGAATGTGGGAAGAGGCCCTAAAATGTAGGTTCAGTAACAAGAATCCCAGTACTGTCAGATGGTAGCCCAACTCGAGAACGTCATGTTGGCACTACACTCTTTATCATCTTTTCCTCCTTACATGCAGAGTAGGCACATTAAGGCAGAACCTTTTATTGCCACTGTCATGGAAGGTAGAAAGTTGGGATAAAGCCAATATTTTAGGTGCTTAAACCGGACCTTCACCATGATTTAATGAAAAGCCCAAACCCTTAAAAAACTTTTCCCCAGCATCGAAAATTAATATATATTACGTTTTTATTCACTAACTTATTATACTTTCCCCCACTGAGCTGCAACTCTGTTCAGAACTCTAGGATACGGGCGCCGCCATCTTGACTCAGTAGCATCACATACTGAGGAGAGGGGTCAAAAGTATAGGGGGAGGGGTTATAGCTGCACTTTGCACAGACAGAGCAGAGCCAGGGTCAGGAAAAGGACAGCAATCCCAGAATGCAGAGCGGCACAGTCAGAAGACACTTCCTGTTTGCAGGCTTCCTGAGGCTCCATGAGCCGCCATCTTGGATATTTAAAGGCTCATAACATGCAGTAGATGCAGGTAGGATGATTTTTAATGTGGACAATCTGTATGTACAGGGTGGGGGAAACATATAAGGTATGCTCCTATTCAGGGTGAAGGCCTGCTTTAAGTTGGACCAGGATAAGGATTTTCACTATCCTGGGTTTTGGTCCGTCCCCCTGAGGATGCCTGGCTGTGTCAACTCTACCATTTGCCCATCATCCTTACCGTATCATAAGCCTCTAATCAGCTTCTCCGGCCACCAGGGACAGATTATAAGGGGGGCACAAGAGAAGGGAGCCCTGGTGCCTACACCACTTGCCCTGCAAAGGGGTCCACCAACCTTTGGGTTATGGTTTGGTCCTAGATGCTTTTCAGTCTTTGGTCTGACGGGCTGCGGGACCAGCAACAAAGCTATCAGTGGCAGTGGACACCCTCCACATCAGGGCAGCCAAAGCCACCACAGGGCAGGACAGAGAGTCTAGAGCAGCACCATCAGCAACACTACAGTGATGAGTGTGTGCAGAGCTGTCAATCGGTGGCCGCTTATTGTACATAAGCCACCAAGCACAGCCGCAGGCAGAATAATGACATTCCAGTAAGTGGTTGGGTGCCAGACAACCAGCTATCCGTTACTTATCTGGACTATTATTTTAAAGGAAAAAAAATACTTTATCTGGGGCCTCCACCAGATTTTGTCCCCAGGGGCCTCCATCACACTTAAACCAGCCCTGCCAGCCATGCATATTAATGTGCAGCTGGAGACGCTGAATGGAATCCCAGCTGCACAGACGATTGACGGGTGAAATCGCTTGCATCCCCTCGGCTGTGCGTTGGAGGCGAGTTATGCCGTTGGCTAAACAGGTGAATGAGGGGTTTTCACACAGCGGGGCATCCCATGTGTCATGTTGACACTACACTGACACAATTCACCCTCCTTATATGCAGAGTAGGCCAAGTATGACAGAACAGATATATGTCATTAGCTTGGAAGGTGAAGGATATCTGGGTGGAATGGAGGTGGGTTTGGGAAGGGACCCCAATATGAGGAGATAGCCCTGGATGGGTTTTTGGAAGGCTAACAGGAAGAAGCAGCATGAATGATATCTGTGTGGAGTGGGGGGGGAGGGGTCCTGACAAAAGTTGGGCTAAAGCCAATTTCTCACATGTCTAACTGGATATGACATTAAAGTGGACCAACACCCAGGATTTTGACTATCCTGGGTGTTGGTCCACTTAGGTGGGTCACCCCGATGGGGGGTGCCCCGCTGTGTGAAACCCCCCCGATCGCCGCAAAAACTCACCTCTCCCCGCTCCCACGTGACCTCGTCCGGCCAATGACAGCGCTCAGAGCCGCTCTGGTATGCGCGTCCAAAGCCGCTTGGACGCGCATACCAGAGCGCTGTCATTGGCTGCGTCTCTCGCTTCCCTCTAACAGGGAGCGCGCCTGCACCGGCCATTCACAAAACAGCCGGCGCGGGAGCGCGCCCTGCTAGAGGGAAGCGAGAGACGCGGCCGCGTCTCGCGCATGCGCCGTTGGATCGCCGGTAAGGTGAGGATTGTGGGCCTCCTGGGGGGTTCCTCCCCGCGGGACATCCCGATTTCGGATGCCCCGCGGGGAGGATTCTGATCGGTCCGGGAATCTTATAGATTCCCGGGCCGATCCCCCCTGGGTGTTGGTCCACTTTAAGGCAACAAGGGGCCAAATATATCTGATAGAAGCTCAGCCCATGAACCTCATGGTGACACTACACTCCCTCACAATCTATACAGGCAAAGTAGCCAAGTATGGCAGAACATATATACCATTGGTGTAATAGGTGGAAAGTTGGGCTGTAGACAATTCTTTTCTTCCTTGGCTATGACCCGCAATATATGATGTATTTATAATGCTGCGGGAGGCTTCTACCTCATGTGGAGAAGTTAGACTGCATATACCTCACCTTGTGGAAACAATCTGAATAGAAAACCGTTGCACCCCCATGTGGAACAAAACTGGCAGCCAGACAGGTGCGTTGGATCTTTTTTTTTTCATTCAATTGTGTGTCGTGATTAGACTTTCCTTTCCGCTATCCATTATTGTCACTGGGAGAATAAACATGGATAATTTTGTACAACATGGTGGCAAATCATCATTAAGGAGGAGCTGACCCACACTATCCAGAAATCGATTGTGGTACTGGCTTAATATACTTTTACACTGTTTGTCTATATTTCAAGTAGACCTGAAGTTAAAAATGCTGCAGGTCCACTAAATGTTTCCATGGAGCATCCAGATTTGGGATGCCCTGCTCCTTAAAGCACTATCGCAAAATTATGTCACCCCTGATTTCCACTTCTTCCTATTAAAATAAAAAAAAAAAAAAGCCTGGCTAGATATTTCTTAATGCCGGGTGTATAATTGACCCCTCCTCCCACCATCCAGCATATTTAGAAGGACTTTTATTATTGGGCCATTTTTTGCGATATTGCTGGTTTAACGACCCTTAGGAAGCCAAAAAAAACGGACATAATCATTTGACCAGTGTCAGTGACAATGTGCCTGAGGTCCCTAAATTGATTAACGACTTTTTTGGGGCTTCCTAGTGGTTGTTTAGGAGCGGATCATCACAAATCAGGACACAGGGAAAGTATTCAGCAATCCTATTTTTTTTTCTTTTAGTCTGCTGTAAAATCAGAAATCAGTGCCTCATTTTCCTACCCAACTGCTTCCTATTTTTTTTTCTTGGATAGGTCTGGTGTACACCATGTTTAGCCAAAACTGCCCTCACCCAGTGTCCAGAATACAAGGTGTCTCATTGGTTTGTTCTATGCAAACAGTAGTCATTTTCTGTGTCCAGGGAGCTGTTGTAGCCAGATGAGGGGTACAGCTCTCTCTTCATTATCCTGTTGACAATGTTAAGCAGGACTTTCTTGTACTGCTGACGGAGGAGGGAATAGACAAAGGGGTCGGCCGCAGCTTTACTGTATGCAAGGCACTTGCTTGCTATTCCCCAGTAGTTGTTGATTTTTACATATGGAAGAAGTTCTATCAACCTAGAAGAAAAAGATGGACAAAAAATGTTTAAACCATTGAACTACAGTTTAGGCATAGTAACAAAAAATGTGAATCTTAGTAGTAAGTCAAAGCAAATAGACTTGTTTCATCAGCCACCTATTGATTAGTTGTGGCTGTCTTCTGGCTAATTGATAATCCAGCACACTTTTGCCTGTGCTCCACATATAGCTAATCCATTATTTACTAGTCCTGGTAGGAGGTTTCTGATTCACACAGGACACCCCTTAGCCATGCTGTTGGGTAGGTCAAATTGGGAATATATTAGCTGTCCAATGAGCAGATGGGGGGAGTGGGAACATGGGGTGAGACAAACAAAGCAGTCACTTGCCTCAGTTCAGTCCCTTAGTCAGCTGTAGATACCAGTGCCGTAATGTGTAAAACCTTGGCTGGGAGATTAAAAGTATTGGCAAAATTGGCATTGGAAAAAAACAAAAAGACAGCGCTACTCACCTTTTGTCCAGAACAGTCTACCGCTAGGATCCACTGGAATAAAACTTACCAAACACGAAAATCAAGCACCCCGCCTGTCCTCCGTAAGTTTTACTCTAGCGGGTCCCGGTGGTGGAGCTGTGCTGTTGTTTTTGCCAGGCCAATCCATTTAACCCTTCAAAGTAATGGTAGATTTTTAATACAAGTATATTCCTATGTGGTCCATATAGCCAGAGTGGCCCAGAAACTATAACCCCCCCCCCCCCCCAAAAAAAAAAAAATCTAAAACAATAAAACCAATAAAAAAAATGGCTTGTGAGTAGAAGATTGAAGAAGAAAACTTAAACATTAGGATTGTAACTTTGAAAAATGTCAAAAGAAGATTAAGGAAAGATAGTGTTAGATAAATATCCATAAAACATTGGATATTAATGTTCCGATATAGGAGAGTACTGAGGGCACATATCAGCATTGAATATAGGAATAAAATTATGATATTATAAATGCCGCCAGGGTGACCCGTAACATAGATATGAGAAAAAGGAACACGTTTCTTCTCCTTCATTTTCTTTGTATCAGACCCCCACCAGATTTGGAATATAATGGACGTTGTGCTACATCTTGGCACAAATGATGATCCCAAAAAGATTTGCTTTCTGTGTCTGAAGTTTTGCCAGTTTGTAATCAGGAAAAAGGCCCTCAACATCGCTAAGTTCAATGTGTGGTTACGTCAGTGGTGTGAAGACAAAGGCTTTGTTTGTATTATTCATGATGTTAGAAGGTGGTCAAGCGAGGAGATGGGACAAGGGATGGTTTGCATCCCTCACAGAAAGGCACGGAAGAACTTGGAGTTGATTTAATCTAGATGAAGGGGAAAGAGATTTGAATTGTAAGGATGATTTCTGTCCCCAACCACTTAGGATGAAGCAGGGCTTTGGCACTTCAGGAAACCTGGTCGGTGGTAGGATAGAGGTGAAAAAGATCAAGAACAAACTAGAATGGAATAGCAACAACATCCACATGAGGTGTACCAATGCTCACAGCTTTGGCAACAAGCTCTGTCAGTTACGCATGCCTCATCCGGAGCTTTGTATCAGGAAGGAAGCGCAGGGGATGGAGCTGGATATTTCTGCTGTAAGTCTGTTCAGTAGTTTGATGGAGCCTGCTGCTGCTGTTTAAATAAGTGTTGCAGACATTTTGCTTCCTGCAGCCCTCCTTTACTCCTTTTTGCCCTTTCATCATTTCTGCCCTTTCATTCTAGTTAGTATACCTTCTCCTTCCTGCTGCCATTTCACTCCATTCCAGCCCTTCATCCTGTCATTTTTTTATGCAGCCAGCTGTTCCTTTTTTCCCCCCTAATCCTGCAGCTTGTAGTTCCTCCATTCTTCCTTGACAGCATTTGTCATGCCGACAAATGTCCTTCTGCCCTGCCCGATGCACACTGGTCCTGTTTCCTATTTTCTGCCTCCCTCTGCTGTGTCTTTCTATCCTTGATATTTTCCCGTGTCCCTTCATGATCCAGGCTCACTGTGCTCTTCCTCTGCTGGCTGCTTTTTCTCCTTCTGTCTTGATTCTTACTTTTTTTCATACTGCCCACTGTACCCATTTTCTGACGCCCCTTTTCCCTTCCTTGACAGTCCCCTATCCAAAAGCCGGAATACCTACCACTTGCACATTTTCACTTAAAGCTGTCATTCACATGGCACCAGCCAATCCCGTTTTAAGCCCACTGGGCAAACCTATTATAATGCTGGTGGTCCTGTGAACAGCAGGGAATGGTAGCAAGCATGCAAGTGGAGAGTACAAGGCTAGGCTGTCAGGTTGACGTGCACCAGGACATCCCTGATCAAAATGCCCCAGTGCTGAGAGGCCAGATGGACCTCAGGTCTGTTTAGCTTGAGGTCCCCTATAAAGCAGGACAAAATCCTGCTCAGCCGGCCCCAGAATCTAAAAGATTCCAGGGCCTGTCGCTGGCCTTTCCCCAAAAGAATCCTGTTTTGGGGATGTGTGAAACCCCCTAGATCACCCTTAATAACTCACCTCTTCCCGGTCCAACAGCACATGAGCGGTCTCACGTCCAGTCAGAGCCATTTGTCGTGACTGTCCTTTGGCAAACCATTCTGATTTCAATGGGGAGCAGAAGCAGCTGCATCCCCTGCATCTTTGGGCTGTGTGCGCTACCGCCCCAGCCATTCAGATAGGCTTCGGTGGGAGAATGCACATCACTAGGGATACGCCTGCTTGCACCCCCCCCCATTGAAGCAAATCAGTCGTTTGCCGAACCAGGAAAAGGTCAGTTATTATGGGCAATCTGGGGGGTTTCACACAGCCAAAATGGGATGGTCCCGAGCCATGGAACAAAACCATTGCTCCTCTTTAACAATGGGTGACAGTGTGTTACCAAGAGGTGCCTAGGGCAGAATAAATCATAAATACAGCCATGGGGAGCAGTGGTGACCTGAGGGTTAGGTAAAGCTGCACACTGCACCGGTGGCTTAGGTCCACTTACCACCACACCCAGGTCTGAATTATGAGAGAGGCGCAAGGGCCGTGAGCCCAGGGGCCTCCACCATTTGCCCTGTAAGGGGGGCTTCCACCAATCTTTGGGTTATTATCAGGTTCAGGAGGCTTTCTGGTTTTTGGTCTGATGGGCCCCAGAACCAGCAACAAAGCTATAAGCAGCAGTCCCCCCCCCCACCCTACACACCTGGACAAGTCTTTTTTTGTTTTTGCAAACCTGCAGCCAAAGCTACCACAGGGCAGGACGGAGAATCTAGTCAGCAACGCTACAGTGATGGGTGCGTGCAGAGCTGTCACTGCACATAGGCCACCAAGCACAGCCGCTGGAAGCTCAATGCAGGGAACTGCTTTCTGCTGGACCAGCCGGGCAACTACACTACCCCCCACCCAGAATGACAAAGCAGGAGTTCCCAAGCAGCACGCACCTGCACAGGGGGGGGGGGGGGGGGCACAAGGGACTCAATGTGACGTTCCAGTAAGCAGACGGGTGCCAGACAACCACCAATCAGTTACTTGGCTGGACTATTATTTTAAAGGAAAAAAATTACTGTATCTGGGGCCTCCACCAGATTTTGTGCCCAGGAGCCTCCACCACACTTAATCCGGCCCTGACCTCACCAAAACTGACAATCTGGAAAAACATACATAATTGGGGGCCCCCACTTTTCATTTTGCCCAGGGCCACACACTAAAACCAACCCTGTTCCCCCATCTTATAGTATTTGGGACCATTTCCAGTTATTTTCTGTTATATGGCTTCTATCATCTATTCATGTCTACGGTGGCTCCCGACACTCCCGATCGAATGCCCGTCTACACTGTAATCAGCATCTATTTATATAAAATAGTTATTGAATTGATTTTTTAACTGCCATTCACTGAGCTCTAGCAGAAGGGTCTAGCAGCACATTGACCCTTCACATTGGTAATCTAGTTTTTTTGTCCTCTTCTCTTTGTTTTAATCATGGCCCAGCGTGCATACCCACAACAATTTACATGACTTATTTGTGGACAAATTATTCTGGTTAGAGAAAGTCAGCCATGTGACTAGCAAAACATCAAGTCTGGTTGCTTTGATTTATTACCACTCGATACACGACATGGGTGAATGAGAACCTTCACAGACACCTTATCACAATACAGAAATTCTCCCGGTGAGAGTCATGCCAGGCATAGACGCACATTGAAAGGACTGAGAGGGATTTTTGTATTAACATTCAATACGTAGCAAACAGAATAAAAGGCGCTGACAGAACATTTAAAAAATCCTTCGCTAACCGGCATTTAAGGGAAATTATTCCATACCAGGAACTACGTAAGTCAATTTTCTTTCCATTTAAAGTCTACCTGTCACTGTGAATTAATGGCCTTTCACAAGATGAAATAAAATGGCTACGGGAAACATTAGCAACCTTTGAATCAGACCTAGCTTTAGCAATTCAGCTCTGCATTGTTAAAGCTGAACTCCAGCCAGCAGAGAAGGGATAAAACAAAATGTAGTTTTCCTGTGTTATTATCCACAATTTCTGCCTGCAGTCACCTGAAATTCTGCCAACAGAAAAACCAAGGCTATGAGGGATCCCTCACACATCTTCAAAATTCCCACTTGTTTCCCCTAATCTTTGCCACCTGTGGGTTCGTATCAAGGGCATCTTCCTACTCCCAAAAAATTATTCTTACAGGCTGATTCATTACTAGCGGCAGGTAGCGACAGCTGAGCATCTGTAGAGCGGATTTCAGAGCGACCGCTAGTAGTCGCTGTGCTTGGCCATGGTACGTTGTTTCAGAGCGCCTCAGTCGCTGGCCGGCATTGTTGAGAACGTTGTGTGAATACATGTAATTCGCTGTATTACGCTGTATTGGAGCGAATGGTAGCGTCAGCTCAGTGTGACTGACTCACAACACATTCATCAAAAAATCTGCCTCAAACAGTTCCGGCGCTCAAAATCGGGTCAATGTAGCCCATAACGCCAGAGGCTGTGTGATTAAAGTCTGATTTTGAACATGTATCCACTAGTAACAAAGCGAAAACATATGGAATTACATTGTTATAACATTGTAACATGAACACTTTAGGGAACTGTTTTCTGCTGGACCAGCCGGGCGACTACACCCCCCCACCCAGAATGGAAAAGCAGGAGTCCCCGAGCAGCATGCACCCGCACAAGGGTCTGACGTCCCAGGAAGTAGGCGGGTGCCAGACAACCACCAATCAGTTACCTGGCTGGACTATTATTTTAAAGGAAAAAAATGCTCTATCTGGGGCCTCCACCAGATTTTGTGCCCAGGGGCCTCCACCACACTTAATCCGGCCCTGGCTGTGACACATCAGATGCAACTGTCCCTCATTTAGAGGGACTATCGCTCTTTTGAGTCAATGTCCCCCTGTCCCCTTGTTGTTCTCATTTGTCCCTCTTTGAGGTTTAAAATTCAGATCTGCATCAATAAATGATTCATTAACCCATTCAAAGCATTTCTATTGTTGTAAATATTACAAAATATCTCCTATCCATTTCTCAATGAGAAGTGAAAGCACAGTTTTTGAAGGAACTATTGTTTATAGAAATATTCAGATAAAGTTTATTAAACCGATATAACACCCTTAAAAAATGTGTGTGCAGCGTTATTTCAGTTTAAAGTGGACCAAATCGCTTTGTGTCACCCCCCGTGTCCCCAAGCTCACTTACCTCTCCTCGAGCCCATGCTGCGGCTAGAGGAGCCTGCTGGAATCCTAGCGGGCGCCATCACTCACTGCGGCCCTGCACAGCAATTCAGTTGAAGCAAGCGGGGCCACTCACAGCCGAGAAGGCAAGCAAGTCTCATAGACTCCAGGTGGGTTTTGGTTCACTTTAAGTAGTAAAGGAAGTGGAAATTCACAGTGAGCATCGAAGAAGTTACATCATAAAGGGGAATGTTGCATGTGTAATAAATATGATGACCGCATGGTGGCAGCATAACACATGCAGTGCGTGTGTGTGTGTGTGTGTGTGTGTGTGTGTGTGTGTGTATTACGAAGCAATGATCAGTCACAAACACCATTGGGTGGATTTATCAAGACGCCTACGAGGATAACTGAGATTGAAAAAAAACAAAAACAAACTGGATTCTTGGTTACATAATGAAAACTGATTGGCTGATTTGAGCCGCTACAGCCTCAGTTCAGTTTCCTTTGCACCATTCTTGCTAAATCATCCTTGGAATAAATGTAATTATTATAAAACCTCTCATATTGACTAACATATCGGCCTGATTCAGAGCCTCTCTCGTATGCATTCCCGCCAGCTGGAATGATGTCAGAGGACCGTATTTGGTCTCTTTTCCATGTCAGTGATTCTGAGCCTTGCTTTTTTAGCCAAGTTGTCCTTTATGTGGGAAATGACGGTATACGTACTCCAAACCGAATGTGCACCGTAAGATTACAGATCAAGGTGTCCGAGTGTCCGTAATTTAATGCTCGTGATTCTGAGCCCTCATTTGTACGTTTTTGGTTCAAACTTACGTTTTCTTTTTGCTAGCGGGAAAACTTGAACAGCCTCTTTTTGCTAGTGAAAATACAGCCTACAGCCTCTGCACCTACGATGGAGCCCCTTGACGAGTTCTGTGAAGTGTATGAGCAACTGCAGCAGCGGAGGCTGTTAACCATGTACCTTCCATGTTGCAGAGTGTGAATGCTGGGTGCAGGGTGAGTCGTAATCCAGATAGACATTAGTTGTATAACAGGAATTGGCTTTACAGGAACATGAATGCTGTAAGAGAATGTTACCATACATGGTCGCTAAACATAGACAGGAAAAAGAAAGAAGTACATGAAAGCACATGAAATAACTGTGTATGCAAGTCAACAGAAAATTGATCACAATGTGCCTGTCCATCATAACTAAAGCTAGGGGACCCCCCACAACCCAAAGTCCAGCATGGCAGGTTAGGGGGATGTTGCCCAGCTTTGGGTGTTTGCAGCATGCTGTGCCTCAAGCCTCTCTTTGAAGGGTGACCTGTTTGACCTCCAGCCTCTCTGGTCTTTGAAGGGTGGCATGGTTGGCCTCCACCAAAGCCCCAACCAGAGTCTCCATCTGCTGGTGGTGGCACTGCTGCTCCACAACCACTGCAGCCAGGTCTTCATGGAGCAAACTGCTGGTCTGTGGCACCACTTTAAAATATCTATTGGCGACTCCTGGCTGCAGGTCGGGGCTGTCTTCCACCCAGATGCTCTGTGGAGCTGGTGGGGCTAATACTGGCAGAATTAAGCTGTAGCTGCAGGGAGTAGTGGTGGCCAGTGACCATGGTGCCAGCAGCTGGTGGAGGTGTCCAGATGATATTGGGAGTCTCATCCAGATGTTCAGAGATGTTCAGAGATAATTCTCTCCCTACAGAATCATCAATGGGTGAGTAGCGGCGATGGAATGGCGCAATACACAGGTGGGTGTCAAGCCAGTGAAGCACATACACAAGAATTACACAAACAACACATGGCCATAAATACTAACTCAGGTTCTTTCCCTCTACAGACCCTGAAGAAGCAATGGCACCGCGTAGGAGGGTGGCCCCCTAAAAATATGCATCAACCAGTTTGAGAAAGTATGTAAAAATGTGGACCAACATTGTTGGCTCCAGCAAAAATGTTAAATTACATGCATAAGTTTTGTTTTTAATTTTTATGTAAATAAATATTTTTATTTAAAAAGGGTAGTGTTTTCTATGCAACTACATAAAGCAGACGCAAACCAAACAGCAGTGTAAAACAGAACACCAAAACAGAAGGTGGCCGAAGTAGGAGGTGAGTAACAGTGGGTAGAAGCAGATGACATAGCAACCAAGGTATAAAGGTAAGTATATGCAAGGGCATGCAGACTACATGGGATGCCCTAGATGCCAGAAGGGGGGAGAAGGTACTGTGGGCCTGTAATTTTGGAAGTCCAGGCCTCTGCCTTTACTGTGGCACCATGCCGTTTGCTCATATTTCGTGGCCACTCTGTCACCTCTTTGCACCTTGGAAGGAATGTAATGCGGCACCCATGCGTAGGCCAATGGTAATGAAAGTGGGAATTAATCCTCCTGCTGCTGACAGGTGAACACGATGGGTGCCATGATGGACCTTTGGATGTCGGCTGTATGACGCACCCCTGGGGGACGCTGGAAGAGTGCTTGCATCCATACGCCCATGTAGCCTATAGGTTCCACCACAATTTCACACTAAATTAGGTATAAAGGAACACAGCTGAGGCTCAGATTTTCTTACCACTGCTGACTTAGGAGCTCACTATACCACACCATAGTCGCCACCACAGCCCCCAGAGCCAGGAACACAGGCATGGCAGAGGAACCTGCAGCACCAGGCCCAGGTACTGCAGCCTCAGCCCCCACCATTCGTCCTGCAGGCACTCCCTTGCTGATACCCACACTAGCTGCTCTGAGCAGGTCACGTGCAGCAGTGTAAGGCATCAGCAGCGGGAGTCAGAAAACCAGGGCTCCCGTGGTTCCTGATACAGCCCACCTTGGACCTACCAATGGTCAGGACACCGGAGCACTATGCAGACCCCAGGAGGGACTCCAGTGCAGACCTCAGTGTGGGCCCCACTGCAGAGTCCGCAGCGGAGCCCCATGCAGAGCCAACAGGGAGCCAAAGGCTGAGCAGTGTTCCCAAAGCCAGGTCTGCTCTTTCCCTGGCCAGTAGCCTGGAATCCATCTGTTCTGGGCCTGGGAGTGGGTATAGTGACTCCCCCTTCAACCAAGACACCACCCAGCAGAACACAGCATCGGCCACTTAACCCAGGTGCAAACTAACAAGGGGCAAGTTGAGTAGCTGATTTAATGATGCCCAGCTGAGGGTTCTGCTCAATGGTGTTTCCAAAAATTATGATCGACTGGCTGGGTCCCGGTCCCGCTCAACCCCCAAAGCATTGCGGGAGGAGTTATGGTTAGAGATTGCCTGCATTGTGATGGGTTGGGGTCAGAACCCAAGGATGGTGCCCAGGCCAAGAAAAGTGGGACAACCTGAAGATGGTGGTTCGGCAGAAACTCAGCACCAGACGGGCTGAGGGTTAAAAGGTCAAAAACCAGAGGGCTGCTTGTACTGGAAACATTGGACAACTCACTAAATCCACCCTTCCTTTGTTTGAATCTAGCTTGCAAACTGGTGGGGGGCCTCCCCAAAACTCTACAATTTACCCATTCTGAGGAGCAGGTGTTGGGGATGCTCCACCCCAACACCTACCAGGGGGTCTCAGACAACGATAGGCGGCATGTGCCCACTAGTGGTAAGACTTGTTTGCAAATTGTAACTTGGCACAAAGGGGAGTAGGCCAACCACACACCCCACCCACCAACCTGAGTGCCCACATGCGCACCCAACTTTGAGGGCTTGCCTGTGCAACATATGTTTTGCTACAACACACACCAAGGGTATTAGACAACCTTTACATGTAACCTCTAACATAGTAGTGAGCAGACACAAATTTGGGGGCCCACATCAATGTGGGACCCAGTGTGTAACCCTTGTAGGGATTGAAGGGGCACATATACTGTTAAGAGGAAACTACCAGTGCATTTGCCTTGACTTTGCAACACCCCAGTTTGCTTTATGAAGACCTGGCTGCAGTGGTTGTGGAGCAGCAGCGCCACTACCAGTATGTTGAGATGCTGGTCGGGGCTCTGGTGGAGGCCAATCAGGTCGGCCTTCAATCGCTGGAGAGGCTGGAGGCACAGCAATCTGCAAACATCCAAAGCTGGGCAACACCCCCCTAACCTGCCATGCTGGACTTTGGGTTGTGGGGGGTCCCCAAGGTTTAGTTACGCCGGCCAGGCACATTTATGATCAATTTTCTGTTGACCTGCATCCACAGTTGTGCCATAACCCAACAACTTGACAAATTAAAAGTAATTAGAGAAAAAAAGAAATCAAAAATGTGAACTTTGTCTGGGTGTTATTTAATCACACACAGACAAGGCAAGGGATAGAATTAAAAGACTGAAGTGCACAAAACAAAATAAATCAAGAGAAAGAGGAGTCCACCAAATGTTGGTGAATGCTTGGGCCCGTGTGGCTCTGGGTGCCAGCATACAGATGTCCAGGAATCTCTGCAGCAGAAGCAGGGGTTGTCGCCTCCAAATATGCTGCCAACCTCTCGCTTAAGGTAAAATTATGAAAGGTGATGCATGACAAAATTATTTTCACAACCTCCTTAGGCTTGTATTGGAGGGTACCCCCTTTGTGGTCAAGACAACGAAATCTGGCCTTTAGCAGCCTGAAGGCGCATTCAACTACTGCCCATGTGTGGCAGTGGGTCCCATTGTAAGCCTCCTGGGCAGGTGTCTGGGGCCTTAAGAAGGGCATCAAGAGCCAGGGCAGCAACTGATAAAAGACAAATGAAAATGGAAATTAAATTACTAACAGGCAACACAATATCAAATAGTAAGTATTACAAAAGAGTAAGGCCAAACATGCAAAAAGTAAGGTAGGATTCTCGGACTAAGCATTTGTAACTGCAACCAGGAGAAGGCGACATTCAAAGAGGGGCATGAGCACAATCGAAATGATGGAGGGCAGGGAGAGCAATTGGCAAACAAAATAAACTTGGACCAATTACAACAAGGGGCACATAACAGAAATGAAAAACACATTGCAAATGCAACACAAACAGTAAACAGGCAGAACAACTTCAGCAATAAACACTTACCCACAAGCCAACCGCCAGTCAGCTCACCACTCTCAAAACCGGTGTATAAACTGTACCTCCTCAAGATAAATGCATTGTGAGACGAGCCAGGGAGGCTGGCCAAAACACTGAAAAAACACTGCCCTACAACGCATTGGATGTTAAGAGAGTGGCCCATCTTGTGGTTGCTAAAAAAGAAGCCACAAATAAAAATGGTCACTAGGCAACAACAAATGAATGGCAAACAAGGGCCGAATTGGATACAGGGAAGGTGTTTGGGGGGAGGGGAAGCTAGTGAAGCCTCAAGAGGGGAGAGTGGGTAAGAAGGAGGAGCAATGTGGACCTAAACATACCGAAACATGAGCAGATGGGGGAACCCACAGGGCCACATGTGTACAATCGATGGCGCCCATGACACTTGGCATATTCGCTATTCGATAAAAGCCCAACCTCACTGCTTTCCAGGCTGTCATGCTGTCAGGAAAAGAGATGTATTTTTCCTGCCAGACAACCATGCCATCAAGAAATTTAGTCAGGGTGTGGCTCCTCAAAGGATGGGACTTGCCAACCTACCGTGTCCCCAAACTCTGGAAGGAGCCATTCGCTAAAATTGGAGGCAGCCAACCAGATTGGTCATACCTCCAATTGCATGCCCCCTTGTGGCGGAGGCCAACCATGGCCGCAACGATGAGTAAAGCTTCTCAAGAGAAAGGCGGTTCAGTCGGGTCAATTCGAACACCTGCTGATTGGTCATGTGATGGATATCCAGGCGATGGTGGGTATGCCTAAGCTCTGGAAGGTACATGGTTAACAGCCCATGCTGCTGCAGATGCTAGTACTCTTCACAGAACTTTCAAGAGGCTCCATCTTAGGTGAGGAGGATGTATTTTAACTACCAAAAAGAGGCCGGTCAAGAGTTCCCGCTAGCAAAAAGATGGCCTAAGTCTGAACCAGAAACCTACGGCTCTTATAGGCCCGAAAACACACAAATCAGGGATCATAATCACGTGCAAGAGCAGACTAAACCCATAAAATTATCGTCTTGAGCCGTAATTATAAGGCGGACAATCAGAGAGGTCTTAAATCAGGCCAAGTGTCTTTATTACTATACACCAGATGAATACAGAAATGTGTTTTATTTGAACAACAGATACTAAGAATTATACTTGGTGCTCGATTTACTATATCTGTTAGCCTGGCCTGGAGCAGTCTGTGTCTGCTGCCATACTGATTATCTTAGATTTGTTTCTGTGTATGTGCCAAGAAAAGAAGATGTATTTGTGCTGCTTTAATGGATTGCGATGGACCCACATTTACTAAATTTTCACCTGGTGCTGAATCTAAGGAGTGATTTTTAAAGTGGAATAAAACACAGCGTGGCCAGCCTTGTAATTGTAAGGCTGCTGGCCTTTCCCTGTGGCACCCCAAATCAGGATGATTTTGTGAAACCTCCACCGTGGTGCCGTAAAAATCAACTTTGCCCTGGTTACCATGCCAATGTAAGCAACACTAGCCACATTCCCAACATCTGTGATCTGAGGTGTGTTCCTGCACCCAGCCATTCAGATAGTCTGGGGGGGCAAATGGAAACTGGGGATGCAGCCGCTCCCTATTTCCAAGCTCTGTGTCCAAATAGAGCCAGATGGCAATTAATAATATGCACGGCCCATGCTTGTGCCATGGGAACATGGGAAAGGTAAGTTTTAGCGGATGTCCCCGGGGCATAGAACAAACCTGTGATAGTGAGAAATAAACAATATAAATGAAATAAATAAATAAAATATGATCTAAAATACTTGACTTTGACGTATGATTGGGAGCATAATGGGTGTGGGACGGTATTTTGACAGTCTCAGGGGGGCATCCAGATTGTTGGAGCCCCGCATCTGCACATAGATCCCTGCAATCCTTATCGGAACCTTGATCCACCCCTGTGATTGGGCGCTGAAGGTTCAAGTAAAATTGGGGTAAGGTACAAGGGGTAAGGATCGGGTAAGAGTTGAAGGTGTTGCAGCTGTGTATAGATGTGGGGGGGGGGGCTTCAGCGATCTGGCTTCCCCCCAAGCTTGTCGCAGGGCAGCCCCACACCCATTATGGGTGAAGTTTATTGTCTGTACCTCATCACCATTTCATAGGGTTGAGTAGTACATTCTTTTGCTTCAAAGTAGACCAAAACTCATATATAGGGTTTACACTCTTTAAAAGATTTCCAGAGGGACATCCAGATTTTGGGTGCCCCATAGTCTGAAACTGCCTGGTATACTCAGTATGCTCACTTCGATCCTCAATTCCCCAACAGCGGTTCCCTTCAGATGGGCATAACAAGCATGCAGAGCTGAAATGCTTCCAGAAACCTGTGCATGCAATGTGGGATTGAGGATCAAGGAGAATATACAGGGAAATGCGGAGCTTCACACAATGGGGCACCCCAAATCAGCATGCCCTAGAGGCAGTGTAATAACACAACAGTCCTCCGACTATACTGACGCAATCAACACCTTAATTCCCCACTGTTGATGGTAGACAGAAGATGTGGATTGGAGCAAATATTTATTGCTTTCAGATTCCTAGTCAAGTCATTCTGAATTTGGAAAGCCAATCGGTTGTAGCAAAACCTCTTCATGACAATAAAACAGAAAATTCAGTTGCCTTTACTACAGTTATATGATGACAAGGGGATAACTTTAAATGACAGAAAAGAAAGAACCAGGAAAATTCTATTCCAAACAATGTTCGTGAGTGACAGTGACTCACCAACATATGTACACTGACTTCTAAGAGCATAAGCAGCCTGCGGGCCTCCATTACTGACTTATTATTCATCCAAACAGTTCAGCAGGATGGAAAGCTTCTTTAATCTCTTTAAATACAGGTCACAAGCCTCTTCAACCAGACCTTCAGCATGATTAAATGAAAACCCCAAACCCTTAAAAAACTATTCCCCAGTATCTAAAGTTAATATATTTTACGTTTTTAGTCACTTACTTATTATTCTTACCCCCACCAGGCTGGAACTCTGTTCAGGACTCGGGGAGGCCGATTCATTAATAGCGGCAGGTAGCGACAGATGAGCGACAGTAGCGTTATTTTCACAGCGCCCGCTAGTATTCGCTGTGCTTGGCCGTTGTTCGGCTGTTGACAGCGACTCAGTTGGTGTGCGGTAATGTTGAATACGGGGTTAGGAGTCGCTGTTTGACAGGTTCCACGCTGTATGGGAGCGCATGACAGCGAATGGCCATAGCGAACGGCTCCCAGCATATTCATTAACAAATCACGCTCAAAAAATTCTCGCGCTGTGAAATGCTTGTTTAAACTCCAGAGCGCTGGCGGCGATGGGTTAAAAGTAGTTTTTTTTTTTGGAAGAAAAAAAACAAGTTTTTCAAAACATTTTGTAATATGAATACATTAATATCAGACCTGTAATATCAATTCTGCACACATTTTTTTTTTTTTTTACCTTAAAAAAAATATCTAACATTGCAGAAGTGGTCACAGAATTTTTGACATTTAAAAAAAAAAAAAAAAAAAAAATAATAGCAATTAATTGAGAATATTTAAAGATTGCTCCATTGAAATGCATTGGAGAGCGCCAGGTAGCGAGAGGTCATACCTGTCGCTGTTCAAGGTCGCTCGCTGGCGCTGTGGGGTGAGGCTGGAATAATGGTGAATGATTCGCTATCTGGCGTTCTGTCAGTCGCTAAGCAGGATCGGCTTGATAAATGTGTGATTGCGGAGGGGAGCCGACGTTCTCGTGGCGGTGACCGTCATTACCGTTCGCTCACCATTTGCTACCTGGCGCTATCCCTTGTTAAATAAGGGCCTAGGATACGAGCACCCCCATCTTGACTCAGAAGAATCACATACTGAGGAGAGGAGAGCGGGATAAAGTACAGGGGGTGGGTTATAGCTGAGCTTTGAGCAGACAAAGCAGAGCTGGGGTTAGGGAAAGGGCAGCAATCCCAGAATGCAGAGCGGCACAGTCAGAAGACACTTCCTGTTTGCAGGCTACCTGTTGCTCCATGAGCTGCCATCTTGGATGTTTAAAGGCTCATAACATGCAGTAGATGCAGGTAGGATGATTTTTAATGTGAGCAATCTGTATGTACAGGGTGGGGGAAATGTATAAGATAGACTCTTATTCAGGGTGAAGGCCCGGTTTCATTTCCAGTGCTGCTTGCCTCTAATTCCGGTCTGTGTCATAGGCCCTTATTTAACAAGGAATAGCGACAGGTAGCGACTGGTGAGCGGCCGGTAATGACGGGCCCCGCCACGAGAACGCCGGCTCCCCACTACAATCACACATTTATCAAGCCAATCCTGCTTAGCGACTGAGATAGCGCCAGATAGCCACTCATTCATCATTATTCCAGCCTCACCCCACAGCACCAGCGTCCGACCTTGAACAGCGACAGGTATGACCTCTCGCTACCTGGCGCTCTCCAATGCATTTCAATGGAACAATCTTTAAATATTAATAATTAATTGTTATTAATTGTTTTTTATTTTTTTTTTAATGTGAAAAATTCTGTGACCACTTCTGCCTTTTTAGATAATTTTTTTTTAAGGTAAAAAAAAAAAATTGTACAGAATTGATATTACAGGTCTGATATTAATGTATTCATATTACAAAATTATTTAAAAAACTTGTTTTTTTTGGTTTCCAAAAATATGGTTGTTTGGGGGTTAAAAAAACTACTTTTAACCCATCGCCGCCAGCGCTCTGGGGTTTAAACATGCATTTCACAGCGCGAGAATTTTTTGAGCGTGATTTTTTAATGAATATGGTGGGAGCCGGTCGCTCTGACCAGTCGCTATCATGCGCTCCCATACAGCGCGGAACCTGTCAAATAGCGACTCCTCACCCAATATTCAACATTACGGCAAACCGACTGAGTCGATATCAACTACCGAACAACGGCCAAGCACAGCAACTACTAGCGGGCGCTGTGAAAATGCCGCTACAGTCGCTCAACTGTCGCTACCTGCCGCTATTAATGAATCGGCCTCTTATTTACTTCCATGCTGCCAGCCCTGTACCTCTGTGATTTGGAACCTTTGTTGCCTGTCTTCAGATCTGATCTGCCTCTGTATTAGAATTCAGTGTTATAACCCGAGCTCATCCCGTGACTATGAGACCCTGCTACCTGCCTCACATATCAGTCTGCCTCTATGTTATGAATCAGTGCTGCCTACCTATTGTACAATCTGATCTTATTCTAGATGTTTGACCGCCTGTGTCCCAGTTGCACAACCTCATCTCATAGCACAACGGTCCATCGGCCCTTCAGGGTCTGGATGTTCTTGGTATGACCATCTCTCTGCACATCCATATTTTTTCTTGTTTGTTGCAATTTGGTACCCAATAAATTCCTAAAGCTTTACCACCAGCCTTGCCTTGGGAGCTCAGCAGTCATGAGCCAGGAAGTGGTCACTAAACATCTGGCAGGCTGATTCATTACTAGCGCCAGGTATTGGCAAATAAGCGTCTGTACAGAGGTGATAAGAGTGACCGCTAGTATACGCTGTGATCGGCTATCAGGCGCTGTAACAGAGTGCCTCAGTCGCTGTAGTAACCTGGCCGGCATTGATGAATGAGATGTATGTTGGGCGTTCTAACACCAGTACAGCGTTGCAGGGAGCGTAAGCTAGCGCCAGCTCAGTGCGACCGACTCTCAGCGACTTACACCATATTCAACAAAAAAAACACACACACAGCGTCGGCGCTCTGGATCTGGTTGCTATAGCATAGAATGCCAGACGCTGTGTGATTAAAGCCTGTTTTTCAACACATATCCACCAGTAACAAAGCGAAAACACATGGAATGACATTGTTGTAGCATTGTGACATTAATATTTTAATGCCAGATCTGTAATGACAATTCTGCATAAAAATATAAAAAATCAAAAAAGTGTTAAAAAATGATACTAAGCACTATACGCTGAGCCGCCTGTAATGATGAATCGTACGCTACATGGCGCTGCTAGAGTTGCTCACCAGAATCGCCTTCATAAATGTGGTATTGCATACAGCGCCCAGATTTCACCAGATGCTGCCTGCCGCTACGAGGCACTACCTGCCGCTATCCCTTGATCCCTGCTGCCTGAGGCGACCTATAGAAAGTCTCCCCCAGAATGTATTGCTTCACTCCTCCGCATGGCTCCTTCCTATTATAGGAACGGCAGTGGCGGGGGGGGGGTAAGGGGGCGGGGTGGCAGCTGCTGAGCCACCAATGATTGACTCTAAAACATGACAGCATGCAGCAGTGCCCCTGCCAATTACCAATGAACCACTAATGAGATAAAAGTATGTGGAAAACAAAAAACAGGTCTAGCTATTTCTGCCACCCCAGCAGTGCCGCCTAAAGAGGCTGCCTCACATTGCCTCATTATAGGCGCACCCCTGGTCTTAGGTCTTGTTGTTTTATTAACCTAAATAAATATTTTCTTCTCCTATAGTGAGCAATGGCTTTATTAATTCCTTCAGTTCCCTTTACTTTTTCTTTACCGAAGGCCATTAATTAATTCAGGGCAGCATCCATAATTATGTTGATGAAAAAGATACTGCAAAGCCCTGGCTTGTGCCGGATTTACAATGCAGATTCCTCACATGCCGGCCTCCTCCAATGGAATGACAATATTCCAACACAAGAAGAAACAGGCAACATTTACCATGCTAGTTTCATCATCAATATGTCAAATCCCTCATTAAAAAAATCCCCACAGACTCACGGTTCAGAATCCAAATAAATAGCTGGTAAATTCTTTTTAGAATATAAAGAAAAAAACTCCTGTGCTGCTTATGTAAAATATGACAAACAAGGTAAAATATATGCATGGCCTAGATTCAAGAGAGGTTGGCTGGGCGATTGTGATGTTTGCTGAGAAAGACCTGCTGGGGAAATGTGTGCTTTGAACTTTATGGTAGCTTGGCTTTTTTAATAAATAAATATATAAATATATATATTATGTAATAATAGTTTACATACTAAAATCAATGTAAGATAAATATTTGAAATGTTGTTAAGCTTAATTAAAGTAAACCTGTCAATAGTAAAGCTGTGGATGACAGTTAAAGGCTTCAGCGCATGCGGCACCAGGTATACACCTACTGGAATCATATAGTAACACAGTATGTAAGGCTGAATAAAGATCTTGGTCCATCTAGTTCAGCCTGTTTAGAAAAAAAGATCACCTTCCAGTGGTCTAGTAGCCATAGCTGGTAATGTTATGACGTGTTAGGAAGGCGGGCAGGCTGATTCATTAATAGCGCCAGGTAGCGACAGATGAGCGAGTATTCGCTGTGCTTGGCCGTTGTTCGGCTGTTGACAGCGACTCAGTTGGTGTGCGGTAATGTTGAATACTACGGGGTTAGGAGTCGCTGTTTGACAGGTTCCGCGCTGTATGGGAGCGCATGACAGCGAATGGCCATAGCGAACGGCTCCCAGCATATTCATTAACAAATCATGCTCAAAAAATTCTCGCGCTGTGAAATGCTTGTTTAAACCCCAGAGCGCTGGCGGCGATGGGTTAAAAGTAGTTTTTTAACCCCCAAACAACCATATTTTTGGAAAAAAAAAAAAAACAAGTTTTTCAAAACATTTTGTAATATGAATACATTAATATCAGACCTGTAATATCAATTCTGCACAATTTTTTTTTTTTTTTTTTTTACCTTAAAAAAAATATATAACATTGCAGAAGTGGTCACAAAATTTTTGACATTTAAAAAAAAAAAAAAATAAATAAAAATTAATAGCAATTAATTAAGAATATTTAAAGATTGCTCCATTGAAATGTATTGGAGAGCGCCAGGTAGCGAGAGGTCATACCTGTCGCTGTTCAAGGTCGCTCGCTGGCGCTGTGGGGTGAGGCTGGAATAATGATGAATGATTCGCTATCTGGCGCTCTGTCAGTCGCTAAGCAGGATCGGCTTGATAAATGTGTGATTGCGGAGGGGAGCCGGCGTTCTCGTGGCGGTGACCGTCATTACCGTTCGCTCACCATTCGCTACCTGGGGCTATCCCTTGTTAAATAAGGGCCATAGTCTCACTGCTCTTACAGAAAGGAATCCCCTTATATGGGGATTGTGGGACAGTGCTTTGTATTGACCTCGGATATATTTATACATAGTAATTAGATCCCCCCTCAGGCGTCTCTTTTCCGAACTAAATAAATCTAACTTTCTTTAGATTTAGATAAATCTAATCTTTCAGGGTACTCTAGTCCCTGCATTCCATTTATTAAAGGCCTTTTCAGTCTAAAATAAAAAAAATCTAGAGAGGCTGCTGCCTCACAGTGGTGGGGCTGGGAGGGAAGGGTAAACATGACCTCATTTCCTGCTGCCCTTGCCCGCCCCCTCTAAACACATTGAGCTATCAGAGCTCTCGATTCCTGATGTGTAGCCTCTCATTCATGTTAGGCCCACCCTCCCCCTGTGTGTAGCCCACCCCTCTACCTGGCTCCATTCATGTTGACATTGAAAGGAGCTGCCACCCACCATGAATTCTGGGAGTGCGTGCATGTGCTTTTGGGAGTGTTTGAATGTGCGTTTGGGAGCACTCGCTCATGCACTTTAGGAGTGCGTATGTGCATTTGTGAGGTGCACAACCTTTTATGTGTCTGTATTAAACTTAATTCTCCATCTTACTGCTCATGATTCCAGTTTATCTAAATCTGTTTGTAGCTGCCTGCTGTCCTCTTTTGTGTTTACTTACAGCTTAGTAACATCTGCAAAGATTGATACATTACTGTTTAATCCATTGTCATGGAGGTCATTAATATATAGTATCTGATCGTCCGCAACAGCCCATGGCTAAAATCCAGAGCTGGCTTTAAATTAGTTTGCAGTTCGCCATTGCAGGAGAGGTGGCAGCCTTTCTATGACATCAAAGGCCACTGCAAAGAGTGTCAGATGGTGGATGGCAGCCCCGGCTCAGAAGTGGTCCTCGGCTCCCAGCTACGGCATCCCTGGGATTCCAGCAGCAGAGGTGAGTGGGGAAAGGAGGGCTCGAAGTAGGGGGATTCTGCCACTCAGCATGTTATGGGGGGATTCTGCCACTCAGCATGTTATGGGGGGATTCTGCCACTCAGCATGTTATGGGGGGATTCTGCCACTCAGCATGTTATGGGGGGATTCTGCCACTCAGCATGTTATGGGGGGATTCTGCCACTCAGCATGTTATGGGGGGATTCTGCCACCTAGCATGTTATAGGGGGATTCTGCCACTCAGCATGTTATGGAAGGATTCTGCCACTCAGCATGTTATGGGGGATTCTGCCACCTAGCATGTTATGGGGGGATTCTGCCACTCAGCATGTTATGGGGGGATTCTGCCACCTAGCATGTTATAGGGGGATTCTGCCACTCAGCATGTTATGGGGGATCCTGCCACTCAGCATGTTATGGGGGGATTCTTCCACTCAGCATGTTATGGGGGGGATTCTGCCACTCAGCATGTTATAGGGGGATTCTGCCACTCAGCATGTTATGGGGGGATTCTGCCACTCAGCATGTTATGGGGGATTCTGCCACTCAGCATGTTATGGAAGGATTCTGCCACTCAGCGTGTTATGGGGGGATTCTGCCACTCAGCATGTTATAGGGGGATTCTGCCACTCAGCATGTTATGGGGGGATTCTGCCATTCAGCATGTTATGGGGGATTCTGCCACTCAGCATGTTATGGGGGATTCTGCCACTCAGCATGTTATGGGGGATTCTGCCACTCACCATGTTATGGGGGATCCTGACACTCAGCATGTTATGGGGGATTCTGCCACTCAGCATGTTATGGGGGATCCTGCCACTCAGCATGTTATGGGAGATTCTGCCACTCAGCATGTTATGGGAGATTCTGCCACTCAGCATGTTATGGGGGGATTCTGCCACTCAGCATGTTATGGGGGATTCTGCCACTCAGCATGTTATGAGGGGGATTCTGCCACTCAGCATGTTATGGGGGGATTCTGCCACTCACCATGTTATGGGGGGATTCTGCCACTCAGCATGTTATGGAGGGATTTTGCCGCTCAGCATGTTATGGGGGGATTCTGCCATTCAGCATGTTATGGGGGGATTCTGCCACTCAGCATGTTATGGGGAGATTCTGCCACTCTGCATGTTATGGGGGGATTCTGCCACTCAGCATGTTATGGGGGGATTCTGCCACTCAGCATGTTATGGGGGGATTCTGCCACTCAGCATGTTATGGGGGGATTCTGCCACTCAGCATGTTATGGGGGGATTCTGCCACCTAGCATGTTATAGGGGGATTCTGCCACTCAGCATGTTATGGGGGATCCTGCCACTCAGCATGTTATGGGGGGATTCTTCCACTCAGCATGTTATGGGGGGGATTCTGCCACTCAGCATGTTATAGGGGGATTCTGCCACTCAGCATGTTATGGGGGGATTCTGCCACTCAGCATGTTATGGGGGATTCTGCCACTCAGCATGTTATGGAAGGATTCTGCCACTCAGCGTGTTATGGGGGGATTCTGCCACTCAGCATGTTATAGGGGGATTCTGCCACTCAGCATGTTATGGGGGGATTCTGCCATTCAGCATGTTATGGGGGATTCTGCCACTCAGCATGTTATGGGGGATTCTGCCACTCAGCATGTTATGGGGGATTCTGCCACTCACCATGTTATGGGGGATCCTGACACTCAGCATGTTATGGGGGATTCTGCCACTCAGCATGTTATGGGGGATCCTGCCACTCAGCATGTTATGGGAGATTCTGCCACTCAGCATGTTATGGGAGATTCTGCCACTCAGCATGTTATGGGGGGATTCTGCCACTCAGCATGTTATGGGGGATTCTGCCACTCAGCATGTTATGAGGGGGATTCTGCCACTCAGCATGTTATGGGGGGATTCTGCCACTCACCATGTTATGGGGGGATTCTGCCACTCAGCATGTTATGGAGGGATTTTGCCGCTCAGCATGTTATGGGGGGATTCTGCCATTCAGCATGTTATGGGGGGATTCTGCCACTCAGCATGTTATGGGGAGATTCTGCCACTCTGCATGTTATGGGGGGATTCTGCCATTCAGCATGTTATGGGGGGATTCTGCCATTCAGCCTGAGATAGGGGGATTTTGCCACCCAGCATGTTATGGAGGGGGCTCTGCCACTCAGCATGTTATGGGGGGCTGTTAAGGAGCGTGTGCACACTGCAAAAGGGCCAGAAAAGTTCTGGCCTGTTTTTTAGCCTCATTCTGCCCCTGCTTTGTGCACTGGCACAAATTCTCTTTAATATGGATATTTCTGACATTGGCAAGAGATTATACAGTATAATATCAATCTTTACAGATGATACTAAGTTGTGTAACGTGATTAACATAAAAGAGGACGACATGTGGTTACAAATAGATTTAGATAAGCTGGAAGCAGCAAAAATTGCAAAATTGAAAATGGCAAATTAAGTTTAATATGGATGAATGTAAGGTCATATGCACATGGGAAGGAACAATTCACGTCATGATTACATACGAAATGGCATTACACTACACAGAAAAAAACGTAAGGGTTTTATTTAGCAATGCGCTTAACTGCAGCAACCAATGCTGAACAGCATCTGCCAGGGGAAACAGGATCATGGGTTGCATTAAAAGGAACATAAATGCCCATGACGAGAGCATCATTTTTCCCCTCTATAAATCATGGGTCAGACCCCCAATGGAACGAAGGGGGGACTAGAATACCCCAAAATATTGTCAAAATTTTGGTTAATTAGTTTAATTAATTGATTTGAAGTAGCAAATGCTCTAAGTCAGGGGTTCCCCTATCTATCTACCACCTGTGATGGCCAGGTCACAGACTGAGCTGTACCCAACCTGATCTGCTAACTAAAGTTTACCTAAGCCTGATTTGCTAAGTAAGTACAAAACTGCTCCAAAAGTTGGTGGGAATTATGTATATGTATTTTTGTACATTTCATACATTTTATATGGCTGTTTTGTGATTGTGCCTCTAGTTAGTGCCAATATCCTTTTACTTAGGCCTAAAATGGGGTCCAGGTGTGGACAACAGGGCTAGTCAAAGATTGAGGATACAGAGCAATACGTCTTTTAAATCTCAGCCATTTATTAACTGATGGTAGCAGAGTCTGTTTTTTCTTCCACAATTGATCATTTAAACATCAGAAGAGTAGAGTTCCCCTTTACACAAATTTAGCAGATAGCAATGAAATTTCCCTTACCGCATTAATTTATTTATAGATGACAATGAACCTGCTAATTCAATTGCATTCAATTGTAACAGTGTCATGCAGAGCGGGGCAGCCTAATGCGGCCTGCCCTGCCGCTGCATAACAAAGAGGAACTTAATAGGGTCTTTAATATTGGGTCCAATATAGGATATAGAATATTAATTTTGAGTCTGGCGGTGGTCTGCTCATGCTCTGCATATTTATCATCTGCGTCTTTCGCATGCCATGGTGAGGCTTTACACCGTAGCATGTAAGCATGCTTCAAGCAACCTCTGGCAACATAGCAGTAATTGCCATGCCAAGAGAGCAAGCTATATTTTATGAATACATTTAAGTAGAACAGGGTTTTATAGTATGTCTTCTATTTACTGTACTGGTAGTGCCAACAGGCCGATAGCTTGTAAGTAAATTAATGATGCTCATCCAGCCCTGTTTTTACTCTCAAATCATGAGTACACTTTTTCACCCCTTCAATTTAACACCAGATATAAAAAGTATGCTAGTTTTTCTGACGTAAAAACTGCCATTCACTTTCATTGTCTAGCTTGAGGGTGATCTATTGTCTAACTATGGGTCAAAATACTTGTTCCTTAAATGCCTGATGTTTGTTAGTAATTGTCCTGGTCTTAAATTGTTGGCCTTTGGGTAAAAATGTCCTAAGTATTTCAACAAAGAATTGATTAAAGCCTTATTATATATTAGTAGGTACAAGCTGAGTGGCCATAGAGGGAGCCTAGAAAATTCCAGGTGGGCCACACTGCTTTGTGGTTGGCTGGGCTGGGTGTCACCCCTAGCACACAGTCTACAACTCCCAGAACCTGTATAAAAAATTAACTCTCTACTTCCCATGTGCCCTTTCCAGTCTCTGACTCTCAAGTCTCCCCTCTTTCTTGCACCCTGTCACACTATATCTCCCTTCCTGCCAAGAAATCCTGGGCCATTTTCTGCCCCTGCATCACCTCTCTGGGGGGCCAAAGTCACCACTGTCACAGTATCTGCCCCTACTAAAATAAAGATTTAGTACCACCACCCCTGCCCGTGACCTGTCCCTGCAATAGCCTCAGCTGTGAAGCGCAGTTATTTACCATCAAGAAACACATTGGTTAGGTAGGTCAGGCCAGTAGCTGGAAAGATTCTGGGTTTATTTATTTATTTATGACCCCAGTCCACTCCTGTAAGTAGGCATTTTTTATGTTTATTAGTGTTGGACGAACCCGAACCGCAAAGTTCAGTAACAACTCGGATAAGCTGGTTGGTGGACTGCTGAGAAGCCCCCCAACCAGCTTAAAATAATGTAAAGTGTGCAGCAGAGCAGCTGTACAACTTACCTAAGCCAGCAATCCAGCCCGGGGGTCAGTGTTCTTCCTGCTGTCAAATTGGGTATGGTTGGGGGTCCAGAAAGATGACTGTCCCATGAGTGAGGACAGAAAGAAGACTCCCATGAGTGAGGACATTGGCAGCAGTTAGCAGTACTTATATTGACAGCTGTCAGTGTCCTCCGTCTTGGGAGTGGTGCCAATCTTTCTAAATTTGAACGATGATATGTCTTTGATAGAATGCCGACTGGATTGTGGGGCTCAGGTAAGTTGTACAGCCCCAGAACTTGGTAGCACAAGGTTGATTTCAATGGGGACCTGAATCGAACATTTGTTCAATGTTCAGCCGAACTTGCCGAACTCAAACCTCTAGGGGTTTGGCCAACACTAATGTGTAGAATTTTTTTTCATAATCCCCAATCTCCGCTGCTTCACCTATAGACAAGCCCCCGTTCACCGGGACGTTTTAAAAGCCTCACCAGACACGGTTGCCCCCAGAACTTAGTAGCATAAAGGTTGTGAACTTACAGGGGTGAAGGTGGATGAACCAGAGGTAATACTGGGCGTTATTGGGCAAGCCGGGGTCATACACAGATAATCAGTGCTCATGATACGCATCCCAGCCAGCCACCTAACCCCACGCTGCCCGAGTAGTTGACCGAGGACGCCACCAGACCAGGCAGGAGGTAAGTGCATCATGACACCAAACAACAGAACAAGAGGCCATGACTCTACTAAAATGAGTCTGCTTTTGCCTCAACTTGCTCAGTCTGCTCTGGCTTTTGAAGTTCTAACACCCAATTATGCTCAAATAAAGCTCTACTATTAAACTTACGGTAATCTACCAACTGGACGTTGGTTTAAAGATTAAGTAAATAACTGAATTCAGTAGGTAAGGGTGTAACCTATAGCTTTCTCTAGACAATGGAAATTTCTAGCCAAAATGTGTCCTTAGTTGCGTGTCTATCAGAACAGTGTGAGCCTGTATTGCCTAAAGCAGCCAATGCCATTCCTTCTTTCCTTTAGCCACTGCGATGCAGAAGAGTGAAAAAGAGTATCTGGTTGATTCCTTAGGGAAACAAAAGCTGCCTGAGACAATTATACTTCCAGACATGCTGATAAGTATGACCTAGTTTAACATAGAAAACGCTGCTCAGCCATTTTCATGGTATGTTCTATGTAGGAAAAGCAAAAAAGTAAAATCTAGGATAACTTCAGATGAATTTAATTCTCGACACCCTGACATCCAGGGATTTGATCCTGAACCCAAAATATACTGCCTACTAAACAACATAAAAAAAAAACACAGAGGGTTACTTCAGATTCACACACACCATAAAACCCATTACAACAATACAACATACACACCAATATAACATGTATTGGAAATAGCCCTAAATTGTTTAAAAGGCTAGGACTGACCACACAAAACACAAACACAATAAAAACAAGACATGAATAGGGGCAGCACTGCACCTAAAACTGCTTCAGGGCAATTTTAGGTGTCACGTTGCCCCTATTCATTTTTTCTTCCTTTTAAACTATTTTAGGCAATTTTCAATAAATATTGTTTTTTTATATTTACCTCAGTGTGTGGATCTACAGTAACCTTTATTGTCTTTCATGTTGTTTAATAATATATTCATTGTAGTTTTGTGCCACTAGTTACATCCTTAAAGGAGTTCCATTTTGAGAATGCACTAATATTAAAAATACAGTGCCTAGAAAAGTATTCGTACCCCTTGAACTGTTCCACATGTTAAACCTTACAGCCACAAACCTAACCTAAATGTATTTAACTGCGATGTTGTGTGATAGAGCAACACAAAGTAGCAAACATTTGTATAAAGAATACATGTATACATGCTTTTCCGACATCAAAAAATAAAATAAAAACGACATGTGGCATGCATATGTATTCACTCCCCTGTACTCTGAACACTTCATCACCACTGATGTAAGGGCTACTGGGAGATGACTGGAAGGTTGGGATTTCTTTGGTATGGACACAATTACAGATTTTTTGAAGTAGGAGGGAATCACCGAGTTTTTCAAGAAATGATTAAATAATTTGGTGAATAATGGCACAAGCTGATCGGCATATTCCTTTAGGACTCGTCCTGGTATTCCATCAGGTCCGGCAGCCTGCTTTGTGTTAACTCTACTGAAGACCCACTTCACTTCCGGCTCTCGGAATACTAGAGCATCCTCCGTGTTGGATGCCCACTGGTGCCAGCAGTGGTGCAGTTAGTAGATACTTGGGTGGAGTGCTTATCAAACTGGGTATAGAAACTTGCACCAAGCCCCCTGTTCTACAGGCCCGGAGGCTTGTGCCTGCACTGCCTCTGTGGTATTTACTCCCGTGATCATAGGCTTTTTTTTTTTTTGCTGCTTTCACTTTTCCAATAGAATGTGCCAGGCAGTCATCTAATCATATAGTCAGCAAGTCTTATTGTCAGCAGGGGAGCCTTTTCTCCTTTTCTTGTGTCACTTGTGTGACAACGGGTGGTCATAGCCACAGATTTACAGACTCTGCCCAATAGGTCTGATTTAGTTGTCTCAGTTAAAGCTTTTAATTATCACATATTATATCTATTTCTATTAGATATTTCTATTATTTTTATTATGTTGTTTTCCCCCTATTCCTGCTCTGTATCTTTTCACCCTTTTTAAATTTAGCTCATTCCTAGAAGTTCTATGTTTACAAAATATTTAGTTCCTTTAAAAAAGCTTAGAGCTTATTTTAAGCCCAAACAGAGGAACAAGAGGTCAAGAGTGCCTGAAGCAAAGCTGCATTTTTGATGCAACTTTTGAATAGCAACTCATAAATGGCAGTATCTACAGTTCTCACATAATGGGGTTTATTCAGAACCTGGTGAGAGAACTCATTTCTTTTTTAAGAGAGAAAATGGCCATTCACCTTTATTGTCTACCGGGTGGAAATCTTTACCTGGCTCTGTATCAGTCCCAAGGTAGACAATGAAAGTGACAAGGAGTGAGAATTCTCACCAGGCTCTGAATCAACCCCAATAAGACCACCATGAACTTATAGTGCCAGGTACAACTAAAGCCGCTCTTCTTTTTGAAGACCAAGCAATAGGCTTTATTAGGTAAATAATAAAAACAAATAATAAAAAGATTTATTGACTTTTTTATATTGACACTGAGCTTTGAAACACAACCTACTGTCACACCTATGGGCAAAGCAAGGTGATATAGGCTCACCTGTGCACAAGTCATAGTCCTCAGTGGTCCAGGTTTTACTATGAGTTGAAGTAAGCAGACCTCAGTTTAGACATTGTAGGTTCATTTTAAGTGGCAGGCCAGGTCATATACAGAGTAGTAGTGCAAAAGCAGACAACATTTTTAATGTGTGTTTTTTACCTGCCGCCTCTGTGCATCACGCTGTACAATGTTACAAGCTGCGCGGTGTCCCATTGCTGTTACATTATAGCAACGGCCGCGCATACCACTGTCTCGCTCAATAGAAACCACCTGATGTGTCTACGTCATTGGGCAGGTGGCTCCAGGGCTGGATTAAGTGTGGTGGAGGCCCCTGGGTACAAAATCTGGTGGAGGCCCCAGATGCAGTTTTTTTTTCTTTCAAATAATAGTCCAGCCAAGTAACTGATTGGTGGTTTTCTGGCACCCACTTACTTAGTGGAACATCAGATTAAGTCCCTTGTGCCACCCTTGTGCGGGCGCGTGCTGCTCGGGAACTCCTGCTTTGCCATTCTGGGTGAGGGGTAGTGTAGTCGCTCGGCTGGTCCAGAAGAAAACAGTTCCCTGCATTGAGCTGCAAGCGATTGTGCTTAGTGGCTTATGTACAGTGAGTGGCCGCCGATTGACAGCTCTGCACACACCCATCACTGTAGCATTGCTGATGGCGGCTTTGCTGCTCTAGACTCTCCACTCTGTCCTGTGGTGGTTTTGGCTGCAGGTTTTCAAAAATGAAAAAATCTTGCCCAAATGTGGGGGGGCCCCACCACGGCCCATCAGGCCACAGACTGAAAAGCCTCCTGGACCAGACCATAACCCAAAGGTTGGTGGAGGCCCCCTTAGCAGGGCAAGTGGTGGAGGCCCAGGGGCGTGCGCCCCTTGAGCCCTCCTCATAATCTGGCCATAAGTGGCTCACATTGTTTTCAGTAGGGATTGCTCGCTGCCGCATCTCCTACATTCCCAGCACTGTACTTGCCAGTTCCTGAAGGGATAACTAAAAAAGACACCACAAAGAGTAAAAATGACGGCTCGCACAGCCAATCAGCTTGCTCACTGTCACTCAGTTCCCTTTGGTGCAGAGGATGGCTAAGCCCACCTGACTGCTGTGGCGTGACAGCGCCACCCATTCAGAAAGGGCAGGCGCGCGTACGGCTGGGGGTGAGCGGGGATCCAGCCAGAATGCACAGAATTCACACAGAGGGCCATCACAATTTGGGATGACCCAAGGACTGGAACTCGGGAACCCCTGAGGTCTTTTAGACTCCAGGGCCTCCAATGTTCCTCTTTAATAAGCCTTTTAGAGTAGTGGTTTGTTTACATTCATTGGTAGGAAAGGCCAGGTGATGCAAATTTGACAGATTTATAGATATCCTTGTCCCAAAACACAGTAACTATGGGTTCTTCTAGGCAGCTGCTTAACATTTGAAAAATGAAAATGGCTGAGGCCCACAGAGCAGGAGAAAGCTATAAGAAGATAGCAAAGGGGTTTCAGGTTGCCATTAAGAAAATGTAATTAAGAAAACAGTGGAGGTCGAGAGAAGTTCTGGAAGACCAAAAACATTTCAAAGACAGCTACTCGTAGGATTGCTAGAACCCCTGCTTGACTGCTAAGGACCCTCAAACTCCTCTGCCATTACTGGTACATTTTTCTACTGTTTAGTGCCAGTAAAAGAGGATTATTTTTACAAATGGATAATGATCCTAAAAACACCTCAATGTGCACAATAGTCTACCTCAAAAGGTGCAAGCTGAAGGTTTTATCATGGTCCTCAGCAGGGCTGTATTTAGGATTCAGGCTGCCCTAGGCACCTTTTGGTCTTGCGCCCCCTATTGTTAAAGAGGTGCTTTGCCAGTGTTCTTACCTTGACAGTAATCCCACAGCACATGTGTGCTCTTTCCTCTGATCAGCATACTTAGCCATGCACAGAACTCTGAATAGAAGGATGCTGCAGACATCCCTAGCTGGGAGATCTGGGGGGGTCTCACATAGCGGGGTACCCCCGATCGGAGTTCCCCAGGGAGTGGATCAAAACCCAGGATAGTCAAAATCCTGGGGTTTGGTCTACTTTAATACTTACCTCCCATCCATCTCGCACTCTGTACCTCTGTACCTTGCCAGTCACTCTGGCTTCTGCTCACCTGCTGGAGGCCTTTTACACTTTCTGGCTGACAGAACATTAAGGGTTAATAAAAAAAATGACATAGGGCCTGCCTCCTCAGGGGTGGGGGGCATTTTTGGGGGGAATTTTAAGGGTTAAAAACCCTTAAAATTCCAGAAAAAAATGAAATGGGGTCCCCCCTACCCAGCATAACCAGCCCTGGACCAGCTATGGGGGCTTGTAGAACAGGGCGCAGGGGCCAGCTTTGGTGGCCCCCTGCCCTGCCGGCTACAAGCCCACATGGCTTCCGTGGGTCTGGGCTCTTCTGCCCCCCGGCCTTTGGGGAGGCAGGTAATTGGGGGAGGCGGGGGTTAATGGCAAGTCACCCGCTAGCTGCAGGTGACTTGCCTTGTGAACTGGTATAGGGACCTAATTGATCCCTTACCAGTTCACAAAGGGTTAACAGTAAAAAAGAAAACACCCAGAGAAAAAAAAAATGACATTTATTCATTTTTTTTTAACTCACCTCCGATCCTCTGCTGTCCCCTGGCGATCCGGTCCCGCGACACTCCGATGACAGCTGCCGGGTGATTGGTGGGGGGCCCTCGGCAGCTGACCGGGCTTGCCGGGTGCTAACGCCGGCCCTGGCTCCTCATACGGGCGGGGAACAAGATCCCAAGAGCCCAGTGCAGGACAGAGTATAAGTGTTCCTTGTGCCACTGAAGACACCTGCCGGCGCCGGAGGGTAAGGACTTCGCCAAGCAACAGAACGGAATAAAAGGTAAGATTATTTTTAAGATTCCATTCCATTTGTCATCATTTCCAAGTCAAAAACAGCCATATGCAGCTGAGCCTGCGAGCGGCTGCAGCCCCACTAGTCTCTAACAGGGTGCATATCTACCATGCACAAACCACGCATGTGCCGATGGATCGGGTAGGTTTTACAGGGGGCTCAGGGGGGTTTCATACAGTGGGGCATCCCGAATCTGGATGCCCCAGGAAGAGGGAATTAGTCGGCCCTGGAGTCTTACAGATGCCATGGCCGCCTGTGATGGGTTTTGGTCCACTTTGAGAGCGGTTCAGGAAATTAAATTTGGAAGAACCACAACTTCTAGGAACCACCCAAACTGAAGTTTGCTCATCTCTACTGATTGATGAAGCCCTGCTGTATGAAGGCCCCCAGATTTGCCATAATCTTACATTCTTCTTGATCGCAATGGTGCATGCGCGGGGCCTCAAACAATCCTTTGCCTTGCATAGGAATGTATAGAAAATGATGACTAAATTCTTCATCCTGCCAACCACTCATGCCTAAAAGTGTGCCGGGGATGCCACATTAACAGGTCGCCCACCAATGCACTGTGGGAACTAGGCCAAGGTAAGATGTGTGGGAATAGGGGGGGAATTACTTGCTTCTGGGCATCCCAAATCAGCCTGGACCGTGGGTGGGGGGGGGCAACATAGGACCAACCACTGACTAGGAAGTGGTTAGACCTTTCCAACCAATGCAAGCATGCTGCTCCGGGGGGGGGTTATGTATGGGACAACACAAACTCATTTGTCAGCTGCCACCCCCCAGTCCGCACAAACTCATTAAAGTGGACCAAACCCACACCGATACCCCCCACCCCCCCCGGGGCAACCAAAATCGGGATACCTCATTGTGTGAAACCCACCAGGTCGCCCTATTCACTTACCTTGTTTCCCGGTCCAACGGCGCATGCCTGTGCCGCGGCCACATCCCTGCTATCCCTCTGGCAGGGGGCGTGCCTCCCTGTTAAAGGGAAGCGGAGGATGCACCCATCAGCACGCTCAGAGCCGCTGCTCTTAGATGCGCTGTAGGTTCCGGAAGAGGTGATTTTGTTTCGGCCACCAGGGTGCCCTGGGGGAAAGGACCAAAACCCAGGATAGTCAAAATCATGGGTTTTGGTCCACTTTAAAGAGAAACAATTTTCACTTATTCAGGGGGTTGTTCTACTCATTTTCACTTTTCAGGGGGTTGTTCCTCTCAGTGAGGGCATCCCGAATTGGGATGCCCCACTGTTTGTACTCCCCCAGGTTGCCCTATTCACTAACCTTCCTGTTTCCTGTTGCTCCCACAGTGCAGACTGGGGTCAGAACGAGCACACTGATAGGCTGAGCGGCCTGCTGAACCAATCAGCGCGCTCGCTTTCACTTGGCTTCTTTTGGTGCCACTGAAGGCTAAGCAGCCAAAGGGAGAAGAGTGCGGGCACGCGCGCTGGAAGGGGACACGCACGAAGCCGCGAGGAAACAGTACTTACAAAAAAAAGACAGCTGGGGGGGTGCAGGCGGATCGGCGACCGTGCAGACATGCGCACTAGGCGGGCACGCGCGGGAGCCCCACGGTCGTTGGATGTTTTTTTTGGTTCTGCAACCGTGAACAACCCGCTCCTTTTGCAATGTTCCCGCCCTAGGCATGGGCCTTGAGTTGCCTTGCGGCAAATACGGCCCTGGTCCTCAGTCCCCTGATCTGAACATCATTGAAAATCTGTTGATAGACCTTGAAAGAGCAGCGCATACAAGACGAGCCAGAAATATCACACAACAGGAAGCGTTTTGTGATTAAGAATGGATGAAATTCCCTCAAATAAGAATGGAAAGTCTCTAAGCTGGCTACAAGCGTTTAGAAATAGAGAGAGGCGAACCTCAAAAAGTGCGGGTTCGGCTAGTTCAGCCAAAATTTGAATAATTGTTCTGAATCGAAGTCTATATTGAAATCAATAGGGATTCAAACTTTGGGGGGTGGCTGTGGCGGAGGGGGGGGGGTTCAGAGTGTGCAGCAGAAGCGCTGCTGTAACTCACTTGAGCCCTGATCATCTCCTGTCAGCGGCGGCATTGAAATCTATGAGGATTCTAACTTTGGGGAGTGGTTGTGGTGGGAGTGCAAAGTGTGCAGCAGAAGTGAAGTAACTCACTTGAGCCCTAATCCTTTTTTGTCAGCGGCGGTAGAGTGGCGGTAGCTGCAGCGATTCAAACTGCCTCCAGCCTAGACTACAATAAGATGGGAGCCAGTGGCAATCTTTTTTGTACCCCATGCTGGGGTCAATTTGAAACACCACTGCCGCTCCACCGCCGCTTCACTGCCGCTGACAGAAAAGGATCGGGGCTTAGGTAAGTTACAGCAGCGCTTCTGCTGCTGCAACCTTAGGTGAAGCTCTTCCGTGTTTGGGCTGGATGCCAAACTCGAACACAGTATTCTGGCTAAAGTCCATGCTAGGGTTTGGGAACCCAAACTCACAAAGTTCGGTGCGAACCGAACTTTGCGGTTCGGGTTCGCCCATCTCTATTTACAAGTTATGATACTTGTTAAAGGGTGTGTAACTAGGTACTAAGCATGCATGGTGTCAAAAGTTATTACACTTACAGTAATTTAAATCAAGGGTGCCGAAACCTTTGCATGCCACTGTACCAATACATATAGTAATAAATAGCAAATCTTGAGTTTAACATTTAGGTAAATTATATTGTTTGTTGTTTTCAACAAATAGTGTTTTCTGGCTGTTATACTTATCTGGTGGTTCATTAACTATTACGAAAGTGATAAAGAAGCACAAGGAACTGGTGACTGGTATTTTCACAAAAAGGTCAGCAGAGGCAGACCCATACTTATCTCCCAACAGGTCTCCCTTAAAAACGTAAATTGGCTAAAGCAAAACGCATAATTTTCTTTCCATGCATAATCATTATCCATTATGCCTTAAAGTAGCAGAGTGCTATTTTTCTTAACCAGACATTGCTTATTAATACCAACTTTTTAAGCATTGCACTTATATATTTCAATAGAGTAGAAATAGTATACTGACCTTGTGACAACATATGGAGCAAAACACACCACAAATGAGCCTATAAAAATACTGATTTTCTTTGTTGCACGTTGCCGTCTTCTTTTTTGCTCACTCAGACATCTCTGCTTCACACTGCAAGACAAATACGATCATTACACAGTAATACTTAAAAGATCCAACATCTAATGTCCTCCTTAATGGGGTAAACTGACATTTAGCTGTGGAATAAACGTTTCCCTTTTCCCAGCAAGACATCGAGGAGGTTTTTATTCTAGATGTAAGTCCCTATACCCCGAGGCCCTGTCATGTCCTAAAGGGACAGTCTAGTCTAAATAGCTCTTGTGATTCATGGGAGCAGCCATGATGGGATTCCTGTGGCAGCTGTCATATTGACTTCTATGGAAACGACAAGGGAGGGGGGGACACTTTGTCTCATACATACATACAGGTAGCAGCTGCAGGTAACCCCATCATGGCTGCTCCCATGAACCACAAGAGTTATTTAGTCTGGACTGTCCCTTTAAAGCTTTGTAGTGTCCTGAAGACTACCCCTAAATGCTGAGACTTTAACACTTTCAATAATCTTAGCCTTGCTTGTAAACTATGTTGTTGATATTCTCGCTCTACTTGGTTTACTCTTCTCTTGTATATCTGTTCCGTTTTGCTTTCATATGTTATGCTTTCATATATTGTACTTGGGTGGATAAAGGGATTTTTGAGTTTAAAGGAGCACTAAATTGTGTAATATTAATAATACACATAAATACGTCAGCTAATGAGAGGAGGGGTCACTTTTACACCCGAACTGAATACAACTCCTGCCAAGCTTTTGGTTAATTCTTGTATAGTAGGAATACAATCCAGGGGTGACAGGTCTATCAGGGGTGACACAACATGTCACCTGGATGTCCTTTTCCTTCCATTTAAAGAAATAAAAAGAAGCCTGGCTGAATATTTCTTGATGTCGGGTGTATAAGTGACCCCTCCTCCGGTCTTACAGCTAATTTATATGGACTTTAATCACTGGGCAATTTTTCGCGATAGCACTCCTGCAATTTGCACAATAATTTCAAAAGAGAGATGGTCAGACTGGAGAAGAAAGTTGTGATGGCTACTTAATACACTCAAATTATACAAGAAACTTTGTCCTATGGCTGTGGAGTCAAGGCAGTAAAGGTACATAAGTACATAATTAAACCATTACATAAATATTATGTTAATTACCAATTCACTAGTTTACCATTTAGGTGAAATAATGATCCTGATTTCTGATTTAGTCTTGTTTAGTTTGATGTTGACCTTTTATTTCTTATTTTTATAGTTGGCCAAGTTACTTCTAAGCATATGTGGGCAGGAGGAAACATTCTACTTATGGATGGATGGTGTTTGTAGGGCCAAATCATAGCCACCCCAGAGAGTACCAGTCCAAACGTGTATTGTAACACCAGCCGAAATATGGTTGGGTAGGACGCCAAGGTCACAGATGCAATGTGGGTGCCACGGGGCAAATTCTAACCCCAATTAAATGGTTTCTACTTACATACATTCCATGTAACATCTGCTGTATGTCTAGGCTTCCTTTTAGTCATAGGTGATTATAGGAATTGACAGGTTATCCCAGAAAGATGACCAAGCACAGCAGAGCAGCACAGATGAACTAAAATAAGGAAGAATAATGTTCTGAAAGTCCCTGTTGAGACACACACTAACTTTCTCGCACCTTATCACCTTGGGAGCTGTGTAAAATGAGCCACTTCAATGCATCTCAAAATCTCAGATTACATGTAAATACCTTTTATATTCTAAGCGCCTATTCACTTTCATTCCTGGGCATGGCTGAGCCAGGAAGGAGCAGCTTTCATGCCTGTACTAGCTAAGGGACCACTGTGGCTTGCTCAGGCTGAGAGCACCAAGGGACAGAGTGTCTGTTAGACCACTTATTTGTGTGGTCCTAAATGAATGAAAGAGGACAAACTCTGAAACTCTGCTATGGCTTCTACCCAGCACTGCAGGAAATGGAGGAGAGGCACATAGGACAGGCATCAGGTATGCTGCTTGCTGCCTTATTATTGGGTTTAAAGGCCCTTTAAGCCAATTACATTTCTTGTGAATGGGCTCATGCTGCTTATAGCACTTAGCATCATTCATTTTCACATTACTGGGGTTGATTAAAAAAATGGCTGCTCTTTAAATAATGTACTCTTTTGAGTAAAAAGTGCACTTTTCCCTTTTATCAGGTTTGTGGGATTCATTAAAGCAAAAAAGCATTTTTTATACATATAGATTGCAATGAAACTGTGAAAAAAGCGTGAAAATTTCAAAAATAACTCGCCAAAAGCCAGTTATTACACATTACACAGCAGGCTTAGTATGTGGTAAAGCCAGCCTATGGCCCTGCTAACTTACTAGCTCCTATGTCCTTTGGCCCTGGCACCCCTGGAGGAACATCAGGCCCATCATGATGGGCAGTGAACTCTTCTTCACCTTAAAGCGGACCTTCACTCTGAATAAGAGTCTATCTTATATGTTTCCCACACTCTGTACATACAGATTGGCCACATTAAAAATCACCCTACCTGCATCTATTGCATGTTATGAGCCTTTAAACATCCAAGATGGCGGCTTATGGAAGCCGCCATCTTATCAGGCAGCCTGCAAACAGGAAGTGCCTCCTGACTGTGCTGCTCTGCATTCTGGGACTGCTGACCTTTTCCTGACCCCAGCTCTGCTCTGTCTGAGCAAAGCACAGCTATAACCCGCCTCCCTGTATCTTATCCCACTCTCCTCTCCTCAGTAAGTGTGATGCTTCTGAGTCTTGATGGCAGCGCCCGTATCCTAAATTCCTGAACACAGTTGCAGCCCAGTGGGGGAAAGAATAATAAGTTAGTGACTAAAACGTAAAATATATTAATTTTAGATGCTGGGGAACCATTTTTTAAGAGTTTGGGCTTTTCATTAAATCACGCTGAAGGTCCGGTTTAATGACCAGACGGATGGTCAGGTAATCAGATGGAGGGTATCAGCAAGCCCTTTGCCCACACGCCGGCAGGTACTTTGTCAGTCCTCCTACCCTTAACAGTGTAGGTGTGATTATTTGTGGTCAATAATTCCACCTTATTAAAAAAAAAATAGCACCTCACCTGAAGAATTCCAGCTCAAAAACCAATTGGGTGCCAAGAATTAAAAAACATTGGGACTTTGTGCCAAAGAGAATATGTATTGAGGAGGAGGAGCTTTCCATGCTGTGTTGAACACAAGCCAACAAATGGGAAGAGCTCTCCATACTTTGATAAAGAGCCAGCTAAACTTTTTTATTCCTAATAACATCCATATGGCTATTTTACAAGGAAATCGCTATTGTAAGTTGCGATAGCACAGCGATTGCTATTGCTCCTCAATGGACTTGAATTGCAATCAACAGGACAAAACCCGGAATTTTGACTATCCAGGGTTTTATTCCCTGTTCCCGGGCCATTCCGAATTGGGATGTCCCGCTGGTGAAACCTTACAGATCATTCAGATCAAATCACCTCTCCCCGGTCCTATGGCACATGCGCGGGCTCACGTCCAGTCAGAGCCATTTATAACCTGGAACCCATAGGTAAGCAGCACCACCCCCTATAAAGACTAAAATTAGTATGGGGTGCTACTCCACAGAGGCATAGTACGCATACATAGAAAAATAAATTCCAAAGAGCCTCTGGATAGCAGCACAACCCAACCAAAAATTCAACCAAAAAATCAGGGGCCTCCACCAGAATTTCTCTCCAGGGACCTCCACCATACTTAATCCAGCCCTGCTGGCCAGTCAGTGAGGGTGCTTGAAGGCGAAGGCTATATAGCATTGTTGGGAAAGATCATGGGCAGGATGTCCAAATTAAAGGTATGAGCTTTTGTATTGTAGGGGCAGATATTATAGCAGTGGTATGGCCTCCACAGCCACAATGCTGAGGATACAGCATTGGTGGCAGAACATGGGCTGGGATTTCTTAGCTGAGTGTACAGGGGGGTTGGGATCTCCATATGGACATTCTGCCCCTGTCTACAGCACACCAGAGGATTGGTGATGAACAGTTCTAAAAATGAACCAGAAATGGTTTCACTTGGTGAACACTGTCAACTCCCCCAACACTAACCCTCGGCCATACATTATTATTTAGCCATTTAACGAACCTTTGCATGCAAGTAGAAACTCAAAGCAACACCTCAAAATGTGCAGAGATACTATTTACACAGCGAAATCCCATTAACTGTATTATTCTCCAGCAAAGGTACAATATTATCATGCAATAACTTTCACTGCATGCCAGACTTTTGCCATACGGATTGCATATGTGAAAGGGCCAACATGCTAACATGGGCAGCAATTCACTTCGGATTATGGGGAGCCTTCTACAAAAGTAGTTATACTCCTGATTTAAAGCAGATCTTTCATGCTACTTCGAAGCTCTGTGCCATGGAGAACCCTGGTACACAGGGAATAGGGTCGGCCTTGGGGTAAGGATCGCCCTGTGCAAGATTTCAGGATGGAGCCCCCCAGCAACACACATGGAGAGAAAGAAAAATGAATTAAGAGAAGTGAAAAGAGAGGGGATGGTAGAAATGGGGAAGAGAAAAGATAAAATGTGAGAAGGTGATTGAACCCATGTGACAAGATGGGAGGAATATGGAAAAACGAGGGTGTGGGCATGAGATCTGTATAGGAGGAATGTAGAAAACAAGAGAGTGGAGAAGAAAGATAGAGAAAGCAAAAGAGTTGAATAGGGATAAAACAAAAGAGAAAAAAATGAGAATGCAGAGAAAGAAGGAAAAAGGCGAGAGAAGGAAAGAAGGAATAAACTGGAAAAGAGAGATGGAGGAAAGGTAAAAAACTAGGAAGATGTGAAGAAGCTGAAAAGAGGCAGAAGGCAGAAAGGAGACGAAGGAAAAGTGGGAGAAAATGTTGAAATGATGTGAAAATCGGGAAAGGATTACAGAAGGAGAGGAAAATGGAGAGATCATGATATAAAAGAGAAAGAAGAGGAAAGAGAAATTGATGAAGAAGAACAAAGGTAAAAGGGAATTATAAATATATGTGCAAAAAAGAAAGGGAAATGCTGGTATTTTGGAAAAGAGAGGTCTGCTGGTCTAGTTGAGAGCGACCACACACCCCAAAGGCCGGCCATAACAGGGACGCTAAAGAAACCTAAACTACCCCTTCATGCCATCAGTGCCCTGAATTAAAGAGATACTCACATTTTCTATCACTGCTCCGTCCAGTGGTGAACAGGAAGTAGCAGTGCAAAGCTTCATTGCAGTGCACAGCTATTTCTTGTGTCTAATCATACAAAGTTCCATTCCTTGTATTGGATCTTTAACTGTGTCCAAAACATGAAACTCAGGGGTGACTGTTAACAGGACCTTAAATAATTTTTGCTATAAGTTCTTGAAAGCACTTTCTATGTTCAGTCACGTACTGACTGACATTTCCACTTGGTTGAACAATTTTCAAAAAAAGTATGGTGGAGAGTTAACAGCTTTAACTCTCAATGTGGACACATCTGCAGCCTCCCCCCATCCTCAGACTGGCCATCCTGGGGCTTCCAGTCCAGTCTGAACTCCTGATAGAAAATGGCAATGGGACAAGTATGGACAGATGACTATAAAAGAACTCCCCAATGCTTAGCCTGCCTGGCTAAGGAAAAGGTTGAAGTACAGAGTACATTATGAGGGGCCCCCCTGCCCAACGTCTGGCTTTAAACATAATTCTACACTTAAGCACATACATTTTTTCTGTAGACAATAGAGGACTGTAAGACTAATTATTATTTAAGTTACATTAATTACACTACGGTAATGTGAGACTAACATGCCACACTGTAGATAATGTAATGAAATGCTGCTGAATGGCTTAGTTAATTTTACATTTTATACAACTGTCTGGCCATGCAGAGAGAGGCACTTGAGACATAATGTACTGAAAGTCAAATATACTGTATTTAATAATGCTGTATAAACCCCTGTGTCTGCTTGCTAAGATGCAGTTCCCTTCCTTGGAAATAGATGTGTATCCATTTGTCTTACTATGATGTTGTTATGTTTTATTAAATGCTAAATATGCATAAATCTGTGCACCCACCACAACTCCTTTATCAGCATATTGGGATGATGCTGGTATGGTATGGGGGTCTTTATTAATTCCACAACAATCTTAGACCAGGACAAAACACAGAATTTTGAGTATCTAGGGTTTTGTTTCCTGCTCCCGAGCCATCCCAAGTTGGGATGCCCCACTGTGTGAAACTTTACAGATCGCCCAGATCAACTCACCCCCCCCCCCCGGTCTTATGGCGCATGCGCGGGCTCTCGTCCAATCAGAGCAGTTTATAAACAGGAACTCCATAGGTAAGAGGCACCACCCCCTATAAGGACTAAAATCAGAAGCATAGTACACAAATAGAGAAAAATACATTTGAGAGTGTGCAGCTCTCCAAAGAGCCTCTGAATGGCAGCACAACCCAACCAAAAATTCTACCAAAAAATCAGGGGCCTCCACCAGATTTTCTGCCTAGGGACCTCCACCATAACTAATCACTCCCTGCTGGCCAGTCGGTGAGGGTGCTCAAAGGCTAAGGATATGTAGCATTGTTGAGACAGGTCATGGACCAAGGTGTCCAAATTGAAGGAATTAGGGGCAGATATTCTAGCAGGGATATGGCTTCCACAGCCACAATGCTGAGGATGTAGCATTGGTGGCAGAACATGGGCTGGGATTTGTAAGCTGATTGTACGGGGGTTGAGAGGAGACTTGGGGTTTGGGAGAAAGGGACTGAATGGGGATGTAAACAGCAGTACCCAAATTTGCCTCAAAGCAGTGTGGACCACCGGGACAATCTGCCCCGGTATACAGCTCTCCAGTGGATTGGTCATGGACATTTATAAAAATGAACCACTTGGTGATGCAAATTAACCCCCTGAACACTGTCAACCTCCCAACACTAAACCTCTGCCATACATTATTATTTAGCCATTTAACGAATCTTTGAATGTAAGTAGGAACTCAAAGCAACACCTCAAAATGTGCAGAGATACTATTTACACAGTGAAATCCCATTAACTGTATTATTTTCCAGCAAAGGCACAATATTATCATGCTTTTAAGGCCAATATATTGCAGTCATACTGTGGTGTTCAATTATATTCTGCCTAACATCGCTCAATGCTAATAAGTAGCTTTCCAAAGACGGGGAGGCCGATTCATTAATAGCGCTAGGTAGCGACAGATGAGCGCCAGTAGCGTGATTTTCACAGCGCCAGCTAGTATTCGCTGTGCTTGGCCGGGGTTTGCTTGTTGACAGCGACTCAGTCGGTGTGCGGTAATGTTGAATACGGGGTTAGGGGTCGCTGTTTCACAGGTTCCGCGTTGTATGGGTGCGCCTGACAGCGAATGGCCAGAGCGAACGGCTTTGCTGCAGATTCATTAACAAATCACGCTCTAAAATTTCTCGCGCTGTGAATTCCTTGTTTAAACCCCAGAGCGCTGGCGGCGATGTGTGTAAAGTAGTTTCTAACCCCCAAACAACCTTTTTTTTTTATATGTAAAAATTATACAAGTTTTTCTAAACATTTTGTAATATGAATACATGAATATCAGACCTGTAATATCAATTCTGCACAATTTTTTTTTTTTTTACTTAAAAAAAATTCCTAACATTGCAGAAGTGGTCACAGAATTTTTGACATTAAAAAAAAACAAAAAAACATTAATAGCAATTAATTATGATTATTTAAAGATTGCTCCATTGAAATGCATTGGACCACGCCAGGGAGCGCCAGGTCATACCTGTCGCTGTGATGGGATTAGCAGCGGCGCTGTTCCTTGCAGTCGGCTACATGATGAATCCCGCGCTAGCTGATGCTCTCGCCGGCGCTAGCCTAATTTAGCGTGATAAATGCGTCATTGTGACCGCCGCCGGGCGTACTTGATTCGGTAGCGCCGTTAGCTGGCGGTACCTGGCACTCGTCAGACACTACCTGGCGCTAGCCCTTGATAAATAAGGCCGTAAGGCCCTTATTTATGAAGGAATAGCGACAGGTAGCGACTGGTGAGCGGCCGGTAATGACGGGCCCCGCCACGAGAACGCCGGCTCCCCACCACAATCACACATTTATCAAGCCAATCCTGCTTAGCGACTGAGATAGCGCCATATAGCGACTCATTCATCATTATTCAAGCCTCAGCCCACAGCGCCAGCGTCCGACCTTGAACAGCGACAGGTATGACCTCTCGCTACCTGGCGCGCTCCAATGCATTTCAATGGAACAATCTTTAAATATTAATATTTGTTATTAATGTTTTTTTTTTTTTTTTTTTAAATGTGAAAAATTCTGTGACCACTTCTGCCATTTTAGATTAAAAAAAAAATGTACAGAATTGATATTACAGGTCTGATATTAATGTATTCATATTACTAAATTATTTTATTTTTTTGGGTTTCCAAAAATATGGTGGTTTGGGGGTTAAAAAACTACTTTTAACACATCGCCTCCAGCGCTCTGGGGTTTAAACATGCATTTCACAGCGCTTGAATTTTTTGAGCGTGATTTTTTGATGAATATGGTGGAAGCCGGTCGCTCTGACCAGTCACTATCATGCGCACCCATACATCGTGGAACCTGTCAAATAGCGACTCGTAACCTTGTATTCAACATTACGCCACACCGACTGAGTCGCTGTCAACAACCGAACAACAGCAGAGCACAGCGACTACTAGCGGGCGCCGTGAAAATACCGCTACAGTCGCTCAACTGTCGCTACATGTCGCTATTAATAAATCAGCCTCTATGTAAGGGGCCGGCCATATAGGCTTATATGTATGAACATATAGGGGATGCAAACATGAGCACTATAAGGACTACTCACTGCTGGAAACTGCAGCTCCATTTTAACATTTCTGAACAGTTAATTTGAAAAAATAGTTAACATTACATCAGAATTCCTTTTAGTATTTTCATAGGGTACATTCCAATATATTTGATTAGTAATTTGTGTTGGCAATGCATGAGTCAGTGTTGACCTTTAAAATATTGAGTATTATTCATATTTGGCCATTTAAGATATACAACTGATGTAGGTTCTGCCAAAATGGATCTACACATTGCATAGTGCCATCAATAAAATCACAACAGTGACAATAAGTCACAGCTACGAGATGAGTACATTGATCTGTAGCAGCCCAAATGTAGTCGTTTTTTTGTTTGTGATAATACCTTCTATTACCTTAGTCATAGTGTTATATGTATGGTCTGCTTTTTGCATTTCTCCAAGTTTGCATGTATCGTAACTAAGTATTGTGTCAACATTTTTTCATAGTTACATTGTTAATACGGTTAAAAAAGACATATGTCCATCAAGTTCAACCAAGGATGTTGGGGTAGGGGGAAGTTATTTTTTATTTTATTGTTTGTTTTTTATTTTTTTACTGATAACAGCTAATAGTAACTGTTAATGTTTTTTTCTTTTAAATAAGCATCTAATCCTTAAAGCTGTCAGTAATTGATGCTGTAGCAAGCTTCTGTGGGAGGCTATTCTACAGTTTTATAGTTTTTATGGTCCGTCTCTGGAGATTGAATTTCTTTTTTTCCAGTCGAACGGAATGCCCCCTTGTCTTTAGAGAGGATTTTACCTGAAATAATGTTTCCTCATATTTTTTGTATTGCCCATTTATATACTTGTATTTAGACAAGTTAATTGTCTCCTCTTTAAACTGAACAGGTTTAATTCTCATAATCTTTACTCATAACTAAGATCCTTCACTCCTCCTATTAGTTTGGTGTTTCTCCTCTGCACCCTTTCCATAGTCAGAGCGTCCTGACTAAGAGGCAAAATGACATCTCTATCTCACGATTCCAGGCCGCCTTTCATGCATGATAATATCTTGGTGGCCTTGGAAGCAGCTGCTTGACATTGCATACTGTTATTTATCCTGTGATCTACCAGCACCCCCAGATCCTTCTCAACAAGTGATTCTCCCAGTTTTAGTCCCCCGAGGACATATGTGGACTTCAGGTTATTAGACTTTACCATTCTCCACATTGAACATCGTTTGCCATGTGGATGCCCAGACACTCAACGTGTCTAAGTCAGCTTGAAGCCTTTTAACATCTTCAGTAGACTGCACTGTGCTACATATCTTTGTGTCATCTGCAAAAATAGAGACAGTGCTCCTAATTCCATCTTCTATGTCGTTTATAAACAAGTTGAATAATAGCGGGTCCAGCATTGAACCCTGGGGTACACCACTTACAACCGGTAACCATTCAGAGTACTTATCATTAACCACAACTCTCTGCACACGATCCTTCAGCCAGTTTTCAATCCAGTTACAAACTGTGTTTACTAATCCTGAAGATCTCAATTTCCCCAATAAGCGTCTATGGGGGACAGTGTCAAATGCTTTGGTAAATCCAGAAAAGCTATATCTATAGCCACCCCTCTGTCCAGGCTTCTACTCACCTCTTCAAAGAAGCCAATCAGGTTAGTCTAACAACTTCTGCCCTTAGTAAAACAGTGCTGGTTGTCATTTATGCAGTCCCTTAATAGCCCCTCAAGTCCTTTTTAAAAATGGGCACCACATTTGCCTTGCGCCAGTCCCTTGGCACTATACCAGTTGTTAGTGAGTCTTTAAAGATCAAGATCAGAGGTGATGAGATAACTGAGCTGAGTTCTTTAAGAACTCTTGGGTGAAGTCCATCTGGTCCTGCAGTCTGGACGTTTAGCTTGTTAAGTATTATACTTGGGCTATTGCTATCAGTGACATCTCCTGTGTTGGCTCCTTCCTCCAATTTTACCAATATTTCTGTTTAACTTATTTCTTTCTTACATGCTTTATTCACAAATGTATACGTTACAGCTGAGAATCAGCTGAAAGTCACTTTTTTTTTAATTAATCAAAATAGGAGATCAAGCACCACTCTTGCGTTCTTCTGTTGTCCCTGGCGTGTTTCATCATATTAGGCTCCCTCATGGGAACCAGAATGGTTTGACGTGAACCAAAACTCAGGATTTTGTCTATCCTGGGTTTTTGGTCCTTGCTCCACAGGCACCCTCATTCGGGATGCCCCACTGTCTGAAACCTCCCAGGTCGACCACTCCAACTAATTTTTACCTGGTCCTATGGCGCATGCATGGCCTCTTGTCCAATCTGTGCACTTAGCTGCTCTGACAGAATCTTCATCTTCATCTAGGCTCATCTAAGCGCCTGCCTTTAGCCGAGTCTAGCTGAGCCAAGCTGAGCCACATCTCCACTACCCTCTAACAGGGAGTGTAACCACACCAGGCATTGGGAGTGGCCACTGCGGTCCTTCAAAGTGTATAGCAGAAAGTGGCCTCTGCTCGTGCTTGTGCCCTTGGATTAGAGAAAAGGTGAGTTTATTGGGTGACCTGGGGGTTTTACACAGTGGGACAGAATCTGGAGTCTCATATACTTTTGGTCCACTTTAAAGTATCCTGTACAAAGGGGATATCATTTTCGTGTCATTTGCTTTTTAAGTTAGACAACAATGGAGGAGGGGTACCCCATATAGTGGATGAGTATTTAGGCAAGGGGTGGCCATTGTGGCTCAGGAAGCACTGCACTTTTCCTTCCCCATAAATTTCAGTAGGAAGGAGGAAGCTGACACATCTCTTCTCCACTCACACCCACATGTCTAATTCAATAACCCAATACAAAAGCACAAGAAGAAAAATATATATTTTTCCTTGGTACAGGATACATTATCGCCCTTCCGGATCCCCTGAGGAAGCCCAATACGATGAACTGCATTGTGCATATCAAATAGAAGAAAATGAAAGTGAGGACTGATCTCATGTCTTTCTTGGTAGATTGCAAAAAAATGAAGGAGTGAATAAGGGGTAAAGAAAGAGCTGGTGGGAGGAGTTGAGGAATTTGCATAAAACTGGAGCATCAATACAATATTACCTACAACCAAAAGATGAATTTTGAAGGGAAATTTCACATCTGTTGAGTTTGTGATCTGACCGCAAATCCAACCTTCCTGGCAGCATAAGGCACCCTGGCTTACCAGACAATGCTCCTGTGTGCTTGAGGCCGGGTTACTCTATGATCTCCCTGCATTTCCAGTTTCCAGCTTTGAGATGGGCGAGTAGTATATGACCAAGGTCAGGCTTTTTTTTCAAATTTTGCAACTTGCACTAAAGCTGAAGCTGGGACCTTCAGTGACAGTCACCCAATTCCCTGCAGCAATGTGACTGTACTGGCCTCTCACTCAAATTTACAGCTGTCATGCAGTGCCCAACTCCCATCAGCTTTAGGTGAGATTTGTGGCGATCAGGTGAGTTGTTCTATTATTTTAACCACCAATCAGCTATACATACTTGACGAAGGCTGTCAAAGGACCAGCCAGAGCCAGTAATTGGGATAACCATCTGCCCTGCAGCAAATGCTAATTTTGTTAAAAAAGGGGCGTTGATCCGCGTTAAAGGGTAATTCCACTTAATATGGCATTTTAAAAAGTCAGCATTATTGTGTGGCAAATTGGTGTCTTCAGCTTAGCTTATCTGTTATTTTTTCATTTTTTATTTGTTATAAAAGAACAGCTTTCCATATGTTTCCAATGTGTTTACATTAGCTAATTACACCAAAGTGGTGATTTCGAGTACATATGATAGACTTCCTCACTCTAGCTTGCTAATTATCTGATTGGCTAAGGCATGGGTGACTGGTTCTGCTTCTTCAGTTTGGAACGATCACAGTCTTGAGTTCCAGTAGCAAGGATTAACGCTTGGAAACTCAGCCAGATAAGTCATTAGGCTGCTTAGACTTAGCCAAAGCTGCTAAAGAGTTCACCTGTTATATTGGAAGAATTGTGGAACTTGTAGTCCATGTGTTTTACTCAAGGCCATGAAAACCGCTCCCACTGTAGCAAAACAGAGCCCTGGGAATATAAGAAACATTGAAACGGCATGCTGATAGGTAAATCTCAGGCCTGGGAGCACAATCCTAACACAAATGTATATTTTACGTTCCAGAAGAGAAAACAATAAGGTAGAACACCAAAAACAAGCCAAAAAGGGAGTTGTGTATATATTATTGTGTGCCAATATGATGTTCTATCTGATCTACATTTCTTCACATGTTTTCTTATGTTAGAAAATGTGTATTTTATGGAAGCAGTTCTCACTATCTGTAATATGTTGCCATTGGCAACGTACACCAAGAAGAGAGAGGTGAGCCCTATATATATATGCTATAGCTTCTACTGAGGTGAGGGAGCTCAATCAACCTTACACATACCCAGCAGCAGTTTCTGTGTGTACTAAAATGCTATAGTAGAATGCATACAGTTCAAAAGAACTAGGTATGAACCCGGCCTTACTCACCCCCTAATTCCTTTCAAACACTCCCTGACAAAAGCTCAAATAAAAGGGGCGATAAAGGCTGCATAAATCAATATCGAGATATAGAGAAGAGAAATAAAGAGGCCGATTCATTAATAGCGCCAGGTAGCGACAGATGAGCGACTGTAGCGTGATTTTTTCAGCGCCAGCCAGTATTCGCTGTGCTTGGCCGGCATTAGCTTGATGACAGCGACTCAGTCGGTGTGCGGTAATGTTGAATACGGGCTGGGGGGTCGCTGTTTCACAGGTCCAGCGTTGTATGTGAGCGCCTGACAACGAATGGCCAGAGCGAACGGCTAGCTTCATATTCATCAACAAATCACGCTCCGAATGTACTGTCGCTGTCCATTCCTTGTTTAAACCCCAGAGCGCTGGCGGCGATGTGTATTAACTAGTTTTTAACCCCTAAACAACCATATTTTTTGAATGTAACATTATACATGTTTTTAGAATCATTTTGTTATATGAATACATTAATCTCAGACCTGTTAGATCAATTCTGCACATATTTTTTTTAATTTTTTTTTTTGACTTAAAAATAAATCCTAACATTGCAGAAGTGGTCTCCGATTTTTTGACATTAAAAAAATTAAAAAAAAAAAATAATACCAATTAATTATGAATAATTATAGATTGCTCCATTGAAATGCATTGGACATCGCCAGGGAGCGACAGCTCATACCTGGCGCTGTGAGGGAATTTGCAGCGGCGCTGTTCGGTCCAGGCGGCTTCATGATGAATGCCGCGCTAGCCGTCGCTCTCGCCGGCGCTAGCCTCACTTTGCTTGATAAATGCGTCATTGTGACCGCCGCCGGGCGTACTTGAGTCGGTAGTCGCCGTTAGCTGCCGCTACCTGGCGCTCGTCAGACACTACCTGGCGCTATCGCTTGATGAATAAGGGCACAATACTTCCAGAGACTCACCGTTTACTAGTCACTGCAAAGAGGCTATTGCCATGGTGCCATACCTGGAGGAGCTGCACTGACCCAAACACAGAGCCTTACTGAGCCTATAGAGACTGACCCGTGTCCACAGCCAGGAGATGGAGATGGAGCAGCACAGACAGGCATACAAGAGCCGACTGTGAGCAGGGGGCCCTGAAGGATGAGGCCTACTTCCTGCTACACTGCGGCAAAAATGCATTAGGGCAACTTACTTCCAGATATTCTCCACTCTCATCACTTCTCAGGACCTTTATAGAGGAGGAAATAAACATCCTGGGGGAGAAGAAGCCCACTCTGGAAATAGCTGCTCAATATGTCTGTACCTGCCACCGACTGAGAGGACAATTAGACGCCATGGACTGTTACACCCCTTTACTGTCCCCTATATGTCTCCACCTGCCACCATCTGAGAAGAACATGACACACCATGCACCCATTTTGCCCCATTTAAATCCCACATCCACCCCCACCACCACCACCAAATAGACTATTCATTTTTGCCTTGGCAATGCAATTTTTTGGGGGGTGGATGCAAATAAACCTTTTTTTTTAAATAGATGGATAGATTGAGGGGCACTGGATATTTAGATAGATAGATAGATAGATAGATAGATAGATAGATAGATAGATAGATACAGGATTGCTGTGGTTTTGCATGCGTATGTACCCTCTTGCGATTTAATAGAAGCCTTTTTGCGAGCGTATTTTTTTCCGGGAAATTTCGCTTTGTGTACGCCCAAACAAGTAAATTCCCACAAAAAGTACCAAATTGAGTTATTCTGAGCCTATTTTTCACAGGAAAAAAAAACAGGCAAAAACATTTTTTTGGGGGATGCCATTCCCACCAGGCAAAACCTTGAGAGAGTGGCTGTCTTAGCACGGGCGAAGTTGTTAAAGCTCATGCCATCCATGCTGGCATTCGTTTTACATAACAAATATTACAAAAAAGTGTTGGACCATTTTGCCTAGTTTTAATGAATGATGCTTAACTAAACAGGTGTTACCATCATGTGTGTACGCACTTACGTGATCTGCTGAGGCGCATCACGCTGCTGGACCATTATGACGCATGTTTGCCGCTTCACACCATGCAAATGGGGGACAGGTGACAAAGTGTTCGTAAGAGCGAAGGCATAGAAGCCAAGGCACTTGGAGTGGCACACAGTAAAGCCAGGGGCCTGACAGGGTTGGGGTGAGATTCGTAGTGCAAACATATGGCGACCACAACCCTGAGTGCCTGTTGAAGGTCTACATGTGAAACAGGCTGCCACCATTAGTGTGCCACACCACATGTGCCTAAGTGAACATGCCGTCAGTCATACGCTCAGGGCACGGTAACATGTACCACCCTTGCCTGTTTCTCAGGGATGGTGGAGGGCTCAGATGTGTGTATGTCGAGGGGTATGGGACATTTTTGCAGGATGAGACAAGAGCAAGGCCATAGACCTTCCAATCCTCCAGTATTGGCAGCCTGGAGAGCTGTGTCTGCCAGTTTACCTAGGTGCATGAGAACGTTTCGGAGATGTCTATGCACATGCTGTTTTGGAGTAGTGACATGCGCCTACTCAGTGCTGCATATGCACATACTGGCGAGGTCACTCACCAGTCAAATTGGGTAGCCTAATACATGCACTGGCCTGCTGCATATGGAAGAGATGTGAGACACAGGTATTTAAAGGGGAAACATTGCTATGAGAATTGTCATGCCATAATCAGGGAAGGTTAGTGTGCATGTGTAGCTAACACGATTGTAGCATTGGTTGAACTTCAAAAGAGGGAAGAGGCCCCAGATGAGGCAATTTTTCTGCTAGAACTTCCCAGATAAGAGGCTGGTCCAGATAATTGCCCATTTATGCAGAGATGTGTTATGTAATTGTGCTTCCCTTCCCTAGCATTGGAGTTCTGGCAGAGAATCAAGCCCAGAGGGAGCAGAAGGGTCTGACCAGTGCAGGGTGTGGCTTTGACGGTGGAAACCCCCATAAAAGTCCCCTCCCCGGCTGCTTGGACGCAAAGGTTGTGGTGAACCTAGAAATGGTGGAAGGTTTCCATCTGCTTTAATGCAGGGTGCAGAGGGGAATGCTGGGGTGGGGGTAGGTGGCGGCAACCACTAGGGGGGAGCAGGTAAGAATAAGGAAGAAGAAGGTTAGTCTCACTGAGGACACACACTACATGGGATGCTGCAAAAGGAACCAGGAGAAACAGGGAGAAGAAAGTGGCACTGGGGACACATACTACATGGGGTGCCCCAAAAGGAACAAGGAGAAACTGGGAGAAGAAAGTGGCACTGGGGACACATACTACATGGGGTGCCCCAAAAGGAACCAGGAGAAACTGGGAGAAGAAAGTGACACTGAGGACACATACTACCTGGGGTGCCCCAAAAGGAACCAGGAGAAACAGGGAGAAGAAAGTGACACTGGGGACACACACTACATGGGTTGCTGCAAAAGGAACCAGGTGAAATAGGGAGAAGAAAGTGACACAGGGGACACTTACTACATGGGATGCCCCAAAAGGAACCAGGAGAAATAGGGAGAAGAAAGTGACACTGGGGACACATACTACATGGGATGCCCCAAAAGGAACCAGGAGAAACTGGTCAGTGACACTAAGGACACACACTACATGGGATGGCCAAAAAGGAACCAGGTGGGAGAAGGTGCGTCACACTGTGGGGGGTGCACAGAAACATAGGATGACCCACAGAACAACAGGAACCAAGGACTCCGCCACAACATACGTCCAAAAACAGGTACAAACTCGGCTTAAGATAATAGTTCGCTGGCGAAATATCTAATTGCTTGGCTAAAACGAAAGCTTATGCGAAAAACTTGGACGCGGCTGAGAATAATATGAGTGCTCTGCAAGTCTTTTTCCGAGCAGAACAGAGCAATCATGTTAAGCTTAGAATCAGGTTTTATAAAAAGATAAGTAAATAGATAGATATAGGGCTGATAGATAAAAAAATATTTAGATAGACTAGACAGCCACTATGGGGTTTATTTAAGAAGCACTAGTGCCATGTGGTGCCAGATGACCATCAGGTTAATGCCAGGTCCCAGTGTAAAAGGTGTATTTACACTCAGCCAACACTGAGTTCCCTACAGCGCCACATAAGACCAGATACTCACCATGCACTGTGTGGTAGGGGTGTCAGAAAAATTTGATTCGCTCAAGTATCGCAATATTTCATTCAACGATACTGAATCGATTTTTTCCTGCCTAGTATCAATTCTGACTCCGCCCCCACTACAGTAATAAGAAAAGTAAAAAAATCACTCACCTGGCCCCTTATTCTATCCGGCCGGCTCTCCTCTTCACCCAGGGGGGGGTCCGATCCCCCCGGGGGCTCATCAATCTTCAGGAGAGAGCCTGACAGGCCCTCTCCCCCTCCTTTCCCGACGGGCGCCACCATTTTTACTTACTTTGGGGGCGGAGTTAATGGCATCACCATGCGGGCGTCATCCTGGCTCCGGGCGTTGCAGCTGTCAGATGCAGTGTTCGCTGGGGACAGGAGGAGGCATGCAGGAGATCCTCTGATCTCCTGCCTCTCCTTCCCCTCTCCAGCGATCGCGGTTTCTGTCATCGGATCGGCGAGGGACACAAGAGCTGACAATCGGAGGTGAGTAAAGAAATTTTTTTTTAATAAAGACATTTTTTCCGATTTATTTTATTATTATTTTTATTTACTGTTAACCCTTTGTGAACTGGTAACAGGTCCATGAGACCCCTATACCAGTTCACAGGGCTGGGGGCTGGCAAGTCACCTGCGGCTAGTGGGTGACTTGCCATTAACCCTCAGCTCCCCAATTACCTGCCTCCCCAAAGCCCAGCCCAGGGGGGGCAGAAGGGCCCGGGCCCACAGAAGCTATGTGGGCTTGTGCCAGCAGGCGCACCAAAGCTGTCCCCGCGCCCTGTTCTACAAGCCCTGCATAGCTGGGTAGGGGGGACCCCATGTCATTTTGTGGGGGATTTTTAAGGGTTTTTAACTTAAATTCCAATAAAAATGGGGTTCCCCCCCCCCCCGGGAAGGGGGACTCTATATCAAATTTCTTTTTAATAAAAAATATTCAGTTTAAAAAAAAAAATCGCATTATATTGTCTTTGAGACAGAATCGGGATATATCGGGATATATCGTATCGTCTTACGTGTAACGCGATACGTATCGTATCGCCAGATTCTTGCCAATTTACACCCCTACTGTGTGGCCTTATCCCATGGATTTCAATGTATGGGTGTCATTTTTTTTACTTTTTTTTTTTTTTTAGGCTGGTGCATGTTCCACGGGATCTGTGGTCTTTTTGGAATTGTTTTGGTATGCATTTTTTGGACTTTTATGTTAGGCTGCAAACGTGATTTGGGCCATGCAAAACCTGTCTTTCAAGTGCAATTCCTATTTGTTACATTTTTATTGTGCTGCCATCACCTTTAAAAATAAAAAACGGGGATCGCAACAGGCGCTGTATGCCTGGAAACCCCTTTTGACAGCGCTCGTAAGGCGCTGTGTATTTTATTGATGAATTTGTACATTTTCTTGCGCTCCTGGGCAGCGCTAGGAGTTGCTAGCGCATCAGCTGTTTTCAGCCCTGCGCTAGCGCCCAGCGGCCGGATGGAAGTGAGCAACCGCAGAGCACTGCCTGTCTCCAGGCAGTTCTGCAGTGAGGGCGCAGAGAGCGCCTAACAAGAGACGTTCGTCTAGCACCCGTTGGCCAAATAAGCAAATAAGGCTCTGAATAGATACATAGATTGGATAGACAGACATGTAGATGTGGAATAATAGGTAGAGTGGCTATATATGATAGATAGATAGATAGATAGATAGATAGATAGATAGATAGATAGATAGATAGACAGACAGACAGACAGACAGACAGACAGACAGACAGACAGACAGATAGATAGATAGATAGATAGATTCTTTAGATATAAGGGGGGCAAGCTCTTCAAGAGATTTTCCCATAAAGGCACATGGTTTGCTTCTCTTTGTACTTGAGTTGCTAAAAAGTACATTATATGCAAAGAATCAATAATTCTTATATGCAAACTATGCTGTGTCTGTGAGGAGTATCATGTAAGTGCCGGGAGAAACTGCAAGCAAGTGTGACCTAAGAACTGCTGCTCCAAGCAAAGGGTGATGAAACCATATATTGATTTCATTTCTAAGAAGTTTCTTTTTGGTCAATAATAAACTGGTCATGCTATTATTTTGAAAAGCTTTTGGCTTTACAGCATTTTTAATGTTTAGGCTGATTGTTCCAGGGTCATTGGTAGACAGATAAATAGATGAATATTGATTACAGTAAAATACAGGAGAAAAGATAGATGATAATGATAATAGTACGATAGTTAGAGTGGTAGGTTAATGAATATTGATAATAGTGAAATAGATATAATAGAAAATAGTAAGGCAAATAGATAGATAGATAGATAGATAGATAGATAGATAGATAGATAGATAATAGATACGTAGACAGACAAAGAACATATAGATGGATACATAGACAGACAAGACACAAATAATTCAATAGACACTGGGTAAGTATATACATAAATAGATAGATAGATAGATAGATAGATAGATAGATAGATAGATAGATAGATAAATTCTATAGATATAAGAGGGGGCAAGCTCTCCAAGAGATTTTCCCATAAAGGCATATGGTTACTAAAAAGTACATTATATGCAAAGAATCAATAGTTCTTACATGAGCTCATAATGCAAACTATACTGTGTCTGTGAGGAGTATCATGTGAGTGCCGGGATAAACTGCAAGCAAGTGTGACCTAAGAACTGCTGCTCCAAGCAAAGGGTGATGAAACCATATATTGATTTCATTTCTAAGAAGTTTCTTTTTGGTCAATAATAAACTGGTCATGCTATTATTTGGAAAAGCCTTTTAGCTTCACAACATTATTAATGTTTAAATATTGCTAACAGTAAAATACAGGAGAAAGGGTAAATGGGTTCATAAATGATACATGATAACAGTAAGATAGAGATAGATAGATAGATAGATAGATAGATAGATAGATAGATAGATAGATAGATAGATAATAGTAAAATACAGATACAGGGAGGATAGATTGATGAATATTGATAATAGTCAAACAGATATAATAGAAAAAAGTAAAACAAGAAGATAGATAGAGAGATAGATAGATAGATAGATAGATAGATAGATAGATAGGTAGATAGATAGATAGATAGATGGAATAGATAGAATAGTAAGATAAAGAGATGGATAGATAGGAGAATTGAATTTAGGGCAAGTGTATTGTGTAAGCCCATTGTTAATGTAATGTAAATGTCACTACATTTGAACGGGCCCCATTGTTCATAGAAACATTTTTTCCATTTTTCCTGTATTAACTCCAAATCAACAAGGGATCAATGGTGTTTCTCTCAGTATCTGAGGCCATGTGAGCACAAATCAAAATTTTTAGGTGGCGAAACAAGAATGTTAGGGCTCTCTTACTCCCATGGGCCCCATGCAGTCACTTACTCTGCCCCCTGTAGTTATTCCCCTGGCCAGTGTGTTTAACCTTCTGTTTTCCCCTTTTAATAAAAGGAGCTTTTGGGTTTAATGGAGCAGACTGCTTATTCTTACTGCCCCGTCACCCTGTGTGCCAGGACCCTATACACTGCACTGTGTCTTGAGCTGTCCCTACTAATGGAGACACATTGTGGATGTTTTATACATTTTTTCTATTTCACAGAGGCTGTGAGGGGGTTAATGTCTATATGTGTAAGCACTGTGTGTTCCAACCTGTGGCCTGTGCACACATTTGATTGATTTGTTTTCTGATTGGATCCGGAAATTTAAAAACCTATTGAAGGGGCTAAGGGCTGTGAAACAAAAAGGGTTTTAGCTCTGTTTAATCAACCCTGTTTCACCCAAACAGACCATCACCAAAAGGTCTAACAATGGATCTGAGTGCAGATTTAGGTCCCATAACCCCCAGTTAAAGCATTCAATGATAAATGGAAACCAGTTAGGGGGTACCCCTAGATGGATTACCTGGGATGAATGTCTACAAGCAGCACCAGGGTTTGCATGGTGATAATGTCTATCCTCCTGCAATGGAATCGTGCCACTTTCAGCACTTTTAAGTAAGTGAAGCACAAGATCACCAGTGACAGCATGAAACTGGCAGCATGAAAGACAATGGTGAAGGCCATGAAGCGCTTTCTCTCAGGCGGGTGGTGCACATGGAGGGTGCAGGAGGCATACATGCTGCTATAGTCTAACCAGGAGAGGAAGAGGGAGACCAGGGGGAAGGTGAGGGAGTGCAGCCAGCTGTAGCCCATCATGATGGCAGCATCCTTGTACCTCATCTTGCTGCTGTAGCTCAGGGGGAAGACCACAGCGATCCATTTGTCTATGCTGAGAGCTGCCATGCTCAGCATGGTGTTACAAGTCAGAAAAGTTTCCAGGAAACCCAAAGCCTTACACAGGCAGTCATTGAAGGGCTGCTGATGGGTGAGCATTGCCAGGAAAGTGGAGGGCATGTTGAGCACAGTCAGGAGAAGGTTGCAGAGGGAAAGGTTGACCAGAAAGATGCCAGACACTTGTTTCCTGATCTCTGCGCTGTACAAGAAGCATATCAGCACCAGCAAATTGGCCAACAGGGAAACCACAAACACTACTATGAGCAGGAGGGCAAGCAGAATCTCTGCCAAGTGCATCTCTCAGAAAATATCCATCAGCACCTGAATGAAATCCAGAGAGTCTCTTCTACATGCTGGTGACCCTAGTTCTTGATTTGAGAGCAAAAAAAACTGTGCCGCTCTACTTGATATTTTCTTCAATCCAGGAGCATATGAAAAGGAATCAGTGAAACCAATCTGTATAGGACGTTGGCCAAGGTCGCAAAATCATTAACACTATAAAGGTAACTAGCAGCACAACTCTCTCTGAGGGGTCCTGCAGCTCGGTCTAATATCTTACCTAATAGTTGGAATGAGCAACAGTCTGTATAGAGAGCTGTCCGAGGTCCCAAAAGAATCTCTATAAAAGCACTCAGCTGCACTACGGCATTACTTAATATTTTCTTGAATTCAGGAGTACAAAATACTGTATAGAAAGTCTTGAAAACTTTGATGCAATAAAGTTACCAAGCAGTGTTACTCTCTATTAAGGTTAGATTCTATTAGATTACTTTATCTCTGCACAATATGTTTCTCCATAAAGGAGGTCGTCAGAAGGGATTGACAATGCAAGTCTATATAGGGAACTAGACTTCAACTATGCAATAAAGGCACTCGGCAACACTATGCTCTACAAGGTCCAGAGTCTGTATCCAGCAGCACTATTCTCTATAAGGTCCAAAATCTGTATCCAGCAGCAATAATCTATATAGGGTCCAGAGTCTGTATCCAGCAGCACTATTCTATATAGGGTCCAGAGTCTGTATCCAGCACCCCTTTTTCTGTAAAGTCAAGTATTTCCTACAGCACTATTCTTTAGGGGTTTCAGAGCTTGAATAACTTTCATAAGGTTCAGTACTTGAATCCAACAGCACTATTTTCTATATTGTCCAGAGAATAAATCCAGCAGCAGTATGTTCTATAATGTCCAGAGTCTGAATCCAGATCAGTAACAGTATATTCTATAATGTCCAGAGTCTAAATCCAGATCAGCAACAGTATATTCTATAATGTCCAGAGTCTAAATCCAACAGCACTTTTATGCATTCCACCCAGTGATTAAATCCAGCAGCACTATCCTTAGGAATTCTAGCTCTTGAATCCAGTAACACTATGTTCTATAATGTCCAGCGAAATAATCAAGCAGCACTATGTTTTAATGTCCAGAGACTAAATCCAGTAGCACTATTAATGTATAAGGTCCAGAGCTTAAATGCAGCGGCACTATTATGTATAAGGTCCAGAGTTTAATCCAGCAGCAGTATCATGTATAAAGCTCAGAGTTTAAATCCAGCAGCACTACTTTCTATTGGCTTCAAAATCTGAATTGTGTATGATGAAAGCTCTATTCTTCTAGCCGCCCCAGTTCCTGAACCCATGAGCAGTGTCCTCCATGCAAGGTCCTGAATCCAGCAGGGCAAATGGAATTGCCGGCACCGCCGCTATAGAGTAGAGGGAGCTGTCCAGGGTGCTGGAGAGAGCTAGGCGTGCTGCTGGCGCTGCTCCAGCTCACACAAAGCCTTTCATCCCTCTAACTGCTGTTGCTTGTGTCTTCCTCCTTCTGCTGGGCATGGTAGTGCACCGGAATCCCTCAGTCACCCAGCCCACTACTCCAGCTGCTGCTGTTCCAGCGCTCCGATGCTGTGTGAAGCTAAGGGGCTCACCTCCTCTACCCAGCCTAGAGTTCCCCTCCTCATGCCAGGGCAGCACACCATAGGGGGCATATGTGTGTGGGGATTAAACAGAAGCTGCCATTGTGGAAATGAGGTTGGTCAAAAATTACATTTATTAAAGGGAAAGTAAGGGTTTCTTAAAAAAAAAAACTCCCAACCACCCCAAATGTCTTGGAACTGCTTTCTGTCAATGGACCACTGAGCTTGCAATCACTGATCTGGGGGTGTTTGCAACCCTGATTGGGCGAGGGCTGTATGGAATAATGGATTAATCAATCAGAATTGTTTTATATTGCATACATAGAAGTATTTCTTTGACACATCCCACTTTAATTAACACTACTCTCTGCACTGCAAATAGACCCTTGAGCTTGCAATCACTGATCCTGGGCAGGCAGACAGCAGCCCTGTTGGGGTGGGGGTCCAGCTGTAGGGATTAAACAATCACAATCATATTGTTTTTATATTGAATACATAGACATTTTATTAGACGGGCACCAGCTTTATTAACACCGGGGGTGCACCTGTAATGAGGCCATGTGAGACGGCACTGCAGGGGGGTGCTAATTACTGCACTTGTCTATTTTTCCATCTCATAAGTGGTTCAGAGGGACTTTGGGGGCACCTCTCCACAATGTCATGGTTTTATAGTCAATCATTGGTGGCTCAGCAGCCATGGCCCTGATCTCTACCCCCTGCATCAAGTCCCCACCACTTCCATCATAGGAAGAAGCCAGGAGTGGCACACTGCTTTATTAAGGAGTGGAGCGTAATGCCCTTGGGGGCCCATTCTATAGTTTGCCTTAGGCAGCATAGAGGCTAGGTTGCCCCCTGATTAACACTACTCACTGCCCTGCCACTGGACTGCAGAGCTTTCTATCACTGATCTGAGGGGGTTGGGAAATATAGTTTTTAGGCATGATTAAGCTGTTGCTACTTATTACCTGCACATATCCAAACCAGAACAATGCTGCATCCTGGTCTTGTGCAAGTCATTGCCCAGATAGACATTGCAACAAGAATAGGACTAATGGCTGAATGGGTCCTACAGTATTTACAGCAGGACATTGGCTGATCGAGTCTATAGGTGCCCTGAGCATGGCTTCAATGATGAATGGATTCTAAATGTGGAGCTCCAGCATTTGTCAGGTCACACATAGACCTGATCAGCCAGTGACTTGCTGTAAATACTGTAAGGTCAAATTGGTCTTATCTTTAGCAAAGTGTCCATATGCTGTGTTCAGCCAACAATCAGCTCATTTATAGCTCAATAATTATATGTGCTGTTAACCTCCAGGATCTTTGGGCACTACACACAGCCCGGACACATGGGGAATTTAAATTACTTTCACTTTTATCAAACTTAAGCAGACTTCCATCAGCATTACATACAGTGACACCCAGTTCCTCACAAAAGGCTTATTTCACAGGATTCCAATTTACATGGCCTCTCAGCCCTACTCACAGTTTACATCAAGGAACACTTCACCTCAGGACACCTTGATGTTCCCTTATCTATTATTTCGGCTCCTTCCTTACAACAGTTCCTTTGGGAGTTTCTGCCTGGTGTGGGTCTCACATAAGGTTTGGCTGCAGGCCTCTAGCTGAACCAGCTCCTGGTGCCTCCTGCACCCTGTCAGCTCACACAGCTCCCACTATCTCAAAATTCCTTTTTTGGGCCTCCTGGCCCGGAGTCCTGAATTAGAGTGAGTGGCTAGCAGGCCACCCAACTTCCCTTGTTGACCAGATTCCAGGGCCCTATGGAGTGCGTTTCCAGCTACACATTAAAGCAGAACAAAACCTGAGATTTTGTCTATCCTGGGATTTGTTCCTTGTCCCTGATGCATTCTGATTTGCGATGCCCCACTGTGTGAAACCCCTCAGATTGCCCATACAAACTTTCCCCAGTCCTACAGCAAAAGTGCGGGCTCTTGTCCAACCAGACCTGTTTGCTGGCATATTTAATGTTAAAAGTGAAAGCAGCAGCATTCCCAGTAGCAGGGGTTTGTTCGGCTTTAAAGGGACAGTAGGTAAAAAAGCATTCACCCCTGGAGGCATTTTCCACTTTAACCCAGTTTTTTTTGCCAATTAGATTGAACACCCGATTACAACCAAACAACCAGTTACTTTGCCTATTCCCCCAATCTTAACCCTGAACATCTTTGTTACTCCATGGTGATACCCCACCCATATACTCTCCCCTCTTCCTCTGCAAATACAGTTTTGGGCAGTCCATACTTTCTGCCTTCAGGCCACTTGTGACCACATAATGCCAACTTCAGTTGCTGGGCTTTACCTTGTTTAAGTTTTAAACAGCACCAGAGAGGCTATGTTCAACCCTGGGCCCTGTATTCCTTAAGAAGGATAGAAACAAGCAATAGCCAGCTTCTCCCAGGTCTTCAGGATTGATTGAAGGTCAGTGCCTTTGACATTTAAATAACAGAAAACTGTCCTTGCTACTGTGTAAGTTGCACACTCGGCAGCCAATGGTGTGCACTTCCACCTTGCACACCCTATTAGTTGCTGATAAACACATCTCCTGTGACCACCACTGTAGATTTATTGTGGCAGGTGAGTATTTTTTAAAATTAAAACTTAAAGTGATTGACCATTTATTAAAAAAACTCCATTTGTCCCTGCAGCTGATTGGTACGAGTCCGGCGTATTGATTGGTGATTCACTTGATCACTGGATCCCAGCTCATGCTGCTGTGGCCCGAACTCCATTGACCGGTACATCCATGTCTGGCTCGTGTTCCCCGCCATCCATGGCCAAAAAGGGGAGGCTTGCACAACACATTAAAAACATAAGACAATACCACACAGGACATACAAACATACAGGATGTGTAAATGATGGGGAGAAAATTGATGCCTCATCATAATCATAATACAGCAAGCATGAAATCCATTTACTAAATGAATTTAATAACTATTTGTGCAAAAAGTGGCGAAAAGTGCAAGGTGCAAGATAGAGTGCAAAAATGTGCAAGAATAATATAATGGATATCTATTTAAAGTGCAATAGTTCCAATACTATAAACCAGCTCTCATATAGCTGGCCTCAAAGTCAGAAACCACAACAGCACAAAGGTTGTCCCTAAGACAGAAACAGCAGTATCAAAGCACTATCATCCAATTGTGTGGTATTGTCTTATGTTTTTAATGTGTTTTTAATATGTCCATTTTATAGGTTGTGGTTGTAAACATTTAATAAAGTTTGATATTATTTTCTGATTCTGAGTTGGAGTGCCTCCCTGTTGTGTTTTTGAGGTACCCCGCCATCCATGGGATGTGGTCATGCCCTCCTTTAGTCACTACAATGGAGATGGCATGTCAGGCCTTGGCACACCCCCTCCATTTCAATGAATGGAGAGGGCGTGGTAGTGCCCTTGTGACTGATAGCGGGTTGCGAGCCTGACATGCCTTTAATTCCAACCCTATGTTTGGGCCTGGGGTGGCACAGGATGCAATGTCTGCTGGGGGTCCTAAGTTCAGGCTGATCACCAGACTCGGACTGATCAGCTGAGGGGGACAAAAGAAACATGGTTGACGGCAGAAGGAGACCATACGGTCCATCTAGTCTGCCCTTATGTGTATACTGTATATTCTTTTTATCTTAGGATAGATGTATGCTTATCCCAGGCATGTTTACATTCAGTGACTGTTGATTTTTCAACTACCTCTGCTGGAAGTTTGTTCCAAGCATCTACTACTCTTTCTGTAAAATAATATTTTCTAACATTGCTCCTGATCTTCCTCCCGACTAGCTTCAGGTTGTGCCCCCTTGTTCTATCATTAAGCTTCTTCTTAACAGTTCCCTCCTGAACCTTATTCAAAAGGTGAGAACCATTTTGTTTTTTTTATTGGGTGGTCGATCACTTTAAGTCAAAGGGGCCATTTCACCCTTCCTCCAGGTATCAAATGCAGAACAATAAATTGTAAGCCTGAAAATGTAGCCCTTTTCACTGCTGACATTCACATGGTATTGGTGGCATGCAGGCATGCACATGGTATTGGTGGTATGCAGGCATGCACATGATATTGGTGGCATGCAGGCATGCACATGGTATTGGTGGTATGCAGGCATGCACATGATATTGGTGGCATGCAGGCATGCACATGATATTGGTGGCATGCAGGCATGCACATGGTATTGGTGGTATGCAGGCATGCACATGATATTGGTGGCATGCAGGCATGCACATGGTATTGGTGGCATACAGGCATGCACATGGTATTGGTGGCTTTGCACATGTCCAGCAGTTGAGCTCCATAGGCCACTGGCGGCCATATGGGACAAGCGTGATATGGCAGTGCCAAATCCAGATCACAACCAGATGATCCAGAACCAAAATATTCACCAATATAACTGGACAGGAGGGAAACTGCAGAAGAACAGAACATAGATCAGGCATATTCCAGCAATTCAACACATTTGGAACTTAGAACTTTAGAGCAAAAGCATAAAGTCCAGGCACGCACTAACTTCCCACCTTATATCTTGTAGGAGCAGTGAAAATCAGGTATTACAAAGCATCCCAAAATATCTTCTTATTATGTTTTCTAAGCTAGGTTACAGTACTAGGCATAGCTGAGCCCTTAAAGGGCGTGTCACGGCACAGCTTTATGATTTTTGAGTGTGCTCTGCTTTTGTCAGTGAAATCAGGCCACTGTGGCATAGCTGTACTCATTTAGGCTGAGCGCACCAAGGGACAGAGTGGCAGAAATTGATAGGAGATGCAATAGGAGTTGCTATGGCTTCTCTGTGACACCGCAGGAAAGGGAGGAGAGGCACATGGCACAGGCATCAAGTGAGCTGCTTACTTTCTTATTATCGCTGTTGGGTTTATAGTCCTTTAAAGAAAAGAAAAGCATTGCTGCCCTTACCCACAGCCTCAATCACTTGGAGTCCTGTGAGCCGGATCAATCCTTTTGCTGTCAGCTCTAATGTTCTTGAACTGTCAGCTCTAATGCTGATAGAGCATTTCCAAAAGCCTCCAGAAGAGTTTGAGCATCTCCCACTAATAGACTATCACTGATGGACTGTGACATGGTGCACTCCCTGCTGCCAGTCAGTAAGGGAGCCTGCTCTCTTGTGAACACAAGCAGAGACAGCAAAGCCAGCTGGGGACACACTAACAGCACCAGACCTGGCAGCTCCAAAAAAGGGACACATTCATCTTGCAGGAGTCCTAGAAATCAAGCCTGCAGTTAATTGGGTAGGCAAAGCTTTTTTTTATTTTAGAAAACCTTTAATGAAAATTCATAATATGTCTTGTACTTATTTGGTGTATCATTATAACACCAACCACTGATATTTGTTCTAATAACTGGCTCCCAGGATGATATTGTGCGCTCATTAACTCCTCGTCACCGGGGTGAAAGCTGAAATAAGATATGATTAAACATGAAATGTCTTCATGAAACATTTACTGCTGTATTTAATCAAGTGCGCCATTAAAAGCAGCGAGTAGATTGACAGCTCGTGTAAACCAGTTACTGTAAGCAAGTGTGCTTGTCATCCATTATTAGCTGTGCAAAGTTCTTTGAGGATAATTTAAAGTGCAACTCTGAGCAATATACAGCAGTGTTGCTGGAATATGACTCGGATCCATCCTCGTGCATTTTCTGGGACATTTTGGTTGGGCGGCATCTGAATCTGAATACCAATGATGTCCATGGGTGAAAAATGACGGTGCTGTTTTTCAAAATTTTATGGGAGGACTACCAAACCTTGCACTGTACATCAGTTGGCTTAAAGGGCCAACAATGGTGGAAGGATTTAAAGAGGTGTTTTAAAAACTTCCCAAACCTCAACAGCCTGTCGTTGTACTTTCCTTGCTGGGGCATCTATCTTCTGGCTCCTTCAGATTCCGGGGGACCTTTGTAGGGCAGCACCATCTTGTCTCCCATCAGGCACGGTGTGCATTGACGCAGTGCAATCTCGTGCCTGCAAAGTACTAATGAATGCGCTGCAATGGGAACCCGAGGAAATTGACAGCAAGCAGCGAGGGAAACTTCCGCTTACTACCATCATCTGGTAAGAACCTTTGCACCACTGGGTGACGGGAGCATGTGAAAGAAGCTGGCACATGAACTTGGGAATATCACAATTATTATAAAGACTACTGTGCAAATCTTATGATATTAGACAAAAATGATTTTCGGCACATATGCCTGGGGATATCCAAATAATTGACTTTGTATTAAATTTGAAGTATTTTAGCTCTGAGTTGTTTTTACATATTTGTATGAGGAATTGCGATTTCTTTTTTACATGTTGAGCTGCTATATATCATAATCTCTGTGTTCATTGTAAGCGCAGTGTTTATATAACCTCTTCCAAGGGGTCTCTCTGTGCAATAAAATCCGAGATAGGTACAATGAAGTCCGTCAGAGCTATGAGGTCCAGATTATTCTGCCCCAAGGATCCATAAAGTGCCTGTTCTGCAAATAGAGAAACAATTCCCAGTTCGGAATATTATATGCCTCTTTAGTCTCTTGAAATTCTTCACGTCGTAAGGATTGGCCTCAATAACATCCAACAAATGGAAAATTTCATTGTTCATGTCCTGTCTTGGGTTCCCTCTTGTACACATCCTGGGATGTTTGGTGGGAGATTAAACAGTTTTTCACAATAATATGATGTGACACTTTGCCGGAGAGTATTGGTTATCGGTAGTTTTCTTTTATGCGTGGGCCTAACTCTCTCCTCTAGTTCTCTGGCATCCAGCCAGTGGAATATCCATGCCATCTCAGGGTAAAGCTTTGACACTCCAGCAGCATGGCCTCTAGGGATTCCTCCTTGTATCACTAGGGGATCCTTAGTGGGTATTATTTAAAGTGGACCTCCAGTTAAAAATTTAAACCCTCGTAAATTGCTCCCCTAAAGCCCCCCTCTAGCAATCAGTGACGTGAGCAATTTGAGAGAGCTTAACCCCATGCAGATATTGTAGAATATCTGGCATATCCTGTGTCCCTGGACTACATGGGAACTGCCATCTTGATTTATACCTGAGAGCCCTGCTATTGAAAAACTCAAAATTACCTCAAATGTGTGCAATCATCCCTTATTCCTATCCGGAAGTAGAAATCCATCAACTGTAATGACTCATTGTTGCTCTACTCACAGCAGAAATCTAGATATATTTTAGACATATTCATTACACTGTCTGAATTGTGGCTACTTTCCCCTTCATACAGAAATCCTCTGGCAGCTGTTTATTCAGTGTGTGTAGAATGATACACAAGCTTCCTCTTGTTTCTGAGGCTTATATCTCTCTCAGTTTGGTATGAATTGCTGTTGTCGAGCTCCCTCGTGCTCAGGACTGTCAGAAGTATAGTAAGATGGTCGCAGCTATTCCACAACATCTGCATGGGTTAAGGCCTCTCAAACATCTGATGCCACTGATCATTAGAGAGCAATGGTTTAGGGGAGCAACATTTTTTTTACTGGAGGTCTGCTTTAAGTAATGGCTGTTGGAGTATAAACATTTTTTATTATGTATTATGTAATATATATATATATATATATATATATATATATTCTTTTTTAAAGGGGAATGCTAGTGTTATATACAGATACTTTTAAGGAGTTAGAGTGTTCTTTATATTTGACTCTAAACATACAGTACTTGGTTTAAGTAACGCCAACTCATTTCCTACTTATTGGATTTAGGTCCGGCATGGGCCGCATTGTGAAATATTGGGGGGGCATCCAGATTGCTGGGGTCCCCCCCTGCATCACCCCCCCCCCAAAAAAAAGCATATGCAATCCTTATCTTAACCACGATTACTGGTTGGAAATGCAGCCCCGGGATTGGCTACCCATAGCAATATCAAGTCGAGGGGTCAAGGTCACATTCTCTGTCCCGGCCCAAGTGATCACTAATCGTGGGGCTGCATTTCCACTCGAGGATGGTTATGGTAAGGATTGCGGGCATCAGGAATCTGGATGCCCCCTCCCTGAGCCTGTCAAAATGCAACCTGACCCGGACCCACACCCATTAGGTAGGAAATTGAATCCGCTTTAAGCAGTACATACACATGTTGTAATGTAGTTGAAGGTGTGAGTCTTCTTTCATTCTAAATGAATGTGCATTGTTTTCTCCCGTCCAATGGCACATGTGCGGGGCTCTAGGGCAATCAGAGCCATTTACAATGCCTATGTAATTTGGCAAATGGCTCTGATTATTTACAATGGGGAGCGAGAGCAGCATCTCCTGCTTCCTCGGACTGTTGCTCGCTATTGAAACCTAGCAGAACCATTTGCTGAATTACATTGTCATGGTAAATGGCTTTGATTGGGCCAGTGGACAGGAAAGAGGTGAGTTGTAATTAGCTATCTGGGGGGCTTCACACAGCGGGGCCTGAGGCAGGGAACATAACCCAGGGTAGCCAAAATAGTGGTGTAAAACCTCTAGGTTGCCCTAGAGGTAAATGGTAAAAGGAATCTATTTTTTTGTTTTTATATTATAATGTATTTATTTGCTTTTCATTTTAGGTAAGACACATGGACAACCCTGTTCCCCATAATAAGATTGATGTTTGCACACCTTGATAAATTACCTCCTTTAGTAGCTGTCTTATAACAAGCCTTAAAGTGCTACTGCAAGCTAAGGTAATTGTTACACCATTGCATCGGGATACATTTGGCGCTGTCCTAAACTGTTTTACAATTTTTAGACTGAAAATGAATTGACTGAGATATCAAGGGTTTATACTTTCACCTCATGATTTCTCTTCTGAAAATAGTGGGTGTGACCCTTGGCTCTGTGATTCTGCATAATAGCATAATGGGAGGGTTCTGCTCTGACAGAAATGTGATGAATCTGGAGGAGGAGGCAGACAGAGGCACGGGAGGATGCAAATGTAGGGCAGGAGGAGGCAGAGGGAGGCACAGGAGGAGGCAGAGGGAGGTACGGGAGGAGGCAAAGGGAGGCACAGGAGGAGGCAGAGGGAGGTACGGGAGGAGGCAGAGGGAGGCACAGGAGGAGGCAGAGGGAGGTACGGGAGGAGGTATGTTAGGAGGCAGAGGGAGTCATGTTAGGAGGCAGAGGGAGGGTGGGAGGAGGCAGAGAAGGGGGCAGAGGAAGGCACGGAAGGAGGCAGAGGAAGGCACAGGAGGAGGCAGAGGGACGGTGGGAGGAGGAAGAGGAGGAGGCAGAGGGAGGCACGGAAGGAGGCAGAGGGAGGGTGGGAGGAGGCAGAGGAGGAGGCATAGGAAGGCACGGGAGGAGGCAGAGGGAGGGTGGGAGGAGGAAGAGGAGGAGGCAGAGGGAGGCACGGAAGGAGGCAGAGGGAGGAGGGAGGAACCAGCAATCCTGTCCCGCTCTGCTGATTTAGGGGCGGGATGAAAAAAAAATTTCATTGGCTGAACCTGTAAACAAAATGTCTCGGCTATTTCTGCTTCAATTTAAAAAATGGAAAACAGTTTAGGACAGGCGTAATCATTGCCTTAGCCTGCTGTATCACTTTAAGGGTGGGCTACATAATCCAACTATCATTCTAGAGGATACATCATTGTATAGGCAGCAAATAATAATGGAAAAAAATCCAATACCAGACCTTCTGGCTGCCTGTTTTACAAAGCGCACAGGTAAACATGCTTTTCAGTTGCATAAAAGGAATTCTCTGTATACTCAGGTCAGCATGATCTGTAGTTCTAAGAAAGCTGAAGAGACATTTTCTTTGCTGTCATTTTTCTATCACTTCACAGTGGAGTGCTGAAGTCTTCCAAGGACAGTGCAGGTTTTTTTTATCCAGCAAATGGGTAGGAATTGATTTAAATGCCAGCAGGGCTCCCATTATATGAAAACAACTTTTAAAAAGACTGTTCCATTCTTGATGGATGGGATTTCAATCTTGGGCTGGCAGCAAAAATGAGCTTTTTGCTTTTTCTTGTATAGTGGATTTTCTTTGGTTGTTGATTACCCTATAACATTTACCCTTTAACATTTACCTTGTAACATTTACCCTATAACATTAGGACAAAGAAATTAGATCAGACTGTCGTACAGACCTTGACGCAGTAAATTTTCCTTGAAATATGTTATGAAAAAAGGCCATTTCATGCTTTATTGCAGAATAAGGTACGAGTTAAAATAAAATGTGATTCAAAGAAAAGAGGACATTACAGAAGTTAAAAAATATGTAGGTAAATCATATATTTATTATGTCAGTGGGAATTGTATACCACATTTGATCTACATCTCACAGTTAGTGGTAATTGTATACCACATTTGTTCTATACCCTCGATTCATAGACACATTCGTCTGGACTTCCGTAGCTGTCTGTGTAAGGTTTTTGTGTGTGTTTGTCATTTTTTAAGGTTTTTCCATTGCATTTTCATTCATACGTTCGTTCGAGCTCATGCGTTAATGCGCTTTCGATGAACGAAAGTAAATCGGATCATTTGCGTTAGTTCTCATAATTTTCCCATCTAAATCTGATATATTCTGGCAGGCTGATTCATTAATAGCGCCAGGTAGCGACAGATAAGCGACAGTAGCGTTATTTTCACAGCGCCCGCTAGTATTCGCTGTGCTTGGCCGTTGTTCGGCTGTTGACAGCGACTCAGTCGGTGTGCGGTAATGTTGAATACGGGGTTAGGAGTCGCTGTTTGACAGGTTCCGCGCTGTATGGGAGCGCATGACAGCGAACGGCCATAGCGAATGGCTCCCAGCATATTCATTAACAAATCACACTCCAAAAATTCTCGCGCTGTGAAATGCTTGTTTAAACCCCAGAGCGCTGGCGGCGATGGGTTAAAAGTAGTTTTTTAACCCCCAAACAACCATATTTTTAGAAAAAAAAAAAACATGTTTTTCAAAACATTTTGTAATATGAATACATTAATATCAGACCTGTAATATCAATTCTGCACAACATTTTGTTTTTTGTTTTTTTTTAGCTTGAAAAAAATATCTAACATTGCAGAAGTGGTCACAGAATTTTTGACATTAAAGAAAATAAATAAATAAATAATAGCAATTAATTACGAATATTTAAAGATTGCTCCATTGAAATGCATTGGAGAGCGCCAGGTAGCGAGAGGTCATACCTGTCGCTGTTTAAGGTCGTTCGCTGGCGCTGTGGGCTGATGCTGGAATAATGATGAATGATTCGCTATCTGGCGCTCTGTCAGTCGCTAAGCAGGATCGGCTTGATAAATGTGTAATTGCGGAGGGGAGCCGGCGTTCTTGTGGCGGTGAGCGTCATTACCATTCGCTCACCATTCGCTACCTGGCTCTATCCCTTGTTAAATTAGGACCTAAGTATGCAGCACGTCCTGCTCCAGATAATGATTCATAACAGATGGGATTACCTCCACCAGAGGGCGCCTGACTGCAGAGACGGCAAAAAGAGGCCCTTCCCGGTCCATATATATCCGGGACCTCCCACAAATTCCCCAGTTTTCTTCTCTGCAGTCGGCTGCGAAGGTCAGAAGATGGCTTCTCTTATCGCAGGTGAGCGGGGCTTAACAGCCCACGGCCCTGTAGGACTATTCCCACCCATTCCACTTATTACTTATGCCTGCCAGCTTTGGCTGCGCTGGTCGGGTGATGGTAGGCAGCACCTATCACAGGTGCTCTTCTTTGGCTCCGACCGCAATCCCCCACCAAAGGGTAGGTGGTGCAGGTTATGGTGAGCCTGATTTGGGATGCCCTGTCCGCTCTTGCCCTTCCCTGCCCTGGTCATTGGTGGGTCTTTTATTTGACATCCACTCTCCCCCCTCTCTCGTTATCCCGTTCGGGAAGGGGGGGGTGTATGTGCGCTTATTGCCTTTTGTTTGTGTGTGATTGCACTTCATTCAGGGCTCCGTGCTCTGTCTTTCACTTTGTCATTTTGAATTTGCCACCACCGACACGCGCGCCTTCTGGCGTCCGCGGCGGCATCATCATCAAGAATCCCTGCGCGTCCATTGGCTGTAGCATCTAGCCTGTCTCTGTGCTTCTTGGTGGGGGCGTGGCTTGCTCTGTTGGTGCGTTCCGCGTTGGACCCTCCTGCGGCCCGCCCCTTGAGGTTCCTCCAGCGCCATTTTGGTCCTCTCCTAGTGTGATTATTGGCTTCCCACCGCGGTCCGTGAGTGCCCCTGTGGGCTTGGCTCTTGTTCATTTGTCATTTCTGTGTGCTTATGGGATGTCACTATTATGTCTTTATTAGAGGCCTACACTGTTTTATCCTCCCACTTCCCTGGCGGACATTTGGGACATCCCGGGTTGCTTATACCGCGTAATTCCACTTTAATCACCATATGGAGGCTTCACAGGATATTGTGCTCGGGGTCCCCTCAGGACAAGCCCGGCTGTGTGTAGTGTGTGGGGCATCCCCTGTGAGCGATGATGTGTGGGTCTCAGTACCCTGCGCCCAGCAGACGCTTGCGCTGCATTCTGTGCTATCTGTGACTGGGCCTGCGCCCACTATGTCCTCACCCACTCCCCCTCGCCTGATTATGGCTCCCAGTGATCTAAGTACTAGTGGGGAGTCTCAGCCTGACGTGTCTTCCAGGTTGGCTAACATTGAGATGCTGATTGCTAGCTCTGCGGCTCGTAAGGCCCCGGCTAAAAGACGGCATGCGGCGCCGGGTGCGTCTGCCTTTCCTGTGGAGACTGAGAATTTCCTTGATTTGCCTGATTATACCCCACTTGAGGAGGGGGGATTATTCTCGGATTCAGAGTTATCTGATGATCAGCATTTCAGTGGTGCTGACTATGGCTCTGATCATTGGGATGCTGATGACACCAATAGATTGTTAACTCAGATTTTTGATGTGCTTTCTATCTCCCTTCCTGCTGCGGCTCCCAGGCAAGCTACAGGGGGAACTTTTCAGTACTGCTAAACCACGTCTGGAATTTCCAGAACAGGCCCATTTCAATAATCTTGTTCTCAAAGAATGGGAGCGTCCCAGCCAGCTTCCCGGAATCACTAAGACCTCGGATAAAAGGTACCCTTTTCCCACTGATATGGTTAAATGTTGGTCAACCCCCCCCAGAAGTGGATGCACCAGTATTGGGGTTGTCCAACACATCTGTGGTCCATTCCCCTGATTCCACTACCTTGAAGGATAGTGAGGAGCGGCGTATTGACCAGCTGGCTTCCCATGCTTTTACCTGTGTGGGGTCTGCCTTGCGTCCTGTCTGTGCTTCTGCTATTACTGCTGTGGCTATTAGGACTCTCATCAAGGGTCTACTGGAAGGCTCCCATGATGATACTTCTAGTGCCGAGTTCAGGGCCTTGTCACAATGTGAGATGTTCACTGTTTATATCCTTTCTGCCTTGGATGACACCATTAGGATGTGTAGTAGGACCTCTGCCTTGGTGGTTGCTATACGCCGCTTGGTATGGCTGCGTCAGTGGGCAGCTGATAACGCTGCTAAGAAGGCCCTCACGGGGCTCCCCTTTAAGGGGCTGCGCCTTTTTGGTGATCGCTTGGTCCTGTTTGCAAAGGGGGGTAAGTTGCCCTAACGCAAGAAACAGCCGCGGCCCTTTCGGGGGTCGGGTGCTTTTACCCCCTCCTTTCGTGGATCCAGGTCTGGGAGGGGGGTATCCTTTGCGGGGCACAGGGGAGACTTCTGGGGCAGGGGACGTGCCCGCCCCGGATCTGCCTGGTGTTCCAAGCCCAAATCTGTCACCAAGCCCACTCAGCCATGAAGGGGTGCCCTCACCCAACCGGGTGGGGGGGACAGCTGCGGCTCTTCGCTCATGTCTGGGGACAGCAGATCTCAGACAGGTGGATTCTGGAGGTTGTGTCCTCCGGCTACAAGCTAGAGTTCGCTGCCTGGCCGCCTCCAAGATTCCTCAGCTCCCCTAGCAGCTCAGGGTCTGTTTCTGGCTGTGCAAAACCTATTGGACATGGGGGTCATCTGTCAGGTCCCTCCTGGGGAGAGAGGTTTGGGTTTTTATTCCAATCTCTTCACACTACACAAAAGGGATGGTTCCATCAGACCCATTCTGGACTTAAAGCTTCTCAACAAGTTCATCAGGACCAGACACTTTTGCATGGAGACCCTGCGCTCCGCAATCAGCTCTTTGCGCCTGGGGGACTTCATGACCTCCATAGACATCAAGGATGCTTACCTTCATGTTACCGGAAGTGGATCTGTTTGCGTCCCCCCACAATCACAAGCTCCCAGTCTTTGTCTCTCTGTCCCAGGATCCCCTGGCCCTTGCGGTGGATGCTATGACTATCCTGGCAGGGGTTCCGTCTCCTGTATCTTTTTCCTCCATTCCCCCTGCTGGGCAGGGTTCTGCGCAAGCTGGCTCAGGAAAGGGTACCAGCAATCCTGGTGGCCAAGACAGGTGTGGTTCGCGGATATCGTTCAGCTGGCGGCAGATCAGTACGCTCTGCCCCTTGTCCCGGACCTTCTCGCTCAAGGGTGGCTATGCCATCCCAATTTACAAATGCTGGCTTTGACGGCCTGGCTGCTGAATAATCCATCTTAAGGGATGAGGGGCTTTCTGAGTCTGTGGTTAACACTCTAATCAGGGCTAGGAAGATCCTCTTCTACCATCTACTATAGGGTCTGGCGAGCCTACATTGACTGGTGTGAGTCTAGGGTCCTTCCATGTCGGGTGTTTTCCATTCCTAGGATTCTGGAGTTCGTTCAGCATGGTTTGGATCTGGGACTTCAGATTAGCATGCCCACGGGTCACGTTTCTGCCTTGGCTGTTTTCTTCCAGAGATCCTTCGCTCAACATCCTCTGGTCAAGACTTTCTTCCAGGGGGTTGCTCATGTGCGTTCCCCTCGCAAACCTCTGTTGCCAGTTTAGGACTTGAATTTGGTTTTGTCTGCCCTTCAGGGCCCTCCTTTTGAGCCTGTGCATGGGGCTGCTCTGTCTATTCTTACTTTTAAAGTTGCCTTTTTGGTGGCTATCACCTCGGTCAGGCGTGTTTCGGAGTTGGCGGCCCTTTCTATTCAGGCCCCCTACTTTGAGAGACACCAGGACAAAGTGGTTTTCCGCTTTAAACCTGATTTCTTGCCTAAGGTTGTCTCTGCCTTCCATCTCAATCAGGACATTGTGCTTCCTTTCTTGGGCCCTAATCCTGGTAATTCCAAGGAGAGGGCCTTACATTCCCTGGATGTCTGGATGTGGTGAGGAATTTGAAGTTCTACTTGGTGGCTACTGCAGCTTTTAGAAAGACTGATGCCTTGTTTGTGGTTCCTTCGGGTCCCAAGAAGGGCCTGGCACCTCCTAAGTCTACTATTAGCAAATGGATTCATCAGGCTATTTTTAGGGCCTATTCTGCTAGGGGAAAGGATCCTCCTTTCCGTGTTACTGCTCATTCTACACGTGCTGTTGGGGCCTCCTGGGCCTTCCAGCATGCATGACGTTGAGCTGTTCGAGCTGACCAGACTTAATCGCGCTTCTCTTTATAAGTTATATAGTGAGCTGTGGCCATGGTTAGCCCGCACCACAAGGAAGGGACAAGCAATTTCAGGTGTGACCAAGATGCTTGGCTGCCCGCAATTTTTGGCGAACGGCTCGTTCCAGAGGCTGGGTGCCCTCTCCTTGGGGATGTCCCAGCCTATGCTGAGCCACGCACTATCCAAGTTTTTGGAAGGCATGGCTACCATTAGTCAGAAATATATTTATTTTCCTGGCGACATGGTAGCCTGGAACGCGCTTAAGCTGGCATTTTATAATATCGCCGACATGCCCAACGTCATGGGTGCCATTGATTGCACCCACGTTGCATTGGTCCCTCCGGCAGCCGACGAGTACATCTATAGATAAGTTCAATCGGTCATTTTTTTATATAGTTTACATAAATTTTATTTTAACTATCTATTAAACCCTCCTTGTAAATTGTCCCTGTGAAATAGCTTACCCTGTATATCTATTAATCCCTCCATGTAAATTGCCCCTGTGAAATAGCTTACCCTGTATATCTATTAATCCCTCCTTGTAAATTGTCCCTGTGATACATTTGGCCGTCTTTAGCTTCATCAATGTTTTTCATGTCGGCCAAAGCCAAACATTTTCATGTGGACCTTAATTAGTCATTTTAAAGTTAATCTTTAGTTGATCCAACATACATATCCTTTTTTGGGTTAAAAAATACTTAGATACTTAGTGTTATTTGTATTGGCCAACATGTTTTTTGGAGGATGTTAGGAGTTAGTGTTTGAGTAGTTTACCTTGCCTTGTTAATTTTTGTTGTTTTTCTTTTTTCCCAGGAACCGCAAAATGGGCCACTGCCTGAATGTCCAAGCAGTGGTGCCCCGAACATGCGGTTCCTTAGTGTCCTCTCCGGGTTTCCAGGCTCATCCCATGACGCGTACATCTTGCGACGATCTGGATTGTACCGTCGGATTGAGTCTGGAGAATTCTCTGGTGGATGGCTCCTTGGTAAGTTGACGCAAATAACGTCATTCACTTTTCAATGTATGCCTATGAATATAGTTGATGACCCATGGATGAAACTATGGCTGTTTTTACCCCTTGATGACATGTTAAACCGGACCTTAACCATCATTTTTCGAAAAGCACACACCCTTAAAAAATGATTTTCCACCATTTAAAAATAATTACTTTCTACTTTCTAGTAAATTACTTATTATTCTTCCAAAGACTCAGCTGCAATTCTGTTCTTGACTTTATGATAGGATATGCGCCATCTTTGCTCAGAAGCAGGACACTTACTGAGTAGAGGAGAGCGGGATAAAGGGCAGGGGGCGGGTTAGAGCTGTGCTTGGCTCAGACAAAGCAGATCTGGGGTCCTGAAAAGGTAAGACATCCAAGAATGCTGAGCAGCACAGTCCTAACCAAATTCCTGTTTGCAGTTTGCATTTGCCCTCATCCGCCATCTTGGATGTTTAAAGGGTCAGAACATGCAGTAGATGGTGTTAGGCTGTTTTTTTAGCAGAGCAATCTGTATGTACAGGGTGTGTCCAAAATATAAGATAGGTTCTTAGTCGGGGGAACGACCACTTTTCTCAAAATGTTTTGTTGTAATGTGTAATTTATGTTATTATTTTTTTATTCTTTCAGGGGATTCCGGCTATCCGCTACGTCCCTGGCTAATGACGCCCGTCCTTCGGCCACAGAATGCGGCCCAGGGCGCCTACAATCGCTCACACCAGAAGACCCGGGCCGCTGTGGAGAGGGCCGTTGGCCTGTTAAAAACACGCTTCCGGTGTTTGGACCATACCGGGGGGGCACTCCAGTATGACCCCAACAAGGTCATCGATATCATACTGGCCTGCTGTGTCCTCCACAACTTTGCCATAATGCAGCATGTCCCCTAGTATGTGGATCTGCCCCCCTCTTCACCCAGCCAGGAGCCAGAAGAGCACACCTAGTGCCTCTGGTCAAGCTGTTCGAGCCAATTTGATTAATACCCATTTTGCCTAATTTGTTTGTCCTGTGTTTGTTTGTTGCATGTAATTCTTATTTTATACTATAATTTGGCTTTGTGAATGCTTTAGTATTGTTTGTATCAAATAGTAATGAGTTAATTACTAAAATATTCACACATGATCTGAGACTCAAGCATTTTTTTGTACCCTGTTTGTTTTGAAAATCCTTCAGTAATGTCAAAATAACCCAAACATTAATGCATCAACTTAGTCAACAACAGCTAAAGTCATATTCAATATATTTTTTGGAAATATGATAAATTGGAGATGAAGGGCACGCGCAGACTTCATGTACATACATAGTACAACAAAAATATAAGCAAACAAAGTCGGTGGTACCAGTAAACCACCCAAAGGGAACAAGTATTTAAGGGCACCAGCTATCTGCTGACCATAAAAAACACTAATAATTCATCAAAAATAGATTTATTAATCCATGACTGTATAAAACATCAACATACAACATACAAAACAATCACCTACATTTAAAACCCACAAACATATAATTGTCATCCAGCAGGAGTGACCCTATAGAAATGCTACCTACCTAAACAATATATATACAAAATGAAAGGAAATCTCTCATGTCCTAAAAACCAAGTGCTATAGTGCAATGGAAGATAAAGTGCTGAGTGCTGGGTAAATGTGTGCACTATGTGTACAAATATAATGCCAGGCCGACAAGACCGACCTGCACCTCAGTGTGATAAGCTTTCTCACCCCTGCTGGACGGATCCTCACCCACGCGTTCCGTGCCCACCTGGCACTTTCTCAAGGTGCTACTGTCTGCTGTCCTCACACATCTTTAAATAGGGCAGATGAACACAGACGTCGGAGTCCCCGCCCCTCGCAGCCGCGCACATACAGCACAGCTGAGGAAGGGAGAAATCCACGTGCGTCCCCATCCCCCTCCCAAGACAGGCAGGGTCTCGTCCCCTCCGCCCACCCCCCAAGCCGCCCACAAGGGGGGCGGGGGTTGCCTGGTTATGCCCTCTTTTCCCCGCTGCTATGCCCCACTCCGTGATTCCACGTCATTTTTTTCCCCCTTTTTCTTTTGTTGCCATTGTGTCAGGACTGTACCGAACACCCGTCTGTCTTGAGCTGGTATCCCCCAATCTCCACCGCCTCTTCTGCCTATAGACAAGCCCCCGCTTGTAGGAGACACGGGTAATGCCTCTCCCAGTCGGTTGCCCCCAGGACTTATAGGGCGCAAAGGATACCAGCTTAAGGTGGAGACTGATGAACGGCAGGGAGTCCCGAATGAGGATGCCGGATGGCAGAAGTCCAAGTACAGGCCGAGGTCAAACCGGGAGGTCACAGGGCGAGGTATCCGAAGGAGGTAACAAAGGGTAGTCAAACGAGCCGAGGTCAAAATCCAGGAGGTCACGGTGCGAGGTATCAGAGGGGTCAGGCAGAATCGTAGTCAGGCAAGCGAAGGGTCAGGGCAGGCAGCAAGCAAGGGAAGTCGAGGTCCAAAAGCCGAATTATAACAGGAGACACTTTAACACACGTTCAGAACCCAGAGGCTATAACGGGCACTGGGAACCCAGAGCCGAAGGGCTTTATAATAAATGCTGGCCATTGGGGAAAAGGGGAATTGGAGGGAACCTGGGTGATTGGTGCAACACCGGACCATGGGATAGGTCCCAGGAGCTGGACGGCCCAGGCCAGACAGGCCGACCAGTCCCTGGGCTCAATCCCAGGATCCAGCCAGAGACTGGATACTTTAAACTTGCCCCCGGCGGGCGCACTGGGGAAAGCGCCGCCGGGAGGCATAAAGGAGACGTGCTCGCGCGCGCGCGCGAGCACGTTGAGTGTCGGGCGCGCCCCCGCCAGGAGGGGGAAGCGCCGCATCCCCGGACAGAATGGCAGGCCCACGCAGCCGCGCGGAGCACGCCGCAACACCGGCTCCAGCAGCGTCCCGCGCCGCCAGCCCCCGGACCCCACGACGGCGCTGAGGAGACGGCGGACCCGGGGACAGCCGGACAGTAGCCCGCCGGGAGCCACCTGACAGCGCGCCGCGGGACCAGGAACGGCGATGAGGTAAGTGCCTAACATTACCCCCCCCCCCGAGGAGGGGCCACTGGACCCTCCAAGCTGGGTTTCAAAGGATTCTCTCTGTGAAATCTCTTCACCAAATTCTGCGCATGAACTTCTCTGGCCGGGACCCAAGATCTTTCTTCCGGGCCGTACCCCTTCCAGTCAATTAAATACTGAAGAGAGTTTCTAAACAGGCGGGAGTCAAGAATGCGGGCAATCTCAAATTCCTGATGCCCATCGACTAACACAGGCCCAGGGGAATTATTGGGTTCATGGTTTCTTGCAGGCTTAAGAAGTGAAACGTGAAAAGATTTACAAATTTTCATGGAAGAAGGGAGGGCTAACTGATACGTAACCTGATTGATCCTCCGTGTTATGGGGAAGGGGCCGATAAATTTAGGCCCTAACTTAGCGGAGGGCTGGCGTAAGGCTAAGTTCTTGGTTGAAAGCCAAACCCAATTTCCCACCTCATAACTAGGGTTAGAAGAACGTTTGCGATCTGCAAACTTTTTCTGTTGAAGAACAGCCTTAGTTAGATGTTGCTGGATCTTATTCCATTCCCCTGGCCATTTGGACAGCCATTCATCCACGGAGGGAACTCTGGAGGGTTGGTCTGAAAGGGCAGAAAACTTCAGGTCCTTGCCATAGACGCAATGGAAGGGAGAAACCCCCGTGGAAGAATGAGAAGCGTTGTTTAATGCAAATTCAGCAAACGGTAGGAAGAAGGCCCAGTCCGTCTGAGTATCGGCCGTAAAACAACGCAAGTACTGTTCTAAAGATTGGTTAGTTCTTTCGGTTTGTCCATTCGATTGAGGATGGAAAGCCGAGGATAAAGAGACGGTGAAACCCAACTTAGTACAGAAGGCCCTCCAAAAACGGGAGACAAATTGGACCCCCCTATCCGAAACAATATCTACTGGAATACCATGAATTCTAAAAATGTGAGTGACAAAGAGTTGAGCTAATATTTGAGCTGAGGGAAGTTTCTTTAAAGGGATAAAATGAGCCATCTTGCTAAAGCGGTCCACTACTACCCAAATAACTGTATATCCCTGGGAAGGGGGAAGATCAGTAACAAAGTCCATGGCCAAATGGGTCCATGGGGAGGCAGGAGTGGGCAACGGTAGAAGTGGGCCTTCAGGAGAATGTCTTAAAGACTTACTCCGAGCACAGACTTTACAGGCTAAGACAAAATTCTGAGCGTCCCTTCTCATGGATGGCCACCAAACTTGGCGCGTCAATAGAGCAATAGTTTTCTTGACCCCCGGATGACCCGCTGTTTTAGTATCATGGAAATGAGACAAAAAGGCAGTGCGGTAAAGAGAGGGTACAAACTGGACAGATTCAGGTTTTTCAGGTGGAGCTTCGGCTTGGAACCGAGCTAGATCAGGAAGTTGGGGTTGGATGGCGGCTACCACCAGGGAGTGGGGTAAGATGGGAATATCCACTCTTTCGGGTGAGTTAGGGACAGAGAAACTCTGAGACAGGGCATCCGCTTTAACATTTTTGGACCCAGGTTTATAGGTGATAGAGAAGTTAAACCGGGAAAAGAACAAGGACCAGCGAGCCTGTCTTGGAGTTAGTCTTTTTGCAGATTGAATGTATTCCAGATTTTTATGATCCGTAAAGACCGTAACTGGGTACTGAGCCCCCTCCAGCCAGTGTCTCCATTCCTGGAAGGCTAGCTTGATAGCCAATAATTCTCTGTTGCCAATATCATAATTTCTCTCGGCCCCAGAGAACTTCTTGGAGAAGAAAGCACATGGATGAAGGCGTTCAGGTGACCCATGATATTGTGACAAAACCGCCCCCACTGCAAATTCCGAAGCATCCACCTCCACAAAGAAGGGTGATTGCTCATCCGGGTGAACTAAGACCAGGGCGGAGCTAAAGACTCTTTTCAGATTCTCAAAGGCCTGAACGGCTTGAACTGGCCAAACTGAGGGATACCCACTTTTCTTGGTAAGATTAGTCAATGGAGTTACTAGAGAAGAAAAGTTCTTAATGAACCTTCTATAAAAATTAGCGAAGCCCAGGAACCTCTGCAGGCCCTTCAGATCCTTGGGCTGCTCCCATTCTAAGACTGCCTTCACTTTAGACTGATCCATGGACAGGCCAGATTTAGAAATAATATAGCCGAGAAACGGAACCTCAGATACCTCAAATTGACACTTCTTTAACTTGGCATATAAACAATTTTCCCTGAGTTTTTGCAACACAATACGCACATGTTTGCGATGTTCTTCCAGGGATGAAGAAAAAATCAGAATGTCGTCTAAATAAACGACCACAAAACGGCCAAGATAGTCCCTAAAAATTTCGTTTACGAAACTTTGAAAGACCGCGGGGGCATTGCACAAACCAAATGGCATTACCAAATACTCATAGTGCCCCTCAAGGGTATTGAAGGCCGTTTTCCACTCGTCCCCCTGCCTAATTCTGATGAGGTTATAGGCCCCCCGAAGGTCGAGTTTGGAAAACACCTGCGCCCCAACCACCTGTGTAAATAACCCCTCAATAAGTGGCAGGGGATACTTATTTTTAACAGTGACGTTATTTAAACCCCGATAATCAATACAGGGGCGGAGCCCCCCATCTTTCTTTTCTACAAAAAAGAACCCTGCTCCTGCCGGGGAAGATGATGGTCGGATAAACCCCTTCTCTAGGTTTTCCACAATATATTCCCGCATGGCGATGGTTTCAGCTCGGGTTAAATTAAATATTCTTCCCCTCGGAGGCATGGTACCGGGGAGTAGTTCAATAGGGCAATCCCATGGTCTATGGGGAGGAAGTTTGTCCGCCGCCTTTTCAGAAAAGACGTCGGCGAATTCTAAGTACGGAGTGGGAATTCCAGCTGGGGACAGTTGCGCAACCCTGACCGGGAGTTTCAAACAATTCTGAAAGCATTGGTGCCCCCACTTTATGACTTGCCCTGAGACCCAATCAATTTGGGGATTGTGCTCCCGTAACCATGGCAATCCCAGAATTAAAGGGGTGCTAGGCATACTCAAGACCAAAAAGCTAATTACTTCAGAGTGATTAGCTCCCACCTTGAAGTGTACGGGAAGGGTTCTGAACTGAACTAAACCTCCAGCCACAGGTGTGCCGTCAATGGCAGAGACCCGGATGGGAGTTGGCAAGGACTGGAGCGTAATTCCTAAACTCTGAGCTAACTCAGAGTCAAGGAAGTTCCCGGCTGCTCCGGAGTCTATGAGAGCCTTTAAATTCAGAAATTTAAAATTAATCTTTATCTGAACTGGAATAAGAACTGGAGACGATACTTGAGGTGATACCTTACAGCCTAGGAGGGCCCCCTCGAAACCCCCTAGGCTCTGGAGTTTCCCGACGGCTTCTTTGGGCATAATCTGACCATATGGCCGGTTCCACCACAGTACAGACATAGCCCCTCGGATAAGCGTCGACGTCTCTCGACTTCGGTGAGCCTTGTGGCACCCAGTTGCATGGGCTCTTCCGAAGATTGTGCTACTGGGGCCTCAGATCTTGAAGCTGTCTCAGCATGCGACCCTTTTTCTTGGCGTCTTTCCCGAAGCCGACGGTCAATGCGAATGGCGAGGTGCATTAACTCGTCTAGGGTCTGAGGTTCCGGATAATTCACCAAGGTGTCCTTGACGGATTCAGCCAATCCAAGCCGGAATTGGCCGCAGAGGGCAGGATTGTTCCAGCGGGAGTCTACTGCCCAGCGACGGAATTCCGAGCAATAATCTTCGGCTGGACGGCGTCCCTGGCGAAGAGTACGCAACTTAGCGTCAGCTGTGGCCCCTTTGTCGGGATCATCATAAAGAACTTCCATCGCGGAAAAAAAAACTGTCCACAGAGAGACGAACTGGATCCTGGGATGACAAACTAAAGGCCCAGGACTGAGGGTCTCCTTGAAGGAGGGAGATAATCAACCCGACCCGCTGCTCTTGTGACCCTGAAGAGACAGGACGGAGCTGGAAGTACAATTTGCAAGAGTCCCGGAAGTTGGCAAATTTTGCCCTGTCGCCGTGAAATTTTTCCGGGAGTGGAATCTTTGGTTCCACAAACATTGCGGCCGGAGCCCCCTGAGGACTGGGGACATTAGGAGCAGGACGGTTCTCCTGGGCCGCAACCCGATGAGCCAGGTGCTCTACCGCCGCTGTTAAGGCTTGCACCTGTTCCAGGATTTGGTCCATTCTTCTGGCCCGTTATACTGTCAGGACTGTACCGAACACCCGTCTGTCTTGAGCTGGTATCCCCCAATCTCCACCGCCTCTTCTGCCTATAGACAAGCCCCCGCTTGTAGGAGACACGGGTAATGCCTCTCCCAGTCGGTTGCCCCCAGGACTTATAGGGCGCAAAGGATACCAGCTTAAGGTGGAGACTGATGAACGGCAGGGAGTCCCGAATGAGGATGCCGGATGGCAGAAGTCCAAGTACAGGCCGAGGTCAAACCGGGAGGTCACAGGGCGAGGTATCCGAAGGAGGTAACAAAGGGTAGTCAAACGAGCCGAGGTCAAAATCCAGGAGGTCACGGTGCGAGGTATCAGAGGGGTCAGGCAGAATCGTAGTCAGGCAAGCGAAGGGTCAGGGCAGGCAGCAAGCAAGGGAAGTCGAGGTCCAAAAGCCGAATTATAACAGGAGACACTTTAACACACGTTCAGAACCCAGAGGCTATAACGGGCACTGGGAACCCAGAGCCGAAGGGCTTTATAATAAATGCTGGCCATTGGGGAAAAGGGGAATTGGAGGGAACCTGGGTGATTGGTGCAACACCGGACCATGGGATAGGTCCCAGGAGCTGGACGGCCCAGGCCAGACAGGCCGACCAGTCCCTGGGCTCAATCCCAGGATCCAGCCAGAGACTGGATACTTTAAACTTGCCCCCGGCGGGCGCACTGGGGAAAGCGCCGCCGGGAGGCATAAAGGAGACGTGCTCGCGCGCGCGCGCGAGCACGTTGAGTGTCGGGCGCGCCCCCGCCAGGAGGGGGAAGCGCCGCATCCCCGGACAGAATGGCAGGCCCACGCAGCCGCGCGGAGCACGCCGCAACACCGGCTCCAGCAGCGTCCCGCGCCGCCAGCCCCCGGACCCCACGACGGCGCTGAGGAGACGGCGGACCCGGGGACAGCCGGACAGTAGCCCGCCGGGAGCCACCTGACAGCGCGCCGCGGGACCAGGAACGGCGATGAGGTAAGTGCCTAACACATTGTTTGCCTCGGTATATGTGTGCCTTAAATTTTGGTTCAGCTTTACTGTCACTTTGATTTGTATATTCACAGGTGTTCATGACCATTTTTTGTAGGTTATTTTTACACGCACTTAGTCACTTTCACTTCATATGGTATAAGGGTTATTAGCTATTTAGTGTTATTTTCATGATGTATATTATTAATTATTTTTATCATTATTTATCTTTATGCATTGTCACTTTATCTGTATATTTTTATTAGTGTAGTATACAGGGGTTGTCTGTGCCGGCACAGTAGGTTATTATTCATCATTAGGGGTTGTATACGTGTTTATACTAGGAGTTATCCCAGGTACTTTTCATGCTGGATCACACAGCACTGGATGAAATTTTGGGGTGCTATGCAGTGTTTTTAATATGTTAGTCTTGTATGGTGTACATTTTGGGGGTATCTTTGTGGCACAGCAGGTCTGCTTTAATATTATTCTTTGGGTGGTGCTGGACAAATAGCACTTTTTGTGCAAGTGTTTGTGTACAACAAAAATATACATTGGTACTGAATCAGGGCACCTAGCAATTGGCAACATACAGGAGTTTTAAAGTAACGCACTCCAGGCCGAAGTTTAAATAACAAATAAAATAAACAGACATAGTCTTGTATGGTGTGTTATGTAGTGTATGTTTTATGTGGATTTTCTACCAATAAATTATATTACTTTATATTGAATATTGTTTGGTGCTCCTGTCTTTAGACCCATGGGGATTTTCTCCATGAGCCTAACTGTGTTTTGATGTTTTATACAATCATGGATTAATAAATCTATTTTTGATGAATTATTAGTGTTTTTTATGGTCAGCATATAGCTGGTGCCCTTAAATACTTGTTCCCTTTGGGTGGTTTACTGGTACCACCGACTTTGTTTGCTTATTGGTACATTTTGGGGGTATCTTTGTGGCACAGCAGGTCTGCTTTAATATTATTCTTTGGGTGGTGCTGGACAAATAGCACTTTTTGTGCAAGTGTTTGTGTACAACAAAAATATACATTGGTACTGAATCAGGGCACCTAGCAATTGGCAACATACAGGAGTTTTAAAGTAACGCACTCCAGGCCGAAGTTTAAATAACAAATAAAATAAACAGACATAGGGAGCAAGCATTTGCATGTCAATATTTGGCCAGTAATACATAGGGCCACATACACACCCTCTCCTGCTTGGCCACATTTGCCACAGGCACAGGTGGAAAGCAGCCATACCTATGCCACATCCACGCCTGTAAGTCAGTGGCCCACCCAAACAATAACCCCCAGTCCAAATGCAAGTCCAGTCCAATGATTGCCAGGGTTCAAGGTAGTAGTTTGCCAGGCCAGAATGTCCCCCAATCATGCCTAGAAACAGGATGAGCCAGACAAAATTTCATTAGGCCAAAGCCTGCAGCGTGGCAGCTTGAGTGGCAGGTTCAGTGAGGCTTCATCTCAGGCATTGGCTAGTGGGGTATCTCAGCACTCTAATGAGCTATATAGGCGGAAATCCAAATCATACAAGCAAAGCCATAAAAAAGGCAATCTTGGTAGCACTCACCAGACAGGTCAATACAGTGGGGATGTAGAGGAAAGATGTGGAGCAGATACAGGGCAAATAGCTGTTAAAATGGGTGTTGCCCATAAAACCCTGGTGGTGGGCCTTGGGGATCACCTGGGCATGTGTGGCATTCAGAATCTGCCACTGTTCCAAAATGAGTCTATTGCTATTTCTAAATTCCTCGAGCATGCGTGGCCTGGCCACTGTGGCTGCGCGTTTCCCGCACCTTTGGCGTTGGTATTTGTGACCAAGTGGTCGGGCGTGCAGAAGCCTCCTCAGGCCGCTGTGGCATATTGCTGGTGGCCTCATTGACAGTTTTTTTGGCTGGCATGTTGAGACTCTCAAAGAGAATGAGCTGTGTGTCCAGGACCCTTTAAATACTAATGCCTGGGTATGACGCTTACGCGTACGGCCGTTCATCCGGCCGTGCGAAACCTCTGGGGCATTACTTATTTGCTGCGGACAAGAAGAAAGATGGTGCCCACGATCTTCACCCGCCAACAAGAAGAGCTGATTATGCTCGTAAGTGTATTGTAATAACTTTGATTTGCCATCTAATTGCATGCCTATGCCTTAAGGAAGAGCAGGAATAAACAGTTATGTGTAAAAGTTTGTAAAACTCCGTGGCAAACAGAAGTTAGTGCGCACATGTCTGAACCAACTCACTAACATCTAGAAGGATAGTTTGAGGCTAGAAATGTGTCTGGGAATGTCATTTAGTCAACTGATCTAATTGTGACAGATATTTGTATGCAGTTTGATCTAAAAAAAATATGTTTATTTTGTGTTTTTTAGACGATGCTTCAGCGCAGGTACGACTACCTGCCCAACTCTTTTGAGAAGAGGACCGTCGCCCTGGAGATTGTTTCCAGGATCCAGCACGGGATGGACACCACCTTCACCCAAATGCAGATCATGCAGCATTGGTCGGACCTGAAACGGCTCCACATGCCCCGGGTTGCGGCGATTTTTTGGGCTCCATTTCCCAAGTAAGTACATAGCGATTGCATGCTATATGGAACCAATACCGAAGGTAGGCCTTTATTTATAAATGCTTTTCTTTTCTAGTGCTGGAAATGGAGTACCGAATACGACGTACACGGAGCACAGGCCGACCAGTGCTGCATGAATCTGCAGCACCAAGAGAAGGTGGTGGATCTCCAGGGCGACGGTCCTACCCCTCCTCTGTAGGGGCCTCCGACCAGCCCCTGGACCTCTCAACAGAGGGGGGCATCATGGCGTGGGCAGGGAGTCGTACCAAGCGACGGCGTCCTTAGCCTCGGGTATGTGACTCTCAATGTAACCGCAAACACATACATGCTATTTAAACAAAAGCTGATTCCCTTAATCTCTTTTTCTAGATGAATCATTAGCGGGTGAAGGATCTGAAGCAGGGACTGCAGCAGATCATGCCCAGGAGGCAAATGGAGAAGGTGTAATTTTGTCATTTGCTTACTGTTGACTCAGACATTAGAGGTGACCCTATTTGACATGTCTCTACAGCCTCAACTTCCCAGCAGTGGCAGGTCCCAGAACCCAGGGTGGTCCCCGACGCAGACGTTGGCCACCAACGAAGTAAGTTGTAATGTCATTCTTTTGAGTATGTGGTAATTGACATGATCACCAAGATACCTAAAGCCATAGTCAATGGCATTAGCATAATGACATATGCCCTCTTCCTTAGATTAATTACTTGGCATAATGACATATGCCCTCTTCCTTAGATTAATTACTTGGCATAATGACATATGCCCTCTTCCTTAGATTAATTACTTAGCATAATGACATATGCCCTCTTCCTTAGATTAATTACTTAGCATAATGACATATGCCCTCTTCCTTAGATTAATTACTTAGCATAATGACATATGCCCTCTTCCTTAGATTAATTTCTTAGCATAATAACATATGCCCTCTTCCTTAGATTAATTACTTAGCATAATGACGTATGGCGTCCTAAGTTAGCTTGCCACCTAAAAAACATTCCATCCACAGCTGAGAAACATGTATTTGCCAACAAATAATGTTTGTTTCTTTTGTATACAGGGACCACACGTGCCAGACTGGCAGCAATGAGTGAAAGGGTCCTTGCGTTGGTGGCGGACATGCAGGAGCTGCGCGACTCAGGGACCACAGATGAAGACTAATGTTCTGGGTCCTGCCATTGCTTTGTATATAGTTTTTAACGTTGATAGTTTTTAAAATTTTAAAAATTGTAAATTTTTATATTTTGTAAATTAAAAAAAAAGTTTAGAAATTTTTATGATCAAAAATGTTTTAAAAAGCCATAAAAAAATGGCACTTTGTATTAAACCCCCCAAAAAACAAAAACTGTTTCAGTGTCATTTTATTTTCTAAATACATTAACACAAAACGAATGGGCCAAGAAATATTTAGAGATGAAGATTCACATGACCGCAAAGTGATTTGGGTACATTTTAGGGGTGAGAAATGGAAGTAGAACCTAACCACGAAGTGATTTGGGTACGTTTTAGGGGTGAGAAATGGAAGACGAACCTAACCGCGAAGTGATTTGGGTAAGTTTTAGGGGTGAGAAATGGAAGAAGAATGAGAGCGCGAAGTGATTTGGGTAAGTTTTAGGGGTGAGAAATGGAAGAACATGACCGCGAATTGATTTGGGTAAGTTTTAGGGGTGAGAAATGGAAGAAGAACATGACCGCGAAGTGATTTGGGTAAGTTTTAGGGGTGAGAAATGGAAGAAGAACCTAACTGCGAAGTGATTTGGGAAAGTTTTAGGGGTGAGAAATGGAGGAAGAACATGACCGCAAAGTGATTTGGGTAAGTTTTAGGGGTGAGAAATGGAGGAAGTATGAGACCGCAAAGTGATTTGGGTAAGTTTTAGGGGTGAGAAATAGAAGAAGAACCTAACCGCGAAGTGATTTAGTTAAGCATTGTAGCACAAGTGAGTGAAGCAAATACGTAGGTGAGCACTTTAATGAGTTAAGTTTGTAGTGCGCAGGCGTAAGATCGTAAGGATTTTTGTCTGGACGATTATTTATTGTAAAAGGAAAACAGAATCTAACGGGAAACTTAAATGATTCATGGGAGGAGACGATGAAAAAAGGGCAAAAACGAAAGCCGACGTTATAACATGAAAAAAAAAAACGGAAAACGAAAGCTGGAAAATGACATTCTCGTTGGCATACGAACGGACAAAGACTTTACAGAAGGCTTGCAATACATGCATAGAATCACTCGAATACTCATACGAGAGCGGGAACATTTTAAAAAAAATACAGATCGACACAAAAACAAAAGTCTTTTTTTGTCTCTCTGGATCAACTCTTATATTCTACAGTCAGCAGGAATTGTATACCATATTTGATCTACATTGTACAATGAGTGGGAATTGGATACCACAGTTGATAAATTTTGTACAATCATTGGGAATACTATACCACATTTGATCTACATTCTACAGTCAGTGGGAATTGTATACCACATTAGATAAACATTGTACAATCAGTGTAGGTTGATCAGTCTAGATCAAGTGCATTTGATGTACAGATCAGAGACTTCCTCACTCTGGTAATAATATGCTAATAATATGTTTGGCTAAGGCAGATAGGCAGATGTAACTTCACCTGTTACATTGGACGATTTCTGGGAGTATTAGTCAGTCATTTTTATTCAAGGCCATGAAAACCATTCCCACTGTAGCAACAGAGAGTCCCAAGTATATGAGAATTTTAGAAACAGCGTGTAGAGAAGCAAATCACAGGTATAGGGGCATAATTCTAATACAAATGATTATTTTACAATCCAAAAGAGGAGAACAACAATTTTTCCTTTAAACACCCCATGCGGGGGGTCCAGGCTGTAGGTGGCAGCATCCATACACACCCTAGCATCCACAAAGTTGTTTATGTAGGCACCCCATGACTTGATAGCGGCCAACTTTTGCCGAAGAGGATGACTGCTACAGAGGCCGTACATATAGGTATATAGTAGTTATACATGACATATTATTCTGAGTTTTGTGAATTGCCAGCAATGCTATTCGTTGTGTTTTGTTTTGGATTGCTGGGTGCCAGTACTTCTGTGCCAGTGTTACTCACCTCGCCTTGCTCTGTGTTTTCCTACATCCCTGCGATGGCGCGCGCCCAGCCTTTTGGCGGGGTTGCGCGCCGTTCTGGTCTGCTTCCGTGTGTTGGCCGCTGACACATTTCCGGCCGGGGTGCGCCATGCGGCCTGACGCGGTGTCACATGCGCCGGGCCCACTGACACACATCCGGCTGGGGTGCGTTAGACGGCATCTCTCCGTCTGCGGGGTGGGGGAGCGAGGGGGGTGAGTATATATGCTGCTGCCGTGGGACCGGGATAGCCTTTTCGCCCTGATGAAGTGACGCGGGTGACGTCTCGACACGCGTTGGCGGTGATATGTGGGGCTCTAACTGGTGGTGTCCATGACCATGTGAGATTATAGGATCCTTCATTCCCTGCCTATCCTGACTTGGCTTGTCCTTCTTATTTGTAGCATTTTAAGCACTTAGCACTTTTGTGAATATACATTTGCACATTTATTAATTTGACACATTTTTTATATCATGATTATACATTGTAATGCTTTTCTGGGATTATCTGGATAGGCTCTGTGTAAATAGTTGTGAGATCAGAGATATATGGATTAATGAGGACACAGTGTTAGCACCCCCTTGTGTGTTCTGTGTTAGATGTCTTTTAGAGGTTTTTAATTATGTCCATATATGTTTTGTTGGTAACGATATGAAATAAAATTTGATATTTTGATTATATCTCAGTGGTGCTGCTTTTCTCCCCAGATAATAGTGGTTGTGGGACCCTCTTTCTTTGTTTGCCTTTCTATATTGCGCTTGTATAAGTGCATATCTGGGTGCATGCACACTGTATACTAATTGCTGGTGAGGCCCATTTTCTAGTTGTGTACCAGTGGTGGAATCAATACAATAATACTAACAATGTTTTTCTGTTTCCTTTGCTGGTGGCGGATGTCGTGCAGCAATTTTCCTAGTTTCAGTGACTGGTGGCAAAGCATGCAAATGACCCTTGTCTTCCTCCTCCCCCTCGGCTTCGTGCCACCACTAAGCCCTCAATCTCATTTGGAAACTCTCCAACTGCCTCCACCAGAGTGCGTTTGTATTGAACCAAGGATTTGAGGTTATCCTTATATTGGGGGTCAAGCAGGATGGCCACCCAGAAATCGGCACTGGTGACAATGCAGGTAACTCTGAGCATGTAGTGGCTCATGTGCGCCAGCTTGCCCTGAGTCAAGGAGAAGCTGTCCTAAGCAGGAGGCATCCCCCGAGCCACGCTCCAGTGCCCGTGAGCTGCGCTGAGTAGCACCCTGCTGTGTTAAAAAGTCCTCCTCCGAAGCCTCTAAAATTGTCCCTGGGTTGGCCGCTGTCATTCCAGCATCCCAGCCTGTAAGTCACATGTAGACTGCCCTGTGTAAATGTGCCTTTTCCTCCTCTGCTTCCTCCTGTGGCACCATTACATCCTTTGTCATGGCTTGAAGAGTTTTTTCTAGAGAGGCAAATGATGGTGTATGGTAGTGCTGACAATAATATCATCAGCGCTGACCATATTGGTAGCATATTGGAAGCATAGCAGCACGGAACAAATGTCCCTCATGGAGGCCCACTCATTGGTCATCTGGGCAATTTGTAGCTGGAACTGCACTATTGCCTGCTGTTGCTGCTTCTGCTGCTCGCACACTCTTTCCAACATATGTAAAGTAGAATTCCACCTGGGTGGCAAATTGCCTATGAGGGGTGGGCAGGAAGGCCAACGTCCCTCTGCAGTGCAGATAGGTGAGCAACAGCAGGGTGTGAATGCACACCTTTTTAAGCAGCAGCTCCGACATGCCTGGCTAATTGGCAAGGAAGCTCAGGAACAAAACAAGCTGAGAACATGGTTGTGCCTTAACCCAGCTTAGCCCAAGGCTGCTACTAGGTTCTGCCCTTTTGTTGCACCCCACCTTGCTAGGCTCCTGGGCAGTGTGTGGTCTTTTCCCCAATCAGTTTCAGCACCATTTGCTGCCGTTATCCTATGGCTGGGCTCAAAATAGTGCTGCAGGCACAACACTGACTGGATGAGGAGGCCGGAGTGGAGGAAGCAGGAGTGGAGGAAGCAGTGTAGAAAGCAACAGGAGGCAATGAGTGGAGGCAAATAATTATACTAACAATGTTTTTCTGTTTGCTTCGCAGGTTCCAGGCCATGGACATGGTGAAGATTATGCAGTGTCCTGCCACAGAATATGATAGCGCTGTATAAAAACAATAAAAAGGTCCCAGGTGAACTGGAACTGTGTGCCATATAATCTTTGACTGCCTCAACTTGTTCTGGCATCACCACTCTGCCAGCAGTATAAGGGCCTACAAAATATGCTCTAAACCCTGGCGCCTGCTTGCACCAGAGGAAGGTGTAGCAGGCACAGATCTAACATGTCCTCTTCCTGCAACACCAGCTCCATCACCATCAATAGCAGCAGCATCATGGCCATGTTCATGTCCCTTATTTGCTGAGTTCTTCATTTTTGTGGCCTGTCCCCCTCAGTATATCAGCCACCTGTCCATGGATGCAGCCTGAAAAGGACAATTAGCAGAGGTTAGTTGGTCCCTGGCTGTCCCTCAGTATGTGAGCCACCTGTCCATGGAAGTGCAAGTTAATGAAATGGGCAATTAGAGTTGGAAATGGATTCCCCCCTCTTTACTCACTTGGTCACCAAAATGAACAGACTTTTTTAAAATGATAAACAATATTAATATCAGATTAAAGAAAAAATATATTTTCTCAAATTTTTTAGTTTTATGTTGTTATTTTGAGTACTTTCCCCAGCCCATTTTGTGCAGGGCTATCACCCCGGTGCTATCCCCAAATTGGCCCTTGAGTCTGACACCTGCTATTTTTTGTAATTCATTTTTTATTTATTTATGTTTATTTTTAATGTTGTTGTTTTATGTATGTTATTATTTTGAGTACTTCCCCTATTCATTTTGTGCAGGGCAATTGCCCCGCTGTTACCCCCAAATTAGCCTCTGAGTCTGACACCTGGAAAAAATTAATATTTTATTTTTAATGTAATTAAGTATGTATTTCTTAATTTTTTTGTTTTTTGTTATTATTCTGAGTACTATTCTAAGCATACAGCACGTCCTGCTCCAGATGTAGTAATTACATGTGGGTAATCCTCCGCCTGAGGTGCTGTTCACTGCAGACATGTAGAAAACAGGCTCCTCCCGGCCCTACATATACCGAGGGACCTCCCACAAATCCCCAGATTTCTCTGCAGTGCTCACTGCGAAGACATGAAGTATCACGCTCTCGCAGGCGAGCGGGGGCTTTACAGCCCCAGGCCCTGCGGGACTATTTCCACCCGTCCTCTTTATGAAGACTATGCCTCCCAGCCTGGGCTGCGTTGGTCGGGTGAAGGTAGGCAGCACCTTGTGTGCTTACGGAGCCATGCTCCACCGCAATCCCCCACCATAGGGTAGGCGGTTAAGGCTAATGGTGAGCCTTCAGAGGATGCCCCTCCCGCATCAGCGCCCCACACCCCGTGTAGCGGTGAACCCCGAGTATTGGGTCACCTTCCTTCCTAGTTCCCCCCGCTATTGGGGGGAAAAGAGGGGGGGTTGTGTGTACGACGGATTAACCTTGCCATATTACACTTGTAAGCTTATAGCCCTTGACGGTTACCGGGTGTCAGAGCCGCATTTCACATTGATCTTAACTCTAGCCGCAGCGCCCTTAATGTATTTTACTTTGCGCGTACGGCGGCTCTGATCGCGGACGCTACGGGTTTATTTCTGTATTCTATCCTGTCATGTTTAGTCCCTGAGGTGATTCACTCGGTCGGGGTTCAGTTTCTAACTACTTTTTTCTGATTGGCTACGCGCTCCGAGCTTCACGCTCTCCGGGGGGGCGTGGTCTGATGTGGCGCATTCCGCGTCATCTTCAGCTCTGGCCCGCCCTTCGAGGTTCGCTGGCGCCATTTCCTTCTCAAGTGTAGCGTGGTGAAGACTGTCCTCCCCTCGCTGTTCTGTCAGTGCCCTTACGGGCGACCTTTCTTTAGCTTTTGCTTCTCCTCGCTTGGCTCTGACATCCCTGTTCCCCTTGTGTCTTTCAGACCGTGAACTTCGGTGGCTTCTCCCGGTCCGGTGTAGCGCCCGGTCCAGACTTTTTAAAAAATCACTCCCACTTCCCAGCGGGTCATTGGGGCATCCAGGGTTGCTTTATAGCGTCAATCCCTACTGGCATATTGCACATAATAATCACCATATGGAGGCATCTCAGGATATTGTGAACGGGGTTCCCTTGGGACAAGCCCGTCTGTGTGTAGCTTGTGAGGTCTTACCTAGCAGCGGTGACAAAGCACGGCTCTGCGTCCTTTGTGCACAGCAGGCGCTAGCCGGTTTTCACACCTCTTCCGAGGCTGGGCCCGCACCTCGCTTCACCTACTCCCCCAAGTCTGAGCCTAACCTCCAATACCAGTGGGGATTCTCATTCTGATTTGGCCACTAGGTTGGCTAGTGTGGAAAACTTAATTGCTGGCTCCTTGGCGCGCAAGGCCACTGCCAAGAGGCGACATTTGAATCCTGAATCTACTATATTTCCTATAGAATCTGATGATTTACTTCTTTCTTACGCACATCCCCTCTCAGACGAAGGGGAACTGTTCTCTGACTCAGGGTCATACGACGACGAGTCCAGGGGCCAGGAAGATTCTGGTTAGGATCATTAGTCCTCGGACGACATTGATAGACTGTTGACCCAGATCTTTGACGTATTGTCTCTCTCTCTCCCCCTGCTGCGGCTCCCCGGCAAAGGGGTGATCTGTTTCACACCGCTAGGGCGCGGTTGGAATTTCCCGAACAAACCCATTTTAATAGCCTCGTGCTGAAAGAATGGGGACACTCTAGCAAACTTCATGGGGTTCCTAAAAGTGTGGATAAGAAATATCCCTTTCCTGCTGACCTGGTCAAGTGTTGGACATCGCCACCAGAGGTCGATGCCCCAATTCTAAGTCTGTCCAAAACCTCTATTGTGCACTCCCCCGACACTACTACGCTGAGGGATCCGGAGGATAGGCGTGTTGACCAACTGGCATGTCATTCCTTTGCATTTGGGGGAGCGTCGCTCCGCCCACTGTGCGCCTTAGCCATCACAGCGGTGGCACTCAGGACAGTGGTTAAGACTGCTCTTGAAGGGGCGGATGACTTGCCCTCTGATGCTGCCAATGCTCTGGCCACCTGTGAAACTTTTGTGAACTATATCCTATCTGCATCGGACGATGCTATTAAGTTGGGTGCTAGATCTTCTGCTCTGGTGGTAGCCATACGCCGAGCGGTCTGGTTGCACCAGTGGGCCGCTGATAACGCCGCCAAGAAGGCCCTTACGGGGCTTCCATTTAAGGGACTGTGCCTGTTTGGAGAAAGGTTAGATATCTTTGCCAAGGGTGGCAAGTTACCCCAGCGCAAGCGTCAGATTCGGCCCTTTCGTGGCCCAAGCTCCCTATCGACCACCTACCGGGGGGCTAAGCAAGGCAGAGGAGTGTCCTTCGCTGGGTCTCGTGCAGATCCCTGGAACAAGAATAAAGGACGCCGTCCCGGTTCCTCCTGGGGCCCCAAGCCCAAGGCCCCTCCCAAGACCCCTCAAGCATGAAGGGGCGCCCGTCAGGGTGGGGGGACGTCTACAGCACTTCAAACATGTCTGGAGTCGCCACGTCTCAGACCTGTGGATTCAGGAGGTAGTGTCCTCCGGTTACAAGATAGAATTTGCTGTATGGCCCCCTACCCCTAGGTTCGTTGGGTCCCGGATCTCTCAGGACCCTGCCTCAGCTCGGGTCTTGATGCTGGCTGTGCAGGACCTTCTGGATCTAGGGGTCATTTGCAAGGTCCCCTTAAGAGACAGGGGCAGGGGATTCTATTCCAACCTTTTCACGGTACCCAAAAAGGAGGGGTCAGTCAGACCCATTCTGGATTTAAAAATCCTCAACAGATTTGTCAGAAACAAGCACTTTCGTATGGAAACTTTGCGCTCGGCTATCGCCTCGCTGCGCCCAGGGGACTTCATGACATCTGTGGACATCAAGGATGATTACCTGCACGTTCCGGTGTTTCCTGGACACTAAAGGTTTCTCAGATTTGCGGTGCTGGATCAGCATTACCAGTTCGTGGCCCTGCCATTCGGCCTCACGTCGGCTCCCAGGGTGTTCACCAAGGTGCTGGCAGGGGTGATGTCCCTTTTAAGACTAAAGGGCATACGCGTGTTGCCCTACCTGGACTATATCCTCATCACCTCTCGGTCTCTGCGGCAGGCAGAGCTGGACACTCAGTTAGTAGTGTCCACCCTGGAGTCATTCGGCTGGGTGATCAATTACCCCAAGTCCTCTCTGTCCCCCTCCTCAGTGACCCCGTTCCTGGGGATGATTCTGGATACAGTTCAGTCAAGGATATTCCTTCCTCAGCAGAAGGTGGAAGCTCTGACAACGCAGGCTATGTCCCTGCTTTCGAGCCCTCATCCCTCCATCCGGCAGGGAATGCAGTTGGTGGGCTCGATGGTGGCAAGCTTCGAGGCGGTGCCCTTTGCCCAGTTTCATTTGAGAATCCTGCAACTTCACCTTCTGTCGGTTTGGAACAAGAACCCAGCGTCCTTGGACGGGATATGAGTGGTTCCCCCCTCGGTCAGACAATCCCTGGCGTGGTGGCTGGACCACAGGAACTTGACAAGGGGCAGATCCTTCCTGGCTCCCTCCTGGGAGACGGTCACAACGGATGCCAGTCTGTCGGGTTGGGGGGGATTCTGGAAGTCCCTGCGCTTCCAGGGGAGGTGGGGCCCTCAGGAGGCCCATCTACCTATCAATGTCTTGGAACTCAGGGCGGTCAGATTGGTGCTGGAACAATTGACCCGTCACCTGAGGGGTCTGGCGGTTCAGGTACGCTCAGACAACAGAACGGCGGTTGCCTACATCAACCATCAGGGAGGGACCCGGAGCAAGGGGGCTCTCCAGGAAGTTTCTCTGATTCTAACATGGGCGGAGGCCAATGTCCAATGCATCTCGGCTGTCTACATTCCGGGGGCGGAGAACCTGCTGACAGAAGCTCTGAGCAGGGGGTCATCCCATCAGGGGGAATGGTCCCTCTGCAACAGGGTATTTCAGTCCCTGTGTCCCTGTGTCACCTGTGTCACCATTGGGGTGTGCCAGATGTGGATCTGTTTGCGTCCCGTCACAATCACAAGCTCCCGAGCTTTGTATCCCTGTCTCAGGATCCTCTGGCTCTGGCCACGGATGCCCTGTCCATGTCTTGGAGGGAGTTTCGGCTCCTGTATGTGTTTCCACCAATTCCCCTTCTGGGCAGAGTTCTGCGCAAGATTGCTCTGGAAGGGATACCCGCGATTCTTGTGGCCCCAAGGTGGCCAAGAAGAGGTTCGCAGACGTGGTTCAAATGGCAGTAGATCAGTACGATCTGCCAAGGTTGCCAGATCTTCTAACTCAGGGGTCTCTACGCCATCCCAATTTACTAACTCTGGCTTTGACGGCTTGGCTGTTGAAACCTCCATCCTGATGGAAAAGGGTTTGTCTGCATCTGTAGTGGCTACTATGGTGCAAGCCAGGAAAAAGACTTCTTCTGCTATCTATTATAGAGTCTGGCGTTCTTACATTGACTGGTGTGAGTCCAGGTCTCTTCCCTGCCGGGAATCTTTAGTCTCTAGGGTGCTGGAGTTTTTACAACATGGTCTAGACTTAGGTCTTAAGCTTAGTACTCTGAAGGGCCAGGCCCTGTCTATCTTTTTTCAGAAGACCTTTGCCCAGCATCCCCTTATCAAGACCTTCTTTCAGGGGGTCACTCATGTGCGTCCCCCTCGAAAGCCTATGGTACCTGTTTGGGATTTAAACTTGGTTTTATCGGCCCTGCAGGGTGCTCCTTTTGAGCCTATTCAGGAGGCTGCTCTCGCTGTTCTCACGCTCAAGGTTGTCTTCTTAGTAGCTATCACCTCTGTTAGGAGTGTGTCTGAGTTGGCTGCCTTATCTATTCAGCCTCCCTACTATGAGAGACACCAGGATAAGGTGGTATTCAGCTTCAAGCTACCTAAAGTGTAGAATTGGTATTATATGCATACAGCACGTCCTGCTCCAACCCACCCTGGTCTCACGTTGCTCTGGATCCCCTGTTTGGTGATTGTTAACATTGTTATTATTGCCAGTTTTTGGGTGGTTGGTTTCTCCTGGCTTCTCCTTTCACTGCTTTTCAATGCTGGGGATTTGTGGGAGGTCCCTAGGTATATGTAGGGCCGGGAGGAGCCTGTTTTCTACATGTGCTGCAGTGAACAGCGCCTTAGGCGGAGGATTACCCACATGTAATTACTACATCTGGAGCAGGGCGTGCTGTATGCATATAATACCAATTCTACAGGTGAGTATTTCACAGAATTGTATTTTGTTCAGGGCAATGGCCCAGGTGTTCACCCTGATTTGCAGCCCTGTAGCCCTACTCAAGACTTCCCTAAATCGCGTGTCCTCTAATCTGACCCCACTACTAAAAATGTAATCTGGTTGATAAGAGCAGGTGGTGCCTCTTCTCCTCTTATAACAAAACACGGTGCCAGCGTTTTGAAAAAAAGCACCTCTAAAATGATGGTGCCTTGTGCGGGTAAACACCCCAAGAGTTGGGCATCCTTCTTTTTTATTGCCAATTTGGAGTAACAGGGACCTATTGGCATGCAAAAGAGAGTACAGAGTTGATGGCTCTTTGTTGGGTGAGAGTAGCCGTAGACTTTCTCCTCGAAGGAAATAGTAAAAACATACTTACAGCTGAATGTGACTTGGCCTTAACCAAGGATTGGGACAATCTCATTGACTCTATGCTCAGAAAGGGTTCCCCCTTAGGATGAGCTTAGCCACTCACTTCAGCCACACAATATGGGTCTCAATAAGATGCCCCTGGAAATTTGCTAGTGCAGAATGGTGGTTAATTGAGAGTGACAGATTTCTGGGGAAAAATACTCAGGGAACACGTTAGGGTGAATTAAAAAAAAAATAGGGTCTGGTGGTACTTCTAGATCCTTTTAGCTGGTGCTCGACAAGGCTGCAGACTGATCTGTAACCCAACATGATATGCTGCCATCTATACTTCACTCAAGCCTGATTTGCTCCATGAGTCCCAAACTGCCCCAATAGGTAATGAAAACTATTTGTGTGCATGTTTGTGTCTTGTGCTTACTTTAAAAAAATGTGTTGTCTGTTTTTACCATGGTTTTAGGTGACTGATGACCGACAAGTACCACCCAGGTGGTACTTAATATAATATAAAAATGGAAAGTGGTACTTGATAAAAAAAGGTTGTGAACTTCGGGCCTAGACAAAAGGTGCCTTAGTATTGTGTTGGCAATGTTCCCGAATGAAATTGATGCAATGTGGAACTCAAAGGTAATTTTATTTCCTAAACCAAAATATAAGCTTTAGTTGCCAAGAAAGGAATCTAGTTATATCTTAGAAAGGAAATTGCTGCGCTCCTACAGAAAGGTTCAGAACATACAATTTTCGACAGTTTAATCCTATTTTTGTAATGTTAAAAGTGGATTGGCTGAATTGTTGAATTTGACTGCAAAGACACCGGTGTCTCAACCAGTCTGGATGTATCTTCTCTAAGTAAATTTTTGGCCCCTTTCAAATCTATATGCTTTGTTGGCTTCAAATGGAAATACTCCAACAGAGTGAAAAAGAAGATGCCCATTGATTTCAACACTGCACTGCATTGTCGGTGGGCCCAGAAAGAGGCCAAAAATCAGCCAGCCCATATCTAGCCTATCGGTTGAGGCTTTAGTATTGTAGGGTCAGGTCATGATATGGACACTCCAGAATTGATGGTACTGTTTTACACCTGTAGGGGCAGATCTTGTGGCAGGTGTACACATCCCTTAGAGAGTCTATGGCAATGCTGGACAGCAAAAGTATAATGTCTGCATTTGGGCAGTATTGTGGCATGTCACTTTATTTTTTTTGGAAGAGTTTATCTCAAAAATCTTAAAAATCTAGTATAGCGTATACGAGGATCTGGTAGAATGAATTTCCTAATTCCTGAATCCTGATAGATCCAAATTATATTCTGAATAATAAGGAGCATTTTAGAGATTGCTACAGTTAAATAAAGTTCACTGTAGGCAACATAAGAATCAGCGCTTATGCTTTAGGACAGGACAAAACCGGTCCCTTTATCATCTATGTTAAGAGCATTAGGAAGCAAATGCTGAGAAACATTTCCTTGTAGCTACTCTCCTCCTGGCAGTTATCAAATGGAACCCAATTTATCTAATGGTATAGGTCAGTAGGCAAATCAAAGCCAATATTCTCTACAGGTGGCAGCAGGACAGTCTGCTGGGCCAAGACTAAGGAGTAGTGACTCACGATGAGCTAGATCATTTTACTGGAGGCCGTTTTAAGACTCCTTTGATTTTTTGGTAGTAAACATAGTGCAAAATTTTCTTGCATATTTTAGTTGTACATTAAAAAGTATAGCCTATACCTACCACTGGATCAAATGCTCAGATTAACATTTTTCTTGTATAACCTGTAAGGAAGGAAATGGTTAATGTATCACCCAATATGGTAAATGATGATAAGGGGCTTGTCACGGACCGGGTGGAGCGGACTCGGGTGTGGATCCGCTTTAACTGTGGGACCGATGGCGGGTACTGTGTCAGGGAAGAGGAGTCTAAGGGGCCACCGGTATTCACCAGAGCCCACCGCAAGGCAGGTTGGTCTTGTGCGGCGAGTGACCCCCAGGTCGCTACCCCCCAACAGCGGCCCAGTCCCACAGTCAGCCGAGGTTCAGCGAGGTACACAAGTGGCAGGCAAAAGGCGTAGTAAGTACAGGCAGAGGTCGGGGCAGGCAGCAATGGTTCAGATTCGGGGACATGCAGAGGTCGGTACACGGCTGAGCAATCCAAGAATGTCTGACTTTAAACAAGCAAGCATCCGGCATGTGCAGTACCCCCCCCCCCCTTGGGTCTCCCCTTCTTCTTGGGGCCAAGAAAATCCGAGATGAGACTACGGTCTAGAATATTCTCTTCGGGCTCCCAAGATCTTTCTTCAGGTCCACAGCCTTCCCAGTCGACTAAAAAATATCTTTTTTACCCCTGGAGAGCTTAGAGGCCAGGATCTCTTTCACCGTAAAGGCATCCTCAGTACCAGAGATTGGGGCAGGCACCAAGGTTTTAGGAGAGAATCGATTGACAATAACTGGCTTAATCAGGGAAACGTGGAAAGAATTGGGAATTCGCAGTGATGTTGGTAGGTGTAGCTTATAACAAACTGGATTGATCTGTTGTTTGATCTTATAAGGACCCAGGTAACGGGGGCCCAATTTGTAGCTAGGAGTTTTGAAGCGAATGTATTTTGGCGACAGCCACACCTTATCTCCTGGAGAATAAACAGGCGGAGCTCTTCTCCTTTTATCAGCGGTAACCTTCATACGGGCGGAAGCTTGACAAAGAATTATATGAGAATTCCGCCCAAGGCAACAGATCGACCCAATTGTCTTGATGCGCAGAAACAAAATGGCGAAGATAATGCCCGAGAATCTGGTTGACTCTTTCCACCTGGCCGTTAGACTGGGGATGATAAGCGGAGGAAAAGTCCAATTAAATTTTCATTTGTTTACAAAGAGCTCTCCAGAACTTGGACACAAACTGCACCCCTCTTTCTGAGACAATGTGTGAAGGTAATCCATGAAGTCGAAAGACGTGCTTCAGGAAGTATTTTGCCAACAGAGGAGCTGACGGGAGACCGGGCAAAGGAACAAAATGCGCCATTTTAGAAAACCTATCCACTATCACCCAAATAACAGTATTGCCATGCAAAGAAGGGAGGTCAGTAATAAAGTCCATAGCAATGTGTGTCCATGGGGTATCCGGAATAGGAAGAGGATGGAGTAGGCCAACAGGCCTTTGGCAAGGGGTTTTGTCGCGAGCGCAGGTGGTACAGGCCTGAACGAATTCGGTCACATCCTTTTCAAAAGAAGGCCACCAATAATATCTAGAAATGATAGAACAAGATTTCCTGATACTGGCATGGCCGGCTACATGGGAAGAATGTCCCCATTCTAATATTTAGCGACGTTGGCGAGCTGGCACAAAGATCTTTCCCGGCAGCGCTTGTACAAGAGTAGCGGGAGCAGAGTGGACAAGGCGTTCAGGTGAGATGATATGTTGTGGGGTGGATTCTACACCAGAGATGTCAGAGGAGCGAGAAAGGGCGTCCGCCCTGATGTTCTTAGCGGCTGGCTGGAAGTAGATTTGAAAATCGAATCGGGCGAAAAACAACGACCAACGAGCTTGTCATGGATTCAATCGCTGGGCAGTTTCTAAATAAGATAGATTTTTGTGATCAGTATAGATGGATAGTTGATGGGCAGAACCTTCTAAGAGGTGTCTCCACTCCTCCAATGCCAACTTGATGGCGAGTAGCTCCCGATCTCCGATGGAGTAATTCCTCTCAGCTGGAGAAAAGGTCTTCGAAAAGAACCCGCAGGTGAGAATTCTGCCAGTAGACGATTTTTGAGTGAGCACCGCTCCGGCTCCAATGGAGGAGGCATCTACTTCTAGGGCAAAAGGCCGAGATGGATCTGGCCTAGACAACACCGGTGCAGAGGTGAAGGCCTTTTTTAGAGCAATGAAGGCCTCTTCCTCCTGAGGAGGCCAAGACTTAGAATTGGCGCTTTTCTTCGTGAGGGCCACAATAGGCGCCACTACAGTGGAGAAGTGAGAAAAAACGTTGAATAGCTCGCAGGCCAATAGGACGGGGCCAATCCAGAACTGCTTTTAACTTGCTGGGGTCCATCTGAAGACCACGAGCAGAGACAATATATCCAAGAAAGGGTAAGGCGGTTTGATCAAAAAGACACTTCTCCAATTTGGCGTAAAGATGGTGTTGACGGAGACGAGACAGGACTTGCCGGACGTGACCGTGATGTTCTTCTAGATTAGATGAAAAGATGAGTATATCATCCAAATATACAACTACACAGGAGTAAAGCAAATCCCAAAAAATGTCGTTTATGAATTCCTGGAATACTGCGGGTGCATTGCAGAGACCAAAGGGCATCACTAAATATTCGAAGTGGCCATCGCCAGTATTGAAGGCGGTCTTCCATTCATCGCCCTCGCGTATACGTATCAAATTATAGGCTCCCCTCAGGTCAAGCTTGGTGAAGACCCTGGCCTCACGCAGTCGGTCAAATAATTCGGCAATCAAGGGCAAAGGGTAGCAATTTTTAAAGGTAATCTTATTGAGGCCACGGTAATCAATACACGGGCGAAGAGAGCCATCTTTTTTCGCCACAAAGAAGAACGAGCCGAGAGAGAGTACCCGGTAGGAGGTCTATAGGGTAATCGTAGGGGCGATGAGGCGGAAGTACCTCCGCTTGTTTCTTGCAGAATACATCAGCATAGGTCAGGTAGATCTCAGGCAAGCCAGGTAATGGTGCTGAAGCAGGAATGGGTCAAACAGGAAAAGACTTCAAGCACCTCTTAAAGCACGCTGCACCCCAAGTCTTGATATCGCCTGTGGTCCAGTCAAGCGTGGGATCATGACGTTGGAGCCAAGGAAGGCCTAGAAGAATCTGAGAGGTGCAGTTAGGGAGGACGTAGAACTCAACATTCTCTTGATGGAAGAGTCCAATTTTTAATTGGAGGGGAACGGTGCGATAGCGCACAGTACAGTCCAGCCTATCACCATTGACTGAGGCGATAAATAAGGGTGTTGCAAGGCGATTCACAGGGATATTATGTTTATTGATCAAGGCAGCCTCTAAAAAGTTCCCTGCAGAGCCCGAGTCCAAAAGCGGTTAAATTCAGGGAGGTGGAAGGTGAGATGAAAAGTTGAACATGAACAGTGAGCCGTGGAGAGGAAGCACATACACCCAGGGACGCCTCTCCCACCGCCACTAGGTGCGCCCGTTTCCCTGACGTGGAGGGCGAATAGGACAGTCCTTCAAAAAATGCTCAGAACCACCGCAGTACAGACAAAGGTTCTCGTTCCTTCTGCGATTTCTCTCCAATTGGGTCAAGCGGAATCGATCGACCTGCATGGCCTCCTCACTGGGAGGAACATGTGCAGACAAAGGGTTTTGAAATACTGGAGCCAAACGGGATGCCCTCCAAGGGCGCTGAGAGTCTCTTTCTTGGCGGAATTCTTCACGCCTTTCAGCAAAGCGCACAACAATGCGTGTAGCCAGATGGATGAGATCAGTCTGGATATCGCTGGATGCTGGCCATACAAATAGGGTGATGTAAAACTCTTTGTATCTGCTTTTGTATTTGTGATAGATTAGTTCCCATTCAAATGCTTAGCACTTTGCACTTTATTTAATGGATCTGGCACGAAATCCATGTGCTCAGATCCTGGTTCACAGCACTTAGCACTTTGTTGATACATTTTTGCACATCTGATTGTTTACACACATCCCTTATAACATTTTTTGTAATTGTATTTGATACCACGTATTTGCTTATTCACACTGTTGTATTTTGTAGCACTGTTGAGTATATTAATTTTTAATCTTTAGCCTTGCATTAGCACTTGGGGATAGCATTGGGGAACCCTTTATATTATGTCAATCAAAATTGTATTTTACAGCATAGGTAGCCAGCCTTAACATCCCGATATCTCATGGTTTTAGTAATGTATTTTAATCTTGTGTAGTGTGTTTGTCCTTTTGTGGTGTATAGTTTGCAAATAATTTAATAAAGGTGACATATATTTTATATTTGAGGTGGTGCGGCACTATCTTTTCCCTGGACCAATGGGGGCTTAGTCTGGCGGCCCCTACTTCTGTCTTGTTCCTCAGGTACCACTAATTCTCAGTGGGTAGGTCCAGTTGGAGGCTTGCACACACATATATTACATTGTGTTGGTGCGGCGTACATTGGTTGTTTTTTGTGGATGAGATCAGTGAGAGATGAAGGCAAGTCACGAGCCGCAAGAGCATCCTTAATTTTACTAGAAAGTCCTTTCTTGAAGCAGGCACACAAGGCCTCATTATTCCAAGACAATTTGGAGGCAAGAGTGCGGAACCGAATGGCGTATTCACCAACGGACAACTCGCCCTGGACCAAGTTCAAAAGGGACGATTCAGCAGATGAAGCCCGGGCAGTTTCCTCAAAGACCTGGCGAAACTCTGAGACAAAGGTGTGAATACTGGAAGAGACAGGGTCATTGCGATCCCACAAGGGAGTGGCCCAGGCCAAAGCCTTTCCAGAAAGCAAACTGATGACAAAGGCCACCTTAGCTCGTTCAGTGGGAAATTGATCCGCCAACAACTCCAAGTGCAGGGAACATTGGGCAAGGAACCCTCGGCATAACTTGGCATCCCCATCATATTTAGCCGGCAAGGAGAGACGGATTCTGGCAGAAGATGCTACCGGGGGCTGTGACGGTAATGCTGGAGCCGGTGATGGAACTTGCTGTTGCTGAATCGTTAATAATTGCTGCATCATGGCAGAGAGTTGATTAATCTGGCGGGACTGCATAGCCACTATAGCAGGCAATTCAGTGGCATGCGGCAGCGGCACGTCAGCGGGATCCATTGCCGGATCTTACTGTCACGGACCGGGTGGAGCGGACTCGGGTGTGGATCCGCTTTAACTGTTGGACCGATGGCGGATACCTTGTCAGGGGAGCGGAGTCTAAGGGGCCACCGGTATTCACCAGAGCCCACCGCAAGGTAGGTTGGTCTTGTGCGGCGAGTGACCCCCAGGTCGCTACCCCCCAACAGCGGCCCAGTCCCACAGTCAGCCGAGGTTCAGCGAGGTACACAAGTGGCAGGCAAAAGGCGTAGTAAGTACAGGCAGAGGTCGGGGCAGGCAGCAAAGGTTCAGAGTCGGGGACAGGCAGAGGTCGGTACACGGGTGAGCAATCCAAGAATGTCTGACTTTCAACAAGCATGGAGAGACCAAGATCCGGCACTGAAGGAAGGAAGTGCCTCTTTAAATAGGAGAAGTGGATGCAGGATTGGATGACCAGACACTAATCAGTGCTGTACAGGCCCTTTAAATCTCAGGAATCTAGTGCGCTCGCCCTCTAGTGGACGGAGACGTGCGCGCACCTGAGCAGCCATGAGGGAGATGCTGCAAAATGGATGACGGCTGGATGCAGCCATGGAGGTAAGTGAAGTGCTGCTAGATGGGCGTGCAGCGCTCGCCCTAACAGGGCTACCTTGCCAGTGTGGTATAGTAGTGTCAAAGTTATTGTCCAGCCAAAAAAACAACAAACTCTACTTATTTTTGTCCTTTGCATATGTCTGCTTCTAGTCCAAAATTGTTAGAATTGTCCCACACCTCCCTGGCTGGGTGCTTCCATGCAGGACACACAGGTGCAGATTTGATGTGGTTTATTTAATATCTGCATCCAGGAACAAACAAACCACTGACCATATTTTCATATATGTGTGTGACGTTCCATCCTGCTTCTTTCTGTGCCTAACTGACTGATGCCCTGTCTGACCATGTCTCAGTGCTAGGTCTGTTGCCGACTCTGTCTTGCCTGACTATGTATCTGTGCTGAGGCCAGTCTCTGTTCGAGGTCATGCTCCTTAGTTTTTTAGCAGTAAGGTAATCCTATAATAATAATATTGATATTTATTTATATAGCACCAACATATTCCGCAGTGCTTTGCAATCAGGGGGTTCATGTAAAAACAGAATAAAAAATAACATTGTAAAAAAGAAAAAAGGGTATCCATTGAAACAAAAGAAATGAGGACCCTGCTCACAAGTTTACAAGATGAGAATGGGGGTGACACAAAAGTGATTTGGGCCATGGTCCAGCCATCCAAGTAAAAATAAGTGCATATACAATCTGTATAGGCCAGTCACAAGTTGATTTAGTGTTTTTGGGGGCAAAGGTTGCAGTGCATAGTGTCTGATAATGGATCAGGTTCAGAAAAATAATGTAGAAGAGGAGTTAGATTAGGAGATGTAGGCTACCCTTAAAAGATACATTTTTAGGGAGCGCCTAAAGCTATTGATGTTTTAAATCAATGAAATTGTTGGGGGTAGAGCATTCCAGAGAATTGGTGCAGCTCGGGAAAAGTCTTGTAGGCAGGAGTGGGAGGTTCGAACTAAGGTAGAAATGGGTTGTATATCATTAGCAGAGCACATGGCATGGGTAGGGCGGTAGACAGAGATTAGGGATTACATGTAAGGGGGTGCAGCACTATGGAGAGCTTTGTGTATGAGAATGGGCAGTTTCCCTAAACTGTATGGGTAACCAATGCAATGACTGGCAGAGGGTGGAGGCGTCAGAGTAGCAGTTAGACAGATAGATGAGCCGGGTTTCTGCATTCAAGATGGATTGGAGAGGAAAGAGTTTAGTGAGGGGGGGGGGGGGGGGCAGTTAGTAGTGAGTTACAATAATCGAGACGAGAATGAATCAGGGCAGCAATGAGAGTTTTTGTCATTTCGACTGTGGGAAAGGGACGGATTCTAGAGATGTTTCTGAGGTGCAGGCGGCATGAATGGGAAAGCGATTGAATGTAGGGGGTGAATGATAGATCAGAGTCAAGTGTGACACTTAAAACTTGTAACAATTAAATAACTGTTCCTATGCATTAGAAAACAAACATATATATAAGTCTATCCTTTATAATTTCCCTTCTGTATATCTCCTGGTCACCCACTGCAATTAACCTTATGAGACCAGATTGGCTGATAATGGAAGCTTAAATCAAATTCATTTACTATGAAGATTTATCTCACAAAATATATAAATAACCTGCACAGATTTCCAGTCAAATTACCCGGACTACAACATGACACTGCTAGGAGACTGTGGGAGACGGGTGTGCTGCTTTGGAGTTATGATGGTGCCACAAACTGAAAGGGGAATGTCAGGTTAAGATAGGTTGGTAGATGGTGAGCTCTTATGACCAAGTTGCAGATTTAATTCCCTACCAGGACATGACTGAAGTGCAAGGCAACTTGAGCAAGACATCTAACCCCCAACTGTTCCACAGCACCTGGTTAGAGCAGCCCACTGCTCCAGGCATGTGTGATTCTGTTTTTTCTCAATGCATGTATGGTTTAAATGCAACAGACACAAGCATACAATGGCCATATATGCACCCCCCCCCCCAAATAAAACAAATCTACTGCAATGAAGAGGTCAGGGTTATTGTGGTCATCTCACATCTACATTACAACCCCCCTGCCAATGGCCACTATCTCATTGAACATGGAAACGCAATATTGAATAATGTGGACACATTTTTTTCTCTACTCTCTACTTCAAACATTTTGTATCAGGAGAGTGGCTGTAACTACTCTTTGCAAGTTGTATCAGGGTCCTGGCATGGGAGCCTGGGCAGTGGTCAATTTTAATTGGGATTGTCAACCTCTCGAAATGATGAAACACAAACACTACAGGCCCCAATGTCTCACCAGCATCTAAAACATTCCTGCACACTGTTCAGCAATTCAAAAGTGACCATGGGGATTATAGACTGTATAGCAGTGTTGACAGCAGCGTCTAGTGAGAAGCTGAAACATTCAGGTGCTGTTACCAATCACAAGGCCTCAGATTTACACATGTAATTGGACAAAATAAAGTGTTACCGCTAGAACCCAAAAAATAATCAAACTTTATGTCACATTTAAGATAGACAACAATTTCATTGACTCTGTATATCTCCTGGTCACCCACTGCAAATAACCTTATGAGACCAGATTGGCTAATAACCGAAGCTTAAATAAAATTCACTATGAAGATTTATCTCACAAATTATATAAATAACCTGCACAGATTTCCAGTCAAATGACCTGGACTACAACATGACACTGCTAGGAGACTGTACGTATGTATACTGACCATATACATATGAATCAGTAACCTGAGCGTATTTCAGCTATTCTCTGTATATAAAAACATATACATCTGTTCTTATGAATAGATTTTTGTACTCATGGTAAATAACAAATAGAGTACTAAAATAAAAGTAATGACCCACTTCTGGTTTCAGGAATTTTCAAAGACTTCATAAGCCTTCTCTGGTGGCAACTAAGGACAGCAGGTTGATGGATGGTCGATGTCTAGTAGGCTTGGGTCTCTGAGGGGGAATCCACACACACTCTTCCCAATAATTGAGGGCTTTGGATGAGAGGAGGTATCTGCTAGCTATATGTATATTTGTGTGGGCTATGAAGGAGGATCTCATATATGCACTATATATAAACTACCTATTAAGATTTCTGGGGTTCTGCATTTAAATTCTTGGGTCAGGGGCTGTCTACTCTAATACTGTCTAATCATTTCCAGTCTGGCACTCTAAATTGTTTTGTAGTCTGAGGCTTATGCCTGTCATTTGTGGGGATTGGAGGAAGGTTTGGGTTGACCTGCAGATAATATTGATTGTGAGGTCTGTTTTTGTATCAGAACCCTGGAGTTTAAACCTAAAAAGGACCTGTTACTTTAGTGACAGTCACCCAACCAAGAACATTTTGACTTTACAGCAGACAGTTTTGTTTGTAAGACTTTTAAAACTGTCCGCTGCATTCTCTCTGTAAACTGGTTACCCCTGTTGGGCTTTTTTTTCAACGGGGAGTATTTTGTGGACAGATGCTTGCCAAGGGTGCTCTATATCCTGTGCCTACATTGAGACATTTAGCTCCTTTTTGGAGTGGGTCATCAAGGAGAGGTCAGGGTTGCCTTGGTTGCATTAGGACCCAAGTGTTCTTGTTCTATGTACCACCCACTGAGAAGTGCTGCCAGAAAAACGCCCTCATCCGGAGCCTCTGCCTTCTCTTTGGGTGTGCGTTTAGCTAGCGTTGTTTGACTCATTCAGGTGGGCCGCAATTGCCTCTGCCAACGTCTGCTTAATGTTGGGCATTGTGGTCTGTGGGGAATAGAAACAAGTCCATAAAATGGAGGTGCAACTGACCCCCCACAATCTGTATGTTGTCCTCCAGTTGTGTTTGGACCTACTTTGTCTACACGTGCACACTCACATTGCATTATTTTTTTGAGAACAGACTTCCATGGTTTCTTTAAACATATGTGCCCAGCTGCTCAGCCAGGTGCACCATCGCCAGTAAGTGCATAAGCACAGTTGATTCAGCACATGGCAGCATGTGCATAAGCATCCATGCCTCGCTCCATGGCATTGTACACATTCATTAAGACAAGTGGGCCAACTGGCCTGATTCAGCACATGGCATCATGGGGCACCAGCTTGTGCATAGGCATTCATGCCTTGCTCTATAGCGTTGCGCACATTCATTAAGACAAATGGGCCAACTGGTGGACACATCTCGCTAGCGCGTCATTACTGGTGGATTGCAAGCTGTGGTGTTTTGCTGCTGTTGCATGCTGCTACTGCCTCCCATACTGCTCTGTATTCCAACCTATGTAACACACTGTGCTAACGGAACAGTAAATGGCGTCTGACTGCAGGCATTTGAAGTACAAGGAAAGAGTTTAGTGAGGGGGGGGGGGGGCAGTTAGTAGTGAGTTACAATAATCGAGACGAGAATGAATCAGGGCAGCAATGAGAGTTTTTGTCATTTCGACTGTGGGAAAGGGACGGATTCTAGAGATGTTTCTGAGGTGCAGGCGGCATGAATGGGAAAGCGATTGAATGTAGGGGGTGAATGATAGATCAGAGTCAAGTGTGACACTTAAAACTTGTAACAATTAAATAACTGTTCCTATGCATTAGAAAACAAACATATATATAAGTCTATCCTTTATAATTTCCCTTCTGTATATCTCCTGGTCACCCACTGCAATTAACCTTATGAGACCAGATTGGCTGATAATGGAAGCTTAAATCAAATTCATTTACTATGAAGATTTATCTCACAAAATATATAAATAACCTGCACAGATTTCCAGTCAAATTACCCGGACTACAACATGACACTGCTAGGAGACTGTGGGAGACGGGTGTGCTGCTTTGGAGTTATGATGGTGCCACAAACTGAAAGGGGAATGTCAGGTTAAGATAGGTTGGTAGATGGTGAGCTCTTATGACCAAGTTGCAGATTTAATTCCCTACCAGGACATGACTGAAGTGCAAGGCAACTTGAGCAAGACATCTAACCCCCAACTGTTCCACAGCACCTGGTTAGGGCAGCCCACTGCTCCAGGCATGTGTGATTCTGTTTTTTCTCAATGCATGTATGGTTTAAATGCAACAGACACAAGCATACAATGGCCATATATGCACCCCCCCCCCAAATAAAACAAATCTACTGCAATGAAGAGGTCAGGGTTATTGTGGTCATCTCACATCTACATTACAACCCCCCTGCCAATGGCCACTATCTCATTGAACATGGAAACGCAATATTGAATAATGTGGACACATTTTTTTCTCTACTCTCTACTTCAAACATTTTGTATCAGGAGAGTGGCTGTAACTACTCTTTGCAAGTTGTATCAGGGTCCTGGCATGGGAGCCTGGGCAGTGGTCAATTTTAATTGGGATTGTCAACCTCTCGAAATGATGAAACACAAACACTACAGGCCCCAATGTCTCACCAGCATCTAAAACATTCCTGCACACTGTTCAGCAATTCAAAAGTGACCATGGGGATTATAGACTGTATAGCAGTGTTGACAGCAGCGTCTAGTGAGAAGCTGAAACATTCAGATGCTGTTACCAATCACAAGGCCTCAGATTTACACATGTAATTGGACAAAATAAAGTGTTACCGCTAGAACCCAAAAAATAATCAAACTTTATGTCACATTTAAGATAGACAACAATTTCATTGACTCTGTATATCTCCTGGTCACCCACTGCAAATAACCTTATGAGACCAGATTGGCTAATAACCGAAGCTTAAATAAAATTCACTATGAAGATTTATCTCACAAATTATATAAATAACCTGCACAGATTTCCAGTCAAATGACCTGGACTACAACATGACACTGCTAGGAGACTGTACGTATGTATACTGACCATATACATATGAATCAGTAACCTGAGCGTATTTCAGCTATTCTCTGTATATAAAAACATATACATCTGTTCTTATGAATAGATTTTTGTACTCATGGTAAATAACAAATAGAGTACTAAAATAAAAGTAATGACCCACTTCTGGTTTCAGGAATTTTCAAAGACTTCATAAGCCTTCTCTGGTGGCAACTAAGGACAGCAGGTTGATGGATGGTCGATGTCTAGTAGGCTTGGGTCTCTGAGGGGGAATCCACACACACTCTTCCCAATAATTGAGGGCTTTGGATGAGAGGAGGTATCTGCTAGCTATATGTATATTTGTGTGGGCTATGAAGGAGGATCTCATATATGCACTATATATAAACTACCTATTAAGATTTCTGGGGTTCTGCATTTAAATTCTTGGGTCAGGGGCTGTCTACTCTAATACTGTCTAATCATTTCCAGTCTGGCACTCTAAATTGTTTTGTAGTCTGAGGCTTATGCCTGTCATTTGTGGGGATTGGAGGAAGGTTTGGGTTGACCTGCAGATAATATTGATTGTGAGGTCTGTTTTTGTATCAGAACCCTGGAGTTTAAACCTAAAAAGGACCTGTTACTTTAGTGACAGTCACCCAACCAAGAACATTTTGACTTTACAGCAGACAGTTTTGTTTGTAAGACTTTTAAAACTGTCCGCTGCATTCTCTCTGTAAACTGGTTATTCTGTGATTTCTTTGGCCGCGGTTTAGTTTGAGACTTCACTCATAATAGACCACTCAGAAGAGACATTTTAATATAAACCTCACCCACGCTACACTCCAATATTGCTTTAAAAAAAGCTTAACTCAAAGCTTGCTTCTTCCTAATTATCCCATTTTGCCTGCCACTTCCGCTTAGAAGGCCGCAGAATCTGCTGCAGCCCATCACATTATCCTCTACATTCAATCGGCCGTGACACTGCTACAGCCACGCTTCGGGTCCCACTCCCCTCCTCCCACGCCTACTGTAACTGGGAGATTTGTGTGGGGCTACCAGCCAGCATGTTGCTGGTGGCTCCAACTTAGAGAGCCAAACAGTCAGGAATCAAATGCTGGGGGGCACATGCACCCCCAGCACACCACAGCTCCCCCACAATAAACCCCCATGCTCCCACGCACCCTCAACCCCTCACACATGCCTCAAGGGGGAGGCCCGGTCCCCAACCTACCCAATGTCAGGGTTTTGTCTTCCCCCCGGGTCTACCATCGTTGTTCGCCAGATCAGCAGGAACCCCTTTGCCGAGTCTGGCGGGTTGCCAGAGCTCATCGCAGTGTTTGTTATAAGCCTGGGGCTTTAATGGCCAAAACAGATAATGAGTCAGCCTTTCGTTTGTTGCCAGTCCATACAGGTGGCATACCCCTGTTGGGCTTTTTTTTCAACGGGGAGTATTTTGTGGACAGATGCTTGCCAAGGGTGCTCTATATCCTGTGCCTACATTGAGACATTTAGCTCCTTTTTGGAGTGGGTCATCAAGGAGAGGTCAGGGTTGCCTTGGTTGCATTAGGACCCAAGTGTTCTTGTTCTATGTACCACCCACTGAGAAGTGCTGCCAGAAAAACGCCCTCATCCGGAGCCTCTGCCTTCTCTTTGGGTGTGCGTTTAGCTAGCGTTGTTTGACTCATTCAGGTGGGCCGCAATTGCCTCTGCCAACGTCTGCTTAATGTTGGGCATTGTGGTCTGTGGGGAATAGAAACAAGTCCATAAAATGGAGGTGCAACTGACCCCCCACAATCTGTATGTTGTCCTCCAGTTGTGTTTGGACCTACTTTGTCTACACGTGCACACTCACATTGCATTATTTTTTTGAGAACAGACTTCCATGGTTTCTTTAAACATATGTGCCCAGCTGCTCAGCCAGGTGCACCATCGCCAGTAAGTGCATAAGCACAGTTGATTCAGCACATGGCAGCATGTGCATAAGCATCCATGCCTCGCTCCATGGCATTGTACACATTCATTAAGACAAGTGGGCCAACTGGCCTGATTCAGCACATGGCATCATGGGGCACCAGCTTGTGCATAGGCATTCATGCCTTGCTCTATAGCGTTGCGCACATTCATTAAGACAAATGGGCCAACTGGTGGACACATCTCGCTAGCGCGTCATTACTGGTGGATTGCAAGCTGTGGTGTTTTGCTGCTGTTGCATGCTGCTACTGCCTCCCATACTGCTCTGTATTCCAACCTATGTAACACACTGTGCTAACGGAACAGTAAATGGCGTCTGACTGCAGGCATTTGAAGTACAAGGGTGGGCAACTCCACCATTACTGTGCCCCCTGCCATGTGCCTTCCTTTATATTCCTTCTCTCCGGCAGACACTGGCACCTGTCCTTTCCTTTTCAATGTGGCAATTAGCAAACCAGAGTACGTGGGGAAAGGTTGTTCATGGGACCGGTTAGGTACTTACAAGCATGATGTATTATTGTTCTTCAATGTTTAAAACAGAGGGTGCCATCTTGACGACTATCTAAGCCTATTTCAGATAGTGTGATGTACTGACGTGCCTCAGGGGAAGTGAGGTGCTGGCCAATGTGCCCACGCTCATTCAAGTGTAGCCTATAGCAAACGCCTGTTGGTAAGTGTCAATTAAAGGGCCACTTGCTTCCTAATTAAACACTCTCTTGTGTATAAAACATCACAGTCTGCACCTGTAGCAACAGTACTTTAGCAGAAAAAAAATATTTGCTACTTGGACAGGGGGAACAGTGTTGCAAGGAAGTCAGAATAGTTAGCTACATTACACCACACAAAGATTTAATTAATTAATTAATTAAAGCATAATTGCATCAATACAGCAGGGGGTCCAATGATACAACACACAAACCTATATATATAATCCTCAGCCGCTGGAGGCACCAACTCCACGTGTATGCAGTTAATCGCACCGATGATGTTGGGCATTGGCGCAATTTAAAGAAAACAGACTTAACTGCATTTCTACCTGTCATGCTGTCGGGAAAAAAGATGTATTTTTCCTGCAGGCCATCCATGCCATCAAGAAATTTAGTCAGGCTGGGCTCAGAGAAGGCTGGGGCAAGCTAATGGACAGTTCCCCTAGCCTCTGGAAGGAGCCAGTCGCTAGGAATCGAAGGAAGCCAACCAATTTTGTCATATCGTCAATCACATGCCCCTTGCTTGTCGTGGGGGCCAACCATGGCCACAGCTCCAAGAAAAGTTTCTCGAGAAAAAAGCTGTTGAGTCGGATCAATTCTGCTGGTCGGACATGCAATCTACATGCAGCCGGTGGCAGGTGTATGTTAGATCAGGCAGGTAGATGGTAAGCAGACCGCAGCACTGCAGCCACACTCAGCCACATATCCGACAGCTGAATGCATCGAAGAAGGTATAAGCTTAACATGGGAACTTCCTGGTTTAAATCTGGTGGTGGCAGGGCTGGATTAAGCAGGGTGGAGGCCCCTGGGCACAAAATCTGGTGGAGGCCCCAGGTACAATATTTTTTTTTCCTTTAAAATAATAGTCCAGCCAAGTAACTGATTGGTGGTTGTCTGGCACACGCCTACTTACTGGATTGTCAGATCGAGTCCCTTGTGCCACTTGTGTGGGTGCGTGTTGCTCGGGAACTCCTGCTTTGCCATTCTGGGTGGGGGCTTATGTGCAGTGAACGCCCACCTCTGCACGCACCCATCACTGTAGCTTGGCTGCTGGCGGCTTTGCTGTTATAGACTCTCCATCCTGCCCTGTGGTGGCTTTGGCTACAGGATTGCAAAAACAAAAAAGGCTTTACCAGACTGCGGGACCCCCCACTGCCACTGATAGCTTTGTTGCTGGCCCCGCGGCTCGTCAGACCGAAGACTGAAAAGCCTCCTGGACCAGACCATAACCCAAAGGTTGGTGGAGGCTCCCTTTACAGGGCAAGAGGTGAAGACCCGGGCTGCACCCCATCATAATCTGGCCCTGGGTGGCGAGCAAATCAGGGCTCAGAATTTGGAACTGTAAAAACACTCAAGCGAGACCATATGTTCATGGCAAAAACCTTAACAATACCTCTACAAAAAAACCTCTACTGAATTGTAATGGGATCTGCACGCAAAACTAACCACTATCGCATGCAGGAATACATAAGTGAGAGGCTCTAAATCAGGGCAAATGAAAGTGAATTCTATATAAGAAGTGAGTTTTCTCACCAAGCTTGGAGTCGACCCCCTTGGGTTACACGTGACTGTTTACTAGCGCAATAATATAGTGTGTGGCTCTTGCTATGTTGCTCGGGTAAATAAACACGAGAAAAAAAGCCTCATTGCTGGCTTCTCCAGTGTCAGAAGATATTACCCTCTGATGTCCGCCATCATCACAGTAATGCTCGCTCACAGACTTAGTAGTGATTCTTCATGAGTGAGTAATGACTATTCCGGTAAACTCTAAACTAAGAGGTGAGCCTTGAGACCTGTGAAATGAGAAGGGGTTGGGGTGTGAGGACAGGTGGATAGACTGTTGTGGCGACTGTGTAGCAATTTGTGCTGTTTTTTTTCCCTCTAGCTCTCCTCGCATGGCAGCATTTCTGTCCTGTCAGTTCTCATGATGATCACTGTGTCTGCTCAGGCTTCCTTCTCCCCATCGCTCTGCCCATGAAAGGCAAACCTTGCTCACTTCTCATGTCACAGCATCTCACCCTAAATTCTAGAATCTATTTTTAGGCTTTTATTTACTTCGTTTTTATCTGAGTCAGTGACATAACTATATGTGATGGGGCCCTGGTGCGAACATTAAATGGGGCCCTTTCAAGGCTCATACAATAAACTTTTTTTCTCTTGTTTAATTCAATGGGATGCAGCTAGACAACTAAAAACAGAAACAGAGACAAATGCTGCTTTCTTTCTCTAAATGATACCCAGTGACCACAAATAAGGTTTAGGCGCAACAATGATCGGACCCCTCTGACGTCTCCTGTTCCCTTGTGCAGTTGCCCCTGTAGTTGCGCCCCTGTGTGTTATAATGCCTTTAAATCTAGAGTTCCTGTCTCCCATGAACAAATTCCACCCACAAAAACGCGGTTTCACTAACCTGCAACTCCCCACCATCCGGCAAAATCCAGACCCTTGATTGGTCACTATCATTCAAGTTGTGCAAATCTATCTTCCATCCAAAGAGCTCCGGACCATGTGACCACAGCCGCCAAAGATCCGGTGGCAAGGATTCTTAACAGGGCATCAAAAGAAATCACACCCTGGACCCAGATGATCTGAGCTCTGATGCAGATGAATTGGTATGCTAATTTATATGGCCAAGTTTGTATGTGTAAGGCTACATTTGCACCTGTCCAGCACACGTTTGCGGGATACGTTTATGCAGCAGCGTATGTGGTAGGGATTACATTTAGTATTCGCATTTTATTTAATTTGGCCGCTCAATTGTGTTCGCATCTGCGCCTGTGTTATAAAAAAAAAATCCTTTCTGTCTATTGAATACCATTAAAACCTATGGTTCTGAAATATGAACATGGGTTAGCCTTTCTGGCACCATAGACTTTAATGGCTGGTGCGTTTGCAGTCCGAACGCAGCAGGCAAGACTTTTTGCGGAAACGTTTTGTTGTGTTTTGCTGCATCGGATCACGAATCACGATACCTGACAGGTGTGAACGAGGGCTAAAGCCACGTTCATAAAATCATATTTTAAAGAGGAACAAAACCCACCAGCAGCCAGCCTGGAATTTAAAAGATTCCCGGGCAGAATGCTGGATTTTCTCTGGGGTATCCTGAAACCCTTACCTCATCAAGCTCCAGTAGCACATGCACAGACTCTCCTCCAAGGAGAGCTGCCTGCTATGACACTGTCATTTGGTACGCGCTCCCGTCCCAGCCATTCACACACGCACAAGGCCAGGGATAAGGGGGAAGCGGCAGCGTGTGCTCCCCATTGATTAAAATTAAAGCCATCTGCCGAATTACATTGTTTAAGCAGGCGGCTCTCACTGGATGAGAGCCCATGCATGCACCATTGGAGCATGACAGATGAGTTCTTTCGGGTTTTCTCACAGCGGGGCATGGAACAAAACCAGCAAAAGTCAAATTCTGGGTTTTTGATCTGCTTTAATGGATTTGAAATTAACATTTTATGAAAGTGCTGGCACAACTTTTGGAAGTGGAGGCCAATTTATCACTTGAGCCTCGTAGCGCCACTTGAGTATCTGCAGAGAGACGCTATTAGCTCCTCAGGCGCAATGCCGGCCACAGGCAGACGGTGCTGTTAGGGTTCGGTGCTGTAGGCTACCCGTGGCCCTGTCTTTTTTGTTTTTTCTTTCCAATGGAGCGAGCAATAGGTATTGTCAGTGAGGAGGGCCAGAAATAATTTAGATTTAACATGTAAATGAACACTGCATAATTGGCAGGCATGAAAAGTTAGCAATGGGTAACCTAAGTACAATAATGAATCAAAAACACATTCTGAACCGGTCAGGGATCTTGTGTCACTTGAAAATAAAAAAACATGCCCAATGGACTATCCCGAAACTTACGGGATGGTCATGAGGGGGACCATAGATGATATTTTCTTTATTGAGAGGTGAATAGAAGCCAAACCCTCCGGAAGATGTGGTGGAAAGAGGGGGAATGGGGCTACCACTCAAACCCCCTCAGAACCATGTAGTCTCATTGCAGCAATAGGCGGAAAGTGATTTGAACTGCCTTTGAAGGAGGGGGGGAGGGCCATAAGAGATGTGGATTTGGTCTGGCCGAGCTGGGTTCAGGTTATAATTCTATTTCTAATCGAATTCTGTTGCTGTTAATTCTATTGCTGTATTACCTATGTATGATTGTTTGTTGTTTATATCTTATTTGTATTATCTGAAAACTAAATAAAGAGTTTTAAAAATAAAAAACGGGACTGAAATGGCTAATTGAAGTCAATAGGAGAACGACACTGAGCATCTGATGCGATGTTGCGCTCTGGGGAACACAGTGGGCGCTCACAAAGCACCAAGTGCTCTTGATACATGAAATGCTACATGGCACTAAGAGAGGTTCATCATAAATATGACTTGTTGGTGGTGCTCACGAAAAACACCTGCCGCTACGTGTCGCTACGTGGCATTAACAATTTTTAAATAAGTCCCAAAGTTGAATTAAGCCAGGTGTCACACATGGAGAACAACCAGTTTATGGAGAGAATTAAGAAGATAAGGTTATAATTTAGAAAAAGTTCAGTTTGGGTGCAAAGCAATGGACTCTTAGAGAGTAACCAACAAAGAGTAATCAGTAAACCAGAACTAGAGGGGCTAGTAAAAATAACTAGCAAAACCAGAGCGGGTCCAGTCTAGGAAAGGAGTGTGTTCATGTTCAAGAACAGATTAACAATGTGCTGACCAGAGGGAGCTAGCTGGAAAAAAATGGGAACAGCAGTTGATGGAAGCTTCAGAGGGAAAAAATGACAAAGGACCATCTGATCACTTTCCTATGACAGACAGCAGTCTGTGTCACTGGTGAATAAAGGCTGACAAGTGGCAGAGATATTCCTAAAACTGCAGAGAATTCCTATCTCCCCTTCACCGAAGACACTGCAGAAGCCACCCTGTAGTATTTTACACACCTTTTCTAGACAACAATCATGAGAACTGACGCCAAAGAGGTACGTTGGTGTCTTTCTTGGGGCAAATTCAGAACAGATATACCCCCCCCATATCCCTTATCCTGGAATCATATGACGTATAGATATTTCTTTAGTTTGAAGTATGGGAGGTGCTATGTTCCTAACTATTGGTAAAAATGGTATATTTCCCTATGCTCTGGCCCACATGAGCGTCCTCAAAGTTTATAACATAATTGGAGATGAGGGAGAAAATACTAAATATAAAGAGAGAATGCGGCCCCCTTGTAGTTTACATCCTAATTCAGGGCAATATTAAGATCTCCTTGTTGGACTGAAAACCACCGGGAATAACAAAAAATGCAGCAAGAATGAATCGCCAGCACCTGGAAAAAGAACATTTAAAGCAGAAATGGATTAAAAAATGGATTCTGAAAAACTAGCTAATATACTACTGCAGCAACAGGCTCAATACACGCGGGTGGGGGAGGAGACAAGAGAGTGGGAGCCTATTTTTATTGTCTCTAAGTGGCTTTGTTTTATACGGGGGGGTGTTACCCCCTTGTATTTTCTATTTTTGTTCCTATTTCTCACTTTTAAAACAATGTAAGTATTGTAGTAGCTTGAGTCTCGACGTGCCCTATGTATGTCAGGGAAAGAAGGTACATACACAGATCAAAATGGGGAAATATGGGTAGAAGGTGATACCCACTGTGGGCTATGAAAATGAACTTAGAAACTATAACATAGTAGATCCCTTAGATATGTACTTTCATAATGAGAAATTATTGATAGAAATTAATTTGAATATATCCTGAAGAAAATGTAGCACATGCATGCAGTAGACGTCAGTGTGGGTTAGAACGTTTTCATGTATTATGTACATTTTTTATGAAGACAATAAAATACAAAAATAAGTATTAATTATCAATCCTCAGTATCATCCATATAAATGATATGTTTGAAAAAGATGTTTCCCTCATATTTTTAAAAGCATTAATTATTATTATAATTATTATTATAATTATTATTATTATTAATTATTATTATTTTTTATATAGAAAATGGACACTCAAAAATAATTAATAATAATTAAACCGGACCAAGAGCCTCGCACAGTTGGAAATGAAAGGTAGCGGCAATTTTGGAGCTTCCACTTCCAACTAACATAACTGAAATGCACAGTAACAGGAAGCCCAGCACAACTTGCTGTTTGCAGGTGGCCTGCAAGCCCATAAGCGTGCATCTTGTTTTTTAGAATTTATCACAGCAGGCATTAGAAAGAGGTAAACAAAAATTTTAGGTGCCGCAATCTATCTAATTGCCCCGGAGAGGAGTTCATATGTTGGTTGTGTTGGTCTGATTTAATTCATTTTTGACTGTTGGTCCGCTTTAATAATTGTGATAAACTCCAAGCACTGGTTAGGCAAGAATGGGTTCACATCAGTCAGAATTTGGCCCAGAAACTGGGTTGGTTTCAGACTTAGGGCCTTATTTATCACGGGCTAGCGCCAGGTAGTGTCTGACGAGCGCCAGGTACCGCCAGCTATCGGCGGCTACCGACTCAAGTACGCCCGGCTGCGGTCACAATGACGCATTTATCAAGCTAAATGAGGCTAGCGCCGGCGAGAGCGACGGCTAGCGCGGGATTCATCATGAAGCCGCCTGGAACGAACAGCGCCGCTGCAAATTCCTTCACAGCGCCAGGTATGACCTGTCGCTCCCTGGCATTGTCCAATGCATTTCAATGGAGCAATGTTTAATTAATCATAATTAATTGGTATTATATATATATATATATTTTTTTAATGTCAAAAATTCTGAGCCCACTTCTGCAATGTTAGGTTTTTTTTTAAAGTAAAAAAAAAAAAAAAAAAATTGTGCAGAAATGATCTTACAGGTCTGATATTAATATATTCATATTACAAAATGATTCCAAAAACATGTATAACGTTACAATCAAAAAATATGGTCGTTTAGGGGTTAAAAACTAGTTAACACCCATCGCCGCCAGCGCACTGGGGTTTAAACAAGGAATGGACAGCGCCAGCAAATTCGGAGCGTCATTTTTTAATGAATATGAAGCAAGCCGTTCGCTCTGGCCATTCGTTGTCAGGCGCTCACATACAACGCTGAACCTGTGAAACAGCGACCGCTAAGCCCGTATTCAACATTACCGCACACCGACTGAGTCGCTGTCATCAAGCAAACGCCGGCCAAGCACAGCGAATACTGGCTGGCGCTGTAAAAATCACGCTACAGTTGCTCATCTGTCGCTACCTGGCGCTATTAATGAATCGGCCTCCCCGCTACACTTAAGGTAATATGAGAAGCACATTGTCAAACCCTAGGGACACCCGTCTTCTTTGTGAGCTTACAACCCCCAATCTTCGCAGCTAGCTTCATCTTTAGCCAAGCCCCCATTTGCTGGGACACTGTAAGCGCCTCACCGGATACGGTTGCCCCAGGACTTATTAGCTCAAAGGATGTACGCTCATGGGGGTGAAGACGGATGAACCGAAGGTAAGACTGGGCATAATAGGGTAGCCTAGGTGAATACAGCTTACGGTTCTGGGAACTCCAAGGGAGAAAACAGGCAAGGTCAAAGGTCACACCAATGGTCAAACCAGGAGATCAGAGAGCTTGGTGGAACCAGGTTGAGGTCGATACAAGCGGAAGTCAGGATAGTTGGGCTAGTAAGGGTAACGGATGAACAATACGGGAAATCTGGCTGCAGCGCCGCCAGAGAGCACATGCAGATCTGCCGAGAAAGCGAGGAGAGGAGGAGGCGAGCACGCTCAGCGCCACTCAAGCCAACGCTGCTCGATCTGGCGTCCGGTGGGGGGGGGGGGTTGTTGGGCAGGAGGAGTCCCGCCCAGCTGCTCGAGCAACCGGGCACGAGGTACACAAAGACAGAGACCTCATTTGCACATATTTTCGAATGCATATGGAAACGGCATTGTGTGTTAAAACATCCCTGTGAGTAGGTTTCTTTTCTAGGTGTATGCGCCCTATATTTGGAATGTACATTGCTAAATTTTCATAGCAGAGACACAAACAAAAGCAGGTGAAATGCAGAGCAGATCAAAGCTATGATTTACTGACAAGTCAACATAGATACACAACACATGAAGAGGGATGGCAATATGTTCTGAGGAACATGATGAAGTGCATCAGACCTTCTTTTATATAGAACAGGTTGAAAAGACAGAGAACAGCTGAGGTCAGAGGTGAGAAAATGAAGGACAGGAGAGAGATAGAACACTAGAGCAGAACAGAAACATTGCCAGAGCGAAAGCATGAGCATAGCATATTCCCTATCAATTTAAGAAATTAATTTAATCTCATTTAGGTCCAGTATGCACCATGGATGTGCCTATAACATGTTCTCCTTTATATTAAAGTATTTCACTGTCTTTCATTGTTGCAGTGTCTTCCCTGCTTTACATTTGGCCACATCTATTCAGGTCTGGATACCTTGCACTCCCCGTTCACAATTGAGGTTATTCATGAAGGGATAGGTAGTGGCTCATATCGGCAGGCAGCGTCTGGTTAACGCCCGGCGCTGTACGCAAAACCACATTTATGAAAGCGAATTCAGCTCTAACAGCGCCATGTAGCTTCCGATGTATTATTACAAGTGGCTCAGCATATAGCGCCAGCTCTCTAGCTTCCAGAGCGCCAGGTGTTACCTTTCACTCAGTGTTGCTCTCACATACATTTCAATGGACGTCATTGTCATTGTGTGACCTCTCCTGGCTGCAAACAAACACTTTTAGAAACTTTTTTGACTTTTTATATTTTTATGCAGAATTGTCATTACAGGTCGGGCACTAAAGTATTAATGTCACAGTGTTAAAACAATGTCATTCCATGTGTTTTTGCTTTGTTACTGGTGGATATGTGTTCAAAAACAGATTTAGAGCGCCGATGTTGTGTGTGTCCTTTTTTGATGATGAAGTATGGTGTGGAGTGCCGAGAGTCAGTCTCACTGAGCTGGCGCTACCTTTCGCTCCCTGCAGCGCTGTACTGGTGTTAGAGCGCCCCACATATCACATTCATCAATGCCGGCCAGGTTACTATAGCGCCCGATACTCGCTTACAGCGTCTACTAGCGGCGCTGCTATACAGAGGCTCATCTGCCGATACCTAGCTTTAGTAATAAATTAGCCTCCACGTTTCATTTGCAGTTTATGGATTTCTAGCTAAGCCAAGCAGCAGTGGTAACAACATAAAGGAACATGGGCATTAAAAGAATGCAGTGTAAAAAAGGTTTAACCAATAAGGCCTCCTTCCTAAAATATACTTATGTGGTGCACCACTAATAATAATCAATACCGGCGTGCTCACCAACAAACCAAACTAAATAATTGAATTAAACCTCGGGAACACTGTTTCCCCTGGGATCCAAAAAAGGGGAGCACAACCAACAGAAAAAATCCACAAATATTTATTCAAACATTAAATGCAACAAACATTTAAACCCAACATATAAGACACATTAAAAATCCCCATGCTGACCCTGCTATTCTTCTTTCCTCAAAATACCCTATAATTAAATGCTGCGACAAAAAATGCATATAAATCAATCTTTACTCTCTATTCAAACATACAATTCTAAAAAAATGTGTCTCTATAAAAATCTATATTTATATACAATCACAAAAAAAGAACATAATCAAATAGCAAATAATGTATATACAATGAAAAAATCAAAGGGCCTTGATTACAGCTAGACGTGCCCCCAATCTTAGGGATAAGTTATGCAGGAGCCACTTTATGCCACCAAAGACATGGCTTTCTAAAATGACTGTGAGTGGTTGTGCTCCATGCGGAAATTGTTCGATTTGCAGCTTTATGAATAAAACCAACATAATAACAAACTTGCAAACGGGTAAAAAGTTTAACATTTCACAATTTATTAATTGCAGAACACGTTCCTTGATATATCAACTGAGCTGTGGCTGTCCGAAAGCATATGTGGGAGAGGCGCTACACACCTGAGTTCAAGCTCGTGTTTCAAACATCCGATTGGCGCAGCGTGATACTCTGGCAGGTAAGAATGTTTCACTGGTGGTGCGGAAGGGAGGGGATTTTTCGGCCCTCCGTGTGGTGGGGGTTGAAAAGGTCACCTTGGGTCCACGTGGTGGAGACCTAAAAAGATTACTCCTCAAAAGGGAGTTACGGTGGATCTTTCAACTGGACAACAGAGCCCCACAGGGACTAAATGAGGACTGGTCCTTTTCGCCTTTTCTTGGATAAGATGGGGGATAGTACCAACTTTGCCCTAATTGGGTTGGTACACATATTATTACCTCAGGATGCTCTAATTGGGGCAATTCCCTCTGTTAGAAAGTTCTTTTTATTCACATGTGCGGTTGTTATATTTTTTATGGTTTCCTTAAGGAAAGAAAACCCTTTTAAGTGCACAGTAGAGATTGTTCACCAGTTTTATTGTTTGGGTTCTATACATATATATATTCTCTCACTTTTTTTAGATATGTCATTAGTCACATAGGTGGTGTAGCACCTGAGTGGTGGATGTAGTTCCTTGGCCATATACGGATGGACATCCAGGTGGATGGTATATCGTTAGTGGCAAGGATCTGAATAATAGTGGTTACACACAATGACATAATACATATGTTTTGTTGTCACTTGTTTTGAGCCAGGAATTTATCATGACTGGAATAGTATATTCCGGTGTTAAATTCTTGGCTCCATTTCATCACTAATTTCCTCATAGTTTTGGACACACACACATACACATAATATTAATATATATTAAAAAATTATTTTTATTCACATACACATTATGTTTTTTAAATTTTAGGATCATGGGTCACGATGCACGCAGAGTTGGGTGAAGTTTTGTTTTATGGTTGATTGGTGGAGTACCACAAGATGAAAGTCGGGAAGAAATGGCTACTAAAGAGAAGAAATGCACCTCCGGTTATTAATTCATGTTAATTTACAAAATCTAACATAGTATGAACATATGGAGCAGGAAGTATTTCCTGTGATCAAATTGTATTTGATAAATGCCTTTCTGGCATATATAGACCCTAGCATAGGGGCTAATAATTGTCTGACCCATATATGATCTCCTTTTGATCTGTTGCCCTCAGCCTCATATTGATTGGGCAGTAAAATGGGCACATGGTATATTGTAAATAGAGTTGTTTAATGTACTGGTTAGTAAATAAAAATAAAAAATAAATATAAAATAAAAAGTCATTTTAGATGCTAGCATATGTTCTGTCCCTCAAGTGCTCAGTCCTTTTTAGAATGTCATTTTTTCATGATTATTTAATATATACATATATAGAGATTATGGTTAATTGTTTATTATCATGATGTATATCTTTTGTTTATTGTGGGCGCTTTGTGTGTCGCCCCTTTAATCCAGTGGGTCCCATTGCAGACCAACAGGAATACGCCCTGTGATCTCGGAGCACGCCCCTTGGCTGCCTGCCTGTGGCCTGTGGCAGGGGGGTGAATGCCGCTGCCTCCTGGCAACGGTGGGCGCCCCTGTCATGGGCCATCAGGGCGGTGCGGCCGTTTGGGGGCGTATTGGCTGGCCGCGGCTGGGCTGATGATGGGGCTGATTGCGTCCCTGTCAGTGGATGCGTCATCCACCGCGTCATGTCCGGCGGCGGCCGGCCTCGGCGTGCACGCGCACTCACGCGCTAGCAGGTGTGCGCCGATTTCCGGGATTACGGGGCAGGAGGGGTGAACATAAAAGCTCAGTTCATTTACATTTATGCCCTCACCCAGGCAAGAAGCAGCTGTCAAGCTGCGAAGCGCAGGTGGTTCCAGCGGCGGCCCTTCACTTTCCTCCCCTGATTGCGGCTTTCTTATTGGTTGTATAGCTGAGTATCTCTTTTCAAAGATTGTATCTTCTCTTGTTGATTCCTGGTGTTATTTCCTTCACATCACCTGTTAGTAATTGGTATTATGTAGCATTGGACATGTCTCAATGTTGAAATATGCTACATTTGTGCTCTTATTACATTTTGCACAGTGCACGTTTATTGTTTGTTAATATAAGAGGCAGTAGGGATATTAAAATATAATTTAATTAAGTTTTGTGCCGGCACAAAAAACATTTAAGGTGTATAGGTTTTTGGATATGTTTTCTATAATTAATTATTTCAAATACAGATTTTTCACAATTTGCACATATTATTGATTTTTTCTGTAAATATTGTATACCGTATACTGTCTGATTATTGATCACGGCTTCCATTTTAGGGAGTCTTTGATTTTTTCATTGTATATACATTATTTGCTATTTGATTATGTTCTTTTTTTTGTGATTGTATATAAATATAGATTTTTATAGAGACACAATTTTTTAGAATTGTATGTTTGAATAGAGAGTAAAGATTGATTTATATGCATTTTTGTCGCAGCATTTAATTATAGGGTATTTTGAGGAAAGAAGAATAGCAGGGTCAGCATGGGGATTTTTAATGTGTCTTATATGTTGGTTTTAAATGTTTGTTGCATTTAATGTTTGAATAAATATTTGTGGATTTTTTTGTTGGTTGTGCTCCCCTTTTTTGGATCCCTGGGGAAACAGTGTTCCCGAGGTTTCATTCAATTATTTAGCCTCCTTCCTAAAAGTTAGAAAAAACTTAGCATAAGGTTATCAAGAACTATTTTTACTATAAGAAAGTTTGATCTTTGAAATGTTCTACCCAATCAATAACTCAGTTCAAAAAGCAACTATATGGGTTTCTTAAAGTGTATGTCATAACAAATTCTGTTCAAGTATCCTGGGAATGTTGAGTCTGTGGGATAGTAAATGAGGTCAGAAAGGCATTTTTCCCTGGTGATTTGCAGAACTGACTCAGGGTAGCGTATTACTATGAACCAAATTAACACTTTGCAATCATGCCATTTTAATTTTAATTTTTTACTCACTTTTTACTAGTAAAACTAGTAAAGAGAGAAGGTTGAGGCCAGTGAGGGTTAATGACTGTATACCCGCTGGCATAATGTACACTAAACACCACAGGGAACACATTTCTACAGCAAACTAAAGAGAAGGAACTGATTGGGGCACAGTATGTGAAATCCCTCTGGCGCTATAAATATATATATACTATATATATATATATATATATATATATATATATATATATATATATTATAAATGTATTGTACTATATATAGTAAAATAATTATATTGTAAAAAAAACAGACAATGAGAGAGCAGGTTGACCAAGTGGGAGGGGGTCACTAGAAGCCAATGCAGAGATAAAGAAATGGGAAGGGGTCTGGAGAAGGGGAACAATGATGGTGGCAGGTATTTGAATTGTGAATAAAGTACACAGTGGAAGATGGAGAAAGTTGGCACAGACACATAGGCCCTTATTTAACAAGGGATAGCGCTAGGTAGCGACTGGTGAGCGAACGTTAATGACGGTCACCGCCACGAGAACGCCGGCTCCCCACCACAATCACACATTTATCAAGCCGATCCTGCTTAGCGACTGAGAGAGCGCCAGATAGCGAATCATTCATCATTATTTCAGCCTCACCCCACAGCGCCAGCGAGCGACCTTGAACAGCGACAGGTATGACCTCTCGCTACCTGGCGCTCTCCAATGCATTTAAATGGAACAATCTTTAAATATTCATAATTAATTGTTAATATTTTTTTTAAATTTTTTTATTGTGAAAATTTATGTTACCACTTCTGCCATGTTAGATATTTTTTTTAAGGTAAAAAAAAAAAATAAAAAAAAAATGTGTGCAGAATTGATATTACAGGTCTGATATTAATGTATTCATATTACAAAATGTTTTTATAAACTTGTTTTTTTTTGTTTCAAAAAATATGGTTGTTTGGGGGTTAAAAAACTACTTTTAACCCATCGCCACCAGTGCTCTGGGGTTTAAACATGCATTTCACAGCGCGAGAATTTTTTGAGCGTGATTTGTTAATGAATATGGTGGGAGCCGTTTGCTATGGCCATTCGCTATCATCGCTATCATACAGCGCGGAACCTGTCAAATAGCGACTCCTCACCCAATATTCAACATTACCGCACACCGACTGAGTCGCTGTCAACAACCGAACAACGGTCAAGCACAGCGACTACTAGCGGGCGCTGTGAAAATACTGCTACAGTCGCTCATCTGTCGCTACCTGGCGCTATTAATGAATCGGCCTCATAGTCAGATTTGGTAACAAATATGGTAGTAGTAATAATATCTAACAAAAAATACTAAGCAATACTAAGCTCATCATGGCTGGTTATTTTAGGTTGTGTATATTGAAACCTGTGTCACTCCAGCCATGCTGCATGAGTCATGCTGATTTCCATTATCATGAAATGTCACAGTGACATCTTCATCACTGTAATGCAGCAGATCAGGAGATCAATGGAAATGGAAGTGAGAATTAAAAAAAAAAAAAAAAAAAAGGTATTGTAGTGCTTTGACTCAACTATGTATATGTCTAGGAAGAATTAAAGTTGTCCCGGATTTTTGTTTGTACCCTTGGGGCATTGTGACTTGGGATGCCTAACTGTGTGAAACTCCTCCGGTTACCCATTATACCTACCTTGCCGGCGATCCCGCGGCATAGACATGGCTTCGCTTCAATCAGCTTTTTAGACCGTGCATTTAAATGGGTGACTAAAAAATCTGAATAGGAGCTTAGCCACTCTTGCGAACAGCAGCCCCGCCATGCATCCGTCAAAGGCTGTGCGCAGGTGCACCAGTAATTTAATTAAAGCAGACACAACTGCGTAGAGGGATGTAGAAGTTGCTGTCACTGGCCACATAGTCACATGGGATGGCTCCAGAGGTACATATAACAGGCAACCAATGGGGTTTCAGAGAGCTGAATATCGCAAACCAGGATGACGCAGGGGTGGGTATTTAACTGGACCTGGCATCTTATAGATGATAGATCTGGTCTACTTCAGTGACAAGTTTAGTAGCTCAGTAGCATCCAGACATGCAAAATCAATGTTCCTGCATGGTGGCCATGAGGCGTGCCTGTCGGTTGAAAGATCTGGCAGTGGAATGACCCAGTGGTGGAAGAGGTGGCTTCAGCTGATGCTTAAGATGCTAGCAAGGATGGAGGAGCCAGCCAGGGACCAGAAAAGGCTCAGCTGAACCCCAATGCATGTTGCACTTCCCAAAATACGTCATTACAAAGAGCAAAGCTGTGGAGGAGCCCTTTAAAGCACTGGAACTGGATATACAGTTTCTACTACATGGAAGGTAAGGTTGGTAAGTATCCTTTTTATGTTATGCCTATAGATGATTTTTGATATTGCTGTGATGTGGAAGGGTCTATTTCTGCTGACCAGTGTAAGAACAACCACAAATAAAATTCATCCTGAATTAATGCTGTACCTACTAATGTTTGACCCTTTATAGACCCCTACAGATACTGTACTCTACACCCTGTTCTTTGAAATGGTCTTCTTGTCATTGGGATTCAGGTCTGACAGCACTGATATGTAGCTCCCTAGCTTAGGAATCTTCCAGTCTTATTTGAGTCCTTTAACTACTTGTGATGAGCTCATCAGGTGTCTACTATATGGTATAACATATTGCAAACGTATATACATAGTGCAGATGATAGCTGTCAGAGCTGTGGTGTGAGCCAGCAATAGAACTGGAGGTGACAGGGAGTGGAACAGGCATGTGGGCGGCGACTGACCATGGGCCCAAAAGAGGAGCTGTGTGGAAAGAGATGGCAGCACATGGATGAATAGAGAGCAGTGCTGCAGAAGTAGTACATAGGGGAAGCCACACAGGAGGTAGACAGTGTGGGAAGACATGTTATGTATTACAATGGCAAATTCCTGATGAGGTCATGTGAAGCAGCAGAGGACTATTATGTAGGATAACCTTTAATTATTACTCTTTACCTCTCTAAATACTGAACTTTTTCAAGTGGTGCCTTAGAACGGATGCCTGGGTAGAGGGCTTCTGGAATAGAGAGATCCATCTCCCCCACACCATTCTTTTTTTAAATCTCTTGATTCCATATGCAGTTCACACCTTTCATGGATGGGATGCATCCATGTTTGAGGGCCATAGTTTCCACCGTCTGTCCATAATGGAGAACTCAAACACCTACAGCCATACTGCAGGTGGCCCGAGGGGCAGAACTTAGTGGGGGCAATAATAAAACGTCAAAATTAACAACATGGGCATTGTAATTGAAGTAGAACAGAATTCTGGATTTCTTTTGCACTTAATGAGAAGTCACAATCCAGACAATTTGGGAAACCCACAAGGCCTATATTAGGGGGATCATGCTAGCCTTCAATGCTTCACTTAAGAATCCAAAATATGAAGAAAAAAAACAAATTAATTTAAAAAATCACCAACCTAGAAGCCCAACATAAAACCTCTTTAACCTCTCTAACCTATAAAAAGCGTTATATAACCAACTCTAGAGCAACATCACAGCGACCACATAAACCCCTCATCTTTCCAGCTATCTAGTTGGTCCATAACTCAGCCTTTAACTGCATCGCCACTTATTCCGAGGTTAGGCACCCTCAGACCATTCTTTGGGCTTGAGATTATGACCACACCAAGATAGTATATAGTATATAAAATTCCATTTATTTAACATGTGCATAGAAAAAACATACAATTATAAAAAATGGCATCATACTATTCAGCGGCTAGAATAGAACTCGCTCAGTTATCTAACAAAAGCAACCCGGATAACATCTGTATGACCAAACTCATGCTGGCAAGTGCAGTAAAACCCTTGCTCAGTCCCTGTCTGACAACAGAGAAACCCATTTTATCAAAACAATTACCAATAACATTGAAGAAATTAAATAAACAACTGAAGATATATACAGTCTCAACTCTGACAGTAACATGGATCCCGTAAGTCAGTTCAAAGATATTAAAGTCCCCACATCTCATTCAGCACTCCTACATGACCTAGGGAAGCCTTTCTCCCTAGAAGAGCTACAAACTAATATAGACTCCCTGATATTACAAAAAGCAGCAGGTCTTGACGGGGAATACTACAGAGAGTATATGTTAGTGCGAGCGCTGCACGCCCATCTAGCAGCACTTCACTTACCTCCATGGCTGCATCCAGCCGTCATCCATTTTGCAGCACTTCCCTCATGGCTGTTCCTAGCTGTCTCCCTTCCCCCAATGCTTCCTTCTCACATGCTCAGGTGCGCGCACGTCTCCGTCCACTAGAGGGCGAGCGCACTAGATTCCTGAGATTCCTGAGGGCCTGTACAGCACTGATTGGTGCCTGGTCATCCAGTCCTGCACCCACTTCTCCTATTTAAAGAGGCACTTCCTTCCTTCAGTGCCGGATCTTGGTCTCTCCATGCTTGTTGAAAGTCAGACATTCTTGGATTGCTCACCCGTGTACCGACCTCTGCCTGTCCCCGACTCTGAACCTTTGCTGCCTGCCCTGACCTCTGCCTGTACTTACTACGCCTTTTGCCTGCCACTTGTGTACCTCGCTGAACCTCGGCTGACTGTGGGACTGGGCCGCTGTTGGGGGGTAGCGACCTGGGGGTCACTTGCCGCACAAGACCAACCTGCCTTGCGGTGGGCACAGTTAAAGCGGATCCACACCCGAGTCCGCTCCACCCAGTCCGTGACAGTATAAGATCCCATTAGCCCTTTATCTCTTAAAATGAATAAATAATATCAGCAAACAGACCCCTTTTAGCCCATTAATGAATCAAGCCATAATTTAACTTATTTCAAAGCCAGGGAAAGATGCAGCTTTTCAAACTAATTTCCGCCCTATCTATCTGATCAATGCTGATTTAAAAATCTATGCAAGCATCATTACAAAAATAATGGAACCAGTACTCCCCCTAATCATTCGCCCTTTCAGGCAGGATTCATGCCTAAATGCAGAGTTAACCAAAATATCTCCACAGCAATCGCAGTCCTAAATTCAATTAACAATCAAAGGTTGAAAGCAATTATTTGTGCCCTGTGCTGAAAAGGCATTGGATTGGGTGTCTTGGTCATTTCTACAGACTAGTCTAACTTTTTTATGCTTTAGTTCTGATCTAATTGAAAAAGTGCAGCTGTTATACGCAAATTAATCAGCAGTATATGAATAGATCATTAACGCAACCATTCTCCCTACATAATTGAACTGGCCAGGGTTGCCCTTTGTCACCCAGCCTCTTCAACTTGCATTTAGAGATAATAATAAGGGCACGAACCTAAACTTTTAGCATATGCAGATGACTTAGAGGCCGATTCATTAATAGCGCCAGGTAGCGACAGATGAGCGACTGTAGCGTGATTTTTTCAGCGCCAGCCAGTATTCGCTGTGCTTGGCCGGCATTAGCTTGATGACAGCGACTCAGTCGGTGTGCGGTAATGTTGAATACGGGCTGGGGGGTCGCTGTTTCACAGGTCCAGCGTTGTATGTGAGCGCCTGACAACGAATGGCCAGAGCGAACGGCTAGCTTCATATTCATCAACAAATCACGCTCCGAATGTGCTGTCGCTGTCCATTCCTTGTTTAAACCCCAGAGCGCTGGCGGCGATGTGTATTAACTAGTTTTTAACCCCTAAACAACCATATTTTTTGAATGTAACATTATACATGTTTTTAGAATCATTTTGTAATATGAATACATTAATCTCAGACCTGTTAGATCAATTCTGCACATATTTTTTTTATTTTTTTTTTTTACTTAAAAATAAATCCTAACATTGCAGAAGTGGTCTCCGATTTTTTGACATTAAAAAAAAAAAAAAAAAAATTAATACCAATTAATTATGAATAATTATAGATTGCTCCATTGAAATGCATTGGACATCGCCAGGGAGCGACAGCTCATACCTGGTGCTGTGAGGGAATTTGCAGCGGCGCTGTTCGGTCCAGGCGGCTTCATGATGAATGCCGCGCTAGCCGTCGCTCTCGCCGGCGCTAGCCTCATTTTGCTTGATAAATGCGTCATTGTGACCGCCGCCGGGCGTACTTGAGTCGGTAGTCGCCGTTAGCTGCCGCTACCTGGCGCTCGTCAGACACTACCTGGCGCTATCGCTTGATGAATAAGGGCCATATTCTTACTTGTTGCCATTATGTGAATAATGAGAGTATAGTTCAAATAGTCCAAGACATAGAGCTTGCCAAACGACTAAAGGAAGACTTTTGAAAGGCAAACTTTGTAGACTGGCTGTCTTGGCTCTCACGGCTGAATCTTGTAACTTGGTTTTCAGGTCTAGGCAGTTGGTTTAGAGGGATTATACAGGTAGGCTTACATGTACTAATACTGAGAATAGCCTTATATTGCTGTGTAAGTGTCATAATGTGTGCAATGTGTGAATATTAACCAGGACTGAGAAATTTAAGAAAAAATCTTCCTATCGTCCATTCATCCTTCCCTGACAACTGAGGCTCAGACAGTAAAACAGTCTAAACAGCTTCTTTCTACTCTCTGTAAGATACCTAGGCCTTCGCCGGCCTATAGGCTTAGGTAATGGTCCGGAGACATGGTAGGTAGGTTTCCGTGACATAATATATAGTCTCCTTGGATCCCAGGTAAAAGTTAATCTTTAGCTTCAAATGAATTAAATTGTAAGTGTCATACATGATCCTTAAATTCATATATTTGATAAATAAATTAAATTAGATTGTAGTACCCCATTAAGAAGGAGAAAATGTGGATCAGGTGAGTATGTGGGTAGGGAACCTGCCACCATTCCCCTGATCCCGTAAGTCTGGCTACAAAAGGGGGGGGGGCCCCCACTAGGGTCCACTTGTCTTAATGCCAGTGAAGAAATCCCAACCCTCGGGTGACAAGGAACCTAGGGCAGGTGTAAAGAAGAGGAACTCACCATGATCCAAACCATCAAAGGTGGGAAATGATAGGAATGGGTTAACATTTTGTGCTAAAATAAAGCTGGAGTTTTGGATGTAGCCAGCTGAGGAATGTGTAGGAGGGAAGGTCTCAGTGTTCTGTACTGATTGTTTGTGCTAACATGACCTTACTCACTTGTTAATAATATGGCAGGATTCCAAGTGATGACGAGAATGAAAATGAAGGTTTAAAACTTGTGCACAGAATGGAAATGAAGAATTGAAAGCTGTAACCAATCAGGAGTTATGATGAATAATCAGCTTCTAAGTCAACGAATGGCTATGTTTGAACCAATGATTTTATAGTTTTGTTAAGTAGTTTGAACTAGTGATCAATCAGTTTGTAGTGTTTGTAGAGTGACGTAATGTCTGATCTTGGCTGAAATGTTTTTAAGCCACGCCTCCAGTAAACAGCTGATGATTTCATTCTGAACCTGTGTCAGTCTGTTTTTTATGTGACCGTTTAATTGCATTATCACAGTGCACCTACTGGCCCACTACCTACAATCCACTTTCCTGTCTGTGACAAGTGGCTCCTAGTAATAGCCGCCTGGGCAGGTAGATCCTTTGTCCTATCCTTCCATCCTTTGTGTTTACCATCACTCCCTCAATCCTGTCTACTACAATAACTACCCCTGGCTCTTTTGGGCTATTCCCAGCCTACTTCTGTATTCTCCTCCCCATTTAAAAATCCCAGCCTTGTCACAATTACCAGCTACTATTCATTTGCTAGACCTGGAACTCCTCCAAGTGGTGCCATTAAATTTGTGCCTGGGAAAGTAGGTATTGAGTTAGAAGAATCTTTCCCTTGGCTTTACGTAAACTAAAGTACTTATTCTGTTTATTTTATCCCTACTTTTTATCTCCCCTACCCAAAGTAGGGGGGTCCTCTTTGTGCTTTTAATATATCTAAATCGGGTACAACACCTGGTAATAGTAAGACTAATAAAAGTCGGATCAGCACTGTTATAACTACAGTTACAGATATGTATGAGTATAATTGTCATATATCCCTGCTTAAAAAAAAAAAAATTAAAAAAAAAAACTTGTTGCCCCCCCCACCCTTTTCAAGGGGCAGTTGTGGCCTAGAGGTAAGGGGAGCGGACTTGTGACTGGAGGGTTGCAGGTTCGAATCCCGGTCCTGGGACATGACTGAAGTGCTCTTGAGCAAGGCACCTAACCCCCCAACTGCTCCCCGGGCGCCGTAATTAGGGCAGCCCACCACTCCGGGCACGTGTACACACACTGCACGGATGGGTTAAATGCAGAGGACGAATTCCTATGTGTGCGCAAGCATACAATGGCCATCTATGCATTAAAATTAAAAAAATTAAAATTAAATTAAAAATTAATCTGGTGATAGGCCCTTTTCCCTGTGTGAAACCCCCAGATCACGAACACAGATCACCTTTCTGCCATTCCCACTGCATGTCATGCCAGGAGTTCCTCCTTCGCCTGTTTCTCTGTAGTATGCAGCTTGACCACCAGGTGGTGCTGTCCTGCAGAGCTCCTGGAGATCAGCCAGCACCTGTACTAATTAGCTGCTGGCCTTTATATGCTGAGTCTGGCATGTAGTCAGGGCTCACTATTTTACTCTGCCATCTGGAACCTGAACTCTGAAGCAGAGCCCCTGATTCCTGAATCCTGAACCCAGGACTTTCTTGTGAACCATTGGTTTCCCTTCTGTTTGCTTTTTGGACTACTTTGGACTGGACTTCGTGTCTGTATGTTTTTCCTCACTGCACTGTATGTATAACAATCTGAGTGTTTTTGTTTGCTTGTTTCTCACAATAAACACATTGTGTTTGCTGCACAATTCCAGTCTCTCTGCCTTGCAGTACTCTAATTATTGGTCACTCTTTATTAATGGATATCTCCCATGAGATATTCGTGACAGAATGCTGAGCCCATATGAAAGACCATAAGAGACTGTAAGGCTGAGCTGGCTTTGGTGTGCTGAGGATATGCAGGGTCCTAGTGCCAGCCTTAGATTTTACTTTGAGTCTGCATTTGCCTCCTAGCTTTTAAGTTTGGGGCCCAATCTTGTTTAGTAGTTTGGGGCCCAGTTCTTGTCTGTCTCTCCTGTGTTTCCCCTTTCCCAAGCCTGCGACCACCACGGGATTATCTGGGGCCTGTGCATCTTCACCTTCAGAAGCTCTGCTCAAGAAGTAGGTGGATTATGGGCTCCTCGAGTTCCAGGTCCCCTACGCCTCTGGGTAATCGGCAGTTTGCCTCCCTGGTGGCGCAGGCGGATTGTCTGTCTGTTTGCGTGTGTAGTCAGCTTAGCCCCCCAAGATGTCCAAAAGGGCATTTGTTGCTATGGACTCTGACCGTCCCACGGTTCCCACAGACGGATATATCTTTGTGCCTCCACCTCGCTTTAAAGAGCTCACCCTGGCCACTTACCCCCAGTTCCTCCAGTCTGTCGCAAAGTTACTGTTGGAGCCTTATATTCGGCAGTCTCTTATGACACCCTTGAGTCGTCAGGTGGCTTACTTCCTGTTTGAGGATGAGCTGTTTTTCTGGGCTGAAGCCTGGTTAAATCATAGCAAACATCTCAGTGAAAATGTGATTGAAATCCTGCTATTCATAGCTACTCCCTACTTAAATATTCCTGAGACAGTGTTTGCTGGCCATGACCTGACTACAGTTTTTGCAGCCCAGAAATCAAAAATTCCAGCTGAATCTGACCTGTCAGTGCAGTCTGTCCAATCTGACCTGTCGGTGCAGTCTGTCCAATCTGATTTGTCGGTGCAGTCTGTCCAATCTGATCTGTCGGTGCAGTCTGTCCAATCTGACCTGTCGGTGCAGTCTGTCCAATCTGACCTGTCGGTGCAGTCTGTCCAATCTGACCGGTCGGTGCAGTCTGTCCAATCTGACCAGTCAGTGCAGTCTGTCCAATCTGACCTGTCGGTGCAGTCTGTCCAATCTGACCTGTCGGTGCAGTCTGTCCAATGTGGCCTGCCGAGTCTGCCGGGTTCGATTGCCTGCCTGCCGAGTCTGCTGGGTTTGATTGCCCGCCTGCCGAGTCTGCCGGGTTTGATCGCCCTGCTGAAAGTGACCTCTGTGCCGAGTTTGATCGCCCGTCTGCCGAGTTTGATCGCCCGTCTGCCGAGTTTGATCGCCCGTCTGACGAGTTTGATCGCCCGTCTGCTGAGTTTGATCGCCCTGTCCAAAGTTACCTCGCTGCCGAGTTTGATCGCCCGCGGCCAAATTTGATCACCCGCCGGCCGAGTTTGATCGCCCGCCGGCCGAGTTTGATCGCCCGCCGGCCGAGTTTGATCGCCCGTGCCATTATTTAGTGGACTTTGATCCTGGGGGGACTTTGATGTCCGCCAAGTCTTTGCCTGCTTTGGGCTTTATCCCCATCCTGCGGAGCAGTTATTTAAAGGCGTTCGGTGCCCGCCTGGTCCAGGGGAGGATACTGTCATGCCTGGAGTTCCTCCTTAGCCTTCGCCTGTTTCTCTTTAGTATGCAGCTTGACCACCAGGTGGTGCTGTCCTGCAGAGCTCCTGGAGATCAGCTAGCACCTGGGCTAATTAGCTGCTGGCCTTTATATGCTGAGTCTGGCATGTAGTCTGGGCTCACCATTTTACTCTGTCATCTGGAAACTGAACTCTGTAGCAGAGCCTTTGAATCCTGAATCCTGAACCCTGAACTTCCTTGTGAACCATTGGTTTCCCTTCTGTTTGCTTTTTGGACTACTTTGGACTGGACTTCGTGTCTGTATGTTTTTCCTCACTGCACTGTATGTATAGCAATCTGAGTGTTTATGTTTGCTTGTTTCTCACAATAAACACATTCCCCTCGATTCAAAGAGCAAAAGTTAATTGATTTCGGATCGAGAATCGTAAGTTTGGGTGGGTGTTAGTCATTTTTTCCTGTTTTTTTGGCCATTTACGACTCGCACGAGCCTACGTTCGAATGCGTATATGCTCTTACGATCATCGCAAGTTCGTTCCTAAATTTTAGGATCAAAACGTAAAACTTAGGATCAAATCCTAAAACTTAGGATGAAAACGTAAAACTTAGGATAATCGAATGGGTTTAGGTGTGATTCAGAGAACAGTTTTCAAACCTCTAAAGACGTTTTAAAAGAAAGCCACTGCCGACACCTTTTAGCAGTCGTATTGCTGTTCTTGAACAGGTTTTTTGGCTATGTGGAGGAGTCTGCGCGTCTTGAGCTCCAATGAACTGCATGTATCAGCATGGCCGAGGCCATAAATTGTATGGCAATGCATACCTGATTCATGTATGCCTTATAAAAGCATTTTAATGTGGACCTTAATTAGTCCTTTGCATGTAAACCTTTATTTTGCAATCTATTTGCGTTAATTAAAGAAACTTATGTCCTTTGGTATTTATTTTTAAATTGAGGTACTAGAATAATATTTTTAGATTGCATTTATTGGTGTAGTTGTTTACCTTTGCTTTGTTTAATTATTTAAGCACATCTTTGGTCAGATGCATCACACATACTGAGGAGAGGAGAGCGGGATAAAGTGCAGGATGTGGGTTACTGCTGTATTTTGCACAGACACAGCAGAGCTGGGGGCACGGAAAGGTCAGAAATCAAAGAATCCAGAGCAACACAGTCACAAGGCCCTTTCTGTTTGCAGGCTGCCCGATAATACCTGAGCCGCCATCTTGGCTGTTTCTAGGCTCATAACATGCAGAAGTTGCTGGGTGTTTTTTAATATTTGAGAGCAATCTGTATGTAGAGGGTGTGGGTAACCACACACAAAATTTTAAGTTGTACCATTTGAAGCCTAAATATTAAAAATAAATCCACAAGTAAAAAATGCAAGTTAACTAAAAATTAAACAAAGTAAGATTTACTTATGCAAATGCATTCATTAATGGTTGGTTACTACAAAATGAATGAAATAAAGAAAAATAAAAGACCAAATATTTAGAATGCACTTTAATGAGGTAAGTTTGTAGTGCGCAGCCGCAAGATCAGAAGGATTTACGTCCAGACAAAAAAGGAAAAAGGGCAAAACCAATGTTGCAACCTGAGAAATGAAACGGAAAATTCAGGATGGAAACTGACATAGGTCTGATTCCCGAACTGCCATACGAACGGACGTATATTTTAGGATAGAAACGTATTTGCTTATAGAATCACTCGCAAGTTCATACGAACGCACGAGCGGACGTGAAAAATAGGATGATCGGCACCCAAATCCAAGCTGTTACATGTTTCTTTGAATCGACCCTATTGTGTTTGCTGCACAGTCCCAGTCTCTCTGCCTTGCAGTACTCTAATTATTGGTCACTCTTTATTAATGGATATCTCCCATGAGATATCCGTGACACTGCACATGTGTGAGCCCTCATCCAATCAGTGCTTTGGAGAAGGTGACGTGGGAGTGCCAGAACGGTATGTGAGTATGGGCAATCAATGGGGTTCGCACAGTGGGGCATACCAAATTGGGATGCTCCAGGGTCACTTAGTCTGCTGTCCTTGCAGTCTTTTAGACTTCAGGGCCAGTCTAGAAGCTGATAGGTCCACTCAAAAAAAAAAAAAACAGAACACAAACAGGTGCACCCTGAGCCTGGAAGGGATGAGCTTTAAGGAACCCACTACCTGTCTTCACACATAGCATGGTCATCATGGAGCTCTTCTGTCACCCAGCCCTCACCCCTCAACAAAAGCCATGTGAGTAGACTGGCTGCTTCCAGAGAGGTGGCTTACCAGCCCCCTCTCAATGCCCCCCTCCTCCTCCTTCAACATTATTTGACCTGTGACACCAAAAATCCTTCTGGCTCTAGGACCCCAACTCAGCATTGCTAAATACCTGGTTCACCCACTGCTATGATCCAACTAGCTCAGCGACCATGCTGTGTGTAAGCGAGCCTCTATTTCTCCACTCCACGTACCCCTCCTCCCCCTCCACTTGGCTCTAACCGCCTAATTGGGTCAAGGGCCGGCATAGATGGGAGTGATCTGGGCATTTTGCAAAGCTGAGTTGGGGTCCCAGAGCCAGAGGGATTTTTGGTGTCACATGTCAGATAATGTATCCTGTGTAAGGAGGTGGAGGGGGGCAGGGAGAGGGGGCTGGAAAGCCAGCCAGTCTACTCACATGGTGTTTGGTGTGGGGTTGAGAGGGAGGTGACACAGGGCTGGTTGCACAGTACAAAAAATGAAAGTTCAGAACCAGCCAGCAACATCAGCATATGAGCAGTTACTTTAACTTTCTCTAAAAGTTTACTGGGCAGCACACTGTAATACTTATCTGACTTTAATGGTATATGTGTTTTATGATGTCTGTGTGTGTGTGGTGAGAAATGTGTGTATGTGTGTTAAACACTATCAATATTTTCACAATCCCCTCCTTGCCATGGCAGGTCTTAGATAGTCTTCTGTTATGTTATGCAACTGTTCCTGGCTGCCTCAAGGACAAGGTGATTATTTGTATCCCTATTCTCCCAAAAAGGCACTGGCATGAGAGGGGGAGCCATTTCGGACTTGTCTGTCTCGGGTGCCAGAAAATCTAGCTATGCCTATGACTAGAGTAGTGTGTGTTTATAAATGTTTGTGCTGGTTTAGCTTTCACACAGTTTCAACAGTTTGTCATCAGCTGTAAAGGAAGACTGACCGAAGACAATCTCTGCCAAACTGTAATCTTACAAGGAAGGTCGATCAAATCTTGGATTAGTGGCGGTGGATAGGAAGCTGTTATGAATGCTTACTTGCTTTTAATCACTTTGCTTCTGCTATCCACACTAAAGTAAATGCCGAACAAAATGTATCTCTTTATGTGGTAATTTGGAATACCATCTCCTATTCTAAAGGATTTTCAAAGTTTAAATTGTTATAAAAGAATAGTCATACTTTACTAAAAAGTTAATAATTAACATTTCCCATATGTTAACTTTATATTTGCGTTATGTTTTTAATCTCTCTGATCGTGTGAGGATGTTAGAAGGCATAAAGATTAGGCAACAATTCTTCATTTTTTCAACAAATCAATTTTTTAGGGACCACTTCACCTTTGAAGTGCCTTTAGGAGGACTATATGCTATAAAAACCCATATTTGATATTTTAAAAACTGCAGCCCCCAAAGTATTCAAAACCATATCCATTTTTTAACCCTTTAGGCGCTTTATAGAAATTAAGACAATTTGGAATGAAACAATGAAAAATGAAAACAAATCTAATAAAATATTCATTTGGCTTGAAATGATTTTTTCTTTATAAGGTACCAGGAGAAAATGGACTCTAGAAAGTCTTACACTATTTCTTCTAAATGCGACAATACCCCATAGGTATTGGAAAACTCCTGTTTGGGCACATTGCAGGCCTTGCAAAAGATGGAGCACCTTGGATCACACTGCAAATTTAGCTTAGGTCATGTTGCATTTGCAAAGCATCAGAGGTGCCAAAATGCCAAAAACACTCCACAAATGACCATTTTGGAAACTACACCCCCAAGGAATAATTCTAGGGGTGTTGTGAGCCTCCTGAACCAACAGGGGTTTTACAGAACTTTATAAAATTGGGCTATGAAAAAATGTTTTATTTCATGGTCTAATATTATAAAGTCCTGTAAAACACCTGTGGGCTCAGAATGCTCACTAGGTCAATTCCTAGAGGGGTGTAGGTTCCAAAATGGGGGTCACTTGTAAGGGGTTTCTGTATTTTAGGGAACTCTGAGGCTCTGCAAATATGACATGGCATCATTAATTCGTTCCAGACAAATCTGCACTCCAAAAACCCAATAGCATTCCTTTCATTTCTGAGCCCACCAATGTGTGCAAGCAGTAAGTGCTAACCATGGCACCTGTCTATGGATGGTGGAAAGTATAGGGGAAGGCTGGGACAGGGAGCACCCAGAAGGAGGGGGAGAATAGCTGAGGTGGGACAAAGAAACAGACCTCCAGTGAAAATCTGATCATCCCCACAGTAGGGGGAAAACATCTTGATTTGGGGTGTCTCCCCACTAACAGTATCAAGATCAGAGCAAAGCTCTTGACTTGTTTCACTCTCTGGCATCCCACATGACTAGCAGTGGTAAATTGTATGCAAGCCAACCAAGCAAACCCAGCAGTGCAGCCACCAGTGCGGGAATGCGAATGTGGGAGTGAGTAGAGCTCCTGGTCCTGGGCATCCTGTTACTGTCAGCATGATGAGCATCCCAAATCAGCATGCCACCCAGCAACAGGTGGGAAAAAGGGTCGGAAAGTGTACCAATTAAGTGGGAAAGATGAGTGTTAGGAGCACCCAGCAAGTGGGGAGAAGGGTGGAGGGATCACCCAGCAGGTGGGGAAGGAGGGTGGTAAGAGCACCCAGCAGGTGGGGAAGAAGGGTGGAGGGAGCACCCAGCAGGTGGGGAATATGGTTGGAGGGAACACCCAACAGGTGGGAAAAAAGGTGGTAAGAGCACCAAGTTAGTGGGGAAGATGAGTGTTAGGAGCACCCAGCAAGTGGGGAAGAAGGGTGGAGGGAGCAACCAGCAGGTGGAGAAGGAGGGTGGTAAGAGCACCCAGTAGGTGGGGAAGAAGGGTGGTAAGAGCACCCAGCACGTGGGTAAGAAGGGTGGTAAGAGCATCCAGCCGGTGGGGAAAAAGGGTGGTAGAAGCATCTAGCAGGTGGGGGAGGAAGAGTGGAGGGAGCAACCAGCAGGTGGGTAAGAATGGTGGAGGGAGCACCAAGCAGGTGGGCAAGAAGCAGCGACAGCAGTCATCCTCACTCGATCATTTTTGACCCAGTGATAGATCGCCCACATGACGTAAAGTTACTTTGGCCCTTATTTAACAAGGGATAGCGCCAGGTAGCGAATGGTGAGCGAATGGTAATGACGCTCACCGCCACGAGTACGCCGGCTCCCCTCCGCAATCACACATTTATCAAGCCGATACTGCTTAGCGACTGACAGAGCGCCAGATAGCGAATCATTCATCATTATTCCAGCCTCACCCCACAGCGCCAGCGAGCGACCTTGAACAGCGACAGGTATGACCTCTCGCTACCTGGCGCTCTCCAATGCATTTCAATGGAGCAATCTTTAAATATTCATAATTAATTGCTATTAATTTTTTTTTTTTTTTAAATGTCAAAAATTCTGTGACCACTTCTGCAATGTTAGATATTTTTTTAAAGTTAAAAAAAAAAAAATTTGTGCAGAATTTTTTTTTCTTCAAAAAATATGGTTGTTTGGGGGTTTAAAAACTACTTTTAACCCATCGCCGCCAGCGCTCTGGGGTTTAAACAAGCATTTCACAGCGCGAGAATTTTTGGAGCGTGATTTGTTAATGAATATGCTGGGAGCCGTTCGCTATGGCCGTTCGCTGTCATGCGCTCCCATACAGCGCGGAACCTGTCAAACAGCAACTCCTAACCCCGTATTCAACATTACCGCACACCGACTGAGTCGCTGTCAACAGCAGAACAACGGCCAAGCACAGCGAATACTAGCTGTGAAAATAACGCTACTGTCGCTCATCTGTCGCTACCTGGCAATATTAATGAATCGGCCTGCCCATCTTGCGGGAATACATGCCTGCAGATGAAGTAACTGTACGTCATGCGATAAGGGGTTTAAAAAACTACATAGCATATTTCCTAAAACATTTGAAACAAGTGGATCAAGGAAACAAAATATGATTGTCTACAACCTTTTAGAGGGACAATTTGTTACAGGAAGATCTTGGGATAGTAAAATAGATTATTATTTCTTAAAGGGGCAGTGCTTCTTGGAACAACGACATCAGTGAGTCCTGCATTGGAAAAAAACATTTTTTTCTTAGTGGAGCTCCATCTGTATGGGCAATAAACTACAGTTGCTAGCACAACCATACAGATATAATACAAATTAAATGTGAATCAAATGCAAATTTCAGTGTCTCTGAACCAAAGAAAAAACACACCCCATATTGTGTTCTGGCAACCACATATACTATAGGTCTTAGAGTTCCCAACAGATTTTTGTTACATGATCTTTGTGTCTTTAGTGATTAAATGTGAATGAAGTTCATCTAGGGCATTTATGTTCCCCTCTGGTAGTGCTCAAGACCTCTGTCGCTTCTGGTCCAATTGGATGCACGGTGGCCCTGGCCTTTGGGATTTGGGACCCCTGACCTATGGGATTTCTATCTGAATTTCAGCACAGATGAAAATATATCTGCTTATTTCTCAAACATGGTAGCGCCAAGGTAAGCAGAGAAAAGTGGGGTGCACCTTTTGCCTGAGTCTCTTTTTAAAAATCTATTAATTTTCTATCAAAGACTAATGTAAAGCAAAAAAAAAAATCTGTGTCCTATTTTTTTCAGAAACTCATTAATCTCACCGTGTGACTAATGTATTTTAATATATTTCTATAACTATTTTAATGCAGCTACAAATTATAATCATTAGGGACAAAGGCTCTAACATGTTCTTCAAATAGATGCAAATTACGTGCCATTTGACGGATCCTTTCAGCATATCACTGTAGGTCAGATTATTATAAGTGACCTTTAAATACATGAATGTGTTATTCAAGGCACTACTGGTTGTAATTTGTCATTAGTCAACTCTTTAGAATACAATGATATCTCCTTTGAACTTTCTAAAAACATAGCAAAAATGATGACATCTAGATTGTAATGAAATTTCTTTACAAAGAGGTGAGGGGGCAGCTGTCTCCTTTATACAAGTAGTCAAGAAAGTTTCACCGCAGTGTTTCAGTGCTCAGTACTTTGAGCACAAAAGCCGTACGACAGAGGGAGTAATTGCTAAAAATTATGGTATGATTATAGTATAGTATATTTTTTCATGTTTCTGATGGAGATGTTTGATTCTACATTTTTGTATACCAATTTATGTATGAGTATGAGTAGTGAAAATACCTTTATGGTTTAATAACATGGTCAAACACTTGTTGCCCCCAGTATTCAATTGGTGAGAACCAGGACTGCAGTGAGTCTTCTGTTTTTTTTTCAGTGTGCATAACGAGAGATGAGAGAACTTTTTAAAAGTTTGGTTTGGGTGATTTGCCAAATTCCCCCCCAAAATTCGGGTCTGTCCAGACCGAAGATTTAACAAACTCACAAATATAAATGACGGTCTACTGAATGCCTGCAGTAAATAATACTCCAAATACAGTGAGTGAAATAAGTATTGAGCATTTTCTAAGTAAATATATTTCAAGTTGCTATTAACATCAAATTCTTACCAGATATCGACAACAAACTATCCAATTAACACATGCAAAGAAATCAAACCACAGATGTACATAAAGTTATCTGTAATAATGAGAAATGACACAGGTAAAATGTATTGGACACATAATAAAGAGAAGCAAAAAGCCATGAAAGGGGATGGTACCAATTGCAATATATAAATAATTAGAAACAATCCTTCCACTTAGTGCAATTTAATATCAGCTGGTTCTGGCCTATAAAAAGATGTTTTATTACCAAGGTGCCACACAAGAAACATCTCATGATGAGTGAAACCAGTGATTTCACAGCCTTATTGTTGCAAAACATACTGGTGGCATTGGTTACAGAATATTTTTTAAACTACTGAAGATTCCATTGAGCATTGTTGAGGCCATAATCCGGAACTGAAAAAAATATAATTTCACCAGAAACCGGCCACGACTAGGTGCACCCTGCATGATTTCAGATAGAGGCTTGATCAGAAAACCTGTGGAGAGCTAAAGAAAGACCAGCATAAGTAATTCACTAAACCTAATGGCCTGTATGTACACTTATCAGGCAAGACTATTGCTGAAGAAAGAGCATGTTGAAGCACATTTAAAGTTTGCTTCAAAACAGTAAGACAACCCTATGAATGTCTGACAGAAAATAGTCTGGTCTAGACCGGAATTGAACTCTTTGGATGCCACAATACACGCCATGTTTGGGTGATATAACTATCATGGTATGAGGCTGTTTTTCAGAATATGGCTCTGGCTTGCGACATATGATTGAAGGAAGAATGAATGGACAAAAGTACTAAAACATTCTTAATAAAAACAAAATCTGTTGCCATGGACCAGGATGATGAAGATAAAACAAGGGTAACAAACACACATTCGAAGAAACTCTCAATTTGTTTCAGAGAAAGAACTTAAAGGCTGCTAGAAAGGCCCAGCTAATCACCTGACCTGAATCCCATTGAAAATCTATAGAAAGAACTAAAGCTTACAATACATAGAAGCAACCAACAGAATCTTCATGATTTGAAGAGTGTTTTTGTGGAAGAATAGGTCAGAATTTCACCCAATCAAAGCATGCAACTCATTTTTCCATACAGGAGGTATCTTGAAGCTGTCATCACCAACAAAGTCTTTTGTGCGATGTATTAAATACATTTTGGTAAGTGTGTTCAATTCTTTTTCCCTGTGTCATTTCACAATTATTACACATAACTAAATGTATGGAAATCTATAGTTTGATTTATTTGCCTGTGTGGATTGGATGGGTTTTTACCAACTTCTGGTAGGAATTCTGTGTCAATGGCACCTTTAGAAATATATTCTCTGAATATTTATGTATTACTATTGTTATTATTAACAACAATAATACATTTCTTTTTTTTATTTGATCTTTGCTTGTTCATGGGCATTTGGGCAAAGAATTAGTTATGTATATGTTGTATTAGCCAGTTGTCACTATAGTCATTCAAATGCTATTAAGACATTCAGTAGGCTTCTGCTGGCTAGCACACCACTGTCGACTCTCCATCCTAGTTATATGAGTTAAATCTGTTGATATTGTTGAGCCACCTGCTGTGTATCAAACCTTCTGTATTCTCACATATTAAAGCTGACCAACTTTTATTCCATCCAATACTCTGGATGCTAAGCATGCTCATTCTCTCACATGCTAGAGGCTTTACCTTGCCTACATTTTATATTTCATCTGCCATGGTCTCATTGTCTAGGTATAAATTATTTACACCTTTATGCATTTTGAGATAATATGGCGATGAATGGACAGACCTCACCATAAAACACCCCTCATCTGAGTGGTGCGTGCCTTTTTCGATACACCGGGCTTTTTTTTTTAATGATACATTGCACCCCAGTGTAATTGCTATGGAAACAAAAGCATGTAACAGGGGTGACATAAAAGCCTATTTTGGCTTTTTAACATAAACCCACTACTGGATTCTAAAACTCTGCTACTCTGCCAGAGGAGGTAATCAGGGAATGATCAAATATAAATTTATAGAGAGCAATAACGGGCCCTCATTCATAATTTCTAAAAACAAAAATCATGTGGAGGCTGATTCACTAATAGCGTCACGTATTGCCAGATGAGCGTCTGCATAGCGGTGCTTAGAACAACCGCTAGTAGGCGCTTTAAGCGGGTATCGGGCACTGTAACCGAGCGTCTCGTTCGCTGTAGTAACCTGGCTGCCATTGATGAATGTTATGTGTGTTGGGTGCTCTAACAACAGCACAACGCTGCAGCGAGCGAGAGGTAGCGCCAGCTCAATGCGTCTGGCACTTGGCGCTCCACACCATATTTAACAAAAAACTACACACACAGCGTTGGCGCTCTAAAGCTGGGCGCTCTAGCATAGAGCTCCAGACACTGTGTGATTAAAGTCTGTTTTTGAACACATATCCACCAGTAACAAAGCGAAAACACATGGAATAACATTGTTGTAACACTGGGACAATAACTCTTTAGTGCCAGACCTGTAAATAATATTCTGCATAAAAACAAAAACAGTCAAAAAATGTATAAAAGTGTTGGTTTGCAGCCAGGAGAGGTCACACAATGATTTAAACAAAAACAAATGAAGCCCATTGATATATATGGGAGAGCGAAACAGTGAAATGTAATACGTGGCGCTCTTGAACCTAGAGCGCCGATGCTTTACGCTGAGCCACATGTAATAATACATGTGATGCTACATGATGCTGTTAGAGTCGCTCATCACCATAAATGTGGTTTTGCGTACAGCGCCCGGCGTTCACCAGACGCTGCCTGCCGCTACGAGGCATTACCTGGCGCTATCCCTTCTTAAATAACCCCCTTAGCATAAGCAGGGAAGATATCATTTTACAGAATAAGAGTCAGTGTTTCCTTTTCATAGTTTGAAGCAACTCCTACAAGGGTCACCATCTCGTTTGGCGTAGCGCTTTGGTTCATGAGACACTGCTTAACAAGTTCCCCAGCCACATGAGATCTGCCCAGGATATATAAAAGCTGAATCTGCCAGACATATTGTTATGGTGGTCACCTTGCTGTCACTACATTGATTTTCCATTCATAGTTTTGGGTAGGGTAGGTGTTGTGTTTCAGCCTTTATAAGTATACTGATTATGGCACACAGCCAATTTTTTTGTTATCTTTGTCTTTTCATTCTAAACCATTTACTTTCAAAGCCCTTAAAAATTAATGCCTCATGCATTATTACTTGTTGTTTTTCTTGTCCTGCATATAGATAGGAATTGTTGATTGTTACGTCTCTGCTTTGAAAGGTCTGAGCACAGGAAACATATATCTCATTCTGTGATATGTTCAATATATAGAGCCAGCATGTTACGCGGCTTAAAGTATTATGCCTCTTGTAATAGCAGCTCATGGAAAACATTGGCTCTGTCTCCACCATCGTCCCATCTATTCGTTTTGTATGTGATAATCTTCAGTGGAAAAATAAGTGGGTTCTTTATGAATAAATGATTATAATGACAGTGTGATTGCATCTTCTGTCACTCCTCTGATATATCTAACAAGAGGATGTCATCATTAAAATGGCTTTATCATTGTGTTCAGGGGACGCAGAGTCTAGATATCCATCTTTTGTCTAGAACATGTTAGATGATCAAAAAAAAGCTGGTTAGCTTGAGATATCTGTGCTGTTCACTACGCCATTAATATCAGTCTGTTTTGTTCTTTATTCTTTAGCAGAGGTCATTCTATATAGATAGGCTAATCATGGAGGATGGCTGATGTATCACAGACATAGATCAATAATATTTGTTGCAAAAATGCTGTGTCAGCACATTGCCATAACAGTAACTTTGCTTTCAACTGACAGGTCAAATAAAAAGTATACAAAATTATTGTTCTCTAACACTAATTTATAATTTCTGATTTGGGTGGGTAGAGAGTAGGAGCATTTCTCGGTATGACACTGGACATACAGAAAGGCTGTGTGTTCTTGCAACTGGACAATCGGTTCTGCTCCAATTTATGCACAGATCCGTCCCTGCAGCAATGCACGGGTCTCCTGGTCCTGAGCCCTGGTAGTGTCAATGGAGGCAGTGGCCTATGCCCATTTCCACACACCCCCATTACAGAGGTTGATCCTGAACTCAGTCAGGAGGGTGGACTCTCTGGACCACATTTGTCTCTTGCACCACTCAGGGTGTCCCTCCTCTGGTGGCTACACCCACTCAAGCTGTGCCATGGTCACCCATTCTGCCCACTTTGACGGATCACACACATTTGACAATGGACACAAAGCTGGGTGATGGGTTTGGGCAATCGCAACATGCAGTGGGTCTGGTCTCCAAGGTGGGCCTTCCTTCGGATCAATGTCCTGGAAGCCAAGCAATCTTTCTGGTCCCTCTGCTGGCAACAGTAAATTCATATTCACTCAGGCAATATTACAGAGGTGGCCAATATCAACCACCAGGGTGGAACCAGTTATACAGCCTCCAAAACTAGGAATCTAAAATCCTACTCGGGGTGCATAGTGCCATGATCCCTGCATGTTTACAATCTACAGTTCAGGAGCAAAATAATCTGGAGGGCGAGGGCGCATGTGGCTGCTGGTGATTGGACCTTGCACCTAGCAGTCTTTCACAGGCTTTGCAATTGATGCAGCACCTGAACTTCAAATTCATTCTGCCAAAAAGCCCCGATACATCGCCTGGTCCCAGGATCTACAGATATAGGATGTCAATGCAATAGTGATCCCATCGTCTGGTTGCTGTCTTGTATATGCATTCCTCCCACTGCCTCAATTTCCTTACCTGCTTAAGAAGACCAAGCTAGAGAAGATCAAGCATGCCAAAGATCAGGGCAGGCTCCAGGGTTTTGTGGGCCCCCGGGCAATAGAGTCTCAGTGGGCCCTTTTGCGGCATGTCGGCATTAAAATTGTAAGTATGGTAGATACTGTGCTTGAGTTTATGTCTGGACATAAGAAAAAAAAAGTAGTACTTACCTGATTGTCCACAGGCTCAATTTTAGGGGGTCATGCGGGCTGCAGCAGTCTGCCATTTTCACTGTCAGCAGTGAGTGCATCACGGCTGCAACTGGAAAGGCTCAAGCCTGCAGGACTCTGTGGGTTTGATCCCGTGGGTTATGGGTGGAGGGACCAGATGCTAGGGGTGGAGTACTGCTGCACCCACCACCCTCCTGGGCATCCTGATTTGGAGTGCCCGCACGCTGATACCCCCTCCCCAAGTGCAGATCATACTGATCAGTGCAAGCTGAATAGGCTTGCCACCTGGCCAGTATTTTTTTTTAACTTTACTGACCACAGGGTCTGGTGGTGCCAGTATTTATTTTTTTACTGGTAAATGTAATTGTGGGTGTACTTTTCCCATCCTTAATTACCAGTTAAAAAAACAAATACTGGCACGGTCAGGCTAGTGGCCAGTAAAGTATAACAAAATACAGGCCAGATGGCAGCGCTATCCCTATATCATCCCAAAATGGCCTTAAATCGGTCGTTCACTCTGAATAAGAATCTTATATGTTTCCCACACCCTGTACATACAGATTGGTCACATTAAAAATCATCCTACCTGCATCTACTGCATGTTATGAGCCTTTAAACATCCAAGATGGCGGCTCATGGAGCATCAGGCAGCCTGCAAACAGGAAGTGCCTTCTGACTGTGCTACTCTGCATTCTGTGACTGCTGACCTTTTCCTGACCCCAGCTCTGCTCTGTCTGAGCAAAGCACAGCTATAACCTGCCCCCCACCCTGTATTTTACCCCCTCTCCTCAGTATGTGATGCTTCTGAGTGAAGATGGCAGCGCCCGTATCCTAAAGTCCTGAACAGAGTTGCAGCCCAGTGGGGGAAAGAATAATAAGTAAGTGACTAAAAACTTAAAATATATTAACTTTAGATGCTGGGGAATAGTTTTTTAAGGGTTTGGGCTTTTCAATAAATCATGCTGAAGGTCCGGTTGAAGGCAGGGAGAAAGCGTGTCACACTGTGTCACAAGGTAAACTTCCTCCCTTTAGTCACTTTCTTATCAGCACTGAGCATTATCTTAATTCTTAGAGTATTGGTCTACCAAATCAATATACTTGGGGCAAGTTGTTAAAGCCATTTCATTTTTGATATTATTGTTCTGTACCATAGTTTCTTATCTGGGGGTGCAGGGTTAGCCCATCACAGCACAGTTGTCTTTTTCGTTGACCATATCAATACTGATCCTAGTCGTTTTTCCCCTGTAGCCCAAGTCTTGGGAAATAGGTTTAGCAGGCCCCATGTAGGAGAAAGAATTATTTTTTCTCCTAACATAATCTCTAATGTCTCTGCTACGATCTTCCATAATAGTTTAGAATAATTGCAATCCCACCATAGGTGCATTAACGTTGCGGGCGCCTGATTGCACCACTAACAGTTGTATGTTGGGAATCTGTTATTATAATGAGTTGTGTAGTAAAATCTTGATATAAATTTGATACTGAAGATTTTTAGTGATGGGGAATGGATTTGCTTGATTGTATGGAAAATATTACTCCAGTCTGTTTCTTCTAGCTTTATTTTAAGATCGCCTTCCCATTTTCTAGTGTATTCTGTTAGTGTGCGTATTGTTATTTTTCTTATGTGGTTGTAGTAATGAGAAACTGAGTTCGGTTTTTGTCGTAGATTTAGAAAAATCTCCTGTATTGCTGTAGGTTTGAATACATCTGAGGGAAGAGATAATGTTCGAATATAGCTGGCAACTTGGTGGCGGATTAACGTAAATTCACGGGGGTTGTCAGTTACTAGTAACCCTGTTGTTGGCGACCAGATGTGTAATATTCTTGTATGTTGAGCTTGTTGATATTTTGATAAGATTATGTTTTGTTTACTGAGGGGAAAGTCGTGGTTGGTGGTCAATGAGCGCAACATGTGGGGGAACGGGAATAATAATTTATCTTTCATGATGACTAGCAGTGTGGAACATATATTTTTGACAATCGAGTTAACAGAGTCTCTATTTAAGATTGTTTCCTTAAGGATTTTATAATTACAGGATGAAATTTCTTCCAATGTTATGGGGTACAGTTCGATGGATGGCCAGCTTGTGCTTTTGTATGTTGTTATCCATTCATCCAATCTTTTAAGTTGGGAGGCCCTATGGTATAGCCTGAGGTCCAGGGCCCCCATGCCTCCCTGATCGAGTGGTCTAATTAGGTTTTTATATGCAATACGGTGATGGCTATTGTTCCAATAGAAAGCTGCAAGTCGTTGTTTCAAGAATTTATGCGGTATCTTTATTGGAATGTTTTGTACTAGGTACAGGTAATGTGGTAGGAAAAACATCTTAACAGCAGCTATTCTGCTAAGTGTATTTAAATGAAGGCTTTTCCATTTCATGTTTTTTTCCTTCAATAGTTTTTCTAATGGATTGAAGTTTAGATTCATAAGTTGGTCCAGGGATTTGGGTATGCTGATACCTAAATATTTTAGATGCGATGTTTCCCATTGTAGATTGTCAGCTTGTTTTAATGTGTTACTATCCCTTTTAGAGAGTGCAAAGGGTAAAACGATTGATTTTTGATGGTTCAGTTTAAAATTTGCATATATTCCAAAGTCCTTAATTATTTGGAGTGTCTTAGGGAGAGATGTCAATGGGTCCCGCAGTATTAGGAGGATGTCATCTGCATAGGCTAAGTATTTTATGTTATTGCTGCTTATTGAGATTCCTTTAACCTCAGGGTCAGTAGTTATTAGATTAAGCAACATCTCAAGTTGAAGATTAAATAGAATGGGCAAGAGGGGACAGCCTTGTCGAGTTCCGTTAGGCATAGTTATTGGTTGTGTTTAGAGATGAGCGAATTGATTCGGACGAACCCGAATTCATTCCGAATTTCAGGAAAAATTCGATTCTGAACGAATCCGAATTTCCCTGCGATTCGATGGATCGAAGTTTTCCTTTAAACTCCATTTATTTCAATTACAGCCATTGTAAAATGGTGGATGCAGCCAGGAAGCCCGGTGACGTCACAGTGCTATATAAACGGCGGCCATCTTGCTTGTGCGCATTTCAGCCTTGCATTGCAGACAGAACGGAGGTTGCTGCAGACAGGGAGAGACTTACAGACAGGCAGGGAGAGTCAGGGAGACCCACAGAGACCAATACAGTGCCAGGGAGAGCCAGGGAAATATAGGGAAAAATTGGGAACGATCCAGGCAGGGACAGCAGAGAAAATGACAGGGAAACTTCTTTTTTTTTCACTTCACTTCATTTGCCAGATCAGTTTTAAATTGCTTTTTTTTTGTGCTGTAAATATTCCTGGCCACTGTGCATCCCATCTTGGCAGTGGCATATTTAACCCTATCTGTTACACACAAGCATTTCTTATAACTCGATTAGTTTTAATTTTTTTTGTATGCTGTAAAAACCCCAGCCCACATGGGCATACTATTTCAGCACATATGACCCTATCTGTTATACAAAATCAGCTTCTAAAGGCTCTGTTTTAATAATATATTGCATTTTGAATTGGGTTTGTGCGTCCTGTAAAAACACCAGGCCACATGGGCATCCCAAACCAGCACATTTCACCCTATCTGTTATACTAAATCAGCTTCTACAGGCTCTGTTTTATTAATATATTGCATTTTAATTGATTTTGTGCATCCTGTAAAAACACCAGGCCACATGGGCATCCCAAACCAGCACATTTCACCCTATCTGTTATACTAAATCAGCTTCTACAGGCTCTGTTTTATTAATATATTGCATCTTGAATTGGTTTTGTGCTTCCTGTAAAAACCCCAGGCCGCAGGGTATCCCAAACCAGCACATTTCACCCTATCTGTTATACTAAATCAGCTTCTGCAGGCTCTGTTTTATTAATATATTGCATTTGGAATTGGTTTTGTGCGTCCTGTAAAAACACCAGGCCACAGGGTATCCCAAACCAGCACATTTCACCCTATCTGTTATACTAAAGCAGCTTCTACAGGCTCTGTTTTAATAATATATTGCATTTTGAATTGGTTTTGTGTGTCCTGTAAAAACACCAGGCCGCAGGGTATCCCAAACCGGCACATTTCACCCTATCTGTTATACTAAATCAGCTTCTACAGGCTCTGTTTTATTGATATATTGCATTTGGAATTGGTTTTGTGCATCCTGTAAAAACACCAGGCCGCAGGGTATCCCAAACCAGCACATTTCACCCTATCTGTTATACTAAAGCAGCTTCTACATGCTCTGTTCAATTAATATATTGCATTTTGAATTGGTTTTGTGCATCCTGTAAAAACACCAGGCTGCAGGGTATCCCAAACTGGCACATTTCACCCTATCTGTTATACTAAAGCAGCTTCTAAAGGCTCTGTTTTATTAATATATTGCATTTTGAATTGGTTTTGTGCTTCCTGTAAAAACACCAGGCCGCAGGGTATCCCAAACCAGCACATTTCACCCTATCTGTTATACTAAAGCAGCTTCTACAGGCTCTGTTTTATTAATATATTGCATTTTGAATTGGTTTTGTGTGTCCTGTAAAAACACCAGGCCGCAGGGTATTCCAAACCGGCACATTTCACCCTATCTGTTATACTAAAGCAGCTTCTACAGGCTCTGTTTTATTAATATATTGCATTTTGAATTGTTTTTTTGCATCCTGTAAAAACCCCAGGCCAATGGGCATCCCATATTGGCACATTTGACCCTAGCAGCAGCTGTTAAAGGGGATTTCTTCTAACCAGATTACAGTTTTAATTGTTTTTGTGTCTGCTGTAAAAACCCCAGGCCAATGGGCATCCCATATTAGCACATTTGACCCTATCTGTTACACACAAGTAGCTCTTAAAGGGGATTTCATCTAACTAGAGCACAGTTTTAATTGTTTTTGTGTCTGCTGTAAAAACCCCTGGGCACTGTACATGCCATGTTTGTGCATTTAACCCTATTTGTTACACACAAGCAGCTCTTAAAGGGGATTTCATCTAACTAGAGCACAGTTTTAATTGTTTTTGTGTCTGCTGTAAAAACCCCTGGACACTGTGCATGCCATGTTTGCACATTTAACCCTATCTGTTACACACAAGCAGCTCTAAAAGGGGATTTCATCTAACCAGAGCACAGTTTTAATTGTTTTTGTGTCTGCTGTAAAAACCCCTGGGCACTGTGCATGCCATGTTTGCACATTTAACCCTATCTGTTGGGCATCCCAAACACTAGCATAAATATTTCAAGACTACCTGTCTAATAACTGCTTGCATTTTATAATTAACGTCACTTTTCCACAATCAAGGGAGGCCACCTCTGTATGTGAGCAGGGGGCATCCCAAACACTAGCATAAATATTTCAAGACTACCTGTCTATTAGCTGGTTGGATTTTGTAATCAATGTCACTTTTCCACTATCAAAGGAGCCAACCTCTCTATGTGAGGAGGGGGCATCCCAAACACTAGCATTAATATTTCAAGAGTACCTGTCTATTTAACCGGGGGGGGGGCATCCCAAATATGCTAGCATGTGTCTTTTAAGAGTGCTCACATTGGAGTTGGCAGCAGCAGCATTAGGAGCCCATATATTGCCTGAAAGACACACATATGAGCTGGCAGCAGCAGCATAGGGAGCCCATATATTGCCTGAAAGACACACCCAGGAGTTGGCACAGCATAGGGAGCCCATATATTGCCTGAAAGACACACCCTGGAGTTGCCAGCAGCATAAGGACCTACCATGCTTCAGCTACTACCATGGATCATCCATTGGTGGCTGGAAATCCTGGCTGAACCATGCCTGATTCATCTTCACAAAGGTGAGTCTCTCCACATTTTTCGTGGACAGACAAGCTCTCCTTGGCATGACTATGGCCCCCGCCGCACTAAACACCCACTCAGATGGCACACTACTCGCTGGGCAGGACAGCTTTCCCAGGGCAAACTCTGCCAGTTGCAAGTCAAGTTTGGCTGCCCAGAAGTCCAGCAGGTCCTCAAGGTGCGTTGGCATGGTCATGTCAAGGTATGACACTACCTGCTGGTTCAGGGCCTGCTCCAGGTCTTTCTGCTGCTCATGATTAGCCTCACTATGTGGGTCGCTTGTGATTAGGGTGTGATTCTGTTAGTTGTTATCTGATTCCGAGCCGGCTTGATCGACCAGTCCTGTCTGCTGACTGTACCGACCTCTGCTTTGTCTGACCACGAACCTGCCTGCCCCTCTGGATACGCCGCTATCTCTGACCTCCCGGCTTGACCCTTTGGCTACTCCTGACTACGCACCTGTCTCATCCCTGTACTCTGACGCACCCTCCGGATTGACTACCTGTGAACGACCTCGGCTTCGGGATACCCTCGTGGTTCATTGGCCTTCACCGTAAGCAGCCATCCTTTGCGCCTATTAAGACCTGGGGGCAACTGTGTCCGGTGAAGTGTACCTAGCGTCCCGGCAAACCGGGGCTTGTCTCTAGGCAGAAGCGGCGGTGGAGATTGGGGGTTGCCTGCTTACAGAAGGCTGGTGTCCCGCTGGGCATCACAGTATGGACCATGGCATCGGCCATGCAGATAGGCATCGGCCAACTGACTACGTAGAATGTCTCTGTAGTAGGTCAGTTTGTCCTCCCTCTCAGTGGGTGTAAAAAAATGCCCCCATTTTGTGCCGGTAGCGAGGGTCCAATAAGGTGGAGAGCCAGAAGTCATCCCGCTGACAAATGGAGACAATTCTGCGGTCACTACGCAAGCACGTGAGCATGCATCATGCCATTTCTGCAAGTGACTCGGAGGGAGCATACTGCCACGGTGTGTCTGGGTCCTCTGTCTCGCCTTCCTCACAACTCTCTAGCTCACAACCCTCTGGCTGCTCCTGCTCCTCCTCTCCTGTCAGATGACTAGATAAAATGGCCATTTTGTCAAACCTAAACTGTACTTCGCTGTGCCCCACCCCCTCCTCCTCCTCCTCCACTTCAGCCCCCACAGGCTTCATGTGGCCATGAAATGTAGGCGCCATGTCTCCAGTGCCCTGGCCAGCCATGGTTTCCAACATGTGTTGTAGCACATGAAGCAGTGGAATTACATCATTCATCCCATAGTCCTGGTGACTGACTAATAATTGGCTTCCTCTAAGGGCCTGAGCAAACGACAGGTGTCACGTATGAGCTGCCCCAGGTTAACATTGAAGTTACACAGGGGAGTCCCCCTATCTGCTTGGACCATCAAGAAAACAGTGATGGCTTTTCTCAGTTTGTATAGTCGATCCCACATATGGAGGGTGGAAACATTGCAAATCAGACTATGTGGGGGGATACCATTCTGACGCTGTAGCTCAAGAAGGGTGTGCTTGGCGGTGTAGGAGTGGCTGAAGTGCATGCAAAGTTTCCTTCCCATTGTTAGCATGTCTTGCACTGGGGGGAAGACTTCAGAAAATGCTTGACAACTAAGATGAACACGTGTGGCCTACAGGGCGCATGGCTCAGGCTTCCTTGTCGCAGCGCAGGCAAGATATTCTTCCCAATGTCAGTCACAGTCACCATGGTTCCCATTTGCAGTTTGGGTGGAGTTTTATGATTTTTAGCAGTTCCTCCCATGTGTGATTCCATGGCTCAAGGCAAACCATGTGAAGAACAGCGTGAGTCCTGCGCACATGGTAGGCTGAAAGGGCACTGAAAAAAATGAAAAAATAAAAAAAAAATACAGAAAAAAATATTAAGAAAAAACAAAATACAAAAAAAAACTTAAAAATGATCAAAAATTATTTGTAAAAACATTTTAAAAATATTAAAAAAGACAATGGAAAAATTATATATAAAAAAAATACAAAAAAAATCAAAAAATATATATTTTTTAAAAATACAAAATATTAAAAAAAAAATACAAAATTAACCCAAAAAAAAAATGGATACATTTTATATGTTATTGTTATTATGTTATATGTTATTGTTATTATGCTATATGTTATTATATGTTATTATTATAAATGTGTTCAAATAAGATAAATGTTAACAATTAATATGTAATTGTCAATTAGGCACTTTTTTCTGTGACACCATTGCTAAGTGCAAGTGCACTGTCACAGGCACAACGGCCTAGGAGCGTGGAGGCCACAGCGGAGGGACCTGTCCAAGTTGCTGTTGTGGTTGTGCAGGAACCACAATCACCCAGTGGTGCTTAAAGGATATGTATTGTCCCTGACCATAGTTACAGCTCCAGACGTAGGCACTGCCATGCACTTTGGTACACACTGACAGGCTAAAGGACTGGCCCACCTTCTGTTCAACAAAATTGTACACGACTGGTACTGCCTTCTTCGCAAAGAAATGACAGCATGGGACTCTCCACCTCGGCTCGGCACAAGCCATCCGTTCTCTGAAAGGTCCACCACCTCAAAAGGGAGGGACTGCAGCACCAGCAACTTATACAGGAGCACATTTAGCTTCTGCACGTTGGATGAGTGGGCACATACTGTTGTCTCTTGGACATGGCTTGGCCAATGGATTGCTGGCAGAATGACTGACTCGGATTAAGAGGAGGAGGAGCATCTGGAGCGACAGAGGATGGATATGACACACAGGAGGTGGTGGAGCCTTGGCTGGCTGGAACAGAGAGCGGCGTGCCACTGGGTAATGCAGCAGGCTGGACCACCACTTTGGAGCCAACTCTCCCAGGCCGCTTTATGGTGACGCTGCAAATGTGGATGCAGAGCTGTGGATCCAACATTGGGACCCTGGCCACACTTCGCCTTCTGCCTACACATCTTTCATATAGCCATGTTAAGTGGCTGATCGTGTTAACCAATGGATGACGGCAGATGGGTTGCTGGTCAAGACACGACCGCTAACTGATACCGGAAGATCAGGCCTCTCACTGAGACTCCTGCTGCCACTCACCTCTAGTCTGCTGAGACCTCTGCTTGATGAATTGAGGCCTAATATGTTACTATGTTACTAATATGTTACTATGTTACTAATTACAAATATGTTACCAATTACAAATATGTTAATAATATGTTACTATGTTACTACTATGTTACTAATGTGTTACTATGTTACTAATGTGTTACTATGCTACTAATGTTTTACTATGTTACTAATGTGTTACTATGTTACTAATGTGTTACTATGTTACTAATATGTTACTATGTTACTAATATGTTACTAATATGTTACTATGTTACTAATATGTTACTAATCTGTCACTCTCCATCACTCCAAGCCTTTAAAAGTGCCCTCAAAACTCACTGATGTCCTCCTCAGCTTCCTCAACAGTGTCTGCTTAAGAAGCCAAAACGCTTGCAACACCACCTCCCACGCCACTCTCCTCATCACTACTTGCCCGCCTAGTGGAAGAAGTGGCGAGTGTCTCCTCCACTTCTTGGCTGGGCAGTAGCTGCTGATCATCAGATCGTCCTCACTGAATAGTGGAGCTGAACCCAAAGCATAAGATATAATCGACAGTTGACTGGGGGTGTCAGATGTCACTTGTGATGCAGTGGATGATCGTGTTAACCAATGGATGATGGCAGATGGGTTGCTGGTCAAGACACGACCGCTAGCTAATACCGGGAGATCAGGCCTCTCACTGAGACTCCTGCTGCCACTCACCCTAGTCTGCTGCAACCTCTGCTTGATGAATTTAGGCCTCTGCAACTTCTCTGTGCCCATCCTGGCACTTCTCTGCCTGACATACTTAGTGCGTATATGAGGGGAGGACAAAACGCTACACTACACTTAAAGCAGGATTTGTCGATAACAGCAGCAGGTGTGTAACTATCTATGGCCTTTCACTTAGTAGTAACTAGGCCCTGAAGACTTTAACAGGAACAAAGTGATAAAACTCTTAGATGTGCGTATGTGATGCTCTGATGAGAGCAATTCAATGTGCTCCAGTACGCTTGAAAAATGTTTTTTTGAGAGACTGGCCTGCGTGGAAATGCATGGATCAGCCAAGATTTCCACCCACCAATGCCTGATGCATTAGAGTAGATTGATCATGGGGCCAGACCAACACTAAAGAAATATGGATAGTGCAAAACAGATTTAAGGCGCTGCTCTCCAGTTACAGACATTCCTCCACATCAGACCACAAGTAATAATTGAGAAAATGCTTTACGCTAGTCTTACTTTTTATTAATATTCTTCGGATAAGATATATGTGCCGAAAATCTGTATATGTTCTCTTCATGCTGCTGCAAACTCCAGGGTGTGTCTTTCAGGCAATATATGGGCTCCTAATGCTGCTGCCAACTCTTGGGTGTGTCTTTAAGGCAAAATCTGAGCTCTCTATGCTGCTGCCAAGTCCAGAGTGTGTCTTTCAGGCAATATTTTGGCTGCTGCTGCTGCTACTGCCAACTCCAGTGTGTCTTTAGGCCAATTTTTGGGCTCCTGCTGACAACTCCAGTGTCTCTTTCAAACAATGTTTGGGCTCCTGCTGCTGCTGCTACCAGCTCCAGTGTCTCTTTCAAGCAATGTTTGGGCTCCTGCTGCTGCCAACTCCAGTGTCTCTTTCAGCCAATGTTTGGGCTCGTGCTGCTGCTGCTGCTGCCAACTCCAGTGTGTCTTTAGGCCAATTTTTGGGCTCCTGCTGCTGCTGCTGCCAACTCCAGGGTGTGTCATAAGGCCATTTTCTGGGCTCCTGCTGCTGCCAACTCCAGGGTGTGTCTTTTGGCCAATTTTCGGGCTCCTGCTGCTGCCAACTTCAGTGTGTCTTTAGGCCAATTTTTGGGCTCCTGCTGCCAACTCCAGTGTCTCTTTCAAGCAATGTTTGGGCTCCTGCTGCCAACTCCAGTGTGTCTTTAGGCCAATTTTTGGGCTCCTGATGCTGCTGCCAACTCCAGGGTGTGTCTTTAGGTCAATTTTTGGGCTCCTGCTGCCAACTCCAGTGTCTCTTTCAAGCTATGTTTGGGCTTCTGCTGCTGCTGCTTGCAACTCCAGGGTGTCATTCAGCCAATTGTTGGGCTCCTGTTGCCAACTCCAGAGTGTGTTTCAAGCTAGGTTCGGGCTGCTGCTGCTGCTGCTTGCAACTCCAGGGTGTCATTCAGCCAATTTTTGGGCTCCTGCTGCCAACTCCAGTGTCTCTTTCAAGCTATGTTTGGGCTCCTGCTGCTTGCAACTCCAGGGTGTCATTCAGCCAATTTTTGGACTCCTGCTGCCAACTCCAGTGTGTCTTTCAAGCTAGGTTTGGGCTGCTGCTGCTGCTTGCAACCCCAAGGTGTCATTCAGCCAATTTTTGGGCTCCTGCTGCCAACTCCAGTGTCTCTTTCAAGCTATGTTTGGGCTCCTGCTGCTGCTTGTGACTCCAGGGTGTCATTCAGCCAATGTTTGGGCTCCTGCTGCCAACTCCAGTGTGTCTTTCAAGCTATGTTTGGGCTGCTGCTGCTTGCAACTCCAGGATGTCATTCAGCCAATATTTGGGCTCCTGCTGCCAACTCCAGTGTCTCTTTCAAGCTATGTTTGGGCTGCTGCTGCTGCCAACTCCAGGGTGTCATTCAGCCAATTTTTGGGCTCCTGCTGCCAACTCCAGGATGTCTTTCAGCCAATATTTGGGCTCCTGCTGCTGCCAGCTCCAGGGTGTGTTTTTCAGGCAATATAGGGGCCCCTCATAGTGATGCCACCTCAACTCTCTGCAATTGTTCCGCTCTGCGATTCTAATAGCGATGCCTCTGATCTGCATGTCATAATTATTTACAGTATTATTTCACTAACCCAGCACGCATCCTATGCATGTTACAGCAAGGCAGAATGGTTTGCAACCCTATTGAGGCTCTAGGAAGCTCAGAAATAGCCGTTTTTAATAGCGATTCGTCGTGAATAAATTCGGACCGAAACGAATTTTGTCGGAAAATTCGGCGAATCAGCCGAATCGAATTTTTCAAAAGTTCGCTCATCTCTAGTTGTGTTAATGTACCATTTATATTTATTCTAGCAGCCTGATTTTTGTATAGTGACATAATTTTTCCTATTAAAATTGGCACGATTCCTATATGTGTTAAACATTTCTGGAGAAAGGTCCATGACACACAGTTGAATGCTTTTTCTGCATCCAAAGCCACTATTACAGCCTTCGTATGATGTTTTTGTATATGGTTTATCGCAGCTAGGCTGTGGCTATATTCTGATGTACTCCTCGATTCTGCATAAACCCAGCTTGATAATGGGAAATTATGTCATGAATGAATAATTGAAATCTATTTGCAATCAATGTCGACAAATTTTTTACATCTATATTTATCAAAGAAATAATACCATTTTGTGAGTACTCACCTGTAAAATGGTTATTACGAGTATGTCACACACCCCACTTCCAAAGATCCATGACACTTGGGAAACCGGCCTGTAGAGGGCGATCTTGCAGAGATGACATGGAAAAAGGAGCCCCTCCTGGTCCATAAGTACCAGGTTCCTCCCACTATTCCCCAGTCTTATTAAAAAGCAGTGAGGACCAGGAAGAGCCAATTATATTCAATAATTGAAAAATAATAATCACCATATAAAGGATCCCGAGAACAAAAAAGGGTGGGGGAAGTGGGGTGTGTGACATACTCGTAATAACCATTTTACAGGTGAGTACTCACAAAATGGTATTATTCCTAGTATGTCACACACCCCACTTCCAAAGATCCATGACACTTGGGACATCCAATAGCAGTGTCTATAATCCCCAAGGAATAATGCATAACTTAAATTACTGCAGTTTTCAGAATTTTGCGGCCAAAAGCAGCATCCGCTGAGGCCCGCACATCAACCTTGTAGAACTAAAGTATGCACAGAAGACCAAGTCGCAGCCTTGCAAACTTGTTCAACAGAAGCCTGGTGCTGAAAAGCCCAAGAGGCTCCAATAGCACGAGTAGAATGAGCGGTGACACGAAAAGGGGGAACCTTCCCCTTAGCCATATAGGCCCCAATGATGGCCTGACGTATCCACTTACTAAGGGAAGATTTGGCAGGAGCAAAACCCTTCTTCATTTGTCAGAAACATCTGAATCCTTATATAATTCCCCTTCTTCTAACTGAGAAGGGTCAGACCAATCAAGCAATTCGCAATTGTCCAACTCACTTGCCGAGACGGCATGAGTCAAATGCTTTCTTTTAGCTGAGGCCTTCTTAGCCACAGAGGAAGACATAAATCTTTCAAGATGAGCCAATCTGGCACATAAATCAGAATGCGACTCACCACCCATGACAATATCACTGGGGGTATGGACAAGACACGGCGGAGTAGGAGAAGAGGCAGTAGCCGCAGACCCTGAAGCCTGGGCCCCGGTTTGCTGCATAATCGTTAATTGTGCACAGGGGACGCAAAGAATTGCGTTATCCCCAACAAGGGATGCCCCACATCCAAAACATTGCCGAGTCTGTGCCGAGGAAATTGCATGCCCATTATCCTGAGATGCCTCCATATGGTGTTAAAATATTATACTATAATTGATTATAGTCACCAAGTATATATGGGTTTTATGCATATGCTACCCGGGATACCCCTTTAAATAGTCCCAGGTGGGAGTTTCCACCTACAGAAAAAAATAAACAGTCACCAATGCACAAATGTACAATAAATGAACAAAGCATTAAAAGTGGCAGAAAACTCCCTTCAGACAAGCTGAAGGGTACTCACAGCACCAGGCGACCAGCTCGCACAACGAGGGAAGACCGCAGGGAAGCAGCCGGAAACGCCTGCTAAGAGAAGGAAGACAAATAGAGCACATCAGCGTGCTCTATGACTCGAATGACGCTGCGCGCTGAAGCCCCGCCCCCTGACGTCAGCAGGAACCAGGAAGACAACAGAGCACATCAGCTTGCTCTATGACTCAAACGTCAGCAGGAGCCAGGAAGAAAATGGAGGGAAATTCAAAAGAATAAACATTTTCCTGACAACAATCGTTTTTTTACAAGGTAAGCCAAATGAATGCTGTTTAGTCAGAGATAGGGAAATAGATACAAACATTTCCTGTAAAATTGTCTTCATAAAAATACATATATATATATATATAATTATATATAACCTTGTATTATGTGCATGGTGACCACAAGTCCAAATAACGCCCCCCCTCCTTCTTACCCCAGCAGGGTTAAAGGAGAACTAAAGGGGAGAGGATAGAAATGCACCCATCAGGCACAAGGGGATTTATAAAGGGACAGGGGCATCCCATGCCAGGAACACCGGCCCGGAAGCCGCCTACCCAAATCTTGGGTTTCACGGAGGAGTAAATAACTCCTGTAAACACCAGAAGGTGTATCTACCTTTGCCTGAACCATACAGCCAGGGCTGGGAGGCATACAATATAACCAAACAGGTCTTTTAAAAAATTCAGGCAGAGAAATAGAGAAAGGACGGGAGCAAACCCGGCTACGTGCAGCTTGAAGGAGAGTCATCTTCTGAATGCTTCGCCGTCTGCAGAGACAAAAAGACTGGGGAATAGTGGGAGGTACCCGGTACTTATGGACCAGGAGGGGCTCTTTTTCCATGTCATCTCTGCAAGATCGCCCTCTACAGGCCGGTTTCCCAAGTGTCATGGATCTTTGGAAGTGGGGTGTGTGACATACTAGGAATAGGACGATAGTTTGAACAGTGGGATAGATCCTTACCATTTTTTGGAATGAGTCGGATTATTGCGGTGTTCATGGTTGGGGATATGGGTTTTTGTATATCTGTATCGTTTGTTAGTCTAAGTAGGTATGGTGTCAGTTTGGTATGAAATGCTTTATAATATTCTGCCGGAAAGCCGTCAATTCCAGAAGATTTACCCGTCTTTTGTTAATTAACCGCAACCTCCACTTATTCTAGTGTGAATGGTTTATCCATTTCCTCTACTATTTCTTTCTTGAGTTTGTGAATATTAATGGTTTTGAAAAAGGTATCGTAATCAGGTAGTTTCCCCGAGGTTTCAATATTATATATTCTCTTATAAAAGTTTATGAATTTGTGGCCGATTTCCTCTGGGAGGTATTTAAAATCATCATTCTCATTGCTAATTATTTCTATAAAGTTATTTGCCCTATGATCTCGGAGATAGGGCCTGATGCAGAGCCTCCTCTGAACTGCCCTTAAAACCTTCCGATTGTCCGGGGCTCCCGTTTGAATCGTGGCTCAAATGTGATGCAGAGCCTCCGTCGGAATGGCTCCCTAACTGATCCGTCAATTTCACTTTACTCGGAAAGCTTTTTTTGCTCTCTCGGATGCCTTCAATTTGATCCGGGCTCCCGTTCACGTTCACACGGGCGTCCCGTTTTTCCCTGATTTTTCCTGCCTTTTTGAATGTACCTGCTTGGTTTCCGTCGTATTTGACCTTCCATTTTGGTGGTTTTAGCAAGTATACTTACATCTCCATGGCTCTTCAGTTGCCAATCAGGCTACACGCAAGTGCACATCCCTCAAACTCCCTTGGAATATGCATATGGCCACAAATGCAAATGTGACACACATCTTTTTTGGGGGGGGGGGTTTGTGGGGGTTTCCTTGTCCTTAATGTATACCTTAATCTCCTTGCTTGTTCCTTCTTCCTTGTCCTTAATGCATACCTTAATCTCCTTGCTTGTTCCTTCTTCCTTGTCCTTAATGCATACCTTAATCTCCTTGCTTGTTCCTCCTTCCTTGTCCTTAATGCATACCTTAATTGTTTGTGTGTTTTTCTGAATTATTGTTCCATATCTAAACCTTTGGTGTCATGGAAATGTGTGCTGATGTTGTGTGATTGTACTTTTGCAGGAAAGCCAACTCTCCAAATATGTAAATTTTTTTATTATTCAAACGTTGTTTTTTTTTGGTGGTTTTTTTTAGGATTTTTTTTTGGGGGGGGGGGTAAAACAGAAACCAATATTTACATTTTTAAAATTGTTTTAAAAATTATGCCTCGGGGTCTTTGGGATGTTGTCTTCTTTGATCTGTGAATGAAAAACAACATTAGTTTAGCATCTTTTTTTTGGTTTGGTTGGGCGTGGTTTTTTTGGGGCCCTTTCCCAACCGGACCTTCTGCGTGATTTCATGAAAAGCACAAACTATTTTTAAAAGATTCCGCAGCATCTTAAAATAATATATAGTAAGTTTTTTGTCAATCAATTATTATTATTTCCCCCACTGGGCTGCAACTCAGTTCAGGAATTTAGGATACGTGCGCCACCATCTTGACTCTGAAGCATCACACTTACTGAGGAGAGGAGAGTGGGATAAGGTACAGGGGGTGGGTTATAGCTGTGCTTTGCTCACACAGAGCAGAGCTGTGCTCTGGAAAAGGTTGGTAAGATGATTTGTAAGGTGGACAATCTGTATGTACAGGGTGTGGGAAATATTTAAGATAGACTCTTATTCAGAGTTAAGGTCCGCTTTAAGTGCTTTTTTATAAAAATTAATTTGGAAATGTCTCTGAATTTTAGTTTTCAAATGTAATTGTTTGCTCATTTTCTTTAGTTTAAATAAACACCACTTACAAGGTTTGGTCCGCACATTGCGTCGGGGGCGGAGTCTCCCTTCCGCCTCCCTCTGTTGCTGTTGTGAATCTGTATGGATGACAAACACACTGATATTAGAGACTGTTGTTCTTTCATGAATAGAATATTAAGTTAGGCTTCTAGGTATCAATCTACTCACCTTCCCCAGCAATCTCTTCCTCCTCGCCCCCTTCCTCACTCATCCCTTGGGATGTTCCAGTGACGTCTGAATCTACAACAATAGTGCACATGAGTATCTGTATTTAATGCATGTATTTCCACATATCTAACTATATTTCCCTTACCAGAGTCCGGTTGAGGCTCTGTTATGCTCGACTCCCTGCCGTCAGATCCCCCCCTCCCCTGCATGCTGAGGTCCAGCGGCTCCTCCGAGTCACTTACAGAGGAGGGGGTGGCCGTTGACCCTGGCGGTGGGCCACCTACACCTTCACCTGTTTCGCCCAAGACTGGGCTGCGTGTCCTGGTCCGGGTGGGGCGGAACCGTAGATTCCATTCATGGGCTGAAATACAAACACAATCATTAAACCAAGCCCAGGCGATGCCAGGGTTATAGGTGCATTAACATTTTCTACACTTACATGGAAAATGTTTGTTGAAGTACCGCCTCACCCGGGGCTTATGTCTTCTTTTTAAATCAGACCAGTGTTGGGCGATCTGGGTGAAGGTATAGGTGGTTTGGGTTCTGCGTTCTATCGCCTCCACCACCTCCAGGGCCAACGTCCGTTTGGCATAATCAGACGGCAGGAAGTCGTAGCGATTCCTCAGCATCATCTGTTAGAAAAAGAGACAAGGACACACCATTAATCCACCAAATACATTAAAAAGTTTCCTGGCCTAACTCAAGTCACTTTATTAACCTCTTGCTGCCTCACATTGCCCTAGTTCTGCTATCTGCATGTAGGCTAGTTTGAAGCTGCGTACATGGGTTAAACTAAGGTGGGCTGGTCTGTAACGTGACAAACTAAGTTGTTTCAGACTATTCTTGCGTTTTTTTCTCTTTTTATTACAAGGAATGTGTGCGCGCACATAAACGCACGCTCGCTCGCATACTCACATCCATGATGAGCTCGTCCTGCTCCGTTGTAAAGATGGCGGAGAACATCTTGGCTTGTTTTTCAAATTCTAGCTCTGACGTTCCCCCGCGGTGACGTGCGTGCGTGCGCGCAGGCGCGCAACCGCAGTTGGAAACATATTTAAAGCTCAAGGCACTCCGCTTGGTGTGGGATACCATATCAACATGGGCAGACCTAAAGGGAGCACAAAGAGCCAACCAAGGCCAAAGCCACATAGCAGCCGCACACATGCCTCATCCTAAATAAAACAGAAAAGCAGGCACAAGACACATGCAGAACATGCACCAACTAAAACGGTGGGGACTCCACAGACACAGGCACATTCCCAAAAACGCAGGAGCAAGGAGACATTAACCCATTCTCAACCACCGGCCCAAAAACCACACACGACTCCCCAGATAGCCAACCATCTATTTCAAGTGATGCAGGGGACAAAACACACCCATGTGGGCGCTAACCACGCCGTGGGTCCCTAACAGCCCGTTTTTGCTAAGCACAAAGCATGGCTGTTGCCAATGCTGTTTGGGTACATTATGGTGTTCTGTCCATCGAGATACTGAACAAATCAAGCGGACAGTTGTGGACCTGAAATCATATAGTTGCCCAAAAATGGACATGCGCCGGCAGCAGAGGTAAAGCCCAAGCCTTTGTGACCAGCATGTAACACTTATTAGGTGTGATTTAATCTTCCCCAGCCTGCAGACAGGGGGTGGTTTCAAGAAAATACATTGGCCACAAGGTCAGCACGGATTGTGTGTGCTGGGCCACTTTGTGTACCAGTGTAAGGAGGGGTCTGCTCGTCAGAAATAGGGAAAGGTTCTGCACCCAGGTCAGTATATCGAGCAATCCTGCTTCTAATGGCAAGGTTGTGCAGGACCCCACAAGCAATAATTATTTTGATAACCTTGCCAGGCTGATACTGAAGAGAACCCCCACTGTGATCCAGACATCGGAAACGCATCTTCCACAACCCAAAGGCACGTTCCACCACAGAGCGAGACCTCCTATGGGCTGTGTTGTAGCGCTCCTGTGCCTGGGAAGATGGGTGCAGGATGGGTGTGAGCAGCCATGGTAACAAGGGATAGCCTGAGTCACCTGCAAAAATACAAAAGACAAACATAAGGTGGATGCCTAAAAAAAGGTTTAGGTGTGCATAGAAATATTAGTACACAGGGACAAATAGGTGAGCTAGGTATGGTGGGAGGAAATGACATTTTTACTGAGCCTACAAACACATGCAGCCTGTACACTCATTAAAAATGTCTGCGTAATGCTAGAACATAAGCCAATAGTGGAGAATACTTTCACCCATTAATTAAACCAAAAACCTTTTCAAGTTTCCAGGAAAGGTCTCACAGATTAGTGGGGTAGTGACAAATCCACATTCAAACCTGGGGGCCAAGAAATACAACTTTAATACACATACCCAGTAACCATCCTCCAGAAATATCTCCAGATTGAAACCGTTGATAGAGGCTGGAGTTCCTCAAAATGTGCGCATCATGCGTGGACCCAGGAAAGCCAGCAAACAGACTGAAAAATTGAAGATCAGGGCCCGCCACTGCCTGAACATTGATGGAATGGCCCATCTTCCTGTTCCTGCACCAAGCAAAACACAAGTGTAATTAGTGTGAGCCTTAAAAAATGTGTGATAACCAGAAAAAAAGCAGACCCAAACCACATACCTGAACAGATATTCCTGGTCCGCAGGGGGGATGAGCGAGACATGTGTGCAATCGATTGCACCAAGGACGTTGGGCATGTCGGCTATGTTATAAAAGCCCAACTTAACCGCATTCCAGGCTTCCCCTGTTTGAGGGAAAAAAATGTAATTCTGTGCCAGGGTAGCCAAGCCATCCAAAAACTTGGTTAGGCTGCGGCTCAGCGTAGACTAGGACATCCCCAGGGAGAAGGCACCCAGTCTCTGGAACGAGCCGTTCGCCAAAAATTGCAGGCAGCCAACCAATTTGGTCATACCTGCAATTGCATCCCCTTTCTTGTGGTGGGGGCTAACCATGGCCGCAGCTCGCTATATAAGGCATGGAGAGAAACACGGTTAAGGCGGGTGAGCTCGAATAGGTCAACGTCACTCATGCCATCGATGTCCAAAGGCGTGCGCTGCAGCCTGGTTTCTGCCATACTCAGAAGTACCAGATGGCGTAGCTGGCGCCTTTGATGTTGGCCCACAGAGGAATGCATTCCCAAAAAGCACGTAACTCCAATACGGCTGGTCAGACTGGCCGTAAGTGAAGGCTCGGCGGCCCCGTTTTATTAAGCTGAATCCAATCGGAAATCAAGGCTCTGCATCACTGAAAAAAACGGGCCAATGAACGAGGCGTCCGTTTTGCCGGCAAACAGCTTCTTGCGAGCCGACAATCGGAAAGGCGGCTGAGCGCACACCTGAGCGCATAAACACACACTAAAATCAATGCACCCTTTCCTGACCCGATCAAAGCCCAAAACCAACGGGGAAACGCACGGGGGAGCTGAACGGGGAGGCTCTGCATCAAGCCAATAGTCTGCAAGGGTTTCTCCACTTTTACCCATGTTTCGATTTTTTTTTAATTGATTCCTTAATATTTATTTTTTCTTTACTGACAGTATGTCTTTCTTTACATAAGTTCCTGTATGTATCTTCTGATAGAGAAACCTTATGGTCCCTTTCCATTTTTGCTATCTTGTCTAGGGGATCATTGATTAGCTGTTGGTGTTGTTTTTTCTCTCGTGCTGTAATTGATATAATTATAGCTCTGATATAGCACTTGTGGCATTCCCACAGTGATTGTATTGAGGTGTCTTGCTTGTCATTGAGTTCAAAGTACTCTGCAATAGCGGTTGATATCTTTTCCTTGATCTCTGGAGTATCTAGTATGTTGCGCTTTAACGCCCATGTATGTTGTTCTCTAGTCCTATTATTCCATGTTAGGGAGCATATCACTGGTGTGTGGTCTGATAAGGTTATAGAACCATGCTTACAGGTCGCTACATCCATAAGTAATGATTGGGTACGCGAGTACACAGTGTGTGCCCTATTGTAGCATGTATAATCTCTATCATTGATGTGAAGAGTACACCATACATTGACGGGGAGGCCGATTCATCAATAGCGCCAGGTAGCGACAGATGAGCGACTGTAGCGTGATTTTTTCAGCGCCAGCCAGTATTCGCTGTGCTTGGCCGGCATTAGCTTGATGACAGCGACTCAGTCGGTGTGCGGTAATGTTGAATACGGGCTGGGGAGTCGCTGTTTCACAGGTCCAGCGTTGTATGTGAGCGCCTGACAACGAATGGCCAGAGCGAACGGCTTGCTTCATATTCATCAAAAAATCACGCTCCGAATGTGCTGTCGCTGTCCATTCCTTGTTTAAACCCCAGAGCGCTTGCGGCGATCTGTATTAACTAGTTTTTAACCCCTAAACAACCATATTTTTTAAATGTAACATTATACATGTTTTTAGAATCATTTTGTAATATGAATACATTAATCTCAGACCTGTTAGATCAATTCTGCACATATTTTTTTTTTGTTTTTTTTTTTACTTAAAAATAAATCCTAACATTGCAGAAGTGGTCTCCGATTTTTTGACATTAAAAAAATTAAAAAAAAAAAATTACCAATTAATCATGAATTATTATAGATTGCTCCATTGAAATGCATTGGACATCGCCAGGGAGCGACTGCTCATACCTGGCGCTGTGAGGGAATTTGCAGCGGCGCTGTTCGGTCCAGGCGGCTTCATGATGAATGCCGCGCTAGCCGTCGCTCTCGCCGGCGCTAGCCTCATTTTGCTTGATAAATGCGTCATTGTGACCGCCGCCGGGCGTACTTGAGTCGGTAGTCGCCGTTAGCTGCCGCTACCTGGCGCTCGTCGGACACTACCTGGCGCTATCGCTTGATGAATAAGGGCATAAGTTCAATCTCCTGAAGTTTTGCCACATAGTCTGATTATAAAGAGTTTCCGATGCTTTTCGTGGTCTGCCCGAGGTATCCAGTTTGTGGTCACTTATAAGGTTATGGTCACCCCCCCCCCCCAGATTATTTTGCCTTTTTGAACCTCATCTATTTTTTTTTTGTTACCTTATTTAGGAAACACTTTTGGCCCTGATTTGGGGTGTAAGTACACACTATCGCATGGGTTGGATATTATATTTCCAAAGTCCTGAAATGCTGAAATGCTAATCTTAGAATTTTATTAATTTTAAAATGAGTTTCTTGAAGAAAGCACAAGTATTTTTTATCTTAGTAACTCTCTTGTAATTTTACTACTTTTATATGAAGAGTTTGCCCCTCTGACATTATATGTACATATTTTTAGGTTTCCGTGAAAATCTTGTTTCGTTGGGTTGAAAGTCATTTATTAAGAACTGGGATTATGTCTAGTATAAGATTGTTCTGTTCGTTATAGAATGTGATTGATGTCTGCATTATATTCTTCTGGGTATACTTTTGTGCTTTGGTAGGCCTTCTTTTCTCAGTTATACTAATCCCCTTTAATCTTCCTTCTACCTTCTCCCTCCCCATCCACCCCCCCCTCTTCTTCCCAAGTCCGCCCTGATTTAGGCTGTCCAGGGGCTAAGTCCCCCCCCCCCGTTCCATTGACTCCTTTTTCTGTAAGAGTCTTGGAAGCCCCTAAAATAGTCTTTGCTGTGCATTAATTGCTGATCAATGATTAGACCAGGCTTCCGTTAGCAAGTTTTGTGGGATTAGCTGCTTTACTCCTGGTCCTATTTTCCAGTTAGGGATGGTCATTTTTGGTAGGCCTAGGGTGGTGGTAAGGGTGTCTAGTGACTCGCCATCCTTAAGGTAAAGGGTTTTACCTTCTGTGCGGATCTGAAGGCGTAATGGTCCTACCCAGCGATATCTAATATTGGATTTTATGAGGATATCTGTAAGTGGTTTCAAGAAATAACGTCTCTGCATGGTTCAGGCTAAAAAGTCTTGATACAAATTGATTTTCATGCCGTCTATTGATATTTCTTTTTTAATTCTTGTTTTACATAATTCTTGGGTTCCTGCCCCTTTTTTCTAGCTGTCCGTTTCTTTTAAATCTAGTTCCTTCATTGGTGTTGTTTCCATTAATTTTATTCTCTCTTTTTGTTTTGTGTGTGTGCGGGTATTAAAAGCTGCTGCAGTAATATCTGTCGCTTGCTCAATTAGTGTTATTTTTTTGTGAGCTTTATGTATTTGCTGCAGATGGTTATGGATATCAGCTGGTGTGTGAGGTGCAGATACCTCATAGCCTTGTGGTTGCCGTGTGGGGGTACCTGGGTTTGGTAGTATTGTATCCATAGTGGTATTAATGTTTTGTTGCGCTCTAGTAGGGATACGTTGATTAAAAGTTAAGATTGAGGTCTGTTTGAGATCAGTATATTTTGTTCTACCCCTCATATCCTTTATATAGCTTGTTGTTTTTTGTTTTTTTTTTCCTTCCCTTCTGATAAATGTGGATTTGGTCCTTAGGTCCCTTTACTTTGTGTATTAGTGTTTTTAGTAGCCACTTTTCCTGTGCCTTAGTTTTATTTTTTTTTTACAGTCACATACAGTTCGTTATAATGTTACCTTCCCGTGTTGCAGTTAGTATGCTCACCTTCGTTGGTTTTTTCTGCAGACTGTGTCAGGAACTAATATTCTCTATTTATACTCTGGTTACCAGCATCTTTATTTATTGTAATTAGCAAGTAATTAAGGGTAAAAATCGTAAATTTCACCTGGTCCACTCCTCTCTTATTGAGGAGGACTTATGTTCCGGTGCAGCTGACTGAAGGCTGGTGGGAGGGTTTTGATGTTACTTGCTTCTCTGGGAACTGTGGCAGCTCTGCTGTGCTACAGGTGTTGTTTTTGTCACCAGATCTCACTCTTTCAGCACCGGGCTGGACGATTGCAACAAGGTGAAGAGGCCACTGACCGCAGTGTTAGTTGATTTACTGGGTGGCAGAGTTCGTCTTTCGGGATCAGGAGGGGTGCCACCGCCCGCAATGACAGTTCTCTGGGAATGACCAGCGGAGGAGCACCTGTCCTCAGTCTCTGGTGGGGAATAGTGTGGCACCTCCCGGAGGCACCATCACGATGCCTTGTACCGGCCGAGAAGAGCTGATGGTCGGATAAGCCCGCCAACACTGCAGGTGCAGGAGTGAGGGAACCAGTAGATTCCGCCGATGCGGTGGGAGCTGTTACCGCAGCTGTCGGGAGGGCCCACCGACACAGCGGGAGACAGCAGTGGGGGCAGGCTGAAGTTAGTGCCGGGGTGAGTGAACCGGCAGATCCCGCCGAAGCGGCGATCATCGCATGTGTTCCTGTCTGACATGTGACAGTGACACACAAAGTGGCAGCTGTCAGCAGGCCCCTCAGGGAGACTGGCCCTCGGCACCTGCCCGACTTTGCCGTGTGCTAACGCCGGCCCTGCCAAAGATCCTGGTGGCTGCTCACTGGCCATTGCACTGCCCTGGTGAATGCCAGTGAGTTCCAACCTTTTGCTGGGGTACCGTCGTTTACAGTGGCTGGCTTTGGCGAGGTGGTTGTTGGGTCCAAGGTTCTAGCTGAGAAAGGCATCTCGGTGCCGGTGGTCCGAACCATGCTGAAGGATTGGAAAGCACCTTCTGCAATAGCTTACCACAGGTACTGAATGGCAGACTTTGACTAGTGTGCAGACAGGTTAGACTCTCGGTATCTTGTGCGGTCAGACTGGCATGTTGTTTGTGATGCCCACCGGCCCACTACAGGGTTTGGTAGCAGACTAATCTGCTCTCAGTCACTGGATTCATCAGCTGATCTGTAAATCCTGTGAGTCTGCCACACAAGAGCCATAGTTTCCAATTACTGCACATTCAACAAGGGATGTGGGGTCATCATGGGCTTTTTGGTACCAAGCCTCACAAAACATGGTGTGCAAGGCCTGGTCTTATTTTTATGAGATTTTAGAAACTGGATGTGTGTGTTTCGGACTATTTTCTTTAATCACTTTATTACATGTCATTTTTCAGCTGCTTGCGCTGCCATTTATAGGATTCTGGATTGATTGTTTCTGCTGCTCCATCCTCTTTGGATTGCTCTAGGACATCGGTAGAGGTTCCTGTGTCCCCAAAATGAAATGAGAGGGAAAACAAGATTTTGTTACTCAGTGTAAAATTGTTTACCATCGATTTCTATTTCTGGGGATACAGCCCTTTCCTTGGTGACTGCACCCTTAATTTTGTGGGGTTGACCTTGCAATTGCTGGCCCACTATTTTTGCTGCAACTATGTTCCTTTTTGTTATAGGTTCATGCCTGCAGAGTTAGCCATGAGTGGGGGAAGGCTATATGTAATGCATGGGAGATGCTAACAGCTTTGTTTAGGAATTCCCATTGTACAGTACCTGTCCTTGTAGTTCCACATTACTAGAAGTTCCTGTGTCCCCAAAATGAAGATTTGGGAAAACCTATTTCATGGCAAGTAATTGAATTTTTTTTTGAGACCATACAACCCTTATTAAAACCAATGCTGGTGGTTTTGCTGCAGGATGTTATTGGGCAATTATGACCTGCTGCAATAGGAATCTGTAGCCAGTTGATAATACTGAATGCAGAACTACAAACTGCATCTTTAATTTTTTTTCACTTTTAGTCAATGTGGTTCAAGGCGTGCTGTAGTAACTTTATTTCTTGGGATATATCTCAGTTTAATTCACACTATTTACACTTTTTGAATTTATTTTGAAGGAAACCTTCCGGATCCATATGTAGATATAGGGGTTTATTTATCAAGGGATAGCGGCAGGTAGTGCCTCGTAGCGGCAGGCAGGATCTGGTGAACGCCGGGCGCTGTACTCAATACCACATTTATGAAGGCGATTCTGGTGAGTGACTCAGCGCCATGTAGCGTACGTTTCATCATTACAGGCAGCTCAGCGTATAGCGCCGGTGCTCTAGCTTCCAGAGCGCAAGGTATTACCTGTCACTACCTGTCGCTCTCCAATACATTTTAATGGACGTTCCTTTTCTTCTGTTTAAACAGGGTTTTTTTTTTGGTTTTTTTTCTCTCAAATAATTGTGTGACCCCTCCTGGCCTAAAAAGAGTCATTTTTGAAATTTATTAAAGTTTTTATATTTTTATGCAGAAATGTCATTACAGGTTTGTCATTAAAGTATTCATGTCACAATGTTACAACGTCATTCCATGTGTTTTAGCTTTGTTACTGGTGGATATGTGTTCAAAAACAGACTTTAATCACACAGTGCGCCTACGCCGTGTGTGTCTGTTTTTTTGTTGAATATGGTGTGAGTCGCTGAGAGTCGGTCGCAATGAGATGGCGCTACCTTTCGCTCCTTGCAACGTTGTACTAGTGTTAGAACGCCCAACATACATCTCATTCATCAATGCTGGCCAGGTTACTACAGCGACTACAGCGCTCTATTACAGTGCCCGATAGCCAATCACAGCTTATACTAGCGGTCGCTCTTAGCGCCTCTGTACAGACGGTCATCTGCCAATAGCTGGCGTTAGTAGTGAATCAGCCTGATAGTAATACATGACCAACTGCCTTGCAATACCTTCTACATACTTTTTCAAAACATTCAGTAAATAAAAAAAATATGTTATCATTTCTTTTATAATATTAATAATTATAAGAAATAAAATAATTTTGATAAATAATGTAATTATATATTATGATTTTTCAATATAATGTTATATTTAATATAAATAAATAAATATATATATATATATATATACACACACACACACACACACACACACACACACACACACACACATCGGTATATATAATTATATAACAGATATAATAAATATTCTATTAATATAAGCCAATAGATATTTAGAGATGGTTTGCCATTTGAACTTCTGAACTGTTTTAGCAAAATCATTGTTTCTTGAGAGCTGAATTAATGCTTCCTTTTAAACTCATTTTGCACCGGACAGACATAATTACCGTTATCTTTTACTAAAAATAAAATACTGATTAAAAGTAGGAGAATTCAGTTGTCTGAGAGCACTTTTTCACATCATGTTCTATATAATTAATGACAGCATTCCTGGAGGACCCGGCAGTTTTAAGATTGTAATGGAATGTAAATTAACACTTTGCAGCGCATAGGATTGGAACCGACATCAATATTAGCTGACGGATCCCAAAGCTTTTTCCCAGAGTCTGAGCATAATGTGTTACTATGAACTAAAACTACTGTATTAGAGAAGTTAAAGTCACATATGTATAATATGGCTTCATTCCAGTCTAATAAACACATCACAGAGAAATTGTGGGATTGTACTACAGAGTAAGGTTCAAAACTGTGATAAAAGAAACCCATGAAATGACAAGTAATTAATTTAGTCTAACAATATACTGTATTTACTTAAAGCAGAACTGATAATCATATCCCAGCAGTGTTAATGCATGATTACACAGGTTACAAGGGTTAACTAATTCTGCTTTTGATGTACCACAGATGTTTTAGCTAAACGAATCCTGCAGTGAGGAGACATCAGCAATAATGTGTGTTAAACTGTATTAGCTATTGAGAACAGTGGAAGGTAAAAAAAGTAGGTAAACACATTTAAAGCAACAGAATGCAATACAGAAACTGTTATTTTAGGACCTTCCTAACTCAGTCTGTAAATTCTTTTAACTTTTGAGCAATGCAACCTATGACAGGCTCAGTCACCCTGAGCTTTCTTGTTGATAATTCACTTAAAAATGTGCTGCTGCAGTGATTATGGTACTTCTTGATTTTTTTTTAGCATCAGAGAGATATGTAAGGACCAAAATGAGATGCCCGGAAGTGTAAAAGTAAAAGTAAAAAACCATGTCTGAGAACATGCTAAAACACTCAAGTCCTTCATAGCGGATGAGCTACAGCAGGAGGCTACAATGGGGGCTTGACTAAAGGTGAAGCTAGCAGCAGAGATTGGGGTTGTGGGCTTACTCTGAAGGCGGGTGTCCCACGGGGCCTGACATTATCACAGGCCTAAAAAATTGATATGGAAGAACTTGTACAACAAGTGCAGGCCATGGCTACCGCCATTAACCAGCTGGCCCAACGTGTGGCTGATCAAGAAAATCGCCAGCTGCCTGCACCACCTGTATCCTCACCTCCTGTTGAGCCGAAGGTTCCCCTTCTTGAGAAATTTGATGGGGATCGTACAAGATTCTCCAAAGTCAAGAACTCCTGTGAACTTTATTTCAGACTACGGCCCTACTCTTCAGGCACAGAAATGCAGAGGGTGGCCTGGTTATCTCTCTGCTCCAGGGTGATCCACAGTCCTGGGCGTTTGGCTTAGCGCCCACAGATGAGGCCTTGCAATCTGTCTCAGCCTTTTTCTCCGCTATGGAAATCATATATTCAGACCCTGACAGGACTTCGACTGCTGATGCCAGGCTTCGAAGCCAGAAACAGGGGAAACTCTCAGCAGAGGAATATAAGGCTCGATTCAGAGAGACAAAAAATACTTCCGTTTAAGTGCCGATCTGTTTTTTTTGGAAATGTTTCCGCTCTCGTATGAGTGTGCGAGCGATTCTATGCATGCATTGCAATCCTTCTGTAAAGTTTCCGTGCATTCGTACAGCAGATTACGAATACGAGGATGTCATTTTCCATCGTGACTTTTCCGTTTCATTTTCACATGTTACAATGTAGGCTTTCGTTTTTGCCCATTTCCCATCATATCCTCCCACGAATCCTTTACGTTTCCCGTTATTTTCTGTTTCCCTTTTTCAATAAATAATCGCCCAGACGGAAATCCTTACGATCTTGCGCCTGCGCACTACAAACTTAACTCATTAAAGTGCTCGCCTACATATTTGCCACCCTCACTTCTACTACAATGTTTAGCTAAATCACTTAGCACTATCCTCCATCTTCCCTTTTGGACCCTTAAAGCTCACCCAAACCACTTCGCGGTTAGGTTCTTCTTCCATTTTAGCCCCCTAAAACTTACCCAAATCACTTCTCGGTCATGTGAATATTCATCTTTAAATATTTCTGGGCCCATTCGTTTTGTGTTAATGTATTTTGTAAATGAAATGACACTGTTACATTTTTTTTTATTCCATCATAAAATATAAAATTGTAAAAAATTGTGAAAATTTCACATTTTTACAACTATAAAAAACAAAATACATAGCAATGACAGGCCACAGAACATTATTCTTCATCTGTGGTCCCCAACGAGTTGCGCAGCTTCTGCATCTCGCCCACCAACTGAAGAACCCTGACACTCAGTTGTGCCACTCTGGCACGTGTGGTCCCTGTTAAAATACGTAAATTAACATATTGGTATAACCTTGTTGGGGTCATACTGCAGTGCCCACCCCCCTCCCCCCCTGTATGGTCCAAACACCTAAATCTGGACTTCAAAAGCCAGAGGGCCCTCGCCACCACGGCCCGCGTTTTGCATAGTGCCCAATTAGAGAACCCCTGGCCCGCATTCTGCAGGCAAAGAACGGGCATCAGGAGCAAGGGAAGGAGTGGATATCCAAAATCCCCTGAAAGTATTTAAAAATACTAACATAAAATACACATTCTAAGCTACAATATTGTTTAACATGTCATCAAGGGCTAAAAACAGCCATAGGTTAAGACATGGGTCATCAACTATATTCATTGCCATACAGTGAAAATGGATTGATGGAATGTGAGCAAACTTACCCTGGAGCCATCCACCAGATAATTCTCCATACTCAAACTGACGAAATAAGCCGGAGCTCTGCAATATATAAGCATCATGGGACGACCCTGGATGCCCTGCAAGAACACTGAGGAATCGCATAGCTGCACCAAACACTGCTTGTATGTTGTGCGAGTGGCACATCTTGCGGTTCCTGCAACCAAATATAAAATAATTACACAAAGCAAAGGTAACCAACTAAAACAATAACTCCTACAACAAATTAAGATTCAAGTTCAACAATCCAAATATAATTCACAAAGGACATAAGTCTAAATAAATATAGCAATTATATGGATGTGTAGGAAAATAAAGGTTTACATGCTAAGGACTAATTAAGGTCAGCATTAAAATGCTTCGATAAGGCATACATGAAATGTATTGATTTAGGTATGCATTGCTATACAATTTATGGCCTCGGCCATGCTGATACATGCAATGCCTTGGAGCTAAAGGTGCGCAGACTCCTCCACATAGCCGCAAAACATGTTCAACAATAGCAATCCGAGCCCTCAAAGGTCCCGTAAGTGGATCGGAAATGAAACGGATTATAGGGTGGTGGTCCATCGGAAATCAGCTCTCTGAATCAGACGCCAGCCCATCCCAACAACGTAAATTATCTGAACGAACGAAAAATATCAGATTTTGTTTGGAAAATGATCCGAACTAACGGAAATGTTCCGATTTGCTTTCGTTCATCAAAAGCGCATATACGCATTTTCCTGAACGTTCGTACGAATGAAAAATGAACGAAAAAAATCAAAAAAATTACAAACACCCACTAAAACTTTCACTGACAGCTACAGAAGTGCAGACGAATGTGTCTCTGAATCGAGCCTTTAGTGCCAAATTCCGCAGCTGGGCGATTGAATACTGTTGGAATGATCCTGCCCTCTGTAGTCAGTATAGAATTGGTCTTTCAGAGGGTGTTAAGGATGTTCTAACAATTTTTCCTTACCCTAGAAGCCTGGATGAACTCATGCTTATGGCTATTAAAATTGACAGACGGCTACGGGAGCGACATATGGAGAAGAATCACTCTCACTTCTGGGAATCTTCCCACCAGGAGTCATCCCCTATGGGTGTTGTCTCATCTTCGCCCCAAGAAGAGCCTATGCAACTCGGTGCTACTCACCTTTCCCCGGCAGAAAAGAGTAGACGTTGCACCTTAGGCCTATGCATGTACTGCGGGGTTTCAGGTCACCTGGTTAGGACCTGCCCCAATAAAAGACCTTTGGCGGGATTGCAATGTCCTGACAAGATAGAGAAAGTTTGTCAGGACGGTCAGGTAACTTCCCTTCAATGAAGGAAAATGTTACCTGCTACTGTGGGTTGGGAGTTGTCCAGAAAATCCGTCTCCGCTTTTGTCGATAGCGGAGGAGTTGGCAACTTCTTGGATAAATCCATAGTAGCCGCCTTAGGCATTCCCTTAATCCCCCTTGGGAAGCCCCTTCAGATTTTGGCAGTAAATAATACTCCTGTTCGTGGAGGAACTGTCACCTCCAAAACCCCTTTAATTAACCTAGTTGTGGGACCTTCCCATTCTGAGAACCTTGAGTTTTTTGTCTTAGACTGCCACTGTTGTCTTAGGGTTCCCCTGGTTAAAGGGGCACAACCCTACCTTTAATTGGGAAACTGGGGAATTGACAGGATAGAGCCCACACTGTGCAGAACATTGCTCTAGTATCACTGTTGGAGCAACCCAAGTCTCAGAGCTTATTTGTCCGTCTGCCTCTCCATCCATGAGGGTACATTATGTATCTTTATTGAAATCCGCTGGAACTATTCAGGTTGATAATCCTGTTAAGTCTGGTGAGGGTCCTGAGGCCCCTCGTGAAGGGGGGGTAGTGTCACGGTTACTGTCATGAATGACTTGCCTTCAGCCGTGCCCGTGGTGTCCCTAGGCAACTGGCCGGGGTGTCTCCTGCCCAGCAGCCGCTTCTGCCTCAGATGCCAGCTCCAGCGGCGTGTGTGTTGCCGAGCGCGCCCTCCTCCCTCGTCCACTGTCATTCTACTCGCGCGCGTGTACATCAGCTTATGTCCTCCGGTGGTGCTATATACAGAGTGGCCACTGGAGGCTGTTTAAAAGAGCTAAACGTAGGAGGTGCAGTTCTGGGCAGTATGCCTTTGGAGTTCAGCTGGGGCAATCATCCCAGAGCCCTCTAAGTGCACCAATCAAACCACAGATCCGAAGTGCACCAATCAGCACACTGATCCGAAGTGCACCAATCACAGTCACTGCCTCCCTGTCCAATCCAGCCAATCCAATCCACCAATCGGGTTCAGTCCTATAAAGGGATTACCACTTCAGTGTGTCAGTGCCTGTGATAGTGCTTAGCTGGCTTTGTTATTGTTCCTGTGATTTCCTGTGTATATCGTTATTGACCATCTGCTTGAATCTCGACCACGTCTCCGTCTCATCCCTTTGTACTGCGCAGCTCTCTGACCTCCCAGTGTGACCCCTGGCTTGACGTCTGACTTCGCTTGAATTCTCCTGAGCACCCGAATTGCCTCCAGTATTACCTGTTTCCGAAGCACCCGAACTGTTTCCAGTACTTACCCGACATTGCCCAGTCTGGCCTCTGGTTCATCCGCCTTCAACCTCTGTAAGCTCACATCCTTTGTGCTATTAAGTCCTGGGGGCAACCGTGTCCGGCGAGGCGTATGAAGTGTCCCGGCAAACGGGGGCTTGACTAAAGGTGAAGCTAGCAGCGGAGATTGGGGGTTGTGGGCTTACTCTGAAGGCAAGTGTCCCACAGGGCCTGACAGTTAGCTTTTCATATAAATATGCAAAGCTAAAATGCAGGATTTTGACTATCCTGGGTTTTGGTCTTTGCCCTGGGGTATCCCGTGGTCGACTTTAATACTGTAAGATATATAGAAGTAGAATGTTGGGACTTCTCTGTAGTCAATTCTTTAACCTGTACCGCTGGGTACAATCTCTGCAAACATTTGTTTGTGCTAACCTTCCTACTACTGCAAGGCAAAAAAAAACACCAGATAGTCACCAGGTCTTGGTCTCAAGCTACAGAATTACTATTATATTTTTACCTCATGTTCAGTATTATATAGCCTGCTTCTCACTAAAACTACTACTATCACTACTACTTGTATGTTAGTATACTATGGTCCTTTCATATACCTGTTGTTCCCTTACCATATCAAGCTGTAAGAAGGCACCTTAAAAGCAGGAGGGGACACTAGAGTAGAGGTCATGTAGCCCAGTGGTTCTCAATCTTTTACTCCCCCCAACAAGACAGTTCAACAGAGTACACCCAAGGAGGAGAATCAATGAGAGAAATAATGTTATACTGTAATTATATACCAGGCTCCTCAAACCCCACCTAATGATGCTCTCCTGAGCATCTCTGCATACCTGTCACGTACATTTCTGGAGACCAGGCCAATGTAAATAAAGAGAAATGCCAGCAATACTAGCTGTGGCCTCCCCAGAGAGTGGAGACCAGGGAAACTCAGCAGAGGGGAGGGCCGTGGTGTCGAGTGTAAGGATGAAGCAGAATCAGGAACACCAGAATTGGTATTGGTAAGCAATAGTGGATTGAATATGACTGTAACTGAGGAGAAGCAGCAGGGAGTAACAAGTAGAATGCTATACCATGCACACCATGCACTGGTTTCAGCTTAGGGAATCTGCCAATAGATCCGGTTTTCGCCGGAGCCTCGCACAAAAGCAGTCAGACTGCGCTGCAGAAAAGTCTGGGCAGGGAGCACAAATATGGGAAAAGTCCACTCCGGGTTTTCGGGGAAGCTGATGCAGGGAAGCCAGAGAGTCCAGAGTCAGTAAAAGCTGTAATCCAGTGCCGAAGTTCATGGAGTCAAAACAATCAGTCATCCAAGCAGGAGGTCGAGAGCCATAGAGAGGTTGGTGTCCATAGCCAGGGGGTCAGAGCCAGAAGGGGTTGTTCTCAAAGAGCCAGAGGGTTGTAATCCAGAAGTCAGAGCCAAAAGTCAAACCAGGAAATCACACAGGAAAGGAGTAAGCATCACTCCAAGAAGATCTGCGGGCAACTTCCTAGTGCTGCAGGCTCTATTTTAAAGGCCTTAGGCATCCAGGAAGTGCCTGCCATGCATGTGCAGAGTGCACGCAGGATCAGGGGCCATCCGGACATAGGCAGACCAGTGTACCTGTCAACTATGTGGCCACACACGCCCCCCACCACACACAGCCTGAACTGAGACACCCAAGGGGCCCAATCAAGCACACACACACATGGACATCTGGCTGAAGTAGGTGTTCAGGTTTGCCCATCTCTAATCATATCCAATGAAAAAAGATCCCAAAGATAAAGCACAATACTGACCACAATGGCAGGACCACAGTTGCAATTAGATCACTAATAGACCCCTCCATGAATAGATTCTCAGACGCTTTACGTGGCAGTTACAGCCACTACTTCAGATAGGATTTATAGGTGGTCCTGTCTGAGGGTGTTAGTGTTAGTGGACAATTTCTTGCTTTATTGTGGGCCAGTATTGTACTTTATCTTTAGGACAGGACCACAGTTGCGATGAGATCACTAAAATGGACCCCTCCATAAATAGATTCTTAGACACTTTATGTGGCAGTTACAGCCGCTGCTTCAGATAGCATATATGAGTGGTCCTGCCTCAGGGTGTTAGTGGACATTTTCTTGCTCCATTGTGGGTCAGTAAATATATATATTGTAGTAACACTTTTTTAGTAGCACTGAGGCATTTTTACTTATATTGTAGGTACGGTATGTTGATCTAATTTTACTATCTTTTATTTTATTTTTTTATATTAATTACTTGGAGATTACTTATTTAAAAAAAAAACTGTTTGGACCTCCATCTATTTTTGCACTTGCAGTATATTGTGATTTAAATTGAATGTATTATTCAGTGACCCCTCCTTCTTGGTTTTAATGTGTCTTATGTGATATATGTTTGTTTTTTAAGTTGTATTAATAAAACTTGAATATTATTAATCACTCAACTCAACTCAGCACCCCAAATTGGTGTGTAAAACGTACACTGTTATAAGGCCAGGCCCACAAATAGAGACTGTAATGAAACAGAGTGATTCTTTGGCCATTATTTTTATAAGCAACTTTTAATATCCACAGGTCAGTAATATATGTAAAAATAAAAATGAAGCTTTATCACAGTAGCTGTGAATGTGTAAAATACATTTAGAACTGCCTAGTAAATAATTCAGCAAGCAAGAAAAATGCATATTTAAACACAAAGCAACTCTGAAAGAGGCAGATTTGTGCTATTGCTCTATTTTTGAGTTTCATTCTTCAGAACAAATGTATTCTATGAAGGGGAAAATTCACATATTCATATCTAAGGTATACATTCTTCATAAAGGTTCACTTAACGTACGTGCTAGTCTAAATGTGTCACAAGACAACTTATCCTCCGCGAGGAGAAATCAGGCCATGCTTTCCAAAAATACTTTATGTAAATATAAAAGTGCACATGGAGATTTCAAAAAGAAATGCTGGATTAAACAATGATTCATTTACATTAACATTTTGCAATATCCATGAGGAGTTGGTGACAAGCCATGCTGAGAAAAATAGAGAGACTGCTCTGTGGGGGTTATTTAAGAAGGGATAGCGCCAGGTAGCGCCTTGTAGCGGCAGGCAGCGTCTGGTGAACACCGGGGCGCTGTACGCAAAACCACATTTATGAAAGCGAATCTGGTGAGCGCCTCTAACAGCGCCATGTAGTGTCCAATGTATTATTACAGGCGGCTCAGTGTATAGCGCCGGCGCTCTAGCTTCCAGAGCACCAGGTATTATCTTTCGCTCAGTGTTGCTCTCCCATACATTTCAATGGCCATTCATTTGCTTGTGTTTAAACAGCGTTTTGACTTTTTTTGTTGTTGCTTTTTTTGCTCCAATCATTGTGTGACCTCTCCTGGCTGTAAACAAACACTTTTAGAAACTTTTTTGACTTTTAATATTTTTCTGCAGAATTGTCATTACAGGTCTGGCATTAAAGTGTTAATGTCACAGTGTTAAAACAATGTAATTCCATGTGTTATCGCTTTGTTACTGGTGGATATGTGTTCAAAAACAGACTTTAATCACACAGCGCCTGGCGCTCTATGCTATAGAGACCAGATTTAGGTCTCTCCTGTGACTCTAGTCTTACATACCTTCTGCTTGATGGCATTTGAATTCAGGTTTCAATTCCTAGGGTTTACAGACCCGCAGCTCAGAGGGTCAGCTGAGATATATGAGGCATGGCATTGTCAATAGAGATAGGGGTTAAAATGCATCATAATGACAGCCTACGAGCCTGCAGGGCATATAATGTACTGTCGGGCAATCAAAAGCAGTTTTGGAGAATGAGGCATTTGACTTGTGGTTCTTGGAAGTTCCTGTCCAGACACACCCTAACTTCCTCCCACCTTACCCCCAGGGAACAATGAAAAATAAGCCATGTCAAAGTCTCTTATAATCAAAATCTCTGACTATATTTAAATACTTTATTTATCCTAAGCCATATTCTTTGTTTTAATTTTTGGGTTGTGGCTAAGCTGGGAAGGACATGTCATGGCACAGATTTAACTGGGTCCAATCCAGGTCTTGGGAGATCTGCTTGCCACAATTGTCTGACGCTTTTTGTAGTATTGACGATACTGTCACAGAAACAGATGGCACACCATTGCTGAGAATGGATGAGGGCAATGTCTTGATAGGCTCTCTCAATTGCAGTGAATGGACAGTGCACCATAGTTCCTGTGACAGACAGCAGGTGCGGTCCATAGTCAATACTAAAGAGAGAGAACAAAAAATAAAAAAACAACATAAATTTACAAGAGACATTTCAGATCATAAAAACAATAGAGTCTACAAATGGCAAAGGATTGTGCATCATGATAATTCGGATGACCAACAACGAAAAGAAACCTCCAAAAAACAAGATAACCATATAGGAGGGCCCACACGGGTTATAAACAAAGAGAAATACCGGAATTGGAACTCCCATCAAACCTATCATGAACACCAAAGAAACACAAACACCCCTACAAGAATTCCACAATATAGACCACCAAGAAATGAGTTTAGAGTAAAACACACACCAAGAAAAGATACAAGACACACAACCTACAGGAGAATGGATGATTACCGATATCCAAACCGGCAATATGCAATACCGAAATACCAACCACCAAGGCCTTTGAGATACCCCCATAATAAACCCCATCCTGAACATGGAAAAAGATGGAACTATTCCCACACCCCAAGAGCAGCCCATCATAGATATCGATCTCCCACGAGATACAACAGACATCAAAAAGACACAACCCCCCTGAAGACAAACAGGTATCAGATCAACAAATATCATCATCATCCTGAGGACCCCAATCCTAATACCATAACCCCTAGATTCAGGGATCACAAAACATTTAAAACAATAAATCCAGAACCGAGGAATACCATCGAACAACCACAATCACAAACTGAGTCCACCATCATAGACCATCACCCTCACAGATATTCTGAGAATTTTTTAGACCTAACCTCATACCACACCCCAAAGAGAAAAAAATCAGACTCAGAGGAAAGAGAGGAGGAATCAGAATACAAAAGAAAAAAGAGGCAAGAACCAGATCTACAATAGAACAATCCACAAGCAAACCCAACGGACTTTTCAATCTAAGCAAGACCACGCTAAACGAGGAGGAAATGGCCCTATTGAACTAAGGACTCAAATACGCACCTACCACCAGTTATAATAAATTCAATACATATATAGATATCCTAAAATTCACTCGTAAGCTTAACATCAGAAAATTCTTTATGGATAAATCATCCCACACCACGTATAATAACCCGACCCCACAGAGTGGTCCCATCACATCTAGTGAGCTATTGGAATCTGCAACTGACCCCACTTCTCTCCCAGATCAAGCAATTATCCATAGCAACCTAAAGAATAACTCTACCTTTAATCCTCAAAACAACAGTGGAGCAATTAAGATTTTTAAAGAGGCGGTAATAAGAGACTTAAAAAAGCTAAAACCAACCATAAATAAATCCCAGTTACATCGAGAAAAACATGAGGCAAAAATTATCAAAACCATCAAAGACAAACAAGAATTAATTATAAAACCGGCAGACAAAGGTGGCGGCATTGTAATCCTAGATAAGGAAAACTACATTCAGGAAACTAACAGGCTGCTAGAAGACTCCCAATACATACGAACAACTTAAAGGGGACCCAACTAACCAATTCCAAATGGAATTAAGAACCCTACTAAGCAAAGGAAAAAATGATGGGATCTTCACTAAGAATGAATTTAACTATCTAAATATAAATTTCCCCCGGATACCTACTTTATGCCATCTCCCAAAAATACACAAGAACAAAGATAACCCACCAGGCCGCCCTATAATAAGTGGAATAGGATCCTTGACTAGCCGAATTGGGGAATACATTGACTCCTATCTACAAACTCTGGTTACCAAAACACCGGCATACCTAAAGGACTCGGGAGATCTGCTTACAATCCTACAAGACTTCCATAACAAACCTGAACTAGCTATGGGTACAGCCGATGTGAGCTCACTGTACACCATTATACCCCATCAAAAAGGCATAGAAGCAGTCCGCCATTTCCTTGAGGAAGCCCATCAGGTACCACCACCACAGATACAATTTATCATTGAATGTCTACAGTTCGCTCTGACACATAACTATTTTTGGTACGAAAATCACTTTTATTTACAGAAGATCGGTGTAGCCATGGGGGGCAAATTTGCCCCCAGCGTAGCTAACCTTTTCATGGCCCACTGGGAATCAGAATGCCTCAAAAAAATAAAACCAAAAGAACTACTGTTATATAAAAGATACATAGACGATTGTATCTTCTTATGGAATGGTCCCAAGGAACAACTAGAAAACTTCTTAACATCCCTCAACACCAACAATTGGAACATCAAATTCACGCATGATGTGAGTATGTCCGAAATTAATTTCCTAGACCTTACCATTTACAAGGACAACAATCAGATCAAGACCAAGACTTTTTTCAAGGAAACTGACCGCAATAGTTTTATTCCTATCGATAGCTGCCATCACCCGAAATGGTTATACAACATCCCAAAAGGACAATTCACAAGAATCAAGAGGAACTGTACGGACAAGGCAACTTACCATGATCAAGCTCAAGTCTTAGGAGCCAGATTCATTGAAAAAGGATACGATCAAAGGACCATCGACAAAACTATTGAAGAAACCGCCTCAAGAAAACAGCACAAACCTAAACTGAAAGACAATCCTATGGAATTAGAAAGAAGCAAACTACCATTCATAACGGGATACAATAGGAATTATAAGCAGGTTGAACGAATTTTTAAGAAACACTGGAATATCCTACAGGCCGACCTCTCCTTACAGAACATAATCCCCAAGCGACCTCATTTCATTTACAGAAGACCTCAAACTCTTGCACAGCAGCTAACTAGGAGTTACATTAATCCTCCAATAGCCTCTACCATAAAATCCAACAGATTCAACAAATGCAGAGACTGTCACACATGCAAAACATCAATAAAACACACCTCTCATCCCACTCAGATAACCTCGTTTAAAGATCCAAAAACAGAGAAGGAATATAAAATAAAAGGGACCACATCCTGCAACACCAAGGAAGTGATTTATTGTTTGCAGTGTCCATGTAACCTGCTTTACATAGGCCGCACAAAGAGACAATTTAAAGTCCGCTTGAGAGAGCATACTAGAAAGGTTTGGAAACCCACAGCCTCTCAGCCCACTTCAAACTGAAGCACAACCAAGATCCTAAACACCTCAATTATTGGATAATAGAGAAAGTTCGAGCCAACTGGAGAGGATCCAATATTGACAATGAACTCTCAAAACGAGAAACATTCTGGATCTTTGAACTCAACTCCCTCACCCCGAACGGGTTAAACATAGAAATTGATCTTAATTGTTTTTTACAAAATAACTAAAACTGTTAGGGACATCAACCGATTGAATCCTTTACACTCTGATATCTGGACCTCCACTTCTCCACATACCTTATAAATATTTGTTGTGAATTTTATTTATCACTCTCTATGTCATATACATGCCTTTTTACATATTTTTTACACACACTCATTTTAATAATTAATTTCACTCACCTACTTCCTGAACATAGCTTATTGCCCTCTCAATATGTGTAATCAATTTTTAGTCATCTAACTTACCATGTTTTATTCCATCCACACCATTCATACTCTCTTTTTACTTTCTTTTAATGTAAATGATATTCCACCAACAATTTCCTTGTATACAAAAAATCCCGCAAGACAGGGATCTCGCTTACAACCTATCATGGTCATTTTAATCACATAACACTTCCCATTTATGATCCTTTATGGTCTATATTTTTGAGTTTTTATGGTCTATTTTTACTCCCACGATTTTTTCGTCTTATCAGCACTTCTTTTAATATATTTTTCACCTATTTTTAACATTCTTTTTTTGGTTTTTATCTTTGCCGGCTAATGCCGGCAATACGCAGCTCCCAGTACCAACTAAAGTACAAGCCGCAGGCCGTGAAAAGCACTTGCTAAAAAGCTGCCGTCAAAAGTTTTACAATGTTGCAAAAGGATGACAGCCGGCGTGCTGCCAGAATAACACCAATGTAACAACGGAGACGTGATGTCAAGAAAGAAACATTTGTAACAACCACAGATCAGCTTAAGAGGACCCAGCGCCCTCCCAATGCAACATTTGTAACAGCTGAGAAGTAATTACAAGTGAAGAGCTACAACGCCCCCTTCTGTAAACACCACGTGGGCACTTCCACCAATAAAAAGACAGCTATTACTCAGAAGCTTATAACTGAATCCCTGAGGACGGTGGCAACACCGAAACGCGCGTCGGATCTTTGGAGCCGGGCAAGGACGCCGCTCCAATCAAACTTTTAAGGAAACAACGGACCATTACTTCTATGAAAACTTGAAAAGTCTGAAATAGACAATAAACTTTTACCTCCATGAACTAAGAACCTTTCATCAGCCCAGCAGCACGGACTACCACCGCCTGGTTTTCCCCAACCCCATCCCCCCACAGTGACTTTTTCCCACCACTACCCCCTTCCTTTGTTTTATCCCTGTTCCTGAATAAAAGTGTGTTTAATCTAAACACTCCTGCGGTATCCTTTATTCGCTTGAAGGCAACCAATTCACCGACTGGGACCCAGACCCCGCTGAAACAACTCCAAGGTGATTTAACAGCACCACACAAGAAGTCAACCTAACGTCGCTGAGAACCTCCTTACGTCAGAGGCCCTGGGCAGGTTAAGCACCCCCGGGCCTTGGCGGTAAGTCTTTCATTTCATATCTTTTTTCATATACATATATAAGAAAATGGTTTTATGCTGTAAAGAATAAGAACTGCCACTCACATTGCAGTGTCTTATAAGTACACAGCGCATAAAAATATACACCCTAAACCTGGTATTTTTCCAAGTAAAGGGGACATCTCTGAATCTTCCTGAGACATAACTTTAAAGTGTAACTCTACCTAGCGCGCCACAACAGTCTTTTCCTTCCATCGGCTAGGAATTGTACCCTCCCAGTACTTGCAATACTAAAGAAATGCCAGACGACCGCTGCGGTTGGTGCAGGACCTGGAGTTTGCAATCTGGTAAATCAGGGACCGGACTGGGCGTGATCATCTGTGGAGGATAAATGGTGACTAAATCTTATTTTTATGTTCATGCCATGACAATGACTTTAAACCAGACCAATACCCTTACATTAAACAGTGTTCATATGCAGGCACTGGACTAGGAGCAGTCGTCTGCAAAAGATAAAAGGGTGAGCAAAGCCTATTTCTATGTTCATGCCATGACAATGACTTTAACCCTTTAAGTGCCTTATGTGCCAAGCCCGTAGGTGTTACGCTCTTGAATTTCCCCGCTGCTAGTTAAAAAAATAAAAATTTAAAATACTCACCTGACCCCTCGTTGGATCCGGCCGGGTCTCCTCTTTAATTTGGTGCCATCCGATCCCCCGTGGGGGCTTGGATGGCTCCAGGAGAGCCCCCGGAATAGCCCCCCCCCCCACCCCGCTTCGGCAGCAGCAGCTGCTAACTGTAAAAAAAAAAAATTATAAAAATGACATTTACTTACCTGTGGTCGCGCTGCCTCCCTCCGGGTCTTCTCTTCACTGGGGGGGCCTCCGATCCCCCCCCCCCCCGGCTCTTCAGCTTCAGGGGAGAGCCTGAAAGGGCTCTCCCCCTCCTCTCCCGACGGGCGCCGCCATCTTGCCGTTTGGGGGCGGGGCTTATGACGTCACTCACCGAGTGTCGTCCAGGCTCCCTGCTGCTGTTCTTTCAGATGCGATCATGCTGGCCACAGGAGCAGAGGGGCAGGTGATCAGATCATCACCTGCCACTCTGCTACTGCAGCCAGCATGATTGCATCTGTCATCACATCGAGGGACAAAGGAGCTGACGATCGGAGGTAAGTAAAGTAAAAAAACATTTTTATTTTTTAATAAAACTCATTTTTTCTTATGTGTCAGTGTGTTTTTTTTTTTTTTTTTACTGTTAACCCCTTGTGAACTGGTAAGGGGTCCATGAGACCCCTTATACCAGTTCACAAGGCTGGGGGCTGGCAAGTCACCTGCTAGCCGCAGGTGACTTGCCATTAACCCCCGGCACCCTCAATTACCTGCCTCCCCAAAGCCACAAAAGCTGGCCCCCCACTTTGTGTCTACAAGCCCCCATAGCTGGTCCCGGGCTGGTAAGGCTGGGTAAGGGGGGACCCCATTTCATTTTTTTTTTAACACTTAAAATTCCAAAAAAAATGGGGTTCCCCCTCCCCCTTATGTTTATAGTGTGGATAGTAGTAGTATTTTATTTGTAAATGTTATAAAGTGCTATTTTCAGTTTGGGGGGTCTCCTGGGCAAGAATGGGGGGGCTACCGATACATATGTGGTACCGTTGTAATCGGAAGAAATGGGGCTTTCACATGCAATATGGTTTTCTCTAATAAAGTAAATGTTTTATTTAAAATAAAGGAGACAATTTTCTAAAAAATATTTTTTTATTTTTTTTTGTTCTTTTTACGCAAAAATATTTAAAAAAACAGTAGAAAAATTACAAACAAGACATTTCATGTTAAAGCCTAAACCCTGCTGCAAAAAATATATCTATAATTTTCCTGGAAATTCCTCCAAAAATCACGGTTAAACATGGTGCAAAATGGTGAAAAATTACCTGTCAACAGAGGGTGAGAAAATTTCAAGTAGATGGGCAACTAAAAGGGTTAATAGTACCTATGCATGTGGGGTATTGTTCTGTTCGGGGGCCTTGCTCTTTCAGATTTAGCTTGTTTTTTCTTGTTTGCATATTGATTTTTTAAGAAAATGTTTTTCTTATTCTGTTTTTTTATAATTTTTTTGAGGGAAACCTCGTGCAACCTAAGAATTCTTCAAGGGATTACTTCTAAAATGATGAGCCCACTACAACAAGCTGGGTACGCTTAGAAAGCTTAACATATGTTCTTTCAGGGAATATATGGTTTCTGGGGGTATTCCAAATGTAAAGGGTTGTTTTGGTAGAAAAAGTACAAAGTGCGCACTTTGTCTGCAGAGCTGAAATTTTCAAGTAAAATTACCCTTATGCGCATGCTTTACTTTGAAGTGTTTGACAACTCTTTCCTTGACAGTAGCTATGCATGTTGGGTATTGTTCTGTTCGGGGCATGTTGCTTTTTCAGATTGGGCTTGTTTTTTTTTGGAAAATATGAGTTTGATTCTGCTTTTTTTTTTTTTAGTGAAACTCTGTGCTACCAAAGAATTCATTGAGGAATTACTTCCAGAAAACTGCACCTATGTAAACAATCCTGGTACACCTAGAAAGCCTGAGGTGTATACTTTCAGGGAATATATAGTTTGTGGGGGGTATTTCAAATGTAAATGGTTGTTTTTCTTGAAAAACTGCAAGCTGCGCCTAGCGCTTAGCATATTTGTATTTTATCTGAAAATCTCCTAAAGCGCTGTTTCAGTTTGGGGGAGTCTCCTGGGCAGGAAAGGGTGTCTACCTATACATATGTGGTAACGCTGTGGGAGAAATTTGGATTTCACATGCAATAAGATTTTATTGACTAAATTACTTTATTTATTACAAAAAAACACTACAAATTGTAAAAAAATAGATTTGTTTTTATTTTTTTGCACATATTTCACCCCAAAATATTGAGAATACACCTAAAAAATTACAAAAAAGACATTTCATGTTAAAACCCAGATTCTGCTGAAAAAAAAATATATAATTCGCTGGGAAATCCCTGGAAATCCCTTAAAAAATCACAGTTGAACATGTGGAGCGCAAAATAGTGCAAAATGGTCTGGCAACAAGGGGTGACAAAAACTCCAGGTAGCCCGGCAGCGAAAGGGTTAAACCAGACTAACTCCCTTACATTAAACAGTGCTCATATGCATCCCTCCCAAGTACAATTCAGATAGCTGCACATAAAAAATTAATTTACCTTTTTGGAACTTCTTCCATGGTTGATTTTACCCCCCAAAATGGCGCCCTATAGACCTGAAGGCTGCCTGCAGAGAGGACGTGCTGCTGGGTTTTCTGCCACTATGTATTGTGGGTTATGGCCATTAAAAACATGCAATAGCACAGCTGGGATGCTGGGAAAGGAAGCCTCAGGAGTGCTTCAAGATGGCCACGACCAGGAGAAAATTGGCGATGCTGTGTTTTAGCTTTGAGTGGATACAGAAGCAAATGTAAGTTCTGACAATGATTCAGCATCATGCATGCAAAACGGACAAGCAACATTTCCTTTTTTTTTTCTTTTTTAACTGTGCAAGGTTGTTGGTCCAGTTTAAGACACGATAGACCAGTGTTTCCTATAGTGTAGTCTGCTGTATAGCTCATCTATGTTTTGAGTTGATACAAAAATGTTTGAGTTGTTTCTACCAAGTGAAGAAGAAAAAAATAAAATGCATATAAAGGATGTTTTTTTTCAACATCAGCAACTTATTTAAAAAGAACCGTTTGATAAAATGACAGTGGCAATGTCTCCTTACGCTTCTATGTGCTTTCTGTGCTATAATCAGGAGCTTTACTCTTTTTTATCTGCATGCTCCTTCCAAATGAATGACTATGCAATCACTGAAGCTGGATGAGCACCGCTGCAGCATGTTAAGAAGGTGGTCTGTAATAGTGTGTCTCGCTTCACAGGTTTCCTTTAAGCATAGACTGTTCCTTGAACAGAAGAAAACCAAATACCTCTGGCTATCGTGTTAACTTAAGGAGACTGAATGGCAGACAATCCTTCTCTATTGGGAATATTTAACTGGGATGTCAAGGTAGTTCAATAATGAGCTAGAACAAAGGAGAATACAATACTTTTCCTGTGAAGAGAACAGACAGCACAAAGATATAATATACTATTGTGTTCTCATTGCAATAAACTTAAAAACCTTTTTAAAACACTTGTTACAAAAGTTTGTACATTCACCAATAAGGGCTCTTTATCTGTGGGTGTGAGCTTTCTGCTACCTATCCCAATAGCCAGCTGGAGATTGACCACGGGAAAAAATTTGGATGGCTGCACATCTGCCCATGATCTGTCCCTGCATCCCATAGTATGAACCATGGAGTGCACATTGGGGGTAAGGAACTTCTTAGGACTATCCTACCTTCTATCCTATCTTAGGGTCGATACAGCACCAGGTGAAAAAGTTTACTTAAAGTGGACCAAAACCCACCGCGATCAGCTCGGGAATCGATTCCCTCCCCCCAGGGCATCCAAAATCGGGATGCCCCGCTGTGTGAAACCCTCAGGTCGCCCCATACACTTACCTTGTTTCCCAGTCCAACGGTGCATGAGCGAGCTGCGGCCACATACCCGCTATCCCTTTTTCAGGGCGCGTGCCGGCACCAGGCGTTCATGAATGGCGGCGCGGGCACACTCCCTGTTAAAGTGGGTTGCAAGGGGTGCGGCCGCCAACGCGCTCGGAGCCCCGGGTCTTAGACGAAGTCTTAGACAACGTGACATCAGCAGCTCCAAGCGCGCTGATTGGACGAGCGACCGTGCATGCGCCGTAGGACCAGGAAGAGGTGGGTTGGTGATCTGGGGGGTTTCACACAGGGTTTCACCCCCTGATTGGGGTGCCCGGGGGGAAAGAACCAAAACCCAGGATAGTCAAAATTCTGGGTTTTGCTCCACTTTAAACTCGACCTTTACCCTGAATAAGAGTCTATCTTATATATTTCCCCTACCCTGTACATACAAATGCCCACATTAACCCTTTAAGTGCCAGCCTACCTGGAGTTTTTAGAATATATGAGAAACTACAAAAGGGGTTTGGAGGGTGCACCGCTACACTATTCAAATAAAAGGTGCCGGCCAAGGAGGTTTAGAAACCTAAAGTATACCAAAAATGGGGATCCTAGACTGAATCCCGAAAAAACCTTCCAAAGAGGCCGCACACTGATTATGAAAAATATATGTATAATTTTAATAAGAATATCATGAATAAAAGAAAACACTTATCAACACATATACAAGCTTAAAAAACATGAAAAACACGGACTAAGGGGATCCAATATACAGTGACTACCAAGTATATAATAAAGCTGGTGCTGCCATGTTAATATAAAACAAAGAGCTGAATATACAAAATATACCACAGTCCGGCAATATGTATATATATTTGCAACAATGAAGAGAATATGGTAATGAAAGTGCTAATCTAATGTGAAAAAAACTAACATATGTGAAAGAAACACTAAAACCATGTAATATATATGCATAAATATGTACAAACCGTGTAATATGTGCAAAATAGCAGCATTGAAATGTGCAAAATAGCAGTGTGGCAAATGTGCAAGAGAAAATCAAAACAACAGTGAATGGTAATTATAAGCAGAGTGTGTAAGCCGGGAACCGGCTACACATGAGACAAAACCAAGCGCGGCCGCCAGACCGTCAGTCATAGGTGGCAATTAGCAAGTAACAGCGGCAGCAACCATAAACAAATAACAAACACTGAATTTACATCACCATGTCACAGAGGATCCCCCGCCGCAGCCGCCACCGACGCGTTGCGTGTCAATCAGACACTTCGCCAGGGTGTGTCGGCTGCCATCCTCACCCCTCCTTAAATACCCCGAGTGTGAAGACGCTGGCCAATGCGGCGCCGCCGCGTCACCGCCCGCACGCGCGCCCCGCCCGGCCAATGAAAATGGCCGTAAGGGCAACACGTCAGACGCCACGCACCCGGCGCCTGCACTGGCCGCGAACCAGGAAGTGTCAAAACGCGGGCGCGCGGCGAGGCGGGCGCACTCCCCTGCAGTAGGAGGCGCCCGCCCGCCGCGCGCCCGGCCCAGCGCACCGCGCATGGCACATCCCGTCCACCCAGCCACCGGGACATGCCCGGAGCGGGACATGGAAGGTGAGTATTCGGGGAGGGGGGGGGGAGAGACGAAACAAAAGATAATTGCTCCCTATTATTAAGTGTCATAATACAGATCGATCAAAATCATACAAAATCCAATCAAATGTAAATAGAATACAAGTACCATGTGTGTGGAGCAATATGATGCTCATCACACACATAGTATAGGCTATCGATTCACCCCTTATTGGGCTATCCAGATATCATAATAGGATAAAATAAGAAGGTGATACATAATATACTAAGAATGGCCAATAATGAATCCAAAAAATCAGTATAAAGGAGACAAGTGAGTATAAAAATGACCCCCCGGCAACATCACTCATGACATGTCATATAAAGCATGGTGACAATTGAGATAATATTCATAAGGAGATCTATGCAGACATGGCCAGTCGAAGGTGCCCGCAACCAAGGGCAGACCAGGCTGCATAAAATCTCGCCACAAAAAAGGGGCCCACATCTTGCCGTGTTGGCGCATACATGTGTGCAACCCCATGTGGGGCATCCCATATCAGAGAATGTCCCCCTTCGATATAAACAAGGGGGGCCTGAGGGACAACACCGAAAGATGTGGGGCCCAGATGCCAAAGGGGATCAAAATAGGGGGAAGGATCGCATTATGAATGCCCGTATAATGGGCTGAGCCCACAAAAAATGGGGCCTCAAGGCCACCATACGGGTCAAAGTGAGGGAGGAGGGGAACAAGTTACAGGCATGGATGTACTAATATTGATCAAACAAATTATGGACAGTAGCACCAAAACACCTATTGTGCTATAATTTATTATCCATTATGGTGAAACTCCAACAATAACATCTATTGGTATCGTATAAGCCAGATGGCATACATCTGGGCAAATTGTTATAGTCCATCTAATCTAGTTCGATCCGACATTGACTCAATGGTCATGACTCAAGGGTCATCCCAAAGCTGATCAAATAATGCTGATGTCTTCACCTATTAGCGATGTACTAGATGCAAGGTGACCGATGTAGGGTTATCAGAAGTAGGTCCCTTGGGCAAATCCACTGGTGTAGCACAGTCCAAGTACCCGGTTAGATGGCCACCAAAACACTCAGGGTGAGTATGTCCTGTATCGGGATAATTCCAAATTCTCTAGGTAAATAGCCATAGAGCCAGCCATGGTGTAGAATAATTGTGGTCAATTCTTTATGGTCGTTCCTACTTCTGCTCGATGGTGTATGCATAGGGTGCATCAGGAAAAATCATTATCCTGGTCAACTCCTCGAGAAATTCATCAAGGCCTAAGTCCCGCATCCTGTCCGCAACCCTCATCGTCCAAACCGGCTGTAGGGGACATATCTCTCAAGGATCAAGAGTTCTTAGTAAAAAAATAAGAGATTAAATTAGCAATGTACAACATTACATGAAAAACACAAACATCCCCCAAAAGACAAAGGGATGAGACAATGGCCACCCACAGTTCAGAGTGGTACTTGTATGCCAAAGCTAGTAAAGGGTATATAGTGCCGTAGGCTCAGAACAACAATGACTGTGTACACCAAATATCAATATGATGCAAGGTGACATCAGTAAATATATATGAAAAAAATAATAATAATCAAATAAAAAAGTAAATAGGTAAGTAAATGAAGAAGTACTACATCTAAAGATATACCACCGCTATAGGCATAAAAGGTTTTTGTAAGCAATCCTTTTTTTCATTAAAAAGAGAAGTTTTGGGGGAAAGCAATTTAATGAGCATTGCGTTAGATCAAAAAAGAGAGAGGGCCCACATCGGTTGCTGTTCTATATTTAGTCACGGCCCAAAAAGGGCAGAAATCCAAACTCCTCGTTGATCCCATATGGCGCCTGTGTTCTTAAAGTGTATATCCACCGCGACTCCTGTTGTTCTAATCTCCTTTTTAAATTGCCGCCCCTAATGCCCAGACGGATTTGATCCACAAAGAAGATCTGGATTCCTGACACGTTACTCTGATGGGCATGAAGGAAGTGTGACGCTACGGGGGTTAGTCTCTGCCCATTCTCGTCATCCCGTGCTGCCAATCTAATGGTAGACAAGTGTTTTTGTATTCGTGTCTTGACAGCGTTGGCCGTTTCCCCCACGTAATATTTGGGGCATGGGCACCTAATCACGTACACCACTCCCTGTGATCTACAGTTGAGATGTTTCTTCAACCTGATCTCCCTTTGTGTGTGAAGGTCAGTTATGACATTGGTCTTTTTCACGAATGGGCATATGGAGCAATTCCCACAGGGCCTGCTTTTAGCACCGGGGGCCCATTTTTGAGGCCCCATTTTTTGTGGGCTCAGCCCATTATACGGGCATTCATAATGCGATCCTTCCCCCTATTTTGATCCCCTTTGGCATCTGGGCCCCACATCTTTCGGTGTTGTCCCTCAGGCCCCCCTTGTTTATATCGAAGGGGGACATTCTCTGATATGGGATGCCCCACATGGGGTTGCACACATGTATGCGCCAACACGGCAAGATGTGGGCCCCTTTTTTGTGGCGAGATTTTATGCAGCCTGGTCTGCCCTTGGTTGCGGGCACCTTCGACTGGCCATGTCTGCATAGATCTCCTTATGAATATTATCTCAATTGTCACCATGCTTTATATGACATGTCATGAGTGATGTTGCCGGGGGGTCATTTTTATACTCACTTGTCTCCTTTATACTGATTTTTTGGATTCATTATTGGCCATTCTTAGTATATTATGTATCACCTTCTTATTTTATCCTATTATGATATCTGGATAGCCCAATAAGGGGTGAATCGATAGCCTATACTATGTGTGTGATGAGCATCATATTGCTCCACACACATGGTACTTGTATTCTATTTACATTTGATTGGATTTTGTATGATTTTGATCGATCTGTATTATGACACTTAATAATAGGGAGCAATTATCTTTTGTTTCATCTCTCCCCCCCCCCCCTCCCCGAATACTCACCTTCCATGTCCCGCTCCGGGCATGTCCCGGTGGCTGGGTGGACGGGATGTGCCATGCGCGGTGCGCTGGGCCGGGCGCGCGGCGGGCGCCTCCTACTGCAGGGGAGTGCGCCCGCCTCGCCGCGCGCCCGCGTTTTGACACTTCCTGGTTCGCGGCCAGTGCAGGCGCCGGGTGCGTGGCGTCTGACGTGTTGCCCTTACGGCCATTTTCATTGGCCGGGCGGGGCGCGCGTGCGGGCGGTGACGCGGCGGCGCCGCATTGGCCAGCGTCTTCACACTCGGGGTATTTAAGGAGGGGTGAGGATGGCAGCCGACACACCCTGGCGAAGTGTCTGATTGACACGCAACGCGTCGGTGGCGGCTGCGGCGGGGGATCCTCTGTGACATGGTGATGTAAATTCAGTGTTTGTTATTTGTTTATGGTTGCTGCCGCTGTTACTTGCTAATTGCCACCTATGACTGACGGTCTGGCGGCCGCGCTTGGTTTTGTCTCATGTGTAGCCGGTTCCCGGCTTACACACTCTGCTTATAATTACCATTCACTGTTGTTTTGATTTTCTCTTGCACATTTGCCACACTGCTATTTTGCACATTTCAATGCTGCTATTTTGCACATATTACACGGTTTGTACATATTTATGCATATATATTACATGGTTTTAGTGTTTCTTTCACATATGTTAGTTTTTTTCACATTAGATTAGCACTTTCATTACCATATTCTCTTCATTGTTGCAAATATATATACATATTGCCGGACTGTGGTATATTTTGTATATTCAGCTCTTTGTTTTATATTAACATGGCAGCACCAGCTTTATTATATACTTGGTAGTCACTGTATATTGGATCCCCTTAGTCCGTGTTTTTCATGTTTTTTAAGCTTGTATATGTGTTGATAAGTGTTTTCTTTTATTCATGATATTCTTATTAAAATTATACATATATTTTTCATAATCAGTGTGCGGCCTCTTTGGAAGGTTTTTTCGGGATTCAGTCTAGGATCCCCATTTTTGGTATACCTGGAGTTTTTGTCACACTCTGTTGCCAGACCATTTTGTACTATTTTGCACTCCCCATGTTCAAATGTGATTTTTGAAGGGATTTCCAGGGATTTCCCAGGAAAATGATATATTTTTTTTTTCGGCAGAGTCTGAGCTTTAACATAAAATGTCTTGTTATATATTTTTTGGCGAAATATGTGCAAAAAAATAAAAGAAAATCTATTTTTTACTAATTTGTAGTGTTTTTTTAAATAAAAAATAAAAAAATGTAAGTTTGTCAATAAAATCGTATTGCGTGTGAAATCCCAATTTCTCCCGATCACAGCGGTACCACATATGTATAGGTAGACACCCTTTCCAGCCCAGGAGACTCCCCCAAACTAAAACAGAGCTTTAGGGGATTTTCAGAAAAAATACAACTGTGATGTGCGCTATGCGCACCTTGCAGTTTTTCCAGAAAAACAACCCTTTACATTTGAAATACCCCCCACAAACTATATATTCTCTGGAAGTACACACCTCAAGCTTTCTAGGCGTACCAGGCTTGTTGATGTGGCCACAGTTTTCTGGAAGTAATCCCTCAATGTATTCTTTGGTTGCAAAGAGTTTCCCTAAAAAAAGGATAAAAAAGCAGAATCAAAGCCACATTTTCCTAAAAAAGCTATATACAAACAAGAAAAAACAAGTATAATCTGAAAAAGCAACATCTCCCGAACAGAACAATACCCAACATGCATAGCTACTGTCAAGGGAAGAGTTGCCAAACAACCCAAAGTAAAGCAAGAGCATAACGGTAATTTTTCTTGAAAATTTCAGCTCTGCAGACAAAGTGCGCACCTTGCGATTTTTCAACCAAAACAACCCTTTACATTTGGAATATCCCCCATACACCATATATTTCCTGAAAGTACACATGTTAAGCTTTCTAAGCATACCCAGCTTGTTGTAGTGGGCTCATCTTTCTGGAGTTGATCCCTCAAAGAATTCTTTGGTTACGCAGGGTTTCCCTAAATAATGTATAAAAAAGCTGAATAAAAAACACCTTTTCCTAAAATATAAATATGCAAACAAGAAAAAACAAGCTAAGTCTGAAAGCGCAAGGTCCCCCGAACAGAACAATACCCAACATGCAGAGGTACTATTAACCCTTTTAATTGCCAGCCTACTTGAGATTTTGTCAGCCTCTGTTGACAGGTCATTTTTCCCCATTTTGCGCCATGTTTTGCGACATTTTTGCTGGAATTTTCAGGAAAATGATATATATATATATATTTTGCAGCAGAGTTTAGGCTTTAACATGAAATGTCTTGTTTGTAAATTTTATTTATTATTCATTTTATTTATTATTAAGTTAAAAAAAAAATAAATAAATAAAAAATTTTTTTAGAAAATTGCCTTCTTTATTTGAAATAAAAAATGTATTTTATTAGAGAAAACCATATTGCATGTGAAAGCCCCATTTCTACAGATTAGAACGGTACCACATATTTATCGGTAGCCCCCCGTTCCTGCCTAGGAGACCCACCTAACTGAAACAAGTAATTTTTAACATTTGCAAATAAAATACAACTACCATCCACACTACAAAGGGTTAAATCGAGAAAAAAAAATGACATAGGGTCCCCCCTGCTTAAAAACCCTTAATAATCCCCCCCAAAAATGACATAGGGTTCCCCCTACCCAGCATTACCGACCCGGGCCTGCTATGGGGGCTTGTAGAACAGGGCGCAGGGGCCAGCGTTGGTGGCCCCTGGCCCTGCAGGCTACTAGCCCACATAGCCACTAAGTGGCCCAGGCCCTTCTGCCCCCCCCTGGCCGTTGGGGAGGCAGGTAATGGGGGGCTGGGGGTTAATGGCAAGTCACCCACTAGCTGCAGGTGACTTGCCAGACCCAGAGCCTTGTGAGCTGGTATAAGGGGTCTCATGGACCCCTTAACAGCTCACAAAGGGTTAACTGTGAAAAAAAAACACAACACAAGTAATAAAAGTATTTTATTAAAAAAAAAAAATTTTTTTTACTGTACTTACCTCCGATTGTAAGCTCTTGTCCCTCGCCGCTCTGATAACAGATGTCGGTGATCGGCATCCAGAGAAGGGGGAGGCAGGAGATCAGAGGATCTCCTGCCACCTCCTTCCCCGGCACCGATCACCGGCATCTGAGAAGCTGAGAGAGCTGAAGCCGGAGATCGGGCCCGGGATGACGTCATTAGCCCCCCCCCCAAGGGGGCGGGGCTTAGCGGCAAAATGGCGGCCGCCATCGAGGAGGAGAGAGGAGAGAGCCTCCCGGGCTCTCTCCTGAAGATCGGTAAGTCCTGGGGGGGATCGGAGGCCCCCCAGCTGAAGAGGAGGGACAGCGGGAGCCAGCGCACACGGAGGTACGTGAATGTCATTTATTTTTTTTTTACAGTTAGCAGCTGCTATTCCGGGGGCTCTCCTGGAGATCCCCCATGGGGGATCGTATGGCACCAAATTAAAGAGTCCTCTGTTTTTAACCAAGTTTAGAGACAGATTATAGGCTGGCCTGCAAGCTGACAGGGTTGAGTGCTGTGGCTCCTTTAAGACTTGTGTGTACTAATTGCCCTGCTAACGTGCACCTCCCAGGTTAGTTATAAAATGGTCTGAGCGGCTGCCACCCCCCCTTTGTTTCTACCAAATTAAAGAGGAGACCCGGCCGGATCCAACGAGGGATCAGGTAAGTATTTTTTTTTTGCCCGCTAGCAGGGGTAAATGCCAGGCACGTAAATTTTACGTGGCTGGCACTTAAGTGACGGAGAGGCAACCACGTAAATTTTACGTGGCTGGCATTTAAAGGGTTAAAAATCATCCTACCTGCATCTACTGCATTTTATAAGCCTTTAAACAAGCGACTAAAAACTTTAAGTAAGTGACTAAAAACTTAAAATATATTAATTTTAGATGCTACAGAATATTTTTTTAAATATTTGGGCTTTTCATTAAATGATGCTGAAGGTCCAGTTTAAGGTGAAAAAAATAGAAATGTTCTATTTACATCTGGTGCTGGATCACCCCCAAAGTATACAATGATACTGAATGGCAGTTTTATCTCGAAATCAAGTAGCACACCCTTCCCACCTGGAGGTAAAATTGTGCAACTTTTTTGGAGGGAAAGCTGCCATTCACTTCCATTGCATACTTTGGAGGCAATTCAGCTCTATGTATAAATAGAACACTTCTATTTTTTTTGTTTTACCCTAAAGTGAGCTTTTTCACCTGGTACTGAATCAACCCCCTTTCTCCATAAGTTCACCTCAATATTATATCACAAGAAGGGTAATAACGTGTTGTATTTTATATGACTAAAGCTTTTTCCAGAGGAAGGATTGTGCACTCTAATGTCAGGGATATTTTACCTCTATCAAATCTCAACCTTTACTCACTAATTCATTAAAAAAAGTTGATTGAGAGTTAGCTATGGTACACAAGTAATTTCTCAAACATAAGGCATCCAAGTATACAATATACCATTCCAAAATCATCATAAAAATCTTCCATTTTTAATTTTTATGAAAGTTGCTTGGTTTCGCCAGTCCATAGCCAACTTCTTTAGAACTATATACACCTCGTCAAAAGACAAGTTTTAATAATTTCCTCTCAGTCTCAAGATTTTATTTATGCACAGGCACCTTTTTCTCGCCCTGAGACGTGTTTATATAGCCCCACTTGTGTCTGCAGGTGGAATAGCTGCCCTTTACTCTGCTTGTCTATCACTATTGTGCTTTTGAACTTGTACAAGCATAGACAGCAAAGAAGAACTCAGTTCTTATGCTGATAAATGGGTGATAAGGAGACACAAATACATTGGTATGCAGAAACATGGAATTTAGGAGAAAGGAAATCACCCCACTACCCAAATCTGAGAGAGCATACTACCAGTAATCAACTGTCTGGCAGGTAGGATATTTGCCATTCATATAACACCCCGCCTTTTTTGTCCCTTTAAAGAAACCCAGCTGATGACTGGCATTGCACAAAGGACCCCTGCTCTTCTTTGCAGCTGCTCAGCCACAAAATTCAGTTCCTGTAGGAATATTAGTACACAGATCATAATTGGGAAACAAATAGGGGTTTATTCATCGAGGGATAGCGGCAGGTAGTGCCTCGTAGCGGCAGGCAGCGTCTGATGAACGCCGGGCGCTGTATGCAATACCACATTTATGAAGGCGATTCTGGTGAGCGACTCTAACTGCGCTCAGTGTATAGCACCGAAGCTCTAGCTTCAGGAGCGCCAGGTATTACCTGTCGCTACCTGTCGCTCCCCCATTCATTTCAATAGACGTTCCTTTTCTTCTGTTTAAACAGGATTTTTTTTTTATTTTTTACTCTCAAATAATTGTGTGACCCCTCCTGCCCTAGAAAGAGTAATTTTTGAAAACTTTTTTGATTTTTTATATTTTTATGCAGAATTGTCATTACAGGTCTGGCACTAAAGTGTTAATCTCACAATGTTACACCAATGGCGCTAGTAATGAATCAGCCTGTCAGTGAAGGAAGGAGTCGGACAGTGTTTGAAATATCATTATTTTTTTTTTTTTTTATGTTTTTAAAGTTGGTATTTTCAGTCTATTGTTCTGCCCTAATGTGGCATTAGACAGAAGTGTCATAGAAATGCATTATAGATATTGCTTAGCTTCATTCGGTTCATTTGGGGATCTTGACAACTCTGTAACCATTCAAACATGGGGAGGCCGATTCATTAATAGCGGCAGGTAGCGACCGTTGAGCAACTGTAGCGGCATTTTCAGAGCGCCCGCTAGTAGTCGCTGTGCTTGGCCATTGTTCGGTAGTTGATAGCGACTCAGTCGGTTTGGTAATGTTGAATATTGGGGGAGGAGTCGCTATTTGACAGGTTCCGCGCTGTATGGGAGCGCATGATAGCGACTGGCCATAGCGGCCGGCTCCCACCATATTCATTAAAAAATCACGCTCATAACCGGACAGCAACCGGACGGCAAGGCTATGTCCAAGCGGCGGAGGACTAGGGGAGCAGCGAGATCTTCCCAGAGGACCCCCATCTCCACTTATTTTGAGGCTATCCCGCCCGAGAGCCCCAGGCCGCCGCTGCCTGCAATGGCGGCGACCCACGTGAGTCCGGATGGGGAAGGAGGACCCCTTAATCCTTCGGCGGCTGAGCCGCCCGACATACCTGGGCGACAGAGACCAGATCCGGGGCCCCCTCGGATGCTAGAGAGGGAATTGGTCCCGCCGCGGGACGCTGCGGGAGCCGGAGAAACACGAGGCAACATGGCGCCGCCTTCCCCGCAGCCGGCGGGGACGGGCGCAGCTCCAGTGTGTGGCCGCCGACGCTCTGATGACGGGAGCTGTGGGCCACGGACCTCTCGGCCCGGGACGACGGGCGAGACTGTGAACGGCGCAGTTCCTGCTGAGGAGCTGGCTTCCTCAACATCTACCTCTGCCCTCCTGATGAGTCTGAATGGAGGTGAGGAGAGAGGGAGGGGTGGCAGGGGCCAACACGCTATTATCACAGTGGCACAGGTGCACTGCACTGAGAGGGGGAAGCAGCCAGCAGAGCCACCTAGCACTCCGGAAGCGGAGTCTGCTCATGAAGGGCTCACAACCATGCTCACCTTGCCACCTGCCCAGCCCCAGTCGCCTGCTCTGTCCCTGGAATGGGATCCAATCGCTTCTGCCTCAGAGCCCCATGAAGAATGCAGCCCTAATGTTCCAATGGCGGCATGGGGGAGTGGAGCAGCTTTCTCGCCAGGTCCTTGCAGCCCGATCCCGGTGAGCCGCTCATGGGAGTCCAGACCCCCCACACCCGATCTCCCAGCGGTCTGTCAGCATGTGGATTCCCCAGAAGCTCTATCGCCTAGGGCCCTGCTTGCCGTCGTTATGGAATCGGTCAGATGTAATGTAGCGGATGCCATTAAATCACTGCCTTCAAGAGCAGACTTTGAGTCTTACATTTCAAGAATGGAGGGGACTTTTCGCCGTGAGATAGCATCCATGCAGAACACCATGGCGGACCTATCCGACAAAGTGGATACCAACACGGCCGCACAGTCAGATATTCAGGCCAGGGTTGCCGCTCTTGAGCAGGATCGGGATGCCACACGCAGAATGCTCTCCACCTTGCAGGTCCAACAGGATGACCTGGAAAATAGAAACCGCCGCAACAATATCCGACTGCGGGGCATCCCGGAGTCGGTCCCCCCCGCGGAGCTGAATGCAACGGCGTGTACCCTGTTCAACACCCTACTGGGTCGCCCTTCGGGGGAGACCATTGAAATTGACCGGATCCATCGTGCCCTGGGCCCTGCGGGAGGTGACCCCAGTAGACCGAGAGATGTCATCTGTAGAGTGCATTTTTTTCAGATCAAAGAAGCAATTATGCGAGCTGCCTGGAACAAGGGCCCTATTGATCTCAATGGCGCACGTGTCATCTTACTGCAGGACTTGTCTCGCAGAACCCTGCACATGCGACGATTGATGAGGCCTCTTCTAGATCTTGTACAGCGCCAAGGAGCAACGTACCGCTGGGGTCACCCGTTCCAGCTCCTAGTGCAGAAAGACCAGCAAACATTTGCTCTGAGATCACCGGAACAACTGGCGGGTCTTTTTGAATTCTTGGGATCCGCACCCATACCAGTTCCGGCTTCCGCGGCGCCCAAGGAGACGGGACCGAGACAGGAGAGGTCCGGCTCGCCGGCCCGGCCCGGAGCGCGAAGGCGACCCCTGCCTTATGGACGGTAGATAGGAGGTAACGAGATTTAATTGCCTGCTGATTTTAGAGCGTTGCTTAGTTGCCGTTTACACTGGTCTGGCTCTTAAGTTCATATTTTCTGCCTGTTGTTTATGGTTTATGCATGTATTGAAGTTGGTTTTTGATATGCCTGGTGTATGGTGTTCTCTCCCTACAGGTGCTGGGAGTCCACTGCCCCCGTCGGGTGGTTGGCGGGCTGGCCCCGGGGGTGCCGGCGGCGGGGAACTTCCTCGCTGGCCGGCATCGCCGGGTGTCGGCCAGTTGACCATGGCCTTGGATCTAGTCGGGGGCCCCGATCTGGGGGGAGTCCCCCTCCCGGGTGGTGTCCCGGGGATTCTTCATTGGCCCTGTCAGCCGGGTTTGGAGTAGCGGTCTTTGGGTGTGGTGGCGTGGCCCTCTCTTCCTGTGGGGTGGCCCCCTCTTCCCTTGGCCCTGCTCTCCGCCTGACCCTTACTGTGGAGGGCTCGCGGTGTGGGGCGTCCCCCCTGGTCGGCACCGTGGTCCAGTTCGCGGACTGATTTGGTCCGTGGGTGGGGCGCGGTGGGGGCCTGGGGGTTGTCCGGCCTGCGTAGCTGTTGGGTCCCACCCTTGGGCGGGGATCGTACTGTCCTGGGGAGTGATGGGTCGGCGGTCTGGCTGGCCAGGGTCACCCTGTCCGCTCCGTAGTGCTGTATGGTCCTCCGGACCGGAGTATTTTCCTGGGGGGGTGGGGATGACCCGTGGGACTGGGGCCCTTGCCACCAAGGATGTCTTTGCAGACGTTCATTTCCTGTGGTCAACCCCCCCTCCCGCTTGGAACACGGGGTAAATTATGAGCATTCTGCTTTGGCTCTGGGGTGGGCCTCGGGGCGGGGGGGAGACGCCTGCTCCGAACTGACGGTCACTTCGGCATGCATGTGAGAGGGAACCACCAGTTTAACCTAACAATAGGAATGTCTTATTTACTGAGCCTATTTACTGTTATTATTGCTGTTTTATATGATGTTTTGGTTGCTGTCTATCTGTTAATGTGTTATGAGGGGGGGGGGGAGCCGAGATGGAAGAGTAGAGTCCGTCAGTTATAACAACCCGCCGGGTTCTGGTTCCTCTTCGCCTGGTACCCACTTCCCCCAGGGGCCCGTGTGTTTTCCTGAGGGAAGCTGCCGGAGACTTCCCTGGGACCTGCGTGGCCAGACTTCCCTATATTAGGGAAGTCATTACTAACGTACCTACCAGCCTAAGGATTTCCTGGGCTTTCTCCGGACTTGGAAAAGTTTCCCCTTTCTTTTCTCTTTCCTATCTCTCATTCTTTACTTCCTATTTCCTACAACTTCCCCTTCTATTGCTGCGCTAAGCCGCGGTCTGCTCTGCCTGAGGCGCCGGGCTCCTGGTGATGTCGGTGGGTGGGGGGCGGGGGCCCTTCTGGCCAACAGGGGACACTCTTGAAGGCTGTGTCCTGGAATTGCAGGGGCCTCAATATCCCCGAGAAGAGATCAGCGATGGTCTCAGATCTTAGAAGGATGAAGGCCAAGATTGTGTTCCTGCAAGAGACGCACTTCCGGGGGGACGCTTGTCCCAGGATGTCTCCCAGGTTCTTTCCCCATTTTTATGCCAGCTCCTCTCCGATCTCTAAATCCAAAGGAGTAGCTATATTATTAGCCAAGGATGTCCCCTTCCAGAAATCAGCCATCTCTGCTGATAGTGAGGGCAGATATATAATGATTAAGGGAACAATATCTGGAGAGCTGTATACCATGGCCTCCGTTTACGTTCCCAACAATGGCCAGGTAGATTTCCTTTTGAAATTCCTGTCGGAACTGTCAGATTTCCAGGAGGGAAGGGTCCTCCTGGGAGGAGACCTAAACATTACTCTGGAACCATGTCTCGATTCATCGACCGGCAAGTCGTCTGTACCGTATGAAGGATTACGTAAGGTGAAACAGTTACTGCATAAACTACAACTATGTGATCCTTGGAGAATTTTCAACCCCAAGGGTAGGGACTATTCGCATTTCTCGACAGTCCATGCGACTTACGCAAGGCTTGACTACATATTAGTATCTCATAGCCTCCTACCCAGAGTGACGAATCCTGCCTTAGGTTCGGCTTCCTTATCGGACCATAGCCCTGTATGGTTACTTCTGACCTCGATGGAAAAAAGTAACAGAGAGTGGTCCTGGCGTTTAAATGAAAGTCTATTGAAAGACCCGGTCACGGAACAGGCTGTTCAGACTGCCCTTTCTGATTATTTTATGCTGAACTGCTCGGAGGAGGTATCACCAATGACCGTATGGCAGGCACACAAGGCAGTGATAAGAGGTGTTCGCATCCAGCACGCCTCTAGATTGAAGAAAGCACATACTCTGAATAGGGACCGCCTTCTCTCGCAAATTCAAATCCTGGAGAGGAGGCATAAGGAATCCCAGGCGCGAGCCACACTTCAGGAGTTAACCTCCTGCAGGGAACAACTGAATTCCCTACTACTGAAAAAGGCGGCTTTTGCCATCAAGAAATGTAAAAGATTCTATTATGAATGGGGAAAGAAGAGTGGCTCACTCCTTGCCAGAGCCCTGAGGAAGCAGCAGTCGCTCAACTTCATTGAAGCAATAATGGATGCTAAGCAACAGAAACATTACAAAACAGAGGAAATCGCCAAAGTGTTCCAAGAATACTATCACGCATTGTATAACCTGAGACCGCAGGGGGAAGGGAGCTCCCCAAGGGACCTGTCTCGAATGCGACAATATATAGCAGCGTCCGGTATGCCAAAACTGGAGGATGAAACTATTAGCTTGCTAGAGGAACCAATATCGGGGGCTGAATTGCATCAAGTCATAAAAGCATCCCCGAACGGCCGATCGCCTGGTCCAGATGGCTTTACTATCGCCTATTACAAGAAATTTGAGAACACTTTGAATAAACATTTTCTCGAAGCGTTTAATGCGACCGCAGGGGATGAGGGGCCGGGGTTGCTCCCCGCGGCAGCTCTGGAGGCCCACGTCACTGTAATACACAAGGCCGGAAAAGATCCCCTGAGTTGCAAGAGCTACCGCCTAATCTCGCTCCTGAATGTAGACCTTAAATTGTTCACCAAAATCCTAACGAACCGTCTAGCGCCATACCTACCCAACTTGATTGACGGAGATCAGTGTGGATTCATCCCTGGCAGAGAAGCTAGGGATAATACCATTAGGACACTGAACCTGATCCACAGGTCCCGACTGGATAACTCCCCGATGATGCTACTATCCACTGAAAAAGCGTTCGATCGGGTGGATTGGAATTTCGCGTTCGAGGTGCTAAAACATATCGGTCTTCAGGGCAGGGCGCTTAATTACATCCTGAGTATATATTCTACCCCCCAGGCTAGGGTAAAGGTCAACGGCCATCTCTCTCCGCCTTTCCGGATAGCTAACGGAACCAGACAGGGGTGTCCCTTGTCACCTCTTATTTTCGCCCTGGTCGTGGAACCCTTCTTGTGACATGTTAGAAATAACGCGGACCTTTAGGGCATCCAGGTTAGCGGAATTGAACATAAGATTTCTGCCTACGCGGATGATCTTCTGTTTTTTATTACCAACCCAACGATCGGGCTCCCGGTGCTTATGAAGGAATTTGCAGCCTTTGGGAGTCTTTCCAACTTTAAAATCAATTTCGGTAAATCCGAGGCCCTCAACGTGGGATTGTCAGAGGCTGTGCTGTCACCACTTAGATCCTCCTTCCCCTTCAAGTGGACCCCATCTATGTTGTCTTACTTGGGCACTAAAATTCCGAGTACCATCGGTGACATCGATGTAACTTTGTTCCACTGCTTAACAGAGTCAAGTCCGACCTTCTAGGCTGGGGCGCCCTCACTCTCACATGGTTAGGACGAATGAGCGCTATAGAAACATAGAAGGTTGACGGCAGAAGGAGACCATACGGTCCATCTAGTCTGCCCTTATGTGTATACTGTATGTACTCTTTATCTTAGGATAGATGTGTGCTTATCCCAGGCATGTTTAAATTCAGTGACTGTTGATTTTTCAACTACATCTGCTGGAAGTTTGTTCCAAGCATCTACTACTCTTTCTGTAAAATAATATTTTCTAACATTGCTCCTGATCTTCCCTCCGACTAGCTTCAGGTTGTGCCCCCTTGTTCTATCATTAAGCTTCTTCTTAAAAACACTTCCCTCCTGAACCTTATTCAATCCTTTCACATATTTAAAGATCTCAATCATGTCCCCCCCTCTTCCTTCTTTCCTCCAGACTGTACAAATTAAGTTCTTTAAGTCTCTCCTGATAAGTTTTAAGGTTAAGTCCTTCCACCATTTTCGTTGCCCGCCTTTGGACACGTTCTATTTGAATAATGTCTTTTTGCAGGTAAGGTCTCCAGAACTGCACACAGTATTCTAGCTGTGGACTTACCAGGGCTCTATACAGCGGCATCACAACCTCCCTCTTCCTACTGGTGATGCCTCGAGCTATGCAGCTGAGCATCCTGCTTGCTTTTCCCACTGCCTGGCTACGCTGTCCACTCATCTTGCAGCTATCAGTAATCAGTACCCCTAAATCTCTCTCCTCCGAGGTCCTGGCTAACACAGTGCTGCCCATACGGTACTCAGAGCAGGGATTCCTTCTACCCAAGTGCATGATTTTACATTTAGAGACATTAAACTCTAGTTTCCACAGTTGCAGACACCTCCAGGAATATCCACCCTATTACTAACCTTTGTATCATCAGCAAACAGACAAACTTTTCCTACCAAGCCTTCTCCTATGTCACTTACAAATATATTAAAAAGAATGGGGCCCAGGACAGAGCCCTGCGGCACACCGGAGAGGGCTATAAAGATGACCATCCTGCCTAGAATTCTGTATCTATTCCAGACCCTACCATGCCACATACCTGCGAGCTACTTCAGGAATCTGAACACAATTTTCATACACTTTATCTGGGCGTCTAGGAAACCGAGAATCAGCTTCTCACTATTGCAGCGGCCTAAAACTAGAGGGTGATTAGCAGTACCAAATTTACGGAAATATTGGCAAGCGGCTCACCTGCAGAGGGTGGTCGATTGGATGAGGAATGGAGACACCAAGAAATGGGTTGAAGTAGAGACCGGATCCATGGGAACCCCGTTGAAGGAGATTCCGTGGTCATCAGTGACTTCTAGCAAATGGGATGGCCCTAACCCGATGATTAAAGCCACCCTCGACGTGTGGGATGGAGTTAGAGAGGGAGCGGATATCTCGCCTTGGCCGTCTCCTTTGCTCCTGGTGGTGGGCAACCCTGAATTCCCTCTTTGCCGGGGGTCTCGGGTGGTGGGGCGTTGGGGGGGGTATGGGCTTGATCAGGGCGATGGATCTCCTGAAGGGCCGAGATTGGTGCGACATCGAGGACTTAAGAACTAGATGGAACAGTCCTCAACTGGACCCTTAGTACTTTCTCCTTTCTCAACATTTTCTTCAGAAAGTGGCGCCCAAACACTCGCTAGGGCGGAACCTTACGCCCTTTGAGACACTGGCCACGTGTGGAGACCCCCCGAGAGGGGTAATCTCCCAGATATATCAATTTTTAGAGGAGGACCGGGATGTAGTTCCTGCTTTCTGTGCGGAGTGGGAAAGAGATTTAGGTAGGAAGTTCACGGAAGAGGACTGGAAGAAAATTTTCTCCCTAGCCTATGGGTCGTCGATGTCTGCACAAACCCAAGAAACTAACTACAAATAGATATCCAGATGGTATTATACCCCGAAGCGGATGGCATCCATCTTCCCAGGTTCCTCGCCCGTCTGCTGGAGATGTGAATCAGAAGAAGGGTCACTGTTCCACATTTTGCGGTCTTGCCCCAAACTTATGACATTCTGGACAAAAATCGCGGGAATTATGTCTACGGTTACAGGCTCACAGGTCCCGTGCTGCCCGGCTCTAATGCTCTTGCACCATTCTGGACGTAGTGTTCATAGTTATAAGAAATCGGTTCTGAGACACCTAATTAATGCCGCCAGAGCTCTGATTCCCAGACTATGGAAGTCCAAGATTGTCCCAACGGAGCTTGACTGCATTAGGGAAGTGAATAGAATAATGGAGATGAAGGAGCTGACAGCTGCGGTCCAGGATAGAGAGGAGGAGACCAGGATTTTGTGGACTTCCTGGTACATGTTCCAGGCCTCAGCGATGTAGGGACTGACCCCTTCCCTCCCTCTTCCAATTTGGTCCCTAGACGGGCCTGGGAGAGGTGAGGGGGACAGTTTGGGATGCTGCTATGGGGGGCTGCCCCCTCGCCTGCCCCCCCCCCCCCCTTTTTGCTGGGTGTGTGGTCGCTGGTCCTGGCGCCTCTTGCCCCCACCCCACCCCGCTACCCTCCCCCCATTCTCCCACTTCCCCTTCTCCTTATCTCTCCCTGTTCTCTTCTGGTATTTCTCCCTGTTGACCTGTGGCTCCCTTCCTTCTCTACACTCTAATCCCATATACTCCCCGTTTTCTTTTCACTTCTCCTTTCTTGTCTACAATATCTGAAGGTTTGACCCAGGTTGGAGGGCGCTCCCGACTGGCCTCTATTTCATTAAGGAACTCAAATTTGACTCTGAACTTCTACTAGTCAACAGGAAGAGAGTACAAGTAGGGCGCCGTGGATGCCCGGACCGGGCTCTGAGGCGGGTGCCACAGACATTGAAAAGGCGAATAGAAACCAAAGCCCGTATGAGGGGGGTCCGGACGGGGTGGGGCGGTCTCGCCCTCAAACCCCAGCCCGGGCCTAATTGCTGATGATGTTATAGATTCGTGTTCACTCGAATTTACAGTAGAAGTGTATTACAGAAACTGATGGAGGCCTTCGGGCCTGGAATGCGACCCGGCCTGCGTGCTGGACCTAATTTCCTTCTGGACTGCTTTATTTCTGATTTTTCTCTTGTAATGTCTTTTATTGAAAAACTTAAATAAAGAATTAAAAAAAAAAAAAAAAAAATTACGCTCAAAAAAATCTTGCTCTGTAAAATGCATGTTTAAACCCCAGAGCGCTGGCGGCGATGGGTTAAAAGTAGTTTTTTAACCCCCAAACCCCCAAACAACCATATTTTTGGAAACCAAAAAAAACAAGTTTTTAAAATAATTTAGTAATATGAATACATTAATATCAGACCTGTAATATCAATTCTGTACAATTTTTTTTTTCCCCTTAAAAAATGATCTAAAATGGCAGAAGTGGTCACATAATTTTTCACATTAAAAAAAATAAATAAATAAATAATAACACTTAATTATTAATATTTAAAGATTGTTCCATTGAAATGCATTGGAGAGCGCCAGGTAGCGAGAGGTCATACCTGTCGCTGTTCAAGGTCGGACGCTGGCGCTGTGGGCTGAGGCTGGAATAATGATGGCTATCTGGCGCTAGCTCAGTCGCTAAGCAGGATTGGCTTCATAAATGTGTGATTGTGGTGTGGATCCGGCGTTCTCGTGGCGGGACCTGTCATTACCGGCCGCTCACCAGTCGCTACCTGTCGCTATTCCTTCATAAATAAGGACCTAAGTATTAAGAGACAGAACATTTTTCATTCTTTTCCTTTAAAGTCCTTTGAAATTGTTGACAGGTTTTTTTTATGCGCAAGCATGACAGTTGAATGTTTTCTGCACTTAATTGGAGGTTGGATGCAACTCACAGACTGAAAATTCTCATCCTAATAAAGCAGGATTTGTCCTTGATCAAAGTTACCACCATCCTTCTCATACTATCACAGCATTCCAGGAAACGTCCTTGCTGCATCATTACAGCACATGGATAATGAAGCATGGGGTCAGCAACACTGATGTAGTGGAAACCGGAGCCCAGCCCGGGCATTTCTCATCACCTAAAACCAAGGGCAGTCCCAGGTCTCAGTGGACACACTGCTTTGGGGCTAGTTGGGCTGCTACTTTTAACATTCAATCCCTGGCCCCTTAGTCTCCCTCTCAGCCCCCTGTTCCCAGTCCCACCATACCAACAAGCCAAGGAACTCCATCCCCCAATGCTATAGCCCCGGCACCATGGTTTGGGGGGCCACAGTAGGGACTTCTCGGGCTGGCCAGGGGCTGGTAAAATCCAGGGCTGATGTTTGACTACATTCTGCCGTTGTCTACAACCACTTTTGGTTGTTACAATCCAAAATGGAGGCAAGGATTTCCTCCTCCCCGACTACTTTTCCATTGGTGGTTATACCTTTTATTGTAAATCTGATTGCACACACACACACACACACGCACACACACACTCCTGATGAACTGCAACAAGCTTAGTGGTCTCCTTTGGGTACAAATCCAAATAGGCAGAAGCCATAAACAGAGACTGAATTCTCACGGTATGGTAAGATGAATTTAAACAGCTACAGAAATGTATCACAGTGCCTACAATTCTCACCCTCAGAATAAGGGGAGGCCCACCCCACTGCAATGCCACTATCATTCTGTGGCTCCATGAGACCTTCAGTGAGACTCCTCTCCAGTATTCGGAGATCTTTACACAGAAGCTTTCTCCTCTTCAGGTACCTGGCCTAGCTACTCTTGTCAACCGCTTGCCTTTTTCTTTATTTTCTAATGACATTAACCCCTGACCAGCTGCCGGAGTGTGATAAGTGTTTCCAATATTCACCTGTTCAGTACCAGGGGACTGCTGGGGGGTTTCTGTCACCCACCCTCTTGCTCCAGGGGTATATGAAGTTTTTTTGCCCCCCCCCCCCCCCGCTTTGTCTCTCTGGTTATCCACCCTTTCCCCAAGGGTTCTTACCCAGATGTGACCAGCTGCTTAAGCTGAGGGACTAAAGGTGAATACCTCTTGGGGAAAAGGGCCAAAGACAAAGTGCAAACAGCAGTCCCGCTACAGGAAATATCCTTGACCACAGTTCCAGGTCACTGCACAGGCCAACAGCACATCTAGCTTGCCATAACTCCACAGACTAATCAACTGTGACTTTTCCAGACCCCTACTTATATATACCCCGAGATGAGTGAAATCTTGCATGTTCTCATCCCCAGGCATGAACACCTGCTGGGACATGACTATATCCCCTTTCCTGCCCACAAGCAAGTGGGCATGATAAAGAGAACAACAACCTGGTACCTGTCCTGTGAGACAATTTTATTGTGTTTTACACATACAGTCCTCAAGAAGGAGACCATAAAGTGTGTACTATGACCCCATTACTGATCACACCCCCCTCAAGGCTCAGTCATGTAAGCACAAATAAACTTGGCTTCAGTGGTGAACCTCAAGCTGCAGATGATCATTGTGACAATCTTACTGCTGTGATTGGGTGACAGGTCTGTCACTTGTGATCTGCAACTGTCCGGAAAAGGAGAAGCCAAACTGAAGTCCGGAGATCCAGACGGGGGAGTTACATAAATTCAGGATCCACTTTTATTTGTTGAAAAGGAGAAACAAAATGAAATGACAACATGAAAACAAAGCAGTAAACATTTTTGACTATGAAAATAACATATTTGCATTTAAGAATCGTATTTTCCTATTTTAATTATGCTCTGTTTTAATTGGATGCTCAGCCTCATTCATGCTTGGCTGCATTGTTCCCAATTATTTAAACTACAATACCCAATCCAAACATAGTGATAAATAATTACTACGTGACCAGGAAAGGATCAGTGTTATTGTGAAAGATTCATCTAAAACGTAGTCCAGGAAATCTTTCATTGAAACCTTTGCAATTAAAAAGCTATTATGCAATCACATCACAGTTCAATTAGCAACACCAATAAGAGATTAATAGAGGAACAGATTGCTATTAACACACCGAGTCTTAAAATAAAAGAGGCTTCCCTGGGGCAGAACTAGTAATATTGGAATCAGTTTGGCAGTTGAATTTTTTGGGATGGGTGAAGCCTAACTTTCTATGTGGAAATGTTTTGTTTGCAGAGGTTCATACAGAATGTTTAATGTTTGTACTCAGCCTTCCATCACACCCTTAGCTTATAGGTTTAAAGTAAAGACTAAAACCCCAAAAGGCAATTCAATCTATTTTGCTCCCCCACCCCAGGTACATTACCGCTTGGATGTTTTCTGCCCTCAACGCTGCTTGATATTCCTGTTATAGTGATTTTACCTTTTGCTTTTTCCAGGTATGTCATTTTTATACCTACTCTAACAGCTTGTTTTAAACTAGCTTTTCCAGGTATGCCATTTGTATACCTAACAGCTTGTTCTAAACTAGCTGTTTAAGCTCTCCTCCTCGCAATCTTGTGGTGGGGAACAATTACGTCATATTGAAAATAGTGCTAGAAGAATTTTAAGCGCCAAAAGAAAATTTAATTTTCCTTAAATTTTCCCCCAATTTTTCCTTTGAAGCCAAAAAAGTGTATGGCTATTCATGTCCAATTCATTACCAAGACAATAAGAGAAGTTAATACATGTTTTTTTTAACTGCCCATAGGACGTGGCAGATCTGCTTTAAGCAGTAACATACCCAGTGACTAGATCAAATAGGCGCAGGATTTATTATGTGGACATGCAAGAGTTCTGATGTGTACATCAGGCCAGGCACATCTGCATGCTTAACAGGCTTGTCTGAGCTGGGGCATCATAATCTTCTAAAGAAGCGTCAAAAACTACTATTGTGAGCAAAAACAAGTGTTACAAAGTTATAAACACATTACATAAGCACAATTCAGCCTAAAGGGGCTAATATACTTCTAAAATTGCATCAAAATAAGTGATCACTTTACCAACCCCAGTACAGGAAGGAATGGTAATATTGTATCTGTGAAGTGCGTTTTAGGTATTCTTTATATTAAATAGGGGAGAACAAGTAAAATGTTGTTAAAGTGGACCAACACCCAGGATTTTGACTATCCTGGGTCTTGGTCCACTTCGGTGGGGCACCCCCGATCGGGGTGCCCCGCTGTGTGAAACCCCCCCGAACTCACCTCTCCCCGCGCCGACGGACAAGCTGCGGACAAGCGGCTCCTCCGCCGCCGCCTCCCGCACGTCCCTCTTGGGCGCGCGCACATCTAGAGGGGCGCGAGGGAGGTAAGGAGTTTGGGGTGTTTGAGGGGGTTTCACCCCGCGGGACATCCCGATCTCGGATGTCCCGCGGGGAGGGAGGTGATCGGCCCGGGAATCTTATAGATTCCCGGGCCGATCACCGGTGGGTGTTGGTCCACTTTAAGTTGTTAAGTCATGAAACCTTCAGAGACATCCTGCTCCCAGACTTCTCCAGCATCTCAAAGAGAGTTCATAGTGCCAGAGGCCTGTTTGTGTACAGGGAAGCACTAATAAGCATAGTAAAAGTATGACCTTGGTCTGAACAGGACCACAATGGAATGGCTGACCAGCTTGTATTACAATAGGGCCATTATTTATCAAAAACAATATGCCAGAATTTGCCACATTGGTGCAAATCAGAGTGGTGCAAAATACAATTTATATATTTTTTGCATGTTGCTGCAACGCTAATGTTTTAGTAAATGTGTTTCTTGCAATGCGCCAGGTTAAAAAGAAAATTCAAAATTATATTTTTTATCATTCTGATTTTCACCAGTGTGGTGTATTCTGGCAGAAAGTGATAAATCAGGACCTAATTTTTTAACTAAGAGGCTGATTCACTACTAACGCCAGGTATCGGCAGATGAGCATCTGTATATATATATATATATATATATATGCATCTTAGAGCGTCCGCTAGTAGACGCTGGCAGCGCTATCGGGCGCTGTAACAGAGTGCCTCAGTCGCTGTAGTAACCTGGCCGGCATTGATGAATGTGATGTATGTTGGGCGCTCTAACACCAGTACAGTGCTGCAGCAAGCGAAAGGTAGCACCAGCTCAGTGCGGCCAACTCTAGGCGCTCCACACCATACTTGTCAAAAAAGGACAAAAAGGCGCTCAAAATCTGGTCACTATAGCATAGAGCACCAGACGCTGTGTGATTAAAGTCTGTTTCTGAACACATATCCACCAGTAACAAAGCGAAAACACATGGAATGACATTGTTTTAATACTGTGACATTAACACTTTAATGACAATTCTGCATAAAAATATAAAAAGTCAAAAAAGTTTCTAAAAGTGTTTGTTTGCAGCCAGAAAGGGTCACACAATGATTGAAGCAAAAAAAAAAAAAAAGTCAAACACGCTGTTTTGTAAACACAAAAAATGAACGTCCATTGAAATGAATGGGAGAGCGACAGTGAGCGAAAGTAATACCTAGAGCGCCGGCACTATACCCTGAGCCATCTGTAATAATACATCGGACGCTACCTGCCGCTGTTAGATTCGCTCGCCAGATTTGCTTTCATAAATGTGGTTTTGCGTACAGCACCCGGCGTTCACCAGGCGCTGCCTGCCGCTACGAGGCACTACCTGGTGATATCCCTTCTTAAATAACCCCCTAAGTTTGTGAGTGTGCAGAAGGTTACATGGCGGACTGGCCATAAGGAGACCTGGGACCATGCCCGGTGGGCCACATTGCTTTGGGGCCAGTAGGTCTGCTGCTTTTAACACCCTGATTCAATCTCTGACCCCTTAGTCTCCCTCTAATCCCCCTGTATCCAGACCCAATTTACTCACAAGCCAGGCAAGCCTAGCCCCTAATGCTAAAGCCCCGACATTATGGTTGGGGGGGGGGGCTCAGCAAGAATGTCTGGGGCCGGCCAGGGGCTGGTAAAACCCAAGGCAGATTTTTGGCCTCAGTCCGCCACTGCCATTAGGTCAGTGACCAGAAGCCTCTAATCACCCCATTGGCCTCCCCTCAATTGGCTTAGCTGAATCGCAGCACTGTGTCCAAGTCCCAAGTGTCTGTGTCTTTTCCCTGTGTGACGTTCTCTTCCTTCACCCAGTTTTCATGATTTATTCAGTCTAATCTGTGTTTCTACCCTTCATGTTCCGCATGTACACCTAGCATTTCCATATGCCGGAGGGGGTGTGACAATGAGCATAGTGTAGAGAGGAGGACTACTGTACCTTCGCTTGGTTGACCAGCTTGGATATTTATTGCAATATACAGTATGTGGAATAAATCATTTTAACAAGGGTTAGACAACTTTTGCTGAGAGTGCAGATAGCTGAATAGATTTTTGTATCAATTATGTGGTCCTGCCTTGCATGGTTTGTTTACAGCCATTGTTTAAGGATTTTGGTCTTTTTAAAAGTGTAAGTTTGGTGGAGTTACAACTTGCCCTTGGGGAAATCCGATTTGGGATGCCCCAGTGTGTGAAGCCAATTGAATTACCCCATACTAACTTCAAACCAGCGATCCCACAGAGCATACAGGGGCCTCCTGCAGCATCCCTGGTCTGGGCACTGCAATAGCCAGACTTAAACCAGATTAACACCTTTTGTTCTTTAACGGGTGTTGGTCCCGCAGACAGCGAAAACGAACAAGCTCAGGGGGGCATCCAGAATTCTGTCCCCCCCCCCAACATAACTCTCCTAGAATGCCAGATCTCCTTACCTTCAACTTCGAGAAAGGGGTCCCATGATTGGCTGCTGGGCGGTTACATGGGCCGTGGGCCATGGTCGCATCCTCGGCGCCGGCCACCGGAATGCCCCATCCATGTGTGCTCCAGCAGCCAATCAGGGGACCACTTTACTGAAGGTACGGAGATCGGGCGTACTGGGGAGGTTATATTTAGGGGGCTCCAGCATTCTGGGTGCCTCCCGGAGTCGGGACCAGAGGGAATGAACCTTCCACCAGGTACAGTGGCATTGTATTTACCGCGAAGGAGATCTTTTGTAACTGAAAGAACATAGGTTCTAATTTCTATGAGATTTGTTTGTGCATGAAAACTTAGGCCCTTATTTATGAAAGGATAGCGTCAGGTAACGCCTGGTTAATGTGAGGTAGCGACAGATAGCGACTGGTGAACGCCGGACACGGCACGCAATTCCACATTTATCAAGCAGAATCTGTTTAGCGACTGGAATAGCGCCATGTAGCGTCTGATTCATAATTTTCCCAGCCTCAGCGAACAGCGCCAGCGTTCAGCCTTGCACAGCGCCAGGTATGACCTCTCGCTACCTGTCGCTCTCCAATACATTTCAATGGATGAACCTTTTCTTCTCTTTAAACCGGGTTTTTTTTTTTTCCAAAAAAAATCACAAATAATTCTGTGACCTCTTCTGACATTAAAAAAGATGTTTTTTTCACATTTTTATGACTTTTTAAAAAAATCTTCAGAAATGACATTACAGGTCTGCCATTAAAGTGTTCATGTTACAATGTGGTTACAATGTAATTCCATATGTTTTCGCTTTGTTACAAGTGGAAAGATGCTTGAAAACAGACTTTAAACACAACGCCTCCTGCACTCTGGGCTTCAAACAACTATTTTTCAGCGCCAGAGATTTGTGAGGCTGTTTTTTTCCTGAATATGGTGTGTGTCGGTGAGCAGTCGCTACCATGCGCTCCCATACTGTACTGGTCAAATAGCGACTCCTCACAACAGTTTTCAACATTAACTGAACAGCGACTGAGTCGCTATAAACTAGCGACTCACAGCCGAGCACTGCGACTACTAGCGAGCGCTCTGAAAATGCCTGCTACAGACGCTCATCTGTCGCTACCTGCCGCTAATGATGAATCAGCCTGTTAGAGGTGATCATTTCTAGCTCACATGATTTTTTTCCAAACTCAAAACCCACAAATAGAATTTATAATAATTCAGTTATTTTGAAGAATCTTTAACAGTTAGGCCTAGTGAGAGATATCATCCAGGCATTCTAGATTTCTTGACACACATTTTCCTGAGGGAACACTATGGAACCTTGCTTTCCAATGGCTTCACTGACAGTTATAGGACCATTATATGAGAGTCTGTGTGGTTGTATATCCTCCAGTTATCTTTCTGAGATTGTCAATTGCTAAGCAGGGAATGTGTTATAATATAATCATGGAAGGCCACTTACACATTCTTTGTCTTTTTTAATATATTTAAATTGTCTGGACTGCTTACGTTTTCTTCTAGCTTGCTTTTTCTATTTGGCCACTGAGCTAGTGCTTATACATATTTTTTCTGCTAAGAGCAGAGGTGTTTGAATCTTGCTCCTTGTGTACATCGCAGTGTGTGCAGCTCCATTATTTCTGTGTGAAGAGGGTTCTTCTTCTTTACCTGTTTACTCCAGACCAGGGGTTCCCAACCCCTTTTTCATCACGTACCACTTTCCATTTTCTGATTTATATCAGGTACCACCTGGGTGCTGCGCAGTGCTGTAACTAAATGTGAAGGGGCCCTTGTGTGCCCTTGTGTGACATTAAAGTGGACCAACACCCAGGATTTTGACTTTCCTGGGTTTTGGTCCACTTCCCCGGGACACCCCAATCGGGGGTGCCCAGCTGTGTGAAACCCCCCAGATCGTAGGATTCAACTCACCTTACCCCGCTCATTCGGCGCATGCGCAGCCGTTCGTACAATTATCGCGCTCGGAGCCACTGTGGTATGCGCGTCAATGCGACGTCTTACCGCAGCGGCTCCGAGCACGCTGGCGGCCGCATCTCGCGCTTCCCTATAACAGGGAACGCACCCACACCGGCCATTCACAAATGCCCGGCGCAGGCACGCACCCTGCTAGAGAGAAGCGCGAGATGAGGCCGCGACCCGCGCATGCTCATACATAAAACTTTTCCTGTCTTTTAACTCAATTGGATGCAGCTAGACAAAAATAGCAGAGACACATGGTAATTGCTTTATGCTGCCAAGTGAGCACACATATGATAAATAAGGTGGAGGACCTTCTAGGCCCTGGTGCAGTTTCACCACCTATAGCCTGATGAAGTGGGCCCCATGACCCATGGAAGCGTGACTCTCTGTGAGGTGGTAGGCGGTGGGGAAACCATTGGTTTTGTATTGTAAGGCATTGACTGGATTCAATCTTGGAGTCATTGATTGTTCTATACAGAAATTCCATGTTTGATAAGGTTTTGATCGTGTTGGCTTGATGTTTTTGTATAAGGATTTTTTTTTGCACATGCACGTTGTATTCAAGATCAACATTATTATAAGCATTTATACTTTATGAATTAATGGTATTGGATTGGTCACTTCTTTGATAGTATTTTATATTTATTTAGCTATTTTGCACATTTAGGATCCGGATCATAGACAGGGATTGATCAGTAAGATTGTTTACTTATCATGGTATAGTAACTGACACGAGATGAATTATTGATATACATTCCCCCCCCCCCCCCCCCCCGCCTACACCTCTCTTCTTGTGTGTTTTGATGCGTGTTATGTATTTGCATGTATTTTAAAGGTTTTATTGTGTCATGAATTGTGTGTTGTTGTGGAATAAAGATGAGAATTATTTGGTGTGTTGGTGTGCCTCCCTTTGATTCTTGTTTGGTCTAAACATAAATTTGAGTTAGATATACAGGGAGTGGCACCCTGCTTTGGTTTTGGTTAGTTTTTTCATTAGGGGGATAGTGCGGGCAAGTGGTTTTGCACCATCTATAATTACACCCCTAGTGCTGCATGAGCATTATCAGTCACCTTAGGCTATAAGGGAGAAAACAGATATTTAAAGTGAATGAATCACACAAAAATTGGGCAGTTTTTTGTTTATGGTGAAAATATCTTGTGTGAATCTTGATGGCAGCAGCTCAGGTTTAGGTACAAGTCTACAGCCTTGCCAAGTACCTGGAGGATCTCAAGTACCACCAGTGGTACTAGTACCACCTGTTGGGAACCCCTGCTCTAGACTCTTTACTGCCAGTAGCACTTCTAGGGAGGTTATTTAAGAAGGGATAATGCCAGGTAGTGCCTTGTAGCGGCAGGTAGCGCGCTCTTGGTATTCCCTACTCTCACTCCTGACTGCTGTGCAAAGAGCCTTTTGGTGAGCATGAATATGCACGGCAGACAGCTTTGATTAGACAAGAGCCTGTGCATGCACCATAGGATTGTGGAAGGTGAGTTTTATGGGCTTACGGGGGATGTTTCAAACAGGGGGACATCCCAAATCTGGATGCCCCCAACTAGGTGATAAAACCAAGGATAGTAAAGTATTTTCTTTTTGCAGTGCAGGCGTCTGAAATGGCTGCCCAGAATTGTGTATGTTAATTGGGGGTACTGGAAACCTTAAGGGTCCATTTAGGGGGCCCCACTTTATGACTCCCCCTGGGATTTCCATAAAATGTACCTTTCTGGTGATCCCATGCAGCATTTGAGGGCTGTGTTGAAAAGACATTTATGGGCAGCTGTCAAGCGAAAATCTCTTATACACCATTAATCGTCCTATTGCTAGGAACATTAAGCTTTTTTGTTGTGAACATTTGCCCCTCAGGGGGCACTTAAGCTGCCCACTCATACCCCCAGTAGCATTCCATTTCTCTCCAGAGGTGGCCTCTCCCTGACATATATGACCTATTACAAATGAGAATTGTGACACTGATCTTTTCCATCATGTTCTGCAGTATGCTTAGCCCCCTGCTGGCTTTTGTCATGCCAAAAGTTTATTCTTATTACTGACATTTAAAATGAAAAACATGCAAGTTTATTACACTGATGCAATAATTTGCTGCCACTAAAGAAAAATCATTAACTGTCATGCAGCCAAAGTTAAAATTCATTCTAGATAAAAGTATCAGGACTGTGAATTATTCACCACTTACTGACAATCACCTGAGCCCTGCTTCTACCTAATCATTTCCTTTATGAATGGGAGAAAATGCCCTTAAAGCTTTAATCCCTGTTCTGCTCCATTATAATGCTTCTGGATAATGAGCACTCCATAAAAAGAGACGTGGCTTGCGCAGAGCAACCAATCACATTTCTGTAACTATTAATTTCCTCTGCAGGCTGCATGTTCCATTATGTTCCGCAAGATTTTCCATTACTGGTTCACTGTGGCACATCTTTCATAAAGGGAGCTAGAAACACCTTAAAACGGTCCAGATGTCCCACTTTTGACGGGACAGCCCCACTTTAAGTCATTCGGCCCCACTTTGCTGACATTATGGGAAAGACTGTCTCACTGAATCCAGGATATCTGTTGTATTTTACAACTGACTCCGGCTCATTGGCTGGTAGAACTTATGGATGGACTGAGCCTTAGGTCACCAACATTCTTAACAGACCAGATATATCCAAATTGTGCTTTAAAGGAGCACTATCGCGAAATTGTGTAATGTTAAAAATCCATATGAACACATTGGTTAATGAGAGGACATCCTGCATATTTTTATGGATTTTTATCATTGGTCCATTTTTTCGCGATAGTGCCCCGTTAATGGTTGTTTAGGGATGGTACTACACCTACCTACATATAGAGGAGTAGCATAGAATGCTGAGGATATTTGTTCCTCAAAAGCCTGTGGTTCAGCCAGAGGAGTAGCTAGGCATTCTGGCACCCGGGGCCAAAGACCTGTGCTCAGGCCCCCCTTTGGCCTGACTTTCTGCACCCAGGGCACAGGCCCCCCTGCTCCCCCCTGCGCTCCTGGGTTTAGCCACACCCTCAAACCACACCCATTACCCTCTAAACTTGTCGGTTTGATGAAGTGTCCCACTCAGAGTCCCACAAAACATGGTCAGTTTAGTTATAGTTCCTCTAACAGTTTTTTGATGAATTTGCAAGTATTGTTTAAAGTTATTGCAGGAATTTTGCAATAGGGTTTTAGCATCTGTAGCATGGGTATGTATTAACTCCTCCCTCATCCCTCTAAAAAAACAAAAACACATAGGAAACGTACCTTTTGTCCACCACAGCTAATTGGCCTGACTCCAGTGGTAAGAAACTTACAAGAAGCATGAGATTGAGTTCCCATGTTGTCCAGTTAAAGTACATTCTCACCATGGGAGTTGGTGCAGTCAGCTGCGGGGGACATAGGAGGGCACTCTTTTGTTTATTTAGGAGGGTGATCTCTGGGCAGTTCCCACAAGTTACAATGAGAGAAAAACATACAGTCCTTACCAGCCAACATGTTAAAACCTCGGTAACATGGGGTTACCATTGAAAACTATACAATAAGATCAAGTTTTTCCATTAGAAGTCCGCTTTAATTTATATGTATTTAATGGTCCACTCTCTCCTCCCCCTTGGCATAGTTCTCTCCTAACTCAGTCTCTTTGCTGCCCCCCCCCCCAGATTTTTGTTTTCTCTCCCCTTCCTGGACCCTCTCTCTCCTCTCCCCTAACATAGTCTATCCCCTCCCAGTCCATCTTCCTCAAGCGTGTTCCTCTTTTACTTTGCAAATGTGCCCCCTTTCCCCATAACTACTCTCATGGGCACCTCCTCCCTGCACATACACATCTCCTTAACTAACTGGTCATTCAGACAGGTGGACATGGTCTTAGGGGATTCAAGCTCCAAACATAGGCCTCCTCATCCTCTTTGCTGCCCCCCCCCCCCAGATTTTTATTTTCTCTCCTCTTCCTGGACCCTCTCTCTCCTCTGCCCTAACATAGTCTATCCCCTCCCAGTCCATCTTCCTCAAGCGTGTTCCTCTTTTACTTTGCAAAGTTGCCCCCTTTCCCCATAACTACTCTCATGGGCACCTCCTCCCTGCACATACACATCTCTTTAACTAACTGGTCATTCAGACAGGTAGACATGGTCTTAGGGGATTCAAGCTCCAAACATAGGCCTCCTCATCCTCCATCTTTCTTCCTTGAACATGCACCCACAGCAGCCTGATCCTGGTATTGAAAGCCTCTGCACCTTCCAAACTCTGTTCAACAGCCTCCTATCATTTACTCACATGCCCACTCTTCTGTAAGTATATTTAATTAACCCTACGTATCCTCTCCATATGAGGAACCCACCAAGTGTAGCCTTGAAATGGCTGTCTGGGCAGGGGCTCTTGGTAAATGAAGTGTTCTTTGCTGCATTTTGGTAAATTAGTGCCGTCCCAAGGTAATTAAACTTGATGATCATTCCGAATTGGGATGCCTAGGGGAGAAACAGACCTATGGTTTATTTTGACTTTACGCCTGCTTTAATATTTGTTCCTAGAGCAACCTCCACTCCTTCAATGGAAACCCCTTTAATGGCTTGCTCTCGATAACACACTTTTGAGGAGTAAGGCGTGGCTTGTGATCAGCATTCTGTTTCATCCTAAATGTGTGGCATGTGGTTCAGGTCTGGCCTCTGTCTAGTGATCCTCTTTTGTGTGGCTTGCTTTGTGCATAGGGACATTATGCTGAAACAGGGCCCATATGCAATCTACTGCTACTGCTCATCAGGAATTTGCAGTCCAATTCAGGGAACCAGTTTATAGAAAGGATGCCCTGATTTTGGAAAGGGTGCAGAGGAGAGCCACCAAACTGATAAGGAGACTGAAGGATCTTAGTTAAGATTATGAGAATTCAGTATATTTAGTGTTGAGAAGAGACATCTAAGAGGGTACCTGATTTATGACCAAGAACAAAAATCTGGGGCGAAACAATCCTCTCTAAAGACAAGGGGGCACTCTCTCCATCTGGGAAAAAAGATTCAATCTCCAGAGGCGACAATCCCTTTTAACTATAAATCTATAGAATAACCTCTGACAGAAGCTTATTCCAGCTGGTTCCCCACCTCTTGATTGAACTTGATGGATATATGTGTTTTTTTAATCATACTAACTATGTAACTATGTAAGAGTGCAGATAGAGACAGCAGGTTGAGGTCATTTCTGGGCGTCGTTCAGGATCATAATGGAGAAACAGGTCGATATCCATCCAAACAGAGCAGTTTCATGGTAAAGGAGAAGCACATTAGAAGCACAAGAATCCAAAAGAGCAGCTGGTCATACCAATGTCTGGAAGCTGGAATGTGAATAGGTTGCTTAACGGATGAAGCAAACAATCTTGTCCAGCATCAGTCTGGGGCAAGAGGGGACTTTATATTGTGCCAGCGGTGGCGTGACAACATTTGCACAATGTATTATGATACCTGGGTGATTGCTTTGCAGGCAATCAATAATATACATGTTTCCTCTACTGACTGATCAATTGGCTGAGCGTTTGAACATGACCATGCAATCTTCAATGACATAAAGTATTTCTGCAACCTCTGTCATGTCAACTGGACTGGCTGTGTATTTATTAAAGCTGTTCTGATATACATTGAACTGTCTTTCTCATTTCAGAATGTCTTGTATGAAAACTATCCTCATTTCAGAATACCTTGGGTGTTTTTACATTTGCTTGATTAGACCTGTGAAGTGTTAATAAACTTTAGTGGGACAGGTCACATCATGGCCCTCTAGCAACTGGTTCCTCTAATATATGCCAGAGCTCAAGAGGAACAATGTTTTATTCAGTCCACTGCATTGAAAAATACCCACATAAACAATCAGGGGCGGGCTGGCCATAGGGCATACCGGGCAAAATCCCGATAGGCCGGTGCCAGCGAAGGCCAGTGGAAAAGATGCTGGAGGGTTTGGGGTGGCCGGCGTGCCGCCGCCGCCGCTCGCACACACACATACGCGCTTACCAGCACTTGCTGGGTGTTGCGCTCTGGACGGTGAGTGTCAATGGCCGGCGTCCCTTGTTTTCATTGGACGCCGGCCATATGGGGCACGCCCACCGACCAACACGCAACACCCAGGAAGTGCCGGTAAGTGCGCGTGTGTGTGTGTCTGTGAGAGAGCGGCATCAGGGGGCCAGGCTGACCATCTGGTGGTGCAGTCCCCGGGCTGCTGGTGCTGTGCTGTCAGTGGCAGGGCTGAATGCCTGGCAGGGGGGAGAAACCGGATACACAGCGGAACTCGCAGGTGGGTGATGTGAGGGGGACGCAGGGGGTATGACGAGGGGGGCAGCTTGGGCCGGGGGTTCCCTCCATGCTGCCCTCGTGTCATCTGTAAACCACTGCAGCACCCTTACTTGTCTGACCCACACAGATGCTGCAGTACTACAAGTCCCAGCATGCCTTGTTTATCCTCTGTAAAGGCAAGGCATACTGGGAATTGTAGTTCTACAGCATCTGGGTGATCCCTACTTTACAGTCTGACTGTGGAATCTTTGTGGTGGCCATCTTGCACAGACAGGACAAGCATAGGCTCCAACATTTAAAGCGGAACCCCAGCCAGAGCTGATCAGTTTGAATTAGGTCCACTTAGATGTGGGCAGGGTTACAACCCTTTATCTGTCTTTGACTCCTCTGGGGAGATCTAGGGGCTCATGTACTATCATGATCACCCTATGGGGTGAACTTGTCATCCTGGTTGGGCAGTATTCTCTAAAGGTTGCCCCTCTACACACAATAAAGTACGCACCTGACTGGTTGTTGAGGTGGAGAGGTTTTCCAGGGTGAAGTGCATTAATAAAAATAACAGGCCCTATGGGGTGCCCATTAAAGCATAAAAAAAGTTCTCTAGGGTGGAGTAAGAGCCCTCTCCACAGGGTCATCCCAAAACAGGATTGCCGCAAATCCCAACTTATTCCCTGACACCCATGATACATGTCCGGCATCCATAGCACCCCTTAATCTTATACGTGCACCCACACCACCCTCTCAGCCAGAGGTAACGCCCAGCAGAAGGTGCCCAGCGATCTGGTAGATTGCCAGACATTAAAAGACACAGCAATGTATTATGATTAGGGGAGAGCACCCTCACATCTCGTGGGAGCGATGAAAGATTTGTGGTGATCCAATGTGGTTTCACACAGACGAGTCCAATTTCAGAGCTCACTATTAGGAATTTAGCAGGACATGCCCCCACTGGCTGTACTGAGGGATGCCCCCACTGACTATAGTGAGGGATGCCCCTATGTGGCTGTTTTGAGGGATGTCCCTATGTGGCTGTACTGAGGGATGCCCCTATGTGGCTGTACTGAGGGATGCCCCTATGTGGCTGTACTGAGGGATGCCCCTATGTGGCTGTACTGAGGGATGCCCCCACTGCCTTTAATGAGGGATGCCCCTAAATAACTAATGTAGGGATGCCACTCAATGGCTTTAATGAGGGATGCCCCTCACTGCCCGTAATGGAAGATGCGGCATTGTGCCTCTGTGGGTTGCCCCTCACTCGCTTTAATGACGGATACCGATCACTGTCTATAATGGGGGATTCAGTGCACTGTCTGTAATGGGGGGATTTTAGTACCATTTGGTTCATAATATTTTCTTTCTTATTTTTGTCCTTATAGCCCTGTGTGCGTCTTATGAAACAAAAATAGGGTGTATATATAGTGACATTAAGATACTATTACTGGGCCAAGAACAGTGCAGCAGGGCCGGTGTGGCCCAAAAAGTCCCGGGCCGTTTTTTAGCCCCAGTCCGCCCCTGCATATGTCCATAGATTGCCCACATTAAATATCATCCTACCTGCATTTACTGCATTTTATAAGCCTTTAAACCTCCAAGATGGCAGCCCATGGAGTCTCAGGCTGCCTGCAAGCAGGAAGTGTCTTCTGAATGTGCCGCTGTGTGATCTGGGATTGCTGTCCGTTTCCTGACCCCAGCTCGGCTCTGTCTGTGCAGAGAACAGCTATAACCCACCCCCTATACTTTTCACCCCCTCTCCTCAGTATGTGATGCTTCTGAGGCAAGATGGCGGCACCCATATCCTAGATCCCATGATCAGAGTTGTAGCCTATTGAGGGAAAGAATAATAAGTGACTAAAAACGGATTTATATTAATTTTACATGCTGGGGAATAGTTTTTTAAAGGTTTGGACTTTTCATTAAATGATGCAGAAGGTCTGGTTAAATATGCAAGTTGTGTGCAGATCCCAGACAGTCTGCAGTCTGCATGCCACAGACTAGGGACACCCTAGCCCGGAAACTCTGTCCTTTCTAGGTGGTTTTCTCCTGAGCATAAAAAGTAGGCACACCTAAGTCTACTTAGTACCCCTCTCTGTAGTCCCTAGGTCGCTTAAACTTTGGGCTCAAAACTTAGGCACACCTCCCTTAAATGAGCCCCTTGGGTCTATCTATGAAAATAGAGCTGGACCAAGAGTGATAATATGAGGCTGGGCACATTTGTCTTGGAAAACTGAAGATTTTCTACAGAGATTTCTAGACTAAAAGGTGGTCCAGTTCAGTTAGAAGGTGTTTTCACAATGTAAAGGTCCAATTATATTGGGATATTTTTAGCTATATACCTATTAGACAGTAAAGAATGAGCATTGGGAGCTGGGAGTGGCCCTTTGAGTCCTAATATGAGCATTTTCCTCATATTGACTGTAGGCATACTGCAATTGTCAGATCTTACAACATCTGCTTTGACATCCAAGATACACACAGTATAAGTGTAGAACATGGCAATGTAGGAATTAATGATCTCGAGACTTCAGTGTTCTGTGAACAACAGTGTGACTAAAACTTGTCAGAAGGGTTGTCTAAATTAGCCCCAAAGGAATATCAATATGGTTTGAAACCATCCCAGCAAACATGGGCATTCATGCTTGTACTTCCCCCTCCTCCACACATACACATTACATTATGTTGCTGTAAATCATGATAGGCTTGATTTAATTTAGTAAATACTAATATATATATATATATATATATATATATATATATATATATATATATATATATATTAACTCTCTACCTCATTTTCTGTTGAATGCTATCCACACTTGAATACCTCTTTGGGTTGTCATTTTCTAATCTGTGCCTCTACATCAGTAAAAACATGATCAGCATTCCAGATCAGCATGCCCAGGAGGTGATAAATGACGCAGTGGTCTGTTTTAACCCCCTCAGTCGAAAAGCTCACCTTTCCCAGTCCCATGCTGCATGTGCGGTCTCTCCTCCAATTAGTGCTGTATGCAGTGCATTCAATGATCAACATAATGCCCTGTTTAAACAGAGAGCCTGGCATGAAGGAGCTAGAGCCGTCCCTGGTTTCTCTGTGGTGTGCGGTGTGCTCCATCCCCAGTCTATCTGAATGACTGGATGCAGGAGTGCTCCTCAGCTACAGGGGTGCCAGAGATGTGGCTGCGGCTGGTAAGCAGGGTGGGAGCCCCAGGAAAAGGTGAGTAAATGTGTGAGCATGTAAGTGGTCCTACTGTAGTCTTCTAGACTCCAGGGGTCCAAACCGTGTGGTTGGTCCACTTTGCATCTTGTTCCATTTGCCACCTACTTCCCCTCCAATTCTTAGCAAAATCTAAAAATTGCAGGAGGTGGGACACAGAATATTAATCTTTATCACGCCCATGCCCAGGAACCTGCAAAAAAAGAAAAACTTGTTAGTATTATTATTCTAATATATTTTTTTTCCATCCCTCCTCCCCCACTCATTTATTTTGTCTTCAACCCACTCCACTTCTGCAAAGCCCTCCAGCTCACGCCCCTTCAAATCAGCAAGGCTGCCTCAGCCACAAGTCATGGAGCAGTCACTAATGCTCTATGATGACTATTATAGCTGGGATTCTGTGGACCATCCACCTGTCTCTGCTCCAGTTGCAGACATAGGGGTTCCCAGATGCCCAACAACTTGTGTTGGAGGATAAGGACATGGAAATCGGACCATCGCAGGGCATCTATGATGAGGATGAAACCCAAGTGCCGACTGCTGCGGCTTTCTGCAATGTGGAGGCTCAGAAGGATGGTAGCCGGGAGGAGTGGGTGGAAGACAATGCAAGGGGTGATGATGAAGTCCTAGACACAGAGTGGACTGAAGGCAATCAGATTTCGGTGGAAGAGGTGGTGGCCATGCAATCCTAGGCAGCCAGCAAAATAGGGGGAAGAGTGCAAACCATCATCCGTCAGCCGTTTCTACGACTGCCCTCAAAGCCCAGAATTTTTTTTTCAAACAGTGCACAGACAGCAAGTTTCGGGTCATTTGCACACTGTGCCACCAGTCACTGAAGAGAGATAATTGTGAATAATCTCTGCACAACATCCATCACCAGGGACCTGCAAAGCAAACAAAGCAAAGCAAAATATTCTGTGGTGCTGTACAAACTAAATATTACGGAAGAGAGGGACAATGAATAATCTTCACCATGCCCGGGTCTAGGCCCAGGAACCTGCAAAGCAAACAGAACGCATTGTTTAATATATTATTATATTTTTCCTTTTTATTTCCATCCCCCCATTTTTTATCTCCCCCCCCCAAAGGATGATGTGAGACCACCGCCACCACAACCACCACCAAGCCTCACCATGGACCCCACCAAGTCCAAACAATGGACAGACAGTGGAAGTTTGGCCCATATCACCCACAAGGCCAGGTCTGGAATACCAGCATTTGAGAATTACTTGTCTGTGAAATACTCCCATCCCGGCTGGTGGAGACAGGGGGCAGTTATCTCAATTAGTTAGTGCTAATAAAAATATTATGGCTGCGGCTGCCCCACAATACACCATTCCCAGCCGCCACAACACTTCTTGGCATGCTATCCCTGCCCAGCACCAACAGGTTGTGGAGAAAATAAGGTGTGCGCTGTGCAATGCTATTTGTTGCAAGGTCCACATCACAACTGACAGGCGGAAAACTAAGCATGGGCAGGGATGTTACACCTCTCTAACTGCCCACTGGGTTAATGTAGTGGTGGCCAGGCCCGAGCTGCCAAGCGATTTGGCGCATATACTGTACTTCCACCACCCAGGATTGCTGGGGCATCACTTGTTGCCTCCTTTTGGAAAGGCTGCAAAACAGAGATCGAGAGCTGACGTGGCACCTGCAGGTGTTTCAGCAAATAGGATGAAGAAAAGGACCTCAAATAAGATGCATTTATCTTCACCCTATAGGACCAAGCAAACAAATTTCTCCACCTAGAAGAAACATTGTTGGCTGCAGGATACAGCATGGTTAGAAAGAAGGCAGTTGCCCAATAACACAATGGTAAGGATCTGTTTTAGATCAAGTACCAGTCAACCCTTCCCTCTACCTCATTAAGTATGATGGGTTTGACAGCGTTTAAAGACTAGAACTCCGGGGCGTGGCCAAGATGGCGTACTGAGCGGACGCACCTGTGCTGGACTCCGCATATAATCCTGATTAATACCCCTTCCTGGTGACTGGGCATCGTTTTAATCCCCTTCCTGGACTCCCCTCGGCAGTGGGCTCGTGTTTGAGCACAGATCAGCGGCTGTGGAGGCCCTTGAGACGGCTGGCGGACGGAGGGAGCGGAGCGGAGGCACCGGCCAGACCCGGCCACGTGCGCTGCCTGGAGTGAGAGAGAGAGGCGGCGGCGGCGACTTACCGTGCTGCGGTGTCGGCGGAGGAGGCGTCCGCATATCCGAGGCGGCGGCGGTGTGAGCGGTGAAGCCGGGAGGTGAGCCGTGTGTCCCGCTATAGTGCATTGGCGGTCTGAGGCGGAGGGAGGCGGCGCCATCTTGACTGTGGGCGGCTGGGGAGGAAGGAGAGCGGCCGCGTCGCTGATTCACCCCGGGCTGCGGCGGTGTTGAAGGGAGACCCGTGAGAGGAGAGGCGCCCCTCGCCAAGCACATTAAAGACAGCTCCTGTGCTGGACCTGGCACAGCCCTGCTGCGGAGGTGGGGAGGGACTGGCACCATCTCATCACTGCACTGGGAGAGGGGGAAACGGTGGCCCCAAGCGTGGGGGTGTGAGTCCAGGCTCCTCCAGGAGACAGCTTCATCTGATCCTCAGGTCAGTGGGTTGATAGCTGCTTGTAACTGAACTGAACTGTGACCCTGAACTGAATTGTGCTGGACCTGGGGGTAGAAGCATAAACCCCCCTGATAGGGCATCTGGGAGACTTCCAGGGACATCCCCAAACCTCCCTGCTGCTGGTGGAGGGGGCTGTCGATCATTCAGCGCCTTTTGGAATACCCTGCGGTTGCCCTGCCTGTGGCCGAGGAACTGATCTTCTATATAGGCCGCGCGGCGCGATCCTCCCCTCCGGCTACTGCATCGTGCGGACCGATCTGGGGTCCCCCCCCACACATGAAAGGAAATAAAAAACGCAAGTCGATGGCGGTCACCTGCAGTACGCAAATGATGGAGACCCTGAAAGGGGTGGAGCAGGGGCTCTCTAACCCTGATACCGCAGTCATAATGGCGGCTATTGCCTCATGTCAGAGCGCCCTCACATCCAAATTTGACGCCCTCCATAAGCAATTTAACTATGTGCAACACGATCTGGATAAAATCCGAGACCGCACTGGGGAGGCAGAGAGGAGAATCGGAGAAGCGGAGGACCGGCTTTCAACCCATGCCGGGGAAATCGCGCTGCTGAGGAGGCAAGTGACCACCTTGATGGGAAGGGCTGAGGACGCTGAAAATAGGAATCGGAGGAACAATATTAGAATCCTTGGTCTCCCCGAAAAAGCTGAGGGCCCCTCCCCAGAACAATTTGTTGAGAACCTCGTGAAAGAGTCGCTGTCCCCGGTCAATTTGACTAAATTTTTCACGGTGGAGAGGGCGCACAGGATTCCTATGAGACCCCTCCCTCCGGGATCGCCGCCAAGACCCTTCATATTTAAAGTCCTCCACTACAGGGACAGGGACGCTATCCTGGCCGCAGCAAGAATGAAAGTGCCGGTGACCTATGAGAATAGCCATCTGTCCTTTTTCCCGGATTTTACACCCGAAGTCCAAAAGATGCGCCGCTCCTTTAACGGAATAAGAGAGAGGCTCCGGAAAAAGAAAATCAAGTACTCCATGATGTTTCCAGCGCGGCAACGTTTGCAGGACGGGGAATCTACTAGGTTCTTTGTCTCTGCCTAGGAGGCTAATGCTTGGCTGGACTCTCTGCCTGGGGCCTGATGGACTGGGTCCTGGATCAGAGAGGAGCCAAGAGCTATTACATTAATATTAATGATGGTTTGTGGTCGGGGGACGCCGGCCTCTGATGGGTTCCCCGGCTGGCGGACCTAAAGGGTCGTCCCGGTCCGGCTCTTTTGGGCTGGGTTGGGCCGCCAAGTTGAAAGTTAAAAGTTGTTGGTTGTTACGCCTTAAATAATGCCCAAGTCACCAATGTATCCTGACCTGATTGTCACGGGAGAGGTGGTGCTCTGGTTCCCCGGGGAATGTTGCAGGTTCCTTTCCACGGCCCTTTCTCTGTTCCCTCTCCCGTCCCTCCTGTCCCCTCCCCCTTACTCCTTGATTTGTCCCTTCCCCCCCCCCCTCCGTCTGCTTCCATGCGACCCTGGGAACCTGAGGCAGCCAGCATGCCTCCAAGTGATAATTAAGTGGTTAATCCTACGTTGCAGGCCCACTAGGCGTAGGTACCTGCACCCCAGTTGCAACAAGTTACACCTGTGTTGATGTTTTCGGTTGGGAGGGTTTTGATGCTCGCCAGAGTTTGGGGGTGGTGGAGCTGGGTGGGGGGGAGGGGGGATGGGAATTGTTGGTTTGATGTTAATTGCTGCATTATCTGTTTTTTGAACTGTTGTCTTTGTGTTGGTATGACTGTGAAGTGTGATTGCTGGACCCAAATAACGATTGGCTCTCTGGGAGGGACGGCGAGCCACAGGGATGTAGCCCCTGATAGGAATGTTTCAAGAGGCAATGATGGGTGAGTGTAAATTTCTCTCCTGGAATGTCCGGGGGCTTAATGATAAGATTAAGAGGGCTACTGTCCTCCAGTTTGTGAAGAAGCACAAGCCGAATGTAGTTATCCTTCAAGAGACCCACCTGGTGGGTCAGAGGGTGCTGGCCTTGAAGAGGCCATGGATTCAGAGCTCCTTTCACGCCCCATTCTCGGCCTATTCCAGAGGTGTATCGGTGTTGGTCTCTAAGGGTACCCCGTTTGTGGTGTTCTCAGTACACACTGACCGTGAGGGTTGTTTTGTTATCCTTCATGCTAAACTTATGGATACTGTTATGACAATAGTCGGGGTGTATGTTCCCCCACCGTTCTCTACTGGGATACTGGACAGAATAATGGAGAAGGTACTCGCCTGCCCCCCAGCCCCGATTCTGTTATTGGGGGACTTTAATATGGTCTTGGACACGGCGCTGGACAGGATGGGTAAGAATCCAGGTCCCAAGACTCAATTGGCCAATTGGGCTGAGGCGCTGGGGCTGCAGGAGCTTTGGAGGAGGAGGCATCCCGCTGACAGGGCTTACTCCTGTCACTCAGTTACACACAAGTCCCTGTCCAGAATTGACCTGGCGTTCTCCTCGCCCGATTTTCTGGCCAGGGTGGCGGCCTGCAGCTACCTTCCGAGGGGGGTCTCGGACCACTCACCCCTGTTGATAACAGCTGAGCTGTCATTGCGGCGGGAGAACTGGGTGGGATGGACCCTGAACCCTCTCTGGTTGGAATCCCCTGACATTAGGAGTAGTCTGCAATCCTCTACTGAGGCATTCTGGGAATGTAATATGATGGAGACCTCGGTGGAAGTGAGATGGGATGCCTTCAAGGCTGTCACCAGGGGGGCGGCCATCAGTGCCATCGCGGCGGCTAGGAGGAGGAAGGAGAGAGAAGTGGCAGATCTTGAGAGCAAACTTGCACTAGCGGAAGAGAAGTTTAGTACAACGTTAGACAACGGGGACCACTCAATATTGTTGGCATTAAAGAGGGAATACAATCTGCTTTTGACTGACTCAGCCAGGAAACTACTGTTATATAAGCAGGCGACAATCTTTGATAAAGGGGATAAGAATGGTAAGACCCTGGCGTACCTAGCGAGAGCTGAAAGCCAATCTAATCACATCGCTGAAATCCTAGACAACGGGACGAGGGTGACGGGGGGGAAGGAGATTGCCCAGGGGTTCCTGGGGTACTACTCAGCCTTATATTCCTCAAGGGCGAACTATGGAGCGACCGATCTGGGTATCTATCTGGATTAGATTGCCTTCCCGAGACTGACCGAGGAGGATCGGGAGACCTTGGGGTCCCCTATTACCATGGATGAGGTCTCTGGCGCAATTAAAATGCTCTCTAGTAGGAGGGCGCCGGGACCGGATGGGATGCCGGCTGAGTGGTATAAACAGGACCTAGAACAAGTGACCCCTAAGCTGTGGGAGGTGCTGAAACAAGCCCTTGAAAGTGGGTGCCTACCGGCCTCTTTTCGTGAGGCGCATGTGGTCCTTATCTACAAGGAAGGGAGACCCCCTGACTCCTGTGCGTCTTATCGTCCTATATCCCTGCTAAATCAAGATGCCAAAATATTAGCTAAAATACTGGCCACTAGGCTGAATAAGGTTGTCTTGCAGTTGATTGGGCCAGACCAGTCAGGGTTTATGCCAGGTCGTACCACGGGAGTAAATCTCCGCAGACTGATGTCAAACCTCCAAATTGTACATGATAATCAGGGGAAGCGGGTGGTCATCTCGTTAGTTAATGAGAAGGCTTTTGATTCAGTGGAGTGGGAATATCTTTGGGCGGTCTTAGAAAGATTTGGGCTTCCTGCGAATTTCATTACATACATCAAATTGCTATATGAACGGCCAACAGCCCTGATACGGGTCAATGGGTGTTACTCTGACTCGTTTGAGTTGCATAGGGGGACGAGACAGGGGTGCCCACTTTCGCCGCTGCTCTTTGCCCTAGCTATTGAACCCCTGGCGATTATTGTCCGGAACTCCCCAAGCATCTCTGGCTGGAAATTGGGAGCGGTGGAGGAGAAGATATCTCTTTACGCAGATGACACACTATTGTACCTGGCGGATGGCCATGGGTGCCTTGACGCAGCCCTGGACGCTATTGAAACCTTCGGTGGGTTCTCGGGGCTGAGGATCAACTGGGACAAATCTAGTCTGATGTTGGTGGATGAGCTTGTGTCCCCCGATGTCTCCCCAAGGTCCCAACTTAAAATCGTCCAACAATTCAAATACTTGGGGATCCTGATTAGTAGGCAACCATGCGAATTCATACCCCTAAATATCGGCCCCGTCGTGTCCAAGCTAAAGCAGCGGGTCACTCAATGGGCAAACCTGCCGCTGTCAGTTATGGGCAGAATTAACATATACAAAATGATATTCCTTCCAAAATTTCTATATATATACCAGGCCTCGCCAGTCTTACTACCTGTCTCCCATTTCAAGACGCTGGATTCAATTCTGTTTAGCTTTATCTGGGGGCAATCTCCACCTAGGCTCAACAGACAAATAATGAAAGCGCAGGTCACGGAGGGAGGACTGGCGGTCCCGCACATGCAACTGTACTATTATGCCACGCAGCTTCTGTTTGTGCACTGGTGGCTCTGTCAGCCGCACAACAATCCGGTGGTGAGTCTGGAGGCGGAGGTGTTAGGCTCCCCTGGGAGGCTATCCCTCTTGGTATATAGGGGGGCTCGGGGGCTCCGAGAGGTCTCCGGCTGTATGAGGGTGGTGTGTAATATATGGGATAGGGTGGCCAGATTGAACAGTAATCTGGTCGAGGCCCAGTATTGGTCCCCCTTTGCTCCTCTCTGGAACAACCCCAAGCTCCCTGAGCTGGTTACTATACAAGATCCGCAATTCTGGGAGGGAAGGGGTCTCCAGACGCTGGGCCAGGTGTACAGGGACAGGGTGCTTCTCTCGTTCGACCAGGTGAGGGAGACCTTCCGAATTTCCCATCGGGACTTCTTCCGCTACCTGCAACTCAGACATGCTCTGCAGACCCAATTTCGTAGGGGCAACCCGAATTTTTCGGCATCCCGTGTGGAGAGCGTGGTGAGGGGGCCAGACCTGGGGGAAGCCTGTCTCCACTGTATATAAGTGTCTGGTCGCCGAACTGGAGTCCCCCAGGGGGAAAATTTAAAGTAAGTGGCAAACGCTAGACCAGACTTTAAACTGGGAGGACTGGGAAGAAATCTTAGACAATCTACACACATCGGTCATAGAAGCCAGAGATAGATTTATCCAGACCAAGTGGTTACATCAAGCTTACATCACACCGACACGCCTTCATAAGATGGGACTACTGGCTAGTGATCTATGCCCCAGGTGTGAGAGGGAGGCTGGTACATGGGAACACATGACCTGGTCCTGTGGGGTTTTGGTAGGATATTGGGAAGAGGTGATGGACCTGATTGGTAGGGTGGTGGGTATTCGGTTCGCCGCTTCGATTCCCTTGTGCCTCCTGGGGGTGGTGGAACCACTATCGGGTACCGGAGCGCTGAAATCACTATTTAGGCTGCTGCTCTTTTATGCCAGGAAATGTGTTCTGCTTAATTGGAAACATCCGGCCAAACCTTCTGTGCAGGCATGGAGGGCTCTAGTTAATCAGAAACTCACGATGTACAAACTGACATATATGGCCAGGGGGGTGCCTGATAAGTTTGATAAGGTATGGGGTCCCTGGCTGCAGAATCAGGACACTGCCTCAGAGGACGATTAAAGGTGGGAAGGGGTTAAATTAAGGGGCGAGGCTGCTCACCTGCGGTAGTTCGAGTCTTTGAGCGAGCTAAAGTGGAATTAAGGAAACGGGAGTAGCATCCTGGGAGAAACGGCTCTCTGACATATCTCTACATCCCAGGGAATAATCAACTAGATATCCAGGTCCAGACTGTATGAATGTGTGAGTGAATGGCTGTCGTGTCTAAATGTTTATTGAATTGATGCTATTGATTAAGGTGCTTGTGGCACCTCAATGTCAATGTTGTATGTTGCCTGTCTTGACGGATTTGTTGTTTGTTGAATTGCAAATAAAAAGAAACTTTAAAAAAAAAAAAGACTAGAACTCCACAAGGATGAAAGGGCGTCTGCTCTTGAAATACTTCCAGATTGAGTTGTTATATCCAGGATAAGTGATGCAAATTTGGCTGACACAATGACTGGCAAAGCTGTGGAACATATGGATGAAAGTTAAATGGCGAGGGATGGTTTTAGCCAGAGAACCAATCATGAACACATGTTTTTTTAAAACATCAACATAACTCTGTTCTATACATGTATCTATATATCTATATATTTTAGATGACGATAAAGAAGAAAATGTTCGCATCATGCCTGACTCTAATAATGCTCCTACAGTGGAAAGAGAGCCAAGAGATATTGTGAACAGCCTAGTTGAGAAGCAAGTGGAATATGCCAAAGAGGATGGCTCAAAAAAGAAAGCCAAAAAATGAAAGCCAAAACTTTAATGTACTTCATCAAGTTTGATGACAATTACTATATTTATGTGACGTTCTTGAACTTTGACAAGGGCGTGAAGCTACCAAGTGTAATATTTATGAAAATCCAACTTTTAGATTATAATTTTGTATTCCTGCAAACTCTTGCATTAAATGGGCTAAAGAGTATATAAGAAGAAATCAATTCATTCTTCCTTACATAGGAATAAACCACTTCTAACAAATGAGGGGTTTAAGGGAATTAAGGACTGAACTTGGGACTTGTTAAGTAGCATACGAAGGGAAGAGTCACTGTTTTGGTATATAGGTTTTTCCTACATTAATGGGTGAGTTACTATGTTTCCTACCGTTTACTGCTTTACACAAAAGTATGTTCGCCTGACTCGTTATGCAAGCGTGACAGGTCGGCGAGTAAGCAAAACTTACTGCAGCAAACACCAGTAAACACAGACTTTGCAATGCATTTTGCTGTGTCTAAAGTCATCATGTGTGCTTCTTTGTATAGTGCAAGGTGTGCCAACAAGTAACTAGTTTATCAAAGCCCTAGAGGGTGTAATGCAAGGTATGCCAACTAACTAGATTATCGAAGCCCAAGAGTGTGTAATGCAAGGTGTGCCAAGTATCTAGGTTATCAAAGCCCAAGAGGATGTAATGCCCTCAATTAAATATTTTATCAAAGCTCAAAAGAGTATAATGCAAGGTGTGCCCAGAAGTATCTGGTTTATCAAAGCCACAGAGGGTGTAATGAGTAGTGATTCCTAAGTGGTTTGAGCAAGTGGTATTAAACAGTACTGACACACAAGTGGCCTAAATCAGTGGGTACTCCACTAACAATTGGTGTCAGAGAACCGCGGGTCACGTGATCAACCAGGGACCTCCGGACGCACAAACCGCATTCCCAAAAACCCTTGTCCGAGCCCTCCTATCAGGAATACTAGGCCCAAAGCCTGCGGACACACAGATTCTTGGCTAAGGCAAAAATATCGCTCAAGTTAAATATAAGTTTAAATGCTATAGCACACTAGGCAGTGATAACAAACATTTGGCTATGATGGAATATGAAATAATACAAATGCTGTTCTGAGGGGGTTACAGGTTACAGTGAGTTATACAGAGAGACAATGGTCAGTTAACTTAATATGCAGTTGCAGAGTAGTGGTGATAAGAGCTCCCACAAGGGGTATGTCAAGAGCCTACCGATGGTTTGGACACTTCCAGCACGCTGCCGCAAGACCCCTATCCAGAGAAGTGACAATGTTCTCATCTCCTTGGCCTACATTTAAGCAGGTCTCTCCCCTCCACCCCTCCCACCCCTCTCAGACACAGATCCTGAATCATTCCTTTGAAGCACCATGCTATCACACCTTTCCAGCGAAAAAGCATGCAGGCTCCTCTCTGTCCGAGAAGGTGCTAGGAGGGCAGCAGGAGAGCAGTGGGGGGGGGGGGGGGGGGCTTTGAAGCTCAAACTGCCTGTTCTGAAGTGTCAGAACCTCACGCCCATATATGGACTTCCTTTTCCTGCTGGCCTTGGGCAGCGATAAAATGCAATGTAATATTTGCCCTATTCCTCACACCTCCCCCTCTAAGAGGGCGCTAAGGGGCAGCACTTCCTGGTGCTGACCCATGCGCTCATGTGCTAACTATCCCTGTCTGGAGAACTCCGCGGCAGCACCATGGCCATAGTGCTGTCTCGTGGTGAGGATTTTGGGCAAGGTCCAGTTGCTGTGGGACCTGGAGGGGGGGTTTCCGCTCCTGACCTTGCACTGCTGCCCCAGAAGGGTGGCCCGAACCTTACATGGACAGCTTTGGGGGTCCCCTCCAGGGTTTATGTGCCAGACTGTGGTCCACATCCCTCCTGAGTAATGGTGGGACCAATCCTGGTAGGGGTGTAGGGTGGCCCATAGCTGAGACCACGGGTCCAAAGTCTGCAGGTGATAACCCATCCCTTTCTGCTTTATCCTAGCCAGAGGCCCCGGTGCATGTCGCCAACACTGTTTAAGGAGGTAGCCCTGAGTTGGGGCCTGCCTAACCTCCAGCGCCATGAACTGGATCCCCTGGCTGGAGAGTGTACCCTGCGGGGAATCTTCACAGGGAAGGATGTCCCACAGGGCGGTACCCACCCTGTCAGCCCAGGTGGGGGACAAGGACGTTGAACTTGGGCCCTGGGTGGCATAGTCCACCACCATTGGTACAAACCTCTTTCTATGCGGGAGAGTTTCCAGTGGGCTGCTGGGACTTGGCCCTGCCACCCCCACCCTCTGACAGGTATGGTACAAATGGCAGTGGGCAGCCAGGTCAGGCCCCACTTGCTTCTTGGTGATCCCTATGTGCCCAATCGTCTGGCTCTCTAAGGCATAGCACTTCTTGGCCCTGGACGGATAGGGAACCACCAACTGCTGGCCAGGCCACTCTCCTGGTGACCCTGGTTTGACCATCATTGGGTACAGCCGCACTTGTCTCCAGACCACCCGTCTGGGGTCTGGGCCCAAGTGGAGCTGCACCTCCTGTTTGGGGAGAATGCTTTGGGGGTCATCAGTGTCTGATGCTACCCCACTTCTCTGCCATGTCTTCAGTCAGTTTCCCGGGACCCACTTCTGGGCCTCCGTCTGCCTCAGCAGCCTCTTGGGAGGAAGGGAAGGAGCTGTCAGTACCCTGAGCGGACCCTGGGCCCCTGCTATACCTGTGCCCAGATAGCACCTGCTCCTCCACTACTTCCACCCAAGTTGCCGGTTCAGGCAGAATACCCTGGTCCCTTAACACCCTGGTCGTGATGAAACCCTGCAGTGGGGACTTATCTAGGGGTCCCATATCTCCATGGACAGCCCTCACCCATCAGCAGGTTCCACCGCCACAGTTTTTTTGGCCTGGACTGGTCTTCTCAGGTTGAGGTGCCAGGAACCCCGGACGTGGGGTGGTTGGAATAGAAGAGACCATCCCATCCTCCCTTTCCCAGGACCTCCCTCCGGACCTCCGTCAGCCCTGGCAGCCACTTGGTTTGAAGGAAAGGAGCCATTAGACCCCCGAGGGGCCCCTGGGCTACCAGCGCTCCCACTATGCATGATAGTGGCCAGAGCCACTGTGGCCTCAGGTAATACCTTTCCCCCTTACATTCCCATCCAAGCCGCCAGTCCAGACAGACCAGCCTGGCCCTCTGACAACCCAGTGGTGGAGAAACGCTGCGATGTGGACTTACCTAGGGGGGACTTACCCACGTCTCCTGGAACGGCCCTCACCTCAGTCACAGTTCCCTCACCAGCTGCTGGGTAACCTCCTTCCTCTGGGAGGAAGAAACACACATTATGCTACCTATCCCTACATTCCCTGTAGCTGGCAGGTTACACATATAACTCATATTAGTTGCACACATTGGAGTATACATGTTATTACATTCTGGGGGACCAGACCTCGGGAGTTCAGTGGCCACATACTGAGACACTAGCAAAACACTGGCAGGAATATTTGACGATACCCCCACCTCCCGCACACCCCGCCCGGCACCCCAGTCCAAATAAACCTTTACAATGGGCAGTGCAGATACACCTCCCTCAATTCCGGAGACTGAGACAGTTTTTCCGGGGATGAAGTCCGGTGGGGACACCATCTCAGGGCGCACAAGAGTCGTCTCCGCACCTGTGTCTCTAAGTCCTACGGCCACAGCTTGGCCCACAGTGACGAGTTGCAAGTAGTCCCGGGACTTGCCAGCTCCCCTACCCACATGCAGCACCATGGAGGAGTTCTGGGACGGGCCCTGCTGGCGCTGAGGACATGTGGCCTTGAAGTGTCCAGGTTGGTTGCAGTGGTGACAGAGGGAAGTAGGGGAAGGGGCCTTGGGCTGATGGGCATGGACAACAGATTCCGGTGGCGGCTTACCTCCTTTCCAGCTGGCAGGTTTCCGGGCCTGGGGTGCTCTGTTGTGTTGGTACTCATCCGCAAGTGCTGCAATTGCCTTAGGCTTCCTGTCACGCAAAAACTGCTGCAGATCCTCAGGGCAATTCCAGAGAAACTGTTCTGTGGCAATAAGCTCCTTCAGTTGCTGGATGGTGGGGACTTCTGAGCCGGTAGTCCACTGCTCGACTGCTCTCTGTAGTGCCCTCATGTGGTAAGCCCAAGTGTTGGTGGGGCCCCGTCGCAAACTCCGCCGTTTCTTGCGATAAAATTCAGGGGTAAGGTTATATTGAGGGATCAGAGCTTGCTTGACCCCCTTGTAGCTCAGGGTGGTCTCGCTGGGTAGGTACCCAAAGATTTCCAGGGCTTTACCCCTAAGTCGAGGAGTTAAGTACCTGACCCACTGATCCTCCGGTACATGGTTTTGATGACAAACAGTTTCAAAAGCCAGCAAAAAGGTGTCCAGATCTGTACCTTTGTCCAAGACGGGGAAATCCTCCACACGCAACTTTGGGGCCTTGTTCTCAGGGGGCTCGCTACCAGCTGTGCTGGGTTGCGGGTGCTGAAGCTTAAGCTGCAATACTTGGAGCTGGTGTTCACGTTCAGCTTGTTCACAGCGTTCCTCGCGTTCTGCTTGGTGCTCGGCAGCCTCAATGAGGACCTCATAGGTGGCCTGGTCTCCAGCCCGTAGACTAGCCAGAGCAGCGTGCAGGAGAGCATCTGAGCCTGCCTGGCTGGGAAGACCGGCAGGCGGGGCACGGTCCTCTGGGATGCTAAGGGTTGGTGATTGGCTTCAGGGAGAGCTGGGCCCCTCCACACCTAGTGCAACATCGGCAGCCACATCCCTGCTTCTGGCCCCGGTGCCACTTGCCATGCCTGCAGCTGCTGGTCACTGACAAATATTGCACACTGTTGTAATCACACAACCTACTGTAACCACTCTCAGAATATGCCTAGTGTTGAGCTGATCTTAAGATCCCAGCAACAGAAAAGCCATCTTTAGTGTATATGATTATGGGGCCCACACTCACTCACACTATTTGCCTTATCCCACCGCTGCCACCAATTTGTCAGAGAACCGCGGGTCACGTGATCCAACTATCAACCAGGGACCTCAGGACGAACAAACTGCGTTCCCAAAAACCCTTGTCCGAGCCCTCCTATCAGGAATACCAGGCCCAAAGCCTGCGGACACACATATTGTTGGCGAAGGTAAAAAGATTGCTCAAGTTAAATATAAGTTTTAATGCTATAGCACACTAGGCAGTGATAACAAACATTTGGCTATGATGGAATATGAAATAATACAAATGCTGTTCTGAGGGGGTTACAGGTTACAGTGAGTTACACAGAGAGACAATGGTCAGGTACCTTAATATGCATTTGCAGAGTAGTGGTGATGAGAGCTCCCACAAGGGGTATGTCAAGAACTTACTGATGTTTTGGACACCTCCAGCACGCTGCCGCAAGACCCCTATCCAGAGAAGTGCCAATGTTCTCATCTCCTTGGCCTACTTTTAAGCAGGTCTCTCCCCTCCACCCCTCCCAACCCTCTCAGACACAAGACACAGATCCTGAATCATTCCTTTGAAGCACCATGCTATCACACCTTTCCAGCGAAGAAGCACACATGCTCCTCTCTGTCCAAGAAGGTGTTAGGAGAGCAGCAGGAGAGCAGCGGGGGGGGGGGGCTTTGAAGCTCAAACTGCCTGTTCTGAAGTGTCAGAACCTCACGCTCATATATGGACTTCCTTTTCCTGCTGACCTTGTAAGAGCAGACATTTGCTAAGAACATAGAATCTTAAAGGGCAATGCCGGGCATCAGCAATAAAATGCAATGTAATATTTGCCCTATTCCTCACAATTGGTATTGCAGATAAGTGACCCCCAAGTGGTTTGAACAATTGGTATTACAGAGTTGTGACCCCCAAGCGGCCTAAACAATTGGTATTAAAGAGTGGTGACACGCAAGTGGTTTGAACAATTGGTATTAAAAAGCAGTGACACTCAAGTGGTATGAGCAAACGGTATTAAAGAGTACTGACACCCAAGTGGTTTGAGAAAGTGGTATTTAACAGTACTGACATACATTTGCCCTGAACCAGTGAACACTACACAAAATGTTTTTTTCAAGAGGGCCTTAAGTGCCCTGAGCCAGTGGATACTCCAACAGCAATTGGTATTAAAAGAGTACTGACACGCCAGTGGTTTGAGCAAGTGATATTAAAGTGTACTGACACCCTAGTGGTTGGAGCATGTGTTGTTAAAGAGTACTAACACACAAGTGGTACGACCAAGTGGTATTAAAGAGTACCGACACACCAGTGTTTTGAGCAAGTGGTATTAAATATTACTGACACCCAAGTGGTTTGAGCAAGTGGTATTAAAGAGTACTGACACACCAGTGGTTGGAGCAAGTGGTGTTAGAGAGTACTGACACCCAAGTGGTTGGAGCAAGTGGTATTAAACAGCCCTGACACCCAAGTGGTTGTAGCAAGTGGTATTAAATAGTACTGACACCCAACCTATCTAGCCCTGACTCCAGCTGCTTTCCCTGAATAAATGTCTTTACAAAGATAGTTTTTGTAAAACAAATAAATCCCTAACCGCCCCTCAGCAGCAGCCAGCAGCACCTTTTCCTAACTACTGCAGAGCGCAAGAGTGATGATCATGACCCCACCTTTTATGTGTCTCGTCTGGCCAATGGTTGCTAGTGAAGGAAGAAGGGGTTCAGGCTGAATGAGCGCATGGATTTCAATCTGAAATCCGTGCTTGGGTTTGGCACCCGAACTTGCAAAGGTCGGTACGAGCCCGAACTTTGTGGTTCGGGTTCGCTCATCCCTAATTATTATAATTACATGAATTGTTTAAGATGATGGGGTATATAAAGGAAGGTTATTAGGTGAATGTTACTGTGAGAATGGTAGCAATGCTCACCTGGTCCGTAATAAGAAAGACCAGAAGCTCCAACATACCCTAAAGCAGCCAGTGACCCTTATTGGAGAAGGTGTTGGTTGACACAGTGTGGGAAGGGAAGACATATTTTCCACTGGGGAGGAGGCACAAAAGGGATATTTGTCCCAGTATGGTGTAGGTCCACTTTGGAGTACATGTACTGTATGGAAAGGCATGGTCTGCACAGGCTTCCTCTGCTGTTTGTTTAAGGAGTTGTAGTGCCAGAATTGCTGCAATGAGAACAGCCAATGACAGTACATTACAGTATAGGCCCTCTCCAAAGTGAAAATACACCCTTCTGGGGAAATCTCTATATGGTGGTTGTAACTTTCAGGATTCTTTATGAACAGAGGTTGGGAATCCCTGCTCTAGTGAGCTCTTACATGTGGGTATCTGAAGATGGTGAAGAGACTTTGCAGTGTGCGACCGGCGCTTAGTATCCTGAAATGTTCATGATAAGTATAGTGGCTTATACAAATAGAAGCCAGGGACAGACAGCAGGAAAGACACATGTTCCAGGCTTCCTGCAATTATATTTACATGTTATTTCATGCTTCGCTAGATACAACACCTCAATTACCATCTTATTGCCTCACTAACTGGATACATACTGGTAAGATTTACAAAGTGAGTTCTTCCTTAATTAAGGCACATTTCTTAGAAAGGGTCTCGGGATTTCTCCTTGATCTTATCACAAGGTAGATGAGAGAATGTGCAGCTTCCAGAGCAGGATTTTATAAAATGACTTTACCAGATGGCTCCCATCTCCCAGAGCCAACACGCACACATTTCATTTGGCATAATTGAAAGGAGCAGGACGTCCCTGGAATTCATTTGTTGCATGAACCTAGGTGACATTATTAGGATGCTTGCTAGTCACCAGCATGAATACACACCTGCTACATCCAAACCGAGATTCATTAACAGGGATACAATCAATACATCCTGAATGTCTCGAAAATATACTGTAGAAGAATAAATGTATTTCTTTAAACATGTGGCATGTAGAAGCCATTATTTGAAGTGTTTTGTTATCTATGGTAGGGTCAACCTCCAGCTCAGGGGCCCACTATATATATATATATATATATATATATATATATATATATATATATATGCTTGAAAGTTTGTGAACCATTCAAAATGTTCTATATTTCTACATCAGATTTTTAAACAAGTCTTTAAAGTAGATTAAGAGCAAAACCAAATAGAGATAACCAAATAAACTAACCAAATAAAATAAATTAATAAATTAGTCAGCAATATTCAACTTGGTCAAATATTTGTCAAATATTTACTGAGAACACAAAGCCCATTAATGGAAGCGAGAGGGGACGCATCCCCTGCAGCATGCGCGCGCCTGTCCCCAGCCTATCTGAATGGTTGGGTGCAGAAGCACGTGCACAGCCAAAAGAAGCAGGGATGTTGCCACCCTAGTTTACTTTGGCAAGGGAGCACCACGATGAGGCCCCTGGGGGTTTCACATAGAGGGGCATCCCAGATTGGGGGGATGGCCAATGGCAGACCATGGAATCTTTTAGAGTCTGGTGCTGGCCCAGCTGGGTTTTGTTCTGCTTTAAAAAGAGTGACTTTTAAAAAGTCTTATCTTTACAGAACATGCTTATGAGAGTGTATGCTGGAACAAAGAACGGTAGTTTCTGAAGAACTGAAGAATAGGAGTTATTAATGTTCATCAGACTGGAAAAGTTTGAAAAAAATCTCTAAAGAGTTTGGACTCATCCACAGACATATTGATTGTGTATAATTGAAGGAAGGTCAAGGCCATTATCCTCTTTGGGAGCCCTTGATCAACAAAGATCTTGTTGAAGAGCAAAGTGAATAATAGTTTGTGGGGTCCCACAGGAACCCAAAGTAACCTCTAACCAACTAAAGGCCTTTCCCACATGAGTTATAAGCCAAACCGACCTCTATTTGGTGTGACTGGTATTCGTCCGAGTTCGAGTACATCCGGATACCATTAGAGTCTATGAGGGGAATATCTTGATGTGTATCCTAAGAAGTTCTGGTGGATTTAAATGCATGCATAGATTAGGAAAACACAGGGAAAGGAAAGACAGGAAAAGCAACGCCATTGGCTATCCAATTCCAACAATTAGCAAGGTCCATGCTGGAGGCAGTGGACCATGACTTCCTAATGATTTATTTTTTAAATATTTTCTTTTATTGTTTAAATGTTTGTTTATTATTAATTACAATGGGGTATCCTAAATCAGATAATGGCCAAATATGACTTTTGCACTGGTTTATCATTTGCAAAGATAAATCACATTTATATTGCCATTTAATATATGGGTCCTTTTTCAGTGGATACGTTTCCAGATCTTATTTGTTTTACAAGTAACACAGATATGAAGCTATTGAATATAGAAAAGGCTAGGCTAGTATGAATAATGCATTATTTTTAACCTCTTGTTCAAGTTACTGTGACACACCGCATGTGTGCTCCATTTATGTATTTACAGATGACATTTCATGTTGAAAACCTTGTTGGGAAAACCCACAATGAGATGAAACACTGAAGGTTAAAAATGCTACAGTGATAGTATGAAAAAATCTGTGCTGCCTGGCTGGATGTTTATGTATGTACTCCTCCGCATACACCCCCACAAGGCCAGTGGCTAGGGATTCCATTCTTTTTTTCTGAGGAGCTTGTTTGTACTGATTGAATTTTTCCTTAAACATATATGAATATCTGAAAGCTTGCAAACTATTTAGACACATATAGCTATGTGTTATATCATGTAATATTTATAAAACAAAATTTTAGTTTTTTCATACTTAAAGAATTGTTACTTGTATTAGACACTTCCACATGATTTCAGACTACGACCTATAATTTTGTTACATGGGCCAAAGTCCCATTTTATCACTTGAACAACCAGGTTTTCTCAGTGTATATAGAAGCCAGAAATGTCAGAATTACACTTTGTTTAAAATGGCCAAATTGCATTCACTATACTTTGTTAAAGGGACCAGTATCCCATTGTGCCCCATTGTAGTATTACATGAGGTAATTCTGAAGTAAATGAAGTAATAATTCACCTGAAGTTCTGCATGCTCTACTGTAGGGTGCACCACCAATAAGCTATAATTATTGTGCTCACTCAAAAATTCCTAACCAATTCAATGGGAGTGGCCGTGAAAAAACACGCCTCCCTCCCTATAAGGAGCACCAAAGACACATCAAAACTCTTATTACAAAATTTATTATCACATATAAATTCATAAAATGCACATACATAACACAAGACACTTAAAAACAATTATTGGGTCCCAATTTATATTAATATCTCTATATCTGCCAGCCCCAATCTCGGGGAAATCAGTATTGCAAATATTGTGATGCAGACAAAAAGCTCCAGAACTGTAAATAATGCCAAATGGGCAAAAAGAATACCTATAAATGAGATACTGGGGTCTGTGTATGCAGAGGAAGTTCTGCATGAATATGGTTGTACCTTTCATAACAGTTTGAACCTGCTGAAACATTAAATGCTGGTTCAAAAACAAAATTCATAAACTAAGGAGATTAAAAATAGAGATGTGAAGAGCAGGTAACAGGCCCCAATACAATTCACAAAATAGTTAACAAAGGAAATTGACAAGAGAACCTTTGGTATAAAACTGGAGTCCAAAGTATAATCTAACTAATCTAATCTAACTTCTGCCAGCCTGCAAATGGTGAACGACTGAAGCAACCACTGTTGTAGGTTCGAAAAGGACAAACCCGCTGGAAGACTTAGAGGTGGATTCATTAATAGCGCCAGGTAGCGACAGATGAGCGCCAGTAGCGTGATTTTCACTGCGCCCGCTAGTATTCACTATGCTTGGTCGTTGAATCTAAATAGGGTGGGGGTGTGCACTACTACATGTGATTAATATAATGAATTACTTAAGGTGCTGGCTATACAAGGGACACAATCTGTAAACAATATATAAAGACCGGGGACCCTAGACCTGTCCCCAGAAAAAAACCCTGTATTTCTGCCGCACACTAATATCCATACAAATCTAAGCAATATTGAAAAAATATATATATAAATTTATTTATACAAGGCACTCAAAATATACACTATTTACACATTACACACTATGACACATTAAAAAACATAAACACACTACATCGGAGGTCCAGACCCCTCAAATGGCTCTATAATCCTTGGTAGCTAGATAAATGGAATAATGACGCTGAACCTTCCATGTAAAAAGGGGGCAACAGGAGTATTGAAAATGAAAAGTGTAATGTGCATATGTGCACCCTGGCGAAGTGGCGTATAGCCACGCAACGCGTCGGTGGGAACCGTTTGGAGGCGACCCCGGAGGCCTGACTATATGGTGATGTAAACAGTATTTGTTATAACATAGGATTTCCATTGATTAGATTTCCTGAACCATTGGGGTAGTTGCAATATACTTTTATGGATTCCCTTTTGCACAATGCACTTTGGCACTTTAATTAATGTAGTTATATTACTATTATTGTACATATTTTTGATATTTTTGATGTATTTATACTTGCACTAGTTTTTTCTGGTTTGTTTTTGATAGAGTGGTGAGTTGTAGTTTCACACGATAGCACATATGCACATTACACTTTTCATTTTCAATACTCCTGTTGCCCCCTTTTTACATGGAAGGTTCAGCGTCATTATTCCATTTATCTAGCTACCAAGGAGTATAGAGCCATTTGAGGGGTCTGGACCTCCGATGTAGTGTGTTTATGTTTTTTAATGTGTCTTTTTATGTGTAAATAGTGTATATTTTGAGTGCCTTGTATAAATAAATTTATATATATATTTTTTCAATATTGCTTAGATTTGTATGGATATTAGTGTGCGGCAGAAATACAGGGGTTTTTTCTGGGGACAGGTCTAGGGTCCCCGGTCTTTATATATGCTTGGTCGTTGTTCGCTTGCTGACAGCGACTCAGTCGGTGTGCGGTAATGTTGAATACGGGGTTAGGAGTCGCTGTTTCACAGGTTCCGCGCTGTACGGGTGCGCCTGACAGCGAATGGCCAGAGCGAATGGCTCCCAGCATATTCATTAACAAATCAAGCTCAAAAAATTCTCGCGCTGTGAAATGCTTGTTTAAACCCCAGAGCACTGGCGGCGATGGCTTAAAAGTAGTTTTTAACCCCCAAATAACCATATTTTTTGATTAAAAAATTAAACAAGTTTTTCTAAACATTTTGTAATATGAATACATTAATATCAGACTTGTAATATCAATTCTGCACAAATTTTTTATTTTTTTTTTTTCCTTAAAAAAATATCTAACATTGGCGTAGTGGTCACAGAATTTTTGACAGTTAAAAAAAAAAAAAAACAGTCATAACAATTAATTATGACTATTTAAAGATTGCTCCATTGAAATGCATTGGAGAGCGCCAGGTAGCGAGAGGTCATACCTGGCGCTGTGATGGGATTAGCAGCGGCGCTGTTCGTTGCAGTCCGCTACATGATGAATCCCGCGCTAGGCGACGCTCTCGCCGGCGCTAGCCTCATTTAGCGTGATAAATGCGTGATTGTGTCCGCCGCCTGGCGTTCTGGAGTCGGTAGCCGCCGATAGCTGGCGCTACCTGGCGCTAGTGAGACACTACCTGGCGCTATCCCTTAGGGCCTTATTCATGAAGTGATAGCGCCAGGTAGTGCCTGTACAGCAGCAAGTAGCAGCAAGTAGCATCAGGTGAACACCAGCACGCAATTACACATTTATGAAGCCAAATCTGGTGAGCGACACGAACAACACCATGTAGCGTCCGATTCATCATTTTCACAGGCTCAGTGTACAGCGCCGGCGTTCAGCCTTGCAGAGCCCCACGTCTTACCTCTTGCCACCTGGCGCTCTCCCATACATTTCTATGGACGATCCTTAAATCCCTTTTCTCCCATTTTTTTTCCCTAAAAAAAACACAAACCTGAAAATGTATTCTGGCCCAGAAAATGACATTTTTGAAAACTTTTTGGATTAATAATATATTTATGCAGATTTGTCCTTACATGTCTGGTAATAAACAATGTAATTCCATATGTTTTCACTTTGTTACTAGTGGATACATGTTCAAAAACAGACTTTAATCAAACAGCCTCTGGCGCTGTGAGCTACATAGACCCGATTTTGAGCGCCGGAACTGTTTGAGGCTGATTTTTTGATGAATGTGTTGTGAGTCAATAATAAGCTGGCGCTACCATTCGCTCCAATACAGTGTAGTACTGCGAATCACATAACGTATTCAACAATGCCAGCCAGCGACTGAAGCGCTCTGAAACGACGAACCATGGGCGAGCACAGCGACTACTAGCGGTCGCTCTTAAATCCGCTCTACAGGCGCTCATCTGTCACTACCTGGCGTAAGTAATGAATCAGCCTGCCCATGTATACCTTTCACTTCCTACTGCAATGACATGCCTAACTCTGACCACTGCCAATTCAGAGTAGTTGAGACCAATGTAAATCATCTTCTGAAATCCCTCAATTGCTGACCGGTTTTCAAGAGGTCATTAGAAGAGAGTCATGTTCCTAAATGTTTAAAATCAATGTAGTACCCATTCTAAAGAAATTGCCAGCAGAAGAGCAGTTGCACAAACTAATTTCCACCATAATGAAGGTCTTTAAACATTCACTAATGTAATTTCTGAACTCTGCCCTGGACCCTAAAAAGTTTGCCCATGGGCCAAATAAATCATGACACCACTGGCCTAGCCATGCATCACACTGAAAGGCTAGATCCTATGCCAGAGCTCTTTTCATTGACTTTAGCTCAGCCATCAATACCATTAATCTGATAACTATCCATCTAGAAATCAAGCCAACTAAAAAATCCTCCCAATATCTATGTGGATTAGCAATTAATCTGCCGTGTGTATTAACTGATTCTATCCAATGTATAAGAACACTAGCAACAGGGAGAGGGGGAAGCAATTCCAGGCTGTTTGAAGCATAATATCAGGTTCTTACAGACCCCGCCTAATATGTTGATTATTTTGCAGCATCACAACTCCAAGGGCCCCGTCCCTTTTATCTTGCCATTTCTTATTCAATTTAAAAATGAAGAACAGTCTAGGACAGTGCCAAACGTAGTCCAACACAATAGTCTAAAAATTGCTTTTGCCTGCTGCATCCCTTTAAGGGATTGAAGTATTCAGCATGCTTCCTATTAAAGGGGATTGGGACGGATTCTGCACATTGCCTATTAAATGAGATTGGGGGGGTCTGCTTGATGCCTATTAAAGGTGATTGGGGAGATTCTGCATGCTGCCTATTAAAGGGGACTGGGGGGAGTCTGCATGCTGACTGTAATAGGGGATTGAAGGTAGTCTACATGCTGCCTATTAAAGGGGATTACAGTGGGTCTGTATGATGTCTATTATAGGGGATTCAGGGGAGTCTGTACACTGCCTAATAAACGGGATTAGGCAGAGCCTGCATGCTGCCTATTAGGGATGAGCGAACCGGTTCAGACGAACCGGAATTCGCTCCGAATTTCAGGGAAAATTCGATTCTGCACGAACCCGAATTTTTTTTGGTTCGTGCCGATCGAATTTTCCCTGAAATAAAAAAAAAAAATGCCGGCATGGTGGGAGCGGGAGCGGGCTACGCTGTCAGCGGGCGGCGGAAGCCGGCGGCCGGCCTCCACGCTCCGACCATGCAGGTAAGTGTTTGCTTTTTAAACAAATGCCGGCTTGGTGGGAGCGGGCAGGCCGGCTGCGCTGTCAGCGGGCCGGCTTCCGCCGCCCGCTGACAGCGTAGCCGGCCTGCCCGCTCCCACCATGACGCCATTTTTTTTTGAGCGATTCGTGAAAGTTCGATTCGGGCGAACCCGAATTTCTTGGGGAAATTCGGCGAATCGCCCGAATCGAACTTTCAAGAAGTTCGCTCATCTCTATTGCCTATTATAGGAGATTGGGGGATGTCTGCACAGTGCCTATTATAGGGGATTGGGGGGAGTCTGCACAATGCCTATTACAGGGGATGGAGGGTCTGCATGATGCCTATTATAGGGGATGAGGGGTCTGCATGATGCCTATTATAGGGAATTGGAAGGATGTTGGGTACTGCATGTTATAAAGGATTGGGGAGCTTTTGTCACACTGACTGTAGTGGGCCTGTATTGTTTGGGATTCTGCACAAAGCCTATTATAGGGGATTAGGGGGATTCTCCCTCACTGCCTGTTATAGGGGGATTCTGCCACACTGCCTATTATAGGGGATGATGGGATTCTGCCACACTGCCTGTAATAGGGGAACTGAGATGATTCTGCACACTGCCTGTTACAGGGGAATAGGGGATTTTGCCACTTCCAGTTCTTAGGTTCTTGGGGGGTATATTTTAGCATACTATTTGGCTCAGATTTATTTTTTCTTATTTTTCTCCTCTAAACTCATTAGCCTACAACAGGTATTGCCTTATTTTTTGCTTTATACTTAGGCCCTTATTTAACAAGGGATAGCGACAGGTAGAGACTGGTGAGCGGCCAGTAATGACGGGCCCCGCCACGAGAACGCCGGCTCCCCACCACAATCACACATTTATCAAGCCAATCCTGCTTAGCGACTGAGATAGCGCCAGATAGCGACTCATTCATCATTATTCCAGCCTCAGCCCACAGCGCCAGCGTCCGACCTTGAACAGCGACAGGTATGACTTCTCGCTACCTGGCGCTCTCCAATGCATTTCAATGGAACAATCTTCATAATTATTTGTTATTAATGTTTTTTTTTTTTTTACATGTGAAAAATTCTGTGACCACTTCTGCCATTTTAAATAATTTTTTTTAGGTAAAAAAAAAAAAATGTACAGAATTGATATTACAGGTCTGATATTAATGTATTCATATTACAAAATTATTTTAACAACTTGTTTTTTTTTGGTTTCCAAAAATATGGTTGTTTGGGGGTTAAAAAACTACTTTTAACCCATCGCCGCCAGCGCTCTGGGGTTTAAACATGCATTTTACAGAGCGAGAATTTCTTGAGCCTGATTTGTTAATGAATATGGTGGAAGCCGGTCGCTCTGACCAGTCGCTATCATGCGCTCCCGTACAGCGTGGAACCTGTCAAATAGCGACTCCTCACCCAATATTCAACATTACGCCAAACCGACTGAGTCGCTATCAACTACCGAACAACGGCCAAGCACAGCGACTACTAGCGGGCGCTCTGAAAATGCCGCTACAGTCGCTCAACTGTCGCTACCTGCCGCTGTAAATGAATCGGCCTCCCCGTTTGGCTAAGAAAAATATGAAAGTTAATAAAATGTAACTAGTTAGAACTACCTAGTTGTTATAGAAAAGATATATCTATCTTATATTAAAAAAATCTTTAGCCATTGAAATACCCTTCTTTCTTTGAGCTTTTATGAGATACTTAAAGATAGCATGTGTATCATCTAATAGGGCTTCCCTAATAAGGATAACATACATGTTTAAAGCGTAGGACCTCAGATGCAGATTCTTTAGATCTATGATGAGACTGTACTGATTTTAAAGTGGACCAAAACTCATTAAAATGAGAGAGATTTTCCTAGGGGCACGCATGCTTTTACTCAACTTGATAGACCACAGCATCAAGTACACCTGGGAACATATGCGATACAACCCAATGTCCTTTATAAACAGTTTTATAGAGCTCTAAATTGAGGTTCCTGGAAACTGACACATGCTGGTACCTGATGTTATTAACCCAACCAGTCTAGTTGCTTACCATTTTAGATACACTCGTGACCTAAATTAATAAAAACCTTCACAGACAAAAAATGATAAGGAACAGCTTTATTAGGCTTTTAATGTAACCGTTATCATCAATGATGCTGAAGATCATTTTTTTCCAATTCAGTGTCTCAAATACTAATGTATAAACGATCAACTAAATGTTTACAATAATACATCATAAAAACACATTTTAGTTTCACTTTAAAGCTGATGATCAACAGTATTAAAAGCTTGAATTCAGGCCAGCTATCTCCACTAATAGTGACTTCATACTATTGCAGAATAAAAGCAGGAGCAGCAGCTTGCCACATCGTTTTATGTGATTCTTTTATCTTAAATTGGGAGAGAGAAATTGGCAGTTTGACATGGCTCTTCTCATCTCATCTATACTCTGATCTCTGTGTAGTGTATTGTGAACAATGAGAATTGTGTATTCAATTTTCTGGGCTGTGTTCATGTTACCTTCATATAGTCACAAGCAATAATTTACATCAGTATCTGAATAACTTAATAATGCGATTAAATCATTCTAATTTCTAAAGCCACAGATACTTGATGCCCTCAGCATGGGCGAGTAAGGCAAGTCACAGTGGTCCCACAGCTGTCCCTAACCACAGCTGTCTCTGACTACCTCATAAAGCTGCAACATGACATGCCTTTCCCAGTTCAGCCATGGCCCAGAAATTAAAAAGAAGAAAGCGGCATTGCTTAAAACATGTAAGGTATAGATACTGAGATGGTTTGAACGGCTTAATTAACACGGTTATCAAGGGGGGATAAGGTGGAAGAAAGTTAGTATTTGCCCAAGTAATAACTTTGGTTAATAATACCTAGCTCACATAATATATACATATACTCGTAATGGATACGGTTGGACTTCATTATAAAATATACGGGGAGGCTGATTCATTAATAGCGACAGATAGCGACAGATAGCGACTGTTGAGCGACTGTAGCGGTATTTTGACAGCGACCGCTAATAGTCGCTGTTAGAGATGAGCGAACTTTTGAAAAATTCGATTCGACTGATTCGCCAAATTTTCCGACAAAAATCGCTTCGACCCGAATAAATTCGCGACGAATCGCTATTAAAAATGGCTATTTCTGAGCCTCCTAGAGCCTTAATAGGGTTGTAAACCATTCTGCCTTGCTGTAACACGCACAGGATGCGTGCTGGGTTAGTTAAATAATACTTTGAATAAATATCACATGCAGATCAGAGGCATCGCTAATAGAATCGCAGAGCGGCACAATTGAATTCAAGAGAGTTGAAGTGGCATCACTATGAGGGGCAGGAACCCAAACATTGCTTTAAAGAGACACTGGAGTTGACAGCAGCAGGAGCCCAAACATTGGCTGAAAGAGACACTGGGGTTGGCTTCAGGAGCCCAAAAATTGGATGAATCACACCCTGGAGTTGGCAGCAGCAGCAGCAGGAGCCCAAATATTACTTTAAAGAGACCCTGGGGTTGGCTTCAGGAGCCCAAAAATTGGATGAATCACACCCTGGAGTTGGCAGCAGCAGCAGCAGGAGCCAAAACATTACTTCAAAGAGACCCTGGGGTTGGCTTCAGGAGCCCAAAAATTGGATGAATCACACCCTGGAGTTGGCAGCAGCAGCAGCAGGAGCCCAAATATTACTTTAAAGAGACACTGGGGTTGGCTTCAGGAGCCCAAAAATTGGATGAATCACACCCTGGAGTTGGCAGAAGTTGGCAGCAGCAGCAGCAGCAGCAGGAGCCCAAACATTACTTAAAAGAGACACTGGGGTTGGCTTCAGGAGCCCAAAAATTGGATGAATCACACCCTGGAGTTGGCAGGAGTTGACAGCAGCAGCAGCAGGAGCCCAAATATTACTTTAAAGAGACCCTGGGGTTGGCTTCAGGAGCCCAAAAATTGGATGAATCACACCCTGGAGTTGGCAGCAGCAGCAGCAGGAGCCCAAATATTACTTTAAAGAGACCCTGGGGTTGGCTTCAGGAGCCCAAAAATTGGATGATTCACACCCTGGAGTTGGCAGCAGCAGCAGCAGGAGCCCAAATATACACTGGAGTTGGCTTCAGGAGCCCAAAAATTGGATGAATCACACCCTGGAGTTGGCAGAAGTTGGCAGCAGCAGCAGGAGCCCAAACATTACTTTAAAGAGACCCTGGGGTTGGCTTCAGGAGCCCAAAAATTGGATGAATCACACCCTGTGGAGAGTCATGTGGAGAAAAAGTAGCTTAGTTAGTAATATCTACATAAAATTATGAATAAACAAATGCAAAAGTATTGCCAAAGTGAAGTTTTGTTTGAGGGTGTGTTTCCACCTTTTAATTAAATCAGAAACAAGAAGGTATCATTGCCTCTGACTAATTAGCCCTCAAAAATTCTTGGAATTTTTAAATCTGTATTCATGTCTGATCCGTCTTATCCGAAGAATATTAATAAAAAGTAAGACTAACGTAAAGTATTTTTTATCATTACTTACTTGTGGTCCGATGCGGAGGAATGTCTGTAACTGGAGAGCAGCGCCTTAAATCTGGTTTGCACGATCCATCTTTCTTTAGTGTAGGTCTGGCCCCGTCATCAATCTACTGGAATACATCAGGCATTGTTGGGAGGAAAGCTTGGATGATCCATGCGCCATTCATTTCCACGCAGGGCAGTCTCTGGAAAAAAAAAAACTATGTATAAACCAGGGTCTTTTTCATATAAAAACAAATGATTATTTTTGCTTTTAAACCATATGTTCCACAGCTTTACCAGTCATTGTGTCAGCCAATGAAGCAACTTTGTCTGGAAGTGCTGCAAAAGCAGTCCACTGCATCACAAGTGGCATCTGACACCCCCAGTCAACTGTCTGTTGTCTGTCTGTTATGCTTTGGGTTCAGCTCCACTATCCATTGATGAAGATCTGATAATCATAAAATTCAGCAGCTACTGCCCAGCCAAGAAGTGGAGGAGACACTCGCCTCTTCTTCCACTAGCCGGCAATTAGTGATGAGGAGAGTGTCGTGGGAGGAGGTGTTGCAAGCCGAGGTAGTGGAAGAGGGTCCCTGGAGCCTGCGGCGGTGGCGGCGGCAGCAGCAGCAGATTATTGCGGACTGTTGTTCGGAAAAATCAGCTACTCAGCGATGTGGCAGTGTTTCATGCAGCATCCTGTGGAGAAAAAGTAGGTTAGTTAGTGTATATACATAAAATTATGAATAGACAAATGCAATAGTATTGCCAAAGTGAGGGTGTGTTTCCACCTTGTAATTAAATCAGAAACAACTAGCTATCATTTGCCTCTGAATAATTAGCCCTCAAAAATTCTTGGAATTTTTAATCTTGATGTCTGAGGGATTTCTCCTCTCAGACAGCGTCACCATAAGTCCAGCCTGCTGCATTACACTTGGAAGAACATCTTGTTTGCGCTGCAACAAGGAAGCCAGAGTCATGCGTCCTGACATGGCACACGTGTTCATTCTAGTTTTGAAGTCTTGCCTCCATCTGAGAGAACAACAGGAAAGAAAGTTAGCATGCACTTCTGGCACTTCTACACCACCAAGCACAACCTTATTGAGCCTCAGCGTCACAACGGTGTACCCCACCATAGTCTGATTTGCGATGTTTCCACCCGTTGGAATTCCACCCTCCATATGCAGGATCCACTATAGCAGTGGTCCCCAACCCTGTCCTCAAGGCCCACCAACAGGCCAGGTTTTGCAGATCTCCACAAAGATGCACAGGTGGAGTAATTAGTGCAGCTGCAGAGCAATAGAGCTGGCTATTTGGAGATCCAAAAAACATGACATGTTGGTGGGCCTTGAGGACAGGGTTGAGGACCACTGCACTATAGGAACAGAGAAAAGCCATCACGGATTTCTGGATGATCCAAACGGATAGGGGGACACCCCTGTGTAAATTCAATGTAAACCATTGGCAGCTCATACGTGACACCGACCGTTTGCTCAGGCCCTTTGAGGAAGCTACGTTATTAGTTGCCAGGACTATGAGATGAACGATGAGATTCCACTGCTTCATGTACTACAACACATGTTGGAAACCATGGCTGGTCAGGGCACTGGAGACATGGCACATACATTTCACAGCCACATGAAGCCTGTGGGGGCTGAAGTGGAGGAGGAGGAGGGGGTGGGGCACAGCAAACCACAGTTTAGGTTTCACAAAATGACCATTTTATCTAGTCATCTGACAGGAGAGGAGGAGCAGGAGCAGCCACAGGAGCTAGAGGGTTGTGAGGAAGGCGAGACAGAGGACCCAGACACACCGTGGCAGTTTACAGTGGAGATGGAGACAGGTAGTCCCTCCGAGTCACTTGCACAAATGGCACGATGCATGCTCACATGCTTGCGTACTAGTGAGCGCAGAATTGTCTCCATTTGTCAGCGGGAAGACTTCTGGCTCTCCAACTTATTGGACCCTCGCTTCCGGCACAAAATGGGGGCATTTTTTACGCCCACTGAGAGGGAGGACAAACTGACCTACTACAGAGACATCCCACGTAGTCAGTTGGGCGATGTCTATCTGCGCATGGCCCATACTCCCGCAGGTCTGACTCGGGGGGACCTCTGCGATCACCTTCCACTGCCATGGCTGCTGGGGGGGTGGAAGGAGCAGCAGCAGCAGCTCCATCAGCAGCAGCCTCAGTCTTCAGTCGCTAGTGAGTAGCTTTCTACACCCGCATAGTGAGTCTACTCATGAGCAGCAGGAAGACCTGGAGCTGGACCTCAAACAGCAGGTCATGTCATACCTTGACATGACCATGCCAACACACCTTTAGGATCCACTGGATTTGCTGGGAAGCCAAACTTGACTTGTGCCCGCAACTAGCAGAGTTTGCCCTGGAAAAGCTGTACTGGCCGGACAGTAGGTGATTTAGATGGCAACTGGGCTGCTCTATATAACGAAGCAAAATGGCAAATTTACCTCACTATATAAGCTATTGCCCCTCAGATTTACACAGGGGCTGCTCTATATTATGCTGCAAAATGGCAAATTTACCTCACAATATAAGCTATTGCAGCTCTATATAAATAAAAATAAATAAATAAAAAAAGGGCCTGTAGAAGCTTATTTAGTATAACAGATAGGGTGACGTGCTGGTTTGGGATGCGCATATGGGCTAGTGTTTTGGCAGCAGTACAAAAACCAATGCAAAATGCAATAGCTTAATAAAGCTGATGCTGATCAACGCTTATTTAGTATAACAGATGGGGTGCAACATGCAGGTTTGGGATGCCCTGCGGCCTGGTGTATTTAAAGCAGACCAAAACCAATTCAAAATGCAATAACTTAATAAAGCTGAGGCTGTAGATGCTTATTTAGTATAAACAGGTAGGGTGCAAGGTGCAGCTTTGGGGTGCCCTGCGGCCTGGTTAAATGAAAGCAGTCAAAAAGGAAGTGCAAACTGAAGTAGCTTAATGAAGCTGATGCTGATCAACGCTTATGTTGTATACCAGATAGGGTGCAAGGTGCAGCTTTGGGGTGCCCTGCGGCCTGGTTTATTAAAAGCAGTCAAAAACAAGTGCAAACTGAAGTAGCTTAATAAAGCAGCTGATGCTGATCGACGCTTATGTTGTATAACAGATAGGGTTAAAATAGCATGTGCCTTGGGATGCCCGTGTGGCCTGTTACATTTCAAGCTGAACAAAAAGTAACAATAATCCAAGTATGAGACATAATTTTGACCTTCTTTACAGCGCCATACTTTGAAAAAAAAAATTAATTTCATGCTGATCAATCCAAAGGTCAATGCCCCTAACAAAAATAGTGTTCGGCATAAGTTTTCCTTCTGGAAGGACGTAACCTTTAGTTTACATGGTTGGGGTAGGTTATCTTACAAATTGGGATACCCCAGGCAGCAGTGTCATTGAAAGAGACAGATTGTAATGCAGGCCATACGCAACAGGCCTATTTAGTTTACATGGTTGGGGTAGGTTATCTTACAAATTGGGATACCCCACTGTATATGAAACCGAATATAAATGCACACCCAAAAGTGGACAATCAGCCTCAAAGAGGCCTGCTTAGTTTAAATAAAAGAGCTGCTTAGTATGGTAGGTAGGTTATGTTATGTTACAGAATGGGATGCCCCAAGCAGACTTGAGATCAGTATATATGCACACAGCAGCAGTGTGTAAGCAGGCTCATACAGGCCAAATTTCTTTAAATAACTGTGCAGCTTACAGTAAATGCAGAGGCTAATGGTATGTTACAGAATGGGATGCCCCAAGCAGACTTGAGATCAGTATATATGCACACAGCAGCAGTGTGTTAGCAGGCTCATACAGGCCAAATTTCTTTAAATAACTGTGCAGCTTACAGTAAATGCAGAGGCTAATGGTATGTTACAGAATGGGATGCCCCAAGCAGACTTGAGATCAGTATATATGCACACAGCAGCAGTGTGTTAGCAGGCTCATACAGGCCAAATTTCTTTAAATAACTGTGCAGCTTACAGTAAATGCAGAGGCTAATGGTATGTTACAGAATGGGATGCCCCAAAAACCAGAGAGCACCTGGCAGGCAGCAGTAAGACTATGCCCAGCAAAAGTGTCTTTATCATGCCTAATTTCAATTAGAATAGGTGCAAATGGTTAGGTTCTTAAATAGAGGCTGGTGTAGTCACAGAATGGGATGCCCCAAAAAGGAGTGCACCTGGCAGGGACCAGTAGTGCCATGCCCAGCAAAAGTGTCTTTATCAGGGCTAATTTCAATTATAATAAGTGCAAATGGTTATATGGTCTTAAACAGAGGCTGCTGTAGTCACAGAATGGGATGCCCCAAAAAAAGATCCAGTAGTGCTATGCCCAGCAAAAGTGTCTTTATCAGGGCTAATTTCAATTTTAATAAGTGCAAATGGTTATATGGTCTTAAACAGAGGCTGCTGTAGTCACAGAATGGGATGCCCCAAAAAAGATCCAGTAGTGCTACGCCCAGCAAAAGTGTCTTTATCAGGCCTAATTTCAATTATAATAAGTGCAAATGGTTATATGGTCTTAAACAGAGGCTGCTGTAGTCACAGAATGGGATGCCTTAAAAAAAGATCCAGTAGTGCTATGCCCAGCAAAAGTGTCTTTATCAGGGCTAATTTCAATTATAATAAGTGCAAATGGTTATATGGTCTTAAACAGAGGCTGCTGTAGTCACAGAATGGGATGCCTTAAAAAAAGATCCAGTAGTGCTATGCCCAGCAAAAGTGTCTTTATCAGGGCTAATTTCAATTATAATAAGTGCAAATGGTTATATGGTCTTAAACAGAGGCTGCTGTAGTCACAGAATGGGATGCCCCAAAAAAGAATCCAGTAGTGCTATGCCCAGCAAAAGTGTCTTTATCAGGGCTAATTTCAATTATAATAAGTGCAAATGGTTATATGGTCTTAAACAGAGGCTGCTGTAGTCACAGAATGGGATGCCTTAAAAAAAGATCCAGTAGTGCTGTGCCCAGCAAAAGTGTCTTTATCAGGGCTAATTTCAATTATAATAAGTGCAAATGGTTATATGGTCTTAAACAGAGGCTGCTGTAGTCACAGAATGGGATGCCTTAAAAAAAGATCCAGTAGTGCTATGCCCAGCAAAAGTGTCTTTATCAGGCCTAATTTCAATTATAATAAGTGCAAATGGTTATATGGTTTTAAACAGAGGCTGCTGTAGTCACAGAATGGGATGCCTTAAAAAAAGATCCAGTAGTGCTATGCCCAGCAAAAGTGTCTTTATCAGGGCTAATTTCAATTATAATAAGTGCAAATGGTTATATGGTCTTAAACAGAGGCTGCTGTAGTCACAGAATGGGATGCCCCAAAAAAGAATCCAGTAGTGCTATGCCTAGCAAAAGTGTCTTTATCAGGGCTAATTTCAATTATAATAAGTGCAAATGGTTATATGGTCTTAAACAGAGGCTGCTGTAGTCACAGAATGGGATGCCTTAAAAAAAGATCCAGTAGTGCTATGCCCAGCAAAAGTGTCTTTATCAGGGCTAATTTCAATTATAATAAGTGCAAATGGTTATATGGTCTTAAACAGAGGCTGCTGTAGTCACAGAATGGGATGCCTTAAAAAAAGATCCAGTAGTGCTATGCCCAGCAAAAGTGTCTTTATCAGGGCTAATTTCAATTATAATAAGTGCAAATGGTTATATGGTCTTAAACAGAGGCTGCTGTAGTCACAGAATGGGATGCCTTAAAAAAGATCCAGTAGTGCTATGCCCAGCAAAAGTGTCTTTATCAGGGCTAATTTCAATTATAATAAGTGCAAATGGTTATATGGTCTTAAACAGAGGCTGCTGTAGTCACAGAATGGGATGCCCCAAAAAAGATCCAGTAGTGCTACGCCCAGCAAAAGTGTCTTTATCAGGCCTAATTTCAATTATAATAAGTGCAAATGGTTATATGGTCTTAAACAGAGGCTGCTGTAGTCACAGAATGGGATGCCTTAAAAAAAGATCCAGTAGTGCTATGCCCAGCAAAAGTGTCTTTATCAGGGCTAATTTCAATTATAATAAGTGCAAATGGTTATATGGTCTTAAACAGAGGCTGCTGTAGTCACAGAATGGGATGCCTTAAAAAAAGATCCAGTAGTGCTATGCCCAGCAAAAGTGTCTTTATCAGGGCTAATTTCAATTATAATAAGTGCAAATGGTTATATGGTCTTAAACAGAGGCTGCTGTAGTCACAGAATGGGATGCCCCAAAAAAGAATCCAGTAGTGCTATGCCCAGCAAAAGTGTCTTTATCAGGGCTAATTTCAATTATAATAAGTGCAAATGGTTATATGGTCTTAAACAGAGGCTGCTGTAGTCACAGAATGGGATGCCTTAAAAAAAGATCCAGTAGTGCTGTGCCCAGCAAAAGTGTCTTTATCAGGGCTAATTTCAATTATAATAAGTGCAAATGGTTATATGGTCTTAAACAGAGGCTGCTGTAGTCACAGAATGGGATGCCTTAAAAAAAGATCCAGTAGTGCTATGCCCAGCAAAAGTGTCTTTATCAGGCCTAATTTCAATTATAATAAGTGCAAATGGTTATATGGTTTTAACCCTTCTAGCGCCAGCTACGTAAAATTCACGTAGCTGCCTCTCCTGTCGTTAAACGCCAGCTACGTGAATTTCACGTAGCTAGCGTTCCCTTACCTTCCGGGCCATCGGGGGGGCATCAGCGGGCCCGTTGCTGTGGAGCAGCTTGCAGGGAGTCTAGGGGTCAGGGGGAGGTGACCTGGGTGTGAACCAAGTCACCCGATCGCTCCCCTGACCAATCAGCAGGGGGCGCACGGCAGCTGTCATCAGCCGGCGCCCCCTGCTTACCTCATCAGATGACGCTGGAGCAGAAACCTTTCCGGAGCCCAGGGCGACCGTAAGTAATACCGATCCCCGACCCCCCCCCGCCCGATCGCCCGCCCCCCCCCCCCCCCGCCCGCGCCGCTGATCATCTGGCTTTACGCGAGACGTCTTCAAGCAGCAGGACCGACGGCTCCCCGATCACCCTTCCACGGCTTCCTGTCTGCCGCCGCCGCCAGGTAAAGGCGATCGTTATGGAATGCTGCCATCCATCCATCCATCCATCCATCCTGTCACCCCCATGCAGCCATCCATTCATCCTGTCACCCCCATGCAGCCATCCATTCATCCTGTCACCCCCATGCAGCCATCCATTCATCCTGTCACCCCCATGCAGCCATCCATTCATCCTGTCACCCCCATGCAGCCATCCATTCATCCTGTCACCCCCATGCAGCCATCCATTCATCCTGTCACCCCCATGCAGCCATCCATTCATCCTGTCACCCCCATGCCGCCATCCATTCATCCTGTCACCCCCATGCCGCCATCCATCCAGTCACCCCCATGCCGCCATCCATCCAGTCACCCCCATGCCGCCATCCATCCAGTCACCCCCATGCCGCCATCCATCCATCCATCCAGTCACCCCCATGCCGCCATCCATCCATCCATCCTGTCACCCCCATGCCGCCATCCATCCATTCATCCTGTCACCCCCATGCAGCCATCCATTCATCCTGTCACCCCCATGCAGCCATCCATTCATCCTGTCACCCCCATGCAGCCATCCATTCATCCTGTCACCCCCATGCCGCCATCCATTCATCCTGTCACCCCCATGCCGCCATCCATCCAGTCACCCCCATGCCGCCATCCATCCAGTCACCCCCATGCCGCCATCCATCCAGTCACCGCCATGCCGCCATCCATCCATCCATCCAGTCACCCCCATGCCGCCATCCATCCATCCATCCTGTCACCCCCATGCCGCCATCCATCCATTCATCCTGTCACCCCCATGCAGCCATCCATTCATCCTGTCACCCCCATGCAGCCATCCATTCATCCTGTCACCCCCATGCAGCCATCCATTCATCCTGTCACCCCCATGCAGCCATCCATTCATCCTGTCACCCCCATGCAGCCATCCATTCATCCTGTCACCCCCATGCAGCCATCCATTCATCCTGTCACCCCCATGCAGCCATCCATTCATCCTGTCACCCCCATGCAGCCATCCATTCATCCTGTCACCCCCATGCAGCCATCCATTCATCCTGTCACCCCCATGCAGCCATCCATTCATCCTGTCACCCCCATGCCGCCATCCATCCAGTCACCCCCATGCCGCCATCCATCTAGTCACCCCCATGCCGCCATCCATCCAGTCACCCCCATGCCGCCATCCATCCAGTCACCCCCATGCCGCCATCCATCCATCCATCCTGTCACCCCCATGCCGCCATCCATCCATCCATCCTGTCACCCCCATGCCGCCATCCATCCATTCATCCTGTCACCCCCATGCAGCCATCCATTCATCCTGTCACCCCCATGCAGCCATCCATTCATCCTGTCACCCCCATGCAGCCATCCATTCATCCTGTCACCCCCATGCAGCCATCCATTCATCCTGTCACCCCCATGCAGCCATCCATTCATCCTGTCACCCCCATGCAGCCATCCATTCATCCTGTCACCCCCATGCAGCCATCCATTCATCCTGTCACCCCCATGCAGCCATCCATTCATCCTGTCACCCCCATGCAGCCATCCATTCATCCTGTCACCCCCATGCAGCCATCCATTCATCCTGTCACCCCCATGCAGCCATCCATTCATCCTGTCACCCCCATGCAGCCATCCATTCATCCTGTCACCCCCATGCAGCCATCCATTCATCCTGTCACCCCCATGCAGCCATCCATTCATCCTGTCACCCCCATGCCGCCATCCATCCAGTCACCCCCATGCCGCCATCCATCCAGTCACCCCCATGCCGCCATCCATCCAGTCACCCCCATGCCGCCATCCATCCAGTCACCCCCATGCCGCCATCCATCCAGTCACCCCCATGCCGCCATCCATCCATCCATCCTGTCACCCCCATGCCGCCATCCATCCATCCATCCTGTCACCCCCATGCCGCCATCCATCCTGTCACCCCCATGCCGCCATCCATCCATCCTGTCACCCCCATGCCGCCATCCATCCATCCATCCTGTCACCCCCATGCCGCCATCCATCCATCCATCCTGTCACCCCCATGCCGCCATCCATCCATCCTGTCACCCCCATGCCGCCATCCATCCATCCTGTCACCCCCATGCCGCCATCCATCCATCCTGTCACCCCCATGCCGCCATCCATCCATCCATCCTGTCACCCCCATGCCGCCATCCATCCATCCTGTCACCCCCAATGCAGCCATCCATCCATCCTGTCACCCCCAATGCAGCCATCCATCCATCCTATCACCCCCAATGCAGCCATCCATCCATCCTGTCACCCCCAATGCAGCCATCCATCCATCCTATCACCCTCCCATGCAGCCATCCATCCATCCTATCATCCTCCCATGCAGCCATCCATCCTGTCACCCCCAGGCGATCATGTGCTCCCTGGCGGCCGCGCTCGCACCCACCTGGCCTCCATCTCGGTCGGCTCTGACAGCTGGCATCTTGATTGGCCTCCTCGCCCTGCCTGCCCCGCCTCAGCCATTGGTTAAAGAGCATTGCCAGCACGGGACATGAGAGCAGGCCACCGGACTCCGCCCACCTACTGGGTCAGGGACGTGTGACTGACTGAAGTGCTGAGGAAGAGACCCCGGAAGAAAAGGTATTTAAAAAAAACTAAAAAAAAATAGATGTTGATTTTGGAGAGGAAGTGTGTGTGTATATGTGTGGTTTTTTTTTCAGTTTGGTCACGGGGCTCCCGAGCGCATGCCCATAGGGGCGCCCGTGCCCCATGACCAACAAGTAAATCTGGCCAGTTCGGTGGTTCCGGCGCTCTTCCCCAGGGGAAGACCAACCTCCACAACAACCAGTATAACCAGTGAGTTTCGGGAAGGCTTGCGCCCAGAAAGCTGCAGCTACAACAACAAGCCTGGTACTCCTAGAACGCTTGAGGTGTGTACTTTCAGGGAACATGTGGTTTGTGGGGGGTATTTTTAATGAAAAGTGATGTTTTGGTTGAAAAAGCGCAAAATGCGCACTTTGTCTGCAGAGCAGGAAATTTCAATGGAAATGCCCGTTATGCATACGCTTTGCTTTGGGGTAATTGGCAGCCCTACCCTTGGAGGTAGCTATGCATGTTGGGTATTGTTCTGTTCAGGGGACCTTGCCATTTCAGATTTGATTAGTTTTTTTTGGTTAGCGCATGTTTTTTATAGAAAAATTTGGTCTTAATCCTGCATTTTTGCTATTTTTTTAGGGAAATCCGGTACAACCAGTGAGTTTCGGGAAGGCTTGCGCCCAGAAAGCTGCAGCTACAACAACAAGCCTGGTATTCCTAGAACGCTTGAGGTGTGTACTTTCAGGGAACATGTGGTTTGTGGGGGGTATTTTTATTGAAAAGTGGTGTTTTGGTTGAAAAAGCGCAAGGTGCGCACTTTGTCTGCAGAGCAGGAAATTTCAAGTGAAATGCCCGTTATGCATACGCTTTGCTTTGGGGTAATTGGCAACCTTACCCTTGGAGGTAGCTATGCATGTTGGGTATTGTTCTGTTCAGGGGACCTTGCCATTTCAGATTTGATTAGTTTTTTTTGGTTAGCGCATGATTTTTATAGAAAAATTTGGTCTTAATGCTGCATTTTTGCTATTTTTTTAGGGAAATCCGGTACAACCAGTGAGTTTCGGGAAGGCTTGCGCCCAGAAAGCTGCAGCTACAACAACAAGCCTGGTACGCCTAGAACGCTTGAGGTGTGTACTTTCAGGGAACATGTGGTTTGTGGGGGGTATTTTAATTGAAAAGTGGTGTTTTGGTTGAAAAAGCGCAAGGTGCGCACTTTGTCTGCAGAGCAGGAAATTTCAAGTGAAATGCCCGTTATGCATACGCTTTGCTTTGGGGTAATTGGCAACCTTACCCTTGGAGGTAGCTATGCATGTTGGGTATTGTTCTGTTCAGGGGACCTTGCCATTTCAGATTTGATTAGTTTTTTTTGGTTAGCGCATGATTTTTATAGAAAAATTTGGTCTTAATGCTGCATTTTTGCTATTTTTTTAGGGAAATCCGGTACAACCAGTGAGTTTCGGGAAGGCTTGCGCCCAGAAAGCTGCAGCTACAACAACAAGCCTGGTACGCCTAGAACGCTTGAGGTGTGTACTTTCAGGGAACATGTGGTTTGTGGGGGGTATTTTAATTGAAAAGTGGTGTTTTGGTTGAAAAAGCGCAAGGTGCGCACTTTGTCTGCAGAGCAGGAAATTTCAAGTGAAATGCCCGTTATGCATACGCTTTGCTTTGGGGTAATTGGCAACCTTACCCTTGGAGGTAGCTATGCATGTTGGGTATTGTTCTGTTCAGGGGACCTTGCCATTTCAGATTTGATTAGTTTTTTTTGGTTAGCGCATGATTTTTATAGAAAAATTTGGTCTTAATGCTGCATTTTTGCTATTTTTTTAGGGAAATCCGGTACAACCAGTGAGTTTCGGGAAGGCTTGCGTCCAGAAAGCTGCAGCTACAACAACAAGCCTGGTACTCCTAGAACGCTTGAGGTGTGTACTTTCAGGGAACATGTGGTTTGTGGGGGGTATTTTAATTGAAAAGTGGTGTTTTGGTTGAAAAACTGCAAGGAGAGCAAAATGGTTGAGTTTTCTTTCAAAATTGGCTCAGTCGCTATTTTCAGTTTTACGTGTCTCCTGGGCAAGAAAGGGTGTCTACCAATACATATGTGGTACTGTTGCAATCGGGAGCAATAAGGCTTTTACACACAATATGATTTCCTGAAACAACTTGCATGTTTTATTAAGAAAACGCACTACAAATTGTAAAAAAAATGTTTTTTTGTTTTTTTTTAACATATTTTCCACAAAAATATTTAAAAAACACTGACAATCTTACAAACAAGACACTTCATGTTAAAGCCCAGACTGTGCTGAAAAAAACAATATATAATTTTCCAGGGAAATACTGGGAAATCCCTTCAAAAATCACAGTTGAACATGTGGAGCGCAAAATAGTGCAAAATGGTCTGGCAACAAAGGGTGACAAAATCTCAAGGTAGGCTGGCGGTTAAAGGGTTAAACAGAGGCTGCTGTAGTCACAGAATGGGATGCCTTAAAAAAAGATCCAGTAGTGCTATGCCCAGCAAAAGTGTCTTTATCAGGGCTAATTTCAATTATAATAAGTGCAAATGGTTATATGGTCTTAAACAGAGGCTGCTGTAGTCACAGAATGGGATGCCCCAAAAAAGAATCCAGTAGTGCTATGCCTAGCAAAAGTGTCTTTATCAGGGCTAATTTCAATTATAATAAGTGCAAATGGTTATATGGTCTTAAACAGAGGCTGCTGTAGTCACAGAATGGGATGCCTTAAAAAAAGATCCAGTAGTGCTATGCCCAGCAAAAGTGTCTTTATCAGGGCTAATTTCAATTATAATAAGTGCAAATGGTTATATGGTCTTAAACAGAGGCTGCTGTAGTCACAGAATGGGATGCCTTAAAAAAAGATCCAGTAGTGCTATGCCCAGCAAAAGTGTCTTTATCAGGGCTAATTTCAATTATAATAAGTGCAAATGGTTATATGGTCTTAAACAGAGGCTGCTGTAGTCACAGAATGGGATGCCTTAAAAAAGATCCAGTAGTGCTATGCCCAGCAAAAGTGTCTTTATCAGGGCTAATTTCAATTATAATAAGTGCAAATGGTTATATGGTCTTAAACAGAGGCTGCTGTAGTCACAGAATGGGATGCCTCACAGCAGACTTAAGATCAGTTCAGTATATATGCACAGTTAGTTAGTATAAGCAGCCTGAAAACGCTAACAAAGCCTGTCAGGCTGGATGAAAAAAAAAAAAAAAATCTCCCTGTGACAGCCTCCGATTTTCCCTTCCTTTCCCTGTTTTTTGCTGGCTTTCTGTCTGTCTCCTGTCTGTCTCCTGCCTGTCTCCAGCCTGTCCCTGTCTGTCCCTGCCTGTCTAACTGTCTCTCCCTCAGCTACACAGCGTTCTGTCTCTCACAAATGCAATAGAGAAATGAGGAAGGAAAAGCAAGATGGCCGGCCTTAAATAGCGCTGTGACGTCACCGGGCTTGCTGGCTGCTGATAGGCTGCATGTGACTGCCCCAGCTTGCACTGGCACGGGATAGATGTCCAGACATGTCCCGTCCGCCATCTTAGAATGCCTGTAAATGTAAATGAATGGATGTTAAAGGAAAACTTCGAGCGATCGAATCGCGGGGAAATTCGGATTCGATCCGAATCGAATTTTTCCTGAAATTCGAATCGAATCCGGGTTCGTCCGGATCGATTCGCTCATCCCTAGTCGCTGTGCTTGGCCATTGTTCGGTGGATGATAGCGACTCAGTCGGTGTGCCGTAATGTTGAATACAAGATGCTGAGTCGCTTCTGCAAAAAAAAAAAAAATTTTTTTAAATCCCCAAAAAATACATTTTCAAAGGAAGAAGTGTTCACAGATTTTTTTTTTTAATTTAAAAAAAAATCTATATTAAAAAATAATTATTAATTAAAATACATTCTGCCATTGAAATGAGTTGGAGAGCGCCAGGTAGCGAGAGGTCATACCTGTCGCTGTTCAAGGATGTTCGCTGGCGCTGTGGGATGAGGCTGGGATAATGATGAATGAGTTGCTAGGTGGCGCTATCTCAGTCGCTAAGCAGTATCGGCTTGATAAATGTGTGATTGTGGAGGGGAGCCGGCGTTCTAGTTGCGGTACCTGGCTTTACTGGCCGGCTCCCCAGTCACTATCTGTCGCTATCTGTCGCTATTCCTTGATAAATAAGGCCCAAATTCTTACATTACTAAATCCCAAATGACCAACTAATTAACTTCAAGTTGTAGCACTAATTGAACTGTTTCTCTTTATTAGGGGTTCCTAATCAGTGGTAAGAGTAGCACTGGTGGTATTGTTACAAGGTAGGAAACAGGGGGGTGTTCCCCTTTAAGAGAAAGATTCCGGGATTAAAGGAGACAGCAGTCTTCACTATTAATCCCAATCAGCGTTCTGCTTTAACTTTTTTAAAACAACAACAAAGACAATTTTTCCAATGCTAGCTATCTAATATGGGTGGTAATTTGAGTGAATATTCGGGGAGAGGCCACCCCACTTTTCCCTGGTTAGTAACACACCCAACTAAGGGTTGACGAAACACCATATTATCTCCCTGGTGTCTCCTATTGGGCAATGAATCAGAATAGCCTCCCAGAACCAGCAAGACTGGGTAAAGAGGCGGGCATGGGGGGGCCCAGCTGTCCTGTCTGCTGTCCAGGATCAATTGGTATTCCTGCATTTGGAGAGGGTGAGACACACTACGATAGTTCTGGATCCCCAGGGCTGCTCTCCACGTACCTCCTGGTTGTTTAGTTTGATACCTGTGCCCAGACGGGTAGGTATGGCACAGCAAGCTTAGCAAGTTTTGCTCACACTGGCCACGTTTTCTGCCTCTCTTCTCTGTGGCTCCAGCTGTTCCCTTTCTCATTCTCCCTTCCACCTTTTATACTCCCCAGCTGAGATCTCATTCTGGCAAAATCTCAAGGTCTTCCTGTTCCTGCTGTGCTGGGGGCCTATTGGACTAAGGAGACCATGCCAACCTGTCCCCTGGACAACTCCCCCAGATGACCCGGGACGCCTCTGCAAAATTATTGACTGGCTAGGCACGCTGGCTGTCTGTGACCTCTCAAGAAAGGTAAGTACCCTTCTCCCTAGCCCCAGGGTGAATTGCACATATTTTGTGGGATGCCGTTACAGTACATGAGATCCTATCAGCTGGTACATGACAAAGCTATATTAATGTATTCTTTTTAATTTAGCCCACACCACATTGCAATCTTCAGGCATGGCCTCTGTTGCTAACCCTCACCCCAGCCATGGGGAACCATTTTGTTATCAAGAAACTCCTCTTGTGACCAAAACATGCTGCTGCTAAGGCTGCTGGATGCCACTGGTAGAGAAAACGAACACAAGGACTGGATTAAAAAGATGCAATAAGTGCTGGCTCCAAGCTTTTGCAAGCCCCTGGACAATAGTTTCATTGGGTCCATTTGCAGTGTTTTATACGAGAGAGTATTACATGTATCAGATATATTATGAGTTTTCATGTACATTAAATAATTGCCATCTGGTCTTCAATTCAATAAACTTTCCTTAAAATATCTCATGAAACGAAAGGCCATTTCATACTTTATTTTGAAATAAGGCATGAGATAAAATAAGGAGTTTTTCAAAGAAGAGAGAACATTACCGGTGTTTATAAAAGCTTTCTGTGCCTCCTTTGCAGCCACCACCTGGGTCTTCATGGCTTCCTAGCACCCACTGCCTGGGTCTCCCTGCCTTCACCCCTGCTGCTATCTGGGTCTTTGTAACCTGTATGGTGCTGCTTCCGTTGGGCAAGGCGAGGCTTGATACACAAAAGTGTATTTCCATTTCAGAATGCCATTGAGCAGTGTTACCCAAACCTCTTCTTAAGAGCCACCAACAGACCAGGATCTCCACACAGACACACAGGTGAAGTAATTAGTACAGCAGAACTATAAAAGTGTTAGATGAAGATGTTAGAAGAGGGTGGTGCTATGGATGTGCCTATCTGGATTTTAGCAAAGCCTTTGACACTGTACCACATAAGGAGCTCATAGATAAGTTATTGAGGGTAGGACTCAATCCCTGGATAGTTCAGTGGATTTCCAGTTGGCTGAAGGATCGGTATCAGAGTGTTGTTGTTAATGGTGTGAAATCTGAACAAAGGCGAGTTACAAGTGGTGTGCCGCAAGGCTCTGTCCTGGGCCCCATTCTTTTTAATATATTTGTAAGTGACATAGGAGAAGGCTTGGTAGGAAAAGTTTGTCTGTTTGCTGATGATACAAAGGTTAGTAATAGGGTGGATATTCCTGGAGGTGTCTGCAACATGGAACATGATTTAGCTTTACTGGATAGATGGTCAAAACTGTGGAAACTAGAATTTAATGTCTCTAAATGTAAAATCCTGCACAGTACTGTGTTAGCCAGGACCTCGGAGGAAAGAGATTTAGGGAGAGTGATTACTGATAGCTGCAGGATGAGTGGACAGTGTAGCCAGGCAAAGCAAAAAGCAAGCAGGATGCTTGGCTGCATAGCTCGAGGCATCACTAGTAGGAAGAGGGAGGTTGTGATGCCGTTGTATAGAGCCCTGGTGAGGCCACAGCTAGAATACTGTGTGCAGTTCTGGAGACCTTACCTGCAAAAAGACATTATTCAAATAGAACGTGTCCAAAGGCGGGCAACAAAAATGGTAAAATGACTAAGGCCCTTATTTAACAAGGGATAGCGCCAGGTAGCGAATGGTGAGCGAACGGTAATGACGCTCACCGCCACAGCGCCAGCGAGCGACCTTGAACAGCGACAGGTATGACCTCTCGCTACCTGGCGCTCTCCAATGCATTTTTTAAATGGCAAAAATTCTGTGACCACTACTGCAATGTTAGATATTTTTTTTAAGGTAAAAAAAAAAAATGTGTGCAGAATTGATATTACAGGTCTGACATTAATGTATTCATATTACAAAATGTTTGTAAAAACATGTTTTTTTTTTTTTCCAAAGTTAAAAAACTACTTTTAACCCATCGCCGCCAGCGCTCTGGGGTTTAAACAAGCATTTCACAGCGCGAGAATTTTTTGAGCGTGATTTGTTAATGAATATGCTGGGAGCCGTTCGCTATGGCCATTCGCTGTCATGCGCTCCCATACAGCGCGGAACCTGTCAAACAGCGACTCCTAACTCCGTATTCAACATTACCGCACTCCGACAACAGTCGCTGTCAACAGCCGAACAACGGCCAAGCACAGCGAATACTAGCGTGCGCTGTGAAAATAACGCTACTGGCGCTCATCTGTCGCTACCTGGCGCTATTAATGAATCGGCCGCTAAATCTTGTCAGAAGAGACTTAAAGAACTTTGTACAGTACAGTACAGTCTGGAAGAAAGAAGGGAGAGGAGGGACATGATTGAGACCTTAAAATATGTGAAAAGATTGAATAAGGTTCAGGAGGGAAGTGTTTATAAAAAGAAACTTAATGATAGAACATTAGAACATTATCAGGAGCAATGTTAGAAAATATTATTTTACAGAAAGAGTAGTAGATGCTTGGAACAAACTTCCAGCAGTCAGTGAATTTAAACATGCCTGGGATAAGCACACATCTATCCTAAGATAAGGAGAACATACAGTATACACATAAGGGCAGACTAGATAGACCGCATGGTCTCCTTCTGCCTCAACCTTCTATGTTTATATGTTTCTATAAAGCCAACCTGTTGGTGGCTCTCGTATCCTCATAAGCTCTCAATTATTTGGTATAATGTGAGTGCACTTCTTCACCAAGAGTCCACAAGTACATTAGGCAGCCCCCACCAGGTCTGCAACTACATTATGAGGAGTGACTGAACTCCCCAATCAACAATTATTTAGAAAAGTGATTTCAAATTTCAGAGTCAGCAAATGTGCAAGTGGTACCCCCTCAAATAACTGGTAGAGGTAGGCAGGCAGCTCCCCTCAATGCCCAACAGACAAACAAGGATAATGTGGCTTCACTACAACCCCCCTCCCCCAAAACCAATCTACTTACCATACTCACCCAGCACAGTGCCACTCAGCCTGGTCTATACAACGCGCAGTGCAGCCTGGCAGTGCTTCTGAGGCCATAACTGAATATCCCCTGGTGTCCCCTGGTGTAGGGTACAAGTTGCATTGCTTCGGCGCACAGAGATAGGGGTGCAGAACCTGGGGCCACCCTATCACGACAGACTCCTTTTCTTTAAATGGTTATGACTCTGCCAGCAACAGATTAGTAAATGAAGACTGTTAATAATCCATTAAAGATGCCAGGGTCCTGGCACTATTCCAGGTATGCTGGGCCCTGGATGTAGTGGTGCTAAACGGAGATGACTAGTGTTGAGAGCCTATTTATACTCCTGTCTGTTTAACAGTTATAATGTGAATATAATTTGCAAGTGGCTTAATTACTAGGAACAGTAAAATAAAAAATATGTATTTCCATTTTCGCATCACTCTTGGCACCCCACATATAACACCAACTACTGTACCCATTAGCAAGAATAAAAATAGCCATAATATCATAATAACCAACCGGAATTGTTGTTGCTAAAATTAGCCTGATTTGCAGTAACACTATTTAGATCAGCTGTGTAAAAATCACATGAAGCGCATCAGATATGATAAATGTGGTTTATGCATACTGTAATAAAAATAATAGAAATGTACCTCCTGACTACCGAGAGACACGGGATATCAAACAGGGTACAGCCCCGTATTGAAAAATGTGGAGAAGAGACTACCAGACAGGACTGGATTGGGAGGCCGATTCATTAATAGCACCAGGTAGCGACAGATGAGCGACAGTAGCGTTATTTTCACAGCGCACGCTAGTAGTCGCTGTGCTTGGCCGTTGTTCGGCTGTTGACAGCGACCCCGTCGGTGTGCGGTAATGTTGAATACGGGGTTAGGAGTCGCTGTTTGACAGGTTCCGTGCTGTATGGGAGCGCATGACAGCGAAATGGCCATAGCGAACGGCTCCCAGCATATTCATTAACAAATCACGCTCAAAAAATTCTCGCGCTGTGAAATGCTTGTTTAAACCCCAGAGCGCTGGCGGCGATGAGTTAAAAGTAGTTTTTTAACCCCCAACCAACCATATTTTTTGCAAAAAATAAAAAACATGTTTTTCAAAACATTTTGTAATATGAATACATTAATATCAGACCTGTAATATCAGTTCTGCACAATTTTTTTTTTTTTTTTACCTTAAAAAAAAATATCTAACATTGCAGAAGTGGTCACAGAATTTTTGACATTTAAAAAAAAAAAAAAAAAAAACATTAATAGCAATTTATTAAGAATATTTAAAGATTGCTCCATTGAAATGCATTGGAGAGCGCCAGGTAGCGAGAGGTCATACCTGTCGCTGTTCAAGGTCGCTCGCTGGCGCTGTGGGGTGAGGCTGGAATAATGACGAATGATTCGCTATCTGGCGCTCTTTCAGTCGCTAAGCAGGATCGGCTTGATAAATATGTGATTGCGGAGGGGAGCCGGCGTTCTCGTGGCGGTGAGCGTCATTATCGTTCGCTCACCATTCGCTACCTGGCGCTATCCCTTGTTAAATAAGGGCCTAAGTGTTGCGGAGGCTGGGCAAAACTCTAGTGGAGCCCCCCACAAGTAACAGTAGATTATTCACTGTTCTTGTTAATAGGTGGTAAAGCAGTAAAGCATGGGGCAGTAGCTCTGGTGCCGCCCCCCCCCCCCCCCCCCCCCCAAATCCGACTCTGCTACCAAAACATACAAGAGACAGAGTGAGGCGTACAGGAATAAACAAAGATGCAAAAAACAACTGGCCTAGGGGCAGGCTCATCATTTCAGGGGCCCCATGCAAAGTTGTGTCTGTGGGCCTAATCACAACAAATTTTGTATAGTGAAATACAATATTATAGCACCTTGTCAGGAATGTAGCCATGGCCTGCTCATGCACACAGAGGGGCATCCTGGCATTGTCCATCCATGGCATAGGGAATTGTCCAGGAATTGCCCATATGGACGTCCAATTTCTACTCCCTGTGGTATCCCAGACTAGGATACTCCACTGTGTGAAACCCCATGATATCGCCGCACCCAGTCACCTAACCTCGTTCCAATGACGGATGAGCAGGTCACAGCCTCGCTATACCTTTAGCTAGACATATACCCGAAGCAGCCATTTGTGATTGGCTGGCCTGGGCACACTCCCAAGCTAGAGGTGATGGGGATGCAACATTAGCCCGCTTCAGCTCGCTAGCTGCTGTTGTGTCGCAGCATCTTGTAAACGGGTGGTTTCACACTGTGTTTAGTGTCTGGAGACATTAGCGTTTGCGTTCTACACTCAGTGGAATGGAATCGCCATCGTGTGGCCTCAAGATTTTAAATAGAGCTCCCTGTGTTTTAATATATAAAGTTAATGTTTTACACTTCAGCAGAGATGCCAACCCGACCCATTCCTGCAGGGTGATTTTTCTCCAGTCCTGCACTTCACAATGGCCATTTACCTCCACACACCTGGTCTCATCCAATTAACTGTGCTGAATAGGATTTCTAATCGTGGAGGTTGATTCAATACTAAAGCCAGGTATCGGCAGATGAGAGTCTGTATAGCGGCATTTAGAGTGACCGCAGGTAGACGCTGTAAGCGGTAACAGAGCGTCTCAGTCGCTGTAGTAACCTGGCCGGCATTGATGAATGTGATGTGTGTTGGGCACTCTAACACCAGTACAGCACTGCAGTGAGAGAAAGGTAGCGCCAGCTCAGTGCGACCGACTCTCGGCGCTCCACACCATACTTATCAAAAAAAGACACACACAGCGTTCGCGCTCTAAATATGGTCGTTATAGCATAGAGCACCAAGTCTGTTTTTGAACACATATCCACCAGTCAGGGCCGTCTCCAGGTTTATGTGGGCCCTTGGGCGGTATGGTTTCTGTGGGCCCCTTTGTGGTAGTCGTGTCACATGACCGAGGGACGTCCCAAATCTGGATGCCCCTAAGGATCATGCTATTTGGACCAAAACTTTTGGTCTACTTTGAAGCACACAAAACCCCTTTAAACCTTACCTCGGAGTCTAAATGAATCTAGATCCTCTTGATTTTGGATGCTCCCGTGTATCACTCCTCCCCCCTTTGTTCATTACTTTCCTGGAACTGGTGAATGCACTGTGGGATCGCCAGTTCTTTCACAGACAGGGGCATTCCAAATTGAGATGCCCCTGTAAAGCGGACCAAAACTCAGGGGTGGAATTGATTGCATAGTGGGTATGCCAGCAATCCCAGGGGGTTTTACACAGTAGGGTATCACATATTGGGATGCTCCAGGGATAGGAAATCAGCTGGGGTGGGCAACTTAAAAGCAGAACAAAACTCAGCACTTCCTCCCCTGGAATCTAAATCGAGATACTCCATTATGTGGAACCCCGCCATTCAAGGAGATGTGGGCACCAGCTGTGGCGATGCCCTCCCAGTCTGCCACCGGTCAAGTGCTTTTGCACCCCCCAAAGGCCAGCCCAGTTAGTGGGTGCCCTCGGCAGCTGCCCCACCTTGCCGGGTGCTGACGCCGGCCCTGCCACCAGTAACAAAGCGAAAACATATGGAATGACATTGTGTAACATTGTGACAATAACAGTTTAGTGTCAGACCTGTAATGACAATTCTGCATAAAAATATAAAAAGTCAAAAAAGTTTCTAAAAGTGTTAGTTTGCAGCCAGGAGAGGTCACACAATGATTGGAGAAAAAAAAATTAAAAATGTCAAACACGCTGTTTAAACACCAGCAAATGAACGGCCATTAAAATGTATGGGAGAGCGACAGTGAGCGAAAGGTAATACCTGGTGCTCTGGAAGCTAGGGCGCCGGGGCTATACGCTGAGCCGCCTGTAATAATACATCGGACGCTACATGGCGCCGTCGGGCCCTTATTTATCAAGGAATAGCGACAGGTAGCGACTGGTGAGCGACCGGTAATGCCGGGTCCCGCCACGAGAACGCCGGCTCCCCACCACAATCACACATTTATCAAGCCGATCCTGCTTAGCGACTGAGATAGCGCCATATAGCGAATCATTCATTATTATTCCAGCCTCACCCCACAGCGCCAGTGTCCGACCTTGAACAGCGACAGGTATGACCTCCCGCTACCTGGCGCTCTCCAATGCATTTCAATGGAACAATCTTTAAATATTCATAATTAATTGTTATTAATGTTTTGTTTTTTTTTTCAATGTGAAAAATTCTGTGACCACTTCTGCCATGTTAGATAATTTTTTTAAGGTAAAAAAAAAAAAAAAAATTGTGCAGAATTGATATAACAGGTCTGATATTATTGTATTCATATTATTAAATTCTTAAAACATTTTTTTTTTTTTTGTTTCCAAAAATATGGTGGTTTGGGGGTTAAAAAACGACTTTTAACACATCGCGGCCAGCGCTCTGGGGTTTAAACATGCATTTCACAGCGCTTGAATTTTTGGAGCGTGATTTTTTGATGAATATGGTGGGAGCCGGTCGCTAGGGCCAGTCGCTATCATGCGCACCCATACATCGCGGAACCTGTCAAATAGCGACTCCTAACCCCGTATTCAACATTACTGCACACCGACTCAGTCGCTATCAACAACCGAACAATGGCCAAGCACAGCAACTACTAGCGGGCGCTGTGAAAATACTGCTACAGTCGCTCAACTGTCGCTACCTGCCGCTATTAATGAATCGGCAGAGTCTCTCACCAGATTCGCTTTCATAAATGTGGTTCTGCGAACAGCGACCGGCGTTCACAAGACGCTGCCTGTCGCTACAAGGCACTAACTGCCGCTATCCCTTCTTAAATAACTCCCTTAGTCAACTTGGAAGAAATATGCTGAAATATTTTACCAGCTTTAATGAACGTTGTCATGTCTCATCTGCTAAAATGTAACGGTTTGCGTCACGCTTCGCAGCTCCTATGAATAACGTTGAAGCGGCTGCCAGTCTATTTCTACTTCCACTTGTAAGAACCCAAACAATTCAACATAAGGTTAAGGTTTATTTTTGTCACCAGCTTGACATATGGTGTTTCTGAGCAGTTTATGACATGCTTTATAAATAGCAGCATGAGGTAACACATTTCATTTAATCATGTATGAAGCATTCATTACACTGACATACAGACGGATCTTATAGGGGTGGAGATGTGGCTGCATCTGGTACTTGTAGCTGGAGGGTGCTATTAACAACTTAAGCGTATTATACATATTTAATGAAATATGTTATCATTTACATCATGTTTTGTCATTAATATGAAAATGATATAAAATAGATGGTTTAGTTAAACAGAGTAGAAATGTTAACAAATATACAGGGACGGATAGTAAATCTTATACAAAATGTCCTCATTGTTTGATAGGCTATAAAAATACCTTGCCCGACAACCTGTGTATCTTTATTCAGTTTATTACACAGGGCTTATTACTAAGAGCTTGATTTATTAAGGGTCGAAAATGAAATTTCATGTGTTTTTTTCTTAAACTGGGCCTTCAGCATCATTTACTGAAAAGCCTAAACTATTCCCCAGCATCTAAAATTAATATATTTTACTTTTTTAGTTGCTTACTTATTATCCTTCTCCCACTGGGCTGCAACTCTCTTTAGGACTCTAGGATACGGGTGCCAACATCTTGCTTTAGAAGTATCACATATTAAGAAAGGAGAGGGGGCAAAAGTGCAGGGGGCGGGGTTATAACTGTGCTTTGCGCAGACAGAGCAGATCTGGGGTCAGGAAAAGGATAGCAATCCCAGAATGCAGAGAGGCACAGTCAGAAGACACTTCCTGTTTGCAGGCAGCCTGAGACTCCATGGGCTGCCATCTTGGATGTTTAAAGGCTCCGAAAATGCAGTAGATACAGGTAGGATGATTTTCAATGTGGGCAATCTGAGCAATCAACAGGGGGGAGGAAACATACATAACAGGCTCTTATTTAGGGTGAAGGTCCGATTTAAGAAGATGCGATTTTCCCACACAACTTCTGTGCGCGATTCATCAACCCTAAAGGCTGTGTTTTTTTGATTTCTGTTAATTAAATTCGAGAATAAGAAAATGCACCTTAAAAAAACGCATGCTCTAAATTGCTTCCTCATATGAATTGAATTGTAATGTTTCACACAAATTTGTTTATGCTGCTTGCAGGAGGAGAGAATGCTGTATTACAGGCAAAACCTCTATTTGCTGACCTCAACCATGGAGCTATTCACTGCTTTCTATGGGGTTATTTAAGAAGGGATAGCGCCAGGTAGTGCCTCGCAGCGGCATATTAAAGCGAATCTGGTGAGCAACTGTAACAGCGCCATGTAGCGTCACATGTAATATTACAGGCGGCTCAGCGTATAGCGCCGGAGCTCTAGCTTCCAGAGCGCCAGGTATTACCTTTCGCTCAGTGTCGCTCTCCCATACATTTCAATGGCTGTTCATTTGCTTGTGTTTAAACAGCAGGTCTGGCAATTATTTTTTTTGCGCAAATCATTGTGTGACCTCTCCTGGCTGCAAACAAACATTTTTATACATTTTTTTTTAAATATATTTTTATGCAGAATTGTCATTACAGGTCTGGCACTAAAGTGTTAATGTCACAGTGTTTAAACAATGTCATTCCATGTGTTTTCTCTTTGTTACTGGTGGATATGTGTTCAAAAACAGAGACTAGCACTCTATGCTATAGCGGCTAGATTTACAGGCTGATTCATTAATAGCGCCAGGTAGCGACAGTAGCGTTATTTTCACAGCGCCCGCTAGTATTCGCTGTGCTTGCCCGTTGTTCGGCTGTTGACAGCGACTCAGTCGGTGTGTGGTAATGTTGAATACGGGGTTAGGACTCGCTGTTTGACAGGTTCCGCGCTGTATGGGAGCGCATGACAGCGAACGGCCATAGCGAACGGCTCCCAGCATATTCATTAACAAATCATGCTCCAAAAATTCTCGCGCTGTGAAATGCTTGTTTAAACCCCAGAGCGCTGGCGGCGATGGGTTAAAAGTCGTTTTTTAACCCCCAAACAACCATATTTTTAGAAAAAAAAACAACATGTTTTTCAAAACAGTTTGTAATATGAATACATTAATATCAGACCTGTAATATTAATTCTGCACAATTTTTTTTTATTTTTTTTTAAGCTTAAAAAAAAATCTAACATTGCAGAAGTGGTCACAGAATTTTTGACATTAAAAAAAAAAAAAATTATTAGCAATTAATTATGAATATTTAAAGATTGCTCCAGGATAGAAAGGGGTAGCCGGCACAGCCAAAGTTTTTAAAACGTCCAAAATTTATTTCAGTATTTATTCCAAATCAGCATAGGGGTTCTATGGCCAAAATGACATAAAATCAGATCTTATGCATTTTGGATCCGCCTTAGTCCTCATTAGTAGTTAGAGGAATGAACCTGCAAAGTTCGGATCTGTGCCATTGATTTCAAATTAAACAGCATTTCAAATTGCTCAGGAGCCAATCAAACCTTCTTCCTTGCCTAGCAACCACAGCCAGGCCCATTCTGGGCATGGGTGTGATTGGCCAGGCATGACACATGACCTGCTGCATAAAAGGCAGGATCACATGTCCCAGCATCATTGCAATGCTCATCTAGATAGGGAGAGGTTCTTGCTGCCAGCATTTTAGGGACAGATCTATTGTTAAAAAACTGCCCTTTTCAGAGAAAATTATAGTCAGGGATAGTGGCTGAAGTGAGGGATACTGGGGTCTGGGTGCCCCCTTAGCCCACATCTTCCTTTAAGTGCTGGAGTTTGGGTGCCCCTTTAACCCACCTTGTCAATTTAGCATTTGGGTTTTGGTGCCCCTTTAGCCCACCTTTTCATGTAAGCACTGGGGTTTGTTTGCCCCCTTAAAACACCTTTTCATCTAAAGGGTAAGTCCACTTTCAATTGAATTTTTGGAAGTGTATATTTTTTGTGGCAAACAAATTATTTTGGCACAACAAATATACACTTTCAAAATTCCACCAAAAGTGGACTTACCCTTTAAGCACTGGGTTTTGTGTTCCCCTTTAACACACATCTTCCTTTAAGCACTGGGGTGTATCCCCTTGTCCTACAAGAAGCTATAAACACTGGGTTTTGTGTGCACCCTTAACACACATCTCCCTTTAAGCCATGGGGTGTGCCCCTTTATCCTACAAAAAACTATAAGCACTGGGCTTTGTGTGTCCCCTTAACCCACATCTTCCTTTAAGCACTGGGGTGTTTCCCATTATTCCACAAAAAGCTGTAAACACTGTTTTTTGTGTGCCTTCCTAACCCACATCTATATTTTAAGAATTGAGGTGTATCCCCTTATCTTACAAGAATCTATAAGCACTGAGGTTTGTGTGTACTTTTATTCCACAACATCCTCTAAGCACTGGAGTTTATCCCCTAATCCTACAAGAAGCTATAAGCACTAGGGTTTGTGTGTACTGTTATCCCAAAACACCCTCTAAGCACTGGGGTGAACCGCACTTTAATACAATTGTTCAGGTTGACTTGTGTGTTAGTGCTCTTAACTATACCTATTGTTAGTGGAGTATCCACTGGTTACGGGCTCTTATCTTGGGAAATAAAAACCAATAGTTACCAACAGTTCAAGGCACCTGTTAGTGCTCATCAATACCTATAGTTCAAGGCACCTGTGTGTTAGTGCTCTTTTTTCGGTCGAGGCAACTAAAAGAGGAACTTTGGAGGCCTCCTGAGTTCTAGTCCTTGGGCCCCACTGTATGAAACCCCCAAAAACACTCACCTCCTGGAGCCTTCGCCGCTTCTCTAGCCATGCACGTGCCTGCGCCTGGCCTTCCTGAATGGGCGGCGCGGTCACGCCACAGCTGCAGGGTGGACGTCTAAGCAGCTTAGCTATTAGCGACGCCAAAGGGAGCAAAGTGACAGTGAGCGCACTAATTGGTAGTGCACACCACTCAGCCAATCAGCACACTCGCTCTCACCCGAGTGGGAGCGGAAGAAAGGTGAGGTAGGAAGGTGTAATTCATGTGTGTTGTTCATCTTTAAGGCATATTTTCCTGCAATTTTTTTTCTATTTTCCATTTCGTGCGCTGTAACTGCAGGTGTCTAACAATTCAGAAAGCAGCAAATAAGGGGCAGGGACCTGGCCATGGTGCTTCTGCTGCTGATAATGAAGCTGGTTCTTCTCCGGTCACTGGTGCTGCAGGGAGAGGACATCTTACATCCTTGCCTGCTACACCTTCCTCTGGTGCAAGCAGGTGCCAGGGTTTGGAGCACATTTTTGTAGGTCCCAATACTGTTGGCAGAGTGCTGAGGCTAGAACATTGAGACAGTTGTAGATTATATGGCAGTGCTACCAGTTCCGTGGGATATTCTTCCACCCACTCCACTGCTGCTGAGAGTGCAGAGCCCTCCACCTCACCCCCCATAAAACTTGCAAGGACGTCCCAGCTAGAAGTCACAAAGTCACTAATGCTCTATGATGACACACCTGGCTGGGATACCATAGGCCAACGGCCTGCCCCAGTTGCAGACCTAGGGCTCATGGATGCCCAAGAGCTTCTGTAGGAGTATGAGGATGGTGCCAGCATAACATCACAGGACACCCTGAATGATGATGAGATCCAAGTGCCAACTGCTGCAGCTTTCTGCAATGTTGAGGCAGTGAGAGGGAGGCTAGCAGGGAGGAGTGGGTGGAAGAGAATGCCAGGGGTGATGACGAGGTCCTAGACCAAACGTGGACTGAAAACTGTAAGAGTTCAGAAGAAGAGGTGGTGGTCACACAGTCCCAGGCAGCCAGCAGAAGAAGGGAAGAAGAGTGCAAACCATGAGTGGTCAGCCTGTTGCGACTACTGGCCACCAAGCCCAGAGAATGAGCACCTCAAAAGATAATCACCTGTCCCCATGGTGGATGACTACCTGTCCACACGTCTCCTGGTACTGAGTGATGGGTCCTGCCTGTTCAATTTCTGGGTCGCTAAATTGGACACAGAGCCTCCCCGTTCAGCTCCCCCGTGCGTTTCCCCGTTGGTTTTGGGCTTCGATCGGGTCAGGAAAGGGTGCTACGTTGATTTTAGTGTGCGTTTATGCGCTCAGGTGTGCGCTCAGCCGCCTTTCCGATTGTCGGCTCGCACGAGGCTGTTTCCCGGGAAAACGGACGCCTCGTTCATTGGTCCGTTTTTTTCAGTGATGCAGAGCCTTGATTTCCTCTTGAAAACACCCTAATAAAACGGGGCCGCCGAGCCTTCACTTACGCCAAGTCAGAGCAGCCGTATTTGCACTCGGGCAATAATATGCAGTCCTCTGTTGGAGCACATCAGCGGCGCCAGCTCCGCGGTCTTGTCCTGCTGAGTATGGCAGAAACCAGGCTGCACCGCACTCCTTTGGACATCGATGGCATGAGTATTTGATATTTTTTATGGGGTTTTTTTTGGGCTCCTTTTTACAGGGTCTCCATAATTTTTATTTTATTGTTTGTGTGCAGGCATTTGAAGATGGGACATAGGATAAATGTGCAGGCACTGGCTGGCCCTGATTTGGTTTTTGGGAGTCGTTTTTCTGGCTTTCCCTGCCTAGGAATTCCTGCCTAGATGAGCGATTCAAATCAGCCGATCTATTTGGTGGCTGGCTACTGGGTATGTGTCTGAAACTTGTATTGGTTGCCCACCCTCTCTGACTGTGTTTGTTCCCGTAACACACTATTTGGTAACTTTTTTCGTAGTATATTTGGAGCCCAATTATTGATCTACAAATTAAATGGGTTAAGTGATTGTACCCTATTGCGTCATGTTCTTGCCCTCTTATGTAAGTAGTATTCCCCAGACTTTTTTAATCAGAGTACAGGTTGGATGTGCATGTAGTCTCATTACAACTGTCCTTTCCTCCCACCCTACCCCGCTCACCTATTTGTCCCTCTTTTCTATTGTTGCAATGCACACCTTTTTTTATTTATTTATTTTTTTTGGTTTTAGGGCAGGAGACTCTGCCTATCCTTTGGTCCCCTGGATGAAGACCCCCATCCTGCACCGATCTTCACAGGCAGAGGAGCGCTACAATACTGCCCCCAGGAGGACTCGCTCTGTGGTGGAGCGAGGCTTTGTTCTCTTGAAGATGAGGTTCCGTTGTCTTGATGAGACTGGGGGGGGGGCACTACAATAGACGCCTGCAACGGTCCTAAACCTAATCATGGCTTGTGGGCTACTCCACCACCTTTAGTTTCAGCCCTCCCCACCCCTCCTTTTTCTTGCACCCAAAGTGGCACCGCGCAAACCATACGTGCACAACTAGTGTTTAGTGTTTTTTCAGAGACCACATTTTTTTTTTTTTTTTTTTTTTTTTTTTCAAACAAATTTAGTTTTGTCATTTGTTTTTTTGTGCCCAAAAGAAATATTACACAAGGCCACAGAAAATGTATTCCCCACAAATTAGTGGTATGTTGGGTTGCATGGTGACGAGGAATGATGTTGTGCCTGCAAATTGGCTGCAATGTGGGCCAGGCTTTGATTAATCTCACCCATATGTCTGGTTAGGGCAGAGATATTTCTGTTTAATACCTCTACTTGGGCGTTGAGGTTTGTGAGTTGGGTGCACACAGTCTCATTGAATTGCTGTGTTGTCGCAATATTTTCCTGCCTCCATGTTTCCTCCAAAATTTGAAGTTGCCTTCTTTGGGAAATATGGCGTCTAGACTGGGTAGGAGCAGTGGGACGGGTGGTTGGTTCTGGTTCCGAAGGTGGTTGTGGATGTGGTGGCTGTGCCGGGGTTGACTGCGTTGCTGCCACTGGTGCAGTAGTGGTTAGTGACATATGTGGGGTGTCCTCCTCCAAATCTCGTATATGGTCGATGTTGGGTGGGCTTCCTGTGGTCTGTAAAGAAATATAGCATCCTTTTAGTTTATTTCTGTCCACAAAAGCTTGCACATATCAATGTTAAAAGTACACACCAAGGCCCATTGACTTACCTCATCGCAATCCACAATTTGGGTTTGTGGTGTAGAAGCCTGGTGTGCCCTTGGCCTCGGTGCTAACGCAGGGGTTTGGGGGCCTGGTGTGTCCTGTTGACTTGGTCCTTAGAATGTAGATAGGAAGATTAGCTAAATGGCCAAGTACAGTGTGTTGTGTAGCATAACACTGCCTTCTTGAACTTTTTGTACTAGGTCATGGCAAAATCAGACTCACCTTGGGACCTTACATTCCGGTCTGTGTCTTGTGCCTCTGCCAGTCCCTGGATGCTGGCCGGGTGTATGAATGTATATACATGTTCCTCGGCGGGCGTAAGGATAATTTTAGTGGGTAAGCCACCCCCTGTCTGTTGGCTGGGGAAGATTAAATCACACCTAATAAGTGTTACATCCTTTTAACAATGTGACTAAAAATTGTCCATTACCTCTGCTGACGGCGCATGTCCATTTTTTTTTTGCTGTAGTATTTCAGGTCCCCAAATTTCCTTTTTATTTGCTGAATATCTCTCCGGACTGATCCCACACTATTGACCTGCCTGCAAATATTAGTCCAGATCTCCATCTTAGCCTGCTTAGTGGTGGTTTTGGAGGTGCGGCCAAATAGGGCATCATAATGCTCGCAAACTGCATTTGCCACCGCCATGCTTTGAGCATCGCAAAATTGTGCAGTTAGTGAGCCACGCCGTAGTTGTCTGCCACATGGGTGTGTGGTCTCCCCTGCCTCTGAGGAAATTGATGGTTGGGTATCTGGGGAGTCGTGTGTGCTTCTTTGGCTTATGGGGGAGGGGGATGTTGTGTGTGTGCTTCTCTGGCTTAATGTCTGGGTTCCTGTTGAGCTATCAGATGTGGAGCTGCATGTGGAATCTGAGGTACTGGAATTGGGGGAACCAGAGGGTGGAGGTGGAGGGGTGGGTGACCTGGGTGGGGTGGTGGTTTTTGCAATGCGCTTACCCTTGCTTATGTGTTTGGATTTGTGGGTATGCTTGGTGTGTGGAGGTGGAGGATGCTGCATGGTCTGACTAGATGGGGTACCCTTGTGTGTGCGTGGTTTTTTTGCAGGTGGTGGTGAATGGGTTAATGTACCCTTGGTCCTGCGTTTTTTTGAATGTGCCTGTTTGTGTGGAGTATCCACTGTTTTAGTGGGGGCATGTTCGACATGTGTCTGGTGCCTGCTCTTCTGTCTTGTGGAGGATGAGGCATGTGTGCGGCTGCTATGTGCCTCGGCCCTTGGTTGGCTCTTTTTGCTCCCTTTAGGTCTGCCCATATTGATATGGTATCCAACACAGAGCTGAGTGCCTTGTGCTTTAAATATGTTTTCCGTGTGGCCGTGGTCAACAGCGGGTGCGCGCCTGCGCGCACGCACGCACTCACCTATGTCTCCGCGGGGGAACGTCAGAGCTATACCTTGCAAACCCAGAAAAGCTGTCGGCCGCAATCTTTACCCCGGAGCAGGACGACATCATCATGGATGTGAGTATGCGCGCGTGCATTTATGTGCGCGCACACATTCCTTGTAATAAAAAAAAAACAAAGCGCCAGAATAGTCTGAAACAACTTATGCCCTTATTCATCAAGCGATAGCGCCAGGTAGTGTCTGACGAGCGCCAGGTAGCGGCAGCTAACGGCGACTACCGACTCAAGTACGCCCGGCGGCGGTCACAATGACACATTTATCAAGCAAAATGAGGCTAGCGCCGGCGAGAGCGACGGCTAGCGCGGCATTCATCATGAAGCCGCCTGGACCGAACAGCACTGCTGCAAATTCCCTCACAGCGCCAGGTATGAGCTGTCGCTCCCTGGCGATGTCCAATGCATTTCAATGGAGCAATCTATAATTATTCATAATTAATTGGTATTATTTTATTTTTTTTTTTTTTTAATGTCAAAAAATCGGAGACCACTTCTGCAATGTTAGGATTTATTTTTAAGTTAAAAAAAAAAATTAAAAAAAATATGTGTAGAATTGATCTAACAGGTCTGAGATTAATGTATTCATATTACAAAATGATTCTAAAAACATGTATAATGTTACATTCCAAAAAATATGGTTGTTTAGGGGTTAAAAACTAGTTAATACACATCGCCGCCAGCGCTCTGGGGTTTAAACAAGGAATGGACAGCGACAGCACATTCGGAGCGTGATTTGTTGATGAATATGAAGCTAGCCGTTCGCTCTGGCCATTCGTTGTCAGGCGCTCACATACAACGCTGGACCTGTGAAACAGCGACCCCCCAGCCCGTATTCAACATTACCGCACACCGACTGAGTCGCTGTCATCAAGCTAATGCCGGCCAAGCACAGCGAATACTGGCTGGCGCTGAAAAAATCACGCTACAGTCGCTCATCTGTCGCTACCTGGCGCTATTAATGAATCGGCCTCATAGTTTTTCACTTTACATACAAGCCCACCTTAGTTTAACACATGTACACAGCTCAAAACTAGAGAGCAAAAAAAGCTTTCCGAGTAAAGTGAAATTGACGGATCACTTAGGGAGCCATTCCGACCGAGGCTCTGCATCACATTTGAGCCACGATTCAAACGGGAGCCCCGGACAATCAGAAGGTTTTAAGGGCAGTTCAGAGGAGGCTCTGCATCAGGCCCTATGTCTTGAAGCTGCTAGCCTGCCCTGCAGTAATTGTCCTATCAGAACGTGTGTTCAGCACGGCAGGAGGTGTCATTACTGACAAGAGGATCCGCCTATCCACAGCCAATATGGATAGCCTTACATTCCTTAAGATGAACCAGGCATGGATCCTGCAGGATTGGCTGTGCCAGCCTTGAGTGACTGGGTAAAGTGTTTGCTACCTCCTCCTCCATGTCTTATGCTTAACCCAAAGCCCCCACCTGGGCCTTTGACACCTGTAAAAAATGCAATATTTTAATTTATTTGTGTATATAAATGTATATGTAAATATTTATTTATTGATGTATATATTTATGTATATATTTATTTACTGATGTATATATTTATTTAATGATGTATATATGTATATATTTATGTATATATTTATTCATTTGTGTATAGATTTATTCATTGATGTATATATGTATATATTTATGTATAGATTTATGTATTTATGTAAATATTTAGTTATTGATGTATATATGTGTATATTTCTGTATATATTTATTTATTGATCTATATATGTATATATTTTGGTATATATTTTTTATTGATGTATCTAATGGAAAAGGAGGCACAGACTACAATGTATAAAAAAAACCTGCTAGTGCTGGCTAGTGCTATGCAGTTTCATACTCCCTCAAGGAAGATTGGGGGAGCATGAAATTTCCCCAAAAGACACCAATGCACTTGGTGAACATGATCAAAAATGTATTAATTCATCAATATACAAACATTTAAAAAACATTAACGACTGCTAAATTAGGTCCTCTCAATCTCCATGAATACAGCAGTAAAGTGCAACAAGTGTCCAAATAAAAAAAGATCCTATATATACACATAACCTGAAAAACATACAAGAATAGCTGCTAAGTGCTAATATTAAAGTGCTAATTAGTGCATAAATATATACATTAATACCAAAAATACACCTAAGTCAATTTAACCTACACAACTACTTGTAAATACAAATCATTAAATGTGCTATAATCTAAATCAAATCATATCAAATAATCAATTAGATCAGACACGCAAACGATGATAGCGTAATATATTACAGTGTAATATAACAGGCTGATAAATGTGAAATATATCACCAATATTGTAGTAATTTATTGATGTAACCCATTTATTTATGTTTATATGTATACATTGAATGATGAATTTATTTTATTTCTGTATTTTTTTAATTTTGTGTGATTATTTTGAGTAGCCCTAGCCCATTTTGTGCAGAGCAATCACCCTTGTGTTACCCACAAATTGGCCTCTGAGTGTTTATATTATTTATTTTTTTAATTTATGTATTTATCAAACTTTGGGGGGTTTTGTCAATATTTTAAGTACTTTCCCTAGCTTATTTTGTACAAGGCAATCGCCCTGGTGTTCCCCTCTATTTTCAGCCCTCTAGCTCCTGCTACCCCCATTTTACAGCCATTTTTGGGCCCCAGGGTTCCGGTCCAAATTGACTTCAATGGGGTTTGGGTTTGAGTCAGGTTCAGGGGCCTGAAACTGAACTTTGCCGGCAAGTTTGGCCAAACTCGGCGAGCCCAAGCTTTAATGGACCTGCTCATCACTAGTCCTCATAGTCCTAAAAACTGAATTTTGACTAAGGACCAAGGCGAGTCCGAAACCTGTAAGATCTTTCATCTTATCTTATTTTCTCAGGTCCGGCTTGTGCTCTGATTGTATGTCATTATGCTGATTTTAAATAACTGGATAGATTTTGGACGTTTTAATAAATTTGGCTGTGCTGGCTACCCCTTTCTATCTTGATGCACTCTTTGAACTCACACGTTTAAATAGATCTGCATTGAATGAGCTATCTGCATGCTTATCTGTATGCTAACGGTCCAAGCTACATAACAATGCTGACTGTAAATAACACTCACATTCACATACGGTAAGCCTCTCTCGCACACATTTCTGCATGCAGGAATGGCGTTAAAGTCCCATATTTAGTTTTTTTGTCCGTGTCGGGTGATTCTGGACCGTGTTAGCTGTTTTGCGGGACATTACGGTACACTTATGCCAAACCGAGGATTCACTGTATTATTTCGGTTGATGCCTAGATTTTGTGTTTGTGCAGCGTAATTTTACGGGTTTACCCGGTGCTTGGCCACAGCCCTGATTTGCCTGTTTTTGGCCCTATAAAAAATGTAAATTTCCGGTTCAAAATTTTTTGCAAGCAGAAACAAGCATACCCACTAACGATGGAGCCCCTTAAGGAGTACAAGCGTCTGCAGCAGCGGGGGCTGTTAAACAGTTAGCTTCCAGAGCTTAAGCATACCCCCAGTCATCTAGATATCGATCAGATGTCCGATCAGCAGATGTCCGTATTGACGCAACTGAATTGTTTTTTTCTGGAGAAGCTTTACTCAGAGTTGCGCCTATGGTTGGCTCCCGCCACAAGAAAGTGGCATGCAATTGGAAGTATGACCAAATTGGTTGGCTGCCTTCATTTTTTAGCGAATGGCTCCTTCCAGAAGCTAGGGACACTCTCAGTTGGCATGTCCCAGCCTTCGCTGAGCCGTGCCCTTACTAAATTTCTCGATGGCAAATCTGTCCTGCAGGAGAAATACATCTATTTTCCAGACAGCATGGCAGCCTGGAACGCGGTGAAGTTGGGTTTTTTCAACATTACGAATTTGCCAAGTGTCATGGGCGCCATCAACTGCACTTTGTTCCCCCAGCTGCTCAGGAGTATATTTTTCAGTATGTTTAGGGTCACTATTGCTGCACCTTCTTGCCCCCTCTCCTGTATTTATGCCTTCTAGCCCCCTCTCCTGTCTTTAGATTATGCTTGCCTCAGCTCCACTAGACCAGCTTCCTTGTAATTTTTATTTTTTTGGCAATTCATTACTTGGAGCCTCTCTATTTACCCTCTGATTGTTTGGCTTTATTTCAGAATGATAGGCTACTCTCTAAACATTTAAATAACGAAATGGTAAAAAGCACACCAATTGACAAGTGACACTGAGTGAAAGGTAATACATGGCGCTCTGGAAGCTAGAGCACCGGCGCTATACGCTGAGCCGCCAGTAATAATACATCGGACGCTACATGGCGCTGTTACAGTCGCTCAATATATTCGCATTCATAAATGTGGTTTAGTGAAAGATTTAAATTAAGAAATGATAAACAGCACACCAATTACTTTGCATATAAAAATTGCCCAATATTTATTAAAGATCACAAAAAGCCATCACAATGTGTACAAATAAGAAATTAATTCATATACAAAGTTTAGACAAAAGCAGATGGTCATCTAATGGTTAATACAGTAGAACAACCGCTTATGTATATAATAATTACAGCTTGCGTAGGCTGGGTTCAATTCCTGGTCGCTATGCAGCATCAGGGAACACAGCCATAGGATAGATTACAATATAGTTACTGGCAATGTTGTATTAACCATTAGATGACCATCTGCTTTGGTCTAGACTTTGCATATGAAGAAATGTCTTATTTGTACACATTGTGACGGCTTTTTGTGATCTTTAATAAATATTGGGCATTTTTTATATGCAAAGTAATTGGTGTGCTGTTTATCATTTCTTAATTTAAATCTTTCACTAAACCACATTTATGAATGCGAATATAGTGAGCGACTGTAATAGCGCCATGTAGCCATTACAGGCGGCTCAGCGCATAGCGCCGGTGCTCTAGCTTCCAGAGCGCAAGGTATTACCTTTCGCCCAGTGTCACTCTCACTGTTGTGTTTAAACAGCGTGTTTGACTTTTTTTTCTCTCAAATCATTGTGTGACCTCTCCTGGCCTAGAAAGAGTCATTTTTGAAAACTTTTTAAATTTTTTAGTTTTTTTATGCAAAATTGCATTTACAGGTCTGGCACTAAAGTATAAATGTCACAATGTTACAACAATGTCCATGTGTTTTTGCTTTGTTACTGGTGGATATGTGTTCAAAAACAAACTTTAATCACACAACGTCTGGTGCTCTATGCTATAGCAACCAGATTTAGAGCGCCGACGCTGTGTGTGTCCTTTTTTGATAAGTATGGTATGGAGCACTGAGAGTTGGTCGCACTGAGCTGGCGCTACCTTTCGCTCCCTGCAGCCCTGTACTGGTGTTAGAGCGCCCAACATACATCACATTCATCAATGCCAGCCAGGTTACTACAGTGGCTGAGGCACTCTGTTACAGCGCCAGATACCCTTTTTACAGCGCCTACTAGTGGTCACTCTAAGCGCCGCTATACAGATGCTCATCTGCCGATACCTGGCGTTAGTAATGAATCAGCCTGCCAGCGTGTCTGTTTGTTTGTTGAACATGGTGTGAGTCGCTAAGAGTCGGTCGCACTGAGCTGGCGCTACCTCTCGTTCCCTGCAACACTGTACTGGTGTTAGAGTGCCCAACATACATCACATTCATCAATGCCGGCCAGGTTACCACAGTGAATGAGACGCTCTGTTAGCCGATCACATCGACTACTAGCGGTCGCTCTAAGCGCCTCTGTACAGACACTCATCTGCCGATACTTGGCACTAGCAATGAATCAGCCTGCCCGACACAAGTTTAGCCTTTGTTGTGATATCCCCCCTCCCCCCCCATATTCTTCAGAAGTAGAAATTCCACCAGATTCTTCTACAGTCATTTATTGCCTTAATCCAGTGGCTACATTTATTATACACCAACTATTGTGTTCAATACTTTGCCTAATATTCAACTGTTACATTCTAAATTGGTTCTTATTTATCTAGTGTGGTGTGTTTTTATTTTGTTATTCATTCTACCCCACAAGTTGACCACCTAATATTTTTGCTAGCGATACATTAAAAACTGGATGAAAGCAAAATAAACAACACAAAATAGCTACCGTTTGAAGCTGAGAACAGGACAATTTTTACTTCTATCAGACTGTGAAGCATTGTTGGAAATTTTCTAATATAAAAGTGTAAGCCCCAAAAAATGAAAGTATTTGATGGCTTATTATCTGCAAATCGGAGCAAAGCTGAAGACGCCTTTGTAATGTGCTGTGAAATCACAGGAAAAGATAACAGAAATACATATTTCTATCTGGGCCTGTTATCAGCCACAGGCAGGTTATAGTGACATTGAAGATAAAAGTTTCTGCCGAGTTGATGATGACCCCTTTCAGGCAGCGTGAATTCCAATATCAGTGGCGGAGAATAGTTGAGTTTTATTCTGTCGTTTCAGATTAGGACATACTGACTGACTCATGATTAATCATAGCTTCTGTTTAAACATAGAATATACAGTAGTGTGTGTGTTTTAGTTGGAGGCATTGGAATATAGCTGTGGAGTAGGTGTGTCATTGTAAGGCCGCTTCCCTTTGATTTTTTTCCTTAGTGTCTATCAACTCATTATTAATCTTTGCAAATAGGCCCATTTAGGCGTTAAAACAGTGAAAAGCCCAATAATAAAAATCCATATAAATATGCTGGATGGTGGGAGGAGGGGTCAGTTATATGCCTTGCATCAAGAAATATGCAACCAGGCTTGTTTTTTACTTTTATTAATGGAAGGAAGAGGAAATCGGGTGACAGGTTCTGTCACCCCTGATACACTAAACCTGTCATCCCTGGATTTTATTTCTACCAGGAGAAGAAAACCACAAGCTTGGCAGGAGTTTTATTCATTTCAAGTGTATAAATGACCCTTGCTGTCATTAACCGACTTATTTATAAAGGTTTTTAATATTCACAATTTCATTATAGTGCTCCATTAATGTCTCTAAATATAAAATCATGCATTTGGGAGGAAGGTATCTCCTCTGTGAGTATCATATGGGCAATATTTTGATAGCCAGGACCTCGGAAGGGGTTGATTTAGGGATACTGATTACTGAAAGCTGCAAGATGGGTGAACAATGTAGCCAGGCAGTGGGGAAAGCAAGCAGGATGCCGATTAGCTCAAGGCAACACCAAGAAGAGAGACATTTTGATGATGATGTATAGAGGCCACAGCTTCAATACTGTGTGCAGTACCAGAGACCTTACCTACAAAAATACATTATTCAAGTAGATGGGCAACAAAAATGGTGCAAGGTCAAGGTCACATTCGATGGAAAAAGTGTATATTTTTTGTGTGCCAAAAGGATGTCCTCAAGGTATGTGGAGGCTGATTCATTTTCTAGCGCCAGGTATCGGCAGATGAGCGTCTGTAGCGAGGAGCTCTGGGCGACCGCTAGTAGTCGATGTGATCGGCCATGGTTCGCTGTCAGTCGCTGGCCAGCAATCATGAATTTGATGTGTGAGTCGCTATAACACCAGTACAGCGCTGTATGGGAGCGAACGGTAGCGACTGGTCAGTGTGAGCGACTCAAACTATATTCACCAAAAAACAGCCTCACACAGCGCCGGCACTCAAAATTGGGTTGCTGTAGCCCAGAGCGCCAGACGCTGTGTGATTAAAGTCTGTTTTTGAACACATATCCACCAGTAACAAAGCGAAAACACATGGAATGACATTGTTGTAAGATTGTGACATTAATACTTTAATGCCAGACCTGTAATGACAATTCTGCATAAAAATATAAAAATTGCAAAAAGAAAAATGACTTTTAATAGGCCAGGAAAGGTCACACAATTATTTGATAAAAAATAAATAAAAAATAAAAGAAAACCCTGTTTAAAGAGAAGAAATGGAACGTCCATTGAAATGTATGGGAGAGCGACAGGTAGCGACAGGTAATACCAGGCGCTCTCGGTATACACTGAGCCGTCTGTAATGATGAATCATATGCTACATGGCGCTGTTAGAGTCGCTCCCCGGAATCGCTTTTATAAATGTGATATTGTGTACAGCACCCAGCGCTCACTGTTCGCTACCTGTCACTGCCAGTCGCTATCTGGAGCTATGGCTTAATGAATAACCCCCATAGTATTTGTATTAAAGTGTATGATGGGCAGGCTGATTCATTATTAGCGGCAGGTAGCGACAGATGAGCGTCTGTACAGCGGCACTATGATCGACCGCTAGTGGCTGCCCCGATCAGCTGTCAATCGTTTGTAGTAATCACGCTGCCAATGTTAAATGTGATGTTTCAGATTTGCATTAGAGGCGCTGTTGAGTTGTTGCACCTTATTCAATACAGCGCCTGAGCGTTTCTATGCTGTTGTGTAGAAACCAATCTCTAATTATAGGGAATTTGAAAACACTTAAGCAAAATTACACATGCCACAAGATTTTAGAAATAAAAATAAAAGTAACTTTTAATAAAGCAAATATTTAAAGAAAAGTTTTGGGTCATTTTGGCCATAAGTAGTCCCAATCTTCATGGTGCCTGTAATGGAGACAAAAATGTTATTTTTTGTTTTTAATGTTTTTTTAATTTTTATAAAATACCCACATTTGGTTGGTATTAATTAGAAACCAACCACATATTTTTTAAATTAATTAGAACCCACCCACTTTTTTTTCATAATTATAAACCACCCACATATTTTTTAATTAATTATAAACCACACACATATGTTTGTGATTATTTTAAATAGGCCCCTGTTCTACTGTAGTTGTAGTATATCTCAGCTTAGCTCACTTACCAAAAAAAATGATGAAATCATGCTTTCCCGACGCTCAAAGCCAGTCTGGGTATCCACATTACTGTCTGCGGCCATGTTGGGGACTTCTGGCACCAGTGCTGTTTCTTCGGGGGGGTTCAATTCGGTGGCATATGCAAATGTTGTGTAGAACACAGCAGGCTCTCTCCTCCTGGGCGTGCCAAACAGAGAAAGCGTGCTTTCAGCAGGCCGATGTTTTTTTCCACAATGCATCGTTTTGCGATGTGCTGCATTGTAGCGTACTTGGGCAGATGTCTGTGGGTTTTTTGTCCATATCCCTTGTCCGCTGTAGAATAAAGAAAGTGAGAGACAGCAATTAGTAAAGTAGCTATACCAGTATGTCTACAATAAAAATAGGCATATATAGCTGTTTATTTGTTGTAATTTAATAATGAGATTGTTATTCTGTCTAGGATTATTAATTACCCAATAGCCATCCAGGTGGCATTTTATTGTTCTCAAACTTCTGGCACATGACTGATTGCTGGAGCACATAAGAATCATGGCATGAGCCTGGGAAGCCAGATCTCACGGCCCTCAGCTTCATGTCTGGGTCACATACCACCATGATATTCATAGAATGGAATGGTTTCCTATTCCTATCCACGCACCCTAGCACATTAGGTATCCCTCCCATGCGGTAGAAGGCACGTTTAATATTAGCAACCTCATCCTCAGGAAATTTGATATTTCCCGGGATAAGATCGCAAATAGCCAGGACTACCTTGTAAAAGATACGGCTCATTGTAGCCTGGCTGATCCCGCTGAGGAGGGATGAAGTTGTCTGAAAATTGCCCCCGGCCACTATGTTTAACATGGAACAAAGACGAACAATGCCAGGGATAATTTGGATGCGTCTGGTGGATGGATCCATTTTGGTCTAATCTGATCTTATAGGGAATGTAGTGCTGCATCATTCAGACAAAATCTGCTTCTGATCTGCTTGTCACTTAAATCCCATAGAGAGAGGCGGATGCCAAAGGATCGGGGGTGGCCCTAAGCCTCACAGCACCCTCTTCCCTTGACTCCTGACTTTCCTCTGCGCTGCCACAAAAACACATCCATACCCCAAACATAACCCCAACATCCACATCACACTCCCTGGCCATAGTAAATGAAGAGGGCCGGCACTCCAATAAATACTTTAAGCAAATGTATTCCATAGAAGCCAAACATGTTCCATTTAACAAACATAGAACAGGAGGCCACAAACAAAGTCCATATCAATAGGCAAAGCACAGTCCAGGCAGTCCAGGGAGTCCAGGGGTCAGGAGCCCCCTTTCTCAAGGATGACAACAAGTGTTTGTTAAATGGAACATGTTTGGCTTCTATGGAATACATTTGCTTAAAGTAAGCATGTGGAAGGTAAAGAGGCAGGATTAGAATGTTTTCTGTTATAGGTCTGGATGGTTCTTTATAGTGCGCACATTAACAATGGCTACTTGTTCATTATATTTTAATATAGATGCCCTCAGAATTGGATCAGCATCTTTTCATGATTCAACATACTCTTTGGAAGCCAGTAAGTGTATGCCTTAATTTTGCTTTAAGAAAAATTACATAAAGGTCTAGATTTAGATGTATCATGTTTTTGATTTGTAGGCCAAGTCCCAGCTTCATCTTTGGACCCCACTTCCTGTGTTGCAGGCCTACAGGACACTATTGGTGTGTAGTGCAAAGCATACTGGATCCTTTATAGATGTTGTTTCTCAATGTGTAAACAGAAAATAATTTATGGGAAAAACATTCCACATCACATTTAAAGCAGTCTTGTAGTTTTGGATTAATAACCAAAGGTTCAAAATGTTACTTGCCAAAACAATTGTTAAACCAAATAACAGGTAGCCTTTCTGTTGGTCCCATTTTAATAAAAATATGGAAGCACTACTATGACAACGTAAAGTAATATCAATTATGTTTCCTTTTGTTAGGCCTGAATACAGGAAGTGCTGGTCCTGAAAGGGCCCTTCAAAGCGCGGCTGCTAGGGATGAGGGTAAGCATGTGATTTGATATATTTTTCTTAGGATGTTTTAGATCATTACATGTATGAGGGCTATTGACATTTTGTATGACCCATGTATTTGTAGGGCAAAGCTCTAGTGATGGCTTGAGTTTGGACATCTCCGATGTGGCAGGTATATGTGTCTAATAATGTGCTAATGATCTGTGGCCACACAATGAGTTTTCCCATATATTGCAATTACTAACTTTCGATCATAATCCTTAAAAATGTTAAGGGTGTGTGGAATGAATGAATGATCAAGGTTAGAGTTCTAAAATCTTTAGAGGTTAGACAAAGTTGAGACACAATAAACTTTGTAATAAACTAACAATATTTTTCAATTTAGCATATGTGATGTTGCCCCCATTATCGGATGATGATTTGCCCCTTCCTGGCAGCCAGACACCTGAACTATTTGAGGAGGACCCCACTCAGGTAACATAGATCAGTTGATTCAGGTTGTGATAAATGTAAGTTATTTTTTAACACTCATTTAAAAACATGTTACATACACCATACTTTGATCTTAGCAGGGACCCTGCAACCCTGGATGTGGCCTCCTCCCAAGTGCCATGTGGTCAGCCTACTGAGCCAGCACAAATGGTACATGTTACTAGAACAAAAGATGTTGATTATATAGGTGTATATGCCAAATACAGACAGTAATTTTTCCAATACCTTTTTATTATAGACCACTACGCAACCAACAACAAGGGGTGTCCCCACAAGTGTTGAGTTAAGGAGCCGGATGTTGGAGGCCTACAGTCACCAGCAGCCTCGTGATTGACTCCAGGAGCGCATTGCGGCATTGGAAAAAACATTCGCTGGTGGACCAACAACAAATACGTGACCTGAGGCAAGAGGTACGCGAACTGAGGAATCAACCACTGCCAGAATTGGTCACTGCTATCAACCGCTCCATCAATCGCCAGGCCCAAACTTTGTTGTTGTTACATCAGGAGCAGTCTATTTTTTTTACTGCACTGTTGGCCCCCAACACGGCCCCTACAGATGAGTCCGCACAAGAAATGCCACCCACAGAATAAAGTTTTGGGCCCATGAATATTTTATTTAAAATGAGGCCAGATGTTATGTTGTTTTTATTTGTCAGAATACATTTTTGGGAAAATCGAAAACTTTTTGTATTCTATTTGATTGCATATATACTAACCCATACGTGTAGACATGTCTATCTAGCTAGATATGTGGGCACATCTTTGCCTGCACCATGTTTCTCTACCTCACGATCTGGTCACACTGAGATGACAGACTGCAATCTCTGCTTGCACCATGTCTCTCACCCTAATGACCCCACCCCATCTTTATGTACAAGCTTTATGCACACACCCTAGAGACCGCCCATTATGAATATGCTAAGCACACAGTGTGCTTACATCACATAGCTGTTGCCACACCCACTGTTTCTCTTTATTTTTTCCTTGCATCTCCTATGCTCTAATACTGTTTGGGACAGTGCAATGTATAGCCTGAGACAATGGGACAACAATCTGGCTTGCCTTTAAAAACTGTGAAAAATCTTAAACCGGACAAACAGCCTGGTACAGTTGGAAAAGAAAGGTAGCTGCCATTTTGGAGCTTCCTCTCCCAGCATCTCAGCCATGCTGCTGTCTGAATTCATCTGACATAACTGACAATGCACAGTAACAGTAGGACCAGCAGCACATGCTGTTTGCAGGTGGCCTGCAAATACATGAACCACCAATTTGTTCACTACAGCAGGAGTTAGAAAAAGGTAAATACATTTTTATGTGCAGCAATCTAAATTGCCCCGGGTAGGGATGCATATGAGCACTGTTTGTTGTGTTGGTCCACTTTAATTGCCCAACAAGAGGGCACAAACTAAAGCTAGTAGATCAGGTAGTAAGATCAGGAGCTCATACAGTAACCTTTTTTCTGTATTTTAACTCAATTGCATGCAACTAGACAACTAACTGACTGAAACAGCAGAACTGAATGGTGCATCCTTTCTCTAAATGATTGAGTGCTATTGAGAACAAATATGCTAAATAAGAAGGAGAAACAATGATGGGACCCCCTGGGCCCTGGTGTGGTAACACACTCCCTTTAGTTTTTCCCTTGTATTTAAGCGTTTTTGTCTTGTACCTTTTCTATTTTCTTGCTTCGATTATCATCTGCCTATTGATTGACTTCTTTGTTCCCCTCTCCAGTCATTATTCTTCTGTCTTCTGTTTTACTCTCATCTCATCATTTCTTCTTGTTGCTAAATGGGAAGGGGAAGCGTTTATATATATATATATATATATATATATATATATATATATATATATCCTAAGAATCATACAGGCTGATTCATTACTAGCGCCAGGTATCGGCAGATAAGCATCTGTACAGAGGCGCTAAGAGAGGCCACTAGAAGACGCTGTAAGCGGCTATCGGGCGCTGTAACAGATCGCCTCAGTCGCTGTAGTAACCTGGCCGGCATTGATGAATGAAATGTATGTTGGGCGTTCTAACACCAGTACAGCGTTGCAGGGAGCGAAAGGTAGCACCAGCTCATTGCGACCGACTCTCTCTGACTCACACCATATTCAACAGAAAAACAGACACACACATCGTCTGCGCTCTGGATCTGGTCGCTATAGCATAGAGTGCCAGACGCTGTGTGATTAAAGTCTGTTTTTGAACACATATCCACCAGTAACAAAGCAAAAACACATTAAATTGCATTGCTGTAACATTGTGACAATAATACTTTAATACCAGACCTGTAATGACAATTCTGCATAAAAATATAAAAAAATATATAAAAAAAACAAAAGCAAAAAACCCTGTTTAAACAGAAGAAAAGGAACGTCCATTGAGATGTATGGGAGAGATACAGGTAGTGACAGGTAATACCTGGCGATCTGGAAGCTAGAGCGCCGGCGCTATACGCTGGGCTGCCTGTAATGATGAATCGGACGCTACATGGCGCTATTAGATTCGCTCAATGTGGTATTGCGTACAGCGCCCAGCGTTCACCAGACGCTGCCTACCGCTACAAGGCACTACCTGCCGCTATCCCTTTATGAATAAACCCCATATTAACAGAACCAAAAGTCATATGTGACCCTTTGGTTTAAGTTTTTGGTCTATTGCCTGAAATCTGGAGCTATTCCTATGGTTCACTGTGTGGTACAGTATTATGTAATATGACTGGGAGGCAAGTTTCTTTCCAGAGGAGCTTGTAGCTCCATGCATTGTATGCAGGAGAGATTCCACGCACTGCTTTTGAATTGAGAAAACCGAAATTTAAAGAAACTAACCACATTTTGGAGTCTATTTCCAGTTTTAAATGAATAAACCAATATATTACATTTATTTCAATATTTAGTGTCTTCATTAAATGTGAAGAAAGGGATATTGGGATAATGCATGATTCATCAAGTGATGCTCTATTTTTACCAACTATATCTAATTAAATTACATTATATTATAAATAATAACAATGCTTCCCTAAATTAACCTTCCTCTAGTGTTAGCTTTCTGTTACTCTTTCTTATGTTAACGGGTCGGTTTTGACCCATGTCTTAAATCACCCCTAGGATACCCTAAAAACAGTTATTTATGATCCAATTTGTTTCTTACCTCTTAGTTACCTTGTTAGGGTTTCTCATCCATGGAAGGATTGATTTTAATATTTTTGTTGTGGCCCCCTGGGCCTTCCATTTGAGAGCATACCCTTAATTTTCAATATAAAAATATTGTCAAATGAACCTCAAGAGAATAATATAAACTTCAAAAACTTTGTTATATTACCTGACTATTACTGAAGGGTTTTAGAACACATTTTTTAAATGTAAAAAAAATATACATATATATATTTTATATTTTTAACTCTAGTAACATCTATGGTGTTACGGGTCAATTTTGACCCATATCTAACTACTTTATGAAAAAGGCAAAAAAACTGATTTTTTTTTTTATAGAACTTTAATAAAAATAAAAGATGAAAATTATATTAACATTAACAGCAATAATAATAAAAAGTAGCTTTACTAGGTCAAACACACAAACAACAATCAATCAAGCAAATCAAATCAACAAATCAAATACTAGTTTTTAGATGCATTAGTATTTAGATGCATGTGTGGCAAAAAGTGACACTTTTTGTGTGTTCTTTGCAGAGGTATTTTTTGCAGGTGAAGCACGATGTGTTTGTCTTTCTGTCCTTATTGCTAGGGCAGACCTGACACCTCTTTCTTTTAGAATCAGGTGGTCTCACTGGGGTTGTGGCTGTTGTGGTTGATGTTGAGGAGGATGCTGGTGATGATGCTCTTTGTGTTGCTGTGGGTGTGGGCGAAGCACTTGTTGAGCTCTGGAGTTGTTGGACCAAGGCTGCAGCGGCTGGGTCTCGGGGCACCCGTTCCCTTTGGTCTATGTGCGCCTTGACAAGGGATCTTCCTAGTTCCTCAAACATCCTCCGCTTGTTTTTTTTCTTTGAATTCCATCCTTGGTGAATGTGGGTCCACAACACAAACCCATTGTATGCTGAAACATCAAGGATGTTGTAAAATACCACCATTGGCCATCTCCTAGTCATTCGCTGGCAAGTGTAGGTGGCAGTCAGCTTGTCCAGGTTGTCCACTCCACCTTTGTTTTTGTTATAGTCCAGGATGATTCTGGGCTTTTTGTCACTTCCTGATGACACAGCTGCATCTTTGTGAAGTGTGGACATCAGTACCACATTCCGTCGTTTTTTGGGGCAGTATGAAACAGCAGTGGTGGTGTCTGTAAAAACAAACTTTGAGGAAAGTGGAGCCCTGTCCTTCATCTGCAACAATTCAGCGGGCAGCTCAGGTTTGTTTTTTTTCACTGTGCCCACCATGGTGATTTTCCTCCTGAGAAGTTCTTGTCCAAGGTCATAGCTGGTAAAAAAATTGTCACAAGTAATGTTGTGACCCTGCAGTCCAGTAGTCATATCGAGGACTACACGTTTTCCTTGGTTTTTTTCAGGGATGCCGCTTGCAGACTTGCCTGTGTAAATCTGTAGATTCCATGCATAGCTAGTTTTTGCATCACAGGCTGCCCAGATTTTTATGCCGTATTTGCCTGGCTTACTTGGCATGTATTGCCGGAAGGGGCATTTTCCGCGGAAAGGGAGAAAACGTTCATCTACTGTCACCTCTGGCCCTGGGTTGAACATCAGTGGAAGGAGCTGCACCCATTTTTCCCAAACATCCCTGATGGGAGCAAGTTTGTCAGATTTTGTTCTGGTGTCTCTGTTGTCAAATCTGAGGACTCTTGATATCATTTGAAACTTTTGAAGTGACATTGTTGCCCGGAAAATATTCCTGCCTGTCGATGCGTCCCAGAGACTATCAGTGGCCTCATTGCAGGATTTGTACACTCCAGCAAGGAGAAGAACACCAATGTAGGCATCCAGGTCATCATTATGAAGGTCATTCCACATGTTGCCGTGGACTTTTTTTCCTTCAAGGTTTGTCATAGCAATAATGACTTTTTTTATTGACAATGGCATAAACAGATCAAAACATGTCTTGATGTCACTTGCTCTTGTCACAGCAAACCTTGTGAACCCAGGGGTCATTTTTATGACATTTGCAGCATCTGCCCTGCCATGTACATCTGGAGGTACTGAGCTCCAACTGATCTTGCCACTTTTGGATTTGAATCTTTCAGCGGGTGCAGCTTCAGCACCAGTGACCTCCTCATCAGACTGAACAGAACTGTCTGTGTCTGTGTCTGGTTGATACTCCACATCATCTTCCTCCTCAGAAACCTGTTCATCTGTATCAGTTTGCTGCTGTGTGTCCTCTGATTCATTATCATCCACTATATAATCCAGAATTTGGCTTGCATCTAATCTTCTCCTCATTGTTGCATGGAGTAAACTGGAGATGTATACTCTGCAAAGTACCAACTCTAAGCTGATTTGGCCATACATGCCTGGACATGTCCCTAACTCAAGTTGTTGGAGGTAGAGCTGGCTGTGGGCTGTTGGTTTAAATTGTGTTTATGAGTTCAGTTTTGGGACTTATTATTGTTTTTTTACTCTAATATTAGACCTGGGTCGAAATTGACCCCAACAACACAAATGTTATAATTTTAATAAGAGCATTTAACAATTTAATAAAATAGTTTTATTTTATTGTATTTTGTTTAAAAATAAGTTCCTGAAAAAGTCAAAAAGTCTTGATGCAATAAACAAATGTATGTAGAAATTGTATGCATTTAAAAACTAAAACGGGTCGGTCACGACCCTAACACTAGAGGAAGGTTAATAAGTAAGAATGTGTGATAGCTGGTTTTATTTTGTTAATTAGTACTACTGATATTTTTAATTATTTATTTGTAATATACATTTAAAGCTTATTTGATTAAATAATCCATTTGAATACACACTTTATTTAAATGTAATTATTGTAATTTATTTAAGTCAGTTATTTAATAATTATCATTACTATGATAGTATATCTTAATTAAAGAGCATTCAGCCGGTTCAAACACACTCTATACAGCACTAAAAAGGAATGTTAGCAAACAGTCCTAACGTTTCCTGAAGTCTAATGAGAGACACTGCTTCACACAGTTGTTACAGCTGGTATTTTCTTATGCCTACCAAGATACTACACTATAGGGCATCTAGATCTAAACAAACACGCTCAGCCAATCAGTGAGCTCGCTTTCACTCACCTCTTCTTGGCTCCACTGACGCCTGGACCGCTATGCAGCCGAACGGCGCCGAAGAGAGGCGAGTGTGCCGGCAGCCGCATGCCCTGCTAACCTTCTAGCCGTGGCATGCCCATGCTGCCCATTCAGAAAGGCCGGGCAAGCGCATGGCTAAAGGTGAGCAGGGATGCGGCCCCAGCTTAGAGACTTGGCAGGGGTCTGGGAGAAGGTGAGTGTATCAGGGCTTCCGGAGGGTGACCCAAGGAGTAGATCTTGGAGGGCCCTGGAGTCTTTTAGACTACAGGGCCCCCAAATTTCCTCATTAAATCAAAAGTGCACATGGTTTTTGGTTTAGTTAATATAATCTAGGAGACATCCCACCTCAGGACGCCCCACAGCTGGAATTGCAAGCTAATCCCTCTCCCCACCCAAGCAGCACACTCATCTAGTTGTGATCCAGCGATGTACAGAAATTTGGCACCAAAAGTGCTGGCAGGAGTGTGCACAGCAGGAGGGCAGGGAATATCACTGAGCAGGTTTCCAGTACCGCATTTTACTACAATTCACTTCCCGGGATCAACTTGCATGAAGGAGACCCAAGTTCATCCCCTTAAGGAAATCTTGAAAAGGAAATTCTCAGCTAGAAACTGCTGAAAAGAAAAGGCACTGGAGACCTTTCCAGTTTCCAGTGAACCACAACCCTAGTAACCTGGCTCTAGAGTCTAATAAACTGCAGGCCGAGGCTTACAGCTTGCCCCTGGTACATCCAGATTTAGGATGCCTTGCTGTGTAAACCCCACTGATCGCCCCTATACCTTGGGATTCGATCCCACTGCACGTATAAGGGTCCCAGGCAGCAAACCCAGCACTCCTGTAGCTGATATGCTCCCCCACCAGCAGCATATCTGAAAGGCTTGAGGTGGTTGCATACAGCAGAGTGGAGCAGCCAGGGGGAGGCACCCAGCAGTCTTTTAATTATGCACAGTGGTGAGTTCTGATTGGACTAGAGCCCGCTCATAAGTTGTGGGAGGACAGATTTTCACAATCCTGGGTTGAGCCTCTCAAGCAGGGCATTCTAATTTGGGATGTCCCGCTATGTGAGATCACCTAATTTACTCACTGTACCGGTAATGTAATGACACATGCTCAAGCAACCAGCCAATCAGTATCTTGTGCTCCATTCATCCTTGCTATTGGCGCTCTGACCTCAGCTTGTGGAAAATTGTGCACCATGTGTGGGTCGTGACTAGTGTTCTAGCGTTGTGCCCAACAGGAGACTATCCAGTTCAGAAGCCCCCATGATCGAATAGTCCCCAGTATTGAGCATTTGTTACTCCAAAATGCTGTCTATGGAAGGGAAGATCCAGACAAAACATTTTACATGTTTCCCTCCTTTTTTTTTTTAGCACATGTCCTGTGCTCTTCCAGGGGCTGTTACCTTGGCCCTGCCTCTGTAGTATATAAGTGTCCTAGCCTGGCAGCCCGCCTTACCCTGTGCCCCCCTAAACACCAGATGAACCAGGAGGGAGCCTCTGACCTGGCGGACCAAGGGACAGGACACCGCCGCATGGGGGACTCAAAAAGATAGGCCAAGCACTGTAAAATGTATTTTAATACATTTATTTTTTTTTTGTCTGGCATCTATTTTTTTTTTGTGAATTGGTAAGGGGTCCAAGGGACCAGTTCAAAAGATAGAGGGGCCAGCATTCCACCTGCTGACAGAAGCATGTGGCACAGGGTGAGCAAAGGAACCTGGTGGCAACTGGCATGGACCCAATGTTCTTCCTAGGGTTCCGGGGCATTGGACCTGTGCTACAGGGCATAGGCCCTAGTATACATACAGGGCCAAGGGAAGGTTGCTTGGCCTATGGGTCATGCCCATAGGAAGTGGACGCACACAAGTTTAACAGAAGAAAAAATGGTCCATATTATTTGACTCAGATCTTTCTGCTATCTGGTATGGGGTGGACCAGACTGAAACAGCAAGATTCTGCTCAAATCTTGCTTCAGCTTAGATCTGAAGCCCATCACTAGTGGTGACAGAGCATGTTGGGCTTGGTATGCTCATTCTATTGTAGTTAGTGTCATGGACATGACGAGGTGAGGACTTCTGTCTTGGAGGGGGAGATGGTTCCCTTGTAAATAGAGACCGACACTGGACAGATCTGTGGGGAATAAGGGGAGTATAGATGATTTGATGATTATGTCTGGGCAGACTCTTTAAGAAATCTTAAAAAGTTCTGACAGTTGCTTTACCCCTTGATTTATTTTGTAGGTGAGTTTCTGCAGGAGGCAATCACAGGAAAATGTTTGAGCCAGTTCTTTCAAGTTCACAGCTGCATTTTCTTCCCATGTAATAAAAATACTGTTTCTTCTCTGAGACACCAAGATGTTGCTCTCACGCTGCAATCTCAGCATCCAGACCGGGTACAGAGTTTGTAGAAGATCAGCGCATGACTCACCGTGCCGGCTTCTTGCTGAGGGCCGCATAACATTTTAATACAGGTACTTACGTGTTCAGAACAGCCTCTATTTATGCCCAGTTGTGCGTCTTCTAAAGAGCCCTCTGCATCCCCATTTAGGAAGGAAGAATTTAGCCTTGCAGATTTAGTAGAAATATGATTTCAGCGGGGAACATGTTTGTATACTTTAGAAGAAATGTAATTTTCCTTAAAACCGTCGCCGATTGTTGAGTTCAAACTTTAATTCAGCCAAGGAAATTGGGGTTAACGGCTTTGCTGAAGGACGGGGGAATATGTTTAAGACTTTATAAAGTGCATTCGGAACAAGGAAGGGGAACTAGCATGCATAGGATATTATCATTAATATGGAGATGATGGGTTAACTTTTTTTACCTGTTCATTTCTGCTGGTCTATCTCTGTAATGGGATAATCCCCTGGCCTCATGCCTGGTTGCAAAGGCTCCTGAGATTGGGGGGAGTCCCTGGATACAAGAAGCAATAAGAACTACTGGAAATTGGTTATCTCCCTGTCATGTAATAGTTAACCATCAGTGTGTTAGACATACAGCCCACCTTCTTATGTCATTGGTTCCTGAAGCTATAAAGCAGGAGGCTCAGGAAGGGCTCAAGTGAATAGAGCAAAAGTAGGGAAAGGCCCTGAGATAGGAAGACAAGATGTAGTGCATATGTTATTCTGAGCAAGAACATAATTTATTGAATGTATCGAGATGTTTTTGTATTGTTGTGACTTGTACACTGTGATGCTATACATAGCATGAGTATCCTGCCAACTGTATTTTTATATGTGCCACTATATAAATAAAGAATCATTTTTCAATAAAAATCCTGAGGGTGCTGGACCTGCAGAACGCCGGTGGAGGCAATGGACCAGGTGCCAATCTTTATGGAGCAGTGGCTAGATACGTTGGGGTGGAATGCCAATTAAAGTAGATGGGCCTGTGAGTGGACAAATAAGCAATAATGTATGCTGAATTATTCAGTTACAACTAAACTTGAAGTGCTCCCCAATACTGAGCTGTGTGTACTGTAACTTGAATATATCATTGCTGGAAAGCATCAGGGGGCAATATGGCCGACTGCATTTAGCTTGCGGTGTTATGAATGTTGTGCAAAGGCTTTAGTAAAACAAATAAACACAGGCTGTTTTGGTGTTTTGGGGCACTGGGCTGGGGATAGAAGGTGACGACCTAAACTTCCTTTCTGGGTATAGGATCACTTTAAAGCTACAATCACTTTAAATCTGACTATTTCATCTCCTGTACCTGCAATGTTTTATCCCCAGACGTGGAGAGCACTTGTAGACTCGTAGGCCTACATGGAATTTGAAAGAAGACCAAAACACATAAAATATTCCCTAGGGTGCATCCCAAATCGGGTTTCCCCTCCCCCATGTTAAGCTCACCTAATTAGTCTCTGGATCCTGATAATGATATTGGCAATTAGCAGGGTTCTGGGGTTGGGGTGAACAGGAATGCCTACTGTAGAAGCTAGAGTCTGCTGCAGAGTTTATGTACAGGTAATCTAATGTATTCATTACAGGTCCTTTTCATCCACTTTTTCTGCAGTCATTCATTTAGCAGCCTCAGATCACCTTATAATGTAAGAAACTCATCACACTGTCAGCAGATATAAGATGGAAAAATGGAACGTCTTGCAGAGATAAGAAGATTGAAAGATGCAATTGTGTAATTTATTTTCAGCAGTGATCTCACCTTCACTCACCCCAGTCTGGTGTATTCTCTTTAATTATATCTGATTATTAAATGGATGCCTCTGATTGGTGACAAGTGTACATTGCTGTAGCAATTGCCAACCGCAGGAAATCATCTGCTGAAACACTTATTATTATAGTCATGAAGGGGCTCGCAGAATCCCAATGACTATTTGTCACGGAGCAGCTCTTGGATGCTGAAACACACGACTGTATTGCTGAGATAAAATATGAACCACTACCACTAAATAGTAACATGTATATGGTTTTATTAATTGATTATCTAATCAGCGAGTTAAGCAGATAGAAAATAAGTAACCCTCAGGCTCATATATCACACAATAGAGGCTTTTAGGGTCCTAGGCCAGCACGCTGACACTTACCTGTGGTGTTGGACTGGGATGCTCAGGCCTACCAATAGAAGGGACTCTGGGGGCCCATCCCACATTTAGATGCAAGTAGTACCGGCTTACATTCAGGGCCTGTGCACAGAAACATTATGGCAGACTCTATTGTCTCCGGTTGTGCACTTGGGATACCACAAATAAGCTTTAGATACTTCAGGTTTGGTGATGAAGGCCCTAAAGGAGCCCCTGGGAGCAAGGCTCCTGGTAACTCTGTGAGCCAGTCAGAGCCTGCACATCCGATCACCCCCACCTGGCCCGACCGTCCGACGCTGCCATAGTTCAGGTCTTGGACAACCCCAGCCATCTGTCACAGACAATATTCACTTCAATGAAGTGGGCATGTCAAAATCAGACATACTCCCTCCATTGCAGTAAATGGAGGGGGGTATTCCATAGTCTCTGTGATGAATAGTGGAGGATAGCGCATAGTCCTGATTACAGACGAGTTGGACGATTAGGCCAGACGGCGATCAGGTGAGTGTCAACTGACAGACTAGAGGCAATTGCGGGGGGAAAAGGCGAGTGCAGCAATTTTCCTTTTCATGCATGGACAATAATTATAAGTTTCAGCTCATCACTAATCCTCTTGTGCATTTTATCTAAGGCAAATGGGGAGAATGCATTGGTTTGTGCTAATTTAAAAATCAGATGGCAAGGTTCTCACTGTATTTTTAGATGTTCTAACTCTATAAACACATATGGTGCCATTATTTCTTGCATCATTTAATTCCCTTACTTGCTAACTAAAACTTTTTTAAAACTGCAATATATTTGTTTTGAATAATAAATAGCTACACTTTGAGAGTTATTCAAATTACTTTAAGAGCCTCTGCATTTTTTGAGTTCTGAAAAACTTTTTAACTCAATAAACATCCCCTGAACCCTTTACCAATTCACCAAAAGTAAAAGAAGAAACAACAAAAATAAACATCTAATATTGTTTCTGACTTAATGCTCCACGTCTCCACGTGGACGATGTCCTCTTCTGCATCCAGCAGGTCTTCTGGGTCCTTCATCGGGCATGACTGTGGTTTTATGATAGTAGTGGCGATAGCAGTGGCCACCACCATAACTTGAATAGGGGGACAAAGGTTCGCCCGCCTTCCATCCTGGCTCCCAAATAGGAGTAATGGCCGATAGACAGGCAGCCAGACTTTAAGACCTTAGAGACTCTGAGGATCTCCCCATCATGACTAATTTTGTCGCTGCATGGGAACGGGTGTTTTCCTGGGGTATCCCCCTCCAGTGACATCAGTGACTCCTGAGAGGTTGCAAGGTTCTGCCTCTCTAATATAAAAGCTTTGCTCCTCCTTTAACTGTTATTATCCTTGGCTGGATACCAGTGAGGAGGACCTGTGTCTCCCTTCACTCCAGATGCGGGTGGGACATCTGAGATAGACACCACCACTGGCATGATTTTAAAATAGCTTGCAAGAAGTAAGTATTGTTAAATTAAGAATAATAAAAGTCATTCCATTACTTTTAAACTGGTAGGGGGTCAGAAAGGGTTGAAGGGCAAGCCACTCGCATGAGATCCTGCCGGTTGGTTTGCTTAAACCCCCCATGCCACATTACCACCTCATTAATTGCCAGGGGGGTGTGGAACAGCCAGGCGCCCCTTAGCATTCTCAGCACCAGAACTTTGACATAGGGCACAATGGCTGGTAATAACAAGGAAAGCAAGGACATGCATACAGCAGGCTTACAAAATGTATCACCGAATGATCAACTTTTCAACTTCAATACAAGCACTGGTCCTATGTGATTTGTATTTTGCCTACTGCTCAACATGCTATAATTAGCAGCAGATTGGCCACACGCACTTTAAAAGAAAAGTCCACTCACCTTACCAGCACTCCCTTGCTGCTGATTGTTCCCCTGCATCTGATCATCCTCCCACAGCCCTGGTTCGACTTTATTTAGATCACATTTGAAGGCTTGGAAGGTTTGGGCGGGGAGAAGAGTATAGGAGGGATTGCCTTCCAAGATAGTGGAGCAGCACCTAGTGTATCGTGAAATTGGTTAATATTAAAAATCCAAGTGAATACATCGGTAATGAGGGAAGGGGATCACTTATACACCTGAACTGAATAACACTCCTGCCAGGCTTGTGGCTCTATTTTCCTGGTAGAAATAAAATCCAGATGTGGCAAGTTTGAGTGTATCAGGGAGACAGAACCTGCCCCACCTCAATTTCATATTCCTATCATTAAAAGAAAGAAACAAGCCTGGCTGGATATTTCTCGATCCTGGGTGAATAAGTGACCCCTCCTCACGCCATCCAACATATTTATGTGGATTGTATTCATTGACCCATTTTTTCACAAGAGTCCTTTAACATTAGAATTTTAAACTGAATTCTTTCAGATATTGAGCAGCACTGGAGAAGCAGAGGAAGGGTGATTGAGGTGAGCAGCAGAGTTGGGAATAGACTGGAGGTATACCTGTCTGTTTGCTGGAAGACAACAGAGGAGAGTTTTGCACATAGGGTTTAGAGCAGAAAAATAAGAAAATAAATATTCCAAACCAAATGGTTTGCAACTCCCCCCCCCCACGAACCCCATAACAGGCTACATGCAGAATCCACCATTACTTGCAGTGTGCAGAATCCCCCCCCCCAAGAACCCCATAACAAGCACCGTGTAGAATCACCCAAGAACCCTATAATAGGCCATGTGCAGACCCACCCCAAAACAGTGTGTAGAATCCCACCTAAAAACCCCATGAAATGTAGCATGCAGCTTCCCCCCCCCCAAGAACCCCATAACAAACACCATATGGGATAACCCGATAACCCCATAAAAGGCAGTGTACAGAATTCCTGCCACAATAATGCCTTAAAATGCGGCATGCAGAATCCGTCCCCAAGAACCCCATCAAAGGCAGTATGTGGAATCCCCCTCCCACGAAAACCACATAACATGCAGCACACAGAATCCACCCAATAACCCCATAACAAGTGCAGCATGCAGAATCCCCCAAGCCTAACAACACCATAATAGGCAGTGTACAAAATATCCCATTCCTCAAGAACCCAGTGGCAATGGGCATGGCCTGTTTATAGTCAGTGCCCATTGCTCCGGCCATACACAGGCCACAAAAATTCATAGAATGTACAGACACATATTTTGACGTTCCAGAGGACAGGGGCCAAATGTCTAACCAGGACTTTACTGGCCCCGGCCAGCCCATAATCAGGCTATGAACTGATGAAGACCTGCCTCCAGGGTGCTTCCCAGCCAGTCAACAAGTGCCTGTGTCAGCAGAGCATGGGTAGGGGTTTAAACGACCACTACTGAAGTCATGCTACTGAAACTTTAGTATTGTAGGGGTAGATACTGTTGCAGAGGTGGGTAGGGAGAGGATTCTAAAAAAAGGTCTGGGTGAGTTGTCAGTCCATTTGGCTCCAAAATGAGTGCTCACTCTGCTCCTTATAGCCTGTCCATCCCTGACTTCCAGTAAACTCTCATCAATCTAGAGTCTCCACAGCAGCAGATACTACATACATGTTTTAATTGGGGTCCTAAAGATCTGGTGAAGCAAGTTTGGGTGTGATCGCAGTTGTGGACTGAAGCTTATATTTGCGTGAGCTTTTAACTTGAACACACTAAAAAATTTAATTTAAATGTAAATTTTTTTCTTAATTTTTTTCCCCAAAAATCCCACAGCCTTGTGTTGCAATCTTTCTACAGGTGAAGTACATTATTTTTCATCATGGTGTAAGCATAATTTCTTCAAAGTTTGAAAACAGCACCCTATGGGCTATGCAGAAAGATTTGGCAAACTCTTAAGCATAGCCATTAGGGTTTTTCCAAACTTAAAGTGGAGTAAAAATTCCCAACGGTCGTGACTTTAGTTCATACCTGAAAGCATGTGCCATTGGACTGGGGAAAGGTAAGCGTAACTGGTGATTTGGGGAGTTTTACACAGCGGGACATCTTAATACGGCCAGTGGCCAGCTCTGGTATCTTTTAAATTCCAAGGCCAACAGTCCTGGGTTCTGTGCCGTGTCAATCCTTTGGCTGGAATGGAATTAAGCGCTGTATTATGCATTCACATTTGCTTTGTGTTTAGGCTTTTAGACTTGTGGTCTGCCCCTAGACCGACGAGCACGGGCATCAGCCAATACAAACGCAACCCCGAAGAGAGCGGGGATAATTGTGGAGGGACACCTATGCTATGTATGCCACACCTGCAGCAAAGCACAGCGCGCATACAAGCCCAAATCCTTATTAACTGGCCATAAGTGATGCTACCTATGAAATCCACTTGTCACTACTACAAGGGCCAGCATTGAACAGATATCTATACAAATAAACAGTGCCTTCCCACGTTCCTCTCAAGAAAGAGAAATACATCAATCTGTGTCTGTACATATATGCATTGAATGGGCAATATATCCAATTGCCAAAAAGAAAAGACTCTTTGGATTCACCCTACAAGGGCATTGAAAAAGCCTGAGCGCTAGGCGAAACATGTTTGTCCAAAAGGGTGCACAATGAAATATTGGACCCACAAGAACCCAGAGGGGAGCGTGTAATGTACATATACCATCCAATGTCTAAAGTATAGATGCAGTGGATGTATATATTTATGAATTGTAAAATTGTGTTTGATCACAAAACTTTTTTATGAGAACAATCGTTTTTTAAATCTATTGTATACAAATAAAATAGTTTTTGCATATAAATAAGTGTGGTTATGGTCAAAGGCATGTTATGTGATAGCCGGGAGTAGCCTAAACCCGGAACCAGTAGAGTTATATATTAGCCTGACCATATACCAACCTAGGGGAGGGTCACAACATAGGGGTAACCTTGAATAGGCTACCCACCTTTGAGTTGTCTGCTTTATTAAGTTCTGAATAGGCAGAAATATGCCAACAAATCATCACCGGTGTAACCTATCAATGTAAAACATAAACATAGTATAATCAACGGCTGTATTATGCAGTTACATTTGCTTTGTGTACAGGACTTGTTAACAGCAATAAAAGATGTGCCGTGTTTTGTGAAATTATCTGGACAAACAAGATTACAATAGAACGGTCTTCATTCATTTGTTCTCTATTGTTCAAATAGAAAAGTTTTCATTTCCTTCAGACAAATTGGCCCCGATTATAATCAGCATTATAATCACAGACTTCTGCACACTGAAAAAATTCCTTTTCTTAAGATGCGGTATTGTCTATTCACAGATGAATTCAATTTCCTCAAACCCAATGTTTTCTGATTTACTTCTATTATTCTGTTTTGTACTTCGCTGCCAACAGCCATGTTAAACCTTTGTAGTAATAAAACCCCATGACGCTTAGCTGTTGCTGATAAATAATCAGCAGATGTATGCCAAACATCACAACTGCAATGAAAAAAGGACTCTCTCTAGTCTACTAGTCAAAGAGAACAGGATTTTGACTATCCTGAGTTTTGGTCCTTGCCCTCAAGGCACCTCGATTGGGGTAAAAATTCTAATGGCTGAACTGATGCGTGATTTGTTCATGCAAACAACAATGTTTCATCAGACCAGAATTTAGAGGGAAAAGAATTTAGAGGGAAAATAGGAGAAAGGGTGAATATTGTTTTATTTTTTTTACCAGGACAATCCCTTTAATTCTTGCTTACGCTTCTTTCAAGATTGCCATGCAGAAATGCTGGGCATTTGTAGCAAACTTGAGTGAGTGTTTTTACACTCTTTTTTTTCTTTTTAGCAAAATGTGTAATCTTTCTAATAGCAACAAGATTAAAGAGGAACGGTCACTAAGATTGATTGTTGCTCTCCATTTGGCATCCCGGTTTGGAATGCACTAAAACACACGAAAAAAACTCACTTGTCTAGCAATGTCTAGCAATTGTGCATGTATGGGCTATCCTCCAATCAGCATCTTTCTCTCCATTCTGCTTTACTCCCCTGCTCTTCCGCACCAACCATTCTGAAATACCTGGCGCATCAGCTAAAGGGAAGCTGGGGATATGGTCGGTGAGGTGAGTATACACAGAGATCTGGGGGATCTCACAAATTGGGGGCCACCCAAACCATGATGCTCCAAGGACAAGGAGTTATCTGACCCAGAGTCTTTTAGACTCCAAGGCCAGCCAATCAGAATGCTGCTCTTTAAAATCACAACCACTTCACTGTAAAATCACTGCCTGCAGTGATCACCTGTAAGAAAGGGCCCATAGGATAACATGTGCCCTTATTCATCAAGCGATAGCGCCAGGTAGTGTCTGACGAGCGCCAGGTAGCGGCAGCTAACGGCGACTACCGACTCAAGTACGCCCGCGGCGGTCACAATGACGCATTTATCAAGCAAAATGAGGCTAGCGCCGGCGAGAGCGACGGCTAGCGCGGCATTCATCATGAAGCCGCCTGGACCGAACAGCGCCGCTGCAAATTCCCTCACAGCGCCAGGTATGAGCTGTCGCTCCCTGGCGATGTCCAATGCATTTCAATGGAGCAATCTATAATAATTCATGATTAATTGTTAATAATTTTTTTTAAAATTTTTTTAATGTCAAAAAATCGGAGAACACTTCTGCAATGTTAGGATTTTTTTTGAAGTAAAAAAAAAAAAAAAAAAAATTATGTGCAGAATTGATCTAACAGGTCTGAGATTAATGTATTCATATAACAAAATGATTCTAAAAACATGTATAATGTTACATTCAAAAAATATGGTTGTTTAGGGGTTAAAAACTAGTTAATACAGATCGCCGCCAGCGCTCTGGGGTTTAAACAAGGAATGGACAGCGACAGCACATTCGGAGCGTGATTTTTTGATGAATATGAAGCTAGCCGTTCGCTCTGGCCATTCGTTGTCAGGCGCTCACATACAACGCTGGACCTGTGAAACAGCGACCGCCCAGCCAGTATTCAACATTACCGCACACCGACTGAGTCGCTGTCATCAAGCTAACGCCGGCCAAGCACAGCGAATACTGGCTGGCGCTGAAAAAATCACGCTACAGTCGCTCATCTGTCGCTACCTGGCGCTATTGATGAATCGGCCTCCCCGACAACAATTTACCCTCAAGGCGACTAATAGCAGATCACAATCGCCTTCTTGTGAATGAAGCCTAACAAAGTTAAAGATTCCACAAAGTTAGATTTGTATCTGCTCTCAGCTGACTGTGTTACTGCGGCAGCAGTTCATACATTAGCCTTGATTCAATAAGAGTTGAAAAAAAATCTCATGGTAGTAAAAAAATCACTTTATGAGAAAAAAGCTTAAGAATTTCACAGTTATGGAATCACCTGATAAGAAGACAATGAAAGTTGATGAAATTTTTTACTGCAGTATAAAAAGGAGTAAAAAGTTTCTACTTTTCTTAGGAGTAAGAAGGGCCATTGACTTTTATTGTTTTCCTAGCTGGTGATTCAGTAACACATTTGCATACTTTTTTTCTCATAAAGTAAATAATATATTTTTTTAATACCATGAGAATTTTTTTCAACTCTTTTTGAATCGGGCCATTGTAACAAAGGATTCAATAACAGAAAACCATTACTCACACAGCTCAGATAGTGAGCCAGTTAAAATTGGATTGACTGTAGTCAGACACTACCTGGCGCTATCGCTTGATGAATAAGGGCCTAAGAGGCCGATTCATCAATAGCGCCAGGTAGCGACAGATGAGCGACTGTAGCGTGATTTTTTCAGCGCCAGCCAGTATTCGCTGTGCTTGGCCGGCATTAGCTTGATGACAGCGACTCAGTCGGTGTGCGGTAATGTTGAATACGGGCTGGGGGGTCGCTGTTTCACAGGTCCAGCGTTGTATGTGAGCGCCTGACAACGAATGGCCAGAGCGAACGGCTAGCTTCATATTCATCAACAAATCACGCTCCGAATGTGCTGTCGCTGTCCATTCCTTGTTTAAACCCCAGAGCGCTGGCGGCGATCTGTATTAACTAGTTTTTAACCCCTAAACAACCATATTTTTTGAATGTAACATTATACATGTTTTTAGAATCATTTTGTTATATGAATACATTAATCTCAGACCTGTTTGATCAATTCTGCACATATTTTGTTTTTTTTTTTTTTTGACTTAAAAATAAATCCTAACATTGCAGAAGTGTTCTCCGATTTTTTGACATTAAAAAAATTAAAAAAAAAATGATTACCAATTAATCATGAATTATTAAAGATTGCTCCATTGAAATGCATTGGACATCGCCAGGGAGCGACAGCTCATACCTGGCGCTGTGAGGGAATTTGCAGCGGCGCTGTTTGGTCCAGGCGGCTTCATGATGAATGCCGCGCTAGCCGTCGCTCTCGCCGGCGCTAGCCTCATTTTGCTTGATAAATGCGTCATTGTGACCGCCGCCGGGCGTACTTGAGTCGGTAGTCGCCGTTAGCTGCCGCTACCTGGCGCTCGTCAGACACTACCTGGCGCTATCGCTTGATGAATAAGGGCATAAGTCTAACAGAGCGTACCCGTGTGTCAGTGACCAGCCCATCAAAAAATATACATACTGTGAGCTACATCTAGAGTAGTTTGCATACTCTTTGAAATAATCATTAACTCTTTGTGTTGTATTAATATAGATAACATTAAATACTTTCAGCAAACCTAAAGTGTTAATGGGCTACAAGGCCATTTTATCCCCATCAGACATGCTCATCTGCTGAAAGTTCCAAAGGAAGATACAGATACAATTCTCAAGCTTCAGCATTTCTGGGTTTTCAGCAGTCACCTTAGCGTTTTCACCATCATCAGCGCTGGTAACCAGCAGGTTAGTGGGATGGCATGCATGTGCTATTCATAACCTTAAGCGGGGGGCATTTGTCAGGGGTGAGGGTGGAAGCACCAACATTAAAATAATGGTAGTTTAATATACTGCAGGATGGGGGATCCCTGTAGATACTCCTCTTGGGATGTATCTGCGGGGGAAGTTGTCCAGGAGTTTGTGTCCCTACTCAGGTTGTCTTAATAGAAAAGGGGGGAGGGGTGTTTCTTTTTGAAAGCCCCCTGAGGGTTGAGTAGTTAAATGGACTGTCGGTCAATGAATATCTTATGAGGTTGGTAGTAGCATTAATAGGTTTATTTGTTCACAAAATTATTCATGCATTTGGGTTGATTCAAAGAAACATGTAACAGCTTGGATTTGGGTCACGATCATCCTATTTTTCCCGTCCGCTCGTGCGTTCGTATGAACTTGCGAGTGATTCAATAAGCAAATACGTTTCTATCCTAAAATATACGTCCGTTCGTATGTTATCTCCCGAACTTGCCTCAGTCAGTTGGCAATCGTAAAAATCACGTTCATGTGCTTACCTGTTGCGGCGGCAGCCTGTTTTTTCGGCTGCTTCCATCGTCCACCTCTTCCAATTACTTGCGTTTGCCTCTGGTTTTCATTGGTTTTTGGCCTCTTAGATTCGTGCGTTCGTATGTTTATAAGATCTTGCGCATGCGCACCCTCAACCAGAAACTTACCTAAACCTCTTAGCGCTTGCATCCAACTTCATTTATCGGCCCATAAAACTTACCTAAACCTCTTAGCGGCTGCATCCAACTTCATTTATCGGTCCCTCAAACTTACCTAAACCCCTTAGCGCTTGCATCCTTCTTCATTTCTCGGTCCCTCAAACTTACCTAAACCCCTTAGCGGCTGCATCCAACTTCATTTCTCGGTCCCTCAAACTTACCTAAACCCCTTAGCGCTTGCATCCTTCTTCATTTCTCGGTCCCTCAAACTTACCTAAACCCCTTAGCGCTTGCATCCAACTTCATTTCTCGGTCCCTCAAACTTACCTAAACCCCTTAGCGGCTGCATCCAACTTCATTTCTCGGTCCCTCAAACTTACCTAAACCCCTTAGCGGCTGCATCCAACTTCATTTCTCGGTCCCTCAAACTTACCTAAACCTCTTAGCGCTTGCATCCTTCTTCATTTCTCGGTCCCTCAAACTTACCTAAACCCCTTAGCGGCTGCATCCAACTTCATTTCTCGGTCCCTCAAACTTACCTAAACCCCTTAGCGGCTGCATCCAACTTCATTTCTCGGTCCCTCAAACTTACCTAAACCCCTTAGCGGCTGCATCCAACTTCATTTCTCGGTCCCTCAAACTTACCTAAACCCCTTAGCGGCTGCATCCAACTTCATTTCTCGGTCCCTCAAACTTACCTAAACCCCTTAGCGCTTGCATCCTTCTTCATTTCTCGGTCCCTCAAACTTACCTAAACCCCTTAGCGGCTGCATCCAACTTCATTTCTCGGTCCCTCAAACTTACCTAAACCCCTTAGCGCTTGCATCCAACTTCATTTCTCGGTCCATAAAACTTACCTAAACCCCTTAGCGCTTGCATCCAACTTCATTTCTCGGTCCCTCAAACTTACCTAAACCCCTTAGCGGCTGCATCCAACTTCATTTCTCGGTCCCTCAAACTTACTTAAACCCCTTAGCGGCTGCATCCCACTTCATTTCTCGGTCCCTCAAACTTACCTAAACCCCTTAGCGCTTGCATCCTTCTTCATTTCTCGGTCCCTCAAACTTACCTAAACCCCTTAGCGGCTGCATCCAACTTCATTTCTCGGTCCCTCAAACTTACCTAAACCTCTTAGCGCTTGCATCCTTCTTCATTTCTCGGTCCCTCAAACTTACCTAAACCCCTTAGCGGCTGCATCCAACTTCATTTCTCGGTCCCTCAAACTTACCTAAACCCCTTAGCGGCTGCATCCTTCTTCATTTCTCGGTCCCTCAAACTTACCTAAACCCCTTAGCGCTTGCATCCTTCTTCATTTCTCGGTCCCTCAAACTTACCTAAACCCCTTAGCGGCTGCATCCAACTTCATTTCTCGGTCCCTCAAACTTACCTAAACCCCTTAGCGCTTGCATCCTTCTTCATTTCTCGGTCCCTCAAACTTACCTAAACCCCTTAGCGGCTGCATCCAACTTCATTTCTCGGTCCCTCAAACTTACCTAAACCTCTTAGCGCTTGCATCCTTCTTCATTTCTCGGTCCCTCAAACTTACCTAAACCCCTTAGCGGCTGCATCCAACTTCATTTCTCGGTCCCTCAAACTTACCTAAACCCCTTAGCGGCTGCATCCTTCTTCATTTCTCGGTCCCTCAAACTTACCTAAACCCCTTAGCGCTTGCATCCTTCTTCATTTCTCGGTCCCTCAAACTTACCTAAACCCCTTAGCGGCTGCATCCAACTTCATTTCTCGGTCCCTCAAACTTACCTAAACCCCTTAGCGGCTGCATCCAACTTCATTTCTCGGTCCCTCAAACTTACCTAAACCCCTTAGCGCTTGCATCCTTCTTCATTTCTCGGTCCCTCAAACTTACCTAAACCCCTTAGCGGCTGCATCCAACTTCATTTCTCGGTCCCTCAAACTTACCTAAACCTCTTAGCGCTTGCATCCTTCTTCTTGTTGACGACCCTGAAACTTACCCAAACCACATAATGTACATATGTCTATATGTTTCTAAGCGTGTTTTTTCTGGTTTGTGTAATTGTTTGTGTTTGCGCATATTAGAAAAGACACATTTATGAAGTATTAAAATATAATTTATTTAAAATTTTTTTGAGGATTTGGGATATTTTTTAGGTTTGTTTTTTTTTTTAATTGGGGTGTGTGGTTTTAAACCCCTTTTTTTTTTATTTTTTAACACAAACAGCTTAAAAGTTTTTTTTGCTTTCCTTAAAAACAGATTAAAATTTTTTGTTGGTTTGAAAAACACAAAACTGTAAAATTGTTAAAAAAATAAGACAATTTTTAAAACTTTTAACCAAAGTAGCCAGGACCAAGGGCACTAATCGTCCTCCTCTTCTTCATCTGTTGGCCCCAACGTCGCCTGTATGGCCAGCAGCTCGGCCACCAACTCCTTCATTCTTTTTTTTTTGCCCGCCAATGTTTTGGGGATCATCCCTGTAACCAATAGAGAAAGAAACATAAATAGGAGTCCCAGACCGGTTTGTATGCTGGAAATAGATTTGGGGTTAATCAAATACATGTAAATGCATGACATATGTCATTCTTCCAAGGGATACAGTTAATGCATTTCCCACAGGTAAGTTTTTAAACTCCTTAAACCGGACCTTAAACATTATTTAAGGAAAACCACTAACTATTCCCAAATGATTCTGCACCAGATCAAAGTAAATTTGGGGTTTTTTTTTATTACAGCGCCGCCATCTGGACTCTGAAGCCTAACACTTAATGAGGAGTGGAGAGTTGGATAAAGTACAGGGGAGTAGGTTACAGTGGTGCGTTGGGAATCCAGAGCATAGCTGGGTTGAGGGAAAGGTCATCAGTCCCACAATGCATGGCAGCACCTTCCTTTTTTCAATCTGTATCCCATGCTGCCTGTAAATATTGCGCATTCCATATTCCGCAATATTGGTTTTGTTCTGTCTAATAACATGCATTAGATGGCTGAAGGGTGTTTTTCCATGTTTCTAATCTGTAGGTACAGTGTGTTGGCTAATTCTTAGGTTCTTAATACAAGTTAGGGTCCTCTTTAAGCTAACGAAGTGCCCACATGAAAGTGTGAACTACACATTGGCTACGCCTTTAGTTATGTGTGTGTTATTAGCTAACCAAACATTAATATGAATAATGGCATGGAGACTTACGGAGTTGGTGGCCGACAGATGGCTGGTTGGGGCCAACAGGCTGCCCTTGGTCCTGGCTATGCTGTGAAGAAGTCCCTGGAGAAACATGTGACATTTGGTTAGTACTTGTATAGAGTCACTATTCCCAACATATCTGGCTCCCAGTCTGGCTGACATCACTCACCTTCGCCAGGATCGACTTCAAGCATCTCTGCTGCCTCCTCCTCCACTATTTCACCCGCACCAGAAGCTTCTACAAATACATCATAAAGGATAACTTAGTTTTTGGCCTGCCATGTATATCTTTGTGCCTATACATGAAGAGTGACATACCAGAGCCTTCCCCATGCCTGGCCAGGTATGACTCCACGCCCACGCGGTTGGGCCCCTCCTCTGTGGTAAGGTCCAGGGGCTGGTCTGAGGAGGCCACAGAGGAGGGGTAGGTCCGTCGCCCGGGAGATCCACCACCTTCACTCACAGATGCAGACTCATGCAGCACTGGTCGGCCTGTACGCCTCCGGGTGCGGCGAATTCTGAAATCCATTTCCAACACTACCAAAGAAAAGTCATTATAAATAAAGGCATAACTTATACATTTGGAACATATACCATGCAATTGCTTGGTACTTACTTGGGAAATGGATTCCAAAAAACCTCCGTACCCGGGGCATGTGCAGCCGTTTCAGGTCCGACCAATGCTGCATTATCTGGGTGTGAGTGAAGGTGGTGCTAGTCACACGGTGTATCTCCGCGATGATCTCCCGGGCGATGTCCCTTTTCTCGCACACATTGGGCGCGAAGTCATACCGGCGCTGAAGCATGATCTGAAAAACATAATGGACACCGAGCTTTTACTTTTACACACAGACCCATATGTGTTGCATCACAAGTTGAGAATTTCATGTCATTAACACACACATTTAGAGTGGCAGCCATTTTTGGGGAGTGCCTTAAAGAGGACGTTGCCTGTGAATGAGAGTCTGGTCTTATGTTATATGGATCACACACCATGTACATACAGATAATAGCCAACATCAAGAATCAGGCCACCTGCATCTATGGCATGTTAGGATGGTTTAAACATCCAAGATGTAGGCTTATGCTTAGGCTTTTGGACCACGTGTGTGGCTTCCCGTTGTGTTTTTATGGCTTAGGAAAACAGTGTTCCTCAAACATCCGCATCAAGGTCCGAGACAGGCCAGGTTTGCCAGCTAGCCCCGCTACTCCACAGGTTAATTAACTGTTGCTAAGCCGGAGCAATTGCCCGAATTAGGACATCAGCATAGACAGGTGAAAACGTGGCCAGGCTCGGCCCTTGAGGATGAAGTGTGAGGAGCCAGTTATTAAACATTAAGAGACCCCAAACTAGTTCCAAACGCATCATTGACATTTAGGCCATCATTGACTATTAGATTAAAATGCACAGGCAGCCACTTACCAGCATGAGGATCTCTTCCTGTTGACGGGTGAAGATAGTGGGCGCCATCTTTATGCTTCTTCAAGGCAGCAGATAAGTGAAACCCCAGCGGTTTCCTGGTTCCGCTCGAACGTACGTTCGTACGAGCGCGTAGTCGTGCGCATAGGCGTCACACGCTGGGCTCATTATTTAAAGGTCCCTGCACCCAAAGCTCATTCTCTTTGAGCATTTGTGGAAGATGGCACCTAAAAAGCCTATGACCAAGCGACCCCAGCAAAGCCAGACCGCGGAGGGCCCAACAACAAGGTCCCAGCAAGGTAGGAGAAAGCTGAGAGGCAAGACTACTACCTCTGCCCCACCAAGGGACACTGGACCCTCAGGAACCCAAAAAAGGGGCCCCAAGCCACGTGCCCCTGCAGCCAAAAAGCAGCCAACTGCAGCACCCACCACCTCTGCCCCCAGAAGAGGCCGCACAAGGGAGCCCACACCGGCCATGGCTTCAAGTAGGGCAGTTCGGCAACCCAGGCCCCGCAGCAGGGCCCGAACCCCATCCAGGGCCAGAAGCCCAGCCAGGGCCCGAACCCCATCCAGGGCCAGAAGCCCAGCCAGGGCCCGAACCCCATCCAGGGCCAGAAGCCCAGCCAGGGCCCGCCGAACCACATCCAGGGCCAGAAGCCCAGCCAGGGCCCGCCGAACCCCATCCAGGGCCAGAAGCCCCTACAGGGCCCGAAGAACACCATCCAGGGCCAGAAGCCCAGCCAGGGCCCGCCGAACCCCATCCAGGGCCAGAAGCCCAGCCAGGGCCCGCCGAACCCCATCCAGGGCCAGAAGCCCAGCCAGGGCCCGAAGAACACCATCCCGGGCCAGAAGCCCCTACAGGGCCCGAAGAACCCCATCCAGGGCCAGAAGCCCCTACAGGGCCCGCAGAACCCCATCCAGGGCCAGAAGCCCAGCCAGGGCCCGGCGAACCCCATCCAGGGCCAGAAGCCCCTACAGGGCCCGCAGAACCCCATCCAGGGCCAGAAGCCCAGCCAGGGCCCGAAGAACCCCATCCAGGGCCAGAAGCCCCTACAGGGCCCGAAGAACCCCATCCAGGGCCAGAAACCCAGCCAGGGCCCGAAGAACCCCATCCAGGGCCAGAAGCCCCTACAGGGCCCGAAGAACCCCATCCAGGGCCAGAAGCCCCCGACCTGGCACCAGCCGGGAACAGAGCCCCCGACCTGGCACCAGCCGGGAACATAGCCCCCCAAGAGGGCCCAGAATTTCAACCATGACCACATCTACACCTGGAAGTTCGGTGGCCAGCCACGCAAGAACACCCAGTCCCTTGGCCAGTCCAGTCCAGTCATTGGGAAGCCAACAATCCGGCCATTCCCCTACCCAGCCCCAGGCCATAATGTCACCACATGTGTCTGCACACATGGAGGAGCAGCCAAGCCAACCATCTGGCCGCACATTGCGCCGCGGCCAGTTGAGTGGGAGATTCTCCCATGACCAAAATATGGCATTGGCTAGTGGCCTTACATTATACTATGACGAGCTCTATGGGAGCAAATCAAAACACACCACAAAGCAGCGCAAGATGGAATTGTTTGAAACCATCCTACGACAAGTAAATGCAGCGGGGGAAGAGAGGAAAGATGTGTCCCAAATTCAGAAGAAAATCTCTGATCTGAAGTATGCTGTACGGCAAAAAGAAATTAAAAGGCATAATTACAGGTAAATAAATGTTTTCTCCAAATATAATGTTTAGGATGTACTGTATGCACCTTTTCTGAGTACCAAACGATTTTCTGTTTTCAGCCTGAAAACTGGAGGTGGCTTTCCTTCTAAATTGGAGTTTACCCCTGCTGAGGAGATTGTGCTTGGACTTCTCCATCCGGTCGCGGTCGGTGGACATGCTGGTCTAAGGGACACAGACTCACCGACCCGTACCCACGGTGAGTACTCTTAAATCTGCATGTTTGCCTGTTTGCTAAATAATCTAAAGTTCACTAGTAACAAGATAACGGGATGCCCCTATGGTTTGCCTTGCTTGGCTACTGTGCCTGTTTGTGTCCTCTTTTGGTCCCTGTGAATCACACATTTAGGACCACATCCATTATGGCAAAGATCAAATTTCAAATTGTATTGGTGAAGTCATGAAGTTTATCCTGAAAAGTGATATATTTTGAATCAATCACAAAACACACATCATTATGGATGGGTTGCCTATTTGTTGTGTGAGTTGTGTTTGAGTTAACAATTTAATTACCCACCCCCAAACATATCTGACCTAGAGCAGCGAGACTCAACTGGCGGGCCGGGGTCCCAATGCGGACCTTGGCACCAGATTCCAGGACCCCTGCCCAGACAGCCCTGCACTCAGTTACTTCTGTGTTGACGTGCTCAGAGCTGCCCCCTTGATCGGCGATGTAGTGGTTGTTCTCCTGCCCAATGTCATGGCTCCCTGAAACATAGCATTGCAATATGAAGTACTGCACAGGAAGTGGCATTGCAAGGTACACAGTGACTTGGTACATCTTTCTCTTGGCACAATCGTGTCCCGCTGCCCCTGCTCTGCCCCATCTGCCACAGTCCCCCCATGCCCCCCCCCCACATAAGCCCCATACATTTGTAACAGATTTGCTCCATCCATCCCATCACCATCAATTCGTTAACTCCCCCCTTTAGCCATCCAATCCCTGTCCCCTCAGCTCTGCCCCATCCAGCCCAGCAAGGGCAAGCAGCCTTTATTAGTTTGCACTTTGAAATCTCAAGCCCCTCCACCAGTGTGTTTTTTTCGAACTAGACACCCCCTGCGTCAGCCCCATGGCCAGACATTCACCTCTCACCACATACCTTTAAATGGACCTTTACAACAATTGTTTGAGTACCCCGGACCTAGCGAATGGTAGGCTAAATCCAAAAATGTGCGTTGCAAGTTGTATGCTGACTGGGTACACTTCCTGACTTAGAACTGAGGTCAGTTAGCAGTTTTCGCGAGCCATTGCACCTATCTAAACTTGCGTGTCTTTTAACAAATGTCCCCATTGCTCTAGAGTTGCTTAATATTACAAATAGAGGTTTATTTGATTACCTATCCCAAAAATGGTTATGTGTGTGTTTACGTGGTTTTTTTTTCTCTTCTTCAGCCCAGCATGATCCCTCAGCAAGGGTAAACTCACCCCCCAGTTTGGTTATGCCTACCAGGTCCGTACAGCATAGGAGCCCAGATCCGAGATTTCCGGTAAGTTAATTTAGTACCATAAATACTACCAAGTGCTTAAGAATGTGTTAAACTGTGGGAATCCCAAATTTGGACGCCAACTTACACTTTTTTTTTTATATGTCCCTACAGACCCGCACACTCATGGAAGAGATCCAGGAAATGGAGGAAGATGATGATGTCTCCATGCAGGGCACGTCGGATGACCTCCCCCTGGGTCCCAATTTGGAACTGCTCCATAATGTTTCTCTGGCCAATCCTCAGCAGCAGAGTGAATCTCCATCCATTGTGCATGCACATGGGGAGACTGACACAACAGTCCCCAGTGTTCACTCTGCTGCTGAGGATTTGCAAAGCAGGCCTGTTGCTGTTGAGGGTACGACACCACGCGGCAGGGCACGCCCAAGAGCCAGGGTAATTGTGCGGCGGACTCCATTACGCCGCCCCACAATTTCCCAGGGGAGGCAGAGTGCCCTGCTTCAATTATGGACCCAAGAAAGGGACTCTTATGAGGCACAGCTCGTTACAGAGCGTGAGGAAAGGCATGCCGACATGGTCACCATCAATACCAGTTTACAGGGCATCCTCGCGGAGTTGCGTACCCTCAACAGCAACGTGGTCACTGCAAGTAATGGCATCCAGTCAGCCATGGCTGAGATGACCAATATGCAGAGAAACATTGTGGAGCAGTTTCAAATTCACAATGCTGCCATGGCCCAGGCTAGGTCCCATTCACATGGACCTCCACCTGGACCTCCACCTGGGTATTATGGGCAGCCACCCTATTAAGCCATGGGTGTGTGGGACATCTTTTCTCTTAACCCCCACTGTATTTACTTGTCCTTTGAGGTTTCAAACAATCCATTTTGTGTTGCTCATGCAGGTTGTGTTTTGTATTTGCTCCCATATAGCTCCTTAGAGTAATGCTTAAGGCCACTAGCCAATGCCATAGGTCTATGTGGAGGGTATCTGGCCACTTATGGCTTTAAATATGTATTTGGTTGGTGCTCCTCCTGTTTGCAGACATGTTTGTGTGACATTATGGCCATGCCCAAATATCCCTGGGCACAGGCAATATTAATGACTGGACTAGGCTGGCCTTTGGACTGGGTGTCCTTGTTTGGTTGTGCCACTCACTTCCAGGTGTAGATGTGCTCGATGTTTTTTTTGTTATGTCATCCATTTGTAACCACAGATGTATGTGGACTGTTTTCTGTTAAGCACAATAATTTTTACTTTTCTAAGCAAAAAAATATTCTCACTTACAATACTTGTGGCGTTTTTAGTGGGAACACATTTTAAACAGCTTGGGCTAAACCAGATAATTTTGGTTGCAAGAGGTGTAACAATGCAAATCTAAAGCTAAGGAAACTACATGAAATACATTAGGCAACAATTAAAGTAAAAATGTTTTACTTTGAGGTAATGCCACATTACGGCAAAACAACATATTTAACAAAAAGGATAACACAGACACACAGAATGTTGAGACACGAAATAAAATTAACTAAAATGCTGCAAGATCAAGTTGGCTCTAACTGATTGGGCAGACTCACTGGGTGGCCCAACAAAATTCTCTACATCATCCTCCAGGGCTGGAGAGGGCAGGCTATCCACATAACGTGGGACACGTTCCAGGATCGCAAAATTGTGCAAAACAGCACATGCCATGATTATGTCGATCACTTTCTTGGGATCATATTGCAGGGCGCCCCCAGTATGGTCCAGGCAACGAAAACGGGTCTTCAACAGCCCAAAGGCCCTCTCCACAACAGCCCTGGTCTTGCGGTGCGCACGGTTGTACGCTTCCTGAGAGGCATCCTGGGGCCGCAGCACAGGCGTCATGAGCCAGGGTAGAAGTGGGTACCCGGAATCACCTTAAACAGACAATTAAATGTAATCAAAATTAAAAAGGCAACACAACAAACACAAAGAATTTAACATATATCATAATGATGTAAGGTAAAGGGCCCAAAAAAACACCCAGGGCACATTAGCAAAATAAATATTGCCACTAATGTAGTACATAATTAAAAATGGCACTTCAATATACCAATTAATTAACAAACATCTGCACGGCCAAGGGTAGTTGGAATTTAAATATATTTTTAGTTTTCAGACATGTTACAATTAGGATGCTGCTGAGGGGCTATCCACATTTAGATGAAAACTACAATGTATGCAGTTTAAGTCCACTTTGACATTTAAAGACCAATACTACAAAAGGAGCCAAAGCTCACAGATCCTTGGGTATAAACTCCCAACCAATATATTATTTAGGGACATGGAACTTACAGACATCCTAACTAAAGGGAAAACATTCTGAAGGACAAAGCGAGGCAAGCATTTTTTTTGGAAGATCATAATATATGACCCAACCAAAAGGCAGTTTCTGGCTTAGGGAAAGAATTCAAATACAAACATATCAACAAATACAAGATTAATCCCACATTTAATAGCACACAAATAGGACACACTTACCAAGCAGCCATGCCCCCGAAAATTCACCTGCCTCAAATCTCCGAAACAACCCAGATCGCCTGAGGATATATGAGTCGTGGGACGATCCTGGGTAGCCGGCAAGGACACTCATAAAACGCATGTCCGGACCAACCACGGCCTGGACATTAAGGGAGTGTCCCATTTTTCGATTCCTTAAGGCAAAAACATACAAAAAGGGTAATTGATATTTGACCAAAAAAAAAAAAAAAAAAAAAAACATGTCTGCACTCTATTGGGAAAGACTAATGAAAAGCCTAGATAAAGCAGCTACACAAATGAGGGATAAACAAATATGCTGCCGCAAAGGAAAACAGGTTACATTACACGTTGGCCAACATAATAACCAATCTCAATACCTATATATATACTCGTCGGCAGCCCTAGGTACGAGTGCCACATGTGTGCAGTCAATAGCACCAATAACGTTGGGCATGTCGGCCACATTATAAAACCCAAGCTTAATGGCGTTTCTGGCTGCCATATCATCAGGAAAATAAATATATTTTTGAGTTATGGCAGCCATGCCTTCCAAAAATTTGGATAGTGCGCGGCTCAGCGTAGGCTGTGACATCCCCACGGAGAGGGCACCCAGCCTCTGGAACGAGCCGTTCGCCAAAAATTGCAGGCAGCCAAGCATCTTGGTCATACCTGAAATTGCATGCCCCTTCCTTGTGGTGCGGGCTAACCATGGCCGCAGCTCACTATATAATTTATGGAGGGAAGCGCGATTAAGCCTGGTCAGCTCGAACAGCTCAACATCATTCATGCTATCGATGTTCATGCGACGACGCAGGGGCAATCTGCTCTCAGACATCTCGATCAACTCAATGCCAAAAAGCATAAGCCCTTGATGTGCCACAAACTCGCTCCGCTCCATCCTACTCCCGAGGCCAAATAGCTGCCGGCAAACATTTCGTAAAGCAGCTCTTTAATGGGCTTCAAAACAATTAGCAATCACCTCTCTGAATTGGTCGCAAGCCCATGTGAAGGACGTAAAAAATAGGATCGGACGCAAATAATACGATTTGGACGGGAAAAACACACGAACTAACGCAAATTATACGATTCTCGTACGAAATGCGTATGTTCATATACGTCTATGCGCGAACGATCGTGCGAATACGAAATGGGCAAAAAAACAAGAAAAAATGACAAACACCCACCCAAACTTACGATTCTCGATACGAAATCAATTAACTTTTGCTCTTTGAATCAAGGGGATTGTGTCACTTCACATAAGTTTCACATTCCATGTGCATTTTTTTCCACATATTTCAAATAGTATATACACAGGTATATATTACCATTCACATATTTTGTTCACATATTTTAAAAGATAAGGGGGGATAAACAGATAATAGTTCCTTATCTGGTCTTCCCCAGATATTCTAGTAATCTGTTGAATACAGTTTGTAGCAAGAGTCTGATTACCAGTATGCAGCAAGCGTGTCACCTTTAAAATATATATATATATATTATATAAATATATATAAATATATATATATATATATATATATTATATAAATATATATATATATATATATGAGATATACCTTTCACAACAAATATATGTCTGATTGAATACATGACTAATAATTGTATCATTTATTAGAGAGTGCACTGAGGAAGCAGTTAATGCGAAACGTCTGCACACTCTGCTGTATATATTTTAAAGGTGACACGCTTGCTGCATACTGGTAATCAGACTCTTGCTACAAACTGTATTCAACAGATTACTAGAATATCTGGGGAAGACCAGATAAGGAACTATTATCTGTTTATCCCCCCTTATCTTTTAAAATATGTGAACAAAATATGTGAATGGTAATATATACCTGTGTATATACTATTTGAAATATGTGGAAAAAAATGCACATGGAATGTGAAACTTATGTGAAGTGACATAATGCATGAATAATTTTGTGAACAAATAAACCTATTAATGCTACTACCAACCTCATAAGATATTCATTGACCGACAGTCCATTTAACTACTCAACCCTCAGGGGGCTTTCAAAAAGAAACACCCCCTCCCCCCTTTTCTAGTTTAATATACCTCAAAAGTTACTCTACCCAACACTATTTAAGTATAGTTCAAGTCCGGCATGATAGGGGATCCTGCATAAAGCGCTGATGGTGGAAGAACAAACATTAGAATAATGGTAGTGTAATATACATCAAAAGTTACTTTAACCAACTGTGCTGTAGTCCAAGTCCTACATGCTGGTAACAGAAGTTATTGGAATAGGGTATATCCCACATAGGTGGAGTCAGACCTTTTTCGCCTTTGATTTAATTCTCACTTTGTGTAATTCTTGCAGGAAAGTTAGAGTATTCCAATTATTTTCTCTGCCAACTTGATTGTTTCTGGATTGGTATTTTTTGTTCGCCCTCCTCAAACCAGATGGAGGTAGGGAAGCAAAATATGTATCTGATGACAGCTTTAAAGAATAGCACCACAGTCTCATTATGCTACTCCTAACATTTTAGTTATATAATGTGTAAGTCCGGTCTTGGGGTTACAAGAAGAAAGAATCCATACCTCCCCCCCAGTCCAATGCCATTCTCCCATCTCGGACTGGAAGCACAAAGTGGGAGTGGGCAGGCAGTAGTGTGCACAGAGTGGGGGGCTGGCACTTTGTGCTCTGTCTATGCAGTAGCCACGTGACATGCCCAGGAGGATGATGCTGGACCAAAAGTGAGGAAAGGGTTTTTCTCTTTGTAACCCCCATCCTGCTTCAGCACCGGGGAGGGGGGGAGTTACCCCAAGAATGGACTGGATTTAATCCATGGTGCACATGCTCAACCGTTTTTGGCCAAGCTGATCACTAGCTTGTATACCATGCCTCTATCTTTGTTGTATCTGCATGCCCCTAACTGCATAGACATATATTGTATGGGAAAAGAGGGAATGATATGAACTTAAAGAATTTATTTCACATAGTTTTGTAGTGGTAACCGATTGCTATGACATTTGGCCAAAAAATACTTTGCTATTAATGCACTGAAACTGCATGAAAATATCAAGTCAAAGTATGTTTGTCTGAGAGATATTCACATTTGTATTTGTCCAAGGTGACAGATGACACTGCCTTGGGTGGGTTCATTGTCTCACAGGCTCTCCTTGGAGTCACCTGATTTTACCGCTGATTTAAAGCTATAAATCACTTGACAAATGCTGGAGCAGTGCACAGCCACCACTCTGTTCTGTGAGGAGAGGGGATTCTACCCAGAGAGAGAACACTGAACTGAGTTATTCGTGAGAATTGGGGGCATAGCCCTACAAGAATATGTTAATTAATGAGATGCTTCTCAACTCAGCCAGCAGCAATCTGAGTTAACAAGCTGGCAGCAGAGTTCTATATTAAATCAGTGTCCTCCAAACAAAGCTGCAGAATTATTTAAAGTGGAGTAACACCCACTGCCCCCGGCCCTCCCCTGGGGCAACCTAATATGCAATGCCCCACTGTGTGATACCCCCTGATTTCACTCTAAGCTATGCTCACACAGACATGATGAGCAGCAATAGCCTTGCTGGCAAGCCCACACATGAGACATGGGAGCGTGCAGTGAGGTAAGAAACTGGCATTCCAAGGTTTAATGCACAGGGGCATCCTAAATCAGGATCAAAGCCCAGGGGGCTTATTTTGGATGCCCCTGTGCATGAAACACCTTGGAAACACTCTAGTTGTTATTGCATTTGTATGTTTTGCCTGTTTGTCTCTTTGCCTTCTCCCCTTGTTACCCCCTTTTCCCCCACACTCAGTTTTACTCCATGTTCATTCCCTTGCAGCTATACAGTGCTCCTCTCTTTCTTCATCTTACCCTCCTTCCCTCTCTTTTCCTCATTCTCATTCTTAACCCCATCCTCCTTTTTCAATGTTTCTTTTTTTCACCTTTCGTTTTTTCATTCTTGAAATCAGTTTCCTCTATTTACCTAAGATTCTAAAGCAATGGCGACAGAGGGTAATGCTGCTCACCAGCAGAGAAACCACAGCCCCACCACACCTATCACTCAGTAAACTGGTGTATATAATGAACATTTGGCCAGTGTAATAAAATGTCCTTCATTCACCCCAGTGATTACAACCCAACAGATTCCACTATGACACAGTGGATCATGCCTGTCACATACCTGATTGTGGATCAGCCAATGTAGACACAGACTGCTGCTAGCAGTATCACCTGTGGCTTCCCCCTGATAGTGGGGAAATGCAGCAGAAAGGAAGGCCAAAGTGTCAGGTAAATATAAGTTCAGATTCTGATGAGCTGAACTGAAACTCAAAAGCTGGAAGAAAGGAAGAGGTTAATGCTAGCTGAACCTGGAGGAGGCCAGCAGGGAATGTCTGCAGTGCTACACCACAATTCAGCTTCAGATTGGGGAGTCTGCCGGCAAGTCTGGTTTTCGCCATAGCTCCCTGCAAGGGAAGGTGGACTGCACTGCAGACAGGCCGGGGTCCCACAGCTGTTGCTACCAAATAGTGAGCCCAGAATCTGGTATGGAGTGCATGCTGGAACAGAGCCGGGAACTAAGAGCTCAGGTGAATGTAGGAACAGAGGCAGGGATTCAGAGTTCAGGTGAGTACAGGAACAGAGCTGGGAGTTGTTTGTATTTCCAGGAGAAGCGCACAGGGAGTCAGAGCGGGTAGTAGCCCAAAGCCAGGGGTTTAGAGCCAGAGTGGGGTCAGTATCCAAAGCCAGAGGATCAGAGCCAGAGCGGGTTCAATATTTAAAGCCAGAAAGTCAGAGCCAAAGCGGGTAGTCATCAGAGCCAAAGCTGAGTAACATTCACACAGGAATCAGGAGATAGGCACTTCCAGGAAGAAGATCTGCAGGCATATTTCCAGTGCCATAAGCCACATTTCAAAGGCCACCTAGCACCCGGAAGTGGCTGCTGCACATGCTCAGTAGCAAGAGAATGTGCAGGATCCAGGAACCCAGCCGGCGCAGGCACAATCCAGCATCCCAGTCCTGCAAAACTGCACACACCCTACGCCGGCTCCCCTCCGCAATCACACATTTATCAAGCCGATCCTGCTTAGCGACTGACAGAGCGCCAGATAGCGAATCATTCATCATTATTCCAGCCTCACCCCACAGCGCCTGCGTCCGACCTTGAACAGCGACAGGTATGACCTCTCGGACCTGGCGCTCTCCAATGCATTTCAATGGAGCAATCTTTAAATATTCTTAATTAATTGCTATTAATGTTTTTTTTTTTTTTTTTTTTTTTAAATGTCAAAAATTCTGTGACCACTTCTGCAATGTTAGATATTTTTTTAAGGTAAAAAAAAAATAAAATAAAAATTTGTGCAGAATTGATATTACAGGTCTGATATTAATGTATTCATATTACAAAATGTTTTGAAAAACATGTTTTTTTTAATCAAAAAATATGGTTGTTTGGGGGTTAAAAAACTACTTTTAACCCATCGCCGCCAGCGCTCTGGGGTTTAAACAAGCATTTCACAGCGCGATAATTTTTGGAGCGTGATTTGTTAATGAATATGCTGGGAGCCGTTCGCTATGGCCATTCGCTGTCATGCGCTCCCATACATCGCGGAACTTGTCAAATAGCGACTCCTCACCCAATATTCAACATTACCACACACCGACTGAGTCGCTGTCAACAGCCGAACAACGGCCAAGCACAGCGAATACTAGCGTGCGCTGTGAAAATACCGCTACTGTCGCTCATCTGTCGCTACCTGGCGCTATTAATGAATCGGCCTCCTCGTCCTTTATTAAATAATGGACACCCAAAGATGTCACATGTGATTTTTATATTTTGAGATTGCTATTTGATGTGCAGCCCACTGGTACTGGCCCTGGTCTAAGCTTTTGTGTGTGGATGGGGTCTATCTAGCGCTGTATAATGACTGTACATCCAGCCATAGCCATTATTGTAGATGGGGTCTATCTAGCGCTGTATAATGACTGTACATCCAGCCATAGCATTCTGGGATAATTCATGAAGATGAAAAGAAAGGGTTAGGAAATGTTTTTGTTATGGCTGTGTTTACACGTGTCCAGTGTGGAAGTGCTGAGTCTATTTTTACTTGTATTACTGGAACAATTTTCTTTTCAAATTTACAACACTAGAGCGCTTCTCCTCGGAATGTCTGTTCCTGGGGAGAGAAGGACAGACGCTGATTAATCTGCACCATCACAAGTTGGAAAGTTTCTGTGCTACTTAAGAAAAGATAATTACTTATTTGCAGAGACATGTATTAAATCATGACTCAACGCCAGTCTCTAAAATTTAAATAGCTGTAATATTATAAGCTTAGAAAATCTTAGACTGCGTGTCTTTTTATAGCACAATAGACCACAGAGCTTTATAAATATTTCACATGGAACATTTTCTACGGACATGCAAAATTCATTTTGACAGACACCACCTTCAGAACTTCAGTGATTGCTCAGCCTCCTGCAGTCTTACCTCCTGAGCACCTATATTCATGTATGCCTCCATAACAGTCACCAGACTCCCCATCACCATATCTCTGCAGCTATTGTTGTGGGCGGCTTCATTGTTATTGCAGTGACAGTCAGCAAGTGCCTCTATGGGGGTTATTCATGAAGGGATAGCGCCAGGTAGCGCCTAGTAGCTTCAGGCATCATCCGGTGAACGCTGGGCGCTGTACGCAGAACCACATTAATGAAAGTGAATCTGGTGAGCGACTCTAACAGCGCCATGTAACGTCCGATGTATTATTACAGGTGGCTCAGCGTATAGCGCCGGAGCTCTAGCTTCCTTTCGCTTACGGTCGCTCTCCCATACATTTCAATGGGCGTTCATTTGCTTCTGTTTAAACAGCGTGTTTGTTTGTTTTTTTGTTTTGTTTTGTTTTGCTTAAATCTTTGTGTCACCTCTCCTGGCTAAAACATTATTAGAAACTTTTTTGTCTTTTTATATTTTTAAATAATATTGTCATTACAGGTCTGGCACTAAAGTGTTAATGTCACAGTGTTAAAACAATGTCATTCCATGTGTTTTCATTGTTTCAGGCGGATATGTGTTCAAAAACAGACTTTAACCACGCAGCATCTGGCTCTCTATGCTATAGCGACCAGGTTTAGAGTGCCAACACTGTGTGTGTCCTTTTTTGGTAAGTATGGTGTGGAGCGCCAAGAGTCGGTCGCACTGAGCTGGCGCTACCTCTCGCTCCCTGCAGCGCTGTACTGGTTTTAGAGCGCCCAACATACTTCACATTCATCAATGCCGGCCAAGTTACTAGTGCGACTGAGGCGCTCTGTTACAGCGACTGATACCCGCTTACAGCGTCTACTAGCGGTCGCTCTAAGCGCCGCTATACAGACGCTCATCTGCCGATACCTGGCGTTAGTAATGAATCAGCCTCCACATAGTCACCAGTCTGCTATCACCTATGTCTGGACCTATATAGTCCAGTAAGATCTGTTTACAGGAGAATGCAGGGGCAGTAATAATCTACTGCTACCCTCCACTTACCTCTGTGCTTCCCTTTTTGCCTTTTTAGGGCATAATTGTTTTATCTATGGTTCCTTCAAAATGTTTTTTTTATATTCCCTAACTAGCTGCCTTTGCTTACTTATAGAAGCTTCTAACCTGTACATGATCCAATTCACCTGAGCTATAAATTCTTTTTTTGATTTACTTAATTGATTACCTTAAACCAGACCTTCACTCTGAATAAGAGTCTATCCTATATGTTTCCCTCACCCTGTATATACAGATTGCTCACATTAAAGATTAACCTACCTGTATCTACTGCATTTTCTTTAAACATCCAAGAATGGGGCACATGAGATCTCCGGTGCCTTCTGACTGTGCCGCTCTGCATTCTGGGATTGCTGTCTTTTTCCTGACCCCAGTTGTGCTCTGTCTGAGCAAAGCACAGCTATAACCCCATCCCCTGCACTTTTCACCCTTTTCCTCTCCTCAGTATGTGATGCTTCTGAGGCAAGATGGCGGTGCCTATATCCTAGAGTGCTGAACAGTGTTGCAGCCCAATGGGGGGAAAGAAAAACAGTTAAGTGACTAAAAACAAAATATATTAATTTTCAACTGCTCTGGTGAAGGACTGCAGTCTGTTTTCATCAGTGAAACTTCTCTGCCTCTCAGCTGATAAATCGGTTACTTCTACTGCATACATATGTGTCAGAAACTAGAAACAGCCAGCTGTATCTAAATGTAACACGTTTCCCCAGATTTATCAGCTGAGAGGCAGAGAAGTGTCATTGAGGACAGCAAACAGCCCATCCCCAGAGCATTTGGCAAATGAAACTTGTCATTTAAAGTGGACCAACACCCAGGGGGGATCGGCCCGGGAATCTTATAGATCAGGTCCCTCCCCACGGGGAATTCGAAATCAGGATGTCCCACTGTGTGAAACCCCGCAGGACGCCCAGAAACCTTCCCTTATCCCCGTTCCAACAGCGCATGCGCGAGCCACAGCCGCATCTCGCGCTTCTGTCTAGCAGGGCGCGCACCCGCACCAGCCGTTTGTGAATGGCCTGCGCGGGCGCGCTCCCTGTTAGAGGGAAGCGCGAGATGCGGCCTCCAGCATGCTCAGAGCCGCTGTGGTTGTCCGTCACTTGTCCGTACATACTACAGCGGCTCTGAGCGCTCTGATTGGATGAGCGCTCGTGTAGGAGCGGGGTGAGGTGAGTTTTTTAGGGCGATCTGGGGGGTTTCACGCAGCGGGGCACCCCCGATCGGGGTGCCCCACGGAAGAGGACCAAAACCCAGGATAGTGAAAATCCTGGGTGTTGGTCCACTTTAGGTTAGAGTATTGATGGATTCAAAATACAGAGAAAGAGGAAGGATTAGAAACAAAAAAAAGTTTGCAAAAATTTGTCCGTTTTATGTTTCAATATGTCTGAATAACAGAGTTCAGCTCCTAATTCTTTATAGCAGAATAAAACCTGGGATTTTGACTATCCCGGGTTTTGTTCCTGTATGAACTGACACATTCCTGGTCTTACGGAGCATGTGCTGGCTCTCATCCAATCAGAGCTGTTTGCCATGCATATGTTATGCTCAGAAAACGCCTTTTTCTTCATCGGAGTGTGTCTTGTCAATGTTGTCAATCAGAGTGTGAGCTGCCGCACCCCCTGCAGCGTTTTCACTCCTGCTCCCAGCTTGCTCACATCCTAAATGTGAGGATGCGGCGCCTGTTATCACATCACCAACAGCTCCACAGGGAGGGGGGTGCACACAGTGGGGCACCCAAAAGTGCACCGAAAGTCAATGACCCCCCATCTATTCTTCTTAAAGCTGACCAAAACCTGGGATTTTGACTATTTTGATGCGGGATACCCCACAGTATGAAACCCACCAAGTCACCCACCAAAACTCCCCGATCCTACGTCACATGAAGATCTAGCAGGCGCCAGCCACTGCTTGCTCATGCGCCATTGGATCAGCATGGTATTTCTAATCTGGATGCCCCGGGGGGGGAGGGAGTAAGCCTGTCCTGTAGTCTCGTAGACCACTTTAAAAGAGATAACTCAACAGCAAGTTTTATTGTGGCCTCTGATGTGTGCTGGTTTTAGGTGTATAGGTTCTCTCATTTTTCTTGTCTTTGTATAGCATCACCTAAAACAATATGTCACCTTATTTCTTCACTTTGCTATATTTTTTATTATTATTATTTATTTTATTTTTCATGTGAATAAGCAAGAGGGTGCTCCCAGGTCTGCGTGCTGTCACCCACACAGTTTTTATTGTACACCAATGACTGCACCAATGACTGCATATCAAAGTAGGATTCTGTAAAGATGGCACTCAACCATATCTGAGGTCAGCGAATTGAATTCTGTAAAAAGTAAACTACATTTAAGGAGTACAGTAGAGATGATTATTGACTTTAGGAGAGCACCCTTGAGCCATCTTATATTAGATATAAATAAAGAGAGGTGGAAGAAAGATTTCCGAAAACAACATTTCTGGAAATTACTGTCACTCTGGGCCTGAAATGAAGTTTTCACATTGACATGATTGTAAAGAAAGAACAGCAGAGTCTTTACTTACAGCTGCTTCAAAAGCTCACTAAAATATTAGCAGCACGCTGCTGTATGTCTACGAGGGTGCTGGACCCGAAATTTGATTTTGGGAAATGTTGCCAGATTTACTGCAGTTTACAGTTATGACAAATTATGACAGTAGATGGCGCTGTTACTAATGCTTACCTGTAGTCTCTATATGCATTTTTTATGTCTTGTATTTCCTGTACATCAAGCTTCTCTTTTAATTCTTTTTCCAGTCTGTATTAGCCACCGTGTTGAGGTGACATTCTCTTACTGCACTCATGTTCCAGTGAAGACAGTTCCTGTTATACCACTAATGTATATCTGTATTTGATTCCGCTGCACACCGGATGAACAGGGCTCACCTCCACATTCCAGCATGGTTTCATTCTCCCACCTGGCTGGCAGTAGTCTATTGAGTTTGCCTGTCAGGATCACATACACCTGTTCGTCCGCCAGTCCGACACCCCTAATTGGCTACCAGCTGTCACGTGAACAGCCGCTGTAGCATAAAATGCAGAAGATTAGCGGTTGCCTGGCATTAGGCTTCCTGGGCATCAGAGCCCCCAGCAAAGCATTTTGACTGGAGGTCCTCTTTAAATCCAGTGAATCACTGGCGACAATACTCACCCAGGCCATACATTTTCTCCTATCAGGGAATTGGTACAGGGTGCCATCAGCAAAGGTCAGGCTTAAGAACAGCTTATTTTCATTTGCTGTACAGCTGCTTAAAAAAAGGAATTCCCTTTGTATGTATACACTTGGTAGAAATAGACTCATAAATGATTATGCCCCTGGTTGATGGTTTCTCTCTTTATGGTGCATCATGAAATGGGATTCCTCAGTGTGTTTGTCCCTTAGGATCGCCTGGTACACACAAACAGGGCCAAGGTCACATCCTCGCTATATGTTTAGCCTAGGCGTACACCCGTGTCTGAATGGCTGGAATGGGGCAATCGGAGGAGCGGGATTGCAGTGCACACTACATTTAGCTTTTCTGAATGGAATGCAAGCTACTGGTTGGCCTTCCACGCATGTGCTGTGGGTACAAAAGAAAGGTACGTTTTCAGGCGATCCAGAGGGGATACAAACAGAGGGGCATCCCAAACTGTAACCCACCAGACAGGAGGAACTTGCCACTTGCCCATTGGCTTACAAAATTTTATTTTAAATGTCTGAACAGTGCCTGAACAGGGACTATAGAGACGAGTAATATATCATTAAATAAATACATTGTTTAAAGGGATTGACCACCCAACTAAAAAAACAAAAAGGGACTGTCCACGATGTCTGATCGGCCCTACTCCAGCAATTAGCAAATCACCAGATCATCCCGAGCTGGTTGGCACAACACTCCATTTACTGGCACTTCTGCACTGGGATCGGGTCCTTTCGCCATCAGTCACAGTCAATAAACTGCAATGGAGGGGATGTCCCTAGGCTGACACATCAGCTCCATTGTAGTGAATGTAGAGGATGTGGCTATGCCCCTGGCCCCTGACTGATGGTCCCAGTATGAAAGTGTGGGTTAATGCCGAGTTCCGACCTGGCCAGTGCGGCATTTGATCCAGCGATCGGGTGAGTTGCTGATCAGTAGAAGTAGGAGTGATCAGCCACATGGGACAAAAGGCGAGTACCCCTTTTTTTTGGTAGGGTGGTCAATCTGTTTATTGTTCCAATTTTTTATTGTTTAGATTATTTTATTGACATAGTGGAAGGAAAGGATGTAATCATTCTACAATCAGCCATGGTAACCAATGTTTCCTCTGCTAGCCTATAGGCGGTTTAAGACAAACTTAAATCCATCCAATCCATTTAGAGATGACTTTAAATACCTCAACATGCCACTCTTATTTTTAGAAGCTGTTGTTTTTAGTTCTAGACCTTTAGTTAGGTCCACCCTTAAAAGGAACAAATTGTTTGTTCGATTGTTTGTATGGTGAAAAAAATCATTTTTGTCTGAGTTTACTGATACTGGGAATGGTGACCTCGTTACATAATGACAGGGGTTATGGTGTCATGTTAGAGTAATTCATCAGAATAGCAAGTACTTGGTAGTACTTCACTTTTAAATGTGACTTTTCCTGTCTTTTGTCCTATGCTAAAAATACACTAGCAGAATAAAAAGGAGCTCTAAAAGTCCTTCTGGACTGGAATAAACCACATGGGACCCAATTACCCTGCAGCGGACTATTATGGAAAGCTGCCTACCTCAGGCATCACAGAAATGCCGTTGCCTTGGAAATTATCTAAACAATATATGGCAACAATTACTTATTGTACTTTTGGACTGAAGCAGAATTTAGCTGATCACTCCTTCAGAATCTCCTAACTAAACAACAGGGCTAATTGCCATTATTGCTTGTAGCAACAATTAAAATCCCAGTGCAGTTTATAAACTCAAATAACGAGATTGCCTGGTTACTCTGGGCTGCAGGGAGCTTTCCTCTTTACAAGAAGATTTAGCAAGCCCTGGATACTAATTTATCTTGGAGGAGGCTTTCGTGTCTTTAGATTTATTAGTCACTTGGTCATTATATTATTTTACTTCTACTTTTGATATTGGTTGTCTGCTGAGGGATATTTGACTCCAAACTGATAGAGGTACCTGGATATGCTGTGCCATATTATTTTTTGGAATACCTTTCATGCTCTTAACTATAGGAATGAACAGAAAACACTTGGAAGAAAATCGAGACCTTGATTCAGTAAACGATGCTTATATGTTCATTATTAACACATAAAACTTTTACTCTCACTTTGGGGCAGTTAAAGTGATCCACTGACTTAGCAAATAACCATATGTTATAATAACCATAAGTGATTGATGGGTGCTGGAGGGTGGGCAGGAGGCTGTGTTTGTGATATAGCAAAATCTGCACATTGGGAGCTGCAGACGTCTTACTATAAAACTTGTGAAAGGTGTTGATACCTCCCGTGCCATCCTCAGCCCTTCCCGCTCTTTGCTTGCTTTTACACATCAAACTAGGGCAGACACTAGGGCGCAGCTGAGGACGGCACAGGAGGAATTAGCGCCATTCACAAGTTTGTAGTAAGACGCCCTTCTCTCTGAATGCGCACTCTGGTATTTTACAAATGTTGCCGCCCTCCCCCCTTCTGCCACTCAACCCCCAGCAGCAGCATTTTTCACACTTCCAGGTGGGAACTATTCAGTGCCCCACCAATAGGACCCATGGGCCCATCAATATCCAGCAGTCTACAGTTGCTACCCTAAAGAGGCACAGCACAAATATGGGGGTTAACCTGCTGAACCCTCATCTCTGTACTGCGTCACTTTATGGTGAACTTCAGGAACAAGCAGGGCAGAGATGGGGATGCAGAGGGGAGCAGTAGATATGAGCGAACTTTTGAAAAATTCGATCCGACTGATTCGCCGAATTTTCCGTCAAAAATCGTTTCAACCTAAATTTATTCTAGATGAATCGCTATTAAAAACGGCTATTTCTGAGCCTCCTAGAGCCTCAATAGGGTTGCAAACCATTCTGCCTTTCTGTAACACGCATAGGATGCGTTCTGGGTTAGTGAAATAATACTGTAAATAATTAGGACATGCAGATCAGAGGCATCGCTATTAGAATCGCAGAGCAGCACAATTGCAGAGAGTTGAAGTGCCATCACTATGAGGGGCCCCTATAGTGCCTGAAAAACACACCCCGGATCTGGCAGCAGCAGGAGCCCAAAAATTAGCTGAATCACACCCTGGAGTTGCAAGCAGCAGCAGCAGGAGCCCAAACATTGGTTTAAAGAGACACTGGATTTGGCTGCAGGAGCCCAAAAATTGGATGAATCACACCCTGGAGTTGCAAGCAGCAGCAGCAGAGGCAGGAGCTCAAACATTACTTTAAAGAGACACTGGAGTTGGCTGCAGGAGCCCAAAAATTGGATGAATCACACCCTGGAGTTGCAAGCAGCAGCAGCAGGAGCAGGAGCTCAAACATTACTTTAAAGAGACACTGGAGTTGGCTGCAGGAGCCCAAAAATTGAATGAATCACACCCTGGAGTTGCAAGCAGCAGGAGCACAAACATTTCTTGAAAGACACCCTGGAGTTGGCAGCAGCAGCTGGAGCCCAAAAATTGACTGACACACCCTGGAGTTGGCAGCAGCAGCAGGAACCCAGAAATTGGCTGGAAGGCACCCTGAAGTTGGCAGCAGCAGGAGCACAAACATGAGCTGGAAGGCACACCCTGGAGTTGGCAGCAGCATAAGCAGGAGCCCAAACATTGCATGAAAGAAACCCTGGAGTTGGCAGCAGCAGGAGGCCAAAAATTGGCTGAAAGGCACACCATGAAGTTGGCATCAGCAGGAGGCCAAAAATATGTTTTGCACCATTTGGAAAGTGTAAAACGTGGCACCATGCTGAATCTAGTCACATGCATCAGCAATTGGTGGGTGGAAATCCTGGCTGATCCATCCCTGATTCATTTTGACAAAGGTGAGTCTCTCCACATTTTTAGTTGACAGACGAGTTCTCCTCACCGTAACTATGGCCCCCGCCGCACTAAACACCCGCTCAGATGGCACGCTACTTGCCGGGCAGGACAGCTTTTCCAGGGCAAACTCTGCTAGTTGCGGCCACAAGCCAAGTTTGGCTGCCCAGAAGTCCAGCGTATCCTCAAGGTGTGTTGGCATGGTCATGTCAAGGTATGACATGACCTGCTGGTTGAGGTCCTGCTCCAGGTCTTCCTGCTGCTCATGAGTAGCCTCACTATGCGGGCGTAGAAAGCTACTCATTAGCGACTAAGGCTGCTGCTGATGGAGCTGCTGCTGCTGCTCCTGCCAACCCCCCCAGCAGGCATGGCAGTGGAAGGTGAGCGCAGAGGTCCCCCCGAGTCAGACCTGCGAGAGTATGGACCATGGCGCAGATCGGCCAACTGACTACACAGAATGTCTTTGTAGTAGTTCAGTTTGTCCTCTCTCTCGGCGGGTTTTTAAAAATGCCCCCATTTTGTGCCGGAAGCGAGGGTCCAATAAGGTGGACAGCCAGAAGTCATCCCACCGACAAATGGAAACAATTCTGGGGTCACTACGCAAGTACGTGAGCATGCTTCCTGCCATTTGCGCAAGTGACTCGGAGGGACTACCTGTCTCCATCTCCACTGCATACTGCCACGGTGTGTCCGGGTCCTCTGTCTCGCCTTCCTCAAAACCCTCTAGCTCCTCTGGCTGCTCCTGCTCCTCCTCTCCTGTCCGCTGACTAGATAAACCAGCCATTTCGCCAAGCCTAAACTGTGCTTCACTGTGCCCCTCCTCCTCCTCTTCCTCCTCCTCCTCCTCCAGTTCAGCTCCAACGGGGTTCATGTGGCCGTAAGATGTAGACGCCATGTCTCCAGTGCCCTGACCAGCCATGGTTTCCAACATGTGCTGTAGTACATGAAACAGTGGAATCACGTGGTTCATCCCGTAATCCTGCCGACTGACAAATAAAGTGGCTTCCTCAAAGGGCCTGAGCAAACAGCAGGTGTCACGTATGAGCTGCCACTGGTTGACATTGAAGTTACACAGGGGAGTCCCCCTATCCGCTTGGATCATCAGGAAATCCGTGATGGCTTTTCTCTGTTCATATAATCGGTCCAACGTGTGAATGGTGGAATTCCAACGGGTGGAAACATTGCAAATCAGATTATGTTGGGGGCTACCGTTCTGACGCTGTAGCTCAAGAAGGGTGTGTTTGGTGGTGTATGAGTGGCTGAAGTGCATGCAAAGTTTCCTTGAAGTTGTTAGGATGTCTTGCAGATGGGGCGAACACTTCAGAAACCGCTTGACAACCAGATTGAAGACGTGGGCCATGCAGGGGGCATGGGTCAGGCTTCCTTGGCGCAGCGCAGACAAAATGTTCTCCCCATTGTCGGTAACCATGATTTCTTGGAGTAAGCCATGTTTGGATTTCCTGATGAATAAATTTAAGCAGTTCCTCCTCTGTGTGACTCCATTCGCCAAGACAAACCATGTGAAGCACAGCGTGACACCTCCGTGCCCTGCACACATGGTAGACTGAAGGGGCACTGAGACTTGAGCCTACAGTGGAGGGAGAGGAGATGGTGGAGGATAAGGAGGCCGAGTCGCACGGTGTCACAGGCCCAACGGGCAGGGAGCGCGGAGGCCGAAGCGGCGTGACCTTTCCAAGTTGCTGCTGCTGCTGCAAAGGGACCCCATTCACCCAGTGGGCCGTAAACGACATGTACTGTCCCTGACTGTAGTTACAGCTCCAGACGTTGGCGCTGCCATGCACTTTGCTACACACCGACAGGCTCAAGGACTGGCCCACCTTCTGTTCAACAAAAGTGTGCAGCGCTGGTACTGACTTCTTGGCAAAGAAATGATGGCTTGGGACTCTCTACCTCGGCTCGGCACAAGCCATCAGTTCTCTGAAAGGTGCAGAGTCCACCACCTGAAAAGGGAGCGACTGCAGCACCAGCAACTTGGACAGGAGCACATTCAGCTTCTGCGCCGTAGGATGAGTGGGCGCATACTGCTGTCTCTTGGACATGGCTTCGCTGATGGATTGCTGGCGGGATGCATGACTTGGAGGAGGAGGAGCAGGAGCGACAGAGGATGGGTATGATGCACAGCTGCCTTCGGCTGAGGTGCTGGAGCCTTGGCTGGCAGAAATTGGGAGCGGTGTGCCACTTGGTGAGGAAGCAGGCTGGACCACCTCTTCAGAGCCTTGGTTCTCCCAGGCCGCTTTATGGTGACGCATCATATGTTGACGCAGGGCCGTGGTGCCAATATTTGGGCCCTGGCCACGCTTCACCTTCTGCCTACATATCTTGCATGTGGCCATGTTACCCTCCTGCGGATGCTTGAGGAAAAACTGCCACACTGCCGAGTAGCTACTTTTCCCACCAACAGGCCTCACTGATTCACTGCTACTGTCGCCAACTCCAGGAACCCCTGCTCCACTACCTCCCGATAAGGTAGCCTGCCGCGCAGCAGGTGCTCTACCCCGGCCCCAGGCTTTACAATTGTGCCCCCATGCTGACTGCCAACTATGCTGCTAACACCTTGCTGCCTCAGCTGCTGACTCTGGGGCAACCTGTGCCCCTCTTCTCCTGATGATGACGATGAAGCCCCTTCATCACCCGGCTCCCAAGTGCGATCGGCTTCATCATCATCATCACCGAGTTGTGGCTGCACATCACTGATGTTCTCGGTTTCCTCAACAGTGTCTGGCGCAGGAGCTGGAACGCTCGCAACACCCACGACACTGTCCACATCACTATTTGTCTGCCTAGCTAAAGAAGCCACCTCCATTTTTTGGCTGGGCAGTAGCTGCTGACTGTCCTCTATCTGATCGTCCTCCTCACAAAAGAGTGGAGCTGAACCCAAAGCATAGGATACATAGCTGGGGGAGGGAACGGCGTAGGACAGAGGCAATGGGAGGACAGGGACTGCTCTCGGGGCATGCCAACTCAGGGTTGTGTCAGAGGAACCTACCGACCCTGGACTGGGGGTGTCAGATGTAACTTGTTGATGAGCGCGTTAACCAATCTACCACAGCAGATGCGTTACTGGTGGAGACACGACCGCTAGCAGATACTGGCAGATCAGGTCTCTCACCGTGACTCCTGCTGCCACTCGCTCCTAGTCTGCTGCGACCTCTGCCTGCTGAATCTTGGCCTCTGCCACTCCTCTTTGAACATCCTTGCACTTGTCTGCCTGACATTTTTATGTATTTGAAATGCGCAATAGGTACGATAAAAAATGTGTTTACTTTAAAAAGAAGAAGCTTAATAAAGTGAGGAACTGCTTCTCTGCACCAGATACTATGAAAATTGGCAATATGAGATACCCTGCGGCCTAGTGTTTTGGCAGCAGACCAAAGACCAATTCAAAATGCAATAGTTTGATTAAGCTGAGGAAGGATGAACAAGCGTATTTAGTATAACAGATAGGGTGTCATGCGGTGGTTTGGGATACCCTGCGGCCTGGTGTATTGACAGCAGGACAAAAACCAATGCAAAATGCAATAGCTTAATAAAGCTGAGGCTGAACAACGCTTATTTAGTATAACAGATAGGGTGCAACGTGGTGGTTTGGGACATCTGGGGAGTGAGTGGGGGTGTTTCCGTTTGGTCTGTATTTAAAGCAGACCAAAACCAATTCAAAATGCAATAACTTAATAAAGCTGAGGCTGTAGACGCTTATTTAGTATAACAGATAGGGTGTCACGCGGTGGTTTGGGATACCCTGCGGCCTGGTGTATTGACAGCAGGACAAAAACCTATGCAAAATGCAATAGCTTAATAAAGCTGAGGCTGTAGACGCTTATTTAGTATAACAGATAGGGTGCCATGTGGTGTTTTGGGATACCCTGCGGCCTGGTGTATTGACTGCAAGAAAAAACAAATTCAAAATGCAATAACTTAATAAAGCTGAGGCTGTAGACGCTTATTTAGTATAACAGATAGGGTACCACGTGGTGGTTTGGGATACCCTGCGGCCTGGTGTATTGACAGCAGGACAAAAACCAATGCAAAATGCAATAGCTTAATAAAGCTGATGCTGAACAACGCTTATTTAGTATAACAGATAGGGTGCAACGTGGTGGTTTGGGATACCCTGCGGCCTGGTGTATTTAAAGCAGACCAAAACCAATTCAAAATGCAATAACTTAATAAAGCTGAGGCTGTAGACGCTTATTTAGTATAATAGATAGGGTACCACGTGGTGGTTTGGGATACACTGCGGCCTGGTGTATTAACAGCAGGACAAAAACCTATGCAAAATGCAATAGCTTAATAAAGCTGATGCTGAACAACGCTTATTTAGTATAACAGATAGGGTGCCATGTGATGGTTTGGGATACTCTGCAGCCTGGTGTATTGACAGCAGGACAAAAACCAATTCAAAATGCAATAACTTAATAAAGCTGAGGCTGTAGACGCTTATTTAGTATAACAGATAGGGTGCCACGTGGTGGTTTGGGATACCCTACGGCCTGGTGTATTGACAGCAGGACAAAAACCAATGCAAAATGCAATATCTTAATAAAGCTGATGCTGAACAACGCTTATTTAGTATAACAGATAGGGTGCCACGTGGTGGTTTGGGATACCCTGCGGCCTGGTGTGTTTAAAGCAGACCAAAACCCATTCAAAATGCAATAACTTAATAAAGCTGAGGCTGTAGACGCTTATTTAGTATAACAGATAGGGTGCCACGCGGTGGTTTGGGATACCCTGCGGCCTGGTGTATTGACAGCAGGACAAAAACCTATGCAAAGTGCAATAGCTTAATAAAGCTGAGGCTGTAGACGCTTACTTAGTATAACAGATAGGGTACCACGTGGTGGTTTGGGATACTCTGCGGCCTGGTGTATTAACAGCATGACAAAAACCTATGCAAAATGCAATAGCTTAATAAAGCTAATGCTGAACAACGCTTATTTAGTATAACAGATAGGGTGCCATGTGATGGTTTGGGATACCCTGCAGCCTGGTGTGTTTAAAGCAGACCAAAACCAATTCAAAATGCAATAACTTAATAAAGCTGAGGCTGTAGACGCTTATTTAGTATAACAGATAGGGTGCCACGTGGTGGTTTGGGATACCCTGCGGCCTGGTGTATTGACAGCAGGACAAAACCTATGCAAAATGCAATAGCTTAATAAAGCTGAGGCTGTAGACGCTTATTTAGTATAACAGATAGGGTACCACATGGTGGTTTGGGATACTCTGCGGCCTGGTGTATTAACAGCAGGACAAAAACCTATGCAAAATGCAATAGCTTAATAAAGCTGATGCTGAACAACGCTTATTTAGTATAACAGATAGGGTGCCATGTGATGGTTTGGGATACCCTGCGGCCTGGTGTGTTGACAGCAGGACAAAAACCAATTCAAAATGCAATAACTTAATAAAGCTGAGGCTGTAGACGCTTATTTAGTATAACAGATAGGGTGCCACATGGTGGTTTGGGATACCCTGCGGCCTGGTGTATGGACAGCAGGACAAAAACCTATGCAAAATGCAATAGCTTAATAAAGCTGATGCTGAACAACGCTTATTTAGTATAACAGATAGGGTTACATAAGGCACTGCATAGATGGCATGCACAGTGGCAAGGCAGATTACGGTTTACAGCACAGAGAAATCAAATTGAATTGAAAACTGATCAGGCAAATCACCCCGTCACTGTCACTTTTATGCTGTCCCTGGATTGTTCCGGTTTTCCACTATCTTTCCCTGGCTCTGTCTGCCTCTCTAAATCTCCCTACCTATCTGTAAATCTCCCTACCTATCTGTAACTCTCCCTACCTATCGCTAACTGTCTGTCCCTGTCTGCAGCAACCACCGCTGTCTCACGAATGCAAATCTGAAATGCGCACAAGCAAGATGGCCGCCGCTTTATATAGCACGGTGACGTCACCGGGCATCCTGGCTGCTGATAGGCTGCATGTGACCTTCCCATGATAACTTGCCCCAGGGGATATGTCCAGACATGTCCATCCACCATTTTACAATGCCTGTAATTGAAGTAAATGGAGTTTAAAGGAAAACTTCGATCGACTGAATCGCGGGGAAATTCGGATTCGTTCAGAATCGAATATTTCCTGAAATTCGGAACGAATTCAGATTCGTCCGGAACAATTTGCTCATCCCTAGGGAGCAGGGCAGAAATGGGGTTCAGCAGGGAACGGGGTAGAGATGGGGGTGCAGCATGAATCAGGGCAGAGGTGGGGGTGCAGTGTATTTAAAAATACATTCGTTGAGCGATAAATTACAGGAGTTTTATCAAAAACAGAACGGCCAAATTTTGGCATTTAATTTGGCTTGAATAAAAAGATATATACTGCTAATGATACTTTCTCTGTGGGTCCTGAGAGTTAAGGTGCTCAAAAAAAAAAAATTAAGACCAGAAAGTTTGTGACTTGTCTGTTTCAAAAACACGTTTCCTTCTTTGCCTGTGATTTCCTGGCTGTTGTTATGACTTGTCTGACGTCTCCTGATTTAATCAAAGCGATGATTTGTTGCAAAAGCTCTTCTTGATAAGAAGTGGAAATAGCGGCTGCAAATTGCACTTTTTACGTTTTCAGTTTATTTTACCAAATGAGAAAAACAAGATTTCCTGAGGACAACGAGGGTGCACCTTTACATTATTTGCCTTGCATTTATTCTGACTCTTTCATTTCTGAGTAAATCAAATCTAAGGCTCTTCTCCTAGTTTGTACGACTTGATTACAAGGAAAAGCAACAAGAAAACAAGCTCATAACAACCAGACTGGTATTCCCTGCTTGGTTATATGGGAGCTGCTCAAATCAATAGAGAGGCTCAGAGGTTATACATGCCATAGAGACAGGGGAGGCAGCTGCTACTGAGCCCACCATTGCAGGGGGAAGATGTAAGCTCCCCACGACCTGCAGCACCCTTGAAACAGCATAAAATTGGTGCTACTGCATTTCTTACTGTCTAAATCATGTGAGCCATAAGCTCTGAAGGGCAATACTAAGATGCCAACACATTGTTTCTGGCACTCTGTGTATATAGCACTTGGGAAACATGGTGCTAACATCTCAATTCTGCCTGCTCTGCCCACTGGCACTCCATGTAAGCAGCGCAACAACACTGCATACTGCCATGACACCACTGTTGCCAATCCAGACCCTGCAACACATTCCTAGAACTCCAATTAGACCACAGTATGGATGATGGTGATGTGGTCAAACCAAGGCCGCAGTCCCAGTGATTCTCTGCAGGTAACTGACTATAGTTTATGGGTTGTCTGTTTATAGAGCCTATATGACTTTTGCTATTTGGCCATATGCAAACTTCTTATGTTCCTGGAGAGGCTTACAGTAATTTCCCAGATGGCCAATAACTTTTGTGTAGATGCCAGCTCCATATCTATATTGACAAAAAACAAGGGTCCATGCAGCCTTGGGAAGCAGTCCCAGCACATATCTGCCACTGGAGCAGCAGGATCTGGAAGGGCATGCATAACACTGGAGCATCAGGGTTCATTTCTAGGGAAGGGTCATTGGGGTGCCTTTGGCCCAGCCATCTTGTTTTCTACAGATAGGTTAGGGCCACTCTTAGTGGCGGCTATACACCAGGCCTTGTATCCCCCCATATATGGAAAAGACTTCTGCTAAATAAGAGGCACAGCATGGCAATTACTTCTATTGGGCAGCAGGATGGGTGAGGAGATGGCAGAATGTATTCATTCCCGCACTGAGCGCTGTTTTGCCTAGAAACTGCCCTGAGCAACGATAACACTGGAGCAACAGGGTCCAGAAGTACAAGGATAACGCTGGAGCAGCGGGGACCAGGTGATGTGGAGGAGCTTAAACCCAAACAGTCACAGTAAAATACAGACTGTCAAATTCAGGTTAAAATTAAGTTAAACTCTTAAGTTATGTACACTCTAAGATAACCTTTCTTGTTAACTTGTATATACAGCAATTGAAATCCCTTCCATTTATTAATGTTATTCTCACATCGAATATTGTTGCCTCTGGCATACTAATCAGATTAGATTGCTGTTTGGTACAGGTTGTAGGTGGTTTAATTCCATATTGTGAGTGTTTACAATGCATAGAACACATTTTACAAAGAATTATATAGAAAACGCAATAGAATATAATTACAGGCTTAGGAAGTATTTAACTTATAATGCGGTGCTAATCGTGTGCTTGTTGTGAGCCCTGATTAGAGATTGAGAACCAGCTTGGGTAAACCAGGATGAGGTCTGATTTGTGTAGATTCACTCGGTATTGGAGGCAAAACTAACATTTCACATTTTAACATATAAATATATGATATATAAACACAATTTAAAGACAAGAAGTCCTTTTGCATTGATTTGTGATCGGGTGACAGTTGTAAACTCTACAATGGGGTTCCAGATTAACTCATCTGTGCTATTCTCCAGAATATAAAAAGCCCAAATCTAGACTTTAAGATTTACATTTCTAGGCTCTGACCAGCTGACAGTAGCTGTTGACCATTCGAGTTATGTGCATACATGTGCATACGTGCTTACTAATGTGCATACATGGTACAGGCCCACCGGCAAACTTGATTGGTCAACTGTGAGGAAGAACCTGGAAATTTAAAGGGATTGTAAACCCAATAGCATTAATTAGGCAGGAAGCAGTTTCCTGATGCCTGTCCCATGTGCCTGTCCTCGATTTCCTGCAGTGGACAGTGCAGTGTCCTCCAGAACCACGCAAAAAAAGAGGACTTACAGTAACTTTATCCTTTGGTATTCTCAACATAAGTTTTCATGGCAAGTCACAGTGGTCCCTCAGCTTGGACAGGGAAGCAATAACCCCAGATATTAGTTAATAAAGAAGAATATAAAATCAGGATCCCCCGGGGGAGAGAGTAAGCGGACCGGTAGTAATAAGAATAGTTCCTCATTCAGGGAGGAGGGATTTGCCATGGTGTAGAGACATTTACTACAAAATTAAGCAATCAGAGCTCCATCAAAGCTCAGTGGGTGGCCTGGGGAGCACGGGAGAGGATGATGCTCCCTAGGAAGAAGATGTCTGCTTTAAGACACAGTTGACTGCTAGGACTGCATCTGTCTGGCGCTGGGATAATTGTCAGCCAGGTCCAAAAGGTACTGACATTGGCCAGCCAATACCTAGTGCAACAATCAAAGCTAATTAATTAGCGTCCTGTGCAGCGACTGCTAGCACCAATGCAGTACCCGGCACAGTGCCAGACAAAAATGCCGGTGCTCCAAAACTGGCTCTATGACCACAAAACAGATGCTACATGGCGCACATCATAATAAGGCTCTAAAATTTCACTCTGGACTTCTATAAACTAAGGGGGTAATTCAAGAAGGGATAGCGCAGCGCCAGGTAGATGCCTCGTAGCGGCAGGCAGCGTCTGGTGAACGCAGGCAGCTATACACAAAACCACATTTATGAAAGCAAATCTGGTGAGCACCTCTAACAGCGCCATGTAGCGTCACATGTATTATTACAGGCGGCTCAGCATATAGCGCCGGCGCTCTAGCTTCCAGAGCACCAGGTATTACCTATCGCTACCTGTCACTCTCCCATACATTTCAATGGTCGTTCATTTGCTTGTGTTTAAACAGCATGTTTGACCTTATAATTTGTATTTTTTTGCTCAAATCATTGTGTGACCCCTCCTGGCTGCAAACAAACACTTTTGGAAACGTTTTTGAATTTTAATATTTTTATGCAGAATTGTCATTACAGGTCTGGCACTAAAGTGTTAATGTCACAGTGTTAAAACAATGTCATTCCATGTGTTATCGCTTTGTTACTGGTGGATAAAAACAGACTTTAATCACACAGCATCTGGCGTTCTATGCTACAGCGCCCAGCTTTAGAGTGCTAATGCTGTGTGTGTGTCCTTTTTTGATAAGTATGGTGTGGAGCGTCGAGAGTCGGTCGCACTGAGCTGGCGCTACATCTCGCTTTCTGCATCGCTGTACTGGTGTTACAGCACCCAACATACATCACATTCATCAATGCCAGCCAGGTTACTAGAGCCACTGAGGCGCTATGTTACAGTGCCCCATACCCTCTTACAGCGTCTACTAGCGGTAGCTCTAAGAGTCCCCTGTACAGACGCTCATCTGACGATACCTGGTGTTAGTAATGAATCAGCCTCCAAGTCCGGACTATTGCAAATTAATAATGTACCTGTAAGGACTGTACCGGACACCTTTCTGTCTTAAGCTGATAATCCCCAATCTCCACCGCCTCTTCTGCCTATAGACAAGTCCCCACTCGCAGGAGACGCGGATTATGCCTCTCCTGACTCGGTTACCCCCAGGACTTAATGGGCGCAAAGATTACCAGCTTAAGGTGGAGACTGATGAACGGCAGGGAGTCCCAAATGAGGATGCCGGAAGGCGGAAGTCCAATTAACAAGCCGAGGTCAAAACCGGGAGATCACGAATCGAGGTATCCAACGGAGGTAGCAAAGAGGAGTCAAACAAGCCGAGGTCAATCCAGAAGGTCACGGGGCGAGGTATCAGAGGGGTCAGGCGAAAATCGTGGTCAGGCAGGCAAAAGGTCAGGGCAGGCAGCAAGCAAGGAAGTAACAAGCCGAGTATAACTGAGATAAGACAATCTATAATGCTCCCAACAACCCAGAGGCTATAACGGGCACTGGGAAAATGGAGCAGCCCGAATATAAAGGGAATACTGGCCAGTAGGAAAAGGGGACAATTGTAGGGAAAGGAGGTGATTGGTGCAACTACAAAAACGGGAGCGGTCCCAGGAACTGGACGGCCCAGGCCAGACAGGCCGACCAGTCCCTGGATCCGCTCCCCAGGAGAGTGACCCGGATAGGTCACTTTAAATCTGCCACCGGCGGACGCGCTGGGAGAAGCGCCGCCGGGAGGCATAAACAGGACGTGCTCGCGCGCGCGCGAGCACGTTGCAGTTCGGGCGCGCTCCCGCCAGAAGGAGGAAGCGCCGCACCAGGGGGAAGCCCGACGGGGCCGCCCAGCCGCGCAAAGCGGGCCGCGGCGCGGCCACCAGCACTACCCCACGCCGCCAAACCCCGGCCCCCACAGCAGCGCCGAGAGGCAACCCCGCCAGAGGACCGCTGGACAGGGGACGGCCGCGGGCCGCCCGACGACGCGGCGCGGGACCGGGGACGGCGAGGAGGTAAGAGCCTAACATTACCCTCCCGCCACCAGACCCTCCAAGCTGGGCTTCAGAGGATTCTCCCTATGAAATTTCTTTACCAAACTCTGCGCATGAACCTCCCTGGCCGGAACCCAAGACCTTTCTTCCGGGCCATAACCCTTCCAGTCAATTAAATACTGAAGAGAGTTTCGAAAAAAGCGAGAATCTAGAACCCGGGCAACCTCAAACTCCTGTTGCCCACCAACTAACACAGGACTCGGAGGATTATTAGGTTCATGGTTCCTTGCAGGTTTAAAAAGGGAAACATGAAAGGAGTTACAGATTTTCATGGAGGAAGGGAGATCTAACCGATAAGTAACTTGATTGATTCTCTGTATTATCGGAAAGGGGCCAATAAATTTCGGACCCAACTTAGCAGAGGGCTGGCGTAAGGCCAAATTCTTAGTTGAAAGCCAAACCCAGTCCCCCACACAATAACCAGAATTAAAAGAACGTTTACAATCTGAAAATTTTTTCTGTTGAAAGACAGCCTTGGACAGATGTTGCTGGATTTTATTCCATAACCCCGGCCATCGGGACACCCATTCATCCAAGGAAGGAACTCTAGAGGGTTGGTCTGGGCCGCCCAGCCGCGCAAAGCGGGCCGCAGCGCGGCCACCAGCACTACCCCACGCCACCGAACCCCGGCCCCCACAGCAGCGCCGAGAGGCAACCCCGCCAGAGGACCGCTGGACAGGGGACGGCCGCGGGCCGCCCGACGAAGCGCCGCGGGACCGGGGACGGCGAGGAGGTAAGAGCCTAACAGTACCAGCTTCCAGAGAAGCCCACCTTTATGGAAAAATGGGGAAAAGCCATTGACCAAAGAATGGGGAAAAATACAATCTTACTTATCTGTCTAATCACCACCACTAAGAATTTTTTGGCACAAATGTATGACCCGCTTTTACCTCACTGCAGATCATAAAAAAAATCTCCCCGGTTCTTATGTTGGTGGTGTAATTAGAGTAAAGTAACCATATATGGTGGCAATGTTAATAATCTATGAAACTATGGAACACAATAGCTTAACTATTGCAGGGAAATAATATGATAATCTCCGGTACAAGGAACACAACACTTCTCAATCTTATTGAAGAAAGCCGGCATCCTTCACAAAATAAGGTTGTAAATACTCTAATATGGATTACAAAATGTAATCCTCCAACGCTGGGGCAACCCAAGCCCTCCAGATAGGGCGCTGTGGCCCGCAATAACTACACATACTTTTAACTACATCTTATAAAATAATGTCCTACTTATGGAAATGCCAAGGACACTCAAAAGCTTGTAAAGCAAAAAGCAGATGTATATTTAATGACACCAGCAATAGTACCAAATAAGCAGGAAAAAAACAATATGATATATAGGGAGCTATAGATCCCCATGTTTTCACTAAAATATAGGTCCGACTGATCTTTTTTTTTAAAAGGATAGGAAATTGTAAACAAAAAAAACATATTTATCTGGTTCTTCAATCCCAGCCACAATGAAAACAAAATATACTCCATAACTGTTTTATTCACCACAAGTAAATTGCTGAAGCACTGTTTAATTCAGAAGGGCCAAAATAACAAAAATAATAAAACTCTGTGACTGACTGATGACTGATCACCTGTTATCTCACTTAGATAGGGAGTATCGGCAGGGGCTTTTGCCAAATGTATTTCAAAATTTCAGTGGGATGGTGAGGACATATCAATGCTGAATAGAGGGGTTAGGTCATATCAATGCTGTAAAGGGAGGTGAGAACATATCAATGCTGTATAGGGAAGTGAGGACATATCAATGCTGTAAAGGAGGGTGAGGACATATCAATGCTGTAAAGGAGGGTGAGGACATATCAATGCTGTATAGGGAAGTGAGGACATATCAATGCTGTAAAGGAGGGTGAGGACATATCAATGCTGTATAGGGGGGTGAGGACATGTCAATGCTGTAAAGGAGGGTGAAGACATATCAATGCTGTAAAGGAGGGCGAGGACATATCAATGCTGTAAAGGGGGGTGAGAACATATCAATGCTGTATAGGGGGGTTAGGTCATATCAATGCTGTAAAGGGGGGTGAGAACATATCAATGCTGTATAGGGAAGTGAGGACATATCAATGCTGTAAAGGAGGGCGAGGACATATCAATGCTGTAAAGGGGGGTGAGAACATATCAATGCTGTATAGGGGGGTTAGGTCATATCAATGCTGTAAAGGGGGGTGAGAACATATCAATGCTGTATAGGGAAGTGAGGACATATCAACGCTGTAAAGGAGGGTGAGGACATATCAATGCTGTAAAGGAGGGTGAGGACATATCAATGCTGTATAGGAGGGTGAGGACATATCAATGCTGTATAGGAGGGTGAGGACATATCATTGCTGTAAAGGAGTATGAGGACATATCAATGCTGTATAGGGTGGTGAGACATTATCAATGCTGTAAAAAAGGGTGAGGACATATCAATGCTGTATAGGAGGGTGAGGACATATCAATGTTGTATAGGAGGGTGAGGACATATCAATGCTGTATAGGAGGGTGAGGACATATCAATGCTGTATAGGAGGGTGAGGACATATCATTGCTGTAAAGGGGGATGAGGACATATCAATGCTGTATAGGAGGGTGAGGACATATCATTGCTGTAAAGGAGGATGAGGACATATCAATGCTGTATAGGGTGGTGAGACATTATCAATGCTGTAAAAAAGGGTGAGGACATATCAATGCTGTATAGGAGGATGGGGAGACATCACAGGTGAGCTTGTATGTCGGGAGTTAAATGTCTGATCTTGCTGGCTCTATACCCGCCTGCTGCCATACAGGGCACATGGCTGAATCTCTCCACATCCCCCCGCTGCCAGACGGCTCTGTGCACATACTGTACAGAAGCTGCTGTACTACCGCCACCATCTTGCCAGTTGTCTGCTGGCTCTAAGACATGAAAATAAGCCTCAGCGCCTATTATTGGAGCAAAAATGAATATAAGACCTGTCTTATTTTCAGGGAAACAATGTATGACCATCAGTCCCAGGGGATACCCACTGGTTGCCATTGGTACAGTCCCACTCATTGTGTAAAACCCCCCAGGTCACCCATCCCACTAACCTGCTCCCGGAACCCTTGCCGCTTCTCAGCAATGCAGCCGCATCCACTGCGCACTCAACACTTCTTGGCTTCTTCGGCTGCTTAGTCTCTAGCAGAGCCAAAGGGAGCCGTGCAGTTTTTATGGGGAACTGGGGAAGATACACACAGCGGGGCATCCCAAATCAAGATATCCTGCCTGAGAGTGAAATTCCTGGGTGTTGTTCCTCTTTAAATAGCCTATCCCACAAGTCAATGCAACTATTATCTGCTTTTTAGGGGGGGACTTGTGCTCACAGACCTTGTGCCAAACAATTCTCCCTCACTATTGCTATAACTTACAGTAACCCACCACTTTGTCTCTACAAAGAGTGAATAAGCCATGTTTCTCTGCTAGAACAGAGTTATCCAGCATTACAGGCGAGTGTAATCATTGCTGTCGCATTTCGCTGATACATTGGAGTCAATGGTGAGAAAACTCACTTCTTTTTTATCAACCTCATAGCATTACTTTGACCATTTGTCCCCAGGTGCTCAATAGGCGAGTGTCAAGCAAACCAGGGTCTCTTGGGCAGGGGGCACAGTAACAGACTGAAGTCCTTTGGAATGTATCTGTTATATTGGCATTTGTTTCAACCTGTATCCAAGGGAAGGCTCACTTGAGGGCAAATTCTTCAGCTGCTGGGCCCAGGACAGAAGAGGGACCAAAGTCCATGGCTGCGGGATCCTGGAGGAGCAGTTATAGCCCGGACCCAGGGACTATTTGCAATTAAGACCGGCAGCAGGGATACAAACTGCTCTTCGAAGGGCCCTGCAGTCATGTATCTGCCTTTCCAGTTGACTCTATTCCCCCTCTCAAGTGCTGACTCTCACCTAAACCCCCCCTTGGGTTTTGTCTATGTCCCCTTGGGGGAGATGTACTATACTTTCACTCTTTGTTGGAAGCCATGCATGTCATCAAAGTAGATATAGATCTAAGGGTAACATTGTTGGTATTCACAAAAATAACTGTATAAAATATGTAAAACCCATGTCATGTGTGTGAAATGAAAATCTAAAAACACCCTCAGTGTGTAAACAGGAGGCAATAAGACCATGTCAGAGTAAAGCCTAATAAGGGGTTAAGTCCATTTCGAATCTTTGAATGTGTACTGTAAATGTTTGTGTGCCAAATTATGTCATCAAGGTGCCAAATGATGTCATCAAGGTGCTGAGCAGATTTTGTATTTTTTTAATTTTTTCTTCTGTTAGTTTTCACTTTCTGCAATCTGTTGTTGTTGGCAACCTACACCAAGTCTGTACACCAAGAAGAAAGATGTGAGTCCTGTACACACAAAACACTGCTACTGGGCATGCATAAGGATGTGTGAGCAGCCGTGTGGTATATAGAATTGGTGTACTTTGCCAATAGCAACAAATCCCAGGTAGTGAGAGCTGCTTCCATAAAACACACATTTACTAATATAGGGGGAAAAAATAAAAAAATATTACTTCAACTGAGCACCCTGAGGACCTTTGTGCTTTTGGCACAATACATATATACTTTCAACAATTCCATCAAATGTGGACTTACCCTTAAAGGTCTTTTTAGCACTATACATTAAAGTGGACCTAATTGTGGGCTTTTTACTATCCTGGGGTTTGTCATTACCCCTGGGCCATCCAGATTTGGTCCACTTTAATGAGTACACTGAGGTAGGTGAACAAACCGTATGCCAATTCAGGGAACTGACAAGGGGTTGATCAGGAAACAAACAGTGGATCAATGGAAACAAACGGAAATTAATGAAGTCCTGTTGGCAGCAGATTGTTCACTACACTCTTCCAGCGTGCAGGAACAACGGCTGTTTATTCAGCAACAATCAGGAACATAAATGTGAACAGGATACATCAGCAAGATATCTCAGCATATAGCAAAGCAAACAGCTCCTTTCTGTTAGCAGTAGAGATGAGCGAACTTCTTGAAAGTTCGATTCGGGCGATTCGCCGAATTTCCCCAAGAAATTCGGGTTCGCCCGAATCGAACTTTTACGAATCGCTCATCCGAAAAAAAAAACGCCGGCATGGTGGGTGCGGGCAGGCCGCTGACAGCGCAGCCGGCCTGCCCACTCCCACCATCCCGGCATTTTTTTTAAGCAAAAATGCCGGCATGGTGGGAGCGGGCAGGCCGGCTACGCTGTCAGCGGGCGGCGGAAGCTTCCGCCGCCCGCTGACAGCGTAGCCGGCCTGCCCGCTCCCACCATGCCGGCATTTTTTTTTTTTATTTCAGGGAAAATTCGATCGGCACGAACCAAAAAAAATTTGGGTTCGTGCCGAATCGAATTTTCCCTGAAATTCGGAGCGAATTCCGGTTCGTCCGAACCGGTTCGCTCATCTCTAGTTAGCAGCTTAAACACACTATGCATACAGTTACATGGCCTGCATAAGACTTTCTGTTTTTTATCTTTAAACTAACTTTATCAATAGCATAACAAGCAGACCGTTGCATACAGGATGTAGTTGTTGTATAAAAACTACTCCAACAAGTCCCAAAATATACAAAATAAATCTAATAGTGAAGTGCTGTCAGTTCAGTCAGTTACATAAGCAGCGTCCAAAAAGAAATATAAAGCCCACTGTCTCCCCTATTATTTTAAATAGGGATAGTCAATTAAATAATTTAATAAACCATGTGGCATCTTGGAGCTCACAGTTTATGATGAACACTTCCTTTCTCGCAACCCTTACATCTGGCTCACTTTACCTGCTGTGGCCGGTGGCTCCAGAGACTAGGGAAGTCCTTCTCCTTCTCCTCAACCACATTTCTTTTCTGCCCAAGTTGGACTTGTTAATTGGTAACTGTTTATTCCCCCAAGGCATACTTGCTTCCCCCAGGGCACCCCAATCGGCAGTGCCCCCCTGTGTGAAACCCCCCAGGTCGCCCGAAAACTCACCTTTGCTCCTGATCCAACGCTACATGCGCTAGCAGCGGCCGCATTCCTGCTATCCCTTTACCAGGGTGCGTGCCAGTGCCAGGCATTAGTGAATGGACGAAGGGGCTCAAGTGGATCCGAGCGGGTTGATTGGACGAGCAGCCGTGCATGCATCATAGGACCAGGAAGAGGTGAGTTGGTTCAGGCGACCTGGGGGTTTCACACAGTGGGGCACCTCTGATTGGGGGCAAGGACCAAACCCCAGGATAGTCAAAATCCTGGGTTTTGGTCCACTTTAATGTATGTACCTGCTTGGAAATAAACAAGCAGAGCTCTATGCTGTGGCCCACTTTCCAATTTATGGGTAAAAACTAGGAGAACCTAGAGGTACCTTTGGGTAAAACTTAGAATTGTATGCAAAGGAGGGTAAAGAGTGGAAAACACCAATGTCACCTTATTCAGAGCACTGCGGGTCTTGCTTTATTCACCCAACAACATCTATCTGTTTCCAGGGAAAGGTCCATTTGCAATTACCCTCATTTGTACGGAATTGTCTCATTTCTCTAAAACTGTATTTCTCATAACTGAAAATGGAAACTAATTTTGGCTTCAGAGATTTTAGAATTTTCCTTCAGTGACAGTACAGCCATAGGTTAATTGAGATCACATGTGCAGTACATTGTTTACTTCCTTTAGCTTGTTAAATGTTATTATTCTTCAAATGATTCATAATTAACTGATCTGGCGGGCACCAGATTCACTACTGGGTCAGGTACAAGTAGCAACATCACTTGGGTGATAAATTATTTCTAACTTATAAAAGAATCATATTAAACTTCACTAAACATTGATATGGCCTTGGAGCAGAAACTAAAAGTAGCAGCTTGCTACTTTGTAATTAAATAGTCGGTATGTAGATTAATTTAAATCTTATTTATGATAAGAAATTATTTGAAAATAGAAATCATTTCATTTCATGCTGGCCCCTTACCAAATCATTCCACTCTTCAAAAGTCTGAGCACCCCTGGCTTATGGTACGATGTCCCCGAAAATAAGACCTACCCCAAAAATAATCCCTATTAAGATTTTCCAGCATTTTTGCATGAAATATAAAACAGTTACAATAGGATGGTGAGGACATATCAATGCTGTATATGATGGTGAGGGCATATCAATGCTGTATAGGGGGGTGAGGACATATCAATGCTGTATAGGGAAGTGAGGACATATCAATGCTGTAAAGGGGGGTGAGGACATATCAATGCTGTAAAGGGGGGTGAGGACATATCAATGCTGTAAAGGAGGGTGAGGACATATCAATGCTGTAAAGGAGGGTGAGGACATATCAATGCTGTAAAGGGGGGTGAGGACATATCAATGCTGTAAAGGAGGGTGAGGACATATCAATGCTGTAAAGGAGGGTGAGGACATATCAATGCTGTATAGGGAAGTGAGGACATATCAATGCTGTATAGGGAAGTGAGGACATATCAATGCTGTAAAGGAGGGTGAGGACATATCAATGCTGTATAGGGAAGTGAGGACATATCAATGCTGTATAGGGAAGTGAGGACATATCAATGATGTAAAGGAGGGTGAGGACATATCAATGATGTAAAGGAGGGTGAGGACATATCAATGATGTAAAGGAGGGTGAGGACATATCAATGCTGTAAAGGAGGGTGAGGACATATCAATGCTGTAAAGACAGGTGAGGACAAATCAATGATGTAAAGAAGGGTGAGGACATATCAATGATGTAAAGGGGGGTGAGAACATATCAATGCTGTAAAGGGGGGTGAGAACATATCAATGCTGTAAAGGGGGGGTGAGAACATATCAATGCTGTATAGGGAATTGAGGACATATCAATGCTGTAAAGGAGGGTGAGGACGTATCAATGCTGTAAAGGGGGGTGAGAACATATCAATGCTGTAAAGGGAAGTGAGGACATATTAATGATGTAAAGGAGGGTGAGGACATATCAATGCTGTAAAGGAGGGTGAGGACATATCAAATGCTGTAAAGACAGGTGAGGACATATCAATGCTGTAAAGACAGGTGAGGACATATCAATGATGTAAAGGGGGGTGAGAACATATCAATGCTGTATAGGGAAGTGAGGACATATCAATGCTGTAAAGACGGGTGAGGACAAATCAATGCTGTTAAGAAGGGTGAGGACATATCAATGCTGTAAAGGGGGGGGGGGGGGGAACATATCAATGCTGTATAGGGAAGTGAGGACATATCAATGCTGTTATGAAGGGTGAGGACATATCAATTCTGTAAAGGGGGGTGAGAACATATCAATGCTGTATAGGAGGGTGAGGACATATCAATGCTGTAAAGGAGGGTGAGGACATATCAATGCTGTATAGGGAAGTGAGGACATATCAATGCTGTATAGGGAAGTGAGGACATATCAATGCTGTAAAGGAGGGTGAGGACATATCAATGCTGTAAAGGAGGGTGAGGACATATCAATGCTGTATAGGGAAGTGAGGACATATCAATGCTGTATAGGGAAGTGAGGACATATCAATGATGTAAAGGAGGGTGAGGACATATCAATGATGTAAAGGAGGGTGAGGACATATCAATGCTGTAAAGGAGGGTGAGGACATATCAATGCTGTAAAGACAGGTGAGGACAAATCAATGATGTAAAGAAGGGTGAGGACATATCAATGATGTAAAGGGGGGTGAGAACATATCAATGCTGTAAAGGGGGGTGAGAACATATCAATGCTGTAAAGGGGGGGTGAGAGCATATCAATGCTGTATAGGGAATTGAGGACATATCAATGCTGTAAAGGAGGGTGAGGACATATCAATGCTGTAAAGGGGGGTGAGAACATATCAATGCTGTAAAGGGAAGTGAGGACATATTAATGATGTAAAGGAGGGTGAGGACATATCAATGCTGTAAAGGAGGGTGAGGACATATCAAATGCTGTAAAGACAGGTGAGGACATATCAATGCTGTAAAGACAGGTGAGGACATATCAATGATGTAAAGGGGGGTGAGAACATATCAATGCTGTATAGGGAAGTGAGGACATATCAATGCTGTAAAGACGGGTGAGGACAAATCAATGCTGTTAAGAAGGGTGAGGACATATCAATGCTGTAAAGGGGGGGGGGGGAACATATCAATGCTGTTATGAAGGGTGAGGACATATCAATGCTGTTATGAAGGGTGAGGACATATCAATGCTGTAAAGGGGGGTGAGAACATATCAATGCTGTATAGGAGGGTGAGGACATATCAATGCTGTAAAGGAGGGTGAGGACATATCAATGCTGTATAGGGAAGTGAGGACATATCAATGCTGTATAGGGAAGTGAGGACATATCAATGCTGTAAAGGAGGGTGAGGACATATCAATGCTGTAAAGGAGGGTGAGGACATATCAATGCTGTATAGGGAAGTGAGGACATATCAATGCTGTATAGGGAAGTGAGGACATATCAATGATGTAAAGGAGGGTGAGGACATATCAATGATGTAAAGGAGGGTGAGGACATATCAATGCTGTAAAGGAGGGTGAGGACATATCAATGCTGTAAAGACAGGTGAGGACAAATCAATGATGTAAAGAAGGGTGAGGACATATCAATGATGTAAAGGGGGGTGAGAACATATCAATGCTGTAAAGGGGGGTGAGAACATATCAATGCTGTAAAGGGGGGGTGAGAACATATCAATGCTGTATAGGGAATTGAGGACATATCAATGCTGTAAAGGAGGGTGAGGACATATCAATGCTGTAAAGGGGGGTGAGAACATATCAATGCTGTAAAGGGAAGTGAGGACATATTAATGATGTAAAGGAGGGTGAGGACATATCAATGCTGTAAAGGAGGGTGAGGACATATCAAATGCTGTAAAGACAGGTGAGGACATATCAATGCTGTAAAGACAGGTGAGGACATATCAATGATGTAAAGGGGGGTGAGAACATATCAATGCTGTATAGGGAAGTGAGGACATATCAATGCTGTAAAGACGGGTGAGGACAAATCAATGCTGTTAAGAAGGGTGAGGACATATCAATGCTGTAAAGGGGGGGGGGAACATATCAATGCTGTATAGGGAAGTGAGGACATATCAATGCTGTTATGAAGGGTGAGGACATATCAATGCTGTAAAGGGGGGTGAGAACATATCAATGCTGTATAGGAGGGTGAGGACATATCAATGCTGTAAAGGAGGGTGAGGACATATCAATGCTGTAAAGGAGCGTGAGGACATATCAATGCTGTAAAGGAGGGTGAGGACATATCAATGCTGTAAAGACAGGTGAGGACAAATCAATGATGTAAAGAAGGGTGAGGACATATCAATGATGTAAAGGGGGGTGAGAACATATCAATGCTGTAAAGGGGGGTGAGAACATATCAATGCTGTAAAGGGGGGGTGAGAACATATCAATGCTGTATAGGGAATTGAGGACATATCAATGCTGTAAAGGAGGGTGAGGACATATCAATGCTGTAAAGGGGGGTGAGAACATATCAATGCTGTAAAGGGAAGTGAGGACATATTAATGATGTAAAGGAGGGTGAGGACATATCAATGCTGTAAAGGAGGGTGAGGACATATCAAATGCTGTAAAGACAGGTGAGGACATATCAATGCTGTAAAGACAGGTGAGGACATATCAATGATGTAAAGGGGGGTGAGAACATATCAATGCTGTATAGGGAAGTGAGGACATATCAATGCTGTAAAGACGGGTGAGGACAAATCAATGCTGTTAAGAAGGGTGAGGACATATCAATGCTGTAAAGGGGGGGGGGGGGGAACATATCAATGCTGTATAGGGAAGTGAGGACATATCAATGCTGTTATGAAGGGTGAGGACATATCAATGCTGTAAAGGGGGGTGAGAACATATCAATGCTGTATAGGAGGGTGAGGACATATCAATGCTGTAAAGGAGGGTGAGGACATATCAATGCTGTAAAGGAGCGTGAGGACATATCAATGCTGTAAAGGAGGGTGAGGACATATCAATGCTGTAAAGGAGCGTGAGGACATATCAATGCTGTAAAGGAGGGTGAGGACATATCAATGCTGTAAAGGAGGATGAGGACATATCAATGCTGTAAAGGAGGGTGAGGACATATCAATGCTGTATAGGAGGGTGAGGACATATCGTTGCTGTAAAGGAGGGTGAGGACATATCAATGCTGTAAAGGAGGGTGAGGACATATCAATGCTGTAAAGGAGGGTGAGGACATATCAATGCTGTAAAGGAGGATGAGGACATATCAATGCTGTAAAGGAGGGTGAGGACATATCAATGCTGTATAGGAGGGTGAGGACATATCGTTGCTGTAAAGGAGGGTGAGGACATATCAATGCTGTAAAGGAGGGTGAGGACATACCAATGCTGTAAAGGAGGGTGAGGACATATCAATGCTGTAAAGGAGGGTGAGGACATATCTATGTTGTATAGGGGGGTGGGGACATATCAATGCTGTATAGGAGGGTGAGGACATATCATTGCTTCATTGCTGTAAAGGAGGGTGAGGACATATCAATGCTGTATAGGGGGGTGAGGACATATCAATGCTATAAAGGAGGGTGAGGACATATCAATGCTGTATAGGGGAGTGAGGACATATCAATGCTGTAAAGGAGGGTGAGGACATATCAATGCTGTAAAGGAGGGTGAGGACATATCAATGCTGTATAGGGGGGTGAGAACATATCAATGCTGTAAAGGGGGGTGAGAACATATCAATGCTGTAAAGGGGGGGGTGAGAACATATCAATGCTGTATAGGGAATTGAGGACATATCAATGCTGTAAAGGAGGGTGAGGACATATCAATGCTGTAAAGGAGGGTGAGGACATATCAATGCTGTATAGGGGGGTGAGAACATATCAATGCTGTAAAGGGGGGTGAGAACATATCAATGCTGTAAAGGGGGGGGTGAGGACATATCAATGATGTAAAGGAGGGTGAGGACATATCAATGCTGTAAAGGAGGGTGAGGACATATCAATGCTGTAAAGACAGGTGAGGACATATCAATGATGTAAAGGGGGGGGGGGAGAACATATCAATGCTGTATAGGGAAGTGAGGACATATCAATGCTGTAAAGACGGGTGAGGACAAATCAATGCTGTTAAGAAGGGTGAGGACATATCAATGCTGTAAAGGGGGGGGGGGGGAGAACATATCAATGCTGTATAGGGAAGTGAGGACATATCAATGCTGTTACGAAGGGTGAGGACATATCAATGCTGTAAAGGGGGGTGAGAACATATCAATGCTGTATAGGGAAGTGAGGACATATCAATGCTGTAAAGGAGAGTGAGGACATATCAATGCTGTAAAGGAGGGTGAGGACATATCAATGCTGTAAAGGAGCGTGAGGACATATCAATGCTGTAAAGGAGGGTGAGGACATATCAATGCTGTAAAGGAGCGTGAGGACATATCAATGCTGTAAAGGAGGGTGAGGACATATCAATGCTGTAAAGGAGGATGAGGACATATCAATGCTGTAAAGGAGGGTGGGGACATATCAATGCTGTATAGGAGGGTGAGGACATATCGTTGCTGTAAAGGAGGGTGAGGACATATCAATGCTGTAAAGGAGGGTGAGGACATATCAATGCTGTAAAGGAGGGTGAGGACATATCAATGCTGTAAAGGAGGGTGAGGACATATCTATGTTGTATAGGGGGGTGGGGACATATCAATGCTGTATAGGAGGGTGAGGACATATCATTGCTTCATTGCTGTAAAGGAGGGTGAGGACATATCAATGCTGTATAGGGGGGTGAGGACATATCAATGCTATAAAGGAGGGTGAGGACATATCAATGCTGTATAGGGGAGTGAGGACATATCAATGCTGTAAAGGAGGGTGAGGACATATCAATGCTGTAAAGGAGGGTGAGGACATATCAATGCTGTATAGGGAAGTGAGGACATATCAATGCTGTAAAAGAGGGTGAGGACATATCAATGCTGTAAAGGAGGGTGAGGACATATCAATGCTGTAAAGACAGGTGAGGACAAATCAATGCTGTTAAGAAGGGTGAGTACATATCAATGCTGTAAAGGGGGGTGAGAATATATCAATGCTGTATAGGAGGGTGAGGACATAGCAATGCTGTATAGGGAAGTGAGGACATATCAATGCTGTAAAGGAGGGTGAGGACATATCAATGCTGTAAAGACGGGTGAGGACAAATCAATGCTGTTAAGAAGGGTGAGGACATATCAATGCTGTAAAGGGGGGTGAGGATATATCAATGCTGTATAGGAGGGTGAGGACATATCAATGCTGTATAGGGAAGTGAGGACATATCAATGCTGTATAGGAGGGTGAGGACATATCATTGCTGTAAAGGAGGGTGAGGACATATCAATGCTGTATAGGGGGGTGAGGATATATCAATGCTATAAAGGAGGGTGAGGACATATCAATGCTGTATAGGGTGGTGAGGACATATCAATGCTGTAAAGACGGGTGAAGACAAATCAATGCTGTAAAGAAGGGTGAGGACATATCAATGCTGTATAGGGAAGTGAGGACATATCAATGCTGTAAAGGAGGGTGAGGACATATCAATGCTGTAAAGACGGGTGAGGACAAATCAATGCTGTTAAGAAGGGTGAGTACATATCAATGCTGTAAAGGGGGGTGAGAATATATCAATGCTGTATAGGGAAGTGAGGACATATCAATGCTGTAAAGACAGGTGAGGACAAATCAATGATGTAAAGAAGGGTGAGGACATATCAATGATGTAAAGGGGGGTGAGAACATATCAATGCTGTAAAGGGGGTTGAGAACATATCAATGCTGTATAGGGAAGTGAGGACATATCAATGCTGTAAAGGAGGGTGAGGACATATCAATGCTGTAAAGGAGCGTGAGGACATATCAATGCTGTAAAGACGGGTGAGGACAAATCAATGCTGTTAAGAAGGGTGAGGACATATCAATGCTGTAAAGGGGGGGGGAGAACATATCAATGCTGTATAGGGAAGTGAGGACATAGCAATGCTGTATAGGGAAGTGAGGACATATCAATGCTGTAAAGGAGGGTGAGGACATATCAATGCTGTAAAGGAGCGTGAGGACATATCAATGCTGTAAAGGAGGGTGAGGACATATCAATGCTGTAAAGGAGGGTGAGGACATATCAATGCTGTAAAGGAGGGTGAGGACATATCTATGTTGTATAGGGGGGTGGGGACATATCAATGCTGTATAGGAGGGCGAGGACATATCATTGCTGTAAAGGAGGGTGAGCACATATCAATGCTGTATAGGGGGGTGAGGCCATATCAATGCTATAAAGGAGGGTGAGGACATATCAATGCTGTATAGGGGAGTGAGGACATATCAATGCTTTAAAGACGGGTGAAGACAAATCAATGCTGTAAAGAAGGGTGAGGACATATCAATGCTGTATAGGGAAGTGAGGACATATCAATGCTGTAAAGGAGGGTGAGGACATATCAATTCTGTACAGGGAAATGAGGACATATCAATGCTGTAAAGGAGGGTGAGGACATATCAATGCTGTAAAGACGGGTGAGGACAAATCAATGCTGTTAAGAAGGGTGAGGACATATCAATGCTGTAAAGGAGGGTGAGGACATATCAATGCTGTAAAGGGGGGGGGGGGAGAACATATCAATGCTGTATAGGGAAATGAGGACATATCAATGCTGTTAAGAAGGGTGAGGACATATCAATGCTGTAAAGGAGGGTGAGGACATATCAATGCTGTAAAGGAGGGTGAGGACATATCAATGCTGTAAAGGAGGGTGAGGACATATCTATGTTGTATAGGGGGGTGAGGACATATCAATGCTGTAAAGGAGGGTGAGGACATATCAATGCTGTATAGGGGGGTGAGGACATATCAATGCTGTAAAGGAGGGTGAGGACATATCAATGCTGTATAGGGTGGTGAGGACATTATCAATGCTGTAAAGGAGGGTGAGGCCATATCAATGCTGTAAAGGAGGGTGAGGACATATCAATGCTGTATAGGAGGATGGGGAGACATCACAGGTGAGCTTGTATGTTGGGAGTTAAATGTCTGATCTTGCTGGCTCTATACCCGCCTGCTGCCATACAGGGCACATGGCTGAATCCCTCCACATCCCCCCGCTGCCAGACGGCTCTGTGCACATACTGTACTGAAGCTGCTGTACTACCGCCACCATCTTGCCAGTTGTCTGCTGGCTCTAAGACATGAAAATAAGCCCCAGTGCCTATTTTTGGAGCAAAAATGAATATAAGACCTGTCTTATTTTCAGGGAAACACTGTATGACCATCAGCCCCAGGGGATACCCACTGGTGGCCATTGGTACAGCAACAGTGTTGAATAGCAGCACAGTACCACTAGCAGGATGTTTGTGGTACTTCTTGACCATGTCAAGTAAATGGCATTAGTGAGGGGGCAATGCCTTTGTCCTGGCTGACTATCTTAGACCATCATTGACCCAGTTTCCAAACAGCCTAATATACCTCACATTGATATAAAAAAAATGGCATATACACCTGAACAGGGCTGGAATATGAGGGGATGCACTTTCCCAGAAAAGGGGGCCTCCACCAACCTCCAGGTGGCATTTCAGTCGTTGGTCTGACCGGCCCCGAGGCCAGCAATAAAGCTATCGGCGCCAGTGCCTCCATCAGAAATGCTACAGTGATGGGTGCGTGCAGACAGAGCCGGCCTTTGGGGTGTGCGACGGCAGCTAACTGGGAGTGGCAGGGACAACAGTATGCATCTGCGGCCTGTGCTGTTCCCACCAGGGAGAGAGGAATGGGCCTCCACACCACGTGACAGGCGCTGGCAGGCTGCGGGCGATCAAACAGCAGGTGGCAACAAGGAGACCAGGAGTGCGTGTCGGGAGGGAAAGCGCTGCAGAGGTAAGTTTTTTTTAAAGAAGTAACTTTTTGTTTGGGTCCTCCCCTTTAAGGGGCATCCAGATTTGGGACGTCCCTTACATACAAGGGGCCCACTGAGACTATGCCACCCAAGGATCCATGTAAACCTGGAGCCAGCACTGTGTGAAGAGGTGTCAGTCAGCGGCTGCTCACTGTACTGTACTGTACTGTACCAAGCACAGCCCTGGCAGCTCAATGCAGGGCAACTACACTACCCCCCGCCCAGAATGGCAAAGCAGGAGTTCCTGCTCCGGGCAGCACACACCCGCACAAGGGACTCGAGCTAATGTTTCAATAAGTGGGCAGGTGCCCACTTACAACTGACAACTACCAATCAGTTATATGGCTGGAATATTATTTTAAAGGAAAATAGATTTTGTGTCCAGGGGCCTCCACCACACTTAATCCAGCCCTGCACCTGAATGTGGCCAAATCACAACTGAAGCTCATACAGCAAAATACGTATTAAAACTTTGGACCTGGAGTGAACACAGATCACAATAAATTCCTTCTTCCTGTTCATAGAGATCCTTCATTCTCAAGAGGTTCATTTTAATTCTACATCTGGATTCTCCCCCGCAGTTTGTGTTCTGAAAAGAATTTGTTATAAAATATGCATGCTCTATGTAGACACGTGTCACACAAATTCCTTTTGCCGGCTCCAGCTCGACAGTTACACCACATTAGAGCTGTAACAGGCAGCTTTATAGTACTTTGCTGGATGAATCATTGCACCCTGCTGGAAAAATAATACAGGGGCTTGAAGGTCCCAATCCAGACCCCAGAACTGCGGCCAAAAATGCACTGTACCTGACAAGCGGCTCTCATACACTTTCCAGCTATTTCAGCCTTCCTTTGTTTTACATGTATTCATTTAGAGCCCACATCGGGCCCAGCCTTAGAAATCTTTTTGCATGTGGTGTTTCCTAGAATAAACTGTACCTGTCAGTAGTATGGTTTTAAGTGATTTATTCCAGGTCTAAAGCAATCTTTTCACTTGTTTTACCAGGTTTTCTTTTCATACATGAGCATCATAAATCAAAACCATCCTTAGATCAGTTGTAAAAAACAAAAATTACATACCGGTAAACTAAAATCCACGCTATTCTTAAAAAATAATTAAAAAACAATTGATTAATAATTAGGTTGCTTTCATGTGTAGGTTAAAAATCTTGTATCCAAAAGACTTGAAAATATGTAATAAAGTTTAACACAGATAAATATAAGGTTTTTCACATGGAAAGGAGAAATCTGTGTCACACTTAAACACTAAATAAAGAAACACTTGGTAAAACAACAATAGAAAAGGACCTAGGGGTTTTAGTTAACAATAAGCTTAACTGTAGTAATCAATGCCAGGCAGCTGCTGCCAAAGCAAGCAGGATCACGGGGGCACCAAAAGAGGCATAGGTGCCCATGACTAGAGCATCATTTTACCCCTATATAATGCACTGGTCAGGTCTCCATATGGAGTACTTTGTACAGTTCTGGGCACCTGTGCTTAAGAAGGACATATCAGAACTGAAGCGCGTTCAAAGAAGGGCAACCAAGTTAAACTAATATAAGGAGTGTGGGGACTAGAGTACCCAAAAGATTGTCAGTTTATTTAGCTTAGAAAAAAGACGTCTGAGGGGTGATCTAATTTATAAATATATTCGGGGTCAATACAAAGATCTGTCCCACAATCTATTTATACCCCGAGTGTATCCACTAAGGTTAGAGGAAAAGGTGCTTTCTTCACCGATATAGGAGGGGATTCTTCTCTGTAAGAGCAGTGACACTATGGAACTTGCTGCCAGAGGAGGTAGTTATGAAGGATACAGTAAAAAAAACGTTTAAAAGTGTCCTGGATGCCTTCCTGGCATGTAATAACATTTCCAGCTATGGTTACTGCTCCACAGGATGGAGAAAAACAGGCTAAACTGGATGGACTATAGTCTTTATTCAGCCTTACATACTATGTTACTATGTTACTATGTAAAATCTGTGCTATTCTTAAAAAATAATTAAAAATAATTGATTAATAATTAATATTTTTTCATGTGTAGGTTAAAAATCAGAAGAATAAGAAAAATAAAAACCCATAAACGGAGCAAAAAGTTCTCTTTCTAATATTCCAAATATAACTCTCAAAGATCTTTCCACTACGTGACTGTGAAGTTCAAGAATCAAATGTGTCTCCTTCACCACTGAAGGCTTACAAGACAGCCAAGGTAAATAGGCATTCCCAATTTATCCTTATGCTAATATTCACCACGTGGAAACAATAATGTGCAGCTTGGACGTTAGCTGCGTTTCTCTTGCTTTAAATGTTCTTCTCTTGTGTTGCTTTACAATCCACCACATATAAAATATTGTCAGCACCCACTTACCTGCGCCCCGTTCCTGTCGCGCTCCCCGTACCGCCGCGCGGCTTCCTGGTCGGCGGCCGCGGCGGGCGGCGGCCTTCCTTCCTCCCGGCGCGCGCGCGCCTGGTTCCTCTTTGGCCGGCGTCCCCGGCTCCGGCGCTCGCTCGTTGTGTTTATGCCCTCCGGCGCCGCTGTTCTCAGCGCGGCCGCCGGAGGAGAACTAATTAAAGGTACAGGTGTGGGTGGGGGGAATGTTTTACTTGTCACTGGCCAATCTCATCAGCACGTCACTCCCTCACTACTTCCCTCCAATCAGCTCTCTCTGAATTCTGGGCAGCTCGCCCCATGTGTCCAATCTGTGTGAAGTTCCTGGTTGCACCAATCACTACACTGACTCTCCTTGGCCAATTATGTCTGTTCCCTATTTAACCTCAACCCAGTCAGTCTGTCATTGCCTGTTATAGCGCCTAGATCCTAGTATTTGCTTGTCCCTGATTTTTGATCCTGATTCCTGTTGCCGACCCTCGCTTGTTTGACCATCCTCGATCTCCACTCCTGTTGCCGACCCTTGCTTACCTTGACCATCCTCGATCTCCACTCCTGTTGCCGACCCTTGCTTGCCTTGACCATCCTCGATCTCCACTCCTGTTGCCGACCCTTGCTTGCCTTGACCATCCTCGATCTCCACTCCTGTTGCCGACCCTTGCTTGCCTTGACCATCCTTGATCTACTGTTGCCGACCCTTGCCTGTCTGTTGGACTTCCACCTTACGCTCACATACCGGCTACCCGATTCCACTTCCAGCCGCGGGCTCTCCAGTTCTCTGTACCGTAAGACCTCATCCTTTGAGCCATAAAGTCCTGGGGGCAACCGATCCCGAGCAGGCGTGTTCTGCGTCTCGGCAAGCGGGGGCTCCTATAGGTGAAGCTGGCTGCGGAGATTGGGGGTTGAGGTCCTTACCAAGAGAGCTGGAGTTGTCCAAGTGGTAAATTGAGGTTCCGGGAGCGTGACAGTAACGGGGCGCAGGTAAGTGGGTGCTGACATTACCCTAAAAATTCTTTGGAGACCGGGCCGGCTTTTCGAATTTCAAGAATTCGTGTGAACTCTACTTTAGGCTGCGGCCTTTATCTTCTGGCACAGAAACCCAACGGGTCGGTTTAATTATCTCTTTGCTACAAGGAGATCCCCAGTCATGGGCTTTCAGCTTGCTCCCTGAAGATCCTGCCTTACACTCCGTGACATCCTTTTTTTCAGCTATGGGAGTGTTGTATGCGGATCCAGATCGTCAGTCCACGGCGGAAAACAGGCTTCGGGCCCTGAAGCAGGGTCGGAATTCCGCCGAGGACTACAGCACTGAGTTCCGGCGCTGGGCAGTAGAATCTACCTGGAACGATCCAGCCCTATGCAGCCAATTCCGTATGGGGCTGTCTGAAAATATTAAAGATGCCCTGGTCAACTTTCCCACTCCAAAAGATTTGGACCAGCTTATGCAGGTCTCCATCAGGATCGATAGACGTCTTAGGGAGAGAGCCAGGGAAAGGGTTAGGGTTACTACTCCCTTTAGACCTTCACAAACTCCCAGTCCTTCAACTCCTGGTGGGGTAAACTCCTCCTCCCCCTCTCAAGAGGAGCCAATGCAGGTTGGCAGAGCCCGTCTTTCTCAAGACGAGAAACAACGAAGACGGTCTTTGGGTCTTTGTCTCTATTGTGGGTCCCCGGGGCATTTTGCCAGGTCTTGTCCTAATAAGGGATACCCGGTGGAAAACTTTCTCGCCTAGGTCAGGAAGAGGGTGCTGACCTAGGTGGATGGAAGCATTACTCTCACCATGATAAGATGTTAATCCCTACAGAGCTTTTCTGGGGTCTTTCCAAACAGGCAGTACCTGCTTTTGTCGATAGTGGAGCGGCAGGTAACTTCCTGGATCGGAACATTGTCTCCATCCTGGGAGTTCCACTGGTACCTCTTGAAAAGTCTCTCCAGGTGTTGGCAATAAATGGGAAGGCTATCCAGGGAGGACCGGTCAGTCACAAGACCCCTCCTCTCAAACTAGTGGTGGGTTCATCCCATTCTGAACTTATAGAATTTCTGGTGTTTGATTGTCCAGAAACACCAGTAGTTTTGGGATACCCATGGCTAAAGCTCCATAACCCCATATTTAACTGGCACTCTGGTGACCTGGTGAAATGGAGTAATTTCTGCAAGGCACATTGCTTCTCCACTATCCTTAGGAGTGTTCAGATTTTGCCCCAGGAATTACCTCTGCCTTATTCTGATTGGGCAGATGTCTTTTCTGAGCGATCCGCTGATAAACTTCCCCCACACAGATCCTATGATTGTCCCATCGACTTACTTCCGGGTACTATTCCTCCTAGGGGAAAAATTTATAATCTGAATCGGGCAGAAGAGCAGGCTATGAAGGAATATATTTCGGAAAATCTGAGTAAAGGCTTTATCCGCCCGTCAACCTCACCGGCGGGTGCCGGCTTCTTTTTTGTTGAGAAGAAGGATGGGGGTTTAAGGCCTTGCATAGATTATAGAGCATTGAATAAGATCACCGTTAAAAATCGTTATCCTCTTCCCTTAATAGGTGATTTATTCAATCAGGTGGTGGGGGCTCGGATTTTTTCTAAACTAGATCTAAAGGGGGCCTACAATCTAATCCGTATACGACAAGGGGATGAATGGAAGACGGCTTTCAATGTTAAAGATGGTCATTATGAATATTTAGTCATGCCTTTTGGCCTTTGCAATGCTCCTGCGGTCTTTCAAGATTTTGTTAATGACGTGTTTCGTGACTATTTGGGTATCTTCGTAGTGGTTTATTTGGATGACATCCTCATTTTCTCCAAGAACCTTTTTGAACACAGGCAACATGTGAAACTGGTCCTTCAGAAATTGAGGGAAAATAATCTATACGCTAAAATCTCTAAATGTATGTTTGAAGTTACCTCCGTTCCCTTCTTAGGGTATATTATTTCTAGTCAGGGGTTGGAGATGGATGCGGGAAAGGATTCAGCGGTGCGGAATTGGGTACAACCCAAATCTTTAAAAGAATTACAACGTTTTCTAGGGTTTGCTAATTTCTATCGACGTTTTATCAAGGGTTTTTCTAGTATCGTTGCTCCTCTCACCAATCTCACCCGTAAAGCCGCGTTCACTGTTAACTGGTCACCATCAGCTATTGAAGCTTTTGGTGTCTTGAAACAGGCCTTTACTTCGGCACCAGTCTTAGTGCACCCTGATGTCAACAGACCTTTTATTGTTGAGGTTGATGCGTCTGAATTGGGTGTGGGGGCTGTTTTATCGCAATTCTCTGGATCTCCTGAACGTATGCATCCATGTGCCTATTTCTCTCGGAAATGTAATACCGCGGAACAAAATTATGACGTCGGCAATAGGGAACTATTAGCTATTAAACTGGCATTTGATGAATGGCGTCACTGGTTAGAGGGCTCTCTGCATCCTATCACTGTATATACCGATCATAAAAATCTTGAGTATATAGGCTCCGCCAAGAGGTTGAATTCTCGACAGGCCCGTTGGGCATTATTTTTTTCACGTTTCAATTTTATTATTACTTTTAAGCCGGGTGTAAAAAATACTAAAGCCGATGCTCTATCGCGTATGTTCGGTGAGTGTAAAGATCGAGGAGATTCTGGGGAACCTATTTTATCTGCAGGTTGTGTGGTCGGGGCCCTACTCCCCGATCTTTCTAATGTTTTGGCGCCGTTCCAAGATGATTCACCTGTAAATGTACCAGCAGGACGTCAATTTGTGCCACCGCATTTGCGTTCCGACGTAATCCGCGAATTCCACGACGCCAAAACTGCCGGGCATCTGGGAATTCGTAAAACTTTTATTTTAGCTCGACGTCATGTATGGTGGCCTTCTATGAGACGTGATATCACTACCCTTATCGACGCATGTCCTGTTTGTGCACGAAGTAAAGGGGTACACAAGGCCCCTAGTGGGTATCTGATTCCGCTTGAGATCCCTAAAGAACCGTGGTCTCACATCTCGATGGATTTTATTGTTGATTTACCTCTCTCGCATGGGAACACTGTGATTTGGGTAGTCGTTGATAGATTTAGTAAGATGGCTCATTTTATTGCTTTACCCAAGCTACCCTCGGCTCCTGAACTTTCGCGCTTGTTCATCTCGCATATTTTTCGTCTTCATGGTATTCCAGTAAATATTGTTTCCGATCGGGGTGTGCAATTTATATCACAATTTTGGAAAAATTTTTGTTCACGTTTGGGGATTCAGGTTTCTTTATCCTCCGCGTATCATCCCCAGTCTAATGGGCAGACCGAAAGAACGAATCAGAGCCTAGAACAATATTTAAGATGTTACATCTCTGACACTCAGGAGCAGTGGTCGGAATTTATTGACTTTGCGGAGTTCGCGTATAATAATGCGCCGAGTGATAGTACCAAAATATCCCCGTTCTTCTGTAATTATGGAAAGCATCCTAAAGCTTCTTCTTTTTCTGCAGCACCTTCTGATTTTCCGGTCTTAGAAGAGTGGCTTCAGAAACGGAAAGAGGTTTGGGCATGTGTCAAGAAAAATTTAGAAACTATGCGCGTTAAATATAAAAAGTTTGCTGATCGTCACAGGTCTCAGGAACCTATCCTTCAGTGTGGAGACCTTGTTTGGGTTTCCACTAGGAATATCGCTCTCCGTCAGCCTTCTTATAAATTGGGTCCTAAATTTATTGGTCCTTATCCTATTATCAGAAAACTTAATAATGTTACCTATAAAGTACGGCTTCCTTCTACTATGAAGATCTCCGATTCATTTCATGTTTCTCTGTTGAAGCCTGCTAAAGACTCTTCTCCTGTTGGTCCTCCTCCGGTTTTAGTAGATAATGCACAAGAATATGAAGTAAACAAGATTTTGGATTCTCGTAGAGTGCGTAATACTATACAGTATTTAATTGACTGGGTTGGTTATGGTCCTGAGGAGAGATGCTGGGTTTCTTCTAGGGATGTTCACGCCAGGGCTCTGGTAAAGAAATTTCACCGTGACAATCCGGAAAAACCTGGTGAGGGTCCGGAGGCCCCTCGTGAGGGGGGGGGGGGTAATGTCAGCACCCACTTACCTGCGCCCCGTTCCTGTCGCGCTCCCCGTACCGCCGCGCGGCTTCCTGGTCGGCGGCCGCGGCGGGCGGCGGCCTTCCTTCCTCCCGGCGCGCGCGCGCCTGGTTCCTCTTTGGCCGGCGTCCCCGGCTCCGGCGCTCGTGCTCGCGCACACGCGCGAGCACGTTGTGTTTATGCCCTCCGGCGCCGCTGTTCTCAGCGCAGCCGCCGGAGGAGAACTAATTAAAGGTACAGGTGTGGGTGGGGGGAATGTTTTACTTGTCACTGGCCAATCTCATCAGCACGTCACTCCCTCACTACTTCCCTCCAATCAGCTCTCTCTGAATTCTGGGCAGCTCGCCCCATGTGTCCAATCTGTGTGAAGTTCCTGGTTGCACCAATCACTACACTGACTCTCCTTGGCCAATTATGTCTGTTCCCTATTTAACCTCAACCCAGTCAGTCTGTCATTGCCTGTTATAGCGCCTAGATCCTAGTATTTGCTTGTCCCTGATTTTTGATCCTGATTCCTGTTGCCGACCCTCGCTTGTTTGACCATCCTCGATCTCCACTCCTGTTGCCGACCCTTGCTTACCTTGACCATCCTCGATCTCCACTCCTGTTGCCGACCCTTGCTTGCCTTGACCATCCTCGATCTCCACTCCTGTTGCCGACCCTTGCTTGCCTTGACCATCCTCGATCTCCACTCCTGTTGCCGACCCTTGCTTGCCTTGACCATCCTTGATCTCCTGTTGCCGACCCTTGCCTGTCTGTTGGACTTCCACCTTACGCTCACATACCGGCTACCCGATTCCACTTCCAGCCGCGGGCTCTCCAGTTCTCTGTACCGTAAGACCTCATCCTTTGAGCCATAAAGTCCTGGGGGCAACCGATCTCGGCAAGCGGGGGCTCCTATAGGTGAAGCTGGCTGCGGAGATTGGGGGTTGAGGTCCTTACCAAGAGAGCTGGAGTTGTCCAAGTGGTAAATTGAGGTTCCGGGAGCGTGACAAATATAAAACAATAGACTATGGTGAAATACTGTTTTCAATAAAGGAAAAACTATTTATTCTAATTTTGCACTCACATGAAACTCCATCTTGTTAACAAGCAAAAATGTCAGCACTGTTTTAGCACTTTCGCTATAGTTACCACGCTGTGGCGTAATCTTCCTTGTGCTCCTACAGCTGGGTGAAGCTAATACACCCACCGGCTGATTACGCGGGGATCCTATCACCAAGAGTCATCACACATTCAGAGGCTCTGCTCAGCGTGTTTAGTCATGGTTGACTTCAACTGGGGCTTACAAAGATGATCTATGTAACTGTCAGACATCCAGAGACTCCTCCAAACGCATCACCGCTGACTTTAACTGGGGCTTACAGAAATAAGTAAGCCCCAGTTGAAATCAACCATGCCGAAACGTGTTGGGCGGAGTCTCTGGACGTGTGACGATTCTTGGTGGTTGAAGCCTCACGTAACCAGCCGTTGCGTGTATTAGCTTCACCCAGCTGTAGGAGCACAATGAGATGGATCCCTAGTTCCAAAGGAAGATTACGTCACAGCGCGGTAACTATAGCGAAAGTGTGTGGGTCTATGACCCTCATAGACAGTAACATAATCATAAAAAACAAAAGAAAATATCTAAACCGCATTCACACTGTATATGACTTAATTTGTTTACTTACAGTACAAAATGTTAAATATTTTTTATATGTTAAATAATGTTTTATATTTTTGTTTTCCTGCTTTTGGGTTATCAATAGAAGGGAAAAGGAAGGAGAAAGATGTTTCTATGTACAGTAGCAAGTCAGGCAACCAAGAATGTCAGTTTAAACTCAATGGAATTTCACTCAATACAATAAGGGCGATTCAGAGCCTCAATCTCACCTCCTGGATTGTGACCCCAGACCAGTTATTTACTTATCAGAATGCTGTTTCTATGATTCTCATATTCCTTGGTCTCTGTTTTGATACAGTGGGAGTGGTTTTCATGGCCTTGTGTAAAAACAATGGACTACAAGTCCCACAATTCTTCCAATGTAGCAGCTTTGGCTAAGTCTAAGCAGCCTCTCCAGCTGAGAACCCGGCCATTAACCCTTTGCTACTAGAACACAAGACTATGATCGTTCCAAACAGAATAAGTTGAATTTCATCAGAATTGGTAAAATCAGTCACCCATGCCTTAACCAATCAGATGATTAGCAAGCTTTTGTGTGCATAGTAAGCCAGAGGGACAAACAGGGAGATCATCATCCAGAGTCCTCACTCCATGTAGGACATCTGGGGTGGGAATTAGCATGTGGCTGGAACAGAAAGCACAACACCGGAGAATATACTGCTTTGTCGTGCAAGGGTTTCAATATACCAAGGGAGGACCCTGGGAGAGAGCGAGAACCCATGGTGGTGCCTTTTACAGTCAGGAACCACCTCTCATGTGTGTGTAAGGGGCCAAGAGATGAGCCTAGACTCCGGTAAGGTGCTGCTGCCCCTGTTCTTGGAAACCGTAAAAAACCCGGGGAAGTCTTAAGCCCGGCTGGGATTGTTGTCCCTGGACATTTTCTGATTAAAACTTAAACCAAGGAGACGTTTTTCCCTGTCTAATTTACTAAGAGCCAGTACTCAGATCAAAGTGGAGTGGACTAGGCCCTGAGATTCTGTGATTAACTGTGAACTGCACCAGGAAGGTTGATACTGTGATATTTGTCTTTGGAAGTTACTGCTTGAACTCTGAACTGTGTTCTGTGGAGTGAAGTACTCTGATATAGTGCTGTTATATGCTGCTATTGGAGATTAGCTTATGTGGAGCTACAGCATGGAACTGTGATATATGCTAAGTGCTGGACTATGCTAACTGTTTAATAAAGCATACCAAAGGGGAGCTACACTGGTTAAGCCAGAGCTGATGTGTACATCTGTTTCCTGGCCGTCACATATATCTGTGGGATTACTATAACCATGCACTTGTTCTGTGGAATACAACTAGGGGTGACCCGAGGGTTGATAGAGTGCCTTATACCATCTGCTCGGTACTCACCGAGGGGACACTTAAACTGACCATTTCTTGGGATCAACAAAGAGAGACAGTTCAAATTAGTTTGTGAGTAATGGGCTGGTAGGGGTGTGGTTTAGCACATGGCTTAATTGCATATCACATGCTCTAGGAATATTTGGTCCTTAAAAGATGTTGGCTATTGAGGCAATGCTCAGAAGTCCATGCCTTCCACTATCACCATTCAACCAGAGTCAGAGCAGTTGTAAACCACTCAGACATCCAATTCTGCATTTAAGGGCACAGTCTTCTCCATGTCAGCAAAGTGGGACATTTAGGTTTTCCCAGAGTTTTTGGAGAAACAGACGGCCTGTGGGACTGTCCCACCAAAAGTGGGACATCCGGTCAGTTTAACTTAGTTGTACCCTGGCACGGGTCTTACATCCTGGCAGAATCGGACAAAGGAAATTATTCTTGGGCCAATTAGAGGAAATCATTCTTGAGCCCACCATAATTACAATTAGATTGTAATCATATAAGATATGTACTAAATAATGTATTTTTCTGAGGAAATAAACTCATAGAACACAGTTTTAGTCTTGGATCTTTTGTACTGGCCTGATGGTGGCCCAGGGTCAGTGCCTGGGGCCGATTGGAGGATCCGCTGTCCTTTGGAAGGCCAGTCCAACACTGCAATCTGGCCTTAATTGAGGCATTTAAAAATACACACACAGGTAATCTAGGGCAGTGGTTCTCAATATTTTAAGCCAGAGACCACCTAGCAGACCCCAAGTGTTAAGTTCCAGTAGGAGTTAGGAAATATCTCATCCCTTTAATGAATCAAGCACATCATTTTTACAAAACATGTGCACTGTGTATATTGCATTGGTATAAATCATGTCATTGAAGTCCTGGTGGTGTCTGTAGCTGAAGGCAGGGACGGAGCGCTTTTTTTGCTACATAATGAGCCGCTAACGTCTGGTCTTTTCGGCCGATCACACACCATCTCCTTCCTGCCAGGTGGGCGCTGAATTAAATTGGGCAAAGCACAATTTTGGCATGCTCTGCAGTAAAACGCTAAACTGCCTGAATTTTATATACTTTGTTTGAAACCTGGGGATGCACACGACAGAATAAATAGAATAAAATAAAAGGAAGCATAATAACAACAGAAAATTACAGGATTCAGATTTTACAAATCATAAGTACTTTGTGTTATAGATTTAACCGGGGGAAACTGTTTGTAAATGCAGAAAAGTAATAATTACGATAACTACAATTTTTGATCTAGTGTGCATACTAGATAACTGCAGATCAGGCTCTTCCAATAACATAATGCTCTGGTTTAGACCAGGGACGGCGCCAGCACAGGGCAAACCTGGGCAATTGCCAGGGCCCCTGGCATCTTCAGGGGCCCACTTAGGCTCACACTTGGCCATGGTATTATTTAACAGTGGACTCAACCACCGAATGCCGGGTGCTGTGTGCAGACCTGCTCATGGCTGGCCTCAACAACAGAGGATGATAAGCTTTCCCTGCCCTCTGCTTATGTCCCTCTTTGAATGTCCTCTTCTCCCTGTTGCAGTTAGAAATGCTTAGTCCAAGCACCCTGCCTTTTTCTTGTTTGGCCATACTCTTTTGTAATACTTACTATTTGGTCCAGGCTGATTCGATTTGTGTTGCCTGTAAGTAATTTAATTTCCATTTTCATTTGTCTTTTAGGTGATTCTGGTTATCCCTTGCTGCCCTGGTTCTTGAAGCCCTTCTTAAGGCCCCAGGAGGCCAGGAGGCTTAAAATGAGGCTCATTGCCGCACAGGGGCTGTAGGTGAGCGTGCCTTCGGGCTGTTGAAGGACAGATTTTGCTGTCTGGACCACACAGGGGGTGCCCTTCAATGGCTCCGCAGCCACTACAGTCAGGTCTTCATGGAGCAAACTGGCAGTTGGTCACACCCCTTTAAAATTCCTATTGCGTTTTGCTGAAAAATGGTGCTGTTGGCCCGCCAGTTAGCCTTCATGAGTTGGCACCGCCTTACCAAAGCCAGGTGACTCCTGGCTGCAGGCCAGAACTGTCTTCCTCCTGGGCGTTTTTGTAGCAGTTGGGGCTGCTACTGGCAAAATGAAGCTGTAGCTGCATGGAGGAGTGGTGATGGCCAGTGTCCGTGGTGGCAGCAGCTGGTGCAGGTGTCCAGATAATATTGGGGGGCTCATCCAGATGTTCAGAGTGCCCTTCCTTTAGCTCATTAATTGCATCCAGGCGAGGTTGCCATCTGTGTGGAGAAAGATCAACATTAGTGTTAGTTTTTCAGAATGTTACCTCACAGACTCCAGGGCCCCAATCGTTACCTTGGGTTCACCCTCCTTCTCCACCCTGCCACTAGCCCTTTGGCTATTAAGCTGACTAATTTACCCCATCACTGTCTGGATTCTACTCCCTTGGTGGCTGGCTCCGGCCTTGATGTTGCCTTGGTGGTAGCCAAACCAGAGGGGCCGGCTGTGGCTGCAGGTTTACCTTCACCCAAATGATGCAGCACTGGTTGGACCTCAAACAGCAAAAGTGGCCCTGGGTGCGGAGGTCCTACAGCCTGAACCTCTCAGGTAAGTGGATGTACAACAGAAAAGGTGAGCTATCAGGGTAATGAGTAACATGTTTTATAAAATTATATTTTCTTTTGTAGCTGGGGAGTTCTGGCTGCGGATCAAGTCCACCCAGAGGCGGAGGGTCCAACCAGTGGGGCCAAAAAGAAGGGGTGTGGGTGTAAGGCGGCACCCCTGAACCCTGCCGATATTCTCCTCTCTGAAGCAGCACCTCCACCAGCCATGGAGCCCACGGAAGAGGAGGGTGTGTTGGGCTTGGAGACGCCCACAGCTCCTGCACAATCCAGTAGGCCAATACCCCCAAAAAACACAGGTTGTGCTGCATGTAAAGTCAAATAACATGTTTGCTATGTGCTGGTGTGTTGTGCTTCTCTGTCCCTACAGATGCATCTGAGGGTGAGTATATGGCGATGGGGCTACCCTTGACAGAAGCAGAGCAAGACTCTGGTTCTTTCCCTCGACAGACCCTGAAGAAGGGATGGCGCTGCGGAGGAGGTTGGCCCCCTCCTAAAAATATGCGCCAAACAGTTTGGGTAATTATGTAAAAATGTGCGTAAATGTGCAGGCACATGTGTGGACAAACAAATGGTAATGTATATTTTTTTCTCTTTGCAGGTGCCATGTTGGTGTCCAAACATGGGAAGCTCCCCCATTTACCCATTATCTTTACCTGTTCGACAAGCCCACAGTGCATGCATTGCCAGCCGTAGCATCGCTGGCATTCTTCCACGCACAGCGCAACTGAATGGCTGACGTGGCCACGCACAGCCGAAGGATGTAAGTGATGCAGCGTGTTGCTGGTGATCCTTAGGGGGCATCCAGATTTGGGACATCCCTCTTCACCACAAAGGGGCCCACTGAGACCATGCCGCCCAAGGGCCCACATAAACCTGGAGCTGGCCCTGCCAATTGCAGTCAAAAGCGAAGTACTACTAACACATGTTTTTCAAACATCACATTAGCTAATATTCTGTTGTGTCTCCTTTTGATGGATAACAGCCTGCAGTCATCTGCTGTAGTTTTTAATAACTGACACATCTTCGGAGGAACTTCAGCTCATTTTATTTCGGCAAATATCTCAACCTGGCGATTAGCTGTTAAGCGACAATATGCTGCCCAATGCATACATACACTGGGGTACTCAGGAGCTGCCCCCTGAAAGCAGATAACGCAATACACTTTAGTGGATTAGCAAGTCAAACTTTAAAATCAATTGACAGGCAGCTTACCTAATGCAGTGTCAGTTCTATGTTGCAGCTGAGGCCTTCCAAAAGGAAGAGGAATTTCTTTATCCACTTTGCTGCCTCCAGAACCTCCCTCCTGAGCCTGACCACAAATCAAAGCCTGAGGCAGTCGGGTGGACCCCCCTTTCTTAGTCATAGGCTAGAATAGAGCCCTCCACACTGTCACTCAAGCCCAGTTCACTCCAATGCAATGCACACAGTGTGCTTGCATCGCTCAGCCCTGCCACACCCATCATAGAGGACGTAATGAATATGAGGTGAAAAAGTATTTTATAATTACGCTGGTAATATAGCTTATATGGGGGCGAGTTGCGGGTGGCGCTGTGGGCAAAACATTTACAAACCATTCATTTTATTTTATACTCCAACGCAACGCAAACGACCTGGTGTGAAAAGGGCCTCAGGATGTTGGGCTCTTTCAAACTTAAACTTGCAGGTCAATTGTTAGGGCGAGCGCTGCATGCCCATCTAGCAGCACTTCACTTACCTCCATGGCTGCATCCAGCCGTCATCCATTTTGCAGCACTTCCCTCATGGTTGTTCCCAGCTGTCTCCCTTCCCCCCATGCTTCCTTCTCGCATGCTCAGGTGCGCGCACGTCTCCGTCCACTAGAGGGCGAGCGCACTGGATTCCTGAGATTTAAAGGGCCTGTACAGCACTGATTGGTGCTTGGTCATCCAAGCCTGCATCCACTTCTCCTATTGAAAGAGGCACTTCCTTCCTTCAGTGCCGGATCTTGGTCTCTCCATGCTTGTTGAAAGTCAGACATTCTTGGATTGCTCACCCGTGTACCGACCTCTGCCTGTCCCCGACTCTGAACATTTGCTGCCTGCCCCGACCTCGGCTACTCACCTTTACCGCGAACCTGTGCTGCCAGCCCCGATCTCTGCCTGTACTTACTACGCCTTTTGCCTGCCACTCGTGTACCTCGCTGAACCTCGGCTGACTGTGGGACTGGGCCGCTGTTGGGGGGTAGCGACCTGGGGGTCACTCGCCGCACAAGACCAACCTGCCTTGCGGTGGGCTCTGATGAATACCGATGGCCCCTTAGACTCCGCTCCCCTGACACGGTACCCGCCATCAGTCCCACAGTTAAAGCGGATCCACACCCGAGTCCGCTCCACCCGGTCCGTGACATGAATTCATCAGCAGGTGCAGAGAGCACACTTTGGCGCTATATTGGAGAAGGAGAATAATAAAATAGAAGTGCACTTTTTATACCTGTTGCTGAATCAACCACTTAGTACAATTGAATCTCTTTGTAAATATCTGCTGACTCTTTAGATCTTTATGTAAAGTAATTGCAGTTTAAATATGGTGTTTAATTAGCCCCTAAAGGAAAGACTGTCACTTGTATATTTGGAGCAGGCCCGGGGTGGCGAGTCAGCTGATTTTTCACATATTTTGTTTATAGCTAGGTCAGGATTTTACAGAAAATTGTTTACTTTACTTATGAAATTTTTTTTCCATTTATATATTGATATATAAATTGGTATATTGAGGCTATAAAGTTTGACCAGCTTTTAATGATAATTTCCAATAAGATGATTAATGAATTCACCTCTCATATTAATAAATGAATACATTTATGTGCTCGATGGTACATCCTTCTATGCAACCCAGAGAACCCAGGGAACCAATGTGGAGGCTGATTCATTGCTAACGCAGGAGCATCTGTATAACGGCGCTTAGAGCGACCGCTAATAGCCGCTGTAAGCGGGTATCGGGCACTGTAACAGAGTGCCTCATTTGCTGTAGTAACCTTGCCCGCATTGATGAATGTGATGTATGTTGGGCGCTCTAACACCAGTACAACGTTGCAGCCAGCGAAAGGTAGCGTCAGCTTAGTGCAACCGACTCTCGCTGCTCCACACCATACTTATCAAAAAAGGACACACACAGCATCGGCGCTGTAAATCTGGTTGCTATAGCATAGAGCGCCAGACACTTTGTGATTACAGTCTGTTATAGAACACATATCCACCAGTAACAAAGCGAAAACACATGGAATGACATTGTTTAAACATTGTGACATTAACACTTTAGTGTCAGACCTGTAATTTCAATTCTGCATAAAAATATAAAAAATAAAAAAAGTTTCTAAAAATGTTTGTTTGCAGCCAGGAGAGGTCACGCAATGATTTGAGCAAAAAAAAATGTCAAACACGCTGTTTAAACACAAGGAAATGAACGGCCATTGAAATGTATGGGAGAGCGACACTGAGCGAAAGATAATACCTGGCGCTCTGGAGGCTAGAGCACCGGCGCTATATGCGGAGCCACCTGTAATAATACATTGGACGCTACATGGCGCCCGGCATTCACCAGACGCTGCCTGCCACTACGAGGTACTACCTGCTGCTATCCCTTCTTGAATAACCCCCATAGTTAGTGCACATTCTAATGTGGTACAATTAAAAAGCTCACTGAGATGCAGGTTGCAATTCACACCGCAAGGCCTCAAAAATAATTAGCATGACCCCATAGTGACCAACTCAAAAAATCAATGTTCCTCCACCACTGACACCTCTCTGGTGCCCTGTAGCTTTTCTGATGAAGAACTTCCTGTTTAGTCACAGCGCACAGTACCTTGGAAGTCAAAATGATATGATAGCTTCATTGACAACATAAAGGACGCTGGACTAAATAACGTTTTCTAAAACTAAAACAAAACATTTAAATGTTTTCAGGAAGTAATGAGGTACCAGATAATGTACAGAAACAATTCATATGCCAGGCTAAAGAATTTTTTTCCAAGATGAGTTATAGTTTTTATCAAAGCCAAAAGTTGAGATAGGAGGCTAAAAGGTCAAAGTTTGAGAAGCAAATATTTGCATTAAAAAAGATAAAAAAAATAGCCCCACAATAGCTCCTGTATAAATAAAGTGTCAATAGTAAAGAAAAAAATGTATGCCTTACTTTTACATTTTAGAATGAAAATGGCTCAGTCAATTTGTTGGGCTTTTATTCAGGCAATAGCACACATCCGCAGCATTTAGCCAACTGGTCTCCTAGCCACAGCTGCAGTGAAATGGCTCCAGCATTTTTCACAGGCAGTAACAGCTCTGTGTGTGAGGTGCTGCTTCTGCAATAAGACCATCAGGTGACTCATTAAATATAAAATCTCTGAAAAATAAATTAACTGAAAATAAATTGCGCCGTTGTACCGGGAATGAAGGTGAGTTTTCGGGTGACCTGTGGGGTTTCACACAGCAGAGTACGCCCGATTGGGGTGCCCCGGGGGAGCGAGTATGTCTGTCCTGGAGTCTCATAGACTCCAGAGTGAGTTTTGGTCCTCTTTAAAGATTCCAGTGCCAGCCACTGGCCTTCTCCTGGAGTATTCCAAACCAGGATGGCTCACCGTGTAAAACGCCACATGGGTTGCCACAAAACCTACCTTTTTCCTGGCTCACATGGCTGCATCCTCAATATCTCTGGGCTGAGGTGCGCTCCCACGGATAGCTATTCAGATTGGCTTGGCGCCCAGGGATGCAGCCACCCTGGCTCCCCATAGTCCAGCTCTGCGCACAAACAGAGCCATTTGCCAGGCAAACAGTGCTGATTGGATGAGAGCCATGCATGTGCCATGGGATGGGAAAGGCACGTTTCATACGGCGGGGCATCCCAAGTCAGGATGCCCCCGGGGAAAGAAACAATACTCAGGTGCAAAATCCTGGGTTTTGTTCTACTTAAAACACACAAAACTGAAAAGAAGAGTGCATGGGAAACAGGAAAATAGAGTTGTAAGAATAAGAAAGAGAAAGATACTGCACACAGCAGCAGAGGCAACATGAAAGAAAAACTGTAAAAATAAGACATCTGGAGAGCAACAAAAAGAGGATGAAAACAATGGATGAAAAAAAAAAATGTCAAAAAAATGTAAATATCCATAACTGACTCAAGCAGGGATTAGCACCCTAGACTCTCTGATTCCAAGTTCATCTCTTTACCAACTGAGCTATCTAGCTTGCATAAGCCAATTCAAACTGTTAATACAATAACTGGGAACCATGCATTCTCTCTCTTACCATGGCACCGAATAAACCACCCACAGACCCTTTCTAACGCTTCCCACCTCCTCATTCCCACTTCCCTTTAGCTGTTATGCTGCAGAGCTCAACTCACAAAGTAGAAGGGGGGGTTCCCCACAGATGAAATGGTTTCTTCCTGGGTGATGGGAGCCATCACCTAGGTGGCTCTTTAAACAACTACCACTCTGCAATGGCAACATGTAAGATTTTTGTTTTCACACACATTTGATTAGCTTTCCAAATACCAGACAAGCAGGATTTTAATCTGTGTTCTGCTCAGAAATTTGCGACAGTTCTCCTAAAATTACTAGAGTAGACTTGTATTTCGAAAAATGTGGAACGGCTTTAAAAGAAAAGACCCCTCATGTCACCCCACCATGACCCAGTAGTTAGTTGTACTTGCCTGGGCCAGGTCCAAAGATCTGTCAGATATTCTCGTTCAGTAGGTATGGCTAGGAGACGGACTGCTTAATCAGCCAATCATTAAATAGCAGCCATGCTACTGAGTGGCTGACTAAGCAGTCACTCATGCTTAGAGCAGCAGAGTACTACACAAAAACACTACTCCAGCAGGAAATGGCTGTCTGGCCAATCAGGTGAATTCAGTTTTTATTTTTATCTTCCAAATTGTGCTGAGCACCAGGAGGGAGGCTTTGGAAAACCAGTGTCTGGGGGTCCTGACTTACTCCTTAAGTGCCCCCAGAGTATTTGGAGGATGGCTGGTCAATTTAATGCACAGCAAAGTTTTGCTAGAGAGGTCTCAAAGAAGGCCGAAAATGAAAAAACAGTACAACCAATAGTACAATGATATCTAAAAGTAGGAGAAAGCAGGAAAATTTTAAAAATGAAACTAAGGGGGTTATTTAAGAAAGGTAGCGGCTGGAGAACGCCGGGCGCTGTACGCAAATATACAGACTCTCAACTGCCGATACCTGGCGTTAGTAGTGAATCAGCCTCCAAGTAAATTGTTGGATTTTTTTAGACAGGGTTTATTTTTAAAATTTGCTCCAGGGCTGCCTAAACTCTGGCAAGTGGGGTGCCAATTCTAAACATGATAGACAGGAGCTCAACACTTATCCATCTTTGTTTCTGGGTTTGGTTATTTAATTTAGGAACTGTGCGACCCTTTCTTTTTGCTGTTGATCATCTTGTTTTATTTTTCAGACACATACATAAGCGATTCCAAGTCGTGCTGTGATTGATTTTCTATTGAAAAGAAACAGAAAGTCATGTAATAATTCATTATATGTCGTATAGCGGAGGGCTTCGGAATAAAAGCAGTGTTTGCTGTTCGTGACAGTCTCTCTAACAGCTTGATCAAGTTTTGGTGTCACATCGCTCACCTAATAACGTCCTATAGAGCCATGTTTTCATGAACAGTTTGTAAGTATAATCTTTCTCTACATGAGACCTGAACAGAAAATTGGCAGTAATTAATGAGAAACGAGAAAAAACAAAAATGGTCCTGAATAAGCATGCAAATTGCTGCATGCTTATTAATGACCTACTCACCTTTTCAGGCTGTGGCTCCCGATTACCTCGCTCCCATGCCATCATCTTGCTACACCCGGGAGTATGTATCCCACAATGCTTACCCTTTGAGCCTTTGACCTTGAGCCGGCTCCTCACAGAGAGCGGCCGGCTTTTATTCTATTATGCATCGAGTAGCAGCGGAAGGAGCGGTGAGGTGAGGTGAACGACAGCTTTGGCAGTGCGGGACCAGGGAAAGCTGCGGATTGCTGCTCTGGATCCACATCTTCATACAGGTTCATGTAGCGCTGTTTACCGCATTACATTAACCCAGAAGTGTCATAGCAAAAGCAGCAGCACAGCTGACAGCTGCGTGAGTATATAGACCTGTGCTCGGAAGGTAAGTCCTCTCGGATCTTTTTTTGGGACTTTTCGCCCACTTTAAAAACAAAAAAGTTTGCTTACCTGCCTTGCAGAAGATTCATCCCAGTGTGCTGGTAAATAAAGTTGTTGTTGTTTAGATATAGTCCCTTTAGCCCAGAACCTGGATTTTATATATTCACGACCACCTACTTTTAACATTTAGAGGTGGACCACTCCTTGTACATCACACCTTGTGGAATGCTTTTGTGTGCAGGACTCCAATCGCTCTAACAATAGGAGGGGTCAGAAACTGAATAAGGTGAGCTTAAGAATGGGGACAGAGGGACTCTGATCTGACCATCAAGAGTGACACACGCTCCCTTTTAACATCTTAACAATTAACAAGGAGAAGACCAGGAGTTTGTGAGGACTGACACGAACAGCAGCCCAGACAGACTTTCACCTTTTCACCTTTTTTATTTGTAATTGCTTTCTAAATAATTTGTCTGGTGTTTTATAGTTAATCCTGTTTTATCACCTTGCACCGTTTTTCTTGTTGTTTTTCTGTTTGTTTAAATAAATTCTAAAAATACAGCAGAGAGTCACTGATGCTCTGAATTAAGGATCTAGAAAGCTCACTCTATTTCTGAAGAGCCTGGCTACCTTACTTGCCTAGGACGCCCCCTGCCTGGAAGTGGTTGTGGGTCGATCGATCTGTTCGATGATGATGATGTGTTGTGTGTGGCTTATATAGAGGTGAACACGGTTTGTGTTCTGGTGGCAGCAGTTTATAGCCATGCACGTTGCTAATTGAACAGATGCGGTGGCACACGTGGGGTACAATTGGTTTGATCAGAAGAACGATCAATAGGTCTGATCAACCCGTCACACTTGTAAGTGGACATGCTTACCAAATATTTACCCTAGCAGGGCCCTCTCTCACCCCCTGGCCCTATAGCAGCTGCAGGAGCTATAGTTAATTCTATGATTCCATAGATGTGCATGCGTCATCATCGACTTGTATGCTTCCCGTAGACACTGACATTTACATCCTGGAGGCAGCAGCCTCGGCTTGTTGCAAGGTAGAAAAATTTAAAAAGAAAAACGGGATTTCTGAAAACTACAACCACCTCTGCAAAGCTGGCTTTATTATTGTGCGCTCTCTATAAAATCATATTTAATTGCCGCAGTGCCAATTACAGCATGGAATCTGCTGGGAGAACACGAGAGAAGAAAGCGCCGCGTATTAGCTGCTCCAAAGAAACAAAATGCCACCTGGGGTGATTATTTTTCTAATATGTGCCAATCAGCCGTCAGCCGAGTTCCTATCTGCCACGCGCAGCTGCTGCTTATTTTCTGAATACTTACACCTACCCAAAGAAAAACCAGCGACCTGGCGGCACATGCTTATCATCCTAAACATTCCAGAAAAGAATCAGAGGTCATTACAGTTTGGAGAGGTTCCCCCTATTTTCAAAAACCTCTCCATTAAATATAGCTGTGCAAAAAATTATTTTTAACCCCTTTTATTGGGTATGCACATCGCACTCGCAACACGGTATAAAGGTAGAGGAGAGGCAGTGTTCCTGCCACTGCTCTGCAATTAGCTAGATGAGCTGTCAACAAAGGGGGTTATTCATGAAGGGATAGTTCCAGGTAGCGCCTCGTAGCGGCAGGCAGCGTCTGGTGAACGCTGGGCACTGTAGGCAAAACCACATTTATGAAAGCAAATCTGGTGAGTGCCTCTAACAGCGCCATGTAGCGTCACATGTATTATTACGGGCGGCTCAGCGTATAGCGCCAGAGCGCCAGGTATTACCTTTCGCTCACTGTCACTCTCCCATACATTTCAATAGCTGTTCAATAGCTGTATGAGGCCAGACCAAGGCCGCCACATTTTTCTCCTTTACAGGCACCTCAGCTATGCTTCGTACACATCCATATACCTCCAGCAAGGCGCTACACTCAGCTTCCGCTACTGGGGCTGTGGAAGGATGATCAACAACTTGGAACCAGGTGAGGGTGAACAAGAGAGCCTCATGCCTTCTATGACACACCTGATCTGAGGTCTGCACAGAAAGTCCACATCTTTTATGACTACTGTAAGTAAGCACATATTTCTTGCAAGATTCCAAGAAAATTTTATAGCAAGCTACTTAGGTCATCTATCCAAGTTTCTAGCATTACCGACTCAACCTGGTGGTTATATCTGTCTTGTCTATGTCAGCAAATACTTACCAGGACTGTAAACAACTAATGTCCAGGTCCAGGCAGAGGTCGTCAACTAGGGGTCAAGGTTCAAGAATCTATCACACGGAGCAAAGAGGCATGGTCAGCTAGATCCAAAAGGATCTTCAGGCACCATATTGACACCAGGAAGCTTGCTCAGTTTTGTGGGGCAATTAGCACAAGTGAAGCCTAATTCACTCTGGCTGAAGGAAATATCCAAGCCAGCCATTCACAAATGTCTGGTATAGTGGGGATGCAGCTGCAGTCTGTGCATGTGCAGCGGTATTGCTGGCTATGTGAGTAGAAATCCCCCCAAATCATGATGTCCCAGGCGTAGGGAATCAGCCAGCTCTGTATTTTTCTAGACCACAGGGACAGCCTTAATGGCCATTGTTCCTCTTTAACTATAAGTCAATAGCATTAAGTTGGACCTACACCCGTTTCCCTGGTAACAGTGTTGGTTTGGGTCCAGATGCAATCAGACAGACTCGGGGGGCATCTAGAATGCCGGAGCCCCCCGTGCAATTTTTACTATATCCTCAATCCTCGGCTGGGAATGCAGCCATGCGACTGGTCGCTTGGGTTGGGGGTCATGTCCTTGGTTCCGGCTACCAAAAGGCCCTGCGCACATGACAGCCAGTGACCATCTGGGGGAACATTCTGGGGGGCGATGCGCAGGAGGGGCTCCAGCATTCTGGACGCCCCCCCCCCCCCCTAGCCTGTCTGAATGCAGCTGCACCTGGACTAATAACCATTAGTGGAGAAATGGCTTTGGTCCATGTTGAACCTACATTTGGGCCTGAAAATACCTCAGTGAAAATGAGGGTGCAGGTCCACTTTAAGAAACTAAAGAAGTAGATTAAATCTTACTATAATGACTCAGCTTGTTATATTCCAATATTTTATGATTTCATGTATGGCTTTTAATTGTGTTACTGGATCAGGATGAATTCTTTAGATAAAAATGCCTCTCAGGGAAATTTTTCCCAAGCAGCCGTTGATTGCATAGCGTCAGCCAATCAATCTAAGTTTTTTGTATCACCTCGGAATCGAGAACACAGAAGTAGGAGAAAGACTCCAGTACACGCATTTAAGCTTATCTTTTAATAAAGAGCCGCAGAAGCAGTTTAATCTGGCAATTATTTTAAAAGGTCAAAAGCAATAAATTTGATTGTCCAGCAGGACAGAAATTAAACATCAACCAAAGCATTTATCAGGAGCAGTGTGGAAAACACCCAGAGTTATACACACTGACACACAGCGGGTTGTCAAAAAGTTGGGTCCAAGTTTAAATAGAGATTACTAATATAAAAGGACCCACGGGTCTGTTCTGTCCCTTAGCTCCGAGGTGTCCCAACTACGATTCACTGACTATCTGCTGGAAACAGTATTCTTCTGCATTCCTGCATCTGCCGTACCAAGTGCCCTGCGGCCAGTAGGCTGTGCTGGGTATGGTGCCACCTGTTGCCTGCCCACAGTCCTGTGAGAAACTTGAGGTGGTATGGTGCTGAAGCATTGAGGGGTTGAGGAGTAATGTACAGCTTTGGGCAATTTCAGAGGTCATTCTGTGGATTGGCATTCAAAATCAGAATGTTGGAAGAAGCAGTGTAAAAGGGACACCCAGATGGGTTTGAGCATGCTTTTAGGGGAGATTGGGAGAGTCACACAGGCAGGGCCATGTTTGGAAAGAGGGTCTTCCTAGGCTTAAGGAAGGGTAGGTGAGGTACTCACACTAAATGTTCCCCCAAAACTAAATAACAACTCTAACATAACCCTGCTATGGCAGAAGCCTATATGACCACTGCTGGTTAATGTGACTGGTGTTTCTTTCTGGTTGAGTGACAAAGCAAATATGGCTCTCTGAAAGGTCTGGTTGAGAAGGGCAAAAAGGCCTTATACTGTTAGCTGGAGCATTGCAGCCTAAAAGGGCTATTCATTTAAGTGAAACTCATGCCACAAAGGTCTAAAGGCCCACTTTGACCCCCGACCCTAGGCATTTCGGTTTGAGAAACCAGGCAAAATATGTACACATCCCCCCTATAAGCATTACCAACCTGGCCACCCAAGCATAGGGACTTGCAATTTCAGGGATCAAGGGCCATCCAGCCGTCCTGGACCGGTTCCCCTCCTATCATCCCAAGGCTCTATGGAATCTCCCCCACGTCACTTATGACAAGATATGAGGGGACTAGAGGGGGTTGCACAGGGAAATCCCATCAAGGCTCCACCCCTTCAGTGACATCATCAATGGCGTAGGGGAGATTCCATAAAGGCTATGCCTCCAAGTATAAAAGATGGCTCCCCCAGCCCACGCTTCAGTCCCTCGACCTATGTTCCCCCTCCATCCAGATGGTGGCGCAGCTGTTAGCTTCTGATAAACAGCCCCGCCAACAGAGGACACCAAAGGGTGCCCTAAAGAGCTTCAGAGACAGGAGGACACAAGAAGACCCGCCGGACCCGAGGAAGATGGCGCCCGGTGGGGGGATGATGACTGGAAGATGGAGATGGATGAGAGGGGAAATTAAAAAACATAAAGTGTTTGTGTGGTCTCTTTTTTATCTACACTTGGGGTGAATCGGTAAGAGGTCCAGGGGACCCTTATACCAGCCCACCAGGGTCAGGAGCTGGCAAGGCACCTGCAGGAATCGGCAGGTTACATGCTGATAAAATGACATATTTCCCACATTTGGGGCATTGAGGTGCGAAAAAGCCCTGTGCCCATACCAAAGGGCATAAGGGCTTGTAACTTTTGGGGCCAGGGGCCCTACACAGTGCGAACTTTGAGCCTGGATTACAAGCCCTTACGCTTGGTGCCTGGGCTGGTTGGCTTTGGGGGTGACCCCATGTTTTTGTTTTTTTAAATAAAAGTGAAAATAAATAAAAATAAAAAAAGTCCGCTTTTGCCGGTTACGCGTTCATTTAAACAAAATTACCAAAAACTAAAATTAAAAATATGGCCAAACATTTTTTCGTTAGATAAAAATTGGATCCAATGAAAAATGCCAACAAAAATGTAGCATTCAATAAAACAATGAAAACGAAAAAATACAAAAAAAAAAAATTCAGGCTATTTTTCATTAGATAAAAATTGTATCTTATGAAAAATACCCCAAAAATGACCCGCAGCAGGAACAAATTAACATTGGGAAAAATTCTCCTTAAGATGCACTTTCGCAGGCCTAAAACAGAAAAGTTCGTCTTCAATGAAAACTTACTCCAAACACTTTCACTTCCATTTGCATGAGCAAACTAATCTCGGAGACATTTCTCTCACACAAGCAATCGAAAACATTCCCGCCTGCGAGTTTTCTTTGGCTAGAAAATGAGCCTTTACACTGATGCACTGAATCAACCCTATTGTTGGTGGCAGGGCCGGCTCCAGGTTTGTCCCCCACAAAAAAAAACGGCTCCAGGTTTGTCCCCCACAAAAAGGGGCAAGAGAGTCTTAGTGGCCCTCAAAGTAGTGAGTCACATGATGTCACCTTTTAGCTCACTGCTACAAATGGGTCATCTCCTGCTGCTGATCGCCCTCTAGTCCTTATTGCCTTCCCTATAGCCACCAATCACCCTCCAGTCCTTATTGCCTTCCCTATAGCCACCAATCACCCTTCAGTCCTTATTGCCTTCCCTATAGCCACCAATCACCCCCTCCATCCTTATTGCCTTCCCTATAGCCACCAATCATCCTCCAGTCCTTATTGCCTTCCCTATAGCCACCAATCACCCTCCATCCATATTGCCTTCCCTATAGCCACCAATCACCCTCCAGTCCTTATTACCTTCCCTATAGCCACCAATCACCCTCCAGTCCTTATTGCCTTTCCTATAGCCACCAATCACCCTCCATTCATATTGCCTTCCCTATAGCCACCAATCACCCTCCAGTCCTTATTACCTTCCCTATAGCCACCAATCACCCTCCAGTCCTTATTGCCTTCCCTATAGCCACCAATCACCCTCCATCCTTATTGCCTTCCCTATAGCCACCAATCACCCTCCAGTCCTTATTACCTTCCCTATAGCCACCAATCACCCTCCAGTCCTTATTGCCTTCCCTATAGCCACCAATCACCCTCCAGTCCTTATTGCCTTCCCTAAAGTCACCAATCACCCTCCAGTCCTTATTGCCTTCCCTATAGCCACCAATCATCCTCTAGTCCTTATTGCCTTCCCTATAGCCACCAATCATCCTCTAGTCCTTATTGCCTTCCCTATAGCCACCAATCACCCTCCCGTCCTTATTGCCTTCCCTATAGCCACCAATCACCCTCTAGTCCTTATTGCCTTCCCTATAGCCACCAATCACCCTCTAGTCCTTATTGCCTTCCCTATAGCCACCAATCATCCTCTAGTCCTTATTGCCTTCCCTATAGCCACCAATCACCCTCCCGTCCTTATTGCCTTCCCTATAGCCACCAATCACCCTCTAGTCCTTATTGCCTTCCCTATAGCCACCAATCACCCTCTAGTCCTTATTGCCTTCCCTATAGCCACCAATCGCCCTCCCGTCCTTATTGCCTTCCCTATAGCCACCAATCGCCCTCCCATCCTTATTGCCTTCCCTATAGTCACCAACCGCCCTCCAGTCCTTATTGCCTTCCCTATAGCCACCAATCACCCTCTAGTCCTTATTGCCTTCCCTATAGACACCAATCGCCCTTCCATCCTTATTGCCTTCCCGATAGCCACTAATTGTCCTCTTCTCCTTGTTCCCCTCTCTACTGTCACCAAGAATCCTTCAGCCCTTACTGCTTGCTCAGCCCTTACTGCTACCACTAAAGACTCCATCATTGCTGTCAGTTGGCAGCTGGTTCTCAACACCCCTATTTCATGCTACCTCCTCTATTGTTGCTGATCATCCCCTGTTGCTGAGGCCCGCAATGAGCAGGTCTGCACACAACACCTGGCATTCGGTGGTTTGGGTCCACAGTAAAATAATACCATGGCCATGTGTGAGGCTGAGTGGGCCCCTGAAGATGCCAGGGACCCCGGCAATTGCCCAGGTTTGCCCTGTGCTGGCGCTGGCCCTGGTTGGTGGCTGCCACCAGCGGACCTGCAAATTCGTAGCCAGTAAGCAATAGGGTTCACCAGGCTGGAAAGTATGCGACTTGCATGCCTGCCAACTGAACATACAAAAATGCGCAAAACAAAGTTCATTTATTTTAAAAATTAAATGCGGTTTTAATGATTTCCTTATTGCTTTAAATAAAATGTCAAACAAGGAGTACTGCACAACTATTGAGTACTGCACAACGTAACAGCTATTACCACTATAGCACCTGCAACGTCTGCATGTCCCTTTTTAATTTGAGCCATCTCTGAAGAATCCTTTGCAGATCCCTGGTTGGAAGTACTGTGATTATCTAAAAACCATAAATTACCCATCCATCACATTACTGTGTGACTATACATGTTTCCTCCCCCTGCAATGTTTAATTTTCAAATTAGGGAATGTAAAAATGAAAAGAACCAGATGAAACAGAATATGATCCTGTGATCTTGAAGGACAAGAAACATAAAATGATATATATCATCTAAGAGTCTTTGAACATTGCACAAATTATTGTGGAGAAACTAATTATCTGAGACAATCAGGAGGTTCGATGTGTCCTCCTCACTGCTAGCAAAGGTCTGCCATGCCAAAGCAGCTAAAACTTGACAAAAAGTCTAAGTAGATTTTTGGTCCACTTAGTATCTTTTTTAGGGTGCATCTCACTTAGTGTACTGTTCAAGGAACCCCCTTCCTCAATCTGTTTGCTTTACTCCGGGATCCTGCTCTTTAGGCCTCTTTCTTACTCCCTCTACCCCTCATCTATGTGCTACATATGCAGAGCTCTGCTTGTTGGGGCATGCGGTGCATGGGATCCCGGAACTGTTGAGTATAGTGATGGGGAATTACTTAGAAGAATACATTGCATGCCTTCCAATTTGGGATGTCTCCTGTGAAAGATTCTGTCCAGGCCAAAAGCCTATTTTGACTAAGATTTAACATTAGTACAGGCAGGCTCGGCCTGGTCCCCTTGTCTTGGACACTCTGGTTCACACAATCCTGAAAAACCTGAGTGCTCTATCTGTTGCCAGCTGCCTCTCCATTTTGGCTCTGAGTGCACATAGCCAGCCGCAGTCTCTCTCTTGTCTGGTCCATTCAACACCTATAACTGGTAAGATGCTGGCTGGATAGGTGGGGAAGGGGCGGGGGTATTTATTTAATGCTGGGTAGGGAGCAGGACTTACATTGGAAGGAGCCATTTGAACATTGCAGGATGGCAACCCTAAGGACAAAACAGAATATGTACCATCTCATGAACTCCATTTAACCCCCAAATAAGCCTGAGCTAAGCAGGTGGCACTCTCTTCTCCCCACCAAGTTCAAGACTAGAGAAAAAGAGAATCCCTACCTGGGGTATAGTAGACCCTCTCCCCAGTTAGGTAAGTATATGGACAGGGCTCATAGAATAATGACCGCGCCTCAATTATACATGGTGAACTATTCTAGTATAGTAAGAAAACACTTTATTATTGTTAAAACAGTTACAATGAATTGAAAACTCTATGCGTTTAACCAGTCTGTGCTCCGGCCGAAGCACAGACCGAATGACAATTTTTAAAAGACCATTGCTTATATGTTACAACATTTAGCAAAGTTTGATATTAATAGCAATTAACGGCAAAAATAAACTTAGCCTTGCAGAACAGACTAGTTTCGCTGTTTATTAGCTTTCTCAGTGTCTGCTAAGCCTTTGTATATTTCAGTTTATCCGCAATAGTCTAATACACAAAAAGGTAATAATTAGTACTCTTTGTCCATTCCATAACATTATCACCACAACGAAACTAACAGGAAAACATTATATATACCATAGATATAGAGTAATTACCTAGAGGTGCGGGGCAGCTGTTCCAGAGCATTAAATGATTACAGGCAAATCAGAGTTGCGAGACTAATAGCACGTGTTTGGAAGTAGTTCCCATTGGTAAAGCATATAGTTATATTCTGTAGAGAAAATATATATACACTATGTATTATAAGCCTCAATCTCCCAAAAGGAGAACTATAGCCTTCACCATAATCACCCATGACCACATTGGTGACAGACAGTTGCCTCAGAGGTTGGATGTGATAAATAGCCAAACTGATCCATGCAAGATTTTTATTGCTCCTTTATAAAAATGAGATAGCTGAGTGAGGTATACATACTTAGTATTGCAGCTGTTAGCTATTTGAAATATGAGGAGAAAAAGGATGTACTTGCTACAAATAGTATATAATCAGGATACCTGGAATAATATGATCTTGTAGTTAGCTTCGTCTCCACATCCCCGGGTGCCGACAGATGCGCAGGACAAGCCCTCATCCGTCGCCCTCGATGTCAATAGCCGGGCAGTGACATGCGTGCCCCGCCGGCGGGAGAGTGGTTAGTTCCTGCCTCCTCACAAACGCGCTCCCTCCTCGCCTCCGATCACTGTGCTGCGACTCGGAGGACTGAGGGGAAATAGGAGCGCGACTTTGACGTAACCTCCGGTATCCGGAGCGCACAATGCGGCCAGTAAGACTACCGGAACGCATGTGCGCTCCAAGAGGCCGGAAGTGACGGCGGCACCCGGCCACCTTCACTCTGCGCAGTAGCGCTCACTCATTATTGATTGGTACGAACAATGCAAGTTATGGGGAAAGGGTACCAAGTAGGTCACACCCTTCACCTACAATTATTTAGATAATTGTTTATTCTGTCCATAAGAGTATATAAATCCTGCAACTGCGCAAAACGAACAAGGGTGGCATTCACCTCAGGAAATGGAAACTGTGTGATCATCGGGTTGTAAATGGGTGAAGGAAACCAATTGTATGGGCTATGTGATAAAAAGGGGTTTCAATACCATAGGCTATGTTTTGGGAACTGTTTCCCTACATATAAAGTAGCTTCACCTCTAGTGAGAGGTCAAAATAAAGTTCAATTAAATTGGTTCCGTGCTCTGAGCCAAATGCCCCACACCTTTACAGCCAGATAAAAACAGGGAACACAGGAGCCTAATGGATCTAGATTCACACCCTATTAAAGACCCATTATGGATGTTTGTGATTCAAATAGGGTGTTTCTAAATGTCAACAGTTACAAGAAAAAACAATTAAACCAGAGAACATATACCTTTTGTTTCACACTACTATTCTAGAGGAAGGGCATGAAACTGATGGACTCGTTAAGGCCTGGGGGATGATGGGCCTTAAAGTAATATATCCACTTGGTTTCCCTTTGTAGAGTAATTTTTTCTATGTCCCCTCCTCGGATATTTACATGGATACGATATAATCCCACTATTTTCGTACCCCCCGGGTTTTTATTGTGATGAGTGGCATAGTGTCTACCTATAGGTGTTTTCAGGTTGCCTGTGCGTATGTCGTATGTGCGTTCGTATATGCGTCTCCTTAGTTGACGGTTTGTTTTTCCAATGTAAAATTGTTTGCATGGACAGATCAGGACATATATGACATGACATGACTTGCAATTGATGAAATGTTTTAACGTAAGGGGAGCTCTATTGCCTAGACTCAGAATTTTGGCACTGATATGTGCCAATAGTGGTACAGCATAATTTTTTAGATGCCTCATCATAATGACTATGAACTAAATGATCCTTCAGGTTTCTTGCTCACCTGAAGGTAAATTTAGGATATTTGGGAATTAATGGGGCAAGGTTCTCATCATTGGTAAGGATATGCCAATGACGAGTAAAAATAGATCTGATCTCCGCGTGGTGCTCTGTATAGGTGCATATCATAGATATGGTAGGGATTCTCTTTTTCTCCAACCAAAGAGGGCCATTTAGAATTAACATTAGACCAGTCACTGTTTTTGTTCATTTCCCACAAAGATCTGCAGTTTGTCCATTTCATTTTGGTTAAGGTGGCGGGTCAAGCAAACTTGGGTCAAACCCCAACCATATGGATGGACCCAAATATCTCAGTTAAGTTCAAGACTACCCAATTCCTTCGGTGGACCGTTGTGGCTGCATGGCAGCACCAGCAGCATGAAATCAAATCCAAGGACAGAGTATCTTCTTGAAGTTAAGAGAAGCACATTTTATATGCAATTCTTTTACCAGATTCCCACTCAAAAGGGTGGAATAGAGGTGTAAGCCTGTGACCTCTACTGTCTTCCACATGAAGTGCTGTGATAAAAGGGGGCTCTCATAGATTAGACTTAGGACTGCACCTACACCAGAGGCACCTTGGCATTTGGTGGTGCAGCTTCATCATACCTCTGCAGATGTGTGCCAACCGAGCTCTGTTTTTAACCAGATTTAGAGAAAGATTATAGGACTGGTGCTGTGGCTCCTTTAAAAATTGTGTATTCTAATTTCCCTGCTCATGTGCACCTCCCAGGCTGGTTATGTACTGTACTGTACGTTGTACTGTACTGTACGTTGACCTGAGCAGCCAGTTGCCTTGATTTATTCTTATTCAAATATACCATGACCTCAATTTATTCCAACCATCACATAATACCTGCTGCTCTTGACCATCACAATACCTTCCTCTAGCAAGAAACCACTGGCATATCAATGCAATGGGGTAGAAGCAAGGGACCCGAGAATCACCCAGGGATCCGTCAGAGGATGACTGCAACTGCACATGACAAGGCTCAAGGCCTCCTCTGGTTGTCACTGTATGAGAGAGAAGACACAAACTTGTTGAACTAATTGTGGAGGATTGTGGGGCGCCAGTGCTCTTGGAAAACCAATCAATCAAAGTAGAATATAGAAAAGTCAAAGACTGCAAAAGGCAACGCAACGCTGCCAAAGAATTATACAAGTATCGTTACAACACATCAGAGAAGTCCTTCATCGTGGCCATTCACAGTACAACTAACTACAACTTACAATACAAGCAGGCATGTCAAACTGCTCACAATATAAGCTGACACCCTATTTTACTATTTAACGCAGAACAAAACTTCTGCGGGCCTTTCTTTGGGGCACCCCAAATCAAGATGTCTGTCTGTGTGAAGGCACCCTGAGGCCCAGCAAAACTCACCCCATTCCTGGCTCCCTCACCAATGTAAATATTCGGCAGATGTATCCCCAGCATCTTTGGGCTGTGCATGTGCTCCTGCCCCCAGATAGCCTGCTGCTCTAAATTGCCATAAACAGAGGCGTCTGGCAAGCATTAAATATGCATGGCCATGATTGGATGAGAGCACGCACATGTGCCGTACAACCGGGGAAAGGAGAATTTGTATGGGCCATCTGGGAGTTTGATTGCATGATTGGACGAGTGCCCTCGCATGTGCCGTACAACCGGGGAAAGGAGAATTTGTACTGGCAATCTGGGGGTTTCACACAACAGGGTATTCCAAACTGGGATGCCCCCAGGGCAGGGAACAAAACCTGGGTTTTGTAACGTTTTAAATGCATCGCTAATGTATATGGTGACATAGCTTGCTGGGAATATTGCGACCGCACTTGCACCAACCGTGACAAAGCAACTGAGGCTTCATAACTAGAAGTTTTACAATGGGCATTCATTTTTAGTCAAATGTAGGCAATTCAATTAAAATGGCAAATAAAAAATAGCATTTCTGATTAATATTTTGCTCGATAATTTGCAAATAAATATTTACCTACAATTCCAACTATTTATAAGGTAGTTTAGAGGTAAATCTAAATCTAGACCATAAATAACTTTCTACAAAGTCTTCACTAAATCACATGAAAAATGAAGCGCTTTCTCGCTGGAATTTCAAGACAGAACCCTGCCATGCATTAAAATATAATCTGATCTATCTCGCCGCATGGATTAAAGTTAGAGACGCACAGAGGTCATTACATACTTCAGTCAAAAAAGAAAACTTTCTGGCAGATCAGAAAATGATTCTCGTGTCAGTCTCTGGATTATCACCTCTGTGCATCTGGCATCTGCTTCACATGATACCGGAATATGCTGTAGAATTGATCATTTAAAGTGCACCTGTCAAACATTACTGCTATAAATTGTGCTGGGCTACATGCTCAAAAAAATGTAAGTAATAAAACACAAAAAGGAAGTATTTTCAAACATTGTAATTGTTAATTAATATAAGTTTAGACTGGACCTGGTGGCCAATTCACAATGATTATTGTGACTAACTTTGTAGGGTACATTCTGATAATTAGGTACTCACACATACAATGCTTGCAAGAACACTGCTCCTTTTGCTGGACTCTACAGGTCACTGTCCTGCTGGACTAACTTGTGCAGCTCCAGATTCGGTTGCAGGGTGTTAAAGTGGACCAAAACCCGGGATTTTGACTATCCTGGGTTTTGTTCCTTGTCTGGGGGCATCCCAATTTAGGATGCCCCGCTGTGTGAAACCCCCCCAGATTGCCTAGAAACTCACCTTTTGCCGGTCCTACAGAGCATGCACAGCGTCTTGGCCAACCAACATGCTGGGTTGTGCTCACATCAAAACGGCTAGACACGGCTAAGTCTCGAGTCTAGCCTAGAAGAGCTGAGCCGAGCCGAGAACTACAGCGGACGCATCCACACATGGGCCACTGGATCAGGGAGAAGGTGAGTTTACTGGATGACCTGGGGTTTTTAGAAAGCGGATCATCCCAAAGTTTATGCCCTAGGGGGAGGGAATCAGACGCTCACAGAATCTTATAGACTCCAGGTCTGCTTTTTGTTCACTTTAAAGTGGACCAACACCCTGAGGTGATCGGCCCGGGAATCTATAAGATTCCCGGGCCGATCACCTCACACACCGCGGGACATCCGAGATCGGGATGTCTCGCGGGGTGTAAACCCCCCAAAACCCCCGAAAAACCTTACCTCTCCAGCCGCTGCTTCCGCCGCCGCCTCACTCGCGCTCCTCTAGACGTGCGCGCGCCCGCGCCGGCCGTCTCTGAATGGCCGGCGCGGGCGCGCACACGTCAAGAGTGACGCGCGGGAGGCACCGATGGGCAAGCTGCTTGTACGTCGCTGTCAATCAGCTTGTCCGTCGGCGCCGATTGGACGGCGCGGCCACGTGGGAGCGGGGAGAGGTGAGTTTTGGGGACTTTCTGGGGGGTTTCACACAGCGGGGTGCCCCGGGGAAGTGGACCAATACCCAGGATAGTCAAAATCCTGGGTGTTGGTCCACTTTAAGGACAATACAACCAGTCATTAATACTCCCATATCAATTATAATAGAGCAATCTAAGTGTCCTGGGCCCATGTTTCCAATAGGAAAAGGATAGATTTTTTTAGGAATTTTGAAATCAAAGAGCACTTTTTTGCTTGTTAAAGTTAAAAAAAAGCTCACTGAGATGCAGGCTGCAATTCATACCACAAGGCGCATCCATATAGATAACATTACCTCCACTATGTGAAGACCTTGACCTATAAGAATGGCTAATGAGACCTCAGACAGACAATAGAAGGGCTAATCTGCCCAAGATCATGCTCCTTAGCCTTTGGCTTGTTTGACCTTTCTTTGACAGCTTCTCTGTGTATGACCCAGCTTGCCTACTGTAAACAAAACCTAAAATGGCTTTAGTCTGATTTACTTTCTGTGAGCAGCAGGGGTGGAGAACAGACTGGAGCCTATGTGTTGAACCTGGGTGTCCTGTCTGAGGCTCTGCTGGAAGATCACTGGACATGTTCTGTAGGGCATAGGGGCAAGAGTTAAATATAATTCTCATGGTAGTAAAAAAATTCAATTTAGTTAAAAAAAAGCATGAGAATTTTACTTTTAATGTATCACGAGCTAGGAGGACAATGAAAGTCACTTTTTACTACCATGTAAAAAGGAGTTAAAGTTTGCAACTTTTTTTCACTACTAAAAAAGTGCCATTGACTTTCATTGTCTTCTAGTGATTCAGCAATGGTGAAATTTTTTTTTTTACCTAAAGTGAATTTTTTACTACCATGAGAATGTTTTTCAACTCTTACTGAACCGAGGCCATTGTCTGCAACAGTAGAAAAATATAAGACCTTGTTTCCCCTGTTTAATGTGAAGACTAGTGCGCCATAAAGGAAGTATTAACATTGGCCATCTATTATTGCTGCGCATATCTGTGGACATAAGAATATAAAACAAGACAAGACCAAACTGAGGACTTACCAGCCAAGAGGAAAAGAGAAAAGGAGAGAGGAGAAAAAAAAAGAAGGAGAGAAAATTAGGTAATGCACAACCTCTACGATTATAAGGCGGTTTGTGCGACTCAAAAAGTAGTAAAGCCAAGGCATAAAGATGCAACAGTTTTTCATTAGTCAGGACCCAGTTAATTTTGCTGTGTCAAATGAAAGTTTCATATGTTTCCATGAGACCGCCATGGTGATTTTTGATGCGAGAAGCATGTGTGATCAACCTATGTTTAATTTGTCCTTTATAGGATGTGCATATCACAGAAGTGCCTCCCTTAGGCTTTTTTAAATAGATGATAAACCATTAATTATAAGAGACTGGACATATCCACCATATATGACACATATCTCCTGACACATCACAACCCCTGAAGCACGTGTTTGGCACTCCAGGGAATGCTTTTGCCACTCTCACCAGAACCATATACCATCTAAGCAACACCTTAAAACCGGCCTTTAATAGAGATTGATTGAAAGGTGCATGGTTCACTCTGTTAATGTTCCCCATTGATGAATATCGTTGTTTTTGATTCCTCTCCCAGGCAATCATATATGACAATTTGGTTGAAAGAATTTATAGAGGGCAGATATAATCCCCCGTTGCACTAGGTTTGTATTGCATATTTTCTTAAAGACAGTCACAGGAGCACTCGCATTTAAAGCCAGCTTTCTAGATTTTAGGAAATTTAAAACCTAGGTTTCCACATCAGGGAGCTGGAATTTCTCTCGCAATTGATTCAAGGATTACAGGTTTTCGCAAGTTCAAAACGTGCGCAAACCTATATAGGCCTTTATCACGGCACCAGACAAAGTCTCTAGGTTTCTCAAGTTCTGGACGGAACAGAGAGTTCCCAAAACTCGGATAGACCGTGAGCATAATCCAGAAGAGTGATTTAAGGTGTCCCAAAGTTTTAAAGAGAGGTTTATTATAGGGTTTCAAATTATCAGGCGTAAGTTGCTAGGTAAAAACAAAAGTGAGTCCCCTAATTGTGCTTTATCCATGTTGATCCAAGTTGGTGTACTATGTAGTAACAGGAGTGTTGTGAGTTGAGTAATTCTGGCAGCCTCATAACATAATCTAAAATTAGGGACCCCTAAACTTCATTATTGTCAACTGAAGAAATGGGGCAATATTGAGCAGAATCAGACTGGTCCTTGTCAAGGCTTAAGGTGGAATAGCTTTCCCCTTCATAATGGCATTAAACAAGTCAGCTATTATTGGGGCTAATAAATTATCAATTTGTTTTGTAATTAGCACAAGATAGGTCATCAGAACCTTGCACTTTGGAGGGTTTCAAGGTCTTTATGGCAAACAATATTTCCTTCTTTGTGAATGCCATTAAATCTATCTTTTTAGCAGCTAGTTTCCTTAAAGAAAATTTCCCAGACCACTGGTCTGCTTTGTCTGCTCTGGAGTAGTATTTGTCAAATTTTGGGTTTTGGGACAGTGAACTATCTGACAAATGTAGTTTTGGCATGGAGACAATTGTGATCCTGGGTGTCAATTTTCTCGCTAACATAGGTTTGTCATCTAAGTGATAAAATGTGAGTTTACCCCAGTGGAGGTCTCTTTCCACTCTCGTTAATAATAGAAACATAGAAACATAGAAGGTTGACGGCAGAAGGAGACCATACGGTCCATCTAGTCTGCCCTTAAGTAACTGTATGTACTCTTTATCTTAGGATAGATGTGTGCTTATCCCAGGCATGTTTAAATTCAGTGACTGTTGATTTTTCAACTACCTCTGCTGGAAGTTTGTTCCAAGCATCTACTATTCTTTCTGTAAAATAATATTTTCTAACATTGCTCCTGATCTTCCCCCCGACTAGCTTCAGGTTGTGCCCCCTTGTTCTATCATTAAAAACACTTCCCTCCTGAACCTTATTCAATCCTTTCACATATATAAAGGTCTCAATCATGTCCCCCCTCTCCCTTCTTTCCTCCAGACTGTACAAATTAAGTCTCTCCTGATAAGTTTTAAGGTTAAGTCCTTCCACCATTTTCGTTGCCTGCCTTTGGACACGTTCTATTTGAATAATGTCTTTTTGCAGGTGAGGTCTCCAGAACTGCACACAGTATTCTAGCTGTGGCCTCACCAGGGCTCTATACAGCGGCATCACAACCTCACTTCACAAACTCACTTCCACAGTGATGTTCTCAATCTTAGCATTCAGCTATCTATTAGGGTGTCTTTTTGTGGTCTAAAATGAGGCTGTTTAGAATAAAAGTTCCCATTTTTAACTGACTCGAGATTTGGATAACTTGTCCCTGAATAAATGCCTTATGTGCTAACCAGTTTTTGGAAATAGGAGTGTCCACCAGCTTGTTGTCCAAAAAGTAGGAGCATATACTCATTGTTTCTGTAACCTCAGCCTTTACTAGCAGATATTCATTGAGCCTCCACTGATTAGAGTTGGGCTTAGTCCAAAAATCCATCGGCTCCACTATGGAGTGGTCTCAACAAAAAAACACCAATTTAACTGTGTATTTACTCATTTTTTCGGGGATTTTGATTTAAATAAAATGAAATTACACCTTGCCTCAAACTGATACAGATTGCCTTTTCTTAGAACCCAAATACTAAATAATTTTTATTACTTTTATATATAAATAATGCATTGCATTTAAGAACAGCAAACAAAGCTTCCCGTGTACAGTAAATATTGCATGTGTAGACCTTTTAGCAAAATCAAGGCTTGGAAGGGTTTAACCTCACGCGGACAAATCCACAGGGAATGCAACAAGTCCATTAGAATTAAGCAACAGTAAATACTCATTAAATATAAATTTATTTTTTTACTTGTCCACCAACACAGTTCTTGGACTGAAGTTACCAGCAGGTCATAAAGTGCTAAAGTAATTAAGCTTGAATGTCTCCATGTACTTTGTATAGAGAAAGGAGTCTTTTCTGTAGGGAAGGTAATTGGATCCAGAGACAGGGCAGTTGGGGGCACCTATATCCCAGCCACCCTGTTTTCTGCAAAACAGGACCACTGTTGTGGTGCAGACCATAAGCTCCCTCCCCCCCCCCTTATTCAGGGCTCGGTCATGAGGCGGACACACTGTCTGCTGCTAAGGTAGGCACAGCATGGCATCTACCTGTATGGGACAGCAGCTGCGCCATAGAATGGGTGAGGAGGGAGCAGAATCTATGCCTTCCTGCACTGAACGCTATTTTGTCTAAAATAGCCCTGGCTGGAGAGAACTGCCCACTTGCACAACATACCTGGTGATCGGCAGCTTGTGTGCCTTATAGCACTGTTTTTCAGCCTGTGGTATATTTAACTCAGAAGGTACTCGTAGCAGGTTGAAGGGGTAAGCGGTGAAGTTCAATAGCGCACCAACAGGATGAGGCTGATGAGTCTGAAACAGGTGCCAACTGGTCATAGGGTGGGCAAAAAAGATTCCCACTGGACGACACCTTGCTTTTTGGCCGACTGGGCTGGTTGTAGTTTCAGCAGACAACCTACCATATCTAGAGCCTATACTCACCTCCACCTTCTGCGTTATAGGTCTCCCCAAACTCCTCCTTCTTACACTGCCCCATCCCATACGGGGCCCCCTGCAATGCGGTAGTCTTTTGCCTTTTACAATAGAGCACTATGGCAACATTGGAAAATCTGGCCCTTTATGTATTGCACCTTTATATATGTTGGGGTGGGGTTAATAACACACCAAACTGAAGAGGCAAGCCAGCCATGGGAGATAACAAATGATTGTTGGCTCTATAGTCAGGACAATACCCAACAAGCTATCCTAATAAAGACCTATCAGCATCAGCTTAGACATGCACAAGGAACCGGCTAAAGCAGATGAGTCAAAAATGACCTTATGTGCCTTCTACCACTCTCCCCTGGGGCATACCAGCATATCTCCTATTAGATGAACTGTGGATTCTGCACGTGTGTAGCTATTAACTGTCCCCAAACTCACAATAAGAGTCCAGATAAAAGTTAGCATCTCTCGAATACAGGGCTCCATGATTGTATGAGGCAAAGGCATAACTTATGGTGGGTGCAAATGGTGTGACCACACCAGGGCCAAGGAGGTCAGGAGGGCCCATCGTTGCTCACTTAGCATCTTTTAGATAAAGAAAGCACCATTCATATGTGCTGTTTCAGTCTTTAGTTCTCTAGCTGCATCCAAAATTGTTTATTGTATGAGGCGTGAATGGGTCCCATTTAATGTTCACACCAGGACCCCATCACAATTAGTTATGCCACTAGTGTGAGGGGTAGGATAGGTTAGTTCAGTGTCCCTGTAATCCAAGACCACTGTAGCACATAGTCGCTTTGAATGTGGTTGTGAATCCTTCTCGTTAATACTAGATTTTCAGAAGAAAGAGCTATTCGTATTAAATATAATATTCCCTTTTGCTCTGCACTGGGAGATCTATTCAGCTTGTTTGTGATTGTAATAATTATTTTATCCCAGATTGTTTACTTTTAAAGAGAAAGCAAAGTCCTAAATTACTTTGGTTGCCACCCCACTGGCTTTCAAGTTGCTGAGCTGGCGCAGAGCAGTAATGCCAAGTCTGTGCATCCTCCCTGGTCTTGCTGATGGGATGGCAGAAGGAACGTTCCGGGGATCAGGTCAGTTACAATTTATTAATTTCTATTTATTTTAATTCCCTGCAGTGACTGAGCACCAGGGGAGAGAATCGGGGGACACAACTTTTTTTCCAATTATAGTGTCCCTTTACAAACCTTACCTGTCAACTCTGTGCCTAAATTTCCCGCTCCTGCTGCCTGTGAACTCTGAATTAAGCAGATACTCACCTTTTGCTAATGGTGCTTTGTATGATGAGGGACTAGGCAAGAGGGCAATATGTAAGGGGTAAGTAGTAGCACACCTAGTACAGATACTGAAAATGGCGGTTGCTATCCAATCACAGGCTATTCCCACTATAGCCTAATATTGAGAGCCATAACAAGCAGTTGAAAGGAAGCAGGTGAACAAGCATCCTTTCAACTGCTTGTTAGGACTAGAAAAGAGGGGCCACTGAAGGAGGTGCAGCTGCCGCATCCTTGTGCAGCCATTACCGGGCACACAATTGGCTGGAGCGCAAATAGTTAAAGGCAAGTATTTATTCTTTTCTAGGCTTCCTAGTCAAGAAAGGTGGTAGGTTAGCTTTCATTTGGGGTACCAGGGAGAGTTTAGGTCCTCATTACAGTTGTTACCTGGAATCCAAGAACAAGGATGAGTTGCACAGGGATGCAGTGCGTTCTCATACCCCCCAATTGTGGTATAAAGCAAGCTAGTGGAGAGAGCAAGTTACTCATTTTATTTCACTAAGAAGATTGCAAGTCTTAATTGCAGGCATTATGCCTCAATGTTTTCCAGTCATTGACTGGAGGTTATGCAAGGATAGCAATTAGATACCAACTATAAACAGACTTATGTACAAGTATGTGCATTACAGTGGTCTGACCCCAGTCAGCCAATAAAAAGTAGGGACTACAAATGCATAGTGCTGGCAGCATGCACACTATGACACGCACAAGCACATGCTGCCCCGGTAGTGCTTGCCTACAGGTATTTATTTTGCCAGATTGGCCTGCGGCGAACACCATAGTGGTACTCCCTTATGCCACCAAATCAAAATGCTTGCCACAATAAATAGAACAGAGGCTGATAAGCAGTGGTCTGCAGTAGACAGGGAGCGCCCGTGTTAACCACAGGCCCCGGTTGTGGGACAAGAAACCAAAGTCACATCTCACAAACTGTCAAAGGTACTCATTAGTACCTAGTGTAGTACTAGGTACTAGGTAGGGATGGATCCCAGCAGGCTGTAGGTCCTAATTAGGATAATGAACCACTCCAGACACTTCTTCCCTGGTACATCACAGGGGCCCTCATTAGGAATTTTCAGGTGGGAATGTGACCCCTGCTTCGAACGTTCCTGCTCAGTTGTGCGAGGGCTCTAACATCCGGTGTCATCCAAGGGACCATAGTGAGTAGTGTTCCCGGGGCCTTTTCCTATGCTCCTCAACTCCGAGGCCCCCAGTCGGCACTTCTTCCACCCCTCACACTCTAGGGGGGCACTGGACTCCAGGCATCCCCAAACAAACACACACCCATCATAAACATGTTAATTTTCTGGCCACTCACAGGCCCTTCCCCTCTAGGGTACTTTTGGCCAATCACAGGCCTATCTTTTTTCTGTGGTATCCCACCCTGAGGTCTCCGGTCACCACTCCATAGAGGCTGACATCTGGTCCGTCACCTCCACCGGGTCCTCACTGGTCCAGCACCCAGAAGGTGCTCTATACAGCCTGTGCACTAGATTATTAGGCTCTATCCGGGACTCTGTTTCCATATCCAACTCGACTCTTCCCCTCTATAACTCCAGGGACCAATGGCAAGAGGTGGTGGGCTGTACTTGTGACTATTAACCCCTAATTTCCCGGGAGGCACCTATTCCCTAGAAGCGCTGTCTGTTTTGCCTGACCAGGGGTTCCGCTCACTCCAGGGACCCTTCCTAAACGGGCATAGGGCTGAGAGATCATACTACTAAACCCAGACTCCCAGAAGGCATAAGAAGAGGACAAGGCCCTGCAACATCATATTCCACCCTTTCTTGTTCTGTTTGGACTCTCAATCTTCCTGATTCTGTCCTGGGACTGAGCTTTCATGTTCCTTTTTGGGTTCCTGTTGGGTTCCTATCTCACAGTCCATCCTGTTTTCCGTGAGCAGGGACGTAACTATAGAGTGTTTATGAGCGCACTGGTGCCATTGAGGTCAGGGGACTCCATCTTCATCACTCCTCCACCTTATTTATGATATTTGTACTCTTTAGTAATCTGATAGTATTTAATTCTGTTAAAAATAAATTGAATACTGAAAATTAGAGATAAGCGAACTTTTGAAAAATTCGATTCGACTGATTCGCCGAATTTTCCGACAAAAATCGGTTCGACCCGAATAAATTCGCGACGAATCGCTATTAAAAACGGCTATTTCTGAGCCTCCTAGAGCCTCAATAGGGTTGTAAACCATTCTGCCTTGCTGTAACACGCACAGGATGCGTGCTGGGTTAGTTAAATAATACTTTGAAGAAATATCACATGCAGATCAGAGGCATCGCTAATAGAATCGCAGAGCGGCACAATTGAATTCAAGAGAGTTGAAGTGGCATCAGTATGAGGGGCAGGAGCCCAAACATTGCTTTAAAGAGACACTGGAGTTGGCAGCAGCAGGAGCCCAAAAATTGGATGAATCACACCCTGGAGTTGGCAGCAGCAGCAGGAGCCCAAACATTACTTTAAAGAGACCCTGGGGTTGGCTTCAGGAGCCCAAAAATTGGATGAATCACACCCTGGAGTTGGCAGCAGCAGCAGCAGTAGCCCAAATATACACTGGAGTTGGCTTCAGGAGCCCAAAAATTGGATGAATCACACCCTGGAGTTGACAGCAGCAGCAGGAGCCCAAATATTACTTTAAAGAGACCCTGGGGTTTGCTTCAGGAGCCCAAAAATTGGATGATTCACACCCTGGAGTTGGCAGGAGTTGACAGCAGCAGCAGCAGGAGCCCAAACATTACTTTAAAGAGACCCTGGGGTTGGCTTCAGGAGCCCAAAAATTGGATGAATCACACCCTGGAGTTGGCAGAAGTTGGCAGCAGCAGCAGGAGCCCAAACATTACTTAAAAGAGACACTGGGGTTGGCTTCAGGAGCCCAAAAATTGGATGAATCACACCCTGGAGTTGGCAGGAGTTGACAGCAGCAGCAGGAGCCCAAATATTACTTTAAAGAGACCCTGGGGTTGGCTTCAGGAGCCCAAAAATTGGATGAATCACACCCTGGAGTTGGCAGGAGTTGGCAGTAGCAGCAGCAGGAGCCCAAATATTACTTTAAAGAGACACTGGGGTTGGCTTCAGGAGCCCAAAAATTGGATGATTCACACCCTGGAGTTGGCAGCAGCAGCAGCAGTAGCCCAAATATACACTGGAGTTGGCTTCAGGAGCCCAAAAATTGGATGAATCACACCCTGGAGTTGGCAGCAGCAGCAGCAGGAGCCCAAACATTACTTTGAAGAGACACTGGGGTTTGCTTCAGGAGCACAAAAATTGGATGATTCACACCCTGGAGTTGGCAGCAGCAGCAGCAGGAGCCCAAATATACACTGGAGTTGGCTTCAGGAGCCCAAAAATTGGATGAATCACACCCTGGAGTTGGCAGCAGCAGCAGCAGGAGCCCAAATATTACTTTAAAGAGACCCTGGGGTTGGCTTCAGGAGCCCAAAAATTGGATGAATCACACCCTGGAGTTGGCAGAAGTTGGCAGTAGCAGCAGCAGGAGCCCAAATATTACTTTAAAGAGACCCTGGGGTTGGCTTCAGGAGCCCAAAAATTGGATGAATCACACCCTGGAGTTGGCAGAAGTTGGCAGTAGCAGCAGCAGGAGCCCAAATATTACTTTAAAGAGACCCTGGGGTTGGCTTCAGGAGCCCAAAAATTGGATGAATCACACCCTGGAGTTGGCAGCAGCAGCAGGAGCCCAAATATTACTTTAAAGAGACCCTGGAGTTGGCTTCAGGAGCCCAAAAATTGGATGAATCACACCCTGGAGTTGGCAGCAGCAGCAGCAGGAGCCCAAACATTACTTCAAAGAGACCCTGGGGTTGGCTTCAGGAGCCCAAAAATTGGATGAATCACACCCTGGAGTTGGCAGGAGTTGACAGCAGCAGCAGCAGGAGCCCAAACATTACTTTAAAGAGACCCTGGGGTTGGCTTCAGGAGCCCAAAAATTGGATGAATCACACCCTGGAGTTGGCAGAAGTTGGCAGCAGCAGCAGGAGCCCAAACATTACTTAAAAGAGACACTGGGGTTGGCTTCAGGAGCCCAAAAATTGGATGAATCACACCCTGGAGTTGGCAGGAGTTGACAGCAGCAGCAGGAGCCCAAATATTACTTTAAAAAGACCCTGGGGTTGGCTTCAGGAGCCCAAAAATTGGATGAATCACACCCTGGAGTTGGCAGAAGTTGGCAGTAGCAGCAGCAGGAGCCCAAATATTACTTTAAAGAGACCCTGGGGTTTGCTTCAGGAGCCCAAAAATTGGATGAATCACACCCTGGAGTTGGCAGGAGTTGGCAGCAGCAGCAACAGGAGCCCAAACATTACTTTAAAGAGACCCTGGGGTTGGCTTCAGGAGCCCAAAAATTGGATGATTCACACCCTGGAGTTGGCAGCAGCAGCAGCAGGAGCCCAAATATACACTGGAGTTGGCTTCAGGAGCCCAAAAATTGGATGAATCACACCCTGGAGTTGGCAGCAGCAGCAGCAGGAGCCCAAACATTACTTTGAAGAGACACTGGGGTTGGCTTCAGGAGCCCAAAAATTGGATGAATCACACCCTGGAGTTGGCAGGAGTTGACAGCAGCAGCAGCAGGAGCCCAAACATTACTTTAAAGAGACCCTGGGGTTGGCTTCAGGAGCCCAAAAATTGGATGAATCACACCCTGGAGTTGGCAGCAGCAGCAGCAGCAGGAGCCCAAATATTACTTTAAAGAGACCCTGGGGTTGGCTTCAGGAGCCCAAAAATTGGATGATTCACACCATGGAGTTGGCAGCAGCAGCAGCAGGAGCCCAAATATACACTGGAGTTGGCTCCAGGAGCCCAAAAATTGGATGAATCACACCCTGGAGTTGGCAGCAGCAGCAGCAGGATCCCAAACATTACTTTAAAGAGACACTGGGGTTGGCTTCAGGAGCCCAAAAATTGGATGAATCACACCCTGGAGTTGGCAGGAGTTGGCAGCAGCAGCAGCAGGAGCCCAAATATACACTGGAGTTGGCTTCAGGAGCCCAAAAATTGGATGAATCACACCCTGGAGTTGGCAGAAGTTGGCAGCAGCAGCAGCAGGAGCCCAAACATTACTTTAAAGAGACACTGGAGTTGGCTTCAGGAGCCCAAAAATTGGATGAATCACACCCTGGAGTTGGCAGGAGTTGGCAGCAGCAGCAGCAGGAGCCCAAATATACACTGGAGTTGGCTTCAGGAGCCCAAAAATTGGATGAATCACACCCTGGAGTTGGCAGAAGTTGGCAGCAGCAGCAGCAGGAGCCCAAAAAATGGCCTAAAGACATAAATATGTTTTGCACCATTTGGAAAGTGTAAAACGTGGCACCATGCTGAATCTAGTCGCATGCATCAGGCATTGGTGGGTGGAAATCCTGGCTGATCCATCCCTGATTCATTTTGACAAAGGTGAGTCTCTCCACATTTTTAGTTGACAGACGAGTTCTCCTCGCCGTAACTATGGCCCCCGCTGCACTAAACACCCGCTCAGATGGCACGCTACTTGCCGGGCAGGACAGCTTTTCCAGGGCAAACTCTGCTAGTTGCGGCCACAAATCAAGTTTGGCTGCCCAGAAGTCCAGCGGATCCTCAAGGTGTGTTGGCATGGTCATGTCAAAGTATGACATGACCTGCTGGTTGAGGTCCTGCTCCAGGTCTTCCTGCTGCTCATGAGTAGCCTCACTATGCGGGTGTAGAAAGCTACTCATTAGCGACTGAAGACTGAGGCTGCTGCTGCTGATGGAGCTTCTGCTGCTGCTCCTGCCAACCCCCCCAGCGGCCATGGCAGTGGAAGGTGAGCGCAGAGGTCCCCTCGAGTCAGACCTGCGAGAGTATGGACCATGGCGCAGATAGGCATCGGCCAACTGCCTACGTAGAATGTCTTTGTAGTAGTTGATTTTGTCAACTACCCTGGAGTTGGCAGGAGTTGGCAGCAGCAGCAACAGGAGCCCAAACATTACTTTAAAGAGACCCTGGGGTTGGCTTCAGGAGCCCAAAAATTGGATGATTCACACCCTGGAGTTGGCAGCAGCAGCAGCAGGAGCCCAAATATACACTGGAGTTGGCTTCAGGAGCCCAAAAATTGGATGAATCACACCCTGGAGTTGGCAGGAGTTGGCAGCAGCAGCAGCAGGAGCCCAAATATACACTGGAGTTGGCTTCAGGAGCCCAAAAATTGGATGAATCACACCCTGGAGTTGGCAGAAGTTGGCAGCAGCAGCAGCAGGAGCCCAAAAAATGGCCTAAAGACATAAATATGTTTTGCACCATTTGGAAAGTGTAAAACGTGGCACCATGCTGAATCTAGTCGCATGCATCAGGCATTGGTGGGTGGAAATCCTGGCTGATCCATCCCTGATTCATTTTGACAAAGGTGAGTCTCTCCACATTTTTAGTTGACAGACGAGTTCTCCTCGCCGTAACTATGGCCCCCGCCGCACTAAACACCTGCTCAGATGGCACGCTACTTGCCGGGCAGGACAGCTTTTCCAGGGCAAACTCTGCTAGTTGCGGCCACAAATCAAGTTTGGCTGCCCAGAAGTCCAGCGGATCCTCAAGGTGTGTTGGCATGGTCATGTCAAAGTATGACATGACCTGCTGGTTGAGGTCCTGCTCCAGGTCTTCCTGCTGCTCATGAGTAGCCTCACTATGCGGGTGTAGAAAGCTACTCATTAGCGACTGAAGACTGAGGCTGCTGCTGCTGATGGAACTTCTGCTGCTGCTCCTGCCAACCCCCCCAGCGGCCATGGCAGTGGAAGGTGAGCGCAGAGGTCCCCTCGAGTCAGACCTGCGAGAGTATGGACCATGGCGCAGATAGGCATCGGCCAACTGCCTACGTAGAATGTCTTTGTAGTAGTTGAGTTTGTCCTCCCTCTCGGTGGGTTTAAAAAATGCCCCCATTTTGTGCCGGAAGCGAGGGTCCAATAAGGTGGACAGCCAGAAGTCATCCCGCCGATAGATGGAAACAATTCTGGGGTCACTACGCAAGCACGTGAGCATGCTTCGTGCCATTTGCGCAAGTGACTCGGATGGACTACCTGTCTCCATCACCACTGCATACTGCCACGGTGTGCCCGGGTCCTCTGTCTCGCCTTCCTCAAAAACCTCTAGCTCCTCTGGCTGCTCCTGCTCCTCCTCTCCTGTCCGCTGACTAGATAAACCAGCCATTTCGCCAAGCCTAAACTGTGTTTCGCTGGGCAACTCCTCCTCCTCCTCTTCCTCCTCCTCCTCCAGTTCAGCTCCAGCGCGGTTCATGTGGCCGTAAGATGTAAACACCATGTCTCCAGTGCCCTGACCAGCCATGGTTTCCAACATGTGCTGTAGTACATGAAGCAGTGGAATCACGTCGTTCATCCCGTAATCCTGCCGACTGACAAATAAAGTGGCATCCTCAAAGGGCCTGATCAAACGGCAGGTGTCACGTATGAGCTGCCACTGGTTGACATTGAAGTTACACAGGGGAGTCCCCCTATCTGCTTGGATCATCAGGAAATCCGTGATGGCTTTTCTCTGTTCATATAATCGGTCCAACATGTGAAGGGTGGAATTCCAACGGGTGGAAACATCGCAAATCAGACTATGTTGGGGGATACCATTCTGACGCTGTAGCTCAAGAAGGGTGTGTTTGGCGGTGTAGGAGTGGCTGAAGTGCATGCAAAGTTTCCTTGAAGTTGTTAGGATGTCTTGCAGATGGGGGGAACACTTCAGAAACCGCTTGACAACCAGATTGAAGACGTGAGCCATGCAGGGGGCATGGGTCAGGCTTCCTTGGCGCAGCGCAGACAAAATGTTCTTCCCATTGTCGGTAACCATGATTCCCATTTTAAGTTTTCTCGGAGTAAGCCATGTTTGGATTTCCTGATGAATACATTTAAGCAGTTCCTCCCCTGTGTGACTCCGTTCGCCAAGACAAACCATGTGAAGCACTGCGTGACACCTCCGTGCCCTGCACACATGGTAGACTGGAGGGGCACTGAGACTTGAGCCTACAGTGGAGGGTGAGGAGATGGCGGAGGATGAGGAGGCCGAGTCGCAGGGTGTCACAGGTCCAATGGGCAGAGAGCGCGGAGGCCGAAGCGGCGTGACCTGTCCAAGTTGCTGCTGCTGCTGCAAAGGGACCACATTCACCCAGTGGGCCGTAAACGACATGTACTGCCCCTGACCGTAGTTACAGCTCCAGATGTCGGCGCTGCCATGTATTTTGCTACACACCGACAGGCTCAAGGACTGGCCCACCTTCTGTTCAACAAAAGTGTGCAGCGCTGGTACTGCCTTCTTGGCAAAGAAATGACGGCTTGGGACTCTCCACCTCGGCTCGGCAGAAGCCATCAGTTCTCTGAAAGGTGCAGATTCCACCACCTGAAAAGGGAGCGACTGCAGCACCAGCAACTTGGACAGGAGCACATTCAGCTTCTGCGCCGTAGGATGAGTGGGCGCATACTGCTGTCTCTTGGACATGGCTTCGCTGATGGATTGCTGGCGGGATGCATGACTTGGAGGAGGAGGAGCAATAGCGACAGAGGATGGGTATGACGCACAGCTGCCTTCGGCTGAGGTGCTGGAGCCTTGGCTGGCAGAAATTGGGAGCTCACTTGGTGAGGAAGCAGACTGGACCACCCCTTGGGAGCCTCGGTTCTCCCAGGTCGCTTTATGGTGACGCATCATATGTTGACGCAGGGCCGTGGTGCCAACATTTGGACCCTGGCCACGCTTCACCTTTTGCCTACATATCTTGCATGTGGCCATGTTACCCTCCTGCGGATGCCTCAGGAAAAACTGCCACACTGCCGAGTAGCTACTTTTCCCACCCCCTGGCCTCACTGATTCACTGCTGCTGTTGCCAACTCCAGGAACCCCTGCTCCACTACCTCCCGATAAGGTAGACTGCCGCACAGCAGGTGCTCTACCCCGGCCCCGGCCCCGGCCGGCTCCAGCCTTTGGAATTGTGCCCCCATGCTGACTGCTACCACCTTGCTGCCTCAGCTGCTGACTCCGGGGCAACCTGCGCCCCTCTTCTCCTGATGATGACGATGAAGCCCCTTCCTCACCCGGCTCCCAAGTGCGATCGGCTTCATCGTCATCATCATCATCACCGAGTTGTGGCTGTACGTCACTGATGTTCGTGGATTCATCAACAGTGTCTGGCGCAGGAGCTGGAACGCTCGCAGCACCCACGACACTGTCCACATCACTATTTGTCTGCCTAGCTAAAGAAGCCACCTCCATTTCTTGGCTGGGCAGTAGCTGCTGACTGTCCTCCTGTATCTGATCGTCCTCCTCACTAAAGAGTGGAGCTGAACCCAAAGCATAGGATACGTCGCTGGGGGAGGGAACGGCGTAGGACAGAGGCAATGGGAGGACAGGGACTGCTCTCGGGGCATGCCAACTCAGGGTTGTGTCAGAGGAACCTACCGACCCTAGACTGGGGGTCTCAGACGTAAGTTGTGATGATGTTGTTGATGAGCGCGTCAACCAATCTACCACGGCAGATGCGTTACTGGTGGAGACCCGACCGCTAGCAGATACTGGCAGATTAGGTCTCTCAGCGTGACTCCTGCTGCTACTGGCCCCCAGTCTGATGCGAGCTCTGCCTGCGGAATCTTGGCCTCTGCCACTCCTCTTTTCACTTCCAGGCACTTGTCTGCCCGACATAGTCTAACTGGCGTGGTAGTAGGTGATATTTTAAGATCCCCCGGGCAGCGGTGGGTCTATATGAAACAGAATATAATGCACACCAAAAGTGAGCAGTAACACTCAGCCTCCAACAGGCCTGCTTAGTGTAAATAAGAGAGCTGCTTAGTGTAAATAAAGAGGGGTATGCTATGTTACAGAATGGGATGCCCCAACAGAAGTGCACCTGGCAGGCAGCAGTAAGCCTATGCCCAGCAAAAGTGTCTTCATCAGGGCTAATTTCAATTATAATAAGTGCAAATGGTTATATGGTCTTAAACAGAGGCTGCTGTAGTCACAGAATGGGATGCCCCAAAAAAGATCCAGTAGTGCTATGCCCAGCAAAAGTGTCTTTATCAGGGCTAATTTCAATTATAATAAGTGCAAATGGTTATATGGTCTTAAACAGAGGCTGCTGTAGTCACAAAATGGGATGCCCCAAAAAAGATCCAGTAGTGCTATGCCCAGCAAAAGTGTCTTTATCAGGGCTAATTTCAATTATAATAAGTGCAAATGGTTATATGGTCTTAAACAGAGGCTGCTGTAGTCACAGAATGGGATGCCCCAAAAAAGATCCAGTAGTGCTATGCCCAGCAAAAGTGTCTTTATCAGGTCTAATTTCAATTATAATAAGTACAAATGGTTATATGGTCTTAAACAGAGGCTGCTGTAGTCACAAAATGGGATGCCCTAAAAACCAGCAGTAAGTACACCTGGCAGGGTCCAGAAGTACTATGGCCAGCAAAAGTGTCTTTATCAGGCTAATTTCAATTATAATAAGAGCAAATGGTTATATGGTCTTAAACAGAGGCTGCTGTAGTCACAGAATGGGATGCCCTAAAAACCAGCAGTAAGTACACCTGGCAGGGTCCAGAAGTACTATGGCCAGCAAAAGTGTCTTTATCAGGCTAATTTCAAATATAATAAGAGAAAATGGTTATATGGTATTAAACAGAGGCTGCTGTAGTCACAGAATGGGATGCCCTAAAAACCAGCAGTAAGTACACCTGGCAGGGTCCAGAAGTACTATGGCCAGCAAAAGTGTCTTTATCAGGCTAATTTCAAATATAATAAGAGCAAATGGTTATATGGTCTTAAACAGAGGCTGCTGTAGTCACAGAATGGGATGCCCTAAAAACCAGCAGTAAGTACACCTGGCAGGGTCCAGAAGTACTATGCCCAGCAAAAGTGTCTTTATTAGGCTAATTTCAAATATAATAAGAGCAAATGGTTATATGGTCTTAAACAGAGGCTGCTGTAGTCACAGAATGGGATGCCCTAAAAACCAGCAGTAAGTACACCTGGCAGGGTCCAGAAGTACTATGGCCAGCAAAAGTGTCTTTATCAGGCTAATTTCAATTATAATAAGAGCAAATGGTTATATGGTCTTAAACAGAGGCTGCTGTAGTCACAGAATGGGATGCCCTAAAAACCAGCAGTAAGTACACCTGGCAGGGTCCAGAAGTACTATGGCCAGCAACAGTGTCTTTATCAGGCTAATTTCAAATATAATAAGAGCAAATGGTTATATGGTCTTAAACAGAGGCTGCTGTAGTCACAGAATGGGATGCCCTAAAAACCAGCAGTAAGTACACCTGGCAGGGTCCAGAAGTACTATGGCCAGCAAAAGTGTCTTTATCAGGCTAATTTCAATTATAATAAGAGCAAATGGTTATATGGTCTTAAACAGAGGCTGCTGTAGTCACAGAATGGGATGCCCTAAAAACCAGCAGTAAGTACACCTGGCAGGGTACAGAAGTACTATGGCCAGCAAAAGTGTCTTTATCAGGCTAATTTCAATTATAATAAGAGCAAATGGTTATATGGTCTTAAACAGAGGCTGCTGTAGTCACAGAATGGGATGCCCTAAAAACCAGCAGTAAGTACACCTGGCAGGGTACAGAAGTACTATGGCCAGCAAAAGTGTCTTTATCAGGCTAATTTCAATTATAATAAGAGCAAATGGTTATATGGTCTTAAACAGAGGCTGCTGTAGTCACAGAATGGGATGCCCTAAAAACCAGCAGTAAGTACACCTGTCAGGGTCCAGAAGTACTATGCCCAGCAAAAGTGTCTTTATCAGGCTAATTTCAAATATAATAAGAGCAAATGGTTATATGGTCTTAAACAGAGGCTGCTGTAGTCACAGAATGGGATGCCCTAAAAACCAGCAGTAAGTACACCTGGCAGGGTCCAGAAGTACTATGGCCAGCAAAAGTGTCTTTATCAGGCTAATTTCAAATATAATAAGAGCAAATGGTTATATGGTCTTAAACAGAGGCTGCTGTAGTCACAGAATGGGATGCCCTAAAAACCAGCAGTAAGTACACCTGGCAGGGTCCAGAAGTACTATGCCCAGCAAAAGTGTCTTTATCAGGCTAATTTCAAATATAATAAGAGCAAATGGTTATATGGTCTTAAACAGAGGCTGCTGTAGTCACAGAATGGGATGCCCTAAAAACCAGCAGTAAGTACACCTGGCAGGGTCCAGAAGTACTATGGCCAGCAAAAGTGTCTTTATCAGGCTAATTTCAAATATAATAAGAGCAAATGGTTATATGGTCTTAAACAGAGGCTGCTGTAGTCACAGAATGGGATGCCCTAAAAACCAGCAGTAAGTACACCTGGCAGGGTCCAGAAGTACTATGGCCAGCAAAAGTGTCTTTATCAGGCTAATTTCAATTATAATAAGAGCAAATGGTTATATGGTCTTAAACAGAGGCTGCTGTAGTCACAGAATGGGATGCCCTAAAAACCAGCAGTAAGTACACCTGGCAGGGTACAGAAGTACTATGGCCAGCAAAAGTGTCTTTATCAGGCTAATTTCAATTATAATAAGAGCAAATGGTTATATGGTCTTAAACAGAGGCTGCTGTAGTCACAGAATGGGATGCCCTAAAAACCAGCAGTAAGTACACCTGGCAGGGTCCAGAAGTACTATGGCCAGCAAAAGTGTCTTTATCAGGCTAATTTCAAATATAATAAGAGCAAATGGTTATATGGTCTTAAACAGAGGCTGCTGTAGTCACAGAATGGGATGCCCTAAAAACCAGCAGTAAGTACACCTGGCAGGGTCCAGAAGTACTATGGCCAGCAAAAGTGTCTTTATCAGGCTAATTTCAATTATAATAAGAGCAAATGGTTATATGGTCTTAAACAGAGGCTGCTGTAGTCACAGAATGGGATGCCCTAAAAACCAGCAGTAAGTACACCTGGCAGGGTCCAGAAGTACTATGCCCAGCAAAAGTGTCTTTATCAGGCTAATTTCAAATATAATAAGAGCAAATGGTTATATGGTCTTAAACAGAGGCTGCTGTAGTCACAGAATGGGATGCCCTAAAAACCAGCAGTAAGTACACCTGGCAGGGTCCAGAAGTACTATGGCCAGCAAAAGTGTCTTTATCAGGCTAATTTCAAATATAATAAGAGCAAATGGTTATATGGTCTTAAACAGAGGCTGCTGTAGTCACAGAATGGGATGCCCTAAAAACCAGCAGTAAGTACACCTGGCAGGGTCCAGAAGTACTATGGCCAGCAAAAGTGTCTTTATCAGGCTAATTTCAATTATAATAAGAGCAAATGGTTATATGGTCTTAAACAGAGGCTGCTGTAGTCACAGAATGGGATGCCCTAAAAACCAGCAGTAAGTACACCTGGCAGGGTCCAGAAGTACTATGGCCAGCAAAAGTGTCTTTATCAGGCTAATTTCAAATATAATAAGAGCAAATGGTTATATGGTCTTAAACAGAGGCTGCTGTAGTCACAGAATGGGATGCCCTAAAAACCAGCAGTAAGTACACCTGGCAGGGTCCAGAAGTACTATGCCCAGCAAAAGTGTCTTTATCAGGCTAATTTCAAATATAATAAGAGCAAATGGTTATATGGTCTTAAACAGAGGCTGCTGTAGTCACAGAATGGGATGCCCTAAAAACCAGCAGTAAGTACACCTGGCAGGGTCCAGAAGTACTATGCCCAGCAAAAGTGTCTTTATCAGGCTAATTTCAAATATAATAAGAGCAAATGGTTATATGGTCTTAAACAGAGGCTGCTGTAGTCACAGAATGGGATGCCCTAAAAACCAGCAGTAAGTACACCTGGCAGGGTCCAGAAGTACTATGGCCAGCAAAAGTGTCTTTATCAGGCTAATTTCAATTATAATAAGAGCAAATGGTTATATGGTCTTAAACAGAGGCTGCTGTAGTCACAGAATGGGATGCCCTAAAAACCAGCAGTAAGTACACCTGGCAGGGTCCAGAAGTACTATGGCCAGCAAAAATGTCTTTATCAGGCTAATTTCAAATATAATAAGAGCAAATGGTTATATGGTCTTAAACAGAGGCTGCTGTAGTCACAGAATGGGATGCCCTAAAAACCAGCAGTAAGTACACCTGGCAGGGTCCAGAAGTACTATGCCCAGCAAAAGTGTCTTTATCAGGCTAATTTCAAATATAATAAGAGCAAATGGTTATATGGTCTTAAACAGAGGCTGCTGTAGACACAGAATGGGATGCCCTAAAAACCAGCAGTAAGTACACCTGGCAGGGTCCAGAAGTACTATGGCCAGCAAAAGTGTCTTTATCAGGCTAATTTCAAATATAATAAGAGCAAATGGTTATATGGTCTTAAACAGAGGCTGCTGTAGACACAGAATGGGATGCCCTAAAAACCAGCAGTAAGTACACCTGGCAGGGTCCAGAAGTACTATGGCCAGCAAAAGTGTCTTTATCAGGCTAATTTCAATTATAATAAGAGCAAATGGTTATATGGTCTTAAACAGAGGCTGCTGTAGTCACAGAATGGGATGCCCTAAAAACCAGCAGTAAGTACACCTGGCAGGGTCCAGAAGTACTATGCCCAGCAAAAGTGTCTTTATCAGGCTAATTTCAAATATAATAAGAGCAAATGGTTATATGGTCTTAAACAGAGGCTGCTGTAGTCACAGAATGGGATGCCCTAAAAACCATCAGTAAGTACACCTGGCAGGGTCCAGAAGTACTATGCCCAGCAAAAGTGTCTTTATCAGGCTAATTTCAAATATAATAAGAGCAAATGGTTATATGGTCTTAAACAGAGGCTGCTGTAGTCACAGAATGGGATGCCCTAAAAACCAGCAGTAAGTACACCTGGCAGGGTCCAGAAGTACTATGCCCAGCAAAAGTGTCTTTATCAGGCTAATTTCAAATATAATAAGAGCAAATGGTTATATGGTCTTAAACAGAGGCTGCTGTAGTCACAGAATGGGATGCCCTAAAAACCAGCAGTAAGTACACCTGGCAGGGTCCAGAAGTACTATGGCCAGCAAAAGTGTCTTTATCAGGCTAATTTCAATTATAATAAGAGCAAATGGTTATATGGTCTTAAACAGAGGCTGCTGTAGTCACAGAATGGGATGCCCTAAAAACCAGCAGTAAGTACACCTGGCAGGGTCCAGAAGTACTATGGCCAGCAAAAGTGTCTTTATCAGGCTAATTTCAAATATAATAAGAGCAAATGGTTATATGGTCTTAAACAGAGGCTGCTGTAGTCACAGAATGGGATGCCCTAAAAACCAGCAGTAAGTACACCTGGCAGGGTCCAGAAGTACTATGGCCAGCAAAAGTGTCTTTATCAGGCTAATTTCAATTATAATAAGAGCAAATGGTTATATGGTCTTAAACAGAGGCTGCTGTAGTCACAGAATAGGATGCCCTAAAAACCAGCAGTAAGTACACCTGGCAGGGTCCAGAAGTACTATGCCCAGCAAAAGTGTCTTTATCAGGCTAATTTCAAATATAATAAGAGCAAATGGTTATATGGTCTTAAACAGAGGCTGCTGTAGTCACAGAATGGGATGCCCTAAAAACCAGCAGTAAGTACACCTGGCAGGGTCCAGAAGTACTATGGCCAGCAAAAGTGTCTTTATCAGGCTAATTTCAATTATAATAAGAGCAAACGGTTATATGGTCTTAAACAGAGGCTGCTGTAGTCACAGAATGGGATGCCCTAAAAACCAGCAGTAAGTACACCTGGCAGGGTCCAGAAGTACTATGGCCAGCAAAAGTGTCTTTATCAGGCTAATTTCAATTATAATAAGAGCAAATGGTTATATGGTCTTAAACAGAGGCTGCTGTAGTCACAGAATGGGATGCCCTAAAAACCAGCAGTAAGTACACCTGGCAGGGTCCAGAAGTACTATGCCCAGCAAAAGTGTCTTTATCAGGCTAATTTCAAATATAATAAGAGCAAATGGTTATATGGTCTTAAACAGAGGCTGCTGTAGTCACAGAATGGGATGCCCTAAAAACCAGCAGTAAGTACACCTGGCAGGGTCCAGAAGTACTATGGCCAGCAAAAGTGTCTTTATCAGGCTAATTTCAAATATAATAAGAGCAAATAGTTATATGGTCTTAAACAGAGGCTGCTGTAGTCACAGAATGGGATGCCCTAAAAACCAGCAGTAAGTACACCTGGCAGGGTCCAGAAGTACTATGCCCAGCAAAAGTGTCTTTATTAGGCTAATTTCAAATATAATAAGAGCAAATGGTTATATGGTCTTAAACAGAGGCTGCTGTAGTCACAGAATGGGATGCCCTAAAAACCAGCAGTAAGTACACCTGGCAGGGTCCAGAAGTACTATGCCCAGCAAAAGTGTCTTTATCAGGCTAATTTCAAATATAATAAGAGCAAATGGTTATATGGTCTTAAACAGAGGCTGCTGTAGTCACAGAATGGGATGCCCTAAAAACCAGCAGTAAGTACACCTGGTAGGGTCCAGAAGTACTATGGCCAGCAAAAGTGTCTTTATCAGGCTAATTTCAATTATAATAAGAGCAAATGGTTATATGGTCTTAAACAGAGGCTGCTGTAGTCACAGAATGGGATGCCCTAAAAACCAGCAGTAAGTACACCTGGCAGGGTCCAGAAGTACTATGGCCAGCAAAAGTGTCTTTATCAGGCTAATTTCAATTATAATAAGAGCAAATGGTTATATGGTCTTAAACAGAGGCTGCTGTAGTCACAGAATGGGATGCCTCACAGCAGACTTAAGATCAGTTCAGTATATATGCACAGTTAGTTAGTATAAGCAGCCTGAAAACGCTAACAAAGCCTGTCAGGCTGGATGAAAAAAAAAAAAAAAAACTCCCTGTGACAGGCTGACAGCCTCTGATTTTTCTACCTTTCCCTGTTTTTCGCTGACTTTCTGTCTGTCTCCTGTCTGTCTCCTGCCTGTTTCCAGCCTGTCCCTGTCTGTCCCTGCCTGTCTAACTGTCTCTCTCCCTGCCTACAGCAGCGTCCTGTCTCTCACGAATGCAATAGAGAAATGAGGAAAAGCAAGATGGCCGGCCTTAAATAGCGCTGTGACGTCACCGGGCTTGCTGGCTGCTGATAGGCTGCATGTGACTGTCCCAGCTTGCACTGGCACGGGGTTGATGTCTGGACATGTCCCGTCCACCATCTTAGAAAGCCTGTAATGTAAATGAATGGATGTTAAAGGAAAACTTCCAGCGATCGAATCGCGGGGAAATTCGGATTCGATCCGAATCGAATTTTTCCTGAAATTCGGATCGAATCCGGGTTCGTCCGGATCGATTCGCTCATCCCTACTGAAAATATTAGCCATTACCGGGGGCCATTTAATGTCAGCACTAAGACCTGGTCATACCTGGTTACACCTCTGTCCATGAGTGCTCAGCTTTCTTATATGTTTTGGAATATTAAAATATTTTAATATAGATCACATGAATAAGAGATTTGTGGCCCATAATTCCATTCACCTGCCTTTTTACACACTTGTTTTTTTTTTTTTAAGTGCCGCTACCTCTTCAGCAGGTTAATAAACATATAAAAAAGATATAAAAAACACATTGAAAAAGTGGAAAAAAACAATAAATTCTGCAAGTCTGGTATGTCACAATTACTTTAAAAACAAATTAAAGTCTGCTTAATCGATGGAAGGTTATCCCCTAATTCATGAGCTATAAATAAAAATGACACATAATTCTAAACGCAAGCACTGTGTTTAGAATCACACCTACTGTGTCTTAGACAGTGTGTAAATGCCAAGCGCTGCCATTTAAAGTTTAGCATTGATTCTCAGTCACAATCTATATGGGGTGATATTATTATTAATTACATTAAGCCTATTACGGAGCTATTCTGGTGCAGCTGAAAAGCAGCAGGAGAGCCTGGAGGGAGGAGAGCTCATATAAGACAAATACAAAAATGACAATCTGCATTAGGAAGATACCAAGCTCACATCTGAAAGCAAGGCAGCAGCATGGCCCCAGAATGTATGTGTGGAATATCTCCCCCTTAATAAATTAAAAGGAGAGCAAGAGCTTTTTAAGGGTCCAAGGTGCATAAACAAAGGGGCGATGTGCTCAGGAGTGCTGGGGGGGCTGAGGATTGGCTTGGTAAAATGAGGAGGTGGGGGAAAAGGTCCTGAAAGGGATGTAGAAGAGGGATACTTAAGAATAGAATACAGGGGAGAGGTCCTTTTTCTTCATGAGACCATGGTATTTTTTATATTAGTAAAAAATATATAAATGTGCCAGGTTGTAAGGGTTTGGAGGTGGTTTATTTTTTGGTATATTGTTGTTAAATGGGTTTTATTCTAGTTCACCTTTGTCACAGCAGGCACTGTCCTTTGCAAGTTTTAGGGTGGCTGGTGGTGGATATTGCTCCTGATCAAAAAGATAGCAGTTGGGAGCAGGTGTAATGTGTTGATAGCCCTATCCCTGCTTAACGAAAAGTAGGACTCCCTGGGTCTGAGGGGAATGCCTAAGTGCCAGGGATAATGGGATCTTCTAGGGAAAGGTTACCTTTCTGTCACCTAGGGGTTAACTGTTAGTGTGTCATGGGTACAGCCTACTGCCTTTTGCCATTGACCACTGGGGTTTTATAATGGAAGATCCAATAAGTGCTCAGGTTGATTGGACCTGGGAATAGGGTGCAGTGAGAAGCCAATAGATGTAGTGCACAGATGCTGCAGAGTACCTTCTGGGTGCTGGACCGGCGAGTGGCCGTTAGAGGTTACCCACCATTATCAGCCTGTATGGAGCATTGGCTGGGGGCCTAAGGTGGGATACCATCAGTGAGAAATGTACCTGTGAGTGGGATGATAGCCTCGCCCTATCCCTGCTTAAAGAAAAGTAGGGCCCCCTGGGTCTGAGGGGAATGCCTAAATGCCAGGGATAATGGGATCTTCTAGGGAAAGGTTACCTCCCTGTCACCGAGGGGTTAACTGTCAGTGTGTCATAGGTACAGCCCACCGCCTTTTGCCACTGACCGCTGGGGTTATAAAGGGGAAGACCCAGGAAGTGCTCAGGTCGACTGGACATGGGAATAGGGTGCAGTGAGAAGCCAAGAGATGTAGTGCACAGCTGCTGCATAGTACCTGCTGGGTGCTGGACCAGCTAGTGGCCGGTGGAGGTTACCGACCAGTGTCAGCCTGTATGGAGAATTGGCCTTGGGGTGGGATACCATCAATGTGAAAATACAATTCTGTGATTACTCACCTGTAAGGGACCACAAAAAGAGCATCAGTTTTCCTGAAAGGTGCAGTAGCCACCAGATAGTACTTCAGACACCTGACCACATCCAAAGAGTGCAAAACTCTCTCCTTAGCATTGCTAGGATTAGGGCACAAAGAAGGAAGAATAATATCCTGATTCAAATGAAAGGCAGACACTACCTTAGGCAGAAAATCAGGTTTGAAACGAAACACCACCTTGTCCTGGTGTCTCTCATAGTAGGGGGCTAAATGGACAGCGCCGCCAACTCAGACACATGCCTGACAGAAGTGATAGCTACCAGAAACACAACCTTGAGCGTAAGAATGGCCAAGGCAGCATCCTGCACAGGTTCAAAGGGAGCACCCTGCAAGGCTGACAGGACCAAGTTCAGATCCCAAACAGGCACCATAGGTTTTCGTGGGGGACGCACATGAGTGACCCCCTGGAAAAAAAGTCCTGATCAGAGGGTGCTGAGCAAAGGACTTCTGGAAAAAAATAGCAAGGGCAGAAACCTGACCCTTCAGAGTACTGAGTTGGAGCCCCATCTCCAACCCACAAGGCAAATCATGAGGGGCAATATCAAGCATATTTCTGATAAGGGTTCTAGTTGCCACAGCAGTAATGGCAGAGGCACAGACCGGGCACAGCGCCGTCCCCGCACATGCAAAGGCGTGGGATGCGCCTTTGAGTGCCGCTTCTTAGCAGGGGCCTTACGCGCTAAGGACTTCGCAATAATCTGTTCAACAGTAGCCAGTCTAGAAGACACATCAGGCTGAGAATCCCCACTAGTATGCAACTCAGCAGGAGTGAGATTTAAGCTTGGGGGAGTAGGTGAAGTGAAACGAGGTGCAGCCACTGGCAGGCCAGATTGCAATGCAAGCACCTGTTCGGCACAGGGTACACAGACCCGCGCCTTGTCAGTGTCAGCATGAGGCTGCCCACACGCTACACACAGCCGTTCTTGTCCCAAAGGGACCCCAGTAACATTATCTTGGGATGCCTCCATATGGTGATTATAGCAGCGCTATACGCCGATAGGGAATGACGCTGTATAGCAACCCTGGATGCCCCAATAACCCGCTAGGGATGTGGGAGTATAATTTGTACAAGGCCTACAAGTAATATACTAAAAACAGGGCCGGAAGAAGCCAAGAAGGGTTCGTCCTGCCTGAAAGACATAAGCAGACAAGACCTTAAGTACATCGTAACAAAAGTGAAGGCCGCCCGCGAGGGCACTTACGGACCGCGGTAGGTAGGAGTAGGTAGGTTGCGCATAGGCCAACCAAGTCAGAAAAGATGCCGTCGGTATACCTCGAGGGGCGGGCAGTAATGGCGATGACACGGAACGCGCCAAAGACGGGCCCTGCCCCCCCCGAAGAGCGCGAAGCCAGAAGGCCAACAGCCAATGATGGCGAACCAGCAGCTGAGGTAATGCCCCCGCCAAGCGCGGAACCAAGTCAGTGCGCGGTGGAGGTAAATTTAAAAGCAATACAGACAAGTCAGCGCGGCGGCTGACACAAGAATAAAAAAATGTGAAAGCACAGACTGCATAACATACATATCTATACACATACACACCCCCCCTCCTTTCCCCCAAAGACTACAAGGCGGAAGAGGGAGGACAGCGGCCACTTAAACAGGGCCCACCGATAGGCAGGGGCAATAGTGCGGGAGGGGCATCCCATAGAGGCTCACCATAAGCCTGAATCGCCTACCCTTTGGTGGGGGATTGCGGTGGAGCAGCGCTCCTAAGCACCAACAGCGGTGCTGCCTAGCTTCACCCGACCAGCGCAGCCAAGGCTGGGAGGCATATTACTAGTGGAACGGGTGGGTATAGTCCTACAGGGCCGCAGGCTAATAGCCCCGCTCACCTGCGAGTAGAGAGCCAATTTCTCGTCCTTCGCAGCCAGACTGCAGAGAAATTCTGGGGATTTGTGGGGGGTCCCCGGGTATTTGAGGGGCCGGGAGGAGCCTATTTTCAATGTCTCTGCAGTCCAGCGCCATCTGGCGGAGTATATCCCAACTGTAAGTATTAGATTTGGAGCAGGACGCACTGTATACTAAGAATATGCACCTGTGAGTGGCAGGAGATTTACCACGAGGATGGTTGGCATGCGAGTGGCCGGAGGATGACCAGAGCCAGTTGCCTCTTTAGCTAATGATGGGAGGAATTTGCTGGTCCGGGACCTCGGATTTGGGGGCATTAGGAGACATGCTTCTCGCTTGTGAGACCTTGGATGACGCCGGGCATTAGAACCCCTGCGGAACCAGATAGGCTTCCTGAATTTGGAGACAAAATCTCTGGATCCCCACCTTTGGTAATTATGCAGATGCCAGTACTAGATGGAGGAGCTGTATGGCCACACCGGATCTGCACATAGGAACTGCAGGAGACATAAGGTGAGTTCAGGCTTTCTATGTTTTTAGCCTGAACTGTCCCTTTACCTCTCTCCTGCTCTATCCAAAACTAAAAAAGTAAAAACTTTGCTGACTCCATATAAAGGACACACAAGGACGGGAATAATGATTTCTGTCTGTTACTGGTTTGCTGTCTGTACTGTATCCTCTGCAAAAGAAACATATCCCACAGTGAAGTCACCATGGCTCCATTAAATCCTTTAACCAATAATTGTTTCAAGAGATTAAGGTGAAATGTTGTAGTGACTAGCGGGGAAGAAATTAATATCTTCCAATCCAAAGAACATGACTCAGGCAGGAGGCGCTTCTTCAATGCATTCTGGGATAAGGGGCACCCCAGAAAGGGGGTATACGTGGAATCTTCCCTTGTCCTTGTGATTGTCTACAATCAGACCGGGGACAGCTTTACTGATAATATGTTAAATCATTTTATTGTTCATAAACATAAAAACTACAACTGATAATGTTTTGTGGTCTAATTATAAAATGCCATCTCATAATGTAACAGTGACATCCCTAATCAGTGGCAGACAGGGGCCAAAAATCAGGCCCTGGCCAGCCCAAGACATCCCTGCCGAGGTTCCCCAACTATGATGTCGCAGCTATAGCATTGGGGCTGGGGTTCCTCGGCTTGTGGGTACAGGGGGCTGAGAGGGAGGCTAAGGGGCAGGGATTGAATGTGGGTGTTAAAAGCAGCAGCCAAACTGGCCCTAAAACAGTGCGGCCCACCGGGCATTGTCCTGGAACTGCTTATGGCTAGTCCACCCTGTCCCGAGTTCTGCAATACCAATTCTCATTTACTTCCAGTTTTGTTACCCCCAACGCACACTCTTTCTCAGGGGACTGGGATAACAATTAGGGATGATTAAATGATCTGATTACCCACATTAGTTAGTGCCAAATGCCTGTACAGCAAGTAAGGATGCATAGGGTGGGCAGAGGGAGGCAAAAGGGCTTTATCTGGGACCTTGAGTCTGGTCTTCAAGATTTCTTCCTCCTGGTGGATTGTACCTTATTCCATATCCCAATCTGCTGCGTTTGACCTCACCACCCATTTAGGAATATTTATATTGCAGGATTTGGGATGCCACGCTTTGTATAACCCCACCAGTCAGGCTGTGAGTGGCCACTCCCGCTGTAACTGAATGGCTGGCATGGGATGCTGGGGATTACAGGTGCTGTTAGGCTCCCATTCAGCTTCTTTACATTAATATGAGCAGTTGAAGCGAGGCATCTGAAAATTGAGACACCCTAGAAGGATGGACCAAGACAGGTAATGAAAATCCTCATTCCTTCTGAGCTTGCTGTCAGTGAGCTTAAACATTTTCCTGATGAGTCTGTCGTTGAGATTGAAGGGGTCTACTATACTTACACAAAGAATGAACAGGCAACTACTGGAAACTCCCAGCATTGATACAAGAAAACTATTTTTTTCCAGAAACGGGGCACAATGTATCCAGTATAAAAAATGTTATACATATTTTTCAAATCCAAAAAACAGTTACTGTCAATGACTAAGACAACAACTGTTAGGAAACAAGCCTACTGGCTCGGGCCCATATGTCAATGCATATAATGTATATTCTCTATCATATAAATACAGGCAGAGTAAAACTGCAGTAATCAGAATGTCTCTACAAATCTCCAATAATAAATACAAAATCAATATAAAGTGGCATTACATAATAAATATTGAATCACATTAAATACGTTGTAAAATAGTGCCTAGTTTCACACCCCCCCAAAAAAATTTGAAGATACCCAAATAGAAAACAATTAGATCTACGTAAGATTACCCTTTTCAGGGGCCAACCACTTACCTAGTGTAGTAAGTGTGACAACATGCATTAGATGTGGGGTGAATATATTAATAACAATTGGTTGTTGATTCTCAGTTCAGCCAGCAGGTGTCAGCAGTAACAATCTGAATTCACTGGCTAGTATAGAAGTTGTTCTTGATACAAGAACATCAGATGAAAAGTCTGATGCTCTAATAACATAGCGATCTATAGCAACAGACTTTCAAGCAGAATGTTCAGAGTTCAAGTCCCATACTAGCTGCAAAAATTAGATTTCAGAATCTCCAACAATTTGACCAGTTTTCATGGAGGCCAAAGAGTTAGAGATACTTCAGGTCAAAGGCATAATTAAGATAAAAAATAAGAAGTCACCAAGTTGCTGAAGGATGATTCCTAACGTTTTCATAGGTCAGGGTGGGTCTCCTTTTCATGGTGTTTGTCTCCCGGCTGGTCATATACCCTAATGAAAACAATAAAGTACCGCCGGACCCATTGCAGGAGCCATTGCTGCCCTTACAGCGCCAATACCTTACAAAGTCACACTTCCTCAATCAATGTGTGTGGGTTGGGGGGGGGGGCCCAACCCACACACATTGATTGAGGAAGTGTGACTTTGTAAGGTATTGGCGCTGTAAGGGCAGCAATGGCTCCTGCAAAAACTAAACATAATGTGGTTTGCACAAAAGCTAATGTGTAAACATAAATCCCAGTAAGTCATCTTATAATACACAGATATTACTAAGCGTTACAGCATGTTCCTTCCCAAAACACCTAATTCACTATTAGCCTCCCTCCATTCAGGCGCTTGGCTCAGACACAGAAGGGAGAGCGGCAGACATCTTTCTGATGTTCTGGCTGTCACTAACTCTTTTGCTTCTTTATGTATAATTGATACGTGGTTGAGGACATCTTGCTACATTCCCTACCCGTCCGCCCGCCCACACACTCTCCAATCCATAACCAATGTGACAAGGAGGTGATTACCCCCTGCCTCTCGTGTCACCGCTGCTGACACTCACTTCAGCAAATCTCTTCCAATTAGATACACTTCCCTGTTGGTGGAAGGAAGGTGAGCGGAACATGCAGCTCGCCTGGTCGCTTTTATCCAAATGTTACCATCATAAATAATTCCTAGCCTTAGATGTGCAGGGATGATTACTTTGCAGGGCTGTCATTTCCGAATGGATTTGTTCTGCTCCGTCTTTTGATATTATGTTGGAATATCCTAGAAAACTTTTTTCCTGGCTTCTGTAATAAAGATGTAGAGAAGTTTAACTTGACTCCTAAGATGAGAAATAAACAGTTGCAAGCTTTTATGCTTTCCATGTGACAAAATAATTTGGTAAAAGTTAACCGTTACATCTGCATAAATCGGATATAGCATCTATAAGACGCTAGGTCCAATTAGACACCCACCCCTGGGGCATCAGGATTTGGGTGGCAGTAATTCCTTGCTTTCTTCCATGGCTTCCCAAAATCAATTTTTTTTTTAAATAAATAAAAAAAAACCCATATGCCTAACAACAAAGTGGGACGCCAAATATGCTGGGGGATGAGGGATCATTGGGTTTATAGACACTAAGTCACACACTTCACCAAGCCAGGGAGACCATACAGGTCCAAATACATTATCTGACCTTGTTGTCTGGGTCCAGAATGCAGTTTGTCCGTTAAAGCAGAAAAAAACCTGGGATTTTGACTATGCTAAGTTTGCTTCTTGACCCCCAGGCATCCCAACTTGGGATGACTCGGTGTATAAAAACTCCCTAGATTGCCCAGTAAAACTCACTTTTCCCTGTCCTACGGCACATGCATTGTCAAATCAGAGCGATTTGCGGTGCATACCTCATTCGGCAATGGGGAGAGCAAGTGACCACATACCCCGCCCGCATCTTTGGGCTGTGCACGCGCTCCCGTCCCCAAGCACTACAGGTTGTGCAGGAGTAATGCATTCCCAATTGCAGAAGGCAGAGCCATGTCCCAAATGACATATGCCCAGCTCTGATTATACAAGAGCCTGCACATGCGCCATAGGACTGGGAAAAGGTGAGTTTTAATGGGTGAACTGAGGGATTTCACACAGCCAGGCATCGTGTTTTGAATGCCCAGTGGACAGCCCTGAGTTGGATTTCGTTCTACTTTAAAGTGGACCAAAAATATCCTGGGTTTTGGTCCGTGCCCCACTGTGTGACCCCCCGCAGGTCGCCAAAACAAATTCACCTCTTTCCGGTGCTACGGCGCATGCATGGCCGCTTGTCCAATTAGCGCACTTGGACCCGCTGACGTCCCTTAAGGGGTCCCCGTAAGGCGAGCGGCTCTGAGCTCGCTAATGGCAGCATCCCCCGCTACCCTCTAATAGGGAGCATTCACAAATGCCTGATGTGTACACGAGTACCCTGCTGGAGGGATAGCGGTGATGCGGCCGCGGCTTGCGCATGCGCCATTGGACAGAAAAAGAGGGTAAGTGTATGGGCGACCTGGGGTGTTTCACACAGCGGGGCATCCCAATTTTGGATGCCTGGGGGGGAAATCAATCGGCACCAGAATCTTATAGATTCCCGGGGCCAATTGCCATGGGTTTTGGTCCACTTTAAGAATTGTGTGGGACTCCTTATCTGCATACAACCCCTTCACCTGAGTTATGTGATTTCTATAGAAACTATTCCCCATTAGATCTATAAAAGTAGAATTCCTAGGAGCTATTTCTTTTGTAGTCGGCTCCTTTTTCTAATTTAGCCACACTTTGCCCGGCAGTAATATATGCCCCATGCTCCTTTCTGCTTATTATAATAAGGGTTTCTGTTCTTTCTCCACTGTTATAATCTCATTTACTTATTTCTTTCCTATATTTCTCTCACCATGGGAGAAAATTGAAATATCATATGAAGATAGGCTGTAGATTCCTTGCTGAATTTTCATTTGAAATACATGGCTCTCAGAGAATTAAATGAGCAGAAGCTCAAAAATATGTATAATTAAAGAGGCTCTGCTCTCAGACATTTTCTAATGCTACCAAAGTTTAAGAGCTTCTTTTAGTAAAATAAAGTTTTTGCATCGCACGTGATCATGGTGTATTCAGGGCTGACGTCCAGCACCCAGTATGGATTGGCTGCCCGGCTGCAAATAGGGTAATGAGGCCACGATGCAGCATGGGATCCCGCAACGTGAGTAGTAGCGCTAGGGAAAGAACTACTCTGGCTGTAATTCAAATGATGCCCCAGCAAATCCCTATTGATTACAATAAGGGTTACCTTGTATCAGATGCACAGAAGCCTCTAATTGTCATCCTGCCATGTACTACTGTGTGTAATGTTTTATAATATTGTGCTAGCAAACAATAGGGGGGTGCGGGTCAAATCTGACAGTGGTAACTGCAGATGGGCCAGGGACTGAAGCGCGGCATGGACAAGAACATCTGAGGCAGAAACAAGCAAAAGTCCTACCAAAATCAAACAAGAACAGAGCAGGAGCTGAGACACTGCAAAAGGATGGAGTTCACCGATTAGAGGCAGGAAGGTTGGCGGGCAACAACCTTCTGGTAGCTTCCGTCATCCCACTACCCGTCCTGTTTTAGCTCTGGCAATTGCACACATAATAATATACCTGCATAAACACTCCTTGTAGGAGGCCAAGCATAGAAAAAGGTGGATCAGGATCAGCAGGATGCAGCTTATATGCTCTACTTAACCACAATTTTAATGTGAGGGTGCAACCGCCAATATAAAAACCTCTAAAAATGTTGCATTAGTACTACCTGCCAGGTACAGGTGGTACTAGTAGCACTCGAGACCCTTTTAGGTGGTTCTCAACAAGGCTGCAGACTAACCTCTAACCCAACCTGATCTGCTGCCATCTATACTTCGCCCATACGTTATTTGAGCCATAAATAAAAAAACCTGCCACATTTTTGTGTGGATGATTCACTTTAAATGGCTTTGTTTTTTTTACGGTTTTAGGCGACTGACAATGCTTTTGCACCACCCATATAGTAGTTGATAAAAAAAAAAATACTTTTTTTTCTTCTTGTGAAATCCAAATTAAGCGTTATTGACAAAAATCAGACAACAGTCAGATCCTGGTAGACTATTTTTTTTAAGCAAAGTGAAGTTAGTACTTAACCAAACCTTTATAAATGTGATCTCTGTAATTTTACCCGATACAGTTGCATAAATGCTATTAGTGTCTAGATTTCTATCTTATGTTGCATTAAACATGAAAACCCATTTTTAACAAAATGGGAGCGGATTCCTGCGCTGGGTCATCCTGATCCCGGTGCCCCCCTCCACACTACACGACCAGTAAAAAATACCATTTTGTGATTACTCACCTAAAATGGGTATTATAAGTATGTCACACACCCCGCTTCAGAATAGTCATTACACGTGGGTTATGTCCAGTAGAGCGTGAACTTCTGCAGAGATGACTAGAAAAAAAGGAAGCCCCTCCCGGTCCATAAATACCTGGGACCTCCCACACACTCCCCAGTATAGGAAAGCAGTAAGGGGACCAGGAAGAGCCAATAAAAACCTATTAACCAAAACAAGGTACACCCTATAGAGGATCCAGAATAAAATAAGGGCGGGATGAAGCGAGGTGTGTGACATACTTATAATACCCATTTTACAGGTGAGTAATCACAAAATGGTATTATTCTAAGTATGTCACACACCCCGCTTCAGAATAGTCATTACACTTGGGACATCCAATAGCAGTGTCCACAAAGGGCGGGGATCCAAAACAAGGCAATAATGCACAAAATTAAACCACTGCAGCTTGCAGAATCTTGCGGCCAAAAACGGCATCCGCTGAAGCCCGCACACCAACCATGTAAAACTCGGAAAAAGTATGAACGGAAAACCAAGTAGCAGCCTTACAAAACTGTTCAACTGAAGCCTGGTGCTGAAAAGCCCAAGAAGCACCAACAGCACAAGTAGAATGCGCAGTGAACTTAAAAGGGAGAGTCCTCCCCTTGGCAGAATAGGCCCAAACAAAGGCCTGACGTATCCATTTACTAATGGTAGAAGTAGCAACCAAAAAGTACTTCACACAACGAACCACATCCAAAGAGTGCAGGACCCTCTCCTTGTCATTGCTAGAATTATGACACAAGGAAGGGAGAACCACATCCTGAATGAGGTGGAAGGCAGAAACCACCTTAGGAAGGAAATCTGGCTTAAAACTAAAAACCACCTTGTCCTGGTGTCTCTCAAAGTAAGGGGCCTGAATAGACAGAGCCCCAACTCAGAGACACGTCTAACAGAGGTAATAGCCTCCAAAAAGGCAACCTTTTGTGTAAGCATAGAAAGTGCAACCACCTGCACTGGCTCAAAAGGAGGGTTGACAGAACCAAATTCAAATCCCAAACAGGCAACAAAGGCTTTCGAGGGGGCTGCACATGAGTGACCCCCTGGGAAAAAAATGTAACCAAAGGATGAAGAGCAAAGGACCTTCGAAAGAAGACCACCAGGGCAGAGACCTGCCCTTTCAAGGTACTAAGCTGGAGCCCCAGGTCCAGACCGTGATGAAGAAAATCCAGAATCTTAGAGATCGAAAACACCCTGCAAAGCAAGGCCCTAGCCTCACACCAATCAATATAGGACCTCCACGTCCTGTAGTAGATGTTAGAGGAAGATCACTTCCTAGCCCCAACAAGTGTCTGAATCACAGCATCAGACAAACCTTCTTTAAGCTTCAGCAACCACGCCGTCAAAGCCAGCGTTTGTAAATTGGGGTAACAAAGTTGACCTTGAGTGATCAGATCCGGAAACAGGAGCAACCTGTACTGATATACCACCAGCCATACGACGTCTGCGAACCAACCTGTCTTGGCCACCTTGGGGCCACCAGAATTGCTGGCGCACCCTCTTGAGCCTGCTTGCGCACCACCTTGCCCACCGTGGAGAAGGGGGGAAACAGGTACAAGAACCCCAGATCCCTCCAGGCAAGAGACATGACGTCCGCTGCCAGGGCCAGAGGAACCTGAGACAGAGACACACAAACATTGGGAGCTTGCAATTATTATGTGAGACAGAGATCCACCTCCGGAAACCTCCACGAATGACAGAGGGACCCTGCTCAGGGAGTCCGCCTCCATGTTTTCCACTCCCGGAAAGTACCCTGCTGAGATGCATGCTGTCCGCCCATGCAAGAATCAGAGAAACTACCCTGAGGGCACTCCTGCTGCAAGCCCCACCTTGGTGATTGATGTAAGCTACCGCAGTTCAATTGTCTGATTGAACCTGAACCGGTAAGCCACGTAGGTGATGCGTTAAGCATGACAGAACCAACCGAATAGCTCTCAACTCCAAGACATTGATGGGGGTGTGAGCCCCCAGAGGACCCCACAGCCCCTAGAACTGATGCGTCTACCAAAACCTCCCCAGCCCGACAGGCTGGCATCCGTGGCAACAGTCTCCCAACAAGGGGTCAGAAAGGATCTGCCCCTCATCAGATTGCTTGGTTCCAGCCACCACTGAAGGGACTGCCGAACCCGGGGAGAATCATGAATGACTGATCCAATGACTGCGGACATCTGTCCCAGGCCAACAATAGATGGAGCTGGAGCGACCTCATGTGGAACTGGACAGAGAGAACTGCCTCGAAGAAAACCACCATCAATCCCCCCAGTCCCATCCCTAGCCGGATAGAAGGACGAGGATTGGACAGGAGAAGACGTATCAGATCCTGAACCATCTGCACCTTGGACTGAGAAAGGAAAACCCTGGTCCGAATGGTATCCAGAATCATTCCCAGAAACGAGATCTCCCTTGAGGTGGAGAGAGAAGACTTGGGATGGTTGATCACCCAGCCAAACCTCTCCAGCGTCGCCACCACCATACCTGGTGTCCAGCTCCGCCTGACTGGGAGAGGACGCCGTAATAAGGAGGTCGCCCAAATACGGATGTGAATGCCCTGGGCTCTGAGAAGGGCCATTATGCCCGCCAGCACCTTGGTGAACACCCCTGGTGCCGAAGTCAACCCGAAAGGGAGGACCACAAACTGAAAATGCTGATCTCCCACCACAAACCTGAGAAACCTCTGGGGTGCTGGGCAGATTGGTACATGAATGTAAGCATCCATGATGTCTATAGACGTCATGAAAACGCCCTGACAAAGGGAATTGATGACTGTGCGCAGAGTCTCCATGCGGAACTCCTTGGTTCTGATGAACCTGTTGAGAAGCTTCAAATCCAGAATGGATCTTATGGATCCATCCTGTTTGGAAACCGTGAAGAGGTTGGAATAATAGGCCCGGCCTCTCTCTGAGAAAGGCACCGGCCCTATTACATCCATGACCAGAAAATTCTTTACAGCCAACAGGAGCCCCTGCGCAGCCCGAGGGGACCCGAGACCTTAGGAATCTGGGAGGAGGCCGGCACTCGAACTCCAGTCTGTACCCGGAAGAGACCACATCCAAGATTCATTCGTCTGTGACCTCCTGAGCCAAGACGAGGAAGAAGTGCCGCAGCCGTCCCCCCACCCGCAAGGGTGAGGGCGTCCCCACATTGCTGAGCTGTCTTGCAGCAGGCTTGAGCTTGGAACCCCAGTTAAGGCCTGGACGAGAGCGGCCTCTGCCTCCGTTCCAGGAATCACCTCTGAAATTAGAGTAGGCAAAGCCTCTGCCTGCTCTGGCACCGTGAAAGGAAGGATCGAAGCAACCTGCCCGCCCGAAAGGGGCGACACTGCTACTTACGCGGAGGTAACTTTCCACCTTTCGCCACTGAATCCAATTTATCTCCGAACAGCCGCATACCCAGGAAGGGTAGCGCTGCAAGTGATTTCTTAGCCACAATGTCAGCCACCCACTGGCGTAGCCAGACCTATCGGCGAATAACCACCAGCCATGCCGAGGTTCTACTACACATAATAATCACATCATTCTTAGCAGATCAAACAAGGTCACAAATAATTTACACCGCTGTGAAATCATCACTGGCCGGGTTAAGCTGGGAACCACTCAACAGACCCCTAACCCCAGACTTGGTAGCCACAGTCGCGAGCGCCGAGGCACAAACAGGCCGCAAGGCTGAACCCACACTGGCAAAGGCATGGCATGCCATCTAATCAAAGCGTTTGTCCTCACCATCTTTAAGAATGGCGGCGTCTGGAGAATGTACAACGGAGGTGTTGGACAACACCAGAACGGACGCATCGACCTTGGGAGGGGACGACCAGCGCATCACCGCGTCCACCGGGAAGGGATACTTCCTATCCCATCCCTGAGGAACACCGGGGAGCCGGCTAGGCCTCTCCCATTCCTAAAGAATCGTGCAATGAATATGATTCAATTTTGGGAACTCCAAGCGGGGCTTAGAAGTACCCAAAAAAATTTCCCCTTTCTGCGGGGGGGGGGGGGGGGGGGCTGGGGATATCCGCTGGCGGAGAAATATACAGAACCTCAATAGATGAGCCAGGGACTAGGGGGAATCCACGGCATCCCCCAGCGCCTGCCCAGTATCAGTATCCAAAAAACTGCTGATCCTCAGCATCAAATTCCTCAAACAATTCCCCCTCCTCGAGTGGGGAATAATCAGACCAGTCAAGGGAATAATAATCAGCAAAATCCAGTACCGGCGCGGCCGGCGACAGATGCCTTCTCTTAGCTGGGGTCTTTCTGGCCGCAGAGCTAGAAATCAACTTTTCGATGTTGGCCAGCCTAGCACAAACATCAACTTGCGACTCCCCGCTAATGACAGTGTCACTTGGGGTACGGATAAGGCGGGGTGGGGTAGGTGATGAGGCCGGCGGCCCTGGACCCAGACGCCTGGGACCACGACTGCCGCGAAATGGCCTGCTGTGCACATGGAATACAATTAAACACATTATCCCCCACAAGGGATGCCCCACAAACCACACACTGCCGGGGGTTGCCCCGAAGGGATCCCGAGCCCGGTATCCTGGGAAGCCTCCATATGGTGATTTTTAATGGTAGTCGCAATGACCAGTGGGAATTACGCTACGAAGCTACACGGGATGCCCCTTAATGTCCGTTAGTGGGAGGATTTATGAATGACAAGGAAAAAACCCCAATATGATCAAGGGACCTAAGGATCGAGAGAACCCCCATTTATATCAGGCAAGGTATTCCCCCTGAAAGACCCAATAATAATGGCACCATAAAAATCACCCCAAGCGCTAAACACAACACGCATACATTCAAAAACTATATATACATGTGTCAAAATATTTACAATTTATTTATAATAAGAGCGCAGAACTAGACAGGTTAAGGCAATGAGACACATAGAAACAAACAGGCCCCGCAGGGCACTTACAGAACACCGGAGGAATGGCGACCGACCAGACACCAGAGTCAAGAGGGAGGACGGGCTAGCGCGGATCGCGCGCTGCGCGTGGCCCTGCCCCCTCCCGACATGGCCAGAGACAGCGATTCCCAGCCAATTGTCTGAGAACTGCAAAGGGTGCCAAAAGAGGGGGGGGGGGGGGCGGGCCGCAGTCCGTGCACCGAGCGCCTGCCCCCACCCCCTCTCCTGACAGAAGGAAAAGAATGGCCGCGCTCCCAGCAATGCTGCGGAGCCGACCCGGAAAACCAGCCCGCAGCCTCTAACCACGCAGAGCGGGCCTGGCAACAGCATCTAAACGCACATAACACACCATCACACACACACTCGTCCCACACACGCTGGCCTAGCCAGCAAGTGAAAAGCAAATTCGATAATAAAGTCACAAAATGGAGGGATGCCCCTCCCCCCCCCATAATCCAGGCACGGGGAGCAATGGGTGGGGGGTCCCAAACAACCTAAAGTAGCGCAGGGAATATAAAATGGACAGGGCATCCCATCCCCATAGACCCAACAGATCCACGACTGGTTGGACTCCATAGCGACATGGGGATTAGCACTTCCTGTCGCAGAGGGGCTCCGCCGGAGCTAATATCACTAACATGTAGGGAGCATTGTCTCCACCCAGAAAAGGAACATAGACACTTCCTGGAGGGTCCGCCAGCTCCAGGCCCCATCCAATGATTAATGTAGGACATCTGTTGTCAGACAGACCGAGCACCCCCAAACTGGCAAGCCCAGAAGGAAAGAGGTCAAGCGAGATAGAGCCAACTGAAAAAAACGCTCACTGTTTAGAAATTCAATAGGCGTAAGGACTTCTAAGGGCCCCACCACCCCCAGAATCGCAGGGAGTTTCAGAAGAAAACCTCCCCCTTCAACCTGATAGGTTGACAGGTTGGCATCCATGGGCAAGAAGGAACTGCCCCCAGACAGGTCCCTTGAGTTCATCCACTTCCAAGAGAAAATACCATTTTGTGAGTACTCACCTGAAAAATGGATATTGTCAGTGTGTCACACACACCCCGCTTCCCCTTTAATTCTTACGATCGGGTTACTCCACCAGCAGGTGGCAACGTTGCAGAGAGAAGTCTTGAAAACGAGCCCCTTCCAGCCTATATATACCTGGGACCTCCCACTTAACACCCAGTGATTTTAAAAGCAGAAAGACAAGGTACCAGGAAATCCAATGGTAACCTCAAAATAAGAAAAGCTTCACCATATAAAGGATCCAGGATACCAAAAAGGGCGGGTGAAGCGGGGTGTGCGACACACTGACAATATCCATTTTTCAGTACTCACAAAATGGTATTATTCTCAGTGTGTCACACACCCCGCTTCACCTTTAATTCTTACGATCAGGACATCCAAAAGCAGTGTCCACAAGGAATGGGTATCCGAAGGCAAAATGAAGCATAACTTAAATGACTGCAGTCTGCAGAACTTTGCGGCCAAACACAGCATCCGCTGAGGCCCGCACATCAACCTTGTAAAGCTTAGAAAAAGTATGAACAGAAGACCAAGTAGCAGCCTTACAAATTTGTTCAACAGAAGCTTGGTGCTGAAAAGCCCAAGACGCTCCAACGGCGCGAGTAGAATGAGCAGTGATACGAAAAGGGGGAACTTTCCCCTTAGCGGAATAGGCCGCAATAACGGCCTGATGTATCCATTTACTAATGGAGGATTTGGCCGGCGCCAAACCCTTCCTAGGCCCACAGGGCACAACAAAAAAGGCATCAGTTTTACGAAAAGGAGAAGTAATAATCAAATAGTACTTAATACAGCGTACTACATCCAAACAATGCAAAACCCTCTCCTTGTCATTCTTAAGCTTAGGACACAAGGAGGGAAGAACAATATCCTGATTCAAATGAAAAGCAGAAACAACCTTAGGAAGAAAGTCCGGTTTGAACCGAAAGACCACCTTGTCCTGATGCCTCTCAAAGTAGGGCGCCTGAATAGACAAAGCCGCCAACTCCGAGACACGTCGAACCGAAGTGATAGCTACCAAGAAGACAATCTTCTGAGTCAAGGTAGACAAAGCAATATCTTGCAAATGCTCAAAGGGAGGAGCCTGAAGAGCAGAAAGAACCAAATTCAAGTCCCAAACCGGGAGTAATGGTTTCCTGGGAGGTCGCACATGCGTAACCCCCTGGAAAAAGGTTTTAACTAAAGGATGAAGCGCAAAACGCTTCTGAAAAAAGATAGACAAGGCAGAAACCTGCCCTTTCAAAGTACTCAGCTGAAGACCAGAGTCCAGCCCTGATTGCAAAAACTCCAGAATCCTGGAGACCGAAAAGACCCTACAAGGAAAAGATCTAACCTCACACCAAGCGATATAGGCTTTCCAAGTCCTATAGTAGGTGATAGAAGAAGACCTCTTTCGGGCACCGATCAGAGTCTTAACAACCGAGTCAGAAAGACCCTCCTCCTTCAAGATGGAGGTCTCAGCAGCCAAGCCGTCAAACCCAGCGTTGGTAAATTGGGGTAATATAGCCGACCCTGAGTGAGCAGATCGGGCCGAAGGGACAGAATGAACTGATCCACTGTCAGCTGAACGGTGTCTGCGCACCATACTCGTCTTGGCCACCTTGGGGCCACGAGAATGGCGGACACCCTTTACAGAGCCAGCTTCCGTACCACCCAGCCTAGCCTGGGTATCGGAGGAAACAGGTACAGAAACCCCGGATCCCCCCAGTTCAGGGACATGGCGTCCGCCGCCAGAGGATCCTGGGAGAGCGACACGAAGGTCGGGAGCCTGCAATTGTGACGAGAGGCAAACAGGTTCACCTCCGGTGTCCCCCACCGGAGACACAATGACCGAAAAACTTGAGGATGGAGAGCCCATTCTCCCAGACGGGAAGAGCACCTGCTCAACAGATCCGCCTTCCTGTTTTCCACACCCGGAATGTAAACTGCCGAGAGACAAGGAACATGGGCCTCTGCCCAGGTCAGGATCAGGGACACCTCTCTGAGGGCACCCAGACTGCGAGTCCCTCCCTGATGATTGCTGTAAGCAACCGCTGTTTGATTGTCCGAGCGAACCTGAACCAGAAGGCCCAGAACATGTTGAGACACAAGAGCAAGAACCAGACGGCAGGCTCTTAGTTCCAGAACAGACGGCCGAGGATTGGAAAGAAGGACCCGAGCCCACTCCTGAATCAGATAAATTTTGGACCCTGTGTTGAACGGAATCCAACCGTATTCCCAGCAAGGACACCACCCTGGCCGGAGCGAGGGAGGACTTGGGAAGGTTGAAAAACTTCAGATCCAGGACGGGGCGAGCCGACCCGTCCCTCTTGGGGACTGTGAAAAGATTGGAGTAAAAACCGAGGCCCACCTCTAAGCGCGGCACCGGCCGGATGCCCGCCATTTCCAGGAAAAAACGTGAAGGAGGGCGAGACTCGAACTCCAGTTTGTAACCGGACGACACCATCTCCCGGATCAATGTGTCCGGAATCTCCCGGTCCCAAACCAGGGAGAAGTGTCGCAATCGTCCCCCCACCGGCACGGGTGAGGGCAGCCCCTCATTGCTGAGCGGGCTTACCAGTAGGTTTGGATTGGCGCCCCAGGACTGACCGGGATGGCTACGACCCCTACCTCGGGACCAACCTACACCCCTGGTAGCGGGAAAGGAAGCCCCTCTGCCCGCTCTGGCTCCTCAAAAGGAGGGACTAAAGGAACTCGCACCCCGAAAGGCGCGACGAGGCCTCTTGAGTTGAGGCAACTTACCATCCTTGGTAACTGCATCCAATTTATCGCCAAAAAGGCGCAAACCTAAGAAAGGTAGCGCTGTAAGCGCCCTCTTAGAGTTAAGGTCCGCCGTCCACTGGCGCAGCCATATTGACGAATAGCAACCAGCAACCAGCTGTCCTGCTACTCGTCGCAAGAGCATCGTCCTGAGCAGTCAGGACAAAGGAAATAAACGACTCACACTGCTTGAGAGAACAAAACACATCACAAGCGGGATCAAGACCTGCGTACAGATCCCTAATAATGGACCTAACTGCCAACAGAAGAAGCGCCGAAGCACAAACTGGCCGTAGTGTCGATCCGGCACTGATAAAACCATGGCGAGCCAATTGATCAATCCGACGATCCTCACCATCTTTAATGGTAGTGGTGTCAGAAGAGTGCAACACAGCCGAGCCAGTCAGCCCTAACACAGGGGAATCGACGTCAGGGAGCTTCCACAAGTCCTCCGGAAAGGGATAACGCTTATCCCAATTAGGAGGAGTTCCAGCCAGGCGCGTGGGCTGTTCCCATTCCTTAAGGACAACCCTCTCAAAGTACTGTTGCCTGGGAAACACCAAACGCGGCTGGGGCACGTCAAACAACTCACCCTTTGGCGGAGGGACCACCGCAGGCGGATCCAAAGCCAAAACCTTAAACATTTGAGCCAAAATGGACCCCCACAGCCTGATCACCAGTAGTGTCAACCAAAAGCTGGTCTGCAGGCTCATCCGACTCCTCAAGGAGTTCCCCCTCCTCAGCAGGGGGACAATCGGACTAATCCAAAATTTCAGGTACCTCATCCTCCGAAGCAGGTACTGCCGAAGAAAGGTGCTTCCGCTTTGCCGTAGCCTTCTGAGCTACCGTAGCGGAAATTATCTTCTCGAGGTTGGCTAACCGCGCATGCACCTCGGAATGCGAATCCCCATTCTTGACAATGTCACACGGGGTCCGGAATAAGGGAGGGGGGGTAGGGGATGACGGAAGTTGCGAGGAGCCAGAAGCCGGAGCGACGGACTGGCGCGCAATGTTCTGCCTTGCACATGGAACGCATAATATGACATCATCGCCTGGGAGCAGAGCCCCACAACCCCCACACAGCCTGGATAGCCCCGAAGAGCCATTTCTGGTAACGTCGGAAGCCTCCATATGGTGAAATTATGGTATTCGCAACAACCCAGGGTTTTATGCATTAAGCAACCCGGGATGCCCCTTTGTAATTAAAGTCCCGGAAGTGGGAGGATTTTTTAAGCCTAGGAAAAACCCAATTTAGAGATTAAGACTAGCTAGGTATAACAGACCGGGAGAGCCACTGCAGTGAGGGGATCCCAGAATCTGTGGGGGAAAAGAGACCACAGTCAGTCCCCCAACCAGTATGCACCACACTCATACATAACCAAACATGGCAAAACATATATGAACAGTTTATACATCATGAATAACATATACATGACACATGCTGTTTAAGGCTAACAAAATCCAGAAAGTGCAACAATATATATAGAAGTATATAGATGCATAAATAAATAAATAAATAAATAAGTATATATATATATATATATATATATATATATATATATATATATACAGACCTTTAGTCCTTAATAATAGCAGCACTAAAGGTTCACTTCATGCTCAGGAAGAAACACTGAAGCTCTTCACCGTGATTGATACACATACATACACAGCAAAGTGCCTCCAGGGAAAAAACGCTAAACATGGCAGCTAATACAGCATAAGGACGGCCCCACGCTGCGCGATGGTGGGGACCGTTTACCTTAACTGCTACAGCCGCACTGGACCTCTTCCCCCACCGGCTCCAGCACACCTGTCTCATAATGAGACAGGGGAAGTGAGGCGGGCCCGGACACAGCGCGCCCCAGCCACGCCCCCTGATCACCAAGGCCGCAGAGAGCGCGGCCCCGGCCCTCCAGTGACGCGGCTCGCCCAATGGCGAGACCGCAAGCAAAAAAAGGGGGGAAATTCAAAAGTACAAAGAGAAAAGGCCCCAGCAGCTCAGGCCACGCGCCGCCACCGCGGCGCTGACCCTGCGCCAAAGCACTTCCCATACACAAACACAAGTGAAGCACCCCATGCAAACACGCACCCCCCCCCCAAGTGAAGGGAGAAGGGACCGAGCGGGAGAAGGTGACCAAGGGGAACCTCGGGACAGGGGCATCCCAAATCGGGTCGAGCAGAGGAGATAAGCTCCTAGGCACCTAAAGTGCCATCTACCTTTGCCCAGCCAGCAGCCTAGGCTGGGAGGCTTCCGTTTATCTAGGCATAAAACAACACAACAGACTGGGCAGAAATAGACCAAAAGGGGATGCCGGGTTTGACCCCGGCTACCTGCAAGCAGGAGACTTCTTTCTTCTGTCTTGTCGCCTCATGCAGAGAGAAAATACTGGGTGTTAAGTGGGAGGTCCCAGGTATATATAGGCCGGAAGGGGCTCATTTTCAAGACTTCTCTCTGCAACGTCGCCACCTGCTGGTGGAGTAACCCGATCGTAAGAATTAAAGGGGAAGCGGGGTGTGTGACACACTGAGAATAACCTTCTTACAGGTGGGAAGGCCCACAGACCCTGCTCCAGGGGTGCTGGATCCCTGTCCTGTGTTACCAATAGAAGTCGCAGAAGGGCTCAAGGGGAACTGAGCATAAGGGACCTCTTCCGAGCAAGTTACCAACGGGCCCACCAGTTGCATCCCTGCCTGGTGTTAAGAGACCGGGACAGCAATGAGGGACTGAGCCCATGTGACCAGATTGCCCACCTAATTGCTGAGAAGGGGAGAATCTGGTTTGAACCTAATCCAGAATCATTCCTATTAATGGAGTTACCACTTAAGGGGACAGTGAGGACTCGGGGTGATTGATCACCCATCCAAATGACTCCCAATGGACCCCACCAGCCGGGTATCCAACTTAGCCTGACGCAGAGACAGGGAAGTGAGAAAAGGGCGTCCAGGTAGTCATCGCGCGGGCGCCCCTTGGTCTCATCAGAGACATCACCATCGTCAGCACCTGAGTGAACACTCTGGGAGTTGAAGAGAGGCCAGATAACAAGGCCACAATTTACAGTGTTGGACTTCCAACACGAACCTGAAGAGCCTCAGAGACCTGAGGGCACAGGGATGTAAACAAAAGCATTTTAGAGTTCCCCAGACGGCAAGAAGCCCACTGGGCGCAAGGTGCTGATGGCCCAACTCAGAGTTTCCATGCAGGAAAACTGCCTGTAATAATATTGGTATAGCGGCCCCTGCCTCTGCCTATTACGGGCAATCTGCAAGAGACCCTCAGACCTTGCAGGCCTAGCATGGCCTGCGCCAGCAACTGAACGGCGGCAGAGACCAGGAGTACCTGGGACCTGATAAAAACTGGGGAAGGCCGTGCAGCAAACTCTATCCTGTATCTGGAGGACACAACCTCCTGAATCCACCAGAATGAGGAGAGATGCCTCCTGATAAGAGCAAGGTGCTGCAGCCATCCCCTCACCCAGACGGGCGAGGGCGCCCAATCATGCTTGAGGGGGTTTGGTGGAAGATTTGGGCTTAGCCCCGCCGGAGGGGCCAGGGCATTGTCTGCTGCTCGTGGGGCAGGAGTCTGCACGAAATCCGGAAGGACACCCCTGGTTCCTGTTTAACACTAAGGTAGGGGGGAGGAGGGGTGCCCCTGCCCTGAGGGGGCCGAGACGTCCGTCTGCGAAGGGGTGATTTGCCCTTTTTACCGAACAGGTCTAGACAGGGCCCCAAATAGGCGTTGCCGTCTAAAAGGAAGCCCAGTAAGTGTCTTTTTAGTAGCATCGTCAGCACCCCACTGTCGCAGCCAGCCCAAGCGACGTATAGCCACCGCAAGGGCAGAAGTTCTTGCACACATTCTAATAGCATCATCCAGCGCTAATAGAATAAATTTTACAAATACATCACAATTGGAGAGTGCATTAAACGCCTCCCAGGGGAGATCCTCGGGGTGATGATCAAGCTACTTTCTGATGAGGGTTCTAGCGGCCACTGCAGTAATAGCTGCGACACAGACCGGGCGCAGCGCCGTTCAAGCACAAGAAAAGGCATGGGAAGCCAGCAGCTCAATGCGCCGGTCCTCAGCATCCCGAAGGGTACAATAAGCAGGGGTTGTAATAAAGGGGGGATTAGGGACCCCTATGATCGGCGCATCCACCACGGGGGGTGATGACCAACAATTAACCACCTCAGGGGGAAAAGGGTATTTCCTATCCCAGTCCCCTGGAAGTTTACTGGGGCATTCCCATTCCTTGAGCACAAGGGCATGGAAATGAGCCTGTTCTAGAAATTCCAAACGTGCAGTCGCAGTATGGAAACGCTCCCCTCTAGGCTTGGGGACCTGACCGGGGAGAGAGACAGACAGTGCCTTAAAGACCTTAATCAACAAGTCGTCAGTGTCACACTGGCCCCAGTATTCAGGGCCAGAATCGTCATGACTCCTCGGCCTCTCATCAGATGAGTCAGTGAACAACTCCCCTTCATCAGAAGGGGTATAGTCACACGGAGTAGTAAACTCCTCGGTTCTCATAGAACATACAGAAACATGAGGCGACAGGTGCCGCCTCCTACCAGGGCCCATTCGCACTGACAACCTAGCAATAATCTGTTCAGCCGTAGGCAGTCTGGAAGGCCCAGCAGGCTGCAATTCCCCACTTGTAGGTGACTCAGCAGGAGAGAGATTTAAGCCTGGGGAGATAGGTGAATTGAAGCTAGGTGTAGCCACTGGCCGACCTGATTGCAGGGCCAGGGCTTGCTCGACACAGGGTACGCAGACCCGTGCCCTGTCAGCATCAGCATGGGGTTGTCCACACGCTATACACCGCCGGTCTTGTCCCAGAGGGACCCCGGTCACATAATTCTGAGATGCCTCCATATGGTGATTATTCAAGGCACAATATGCCAGTAGGGATTTACACAACCCTGGATGCCCCAAAGACCGCTAGGGAAGTGGGAGAATATTACAAGGCCCGCTATAATTTTACACCGGGCCGGGAGAAGCCAATGGTGTTCACAGTCTGAAAGACATAAAGGGAATAAAGGGGTGTCAGAACCAAGCGCAGTAATCAAGGATCATGAAAATCGCCCGCGAGGGCACTTACAGACCAAGGGAGGAGGAAGACCGCTACCACGCGTGCGTGCGACCAGCATCAAAATGGCGCCAAGCGAACCTCGAAGGGCGGGCCAGAGCGGGCTGTGACGCAGAGCGAGCCAAAACGGGTCCCCACCCCCCCGAAGAGCACGAAGCTCTGAGATAGTTTCAATGTCATGAGCGAAGTGTATGGCACACTTAGAAAAGGATTTGCCAATGAAGACGCTGCAGCAGCCGCCGCCCGGTAGCACATCCAGTAAAGGAAGAGGTGCGCGCGGCGACAAATACACAGTAAAATGCAAACAGCACGGCTCTGACACCAGGAATACCAGTCCGGGGCAAGACTAAGGCCATAACGTGTAAACATACACTAAGACCACCACACCCCCCCCGAGGGAGGATGGTGACTCTTTGTACAGGGCTCACCGCTACATGGGGCAATAGTGCGGGAGGGGCATCCCCTAGAGGCTCACCATCAGCCTAAACCGCCTACCCTTTGGTGGGGGACTGCGGTGGAGCATGGCTCCATCAAGCACGCATGGTGCCGCCTACCTTCACCCGACCAGCGCAGCCCAGGCTGGGAGGCACATCACAGGGAGGACGGGTGGGAATAGTCCAACAGGGCCGCAGGCTTTGATAGCCCCGCTCACCTGCGAGAGAGTGATACTTCAGGTCTTCGCAGTCAGCACTGCAGAGAAATCTGGGGATTTGTGGGAGGTCCCTGGGTTTTTGAAGGGCCGGGAGGAGCCTGCTTTTCCATGTCTCTGCAGTGCAGCGCCATCTGGCGGAGGATAACCCAAGTGTAAGTATTATATCTGGAGCAGGACGTACTGTATACTAAGAATATGGCCGGGTGTAAACCCGGCTTACCTGCAAGGAGGAGACAGCCATCTTCTGACTTGCTTGCAGTCTGCAGAGACGATTACTGGTGAGTGTGTGGGAGGTCCCAGGTATTTATGGACTGGGAGGGGCTTCCGTTTTTTCTAGTCATCTCTGCAGAAGCTCGCCCTCTACTGGACATGACCCAAGTGTAATTACTATTCTGAAGCGGGGTGTGTGACATACTTAGAATAATGGAATCTGACCCGTAAAAATCAAGCCTCACTACCCTCACATGGTTACCGGTAGCTGGGTACCCAAGGAAGATATGCGGATCACGTGACCACAGTGGTTGCAGGACTCTATTTTGGGGTAGGGGAGCAATTTGAAATTTTGGTTCTACTGGCATTTCAGCGCAGGGGACCAGCGGCAGTTAGGTTGCCCACCCATGGAGGGTTGTCCTGGTTTAAACATTTGTAATTGTTTTTTAAGTTGATGTTTAATGTGGAAAGAGTTTCTCTGCTAGCTTTTACTAACCTTGCCCACCCATGGAGGGTTGTCCTGGTTTAAACATTTGTAATTGTTTTTTAAGTTGATGTTTAATGTGGAAAGAGTTTCTCTGCTAGCTTTTACTAACCTTGCCTTGCTTACTTGCATGCCCAGTTATGTTTTGTCAGGATCAAGAAAGAGTAGCCTGTGGTAGTTAAAATTAATTTTAAGGTCTTTGGTGCTTATATAAAGACAATGCATGTGTGATCTTTACAGAAAATGTGTATGCACTGATTGCGCTTCACATCAACATTGGTAAAACAATATCTGATTGCACCGAACTTTGGAAATTATTAAACATTTTGAAATGGAACTTTTAATGCGGTTTCCAAGGCCAAGGAGAAACCTTGGCTGTAAAAAGGATTAGATTTTTATGCATGAAACTATTACGTATTTCCACAACCAGCAACCAAACACCTAACCTTTGCCAATGTACCAAAGTTGTTCAAATTTCCAGTGAGAAATGAATAAATGGATTTTTACACAGAGTACAGAATTCTACATCATTGTTGTAAAAAGTTGAATATAAACCCATCCCAGCCTCTTCATATTACAATCCAGAATAAAACTGCATAGTCCAATATTCATATATTATAATAAAAACAATATAGAGCTGTCATTTATATATAAAACTATTTTTCTATAAATATTTGTGAGATGCTGGCAGGTGCTACAGACCCAACATGACAAATGCCAGGAGCACAAAACCCAATGAATCACAGCGCTAACTACATTTCGCACTTAATTAGTAAAACAATTCAAACACAAGTTGTTCCTTTGTTTCTTCAGCGCGATAAACATGCTAATTAAAAGCAACATAGAGGGTAAAAGAAATAAAACACTGGAAACAGCAATGAACAAAACACAACAGCTTGCTAGGTTTATTGCCTTCTCAATGGGATTCATGAAGTCTGTGTTTTTTCCTCTCTGGAAGTATACATGGTCGCAGCTCCTCGGTCCCATGGGCATAGGGGCACTTGCTGGCAGTACGGGGACAGCCGCTGGGGTGATTTATATAAAACCAGCACAATCTTGTTTTCAAAACATCAGGTAACAGCCGTTTTTTGGCTTCTTCTTTGTGTTTCTTAGTTTTTGTTGTTGGATTTTCTTGGCTCCAGTCACGTATTGACACCTTGGACTTCACAACTAAAACAAGATACAAAAATGCAATGATTAAGCAGCACGACTAACCCATTTACTTAAAAGGTCACATTAAACCCGCTTAGTTTCTAAAAGCTTAAATTGGATCAATACCCATTTTACATAAATTGTAGTCAACATGCGGGGAAGGGGGGGGGGGCATTTCAACTGGTTATGTTCCCCACCATCAGCCCATACACAGGTTTCCAGTCTTAGAAGCCCTTACTCATAACAAAGAATCAAATATACTTCAACAAATCAATACAAAACCGTACGTGATCCAAACATGACCTGTGCCCCATCGCTTCCTGTCTGATATGTTCCAGGTGCCCGAGAGATCCCTAACCCAAGGCACGAGGAAGAATTACGTAGCTATAATCCGCTCTCAGGATGTGGGAAACCGCCACTCCAACCATCCAGGAAACACATGGCCACATGTATATTTTTGGATATATTTGTTGCCGTATATTTGATTCTTTGTATGAGTAGGGGTTCCTAAGACCCAAAATGCTTAACAGAGAATTGTGTAACTTATTATCTTTGGAATGATGTACCGACTATTTTAAGAAGATTAAATAATGCTTGATGTTTTATTTATTTATTTGTTCTGGACCTTCTACTGCTATGGATTACCGTGACGTCTGCTTCCATGTACAGAGTTTATGAGAGTTAGTAGGAAGTGGGTGCAGCTGGCCTCTTTCCTCCTTGTATGAAATCACCTTTGCTAAACAGCAGAAAACAAATGTGTGCAAACCTGTAGACATGCAATCTTCATTACAAAAAATACCATTTTGTGAAATACTCACCTGTAAAATGGTTATTATAAGTATGTCACACACCCCGCTTCAAGATATCCATAACATGTGGGTAATACCGACCTGAAGAGGGCGTTCCTGCAGAGATGATAGCAAAAAGAAAGCCCCTCCCTGATCCATAAATACCTGGGACCTCCCACTCATCACCCAGTATATAGAAGCAGTAAGGTAAGGGACCAGGAAGAGGCAAATATAAGTCATCACCACGCAAAGTTCACAAAATAAAGGATCCAGAATACAAGAAGGGCGGGTGAAGCGGGGTGTGTGACATACTTATAATACCCATTTTACAGGTGAGTATTTCACAAAATGGTATTATTCTAAGTATGTCACACACCCCGCTTCAAGATATCCATAACATGTGGGACATCCAATAGCAGTGTCCATAAAAGGGCGGGGATCCAAAACAAGGCAACAATGCACAACTTAAACCACAACAGCTTGCAGAACTTTGCGGCCAAAAACAGCATCCGCTGAGGCCAGAACATCAACCTTGTAAAACTTGGAAAAAGTGTGAACAGAGGACCAAGTAGCGGCCTTACAAACTTGCTCAACAGAGGCCTGGTGCTGAAAAGCCCAGGACGCTCCAACCGCACGAGTAGAATGAGCAGTAACACGAAAAGGGGAACTCCTCCCCTTGGCAGAATAGGCCCCAATGATGGCCTGACGAATCCATTTACTAATGGAAGATTTGGCAGGAGCCAAACCTTTCCTAGGCCCAAAAGGCACCACAAAAAAGGCATCAGTCTTACGAAAGGAAGACGTAACCACCAGATAATATTTCACAACACGAACTACATCCAAGGAATGCAGCGCCCTTTCCTTGTCGTTGCTGGGATTAGGACATAGAGAAGGCAGAACAATGTCCTGATTCAGATGAAAGGCAGAGACCACCTTAGGAAGAAAATCCGGCTTGAAACGAAAGACAACCTTGTCCTGATGCCTTTCAAAGTACGGAGCTTTAATGGATAAAGCTGCCAACTCAGAAACACGCCTAACCGAAGAGATAGCCACCAAAAAGGCCACCTTTTGAGTAAGTGAAGACAAAGCAACCTCATTCAAGGGCTCAAACGGAGGACCCTGAAGAGCAGAAAGAACCAGGTTCAAATCCCAGACTGGGACAAAGGGCTTCCTAGGAGGCCGTACATGCGAAACCCCTTGGAAAAAAGTCTTGACTAAGGGATGAAGTGCAAAGGACCTTTGAAAGAACACCGCCAGGGCAGAAACCTGCCCCTTCAAGGTACTAAGTTGAAGCCCCAGATCCAGACCATGTTGAAGAAACTCCAGGATTCTGGAAATGGAGAACTCCCGACAAGAGAAAGACCTACTTTCACACCAGTCAATATAAGACCTCCAAGTCCTATAGTAAATAGTAGAGGAAGAGCGCTTCCTGGCGCTAATAAGAGTCTGAACCACCGCGTCAGAAAGACCTTCCTCCTTCAAGATGGCGGTTTCAGCAGCCACGCCGTCAAAGCCAGCGAAGGTAAATTGGGATAGCGCAGCCGACCCTGGGTGAGCAGGTTCGGCAGTAGAGGCAGAACGAACTGATCCTCTGCCAGTCTTACCAGGTCTGCGAACCAAACCTGCCTTGGCCACCTTGGTGCCACCAGAATCGCCGACGCGCCCTCCAGGGCCAGCTTGCGCACCACTCTGGCTACCATTGGAAACGGAGGGAACAGGTAAAGAAACCCCAGATCCCTCCAGTTCAGAGACATGGCATCCACCGCCAGAGCCAGAGGATCCTGCGAGAGAGACACAAAGACCGGAAGCTTGTGATTGTGACGAGAGGCAAAGAGGTCCACCGCTGGGAACCCCCACCTGAGACAGATCGAACGAAACACCTTGGGACTGAGAGACCACTCCCCCTGACGAGAGGAGGCCCTGCTCAGAGAGTCCGCCTCCGTGTTCTCCACTCCCGGAATGTAGACTGCTGAGATACACGGGGCGTGGCTCTCCGCCCAGTCCAGAATCAAAGACACTTCCCTGAGGGCACTCCTGCTGCGAGTCCCCCCCTGGTGATTGATGTAAGCAACCGCCGTCCGGTTGTCCGACCGGACCTGAACAGGCAGGCCCCGCAACTGATGAGTCAAGCGAAACAGAACCAACTCCAGAACATTGATGGACTCGTGAGCCTCCTGCGGGCCCCACAGACCCTGAAACTGGAGGTCCTTCCAAACACCCCCCCAACCTGACAGACTGGCATCCGTGGTGACTGTTTCCCAACGCGGAGCCAGAAAAGATCTGCCCTTCAACAGATTGACTGACCCCAGCCACCATTGCAGGGATCGACAAACTCGGGGAGTCATCAGTAAGGACTGATCCAACGATAGAGGAGACTTGTCCCAAACCTTCAACAGATGAAGCTGAAGTGTCCTTGTATGAAACTGCGCAAAGGGAACCGCCTCGAATGAGGCCACCATTAACCCCACCAGCCTCATCCCTAGACGGGTGGCTGGACGAGGGGCCGACAAGAGAAGCCGAACTAACTCCTGAATCAAAAGAATCTTGGCCTGGGGCAGAAACACCCTGGCCCGCGAAGTGTCCAGCGACATTCCCAGAAAGGTCACTACTCTGGACGGAGAAAGAGAAGACTTGGGGTGGTTGACCACCCAACCGAACCTCTCCAGAGTGGACACCACCACTCTGGTGTCCAACTCCGCTTGGTTGAAAGAAGAGGCCATGATCAGAAGATCGTCCAAATAGGGCACAATGCGGATACCCTGAACCCTTATCAGAGCCATCACCCCCGCTAGCACCTTGGTGAACACCCGAGGAGCCGAGGTGAGACCGAAAGGGAGTGCCACAAACTGAAAATGCCGATCCTCCACCACGAACCTGAGAAACCTCTGGTGTGCTGGAAAAATTGGAACGTGTAGATAAGCATCCTTGATATCTATGGACGTCAGAAAGTCTCCCTGACGAAGAGAGTGAATGGCCAAGCGCAGCGTTTCCATCCGGAATTTCCTTGGCCGGATGAACCTGTTGAGAAACTTCAGATCCAAGATGGGTCGGACCGATCCGTCCTTCTTGGGTACCGACAGATTGGAATAAAAACCCTTGCCCTGATCCGAAGGGGGCACCGGGCAAATGACAGCCATGTCCAGAAGATTCTGTACTGCCAACAGGAGCCCCCGTGCCGCTAGAGGTTCCGAAGGCATCCGAGACCTGAAAAATCTGGAAGGGGGGCGGAGCTCGAACTCCAGCTTGTAACCGGAAGACACCACTTCCCGGATCCATCTGTCCGAGACCTCTTGATCCCAGATCTGGGAGAAGTGTCGCAGCCGTCCCCCCACCCGCATGGGTGAGGGCGCCCCCTCATTGCTGAGCCGGCTTAGCAGCCGGCTTGGGCTTAGAGCCCCAACTGTATCCTGGACGGGCACGTCCTCTGCCCCTGCTCCCAGAATCTCCTCTGGAAGAGGGGAATGCAAATCCCCTGCCAGATCTGGCCCCACGAAAGGAGGGGGTAAAGGAAGGCGCCCCCCGAAAGGGACGGCGTTGTTTCTTGCGTTGAGGTAACCTACCACCCTTGGTAACAGAGTCCAATGTCTCTCCAAAAAGCCGTAATCCAACAAAAGGTAGAGCAGTTAGTGACTTCTTGGACATAAAATCTGCCGCCCACTGGCGCAGCCACACCGAGCGCCGAATAGTGACCAGCAGCGCCGATGTCCTACCACACATCATCAAAGTGTCATCCAAGGCTGTCAACACAAAGGATAAAAACAACTCACAGCGTTTAAGGCTAAGGAACTCAGCACTACCAGGACGCAGCCCGGAAGAAGTCAACAGGTCCCTGACCACGGATCTGGCAGCCAACACCATTAGTGCCGAAGCGCAAACGGGCCGCATGGCTGACCCAACGCTAGCAAAACCATGACAAGCCATCTGGTCAATACGTTTATCCTCTCCATCCTTGAGAATGGAACAATCAGGTCTATTTAAAACCGAGGAATTGGACAACCCCAAAACCGGTGCATCCACCTCGGGGGGAGATGCCCAGCGCTTAATCGCCTCCGAAGGGAAGGGATATTTCCTATCCCACCCCTGAGGGATGCCCGGGAGCCGAGCCGGTCTGTCCCATTCCTTAGCAATAATTTTGTCAAAATGCCTTTGTGTAGGGAATTCCAAGCGCGGCCTGGATTCCTCAAACAATTCACCCCTTCTGCTGTGACACCTCCTCAGGAGGGGAAATATTCAGAACCTCTAACATCAGAGCCAGAGCGTGAGGAGTATCGGAGGATCTCCCCAAGTCACCAAGCTCGGCATCAGCGCCAAAGGACTGCTCATCGTCCGAAATATCAGAATCCTCATAAACTTCCCCTTCCTCTAGCGGGGAATAATCAGACCAATCCAGATTATTAACATCCTCCTGGTCCTCCACCAGCGGAGCCGGCGACAAATGCTTTCTCTTAGTCGGAGCCTTACGGGCGACCGAGCTGGAGATAATTTTTTCAAGGTTAGCCAATCTGGCGCACATCTCAGATTGCAGCTCCCGGCCCATGACAACGTCAAACGGGGCGCGTGTCATGGTGGGAGGAGGAGATGAAGCGACTGGCGGTGCTGATCCAGACGCCTGGGGTTCGGACTGCCGCGTGATAGTCTGCTGTGCACATGGTATACACAGAAGTACATCGTCCCCAGAAATGGATACCCCACACAACATACACTTCCGGGGATGCCCCGAAGGGGCCCCGAGCCCAGTATCCGGGGATGCCTCCATAAGGTGAACTTTTTTAGGAATAGTCGCTATGACCCAGGGAATTACGCGACTAGACAACCCGGGATGCCCCTTTAATGTCCCGAGTGGGAGGATTTATGAGCAATAATGAACCCAGTGATCAAGGATCGGGAGAGACCCCCTAAATGCTACTGGAGATCCTCCTGAACCACCACCTGGAAGACACAGAAAGGACCAATAAGGCTATGAAGACCAAGACACCCATACAGCATAAGGATAAGGAAGAAAGGAAAGGGGCCATAGGCCACTCACAGAACCGCGGAGCACGAATGGCGACCAAGAAGAAATCCTCCTGAGGCTGCTGACAGAAGAGGAGAAGGGGGCGACGTCGAGCAACGCCCCCCCCTTCCTCCTACACAATGCAGAGCTCCGCAGCGGCGCCAGGGAAGATGGGGGTGGGCAGCGGTGACGCGCGCAACACCGGCCCCGCCCCCAGTACATCGTGAGGAGAAATCTCCTCAGAGAAAAAGGCGCCAAGGACCGGCCGGCGCCGCAGCAAGAAGTGCGGCCGCCGTGCCCGGTCTAAGCGTAAATCACACACACACAGTGCCTCAGTTAGCAACACAGCAGGGACGGGTCCCGGCCCTGCGCCGACGGTCCGGCCCCGCCCCCCCCCCCACATGTATGACATGGCGTGAGGTAAATGCCGCCATTGATGACAGAGACAAGGTGGTGGGGGGGGGGGAGATAAGGACAGACCCAACACCTCACAAAGTTCATCTGTGAAAAAAAGGCTACAGCGCTCAAGTAAAGACATTTAAAGAGACACTAACAAGTAAGACACAACACCCGAAAGAGATAGGGGCTAATAAAGAAGGGACCCACACTCCCCATCCCCGCTGAGGAAAAGGGATTTTGGGAGGGCCAAGGAAAATTAAATCAAGGGACAGGGCATCCCAAACCGGGGTCACCAACCCGGTGTAACCGCCTACCCTCTCATATAGGGTCTCACGGTGGAGCATAGCTCCTGAGCACCTAAGGTGCTGATATACCCTCGCCTGGACCCTCAGCCGAGGCTGGGAGGCATATGGATTTCTGGGGAGAAAAGGTCCAAACGGAAATAAATAAATAGCGGGCCGGGAGTCATCCCGGCTACCTGAAATCCCCCTGTGCAAGGAGGAGCCATCATCTTCTGACTTGCTCGCCGTCTGCAGAGATGGAAAACTGGGTGATGAGTGGGAGGTCCCAGGTATTTATGGATCAGGGAGGGGCTTTCTTTTTGCTATCATCTCTGCAGGAACGCCCTCTTCAGGTCGGAATTACCCACATGTTATGGATATCTTGAAGCGGGGTGTGTGACATACTTAGAATATCTGCATCTCCAGCACCCTCTGCATTTAGTATCAGAATGAAACAGAGTCATAAATGTGTGCAATAACCTATTAGGGATACTGGTGGTAAAAAAGTCTGACTGTAGGTCTTCAGTCTGTGTACGTATGGTTAATGTGTGATAGCACTCATGTGTACACACCAAGATGTTAAAACAGAGCAGTTGGTAGACATTCTAGGCTTGCAGCAGTAAACCAGGACTTGCTCTTGGAAATACAGCTGAAGACATTAAACTTTTAAGCAGCTGGCACTGTGAGATATCAAGGCTGCTAGAGTGTGAAAGATTCGTTTTTTTTTTTTCTTTTTTTCCCCTTCACCCTAGGTAAACCTTTGCAGAAAGCAGACCCTAGCTCAGTCTCCTCCTATAAAACCTGCAATGCATTTCAGGAAATGACTGCTAATTGCAGGACCAATCCTCTGATTAGAGAAGGCGACCCTATTCAGTATCCCTATTCCTACCCTATGAAGTTGAAGTGTGGTGGAGAAGTGAAGTGTGTTATCATTGGGATATACAGGCAGTATGAAGAGGGTAAGTCTGGGCCCTGCAAAGCAGCAATTCTGTACTAGGGAGGGTTAGCTTCAAGATTATTTTCCTTTTTCCAAGTGGACCAATCACGGCAGACTCCAGCAGTGGCTGACTAGGTGCCCCAGGGGCATCCCGATTTGGAAAGCCCCACTGTGTGAACCCCTCAAGATCACCCATAAACCCCTGGTTGAATCACATTTCAACCATTCGCTTTCCCTATGCGGACATTGAGTCCTAAAAACAACTTTATGCTGGGCATTAGTGTGCATGTCATAAAGCACTATTTGGATAAGCACACTGCGGGAGAACACAGGGAAGGTGAGTGGAGTGGACGAGCAGGGCACCCCAAATCGGGATGTTGCCTGGCCAAGATCTAATTCACTGGGAAAGTGAAAATTCTGGTAATTGGTACCTTTTAGTCAAAATATTTTACTGTAACCTTTTATTACATTTGATGGTCAGAGTCTGCATTTTCTATTATGGCTACATCAGGGTAAGGGTTAGAATTAAAGTTAGGCATGTTTTTTATTTACCCACCCTGTGAGCACAACAGCTGTTATGCTTTGCTCTATGTGTGTTTATTTGCCTTTTTTTTAGATCATCCTATTTATACCATCATCATAGTTCATAATGTTATAAACATATCCTTAGAGAAGAGTGGCTCCGGCATTTTTGTATGTGGAAGCTAGCTGTATTCACTGGCTGTAAGTGGATGTTGCTGCCATAAATAGACCTAAAGAACCCAAGCGAGCTGTAAGGATTGCTAACCGTCTTTCTGATTTCACCTGGGCTCAAGTAAAAAAAATAAAAGTGCAATCTCTGCCCAAATGAAATCTGTCAGTGGTAACTACAGGAACTTAAAAAATAATTACAAAGTAATGTGTCAGTTTGACATCTATGATGATGTCGCTTGGTAGGCTGGTATCCGGACAAAACAAAGAGATTGAGTAGTTACAAGCATTGTAACTACTTTATTTTTTGCTCCATAGGACTATTCGGGATGGAACAAAACCTGGGAAAGACAAAAACCTGTGTTTTGTTCCATTTTAAAGCTTGGTAAACTAAACTGGATAGGTTTGGCAGACCAATTTTTATGATCTCTGCAAAAGTCCAGTTTAAGACGTGGACAGTGTGACCTAAAGGGTAAATCCACTTTCGATGGCATTTTTACAATCTAGTGTTCCAATATGTGTTCAAGGTGCTGAGTTTATCTATAATATTTTACTTTTGCAAATTGTTAAAAGAAAAAAAACTGTTCACCATAGCAACAATGTGCTTACAATAGAAATGTACATCAAAGTGGTGTTCAGATGTACATTTGTACATTCAAAAGGTTCCTCACTCTGGCTTGCTAATCATCGAGGCAGACACGACCAATTTAACCCCATCTGCATTATTTCAATCTCTTCAGATAGGGGGAAGCTGTCTTGCGTTCATGAAGCTAAATGGTTACTAGCAGCGTTCTCAGGTGAAAAGGTGTGATTGCTGCTGCTTTGTTTAGCCAAAGCTGCTAATAAACCCACCTGTTAAAGTTGGAGTATTCTGGTATTTCTAGTAAACAAAGGATACTAGGAGCTTAACTGAGGGGCAAGAAAGCCATTTTACCAAGCTACTTTACCACGACATATCCACTGGAATATAAGAAACTTGGACAAAGCATACCGATAAGTAAATCACAGGTATGGGGGCACCATCCTAACACAAATGTTTATTTTACATCCCATAAGAGGAAAGCAATGAAGCAGAACACCAAAATACCTTACACAAGGGGAGTTTTTCTTTAAGATAAAAACCACCATTAGACTTACTGGTAACAGCTTTTTCAGGAATCCTTCAGCGTGACCACATTGAGAGATAGGCTCCACCCCCCGGGAGGAAGCACAAACTGAAACAGAGGTTAAAAGCCCCACCCCTTCTCCCCACCTCAGTCTTTGTAAAGTACCTTAAAAAAACCCTTGGACTATGGGCGGGTAATAAGCGGTTCCTGAAAAAGCCGTTACTGGTAAGTCTAACGGTGGTTTTTCCAAGTCACCCTTCATCGTGACGACACGGAGAGGAATAGGAAAGAAATTATACCTTAGGGGCGGGAAGATGCGGGAGAGAGGGAAAAACGCAGTCGCAAAAAGTGCTGCCTGCTGCATTCTGGCCACAAACGCACCCCATTTAAGTATATGGGGCAGCAAACGCAACCGAACATGTGTGAACATAGCCTTAGAAATGTCAAGAAGCTGCAGAATCACCAGGTTTGCATTTTAACAACTAACTTCTACAGTAGAATTTGACCTCCAAGAAAATAGACCAAGAAATGTTTCCTAATCATTTACATTTGTCAGCTCAGTTTTTTATGGTTCTGCGCAGATTTTATTCTCCAAACCCATTTGCCAAGGTGAAAAGACAGATGATTTTGAACTTCAGGTTTACATGATGGCAACATCATACTTTTTTGGAGAATGAAAATAGTCACCATAATAACCCTTGGGGCCTGTTTACTTTTTAGAAGAAGCAGACACCAAGCAGCTATTTATTCTGACCCACATATAGATGGATGGCAGGTAGGAGGAGGAATTTTTAGAATTCCATCTTACATAAAGCGAAGAAAAGCTAGAGAAACATGAATGCAGTCATAGTACAATAAAATAAAAATATATGATTTCAGGACTATAGACATTGCAAGTCTGCCAAGTGCTTCTACCTGTTCATTTTTGGCAGCAGCAGGGAGTTTCATGTTGTCAGCTATAGAGTGTCAATGCACTATTCAGACAGACAATAGATCTGCAAAGACTAATATGGATTACATCTCCCACAATGAAAACTCCCAGCATCTTTCTCACTGCATCCCAGAGTAATCATCCCATATCAGTATATTAGCCCTTTTACTAAAGAGCGACTGTACCAGTTTACAACCCCAGTATAAGCTTGTGTTAGGATTGGGGGGGGGGGGGGGGGATTTGTGTGAAAAATACAATTCTGTGAGTACTCACCTGTAGAATTGATTTTATACTATACAGCACGTCCTGTTCCAGTAAATTCCTTACACTTGGGTTATTCCGCCACAAGGTGGCACAGTGGACTGCAGAAAGACTTGTGGCCACTCCCGGCCCCATAAATAGCCAGGTACCTTGCACCAATTTCCAGTGTTGACAAGCACTTATACAAGAAGCCGGGAGAATCAAAAAATGGAGAAGAACACCAATAAACTTTTGAACAATCACCATACAGAGGAAACCAAGAAAAATGATAACAAGGACGGGGTGGAACAGGACATGCTGTATACTATAAAATCAATTCTACAGGTGAGTACTCACAGAATTGTATTTTTCCAAGTACCGTATATACTCGAGTATAAGCCGAGTTTTTCAGCCCACTTTTTGGGCTGAAAAAAGCCGCCTCGGCTTATACTCGAGTCAGTGAAAGGAAAAATGCCGGCCGCCGTGCCGGCACTTTAACAAATGAAGAGGGCCGTCCCTGCGATGTCACAGGCCGGCCTGTCTCCTTACCTAGGCCCCCCGCCTCCCGCCTGTCAGCCAATCAATGTCGCCGACAGCAGCTCATCCCCATCATCCCGCCACCTTCCATACAGCAGCTGCCCCTCCTGTGCCCGGATATTTGCCTCACCTGTAGCAGCAGAACACGGTTGCCAGCAGGCTAAAGCTTCATCTCGCCTCAGGCCAGAGAGGGCACAATGGCAGAGTGTGTGCCTCAGGTACGGCTTGTCATTTTTAATAATACGCCTCACCTTACTTCAGGACCACCACCTTCTCCGCCTGTCGGAACGCCCGTCACCGGGAACCTTTCCTTTGGTGAGAACGAGCCCTCCCTGCGGCCGGACTTCCGGGTAAGTAGCGCGCTTTCCCGGAAGACGCTCCCGGTTGCTGAGCAACAACAGGGAACGCCAGAAGTGAGCTGAGAACAGCAGTGCTATGACCCGGCCAGGGGACCCGTGTTCGAGCTCCTGTGGTGCCGTGCTGGCTCTGGCTACCTCCAGCGACGCCCGATACCCGCCCGAGCACATAATCGACGGGTGAGCCGGGGTACTGTCTGTCTGTGTGTGTTACACCTCTATCACCAGCACAGTAACAGGGAGGAAAGAATAGGCAGCAGGTTTCCATGATAACAGCCTCCTTTCCTCTCTGTGTAACTTCCTTCGTCCTGTGTACATCTGACTTTCCTGCCCTCTCCTCCTGGATGGAGGTGGAAGCTTTTCTCCTGGTCCTTAGGGATGGACTGGCCACAGGGAGACCCGGGAGAATTCTCAGTGGGCTGCACTGCTTTGGAGCCAGTTTGCTTACTGTTTTTTTCACCCCAGTCCAATTCCTGCCTCCCTCCTAGCTCCCCTGTACCTGGCCCATGTGCCCCCAATGCATCATGGCTGTGGTCCAGGGGGCATGCCCACCTCTGCCACATCTGTACTATAAAAAAGCTGTCTGCTATATGCACACCCTGTAAATGACCTATCCATGCAATGCTTAGCCGCAGCATAGCAGCTGGAGATTGTTGACACTCCTCAGTATTGTGTGAGAGCATCCTAAATTGGGATGCCCAGAATTAGGAAATAGAAACTAAAAGCCATTATCATTCCTGTAAGTGCTTAAAGTGGACCAAAACCCACATCAATCAGCCCTGGAATCTATAAAATCAGGATGCCTCGCTGTGTGAAACCCACCCTAGGCTTATACTCGAGTCAATAACTTTTTCCGTTTTTTTGTGGTAAAATTAGGTGCCTCGGCTTATATTCGGGTCGACCTATACTCGAGTATATACGGTATACAGCACGTCCTGTTCCAGTAAATTCCTTACACTTGGGACATCCAAAAGCAGTGTCCGTAAGGTAGGGTGGGATCCCCAAAGAGCAACGGCAGGCAGTTTTAACCACTGCCGCCTGAAGAACTTTGCGGCCAAAAGCAGCAACAGCTGAGGCCCTAACATCAACCTTGGAAAACTTGGAAAAAGTATGAACAGAAGACCAAGTTGCGGCCTTACAAACTTGTTCAACAGACGCCTGGTGCTGAAAGGCCCAAGAGGCACCAATAGCACGAGTGGAATGAGCAGTAAGGCGGAAAGGAGGCTCCTTCCCCTTAGCAGAATAGGCTTGCACCACCGCCTGACGGATCCACTTGCTGATAGTGGATTAAGCCGGAGGCAAACCCTTCCTAGGTCCAGAAGGGAGAACAAAAAGAGCATCAGTCTTCCTGAAAGATTCAGTAGCTACCAAATAAAACTTCAGAACCCTGACCACATCCAAGGAATGCAGAGTCCGCTCCTTGGAATTAGCAGGATTAGGACACAATGAAGGCAAAACAATGTCCTGAGATGAAAAGCAGACACAACCTTAGGCAGGAGATCTGGCTTATACCGAAACACCACCTTGTCCTGGTGTCGCTCAAAGTAAGGAGGTTTAATGGAAAGCGCCACCAACTCAGAAACACGCCTAACAGAAGTGATAGTCACCAAAAAGGCTACCTTAAGAGTCAAAATAGGCAAAGCAGCTTCACGTAGAGGCTCAAATGGAGGACCCTGCAAAGCAGATAAAACCAAATTCAAATCCCAGACTGGTAACAAACGTTTACGTGGCGGGCGCACATGATTAACCCCCTGGAAAAAAGTCTTTATCAAACGGTGGTTGGCAAAAGATCTTTGGAAGAAAATAGCCAAGGCTGAAACATGTCCCTTGAGAGTACTAAGTTGAAGGCCCAGATCCAAACCATGCTGCAAAAATTCCAGGATCCTGGGAATAGAAAACACCCGACAGGGAAGAGACTTAGACTCACACCAAGCAATGTAAGCATGCCATACCCTATAGTAGATAAATGACGAGGACTTCTCCCTAGCCTGAATCATGGTAGTAACAGAGGCAGGCAACCCCTTATCCATCAAGATGGAGGTCTCAGCAGCCAAGCCATCAAAGCCAGCGTTTGTAAATTGGGATGGCGTAGCTGCCCCTGAGTGAGCAGATCTGGAACCTTGGGCAGGACGTATTGATCTACTGCCAACTGCACGATGTCTGAGAACCACACCCTTCTTGGCTAACAGGGGGCCACCAGGATGGTTGGCACCCCTTCCTGGGCTATCTTGCGCAGCACCCTGCCCAGCAGAGGAAACGGAGGGAACACATAGAGGAGCCGAAAGCTCTTCCAAGACATAGCTAGTGCATCCATGGCTAATGCCAGAGGGTCCTGGGACAGAAAGACAAAGACTAGAAGCTTGTGATTGTGACGGGACGCAAACAGATCCACATCCGGCTGACCCCAGCGGTGGCACAGGGGGCGAAACACCCTGCTGCTGAGGGACCATTCTCCCAAACGAGAAGTCCCCCTGCTCAGGGAGTCCGCCTCCAGATTTTCCACCCCCGGGATATACACTGCCGAGATGCAGGGACAATTCTCCTCCACCCATGACAGTATCAGAGACACTTCCTTGAGGGCCCTCTTGCTCCAGGTCCCTCCCTGATGATTGATGTAGGCAACCACCGTCTGATTGTCCGAGCGGATCTGAAAAGCCCGACCCCGAAGGTGTGAGGTCAGTTGAGTGAGAACCAACCTTACCGCCCTCAGTTCCAGAATCTTGATAGGAGTATGGGCCTCCTGGAATTTCAATGACTTCCAGAATCCCCCCCCCAACCTGTCAGACTGGCATCTGTGGTGACAATCTCTCATCAAGGGGACAGAAAGGTTCTGCCCACCAAGAGGTTCCTGGAGTCCAGCCACCACGAGAGGGACCGTCTGACCAGGGGGGACAGAACAAACACCTGATCCAGGGACACAGGGTCCTGAACCCACACTGATAAGAGGTGTAGCTGCAGAGGTCTCATGTGAAACTGAGCATAGGGTACCACCTCGAAGCAAGACACCCTCAGGCCCACCAGTTGCATCCCCTGCCGGATGGAGGGATGAGGACAAGAAAGAAGAAGCGGGAGCCTGAGCTTGAAGACTCTCCACCTTCTGTAGAGGGAGAAAAACCTTGATCTGAGATGTATCCAGAGTCATTCCCAGAAAGGACCTCACCAGTGACAGGGACAGAAAAGACTTGGGATGGTTGATCACCCAGCCGAAGGACTCTAGTGTGGACACCACCATCTGGGTATCCAGCTCTGCCTGATGTAAAGACTGAGACGAGATCAGAATGTCATCCAAATAAGGAAGGATGCGAATGCCCTGAGATCTCAACAGAGCCATCAAACCCGCCAGCACCTTGGTGAATACCCTGGGAGCTGAGGTGATACCGAAAGGTAATGCCACAAATTGGTAGTGCTGATCCTCCAGAGCAAACCTGAGAAATTTCTGATGACCTGAAGATTGGTAAATGAAGGTAAGCGTCCTTGATGTCTACGGGTGTCATGAAGTCGCCCGGGCGCAGAGTAGCGACTGCTGAGCTTGTTGAGGTGATTTTAAATCCAGGATGGACCTGAGGGACCCATCCTTTTTGCAAGCAGTGAACAGACTGGAGTAGAAGCCTCTGCCCCTTTCCCTGAGAGGCACAGGGCAGATGACCCCCAACTCCAAAAGGTTTCGGACCGCAAGCCGCAAGCCCTGAGCTGACAGGGGATTTTGAGCCATCCGGGATCTGATAAATCTTGGGGGGGCCAGGCTGCAAACTCTATCTTGTATCCGGAGGACACCACCTCCTGAATCCATCTGTCTGCTACATGTAGCCTCCAGACGTGAGCAAAGAGCCGAAGCCGCCCCCCCCCCACCCGGATGGGTGAGGGCGCCTCCTCATGCCTGAGGGGGCTTGGGGGAAGATTTGGGCTTGGGACCCTATGAGAGCCCGGGGACGGCCTCGTCCTCTACCCCTGCCCCAATAGTCTCTGCGTGCTCCAGCAAAGGAAACTCCTCGACCAGTCCTGGAAGTGCACAAGGAGGGGAGAGAAGCATCAGTCCCCCGAAAGGGCCGAGACGGCCTCCTACGTTGAGGCAGCCTACCACCCCTGGCAAATAGGTCCAAGCGTTCACCAAAGAGCTGCAGCCCCTTAAAGGGAAAACCAGTGAGGGCCTTTTTAGCAGCATTATCAGCCACCCACTGACGTAGCCAGACAGAGCGTTGTATAGCCACCAACAGGGCAGAAGTCCTACCACACATTCTAATGGCATCATCCATGGCAGAAAGGATATATGCAATAAATTCATAGCAAAGTAGGAGAGATCTATAATCCTCACCTCCCGCGTCATCAGAGGCCCCATCTATGAGACACTTAAGCAGCCCTTATATAATAGCAATAGCCGTTATGGCAGAGGCACAAATCGGGCGCAGTGCAATCCTCACACAAGCAAAAGCATGACAGGACAGCTGGTCCAAGCGCGGGTCCTCAACATCCCGCAGGGTAGTAGTGTCAGGTGAATGCATGACTGATGTGTTAGACAACCCTAAGACTGGCGCGTCCACCTCAGGAGGACATGACCAACGCTTAATCACATCAGTGGGAAAAGGATACCTCCTATCCCAACTCTTGGGCACCCCAGGTAGCTTAGTAGGGTGTTCCCACTCTTTGAGCACCAGATTATTAAAGTGATTCTGTTCAGGGAACTCCAAGCGTGGTTTAACAGAATGGAAAAGCTCACCCTGCTGCTGCGGAGCCACGGCAGGAGGGGAAATACAAAGCACTTCAAATATGTGAGTCAATAACCTGTCAGTGTCATCTGAGGACCATGGGTCTTTTCCAAAAGGAGACCCGGTACCACCATATAACTTAGACTGCTCCTCAGAGGATTCTGAATCAGAGAATAATTCCCCCTCCTCAAGGGGGTAATAGCCAGAAAAAGAGTAAAGTCCCTCATCCTCCACAGGAAAGAGGGAAGCAGCGGGAGATAAATGCCGCTTCTTAGCAGAAGCCTTACGCGGGGCTGACCCAGCAATATGCTTTTCAATGCTGGCCACCAGTGAAACCAAGTCATATTGAGACTCCCCGCTAAGGTGCTCACTGGGAGTCAGATGGAAGCGTGGAGGGGTATGCGAAGTAGAAAGGGGCGCAGCACCGGGACCCGTAGCAGATGACCCAGGCTGCCGCGCAAGTACATGCTGGGCGCAGGTCAAACACACCCTGACACCGTCACTAACAAGGGAAACCCCACACAGATGGGCTTGTCCCGAAGGAACCCCAAGCACATTGTCCCCGGAAGCCTCCATATGGGGATTTAAATACAGGCGTAACGGCCAGTACAGGGACACAGCTAGCAATAGAAAGACACAATAGGTACAAAATATACATCCCCAGCGCATACAGAAGAAAAGAAATATAAAACCCCGCAAGGGACTCACGGACCAAGCCGACAGATCGCTCAGAGAGGAAAGACACAGTCAGACCGCGTCGCAGCACCGCAAGGACGAGGCCGGCAGCAGAACCTAGAGGGGCGGACCGCGAGAGTGACACGGAACGCGTCAAACCGCGGTTCCCGCCCCCCAGAAGAGCGCTAAACTGATCACGTGAGACGCCAGCGCCATGACAGTAACAGAAAATACATACAACCACCGCGGAGCGCCGTACACCAACAATAAAATAATACACACACAAATCACAGACCCCCCATACAAACACATACAATTGCATACATTTATATACCCCATTTATATATACTAGGAATTATATTCGGAGAGAGGGCAATGGTGGAGATTGTTAGGTGGTTGGGTGGGGGTGAATCCAAAGTGGAGCCGATTGGGGGGGGCAGCTTAGTATCTAGGGGATACGAGCAGTTCTTAAACCAGACCAGACCTTCATTATCATTGATCAATGAAAAGCCCAAACCTCTAAAAACTTTTCCCCAGCATCTAAAATTAATATACTTTACGTTTTTAGTCACTTACTTTAAATTCTTTCCCCCGCTGGGCTGAAACTCTGTTCAAGACTTGAGGATACGGGCACAGCCATCTTGCCTCAGAAGCTTCACATGCTAAGGAGGGGGGGCAAGTGCAGGGGGTGGGGTTATAGCTGTGCTTTGCACAGAGCAGGCCTGGGGACAGGAGACACTTCCTGTTTGCAGGCAGCCTGCGACTACATGGACCACCATTTTGGATGTTTAAAGGCTCAGAAAATGCATTAGATGCAGGTAGGATGATTTTGAACCAATCAGTATGTACAGGGGGGAGGAAACATATAAGATGGGCTCTTATTCAGGGTGAAGGTCCGATTTAAGTCTCTCGGTTAATTTTTTTTTAATCTCCTGCTGGATGGAAGTAGCTGAAACTCTGGATTCCCAGAATGAAAGATATCCTGGGGCACCCTAATCACTGTGTGAAACCCCCCAGGTCACAGAACAAATTCATCTCATCCCGGTCCTAAACATCATTCGCGGGCGCTCGTCTAACCAGCGCACTCAGATCCGCTCGAGCCCCTTCAGCCAGGAGCTCGTCTAATGCGAGCTCCTGGACGAAGCATGTTGGTGGCGGCATCCCCGCTACCCTCTACCAGGGAGCGTACCCATGCCGGCCATTCACAAATGCCTGGCATGGGCGCAGGCCCTGCTAAAGGGATAGCAGGGATGTGACCGCTGCTCGCGCATACGCCATTGGATCGGTAACAAAGGTGAGTTTTCAGGCTACCTGGGGGTTTCACACAGCGGGCACCCCCGATTGGGGTGCCCTGGGGGAGCGAGTATAATATATGGTCTTCTTTAATCCCTAGTGCTCAGTTTGATTATCTGTGCCATGAGTCCCCCATTTGCAACAGATATTCTGGAAGACAGGAGTACCCGCCCCCACAACTCAAGTCTACCTTCAAAATGTCCATCCTTGAAAGGTGGACAATGCCCAGCACCTTCTTTTTGTGCCAACATAACTTATGTATGCCACTAATCTGGCATTGTGCAACTGCATTTTTATATGGTACATGAGGACCCTCAGCTTCAGATGTTGGTGGGCAGGATTCTCTTCTCTTGAATCGTCTGGTCCCTCCAATAACCCTAAAGCCCCTTTCAGACATTGAGTCTGAATTGAGATTGCTAGAGATGTGCAACCTCTGGAGAGCTAACCTGGCTGAAGTCACGACTTCAGTCCGAGCATTTCTTGTGCTCAGGTCTTGTTCCTTTACGCAAGGCGCAACTGAAAGTATGTGTGTACACAGTGTCGGATTTATAAGAAGAAAACTAAAAAGATTTAGTCAGTATTAGCTGGAGTGGGGACCATCTAGTTTGGAAGCCCTCTGGCCATCCCTAGTATCCAGCATTTGGTAGCATTGAATGCCAAATATAAGTACAGCATTGAGAGGACTAACCTTCTGGGGAGGGAGGAAATGAGCCGTCCCCTGCATAAACATGTGGTGCGAAGAGTTTTCCATCACTGGGCACTGAAAGAGAATCGATAATGCCACTTGGCTCCTAAAGTGGACCTATCGTCCTGACCCTGGGACATCCCTATTTGGGATGCCTCACTGTGTGAAACCCCCAGATCACGCACACAACTCACCTTTTCACCAGCCCCCATGGTGATTGTATGGGCGTATCCAGTCAGACCTGCTTTATGCCGTGCACACTAATAGGGGGAGAGCACCCGGTTCCATATCAACTATGATGTTACAGTGGTCCTTGTGAAAGTAGATCCCACCTGTCTGCAAACCATGTTCATCTTGGCCAATGAGAGGACACTGGAAAGGTCGTGTCACCCACTAGGCTTACTTGTTTTAAGAAAAGCGACAGTGGTGGGAACGCATAGACCAGAAAAAACTGACCACTGAATCATTTGGATTATTGTAGCAAGCCAGCAGACAGAGTGAGACTATATGATTAATGAGGTGCCTCTTTAGAGCAGAATAGGATGCTTTTGTGTGGCTTAACTTTGTGAGTTAAGCCACACAGTTTTTATCATCCAAGATTTTACCTGCAAAATACAACATTGATGTGGTAAGAACCATGCGCACCATGACTAACATATGCCAAGTGACCACTTATAACTCTAAGACAGGTTCTGTTTGGGGTGGGAAGTAATGTATGCTGACTGAACTGGCAAGATCTGGGTCGTTCGGGATTCAAAGCCCATCAATAGTTATGATCCGAGCTTGTAATAATGAGTTATTTAAACGGGACCTTCAGCAAAATGTAATGAAAAGCCCAAACCTTTAAAAAGCTATTCCCCAACATCTAAAACTAATATATTTTTCGTTTTTAGCCATTTACTTTTTATTCTTTCCACCACTGGGCTTCAACTCTGTTCAGTACTCCAGGATACAGGTGCCGCCATCTTGCCTCAGAAGCATCACATACTGAGGGGAGGAGGGGGGGTGGGTTATAGCTCTGCTTTGCTCAGACAGAACAGAGCTGGGGTCAGGAAAAGGACAGCAATCCCAGAATGCAGAGCAGCACAGTCAGAAGACACTTCCTGTTTGCAGGCAGCCTGAGAGTCTGTGAGCTGCCATATGGATATTTAAAGGATTACAAAACGCCGTAGATACAGGTAGGATTATTCTTAATGTGGCAATCTGAAAGTATAGGATGTGGAAACATATAAGATAGGCTCTTATTCAGGGTGAAGGTCTGCTTTAGGAAAAAACGTAAAATAAAAAAGATGTAACTAACTAATGTAAAAATCAGTTATTACACAGCCTTAACTATGCCAAGAAAAGTATAATTTGTTATTATTGACTTTTCATTTACACAATTTAATTTGGATGCATGTCCAAAACCAGAAACAATCTTTGCTTCTTAAAGGGGACTATACACTAAAAAAATGTGCTAAAAGTGGACCAGTCACACCTGCAGCCTGCCTGGAATCTAAGAGATTCCAGGACCGGCTGCTGGCCTAAACCCCCCAGCCCCCCCCCCCCCCCCAGGGAGCCAGTGATCTTACCTGATCCCGATGGGCTGCGCGATGCAATATCCGCCGGTGCCGCATCCCCAGCTTCTCTGCAGCTGTGCGAGCTTTCTAGTCATTCAGATAGCCCAGGTGCGTAGGAGAGCGCACTCCACAGGGGAGTCGGGGATACGGTTGAGCCTATGCTAGCACGAAGTTTAAATCAGTGGCTTTATGCCGCGGATTGGTATGCACGAGCTAGCGCCCGCAAATGCAGCATGGGATCGGGGAAAGGGCACCCTACATCGCAATGCCCCCGGAGCAAATACCAATTACCAGGATAGTCGAAATCCTGGCGATTGGTCCATTTTAAACCCCAATGCCCAACAATCCTCATCCATTCTGCACAGTTATGTGCATAGACAATGCTGTGCATGTACTAGTGGAACACTGTATTAGCCATCACAGTCACTGCAGCCGTCGCATGGTTGGAGTTTTGCAGGATTTCTGGCATTTCTCAGGGGAACACTGCAGCCCAGTGTCAATTTTTAATCCGTTTACCACAGGTGGTCTTCAAGAGGTTTAAGGCAGAGTCACTCGTTACTGTATTGCAGCCAGTCTTCTGTAAGGTGAAAATATGTGGTATTATTTTACCTTCAAAGACTTGGTGATTATTTCTAAGCAGTGTCTGCAGGCCTCCACATTCATTCTTCAGTCTCTGTAATGTTTCCTTATCGAGGACTTCAGCTACTTCAGTTAAGGTCAGACATCCTACAAGAGATATCAAGACTATATCAACTTATACACCAAAAAATCCAAAATCTAAAATCAAGTAAGAGTCTTCAGAATGCTGAAGCACAATTAAAATCTGTAGACAACATATTTCCTAACCCATGTGTAATAAGCAGCCACAGAACTAAAAGCAATAGTAGTTCCAAAATACATGGTAATAATAGGAGGAATTTCATGATATGCTTGGATGATGTGCTTTGTGGTTGCTGGTTCTTCCACTCGTGCACGGAATATTATAATATATAATATTAGAAGCCTGATGCAGTACAGCTCAGCCTACAGGTCTTCTGTCCTCAGTTTATCTGGTCTTGAATAAAACCCCTAACTTGGAATAAGCCTGCCCGATTGGACTGGAGGAAGGGTAGCTTAGAGCAGCCCAAGTAACAAGGGCTAAACATGGGTAGTATTTCAGTAGCCATGCTTGTGTTGGATCTAGCCTTCTGTGGGTAAGGGTTGCATACCCAAGATTTTTTACAGTGGGGAAGAGGGATTTTACCTTCCAGGATATCCCAAATCGTAATGCCACTCAGTGAAGAAGTTAACCAAGACTAGACTTTAGTCACTTTAAATAAATAGGTTTGTTTTGTTTTTTTTAAGATATAAACATTTTTACTTGCAAGCTATCCTTCACTAAACTAGGTCAGCGTACACACAGCAGCAAACACTCTCTTTACAATTATCGGGTGGTATAGCCGTGGATCAGGACGTGGATATGCCAGCTAGTTTAATTTGCTAAAACAAATCCAGAAACTCTTAGTGTATCAGTGTTATCCCAACGGCAGTAAAGTAAGACAAAAAGTGGCATTCATCTGACAGAATGATTTATACCTATACTTATGAATATATGTTAAAGAAAACAACGTTTATGATGGTGCTCCTTTTCCATTTGAACTACAAACGTGATGAGAACAGCTCATTTACCTTTATCCAAAGGAAATCTTTCCCAGAGAATGTAAAGTATTAAAAACGTCAAAACATTCCTTTGTTTCCTTTAACCGTGAGGGAAGAAGAAAATCAGGGGCGACGTTTTAATGTACCATTCCCCAAACCCAGGATCAATAACCCAGGATTTTCACTATCAACGGTTATGGACTGTACCCCTGGAACATCCTGATTTGTGCTGGTGGCACATTATACAGTCCTTTCCAGGGACCAAGCACATAAATGACCGGCTAAAGAAGCTGAATGCTTGGGTAGCTGCTTTTTACAAACACCAGATACATACACTGCATTCCTCTATGGCTGTGATCAGCTACACCAACCATTCAGTTAAGGCGCCAGGGAGATATGAATAACAGGCGGAGTTTCACACAATGGGGTGAATGCCCCCCCCCAAGGGTGGGTATTTAACTAGACCTTAAAGACAATACGTCCAGTTTTGGCCCAATTTAAACCAGCCTGTGGCATAGTGGCTTATTGCTATTGCAATTTCTGTTAAAGCGAACTAACAGCCTGGCACAGTTGGAAAAGAAAGGTAGCGGCCATTTTGCAGCTTCCTCTCCAAGCATCTCAGCCATGCTGCTGCCTGAAATTTAACGGACATAACTGACAATGCACAGTTCAGGAAGCCCAGCAGCACTTCCAGTTTGCAGGTGGCCTGCAAATGCATGAGCATATGAGCACTGTTTGTTGTGTTAGTCTGGTTTAAGTCATTTTTGACTGTTGGTCCGCTTTAAAGCAGAACTTCAGTCTAAAATTGCCCCCCCCCCCCCCCCGCCTTGCCACCCTACGCTGGCACTGAGGCTTTCCTTATCCCACCCTATGCTGGCGCTGAGGCTTTCCTTATCCATGGGCCAGCGGCGCTCTTCCAGGCTCTGTGCAGCCGCCACTAAAAATGACGCAGAGCCACAGCCGGGGGAAACCCCTGGTTTCCTTATTCCTAATTATTCATTAAAAATAAAACAAAAGCTTTGCAGATAGCTTAATTTTTGTGTATATACACCTTATTTTCAGTATATGGATCTAAGCTAGTGAACCTCTTTCAATTAGAATAAAGCACTTACTGCCTCGGTTCCATGCGCCCTGTGCCCCATCAGCAGTTGGGTCCATGTCTTCTTTGACATTAGGTTGTATTAATAACTGTGCTACCTGAAGAACGACTTTGTCAATGAAGTCTCTGGGGAGCAAAGAACAGTTCCTGATCTGCTCCACTTTGTCTCTGGGCTGAAAGCCAGACACCCAGTTCTGATGTCCCGTCCCTGGACCCTCCATGACAACATCTGAACTTTCCTCTTTCCCGGCTGAGTCCATGTGATCCCTGCAATGATTGGGATCACCTTTACTACTTGTAGAGTCTGACACATTGTGACTGGCAATATACAGTGCCCTCTCTTTGTCAAGCTGCATTTCTTCCTCGGGAGGATACCTTCTAGATTTTCCTATGAGGCACACCTGTGAAAAAAAAAAAAGTCATGCTTCATCCTAATATAAAAAAAAGGAATTGAAGGGAACTATAAATTGGAAAAGATGAACAATCAACTCAACATGCTGATATAAGTACAAAAGGCTATGTGCCATACACAGATAAATACAGGACTTGTTTCTGGCTAACTGGGTTGAGTGTTGAGGCTCCTATAAAGTGGAAAAAAACCTTGAACTCTCGCATTAGGATGCCCCAGGGGGGTCAAGTTTTATTAATTTATTTTTACAGAAACATGTAATTACGCTAGATTCCTATGTCAGAAAATCCAGTGACTTACTTAATAAGATCCATGACATGTATTTGACACCTGTCACCTATTAAGTGACATGTGATGTTGTCTCTTTTATACTAATATAGTGCATAATCATGCCCTACGAGCTATCAGATATTTTTTGAGACGATTGAGTTAGCTCACTGGATTTTTGCTTGCACTGTTACGATTTGTGTTTGTGTGTTTTGTGAGTTTTTATTTTTGATTTAAAGTACTTTGCAGGTACTTGCAGCTGGTGTGGCAATGGGGGCACAATGTGCCCTGTCAGTTGCTAATCTTTTTTTGGGGTGGTAGGAGAAGGAGGTGGTGTTCGGGTCTTGGAATGGCACCACCACCACCACATTTTGGGGTGGTACCATTTTATCGATGACATTCTCACTTTCTGGGAGGGGTCACCCCAAATATGTGAAGTGAGTTTATCAAAGCACTGAACGCAATGACCTAAACATCTACCTAGTTTTGAAAAAATACCGTTTTGTGAGTACTCACCTTTAAAACGGATATTATAAGTGTGACATACACTCCGCTTCAACTCTTCATGACATTTGGGTTATTCTCCAGTAGAGGGCAAACTTCCCATAACTACCTGGGACCTCCCACCAATTCCCCAGTGTAAGATAGCAGTAAGGGGACCAGGAATAACCAAATATAACCATACTAACAACATAAACAATGGTTCACCATATAAAGGATCCGGAATACCAAAAAGGGTGGGGTGAAGCGGAGTGTATGTCACACTTATAATATCCGTTTTAAAGGTGAGTACTCACAAAACGGTATTATTCCAAGTGTGACATACACTCCTCTTCAACTCTTCATGACTTTTGGGACATCCAATAGCAGTGTCCGTCATGGGTGGGAACCATAAACGGTAAAGAATGCACCAACTTAAACCACTGCAGCTTGCAGAACATCCGCTGAAGCCCGCACATCAACCTTGTAAAACTTGGAAAAAGTATGAAAGGAAGAACAAGTAGCAGCCTTACAAACTTGTTCAACAGAAGCCTGGTGCTGAAAAGCCCAGGACGCACCAACAGCACGAGTAGAATGAGCAGTGACCCTAAAAGGGGGAGTCCTCGCCTTAGCAGAATAGGCTCCAACAATTGCCTGACGAATCCATATGCTAATGGTAGACTTGGCGGGTGCTAAACCTTTCCTGGGCCCGCAGGGCACCACGAAAAAGGCATCCGTCTTGCGGGAAAAGAAGTAGTCACCAAATAGTACTTAACACAGCGAACCACATCCAAATTGTGCAAAACCCTCTCCTGGTCATTGCTAGGCTTAGGACACGAGGAAGGGAGAACAATATCCTGATTGAGATGAAAAGCAGAAACCACCTTAGGAAGGAAATCTGGCTTAAAGCGAAAGACCACCTTGTCCTGGTGTCTTTCAAAGTAAGGGGCCTGAAGCGACAGAGCCGCCAACTCAGAGACACGCCGAACAGAGGTAATAGCCACCAAGAAGGCAAACTTTTGAGTGAAAACAGAAAGAGCAATATCCTGTAACGGCTCAAAAGGAGGACCCTGGAGGGCCGACAGAACCAAATTCAAACCCCAAACAGGAACCATAGCCTTCCGAGGGGGTCGAACATGAGTGACCCCCTTGGAAAAAAAGTCTTAACCAGCGGATGTAATCTTCTTTGGAAGAAAACCGACAGAGCAGAAACCTGCCCTTTCAAGATACTAAGCTGGAACCCAAGATCCAGACCGTGCTGAAGAAACTCCAAAATCCTAGGAATCGAAAACACCCTGCAAGGCAAGGCCCTAGCCTCACACCAGTCAATATAGGACATAGTAAATGCCAGAAGAGGACCGCTTGCTAGCTCTGATCAAGGTCTGAACCACAGCCTCAGACAAAACTTCCTCCTTCAGAATGAAGGTTTCAGCAGCCAAGCCGTCAAAGCCAGCGTTTGTAAATTGGGGTAAAGTAGTTTACCCTGAGATAACAGATCCAGAAACATGGGAAGCCGGTACTGATCTACCGCCAGCCTTACAACGTCTGCGTACCAAACCCTTCTTGGCCACCTTGGAGCCACCAGAATTGCTGGTGCCCCCTCCAGAGCCAGTTTTCAAACCACCTTGCCCAGCATGGAGAAGGGAGGAAACAGGTACAGAAACCCCAGATCCTTCCAAGCAAGGGACAAAGCATCCACTGCCAGAGCTAGAGGATCCTGAGATAGAGACACAAAGGCCGGGAGTTTGTGATTGTGCCGTGAATCAAAGAGATCAACCTCCGGAGTCCCCCACTTGCGACAAAGAAACCGAAAAACCCCGGGGTTGAGAGACCACTCTCCTTGGCGAGAGAACCCCCTGCTCAGGGAGTCCGCCTCCATGTTCTCCACTCCCGGAATGTAGATCGCCGAAATGCAAGGAACATTGCTCTCCGCCCAATGCAGGATCAGAGAGACTTCCCTGAGGGCACTCCTGCTGCGAGTCCCTCCCTGGTGATGGATGTAGGCTACCGCCGTCCGATTGTCTGAACGAATCTGAACCGGAAGACCCTGCAAGTGCAACGTCAGCCGTAACAGACAAGCCCATCTAAGACATTGATGGGGTTGTGAGCCTCCTGAGGACCCCACACCCCGCTGAACTGATGACTTTTCCAGAAACCTCCCCAGCCCGACAGGCTGGCATCCGTGGTAACCGTCTCCCAGCGAGGAACCAGAAAGGATCTGCCCCTCAACAGGTTGCTCGACTCCAGCCACCACCAAAGGGACTGCCAAACCCTGGGAGACATCCTGAACGGTTGATCCAACGACAGTGGACACCTGTCCCAATGCGTCAATAGGTGAAGTTGAAGAGATCTCATGTGAAACTGCGCAAACGGGACCGCCTCGAAGGAGGCCACCATCAATCCCACCAGTTTCATCCCCTGTCGGATAGAAGGGAAAGGATTGGCCAGAAGAAGGCGGATCAGATCCTGAATCCCCTGCACCTTGGTCTGGGGTAGAAACACTCTGGCCTGAATGGTATCCAGATTCATGCCCAGGAATGAAATCACCCGTGATGGCGAGAGAGGGGACTTGGGGCGATTGATCACCCACCCGAACCTCTCCAGGGTCGACACCACCTGACGGAGGGAAGAAGCTGAAATCAATAGGTCATCCAGATACGGCACAATGCGAATTCCCTGAGCTCTGAATAGGGCCATTATGCCCGCCAGAACCTTGGTGAAGACCCTCAGCGCTGAGGTCAACCCGAAGGGAAGGGCTACAAACTGAAAATGTTGATCGTCCACCTCGAACCTGAGGAATCTCTGATGCGCTGGAAAAATTGGAACATGCAAATATGCATCCTTGCAGTCTATGGATGTCATGAAATCCCCTTGACAAAGGGTATTGATGGCCGAGCGCAGAGTCTCCATGCGGAACTTCTTGGTTCTGATGAATCTGTTGAGGACCTTGAGGTCCAGAATGGGTCTTACAGAACCTTCTTTCTTGGGAACCATGAAAAGATTGGAGTAGAAACCCCTGCCTCTCTCCGATGGAGGCACCGGGCATACAACTCCCATGTCCAGAAGGTTTTTTACTGCTAACAGGAGCCCCTGAGCCGCCTGAGGGTCCAAGGGCACCCGAGACCTTAAAAATCTTGGAGGAGGCCAGTACTCGAACTCCAGTTTGTACCCGGAGGAGACCACTTCCAAGATCCAATTGTCTGTGACCTCCCGAGCCCAGACCTGGAAGAAGAGCCGCAGCCGTCCCCCCACCCGAGCGGGTGAGGGCGCCCCTTCATGGCTGAGCTGGTTTAGCCACAGGCTTGGGTTTTGAACCCCAGGCAGAAGCGGGACGGGCCCGACCTCTGCCCCTGTTCCAGGAAGAGCCTCTGACACCTGAGAATGCCAAACCTCTACCAGCTCTGGCACCGCGAAAGGAAGAATTGAAAGAGCCTGCTCCCCAAAAGGGACGGCACTGTTTCTTCTGCTGAGGTAACTTACCTCCCTTTGCCACAGCATCCAACTTATCTCCAAACAGCCGCGTACCCAAGAAGGGAAGAGCTGTGAGCAATTTCTTTGCCGCAAAGTCCGCCGTCCACTGATGGAGCCATACCGATCGGCGCATGGCCACCAATAAGGCTGAAGTCCTACTACACATCACAATAGTGTCTTCCATAGCAGCCAAGACAAAATCCATGAACAATTCAAATCTTTTAAGCGTAGTGAACTCAGCGCTGGCTGGATCAAGGCGAGCGTCATTTAACCAGTCCCTAATCAGAGACCTAGCACCCACCAACACTAGTGCAGATGCACAAACAGGCCGCAAGGCCGAACCAACACTGGCAAAGGCATGGCATGCCATCTGATCAAGGCGCCTATCCTTACCATCCTTTAGGGAAGTGGCGTCTGGGGGTGTGAAGCACGGAGGAGTTGGTCAACCCAAAACCAGCGCATCGACCTTGGGAGGAGAAGCCCAACGCTTAACCGCTTCCACCGGGAAAGGATACTTCTTATCCCATCCCTGAGGAACACCCGTAAGCTGACTAGGCTTCTCCCATTCCCTAAGGATCAGTGCATCAAAATGACCCTGGGTAGGGAACTCCAAATGAGGCTTGTGGGCCCCAAAAAATTCCCCCTTCTTGAGAGGGGGCGCCTCAGGCGGCGCGATATCCAAAACCTCCAAGAGATGTGACAAAACCGTGGCCGTGTCAACAGCATCCCCCAGCGCCTGCCCAACATCAGCCTCGCCAAAACCGTACATCGTCAGCCTCTGACTCCTCATACAATTCCCCCTCCTCAAACGGGGAATAATCTGACATATCAAATGAATCATCATCCATATCCCAAGTCACCTGGACCGACGACAAATGTCTATTTTTAGCCTGGGCCTTCTTGCCCACCGCGCTAACCATAAATTTCTCGATGCTGGCCAACCTAGCACAAACATCGGACTGCGACTCCCCGCTGGCCCCAATGTCACTTGGGGTACGGATAAGGCGGGGAGGGGAAGGCGATGAAGCGGGGGGCGCCGACCCAGAAGGCTGAGCACCCGACTGCCGCGATATGGCCTTTTGTGCACATGGAATACAAATAAGCACATTCTCACCCGCAAGGGATGCCCCACAACCCACACATGGCCGGGATTGTCCGAGAGGGAGCCCGAGCCCGGTATCTTGCGGAGCCTCCATATGGTGATTTTTGCGGTCAGTCGCAAGACCGCAGGGGATTTAAGCTGATAAGCAACCTGGGATGCCCCTTTAAAAGTCCCTGTGGGAGGATTTTTAATGAACAAAATTTTGGCAAGGGACCCTAGGACCGGGAAAAAGGCCCTTTAGCATGCACACACACATGACAATCTGAAAAACATCTATAATCAATATAATATATATATATATATATATATATCTAAATATAGCACAATGATGTTGAAAGGACTATTAAAGCAGACCTAAAGGATTCCTAATGATCTCCTATGAAGAAATTCAAATTGAATTCTATGTTCAAGCCTCTTGGGGTCATAGACTTCAAATTGAATATCCATTTAGATTCTAAACGAGACAATTTCCTAATCACATTTCCACCTTTTAATGTTTTTGAGGGACTATCAATAATACAAAATTTCAGATCTATCGGATCACTGTTGTGTATTTCTTTAAAATGAGCGGACACATTGTGTGCAATGTGGGCAGGTGCTCTGAATTTTTAAGGATATTATGCTATGTGCCTTTATTTTCATTTTTATGAGATACAATCCCTGGAATGGTGGATCTATAGAGAGCCTTGGATAATAAGGAGGATCCAATTTCAATAGCATTGTTCCAATATACCCTATATTTGGCTGGAAAACACAAACAAGTTTTAACACTCTAAAGAGGAGCTAAATCATATTGCAAGCTTTTGTTGGCTATCTGGTACGTGATTTAGAATATGGTGATGGAAGTGTGCACAAAAGTTTACATTTGAGTCACAAAAGAGGTGGACACTATTTAAAAGGTGTTGAAAGGAATCTGTTTGAATTTGAAGGAATCATTGATCTCCCGCGGAGTTGTGTAGTGTTTTGACACGAATACAAATTAACTTTCTGAAATATTTACAGACTGATCCAACACTGTCTGAATTACTCCAGCGTGGTTATTTGTTGTATATACAAAAATAGATAATATTTGAAGAATTTTTGTTTTAAAGTGGACCAACACCCAGGATTTTGACTATCCTGGGTCTTGGTCCACTTCGGTGGGGCACCCCCGATCGGGGTGCCCCGCTGTGTGAAACCCCCCCGAACACCCCGAAAAACTCACCTCTCCCCGCGCCGACGGACAAGCGATTTGACAGCCACTTGTCCGTGGCTCCTCTGCCGCCGTCTCCCGCGCGTCCCTCTTGACGCGCGCGCCCCCGCGCCGGCCATTCACAGACGGCCGGCGCGGGGGCGCGAGGGAGGCGGCGGCCGCCCGCCGCCGAAACTAAGGTAAGGGGGTTTGGGGGGGTTTCACCCCGCGGGAGGGAGGTGATCGGCCCAGGAATCTTATAGATTCCCGGGCCGATCACCCGAGGGTGATGGTCCACTTTAAAGTTCAGCGCGGTGTGTGATGAAATTTTTATCATATGTGAACATATACCTGAATAGGTGCTGCCTACCCTCACCAGGACCTGCAGCCAAGGCTGAGAGGCTCACATGGGGACAATTTAGAAAAGGTCCTGGCAGCAATAGGGACAAAAATGGCCGGGCGTGAGCCCGGCTTACCTGCGAGTAAGAGAAGTCTTCATCTTCTGTCTTGCTCGCCTTCCTGCAGAGAAGAAACTGGGGAATTGGTGGGAGGTCCCAGGTAGTGGAATGGACTGGAAGGAGCTCCTTTTTTGCATTCATCTCTGCAGAGGTTCGCCCTCTACTGGAGAATAACCCAAATGTCATGAAGAGTTGAAGCGGAGTGTATGTCACACTTGGAATACATTTTTTTTTTTGGTCAATAATTTTTTATTGAATAAAGCGTAATAGCTTAATATCAAAATACTGCACAATCACGTAGTACAGGTTACACATATCGGCAAGCTTATGTTATGCAATCATTCTAGAAGTCGCATAGGTTACAACCGTAATATAAAAAGCACAACTTTAAATGAAGTAGAATATAGTGGTATTCCGACCACTTCAATAGAACAACAGGTCAGAGTATAATCCAGACAATGGCCTAGAACCATTCCCAAAAACCAACACCGTAACATTATACGAAAAAGAGCAGAAGAGGGGGATGACAACAAAGAGGGAAGGAACGTGAAAGAAAAAGGAAGGGAAAAAAAAACCCTTGGTTTCTCCATCCCCCTGGATTCTCCCCCATCACAATGTCAGCAAGGTAAAATCAAAATTATCAGGAGCAAACTCCCGAAGCCATGGAGCCCACATCTCTCTAAACCTATCCAACCCATTCTCATGAATTGCCGACATTTTTTCCATTGCTAAAATGTGGTTAACCCTATCACAAAATTCACCTACACTCAACACCCTCTGTTGCCAAGCCTTTGCAATCACCATCTTGGCTCCCGTGAAAATATGATACAGTAATTTTTTAAATAATTTTGGGGCCTCCTGTATAGGCTTATAACAACGCCTCCCCGCGCCCTAGGATCACGACTACATTACATTTCCAAACTAGTCATGCTATCAGCGGATATAGCATTCTTATTAAGAGAATTAAGAAAGTGAGCAACCTGTAAATACCCAAACACATCGTTAGGTAGTTGTGGGTATTTGGCCCTATGTTGCGAGAGCGTAGCCAATCTTGTGCCTAAATAACAATCTGCCATCCTATTTATTCCCACTGTTTTCCATTTACTAAATCTACCCAACGCCAGTACAGCTGGGGGAAACATTGGATTATTCCACAGCTTAAGCAAGGGAAGATGTGAGGATGCCAATCCCCCCAAAAATTTCACATCATCCCACACTTGAAGGGAATGGACCATAATCGGATTCCTTATGCCTTTTCTAGATTTCGGGGTGACCCACAATAGATTATCAATAGGAAGAGGTGCGGATAAGTCCGACTCTAACTGGACCCAAACTGGAATATCCTCCCTGGTGTGATACGAAATCAATTGAGCAATTTGTGCCGCCTGATAATATTTAACAAAGTTTGGAACTCCCAAACCCCCGATGGCTTTGGGAGTAAGTAAGGTTTTCCTTGAAATTCTTTGCCTGCCATCATTCCAGATGAACCTCAAGATTTTACTCTGCAAATTTTGCAAGTAATGAGATGATATTCTTATCAGGAGGTTTCTGACCAGGTACAAAAACTTGGGGAGCAACATCATTTTTATTGATGCAATTCTACCCAATCAGAACAGTCCGTAACCTTTCCAGGTTGCGAGAAGCTTCAACAATTTCGCTGTAGGGGCAGAAATTACCTGCATATAAGTCTTCATATCTACTAGTCAGATTCACTCCCAGATATTTAATGGACTTAAAGTTCACTGAAAATCATATATCTTACATAAATGGTCCCAAGTTCCCTCTGGGACATTAATGTTCAAGGCCTTAGATTTGGCTGTGTTGACTGCGAGACCAGACACCTCCGCAAAATGCTGAAATATTTGAGAATATTGGAGTATATTCGGTATCGAAATAAGTGGATTTGTAACGGACAACAGTACATCATCTGCAAAAATACTAATTTGTACTTTGTACTCCACTATACCCACTTTTACCCCTGAAATATTGGGAGATTCCAGAACAAGCTAAGCTAAAGGCTCTATTGCCAAGGCAAACAAAAGTGGAGACTGGGGCAGCCCTGTCTAGTACCACGTGATAAAGGAAATCTGGCAGATTTACGTCCACTATTTTACAAAGGCCACCGGGGATTTGTATATAGCTTTTAGTATGCCCATAAAGTTAGGTCTAAAACCCCATCTATGCAAAAGACAAAAAAATATATTTCCAAGAAACGGAATCAAAAGCTTTTTTGAGGTCCATTGACAAAAACATAGTTGGGGATTGAGACTCTTTGGCCAGAAGTAGAAGCTGTGTCATTCTCCTGATGCTATCTCCGGCTTGCCTCCCTGGGATAAATCCTGTCTGATCTCCATGTACAAGATGGGGCAAATATTGCGACAATCTGGATGCCAAAATTTTAGTTAATATATTATCAAATCCACGTTTATTAGGGAGAAATTGGACCAGATTGTTTGATCATTTTCGGGTTTCGGTATAATCGAAATTGAGGCCATTAAAGATTCTTGAAAGAAGGAACCCCCTTTCCTAATATCATTGAAAAACGCTGCTAGTCTCGGAGCCAACACAGCCGAAAAAGTCCTATAGTATAATGCCGAGAACCCGTCTGGGCCGGCCCTTTTATTCACTTTAAAGTTTGCAATCACTCACTGAATTTCTTCTATGCCAAAGTCCTCCTCTAACAAATCACGAACCTGTTCAGGCAAGGCGGGTAAAGATAACTTATCTAGAAAATTATAAACTTCACCTTCCTCTAAGAAAGACTGGCTCGAGTATAATTTTTGAAGTTGCTCCCTGAATAGGTTGGTAATCTTACTAGGATTAGACATTAATGAGCCCCTTGCTTGTTAACTTTACAATAAAACTTGTGCTCAGCCCTACCTGCAAGAGCAAGGTTCAGATCCTGAGAAACTTTATGTAATTCCGCTCTAATTACAGGTGTAAAATCCGATTTCGCAGCCTCTGCTAACTCTGAATATCACTTTTCTAATTTATCTATATATGCATTTCTCTCCCGCTTTTTTCTAGAGGCGATCTGAATTAACTTGCCTCTAATGATGGGTTTGTGAGCTTCCCAGCAAATAGTGGGTGGAACTCCTGAGGGCCCGTTCAACTCAAAATATTGATTTAGAGCATCAGTGACCAACAATACTACATCCTCTTGAGATAAGAGGGAAGCATTAAGTGTCCAAGTGAATTCAGATGGCCTGTTAAGAGAACGGAATTTGAGGAGCACCCCATCATGGTCTGACCAAGAAATAGGAATAATCTTGGCAGACTGTAGCAATGAGAGAGCGTGGACTGGAACTAAAATATGGTCAATACGAGTGTACACATCATGGGGATGAGAATAGTGAGTGAAACTCTGCGTACCTGGATGTACCTTTCTCCAACTATGAACCAAAGAATACGAACCTATTAATTTCCTGAAAGCCCTAGATGACGTTATTGTAGGTGCTGGAGTTATAGGATGTGAAGGTGACTGCCTATCAATATGTGGATTAAGCACTAGATTAGAATCGCCACAAATGATCGTAGCCCCCGTTGCAACCGACATCACCTCCTCAAGGAATGCCGTTAAGAAGGGAATCTGGTTAGAGTTTGGAGCATAGTAAGCGGCCACCGTTATTTCATGTCCTGCAAAGTCCTCAACAAAATTACGAAGCACCCATCCGGGTCTCTAATCTTTTTTTTGCAGGCAAATTGAGTGCCTCTACGAAAAGCTACTAAGACCCCTTTTTGTTTAGAATTTCCACAGGACATAAAAACTTGTGGGTATTGGTGATTTAAATATCTAGGCTTTGAAGTAATCGAAAAATTAGTCTCTTGGAGACATAAAATGTCTGGACGTAGGGATCGAAATTTTTGAAAGGCCATATTCTTCTTCTGTGGAGAGTTAAAGCCTTGCACGTTTAAGGAAATGACTGACGCCATTTCACTAAAAATAAATTCCCGCTGTGGCAAGGGGTAAACACAAACCCGGGGGATGGAGAAAGAGAGGAGGTAAGAAACAAAAAGATAAAGAGAAGGAAAAATTATAAAAATAAAAAAATAAAAAAAAGGGGAGGAGGATATATCTAGCATCTGGTGCACAACAGTTGTATTGTTCAACCCGACCCAGTTACACCCATGAAATTAATACTGCCAAATTACAGCAATAGTATAATCACTGGGAGTTATTTCAAGAACCGCAGCAGAGGCCCAACAAGGGCTCCTACTATGATCAGGGTGGCACCAAGGTCCCAGTCAGTACGACACAACTCTATTGAGTATAAAATAGGCCCAACAATCAGAGCACTTAAGTTCTTGTAAAAATAAACAAGGAACTCAATACGTTCAACGTACAAGACACAAAGTTGAAAAATAAACCAGAACCACGCAAAGGTTCCGATCCCGGTTTCTCAGGAGAGCGACATGATAATGCCGCCGATCAGATGAGGTACAAATATTAACAACCTTCTAAATACAGCAGGATTTACTACAACTCTCATAATATCACCGTAATTATACCATTTTAGAGAGGAGAGAGCAAAAAATAACCACTATAACATTCTAAAACAGAAATCATAAAGTTCTAACCATTGAACAGCTTATGGAGACTTCTCAGATATCCATAATGGACCAGATGAACCTGAATTGGGAAGCAACACTTCCTGCTAAGAAAGGGAAAGAATGCATTGACACCAGCTGTAATTCAGGTATCCGTGAAGACCAGCCAAATATTCCTGAAGGATGGGTGCGAGCTATGCCTGGGTCGTTTCCCCATTTGTTGTGCTTTTGGGGATTCATCAGCAGATCTGGAAAACTTAGAAGCGGGGGACCTAAACAAACCCATAGACATTAATTGCTGTTGTAGTTTAACCACCGAAATAGCCGAGTATAGGTTGCCTTTATAGGTGTACAGAAGACGGAAAGGGAAGCCCCACTTATATTTCATTTTATGATCTCTAACACATGCAAGGAAAGGTCTCAGCTCACACAAGTCCGAAAAAAACGGATAGTTGTGTCCTTGAAATGACAGCTTCTCTAAGTCCCGGGCAGCCTGCTGCACCAATACTTTCGTGTTATAAAAGTGAAATTTCACTGTGATGTCCCGTGGCAATTCCTCCAGGTTTCTCCTGGGCCCCAATGCTCTTTGAGCCCTATCGAGCTCTAGCCGCTCAAGTGGGATGCCTGGTGCCAACTCTTGACATAGCGCAGTAATAGTGGACTTTGCATCCTCCATATATTCCGGGAGCCTTTTAAACCTAAGATTAGCCCGCCGGTCTCTGTTTTCCAAGTCCTCTAACTTGGCGTTTAATACGGTATTATCATTCCTGAGTTGAGACACCTCTGCCTCCAGGGCTTCTTGGGCTGCAGAAACTTCACTTAACTTAATATCCATAGTCCCTATATTGGAAGAAATCTTATCTATCTCCTTAGAGAGGTGGTCCATTATAATAGCATTATTGGATGTCAGGGCCCTGTGCAGTAACCCTTCAAACTTCTGAAGAATATCATCACCCACCTCTGTAATTGCCACTGGATTGCTGCTGATGAGCAGCTCTTTCTCACTTGCCAGAAATGAAGCCTCGCTGCAAGCCACTTCCTCCATATCAGCTGCGGAGATAATATCCGCCATCTTGGATTCTCCCCTGCTCTGGACAGCGCTCGATCTGGCCAGCTTCCCCTGCGCCTCTTCACTCAAACAAAAGCCCCAGCAAGATGCCTGACAGGTGTGTGAGCTGCTCCCCGCGACTTGCGCAGCTCCCCGGAGTCCTGCTGCATCAGCGTTACCTCTGTTCTGATCGGCGGGCACAGAGCGTCTCAAGCTGCCGCCATCTGACTCCTGCGTACATGCGCTCTCCGTTTTTTTAAATTTTAACATCTTGATTGATTTTTTTAATAGTGCACACCATAAGAAGTTGAAATAATCTATACCAGTAGGCCAGTTCTTAAGAGCTAAGAGAAACTGCCCGGTGAAGATACTTTCCAATGGGAGGCCCAGAAGTTGGGTAAAAAATTCAGCAGACGGGGTATTCCGATTGAACCATCAATTTGGTAGTTGGAGTTGGTAGCTTTCCACCTGCAACAGCTAAGAGAGTAAGGAATCTACAGTATTCACTTTGCAGGAGTTTTTACACACAACCCAGTACGAGATTAGGGACAGGCATTAGGATGGTGGGTAGCTTTATGATTCCCTCCACCAAATTCAGAACACCATCAGACCAAGAGAAGTAGGATATCACATGAATTTTCACACTAGTGGAGTAATCTACACTATACAGTGTGGATGCCCCGAGCTGGTTACGCCAGTTGTCCGCAATTAGATTGGGTCTGAGGGATCGATCGGTGGGTAAGGTCCTGACTGCCTTCGTGAACCACTGGCTTAGCTGGAGGTGGGTAGGTTGCCATAACTGACCTCTGACATTTAATGTGTTTCACGCATTTTTAGAATGTTGATTGTTGTGGTTTATATGGTTTATACACATTTCAGTCTGACTGTTGTGTCTGTTTCCCAGAAGATGAGCTGGTGATCAGACATGCGGCAGTTAAGTTTTTGCACTTTAGCCACAATTTAGTCGATGTAGATAATTTGTGGTAGTTTTACTCCAGTGTACCCACTGGTATTTTTCCTTCTCTCCCCCCCCCCCCTTTTTTTTTCTTGCACCTTTTATAAAATTAAGCATAAGGGGATTAACAACTCACTCTCCCCCAACATATTAGTTCATTAATATATTGATTAGAGACATTTATTTACCCCTGCATGTTGAATAAAGATTAACACACTCTCCCTTAATATATTAATTCATTAATAGATTCATCAGAAAAACTATTAATTTAATTTGATTAATTATATACATATTTCTTTAGACCCCCCCCCCCCTCTGAGATCCACAATTGAAGTCGATATCAGCCAAGAACCACGCTCCTTTACTCTTTCATTTTTGTTGGACAGAATGTGCTTACACGTTTGAACAGAGCATGTCTGAATTTTGATGTAATCTCCCCTGTATTTTGGGTCTACTTGAATCATTAGATCATGTTGGAACTTTGATTTAGTCTCCACTGCATTTTAAAGGGAGGTCTGCTTGTTACAATGTATAATCTCAATTTTGGAATTTTGTGATCTGTATTGTACGGTGCTGCCATACTTTCTAATGATTTTTTTTATATATAGTGTGTGTTCATATTAGGAGATAGTTGATTAATTAATACATAATTAAGATTTCATTTTGGATTAACATTTTGATATGAATTTAGACATTTGTATGTTTATGTATGGTTATTGTAGTTTCATAATGTGCTGACTCTTTCTCTCTCTTGTTGCCAGCCTGCCAACATAACCCAGGGCCTTGTGAACCCGGAAGTAGTTTCCAGCATGCTCCAAGACATTCACATACTATCCGGCAGGGGTGGTAGTCACTTTTTTCATTATACATATTTTCTCTTCACATTCTTTATTTGGTGTCATATTATAGTTATGTATTTATATTACACAGGGTTTCAGGAGGTAAAGGCGAGTTTACTGGCAACTCCAGGGGTTTCACATAGCGGGGCATCCTGCTCTAGTAATCTGCTGCATTGGCCACCAAGTGACTGCACTCAGGAGTACAAATCCCCACAATCCTCCTGAGTGCTTGATGCAAATCCCACGCCTGCGCACTGACAGATTAATTTCTCTATTCATGCTGCAGTACCATCTGTACCTGCAGCGGGAAGGTCAGAAAGTCCCCTGGGCTTTTTTTTATCCGCTTTAAAATGTTTTTTTTTGCCACAATGCTTACCCGCTTAGTTGATGGAATTCTAAGACAATCTTCTTCTATGTTAAAACCCATCCGTGTCCCAATTTCTGTGACAAAATCTAAGTATTCGCGATACTGCGTCTTCTTGCTGGACCGTCTGTTGTATTTCCCAAAGAAATTGAAGAAGCAACATGGCAGAACAAAGCAGCGACAACTGTAAGAGGATCTGAAACAGATAAAGAATCAAGAGGTAACCAAAATATATGCACATAACCAATATATATGCACAATAAGCATATTGCATTTAGTAAAACACAAGTGTCTCGCACAATTCTGGGGGTTTCACACATCAAGGCATCCTAAATCCTTTAGGATGCCCAACAGAGAGAGACCACTGGCCCTGGAGTCTTTTACATGTATTACATATTTAATGTATTTTGGTTACAGTAATTATTCAGTTAGGTCTTAAATATAGAATATATTGAGAGCAGGTTAGAACTAAAGCTTGGAATGAAAGTTGATATAACTGATATTTAAGTGCCACCACATTCAGCAATGGTGGGATCCGCTACTCCAGTACCTGCAAGTATTACAGTAGCACTTGGCAGCCATCCACAGCTTTTCTTTCTAGTCATATGTGGGCCCTTGAGCCAATACAGCATTTTGCCTGAACAGAGGCATACCACTGACATTCCATACCTTATTCTATAGTTTAAAGGCACTGTCTAGTTAACTAAAATCCCAGTTGGTTTGCACGATGTAAAGCCAAACTAACATGGTTTAGCTTGCTTTTTAGCTGGCTTTAGCTGTGGAGCTATGTATAGGCATTTAAAGTGAACATATTTAAAAAATTGCAGAAGTGTATTGCTAGGCATATCTCCAGGCATGACATCTACAGGCCAATTACCTGCAAATCTGGCCTTGCTAACATAGGTCTGGCATGTTGATCAGTAGAGCATCAGGATCCTAGGAATAAGTTTTACACAATAAAACTAGGGCAGAGTTTGCTTTGACCTCTAATGTGACCTCTTGAAGCCATGTGAGGCAATAATTCTGTATGACAACTAATGTGTAGAATATAAAAGACAATGAGATACTTACAATATGTGGAGTTATTCTACAATTACATTTGAAACATTCTAAAAAAAACAAAAAAGGGACCTGCTGTCCCCAGTACATAAACATGTAAATAACGTACAAAGCAACACCATGAGAGAATAACTAAACCATCTGTAGCATACCATCTGCCTCAAAACACAAAAATAGACAAGCCAATCTTGGGATATTACCAAGCATCTACTGTAATGTAAGCTTCTTTTAAGGAATACAAGCCGTCCATTTTCTTCCTCCTCATCTCTAAGACCTCAGTAGATCGATCTTTCTACATGATCCAGGCACTATTTAAATACTAATGATACATGCATTCAGTTTGAATGTTAAGCCCAGGTGAAAACCATTTTATAGACTTCATCTACTTTACTTCCCCTATAGATTTACTTAAAGCAGCATTTCATTTAAACTATGACCACCCACCCTACCATGGCGCAGAGGCAAGGTGGGGTGGTTATAAAGAAAAAAAAAACCCTTACCTTCATAGGGGGCCCCACGCTGCTCCGGATCCTGGGCGCTGCCATCTTGGATGAAAGAGCCACACCCCCTGGTTCTGTGTGCGCTCCCGTCCACCCATTCACTTGAAGCGCACGTGAACCTGGAGGATGTGGCTTTGTGTCTTTTCCTGTGGCAGTCAGGAAGGACACTGCGGGCCCCTGGTTAAGGTAAGGGTTGTTTTTTTCTTTGTAAACCCCCCCCCCCCCCCAAGTCCTGCCAGGGTAGGGTGGCAGGACAGAGGGGTCATAGTTTACTGAAGTTTTGCTTTAACATTACTAAAAAAAATACAGATCACAGACATTGGAAATATACTATAGATCAAGAGGTGCACCGGTTAGTGCTAAGGTGATTTAACGTTCCATATTACCTTGCAGCAATGACAGGCAGCCACGGTGTAAGCTCATCAGAGTGGTTGCCGATAATCCAGTCTGCATCTGGAAATAAATGGTCATCACTTGGTGTGATAGCGTGTTCCTAAGAAAGAAATAAAGAGTGGGTACAAGGCCAATCATTGGAATTAAAAGCCTTCCAAAATCCCATTATAATGCTTCAATGTTCTTCTCAAATGCTATTATTTATTTGCTCTGGTGCTGTGTGTGACTTGTGCTGCTGAACAGGAAAACGGCCCTTGGAGGGGCTCACCTGGTCCTTGGCAAAATCAACCCGAAAACAAAGAAGCGTTTTTTTATGTTTTCTATAAATCTTCCAGGCCAGAACAGGTGAGAGGTCCCACACACTGAGCGGAGAAACACTTTCTCATCTACTATAAATTCTACAGTGCCCCACCCATCAATTTTGTCGAGATCCCGTAATGACAAATTGGAATATACCACTTCACAAATGAAACACCTTGACATATGTGAACACATAACACATAATACAAAACATCCTAAATAACTTCCCCTTACAAGCGTATATAATATATTGTGGCAAAAAATACCGTTTTGTGAGTACTCACCTTTAAAACGGGTATTAGGAGTGTGCCAAACACTCCACTTCGAGCTTCATGACATGTGGATAATCTCCAGAAGAGGGCAAACTTTTGCAGAGATGAATATGCAAAAAAAGAAAGCCCCTCCCGGCCCATATATACCTGGGACCTCCCACCAATTTCCCAGTGTAAAAAAGCAGTAAGGGGACCAGGAAGAACCAATTATAACCTTAACAATCAAAACCAATGGTTCACCAAATAAAAACTCCAGAATACCTGAAAAAAGGGGTGGGGCGAAGTGGAGTGTATGGCACACTCATAATACCCGTTTTAAAGGCGAGTACTCACAAAACAGTATTATTCTAAGTGTGCCATACACTCCACTTCGATCTTCATGACATGTGGGACATCCATGGGTGGGAACCAGAAACAGTAAAGAAGGTACCAACTCAAACCACTGCAGCTTGCAGAACCTTGCGGCCAAAAACAGCATCCGCTGAAGCCCGCACATCAACCTTGTAAAACTTAGAAAAAGTATGAACGGAAGACCAAGTAGCAGCCTTACAAACTTGTTCAACCGAAGCCTGGTGCTGAAAAGCCCAGGATGCACCAACAGCACGAGTAGCGTGCGCCGTGACCCTAAAAAGGGGAGTCCTCCCCTTAGCAGAATAGGCCTTAACAACGGCCTGACGAATCCATTTACTAATGGTAGACTTGGCGGACGCCAATCCTTTCCTGGGACCGCAGGGCACCACGAAAAAGGCATCCGTCTTGCGGAAAAAAGAAGTAGTCACCAAATAGAACTTCACACAGCGAACGACATCCAAATTGTGCAGAACCCACTCCTTGTCATTGTTAGGCTTAGGACACAAGGAAGGGAGAACAATATCCTGATTGAGGTGGAAGGCAGACACCACCTTAAGAAGGAAATCTGGCTTAAAGCGGAAAACCACCTTATCCTGGTGTCTCTCAGATTAAGGGGCCCGAATCGACAGATCCGCCAACTCCGAGACACGACGAACAGAGGTAATAGCCACCAAGAAGGCAACCATCTGAGTGAGAACCGAAAGAGCAATATCCTGTAGCGGCTCAAAAGGAGGAACCTGGAGAGCTGAAAGAACCAAATTCCAATCCCAAACCGGAACCACAGCCTTCCGAGGGGGCCGCACATGCGCGACCCCTTGAAAAAAAGGTCTTAACCAGCGAGTGTAAGGCAAAAGACCTCTGGGAGAAAACCGACAGTGCAGAAACCTGTCCTTTCAAAGTACTAAGCTGGAACCCAAGATCCAGATGATGCTGAAGAAACTCCAAAATCCTAGGAATCGAAAACACCCTACAAGGCAAGGCCCTAGCCGTACACCAATCAATATAGGACCTCCAAGTCCTATAGTAAATGCCAGAAGAGGACCGCTTCCTAGCTCTAATCAAAGTCTGAACAACGGCCACAGACAAACCTTCCTCCTTCAGAATGAAGGTTTCAGCAGCCAAGCTGTCAAAGCCAGCGTTTGCAAATTGGGGTAAAGTAGTTTACCCTGAGATAACAGATCCGGCAACATGGGAAGCCGGTACTGATCTACGGCCAGCCTTACAACGTCTGCATACCAAACCCTTCTTGGCCACCTTGGAGCCACCAGAATTGCTGGTGCCCCTTCTAGAAACAATTTGCAAACTACCTTGGCCAGCATGGAGACGGGCGGAAACAGGTACATAAAACCCAGATCCTTTCAAGCAAGGGACAAGGCACCCACTGTCAGAGATAGAGGATCCTGAGAAAGAGACACAAAGGCCGGAAGTTTGTGATTGTGCCTCGAGGCAAAGAGATCCACCTCCGGAGTCCCCCACTTGCAGCAAAGATCCAGAAAAACCTCGGGGTTGAGAGACCACTCTCCTTGGCAAGAGGTTTCCCTGCTCAGGGAATCCGCCTCCGTGTTCTCCACTCCCGGAAAGTAGACTGCCGAAACGCAAGGAACATTGCTCTCCGCCCAGTGCAGGATCAGAGAGACTTCCCTGAGGGCACTCCTGCTGCGAGTCCCTCCTTGGTGATTGATGTAAGCTACCGCCGTTTGGTTGTCTGAACGAACCTGAACCGGTAGACCCTGTAAATGTGAAATCAGCCGTGCCAGAACCAGTCGGATGGCTCTGAGCTCCAAGACATTGATGGGGGTGTGAGCCTCCTGAGGACCCCACACCCCGCTGAACTGATGACTTTTCCAATAACCTCCCCAGCCCGACAGGCTGGCATCCGTGGTAACCGTCTCCCAACAAGGGACTAGAAAGGATCTGCCCTTCAACAGGTTGCTCGCGTCCAGCCACCACCGAAGGGACTGCCGAACCCTGGGAGACATCCTGAACGGTTGATCCAATGACTGCGGACACCTGTCCAAATGCCCACCTGTCAATAGGTGAAGTTGAAGAGATCTCATGCGAAACTGTGCAAACGGTACCGCCTCGAAGGAGGACACCATCAAGCCCACCAGTTTCATCCCTTGTCAGATAGAGGGACAAGGACTGGCCCAAAGAAGGATGATCAGATCCTGAATCCCCTGCACCCTGGTCAGGGGCAGAAACACACTGACCTGAATGGTATCCAGATTCATGCCCAGAAATGAAATTACTTGTGACGTAGAGAGAGAAGACTTGGGGCGGTTGATCACCCACCCGAACCTCTCCAGAGTCGACACCACCTGGTGGGTGTCCAGCTCCGCCTGACGGAGGGAAGAAGCTGAGATCAACAGGTCGTCCAGATAAGGCACAATGCGAATGTCCTGAGCTCTGAGCAGAGCCATTATTCCCACCAAGACCTTGGTGAAGACCCTCGGCGCCGAGGTCAGTCCGAAGGGAAGTTGATCCTCCACCGCAAACCGGAGGAATCTCTGATGTGCCGGCAAAATCAGAACATGCAGATACGCATCCTTGATGTCTATGGATGTCATAAAATCCCCTTGGCGAAGGGAATTGATAGCCGAGCGCAGAGTCTCCAAGCGGAACTTTTTGGCTCTGATAAACCTGTTGAGAACCTTGAGATCTAGAATGGGTCTCACCGAACCCTCCTTTTTGGGAACCGTGAAAAGGTTGGAGTAGTAACCCCTGGCTCTCTCCAACTGAGGCACCGGGCAAATAACTCCCATATCAAGAAGGTTTTTTGCTGTTAACAGGAGCCCCTGTGCAGCCTGAGGGTCCGAGGGCACCCGAGACCTTAAGAATCTTGGAGGCGGCCAGTACTCGAACGCCAGTTTGTACCCGGAGGAGACCACTTCCAAAATCCAAATGTGTGTGACCTTCCAGGCCCAGACCTGGAAGAAGAGCCGCAGCCGTCCCCCCACCCATGCGGGTGAGGGCTCCCCTTCATTGCTGAGCCGGTTTAACGGCGGGCTTGGGCTTGGAACCCCAGGCAGCCGCGGGACGTGCCCGACCTCTGCCCCTGTTCCAGGCCGAGCTCCTGACACCCGAGAAGGCCAAACCTCTAGCCGCTCTGGCCCCTCGAAAGGAAGGAGTGAACGAGCCACCCGAAAGGGACGGCGCTGTTTCTTCCACTGAGGTAACTTACCTCCTTTAGCAACAGCATCCAATTTATCTCCAAACAGCCGTGCACCCAGGAAGGGAAGAGCTGTAAACTACTTCTTGGCCCCCAAATCCGCCGTCCACTGTCGGAGCCAGACCAATCTGCGCATAGCCACCAATAGGGCTGAAGTCCTGCTACACGACAATAGAATCTTCCATAGCAGCCAAGACAAAACCCATGAACAATTCACATCTCTTAAGGGTAGCGAACTCAGCGCTAGCCGGATCAAACTGAGCGTCATTCAGCCAGTCCCTGATTAGAGACCTGGTAGTAAGCGACACTAGGGCAGATGCAAAAACAGGCCGCAGGGCAGAGCCCACGCTGGCAAATGCGTGATACGCCATCTGATCAAGGCGCTTGTCCTCGCCATCCTTAAGGGAAGTGGCGTCAGGGGTGTTCAGCACAGAAGAGTTGGTTAAAACCAAAACTGGCGCATCGACCTCGGGAGGAGAAGACCATCGCTTAACCGCCTCCACCGGGAAAGGATACTTCTTATCCCATCCCTGAGGAGCACTAGGAAGCCGACTGATGCGCTGATCCTGAAAGAATGGGAAAGGCCCAAAGTGACCCTGGGTAGGGAATTCCAGACGGGGCTTGTGGGCCCCAAAAAATCCCCCCTTCTTGAGAGGAGTCGCCTCAGGCGGGTCAATATCCAACACCTCCAATAGATGTGACAAAACAGTGGCCGTATCTACGGCATCCCCCAGTGCCTGCCCGACATCAGCATCACCAGACTGTACATAGTAAATTCCCCCTCCACTAACGGGGAAGAATCCGACAAATCAATGGAATCGTCGTCAACATCCCACAAGGGCTGTGCCGACGACAAATGTCTCTTTTTAGCCTGGGCCTTCTTGCCCACCATGCTACCAATAAATTTCTCGATGCTGGCCAACCTAGCACAAACATCAGAGTGCGACTCCCCGCTGGCACCAATGTCACTTGGGGTACGGATAAGGCGGGGAGGGGAAGGCGATGAAGCGGGAGGAGCCGACCCAGAAGGCTGGGTACCAGACTGCCGCGTTTGGCCTTTTGTGCACATGGTATACAGATCAGCACATTCTCCCCCGTAAGGGATACCCCACACCCCACACATGGCCCGGATTGTCTCAGAGGGAGCCCGAGCCCAGTATCCTGCGTAGCCTCCATATGGTGATTTTTGTGGTCAGTCGCAAGACCGCAGGGAATTTACGCCTAAGCAACCCGGGATGCCCCTTAAAAGTCCCGGTGGGAGGATTTGAGGTGATCAATTTACACTAGGGACCCCAGGACCAGGAGGAACCCCTTAACATGCACAATAATGAAGCAATCTTCAACACACAATAAGGCATATCAATTTATATATATATATATATATATATATATATATATATATATATATATATCTCATTTTAATTAAATAATTAAATGGCAAAACCTTCAAAAAACCAGCACCACAGGGGGCCCTCCCCACCAGAGAGGGACCCCCAAGTGACAAAGAGGTGGCCAACAGGCCCCTACCTGTCCCCAAGAACGGCAGCAGCAACCGCAGCAAGGCAGCAAAAATGGCCCCCGATCTAAGGAGAAACCGAGAAGCAGGAAGAGAAGGGGGGCGGGCCAGCGCCGAATGCGCGCTTTTCCGGCCCCACCCCCCTCCCAGCATCTAGCCAGTGAAGCCCCCCGCAAAACGCGCCGAACAAGGGGGCGGGGCTACCGCGGCCGCGCCGAGCACCGCCCCCTTATCTTAACACAGCCTGAGGGAGAGAAGCTCCCCAGGCTAACAGGAATAACAGGCTAACAGGGCTAGTAAAGCACCATGCACCAATTCATCCAGGGATACTTCCAGGAGATCCACACTCACACACAACACAAAGTAAAGTGAAACACCAACACACACATACACTCATATATAAATCTTAATAAATGAAAAGGGAGAGACCGAGGATGACGGCCCGCCAGCCCCCCCCCCCCCCCCCCCCCCAGAGGGAAGTAAGGGACCCGGAATGGGGGGTGGGAACCTGGCCACAATAAGGCCACAAGCATATAGGGACGGGGCATCCCGCCCCAGGATCACCAAAAACCCCATAATGAGGCCTCACGGTGGAGCAAGGCTCCTTCCGCACCCATAGGATGCTCCTACCCTCACCAGGACCCGCAGCCTAAGCTGGGAGGCTCAAATAGGGGCAATTTAAAAAGGGTCCTGGCAGTAATAGGGATAATAAACGGCCGGGTGCGGGCCCGGCTTACCTGCAAGTAAAAGAAGTCTTCATCTTCTGTCTTGTCGCCTTCCCTGCAGAGAAGGTACTGGGAAATTGGTGGGAGGTCCCATGTATATATGGGCCAGGAGGGGCTTTTTTTTGCATATTCATCTCTGCAGAAGTTCGCCCTCTACTGGAGATTACCCACATGTCATGAAGATCGAAGTGGAGTCTATGGCACACTTAGAATAGTGTGCGTGTTCAACTCCACCCATCCCAGGGCTGACAAGCCAGGCTTGGACTGTGAATTAATTAAGCTTCAGGTGTGTGAGCCTTGATAAGGTCTGGAGCTCACACACTCAGGGCTCTCATTCCTGAGCACTCCCTCTTTGCCTGGGAAAACTGTCAAGTGTGTTTTAAGCCAATAAAATGCTGACCTAAACTGAATGGACTTTGCCAAACCAGGTTGTACCTTTTGTTGCCGTTTTGGAGTGGCTGGCACCAGGCCTACACTCCATTAGCCAGGAACTGCTTGTTCTAAGTTAGTGCCGGACAGGCTCAGGATTTTCTTTGCTTTAATTTGCTTTATAACGTGTACAACCTGATGAATAAAACTGGCTGCAGTCAGTTCTACCTAACCAGCTGTTTGGGTTAACCTTTTGTGCCCACTGTGAAGTGCCAATCCCCTTACAATATGTATATTTTTTTCCTATTGCATGGCACGGCCTGCTTCAAGAAGTCCTCACGTATGGGATATTCCGCCACAAGGTGGCGCAGTGTACTGCATAAGAGTTGTGGCTCCTCCCAGTACCCTATAAAAATACAATTCTGTGAGTACTCACCTGTAGAATTGATTTTGTAGTATACAGCACGTCCTGTTTCACTAATATTCTTTACGCTTGGGATATCCCGCCACAAGGTGGCGCAGTGGACTGCAGAAAGTCTTGTGGCATCTCCCGGCCCTATAAAAGGACAGGAACCTCCCACAAATTCCCAGTGTTACAAAGCAGTCAGACAAGAAGCCGGGAGAACAAAAATGAAGGAACCCCAACCAAAATCACCATACAGAGGTGACCAAGAAAATAATAACAAGGGAGGGGTAAAACAGGACGTGCTGTATACTAAAAAATCAATTCTACAGGCGAGTACTCACAGAATTGAATTTTTCCAAGTATACAGCACGTCCTGTTTCACTAATATTCTTTACGCTTGGGACGTCCAAAAGCAGTGTCCGTAAAGTAGGGTGGGATCCCCAAGAACAACAGCGGGCAGTTTATTATTTTTTTTTTTATATTCTTTATTTGTTTTCGGGATATAACAACATATATGCAATAGATGTACATATAGGTAATAACAGAGATAGCAACCAGATCTATATTTCTCAATAACGAAAAAGTCAACCAGCAAGCTTCCGCGTTGTCTTGTTATTCAGCTTGTCTCGGCGCCCAGTCTCCTTACAGTATACTTTTCCGGGGGCTACCACCCCAGCGCGCCCCCCGGACAGGACGCCCCAAAGCTGTGCCAGCAGGGTCCAGGAGGAGCGGGGGGGCGCCCACCCCCCCTCCTTTAGCGACGCCAAGCCGTGCGAGTCCAGGGCTCTCTCACTTCCCCCTGGTCCCCAGTTCAACAACCCGAAGCATCTTGTAAAGCAGAAAGAAAGTGAAGAATAGAAAGAAGGAATACAAGAAGAGCAAAACACAGCACCATGTGTTAGAAACGCCTCTACTGATTTGCCTCCACTAGCTCCTTATATGCTGGCGAGAAAGCAAAAGCATCCCATCCCCCCCACCTGAGGCGGTGCGCCTCCGAGGCTTTGTTGCGTTCAGCGATAATTCCCTCAAACCTCTCAATTTCCGAGACCTTATTGAGCCAGAGAGCAACACTGGGCGGGTCTGATCTCTTCTATAGTACTGGGATACAAGCCCTCGCAGCATTAATTAGCAGTCCCATGACGGATTTCCGGTACCTCTTGGTGGGTATCTCCGAGCGGTGGAGAAGGAAGAACGCCGGTCCCCCCGGGAACCCCCACCACCACCTTTTCCATAACTTCCTTAACCATGGACCAAAATTTTCGCACACCTGGGCAAGACCAAAAGATGTGTAAGAGGTCGCCTTTCTCTTGTCCGCATCGCCAGCAAAGAGGAGACACCTCTGGGAACCAGCTGTTAAACTTGACTGGGACTCTGTACCACCCAGTTAAAATTTTATAATTGCACTCCTTGTACTTGGTGCATTTAGCTGTCTCGTGTGCCAACCTGACTATCTTGGTCCATTGTTTTAAAGTAAAGGAAGTGTCCAAGGACTCCTCCCACTTTGAAATGAAGGGTGGCGCCTCCTCGTCTTCTGTACCTTATAGGCCAGAGAGAGTACGTGCCTAATGGGACCCTCCTCCTCGCAGAGCTTCTCAAAAGTGGAGAGCTCTCTTCTCTCCCGTGCTTGTCACTGGAGAAATGAGAGAAAGTGCCTCAGCTGCACACTCTGCCAGGCACCCCATCTAGGTAAGCCCTTTGTGTTCGCTAGCTCATCAAGTGGCTCTAGTTCCCCTTGGCGCTGGAAGTGACAAGCCCTACCCACCCCTCCCTCCAGCCATCTCTCCACTGTCCCTCCCGAGACTTCCGGCGGGAATGCCGGGTTCCCCAGGACTGGGTACAGCGGGGAAAAGTCCGGTGAAATACCACCATGTGTTCTACAATTCTGAAAGGCTTTTATGGTGGCCTCAATCGTCGGGTGTCTCACTGCACCCCCCAACTGATTTAGACAGCCAGGGTAGGAACTTTAATGGGAGAGGTGTGTTGTTCTGTTCAATCTGTACCCACTGTTTCTCTTGGGAGTGTCTACACCAGTCTATAATCCTACATATGTGTGTAGCGGTGTAATACAGGTTCGACCTCCTCAGGATTTTCTTCCCGATCCTGGGGCTCTTTCCCATCCATAAAAATTTGGTAAAAAGGGCCTCCATTCTCTGCAGGAAGACACCGGGGATTTCTACCGGGAGCGCCTGCATAAGGTACAGCAGTCGCGGAAGTAAATTCATTTTTATGGCGTTACACCTCCCAAACCATGATAAGTTCTTCAGGGCCCAGGCCTGTGTGCCCCTACCAAAAGTCCCTAGCAGAGGGGGAAAGTTAAGTGGGAATACCCTGTCTAATGAGCGACCTATTTTCGTTCCTAGGTATGCGATCACTCGCCCACTTGAAAGAAAAGAAAATGCGTTTTGGAGGGCAGCTTCTCTATGACTTTGTAAGTTAATATTCAGAGCCTCGGATTTTTGTAGGTTGATCTTATAATTCGAGACTTCCCGATAGGCATCTAATTCCCGCATCAAATTAGGAAGAGTGACCTCAGGACAGGACACAAAAAAGATCAGGTCGTCCACGTAGGCCCCAACTTTGTAATGGCCCGAGGGAAGGGAAATGCCTTGGATGTCAGGATTAGCCCTTACTCTACAGAGGAAGGGTTCAAGGGTCATAATAAAAATGAGTGGCAAAAGGGGGCACCCCTGCCGCGTCCCGTTCCCAATGCCGAAAGGCGCCGACAACAGTCCATTGACTCCAACCACCGCTGACGGGTGCTGGTAGAGGCTAGTGATCCAGGATAACATGCCAGGCCTGAGACCCACATATCATAAGACTTAACAGCGGGCAGTTTAAAACCACTGCTGCCTGAAGAACTTTGCAGCCAAAAGCAGCATCAGCTGAAGCCCCAAAATCAACCTTGTAAAATTTGGAAAAAGTATGAACAGAAGACCAAGTTGCAGCCTTACAAACTTGTTCAACAGAAGCCTGGTGCTGAAAGGCCCAGGAGGCACCAATAGCACGAGTGGAATGAGCAGTAAGGCAGAAGGGAGGCTCCTCCCCCTTAGCAGAATAGGCTTGCACCACCGCCTGATGGATCCACTTGCTGATAGTGGACTTCCACTAGTCCAGGTCCAGAAGGAAGAACAAAAAGAGCATCAGTCTTCCTGAAAGATTCAGTAGCGACCAAGTAAAACTTCAGAACTCTGACCACATCTAAAGAATGTCCTCTCCTTGGAATTAGCAGGATTAGGACACAAGGAAGGCAAAACAATTGAGATGAAAAGCAGACACAACCTTAGGCAAGAAATCAGACTTAAACCGAAACACCACCTTGTCCTGGTGTCGCTCAAAATAAGGAGGTTTGATGGAAAGTGCAGCCAACTCAGAAACACGCCTGACAGAATTAATAGCCACCAAAAAGGCTACCTTAAGAGTCAAAATGGGCAAAACGGCCTCACGGAGAGGCTCAAAGGGACGACCCTGCAAAGCAGATAACACCAGATTCGAATCCCAAACTGGTAACATAGGCTTACGTGGCGGACGCACGTGAGAAACCCCCTGGAAAAAAGTCTTAACCAAACGGTGATTGGCAGAAGATTTTGGGAAAAAAATTGCCAGAGCTGAAACATGACCCTTGAGAGTACCAAGTTGAAGGGCCAAATCCAAACCATGTTGCAAGAACTCCAGAATCCTGGGAATAGAAAAACATCTGGACTCACACCAGGCAATGTAAGCATGCCAGACTCTGTAGTAGATAAAGGACGAGGACTTCTTCCTAGCCCTAATCATGGTATCAACAACAGAGGCAGGCAACCCCTTTTCCATCAAGATGGAGGTTTCAGCAGCCAAGCCGTCAAAGCCAGCGTTTGTAAATTGGGATAGCACAGCTGCCCCTGAGTGAGCAGGTCTGGATCCTTGGGCAGGACGTACTGATCTACTGCCAGCTGCTGTATGCGAACCATACCCTTCTTGGCCAACAGGGGGCCACCAGAAAGGCTGGCACCCCTTCCTGGGCTAACTTGGGCAGCACCCTGCCCAGCAGTGGAAACGGAGGGAACACATAGAAGAGCCAAAACCCCTTCCAAGGCATTGCCAGCGCATCCGTGGCAAAGGCCAGAGGATCCTGAGACAGAGAGACAAAGAATGGAAGTTTGTGATTGTGACGTGAAGCAAACAGGTCCACATCCGGCAGACCCCAGCGGTGGCACAGAGAGTGAAAACCCCCTTTCGCTGAGGGACCATTCCCCCAGCCGAAACATCCCCCTGCTCAAAGAGTCTGCCTCCAGGTTCTCCACTCCTGGGATGTAAACTGCCGATATGCAGGGAACATTCTCCTCTGCCCAGGACAGTATCAGGGACACTTCCTTGAGGGCTCGCTTGCTCCGAGTCCCGCCCTGATGATTGATGTAGGCAACCGCCATCTGGCTGTCCAAGTGGATCCGAACAGCCCGACCCCGAAGGTGCGGAGTCAACTGGAAAAGAACCAACCTTATCGCCCGCAGTTCCAGAATGTTGATGGGAGCATGGGCCTCCTGAGGGCCCCACTGACCTGGAACTTCAGAGACTTCCAAAAGCCTCCCCCAACCTGTCAGACTGACTGCCTAGTTAAAGTTGCCTTGCGGCGACGAAACGCTTCGGCGGTGGCGAGCGGTAGATTCTTCAGAGCTTTTTGGAGTTTTTAAAGAAATCCTTTGGACATTTTATTCACTTTTATGGGATCGCCCTTTTATTGGACCGAATGGGGATTGTCTGATTCCAGGATCGGTGAGATTACAACTGTATCTCAATGCTGATTATTTTACCTGTCTTGTGAGTGGATTTGGATCTTTTTATTAAAGTTATAGTTTTTGCAATATTACACTATTTTGGGCTTTCTGCTTCTCCATGTATGTCACCCCCTGAGCTTTGCCTGGAAAAGAGAGATTGCACAGCGGAGGGCTGTATGGAAATAGTACCTTTGTGACATCTGTAAATGCTGGAGGGTTGAAGTGTGGAAGCATTGCTGGATAAGCGTTTATTTAAAAGTGGATTACATCAGAATTGGCAACAACGCCGTGTAAAATCAATTCTAAGCGCATTGCCTACTTAAAGTTGGTAAGAGTTTGCACGATTGGTGGAGGATTCCTTTGCACAATTTTGCGTGGAGTGCATGCACCGTGGGACATAGTTATATTGAGCACTATAGCACCTTTGAAGGATTAAAAATTGGGACTTTTGTTTTGTCTTATTCAATCTAGCTTGCTCTGTGTTTATATTAACAGACTGACATCTGTGGTGACAGTCTCCCAGCACAGGGGCAGAAAGGTCCTGCCCACTTGGAGATTCCTTGAGTCCAGCCACCACGAGAGGGACTGACGGACCAGAGGGGACAGAACAAATTTCAGATCCAGGGACACAGGGTCCCGATCCCTGACAAGAGGTGCAACTGAAGAGGACTCATGCGGAACTGAGCATAGGGAACCGCCTCGAAGCATGACACCATCAGGCCCACCAGCTGCGTCCCTTGCCGAGAGGAGGGGTGAGGGCAAGAAAGTAGAGACCGTGCCTGTGTCTGCAGGCTCTCCACCTTCTGCTGAGGCAGAAAAACCTTGACCTGAGATGTATCCAGAGTCATGCCCAGAAAGGACCTCACCAAGGACGGAGACAGAGAAGACTTGGGATAGTTTATCACCCAACCGAAAGACTCGAGTGTGGAGACCACCATCTGGGTATCCAGCTCGGCTTGATGGAAGGACTGAGACGCAGAATGTCGTCCAGATAAAGGAAGGATGCGAATGCCCTGAGATCTCAACAGAGCCATCACCCCCCCCAGCACCTTGGTGAAGACCCGAAGAGACGAGGTAAGACCGAACAGTAGGGCCACAAACTGGTAGTGCTGATCCTCCAGAGCGAACCTGAGAAATCTCTGATGACCTGGAAAGATTGGAACATGAAGGTAAGCATCTTTGATGTCCACAGAAGTCATGAAATCGCCCAGGCGCAAAGTACCTAACGCCGAGCGCAGAGTCTCCATGCGAAAATGCTTGAACCTGACAAATTAGTTGAGGCGCTTCAAATCCAGGATGGGTCTCAGGGACCCATCCTTTTTAGGAACCGTGAACAGATTGGAGTAGAAGCCTCTGCCCCTTTCCTGGGAAGGCACAGGGCAGATGACACCCAATTCCTAAAGGCTTTGGACCGCAAGCCCTGAGCTTACAGCGGGCTTTGAGCCATCCGAGATCTGATGAAACTTGGGGGCGGCCAGGCTGCAAACTCTTATCTTGTACCCGGAGGAAACCACCTCCTGAATCCACCGGTCTGAGACGCGCAGTCTCCAGACGCGAGCAAAGAGCCACAACCGCCCCCCACCCGGATGGGTGAGGGCGCCCCCTCATGCCTGAGGGGGCTTGGGGGAAGAGTTGGACTTAGGATCCCATGAGAGACCGGGGCGACCACGGCCTCTACCCTGGCCCCAAGGGTCTCTACATGCCCCCGCAAATGGTGCACCCCAACCGGACCTGGGAGCACGGAAGGAGGGGAGGGAAGAACCAGCCCCCCAAAAGGGCCGCGGCTGCCTCCTGCGTTGAGGCAGCCTACCATCCTTGGCAAACAGATCCAGACGCTCCCCAAAGAGCCGTAGCCCAGTAAAGGGGAAGCCAGCGAGAGCCTTCTTAGCAGCATTATCAGCCACCCACTGACGCAGCCAGAGCAGCGTATAGCCACCAAAAGGGCAGAAGTCTTACCACATATCCTGACCGCATCATCCATAGCAGAAAGAATAAATGCCATAAATTCATAGCAAAGCAGGAGGGATCTATACTCCTCCCCCCTATTGGCATCCGAGGCATTATCCAGAAGGCACTTGAGTAGCCCCTTAATAGCAAGAGCCGTGATGGCAGAAGCGCACACAGGGCGCAGCGCAGTCCCTGCATAAGCAAATGCGTGACAGGCCAGATGATCAACACGCCGGTCCTCACCATCTCTCAGAGTAGAAGTGTCAGGGGAATGCATGACCGAGGTATTGGACAACCCAAGCACGGGAGCATCCACCTCGGGGGGAACACGACCAGCGCTTAACCACATCAGCAGGAAATGGATACCTCCTGTCCCAACTCTTAGGCACCGCGGGCAATCTGCTAGTACGTTCCCACTCCTTGAGCACCAAATGATTAAAGTGGTTCTGCTCAGGGAACTCCAAGCGTTGTTTAACAGAGTGAAAAAGCTCACCCTGCTGCTATTTAGTCGGGACAGGAGGGGTAATACAGAATAAAAATGTGAGCCAACAGCTTATCAGTATCCTCAGTTCCCCCTCTTCTAGGGGGTACAGGCCAGGGAAAAAAAACTGTCCCTCATTCTCCTCAGGAAAAAGGGAAACAGCGGGAGATAAATGCCGCTTCTTGCCAGAAGCCTTGCGGGGGACCGGCCCAGCAATATGCCTTTCCAGGCTGGCCACCCGCAAGGCCAAGTCATAATGTGATTCCCCACTAGCATGTCCCTCGCTAGGGGTCAAATGCAGGCGCAGGGGGGTAGGTGATGTAGAAGGGGGCGCAGAGCTGGGCAGCGTAGCAGGCAACCTAGACTGCAGCGCAAGTACCTTCTGGGCGCAGGGCACACATACCCTGACACCGTCACTCACAGGGGATACCCCACACGCGGCACACAGCTGGGCTTGTCCCGAAAGCCTCCATATGGTGATTAGAGTGGGCACACTGGCCAGTATAGGGTTAAGGCTAACAAGAGCCACCCGGGATGCCCCAAAACCCCGCTAGGGAAGGTGGGAGAAGGAAGGGAAGAGGGCCGGGAGAAACCACAGTCACGTTTATCCCGCCTGAAAGACATAAGAAAACCACACATAACATTTCCCTAATGTGGTGACAAGAGCACAATACAACCCCGAAGGGGACTCACGGACCAAGAAGCCGATCGCACAACCAGGCAGGCCAGCAGCGCGCCGCAGTACCGCAGGTCAGGAGAAGACAAACTCCAACCAAAATGGCGCCCGCAAGGACCTTGAGGGACGGGCCGCGAATGACAGCGCAGTAAAACATGAGGAGAATGTCACTGCCAGCCGCGGAGCGCCGTACAAAACAGTGCGGCGGCGAGCGCGGACAATACAAGTGAAAGGCAGATAAAATTCAATGTGACACAACACCGCCTACGACCCCCCCGGAGAGCTCCCCAGGGAGAAAGCGAGGCGGGGAAGAGCAACGGTAGGCGCACCCAAGGCATGCTGAGCTAGGGAGGAGGGGGGCAGGGGAAGGCCCACAATAAGGCAGGAAGGGGCATCCCACAAGGCTCACCATAAGCCTGAACCGCCTACCCTTGTAGGTACAGGGATTTTGGTTGGAGCAGCGCTCCTCCAGCACCTGACCCTGGCGCTGTCCTACCTTCACCCGAACCAGGCAGCCGAAGCTGGGAGGCAGTGGGTCCAGAACAGTGGAAATAGTCCTGCAGGGCCACAGGCTGATAAGCCCCGCTCGCCTGCGTAATATAGAGAGCCATCTTCTATCTTCGCAGTCCAGACTGCAGAAGGAAACTGGGAATTTGTGGGAGGTTCCTGTCCTTTTATAGGGCCGGGAGATGCCACAAGTCTTTTCTGCAGTCCACTGTGCCACCTTGTGGCGGGATATCCCAAGTGTAAAGAATATTAGTGATACTGCAAAGATAGAAGATGGCTCTCTATATTGCACAGGTGAGCGGGGCAACCAAGCCTGCGGCCCTTTCCGGACCCTCTACGCCACCTTGTCCTGGTGTCGCTCAAAATAAGGAGGTTTGATGGAAAGTGCAGCCAACTCAGAAACACGCCTGACAGAATTAATAGCCACCAAAAAGGCTACCTTAAGAGTCAAAATGGGCAAAACGGCCTCACGGAGAGGCTCAAAGGGACGACCCTGCAAAGCAGATAACACCAGATTCGAATCCCAAACTGGTAACATAGGCTTACGTGGCGGACGCACGTGAGAAACCCCCTGGAAAAAAGTCTTAACCAAACGGTGATTGGCAGAAGATTTTGGGAAAAAAATTGCCAGAGCTGAAACATGACCCTTGAGAGTACCAAGTTGAAGGGCCAAATCCAAACCATGTTGCAAGAACTCCAGAATCCTGGGAATAGAAAAACATCTGGACTCACACCAGGCAATGTAAGCATGCCAGACTCTGTAGTAGATAAAGGACGAGGACTTCTTCCTAGCCCTAATCATGGTATCAACAACAGAGGCAGGTAACCCCTTTTCCATCAAGATGGAGGTTTCAGCAGCCAAGCCGTCAAAGCCAGCGTTTGTAAATTGGGATAGCACAGCTGCCCCTGAGTGAGCAGGTCTGGATCCTTGGGCAGGACGTACTGATCTACTGCCAGCTGCTGTATGCGAACCATACCCTTCTTGGCCAACAGGGGGCCACCAGAAAGGCTGGCACCCCTTCCTGGGCTAACTTGGGCAGCACCCTGCCCAGCAGTGGAAACGGAGGGAACACATAGAAGAGCCAAAACCCCTTCCAAGGCATTGCCAGCGCATCCGTGGCAAAGGCCAGAGGATCCTGAGACAGAGAGACAAAGAATGGAAGTTTGTGATTGTGACGTGAAGCAAACAGGTCCACATCCGGCAGACCCCAGCGGTGGCACAGAGAGTGAAAACCCCCTTTCGCTGAGGGACCATTCCCCCAGCCGAAACATCCCCCTGCTCAAAGAGTCTGCCTCCAGGTTCTCCACTCCTGGGATGTAAACTGCCGATATGCAGGGAACATTCTCCTCTGCCCAGGACAGTATCAGGGACACTTCCTTGAGGGCTCGCTTGCTCCGAGTCCCGCCCTGATGATTGATGTAGGCAACCGCCATCTGGCTGTCCAAGTGGATCCGAACAGCCCGACCCCGAAGGTGCGGAGTCAACTGGAAAAGAACCAACCTTATCGCCCGCAGTTCCAGAATGTTGATGGGAGCATGGGCCTCCTGAGGGCCCCACTGACCTGGAACTTCAGAGACTTCCAAAAGCCTCCCCCAACCTGTCAGACTGACTGCCTAGTTAAAGTTGCCTTGCGGCGACGAAACGCGTCGGCGGTGGCGAGCGGTAGATTCTTCAGAGCTTTTTGGAGTTTTTAAAGAAATCCTTTGGACATTTTATTCACTTTTATGGGATCGCCCTTTTATTGGACCGAATGGGGATTGTCTGATTCCAGGATCGGTGAGATTACAACTGTATCTCAATGCTGATTATTTTACCTGTCTTGTGAGTGGATTTGGATCTTTTTATTAAAGTTATAGTTTTTGCAATATTACACTATTTTGGGCTTTCTGCTTCTCCATGTATGTCACCCCCTGAGCTTTGCCTGGAAAAGAGAGATTGCACAGCGGAGGGCTGTATGGAAATAGTACCTTTGTGACATCTGTAAATGCTGGAGGGTTGAAGTGTGGAAGCATTGCTGGATAAGCGTTTATTTAAAAGTGGATTACATCAGAATTGGCAACAACGCCGTGTAAAATCAATTCTAAGCGCATTGCCTACTTAAAGTTGGTAAGAGTTTGCACGATTGGTGGAGGATTCCTTTGCACAATTTTGCGTGGAGTGCATGCACCGTGGGACATAGTTATATTGAGCACTATAGCACCTTTGAAGGATTAAAAATTGGGACTTTTGTTTTGTCTTATTCAATCTAGCTTGCTCTGTGTTTATATTAACAGACTGACATCTGTGGTGACAGTCTCCCAGCACAGGGGCAGAAAGGTCCTGCCCACTTGGAGATTCCTTGAGTCCAGCCACCACGAGAGGGACTGACGGACCAGAGGGGACAGAACAAATTTCAGATCCAGGGACACAGGGTCCCGATCCCTGACAAGAGGTGCAACTGAAGAGGACTCATGCGGAACTGAGCATAGGGAACCGCCTCGAAGCATGACACCATCAGGCCCACCAGCTGCGTCCCTTGCCGAGAGGAGGGGTGAGGGCAAGAAAGTAGAGACCGTGCCTGTGTCTGCAGGCTCTCCACCTTCTGCTGAGGCAGAAAAACCTTGACCTGAGATGTATCCAGAGTCATGCCCAGAAAGGACCTCACCAAGGACGGAGACAGAGAAGACTTGGGATAGTTTATCACCCAACCGAAAGACTCGAGTGTGGAGACCACCATCTGGGTATCCAGCTCGGCTTGATGGAAGGACTGAGACGCAGAATGTCGTCCAGATAAAGGAAGGATGCGAATGCCCTGAGATCTCAACAGAGCCATCACCCCCCCCAGCACCTTGGTGAAGACCCGAAGAGACGAGGTAAGACCGAACAGTAGGGCCACAAACTGGTAGTGCTGATCCTCCAGAGCGAACCTGAGAAATCTCTGATGACCTGGAAAGATTGGAACATGAAGGTAAGCATCTTTGATGTCCACAGAAGTCATGAAATCGCCCAGGCGCAAAGTACCTAACGCCGAGCGCAGAGTCTCCATGCGAAAATGCTTGAACCTGACAAATTAGTTGAGGCGCTTCAAATCCAGGATGGGTCTCAGGGACCCATCCTTTTTAGGAACCGTGAACAGATTGGAGTAGAAGCCTCTGCCCCTTTCCTGGGAAGGCACAGGGCAGATGACACCCAATTCCTAAAGGCTTTGGACCGCAAGCCCTGAGCTTACAGCGGGCTTTGAGCCATCCGAGATCTGATGAAACTTGGGGGCGGCCAGGCTGCAAACTCTTATCTTGTACCCGGAGGAAACCACCTCCTGAATCCACCGGTCTGAGACGCGCAGTCTCCAGACGCGAGCAAAGAGCCACAACCGCCCTCCACCCGGATGGGTGAGGGCGCCCCCTCATGCCTGAGGGGGCTTGGGGGAAGAGTTGGACTTAGGATCCCATGAGAGACCGGGGCGACCACGGCCTCTACCCTGGCCCCAAGGGTCTCTACATGCCCCCGCAAATGGTGCACCCCAACCGGACCTGGGAGCACGGAAGGAGGGGAGGGAAGAACCAGCCCCCCAAAAGGGCCGCGGCTGCCTCCTGCGTTGAGGCAGCCTACCATCCTTGGCAAACAGATCCAGACGCTCCCCAAAGAGCCGTAGCCCAGTAAAGGGGAAGCCAGCGAGAGCCTTCTTAGCAGCATTATCAGCCACCCACTGACGCAGCCAGAGCAGCGTATAGCCACCAAAAGGGCAGAAGTCTTACCACATATCCTGACCGCATCATCCATAGCAGAAAGAATAAATGCCATAAATTCATAGCAAAGCAGGAGGGATCTATACTCCTCCCCCCTATTGGCATCCGAGGCATTATCCAGAAGGCACTTGAGTAGCCCCTTAATAGCAAGAGCCGTGATGGCAGAAGCGCACACAGGGCGCAGCGCAGTCCCTGCATAAGCAAATGCGTGACAGGCCAGATGATCAACACGCCGGTCCTCACCATCTCTCAGAGTAGAAGTGTCAGGGGAATGCATGACCGAGGTATTGGACAACCCAAGCACGGGAGCATCCACCTCGGGGGGAACACGACCAGCGCTTAACCACATCAGCAGGAAATGGATACCTCCTGTCCCAACTCTTAGGCACCGCGGGCAATCTGCTAGTACGTTCCCACTCCTTGAGCACCAAATTATTAAAGTGGTTCTGCTCAGGGAACTCCAAGCGTTGTTTAACAGAGTGAAAAAGCTCACCCTGCTGCTATTTAGTCGGGACAGGAGGGGTAATACAGAATAAAAATGTGAGCCAACAGCTTATCAGTATCCTCAGTTCCCCCTCTTCTAGGGGGTACAGGCCAGGGAAAAAAAACTGTCCCTCATTCTCCTCAGGAAAAAGGGAAACAGCGGGAGATAAATGCCGCTTCTTGCCAGAAGCCTTGCGGGGGACCGGCCCAGCAATATGCCTTTCCAGGCTGGCCACCCGCAAGGCCAAGTCATAATGTGATTCCCCACTAGCATGTCCCTCGCTAGGGGTCAAATGCAGGCGCAGGGGGGTAGGTGATGTAGAAGGGGGCGCAGAGCTGGGCAGCGTAGCAGGCAACCTAGACTGCAGCGCAAGTACCTTCTGGGCGCAGGGCACACATACCCTGACACCGTCACTCACAGGGGATACCCCACACGCGGCACACAGCTGGGCTTGTCCCAAAAGCCTCCATATGGTGATTAGAGTGGGCACACTGGCCAGTATAGGGTTAAGGCTAACAAGAGCCACCCGGGATGCCCCAAAACCCCGCTAGGGAAGGTGGGAGAAGGAAGGGAAGAGGGCCGGGAGAAACCACAGTCACGTTTATCCCGCCTGAAAGACATAAGAAAACCACACATAACATTTCCCTAATGTGGTGACAAGAGCACAATACAACCCCGAAGGGGACTCACGGACCAAGAAGCCGATCGCACAACCAGGCAGGCCAGCAGCGCGCCGCAGTACCGCAGGTCAGGAGAAGACAAACTCCAACCAAAATGGCGCCCGCAAGGACCTTGAGGGACGGGCCGCGAATGACAGCGCAGTAAAACATGAGGAGAATGTCACTGCCAGCCGCGGAGCGCCGTACAAAACAGTGCGGCGGCGAGCGCGGACAATACAAGTGAAAGGCAGATAAAATTCAATGTGACACAACACCGCCTACGACCCCCCCGGAGAGCTCCCCAGGGAGAAAGCGAGGCGGGGAAGAGCAACGGTAGGCGCACCCAAGGCATGCTGAGCTAGGGAGGAGGGGGGCAGGGGAAGGCCCACAATAAGGCAGGAAGGGGCATCCCACAAGGCTCACCATAAGCCTGAACCGCCTACCCTTGTAGGTACAGGGATTTTGGTTGGAGCAGCGCTCCTCCAGCACCTGACCCTGGCGCTGTCCTACCTTCACCCGAACCAGGCAGCCGAAGCTGGGAGGCAGTGGGTCCAGAACAGTGGAAATAGTCCTGCAGGGCCACAGGCTGATAAGCCCCGCTCGCCTGCGTAATATAGAGAGCCATCTTCTATCTTCGCAGTCCAGACTGCAGAAGGAAACTGGGAATTTGTGGGAGGTTCCTGTCCTTTTATAGGGCCGGGAGATGCCACAAGTCTTTTCTGCAGTCCACTGTGCCACCTTGTGGCGGGATATCCCAAGTGTAAAGAATATTAGTGATACTGCAAAGATAGAAGATGGCTCTCTATATTGCACAGGTGAGCGGGGCAACCAAGCCTGCGGCCCTTTCCGGACCCTCTATGCCTCCCAGCCTGGGCTGACGGATCGGGTGAAGGTAGAGGAGCACTAGGATCAGGTGCTCGAGGAGCGCTGCTCTAAGCCGCAGACCCTGTAACACAAAGGGTGGCCGGCCATAGGCTTTATGGTGGGCCTACTGAGGGATGTGGAGATCCTGCCTTAGCTATTGAGGGGGTGAGTGGTGTTTTGGGGACTGGTGTTGCTGGTTTATGTCACCTTGTTTTGCCTCTTTGTTTCCCCTTGTTTCTGGGGCTCCCATTCCACCCCCCTACCCCCCTAACCTGGCCCTGCCACTGCCTGCCCACTCTCCTCCTCCCCCTCCCCTCGGCGGGTGTTCGGGGGGGTGGTAGCGGCGGGTGGTTATTTGCCGCTGTTTTCTTTGTACACCGCTCCACTGTGAGGCGTTTTCTGAGTGTAATGGCACCGGCGCGGGTCACGTGAGCGCTATTTCGCGCTCTTCGGGGGGGGGGGGGGGAGGTCGGAAGCGCGGCCCGCCCCTCGAGGCTCTCGTTCTGGCGCCATTTTGTGGCTGCTGCGTGTCCGGGGCCCCTCTTCCTCTGTGGGCTGCGACAGTAATCGGTTCAGGAGTCTTTACCATCCGTGGCCTGGCGGCTTGGCCATCTTCGGTGTGTGCTGCACTCCCTCCGGCATCTCCTACTCCCCCGCGCCTGCATTTAGCCCATAGTGAGGGGGATACTAGCAGGGGGTCACACTCTGATCTGGCACTACGCGTGCCCAGCATTGAAAGGCAGCTTGCCAGGCCTGTGACGGGTAAGGCCTCTGGCAAGAAGCGGCACCTTAATCCCATGCCCTCCCTTTTTGCTGAGGAGGATGAGGGACTTGATGCTTTTGGTGGCCGTGACTCCCTAGAGGAGGGGGAGCTTTTCCATGATTCAGACTCCTCTGGGGACCAGCAGCAAAAGTACGACAGTGACCCTGGGTCTACATCCGAGGAGGATTCATGGCTCCCCGATGACACTGATAGACTGTTGTCTGACATTTTCGATACCCTGCAAGAGGAAAATACAATTCTGTGAAATACTCACCTGTAGAATTGATATTATTTGTATACAGTACGTCCTGCTCCAGATATAATACTTACACTTGGGTTATCCTCCGCCAGATGGCGCTGCACTGCAGAGACATGCAAAAACAGGCTCCTCCCGGCCCTCAAATACCCGGGGACCTCCCACAAATCCCCAGCATTGAAAAGCAGTGAACAAGAAGCCGGGAGAATTAACCACCAAAACTGGTAACTACAACAATGGTAACAATCACCATACAGGGGATCCAGAATAATGCAAAAAAACAGGGTGGGGTGGAGCAGGACGTACTGTATACAAATATCATCAATTCGACAGGTGAGTATTTCACAGAATTGTATTATTCTTAGTATACAGTACGTCCTGCTCCAGATATAGTACTTACACTTGGGACATCCAATAGCAGTGTCCATAAAGTAGGGTGGGATCCCCAACAAAAACGACAACCGCAGACAGTATAAAAACCACTGTCACCTGCATAACCATACGGCCAAGACAGCGTGGGCTGAGGCCCTAACATCAACCTTGTAAAACTTTGCAAAGGTATGAGCAGAATGCCAAGGTAGTGGCCTAGCCAACCAGTTCAACAGAAGCCTGGTGCTGAAAAGCCCAAGAGGCCCCAAAGCACGAGTAGAAAAAAAATCAAAGCGAAAAGGAAGATTCTTCCCCTTGCTGGAATAGGCCTGAGTAACAGCCTGACGAATCCAATCGCTAACAGTAGACTTGGCAGAAGCAAGTACCAGAAGGAACATCCATTAAAGTAATAAACCAGGGCAAAGCCGCCCAAGCAGACAGAATGAAATTCAATTTCAAATTCCAACAGGGACCATAGGATTACATGGGGGACGCACATGAATACCCCCCTGAAAGAAGTCTTAACCAAGGAAGACTGAACCAGAGACTACTAAGGCAAGGTGGACAGGACAGAACCTGACCCATCAGAGTACCGAGTTGGAGAACCAACTTCAAATCATGCTGAAAACAACTCTAGAACCCTGGGAACCGAAAACGCCCAACAGGGAAGAGACCTAGACTCACACCAATCAATATGGGTATGCCATACCCTATAACAGATAGAAGAAGAAGAGGAAGAAGCTTGCTCCTAGTCTTCCCATAGTCTCAATCACCGAGACAGATAAGCCTGTCTCCATCAAGATGGATGTTTCAGCAGTCAGGCCGACTAGGCCAGAGACTGTAGATTGGAGTGACGTAAAGGGGGCCCTGAGTGAGCAGAGCTGGCATTCCTGGCAAAAGGTACAGAAAACTACTGTCCTCTGTACCATGTCTGCAACCACACTCTTCTTGGCCACCTGGGGGCCACCAGAATCACTGGTCCCCTTACCAGAGCAATCTTGCGCAGAACCCTGCCTAGCAGGGGGAATGGAGAAAGACATACAGAACCGAACATCCAGTCATGACGTTACTAAGGCCTTCGGACCACTGCCAGAGGATCCTGGGACAGGGAAATAAAGGCCGAGAGCCTGTGATAGTGACAGAACACAAACAGATCCACAACTGGTTGGACCCCATAGTGACACGGGGATTAGCACATCCTGTCGCAGAGGGGCTCCACCGGAGCGAATATCACTGATATGCAGGGAACATTGTCTCCACCCAGATTAGGAGCATAGACACTTCCTGGAGGGTCCACCAGCTCCAGGCCCCTTCCAATGATTAATGTAGGACACTGTCGTCAGACAGACCGAGCGCCCCCAAACAGGCAGGCCCAGAAGGGAAGTGGTCAAACGAGATAGAACCAACTGAAAAGGCCCACTGTTCCGAACATCAATAGGCGTAAGGATCTTCTAAGGGCCCCACCACCCCCAGAATCGCAGGGAGTTTCAGAAGAAACCCTCCCCCTTCAACCTGATAGGTTGGCATCCATGGTGACGGTTTCCAGGAAGGGGCAAGAAGGAACTGCCCCCAGACAGGTGCCTTGAGTTCATCCACTTCCAAGAGAAAAACTTTCTTACCAGGTGGGAAGGCCCACAGGCCCTGCTCCAGGGATGCTGGATCCCTGTACTGTATTAACAATAGAAGTCGCAGAAGGGCCCAAGGGGAACTGAGCATAAGGGACCTCTTCTGAGCAAGCACCAACGGGCCCCCCAGCTGCATCCCTGCCTGGTGAAGGGACCGGGACAGCAATGAGGGACGGAGCCCATGTGACCAGATTGCCCACTTTATTTCTGAGAAGGGGGGATTCTGGTTTGAACCTAATCCAGATTCATTCCAGTAATGAAGTTACCATTTAAGGGGACAATGAGAACTTGGGGTGATTGGTCACCTGTCCAAATGCCTCCCAATGGACACCACCAGCCGGGTATCCAACTTAGCCTGACGTAGAGACTGAGAAGTGAGAAAGGACGTCCAGGTAGGTCGTCGCACGGACGCCCCTTGGTCTCATCACATCCCCACCGTCAGCACCTGAGTGAGCACTCTGGGAGCTGAAGAGAGGCCAGATAACAAGGCCACAATTAACAGTGTTGGACTACCAAAACTAACCTGAAGAGCCTCAGTGTCCTGAAGGCACAGGGATGTAAACATAAGCATTTTAGAGCTCCCCAGATGGCAAGAAGCCCACTGGGCGCAAGGTGCTGATGGCCCATCTCAGAGTTTCCATGCAGAAACTGCCTGTAATTAGAGAATTGCTGTGAATCCAGAATGGGCCAGCCCGACCCATCCTTTTGGGGGACTGCGGAAAGGTTGGTGTAGCGGCCCCTGCCTCTGCCTGTTACGGGCAATCTGCAAGAGACCCTCAGACCTCGCAGGCCTGGCATGGCCTGTGCCAGCAACTGAATAGCGGCAGGGACCAGGAGTACCTGGGACCTGGTAAAACTCGGGAAGGCCGCGCAGCAAACTATCTTGTATCTGGAGGACGCAACCTCCTGAATCCACCAGTATGAGGCGTAAAGCCTCCTGACAAGAGCAAAGTGCCGCAGCCATCCCCTCACCCAGACAGGCGAGTGCGCCCCATCACGCCTGAGGGGGATTGGTGGAAGATTTAGGCTTAGCCCCGCCGGAGGGGCCAGAGCGTTGTCTGCTGCTCCCGGGGCCGGAGTCTGCGCGAGCCCCCACGAAGGGCACCCCTGGTTCTTGTTTCACACTAAGGAAGGGGGAAATAGGGGTGCCCCTGCCACGAGGGGGCCTAGACAGCTGCCTGCGCTGGGGTGACTTACCCTTTTTACCAAACAGGTCTAGACGGGCCCCAAACAAACGTAGCCCTCTAAAGGGAAGCCCAGTAAGAGTCTTTTTAGTAGCATCGTCAGCAACCCACTGTCAAACCAAGCGACGTATAGCCACCGCAAGGGCAGAAGTTCTTGCACACATTCTAATGGTGTTGTCCAACGCTAATAGGATGAATCTTATAAACACATAACAGTTGGAGAGTGCATTAAACACCTCCCAGGGGAGATTATCAGAGTGATGATCAAGCATCTTTCTGACTAGGGTTCTAGTGGCCACTGCAGTAATAGCCGCGGCACAGGACGGGCGCAACGCCGTCCCTGCACAAGAAAAGGCTTGGGAGGCCAGCAGCTCAATGCACCGGTCCTCAGCATCCCAAAGGGTATTATGAGCAGGGGCTGTAATAAAGGGGGGTTAGGAACCCCAATGATCGGGGCATCCACCACGGGGGGACATGACCAGCAATTAACCACCTCAGGGGGAAAGGGGTATTTCCTATCCCAATCCCCTGGGACCCCTGAAAGTCTACTGGGGCATTCCCATTCCTTGAGAACAAGAGCATGGAAGTGAGCCTGTTCTAGGAATTCCAAGCGTGCTGTTGCTGTATGGAAATGCTCCCCTCTCGGCTTGGAAGCTTCACCAGGGAGAGAGAGAGACAGAGCCTTAAAGACCTTGATCAACAAATCGTCAGTGTCACACTGGGCCCAGTATTCAGGTCCAGAATCGTCATGACTCCTCGGCCTCTCATCAGATGAGCCCGAGTCAGAGAATAGCTCTCCATCAGAAGGGGAATAGTCACACGGAGTAGAAAACTCCTCAATTCCCATGGGAAAAACAGAAACAGGAGACGTCAAGTGCCGCTTCATACCAGGGCCCTTGCGCTCTGACAACCTCGCAATGAACTGTTCAGCAGTGGGCAGTCTGGAAGACGCAACAGGCTGCAACTCCCCTTTTATATGCGACTCAGCAGGAGTGAGATTTACGCAAGGGGGAATAGGTGAAATGAAGCGAGGTGCAACCACTGGCAGGCCTGATTGCAGAGCCAGTGCTTGCTCGGCACAGGTCCGCAGACCCGTGCCCTGTCAGCATCAGCATGGGGTTGTCCACACGCTATACACAGCCGGTCTTGTCCCAGAGGGAAGCCGGTCACATCATTCTGAGATGCCTCCATATGGTGATTATTCAAGGCACAATATGTCAGTAGGGATTTACACTATAAGCAACCCTGGATGCCCCAAAGACCCGCTAGGGAAGTGGGAGAATATTACAAGGCCCGCTATAATTTTACACCGGGCCGGTGGAGAAGCCAATGGTGTTCACCGGTCTGAAAGACAAAAAGAAGAAAATGGTGTCAGAACCAGGAAAACTATAATGAGAATAAGCCGCCCGCGAGGGCACTTAAAGTACCACGGTAATCAGGAGCGTCCCACGCGTCACGCGCGAACAGGCAAAATGGCGCCGTGTACCTCGAAGGGCGGGCCAGCGGTCCATGACGCGGAGCGCGCCAAACCAGACCCCGCCCTCCCGAAGAGCGCAAAGTCCGACAACAGCCAATGAGGAAACGTAGGTGTCTGAGGTAACGCCGCCGCCCGGCGCGGAGCCTTCACTAAGGAAGAAGCGCGTACGGCGGCGGCAGTCCGCAGTAAAATACATAGAAAGGGCGCGTCGGCTGACGCCTTATCTATAAAAGTCCAAAGACAGACAAGGCCATATAAGTGCAAGGGTCCAATGCAGACCATACATAGAAAGGGCGCGGCGGCTGACACCATATCTATAAAGGTGCAAAGACAGACAAGGCCATATACGTGCAAGGATCCAATACAGACCACACAGGCACACCCCCCCCCCCCCCGTAGTCGGGGGGAAAGAGGGAGGATGTCGGTCCTTGGTACAGGACCCACCGCTACACGGGGCAAGGGGCAGTAATGCGGGAGGGGCATCCCATAGAGGCTCACCACCAGCCTACACCGCCTACCCTTTGGTGGGGGACTGCGGAGGAGCAGCGCTCCATAAGCACACGTGGTGCGGCCTACCTTCACCCGACCAGCGCAGCCCAGGCTGGGAGACACAACACAACGAGGACGGGTGGGAATAGTCCAACAGGGCCGCAGGCTTTAATAGCCCCGCTCACCTGCGAGAGAGTAATACTTCATGTCTTCGCAGTCAGCACTGCAGAGAAATCTGGGGATTTGTGGGAGGTCCCCGGGTATTTGAGGGCCGGGAGGAGCCTGTTTTTGCATGTCTCTGCAGTGCAGCACCATCTGGCGGAGGATAACCCAAGTGTAAGTACTATATCTGGAGCAGGACGTACTGTATACTAAGAATACTGGGTGAGCTTTTTCATCCTAATAAACAGCGCCTGGAGTTTCCTGAGCAGGGCCATTTCTCTAATATGGTCCTCAAGGAGTGGGAACGTCCTTATAGATTGCCCATGGTGCCCAAGGGTTTGGATAGGCGGTATCCCTTCTCTGCTGACCTGGTTAAGCGATGGTCGTGCCCCCCTGAGGTGGATGCTCCCGTCCTAGGGCTGTCCAACACCTCGGTCATGCCCTCCCCTGACACTACTACACTGCGTGACAGCGCGGACCGGCGCATGGATCAGCTGGCCTGCCATGCCATGGCCTGCCCACGTTTGTGGGGGCAGGGCTGCGTCCAGTTTGTGCTGCTGCCATCATAGCCATTGCCCTTAAGAAGCTCAAACGTCTCACTGATGGCGCCATGGCTGGTAGGAGGAGGGAGGATTATAGGGCCCTCTAGCTTTGCTCTGATTTTGTTGTCTTTGTGCTTACTGCCATGGATGCCGCCGTCCGGCTGGGTGGTAGGGCCTCGGCCCTCTTGGTGGCTATGCGCCGCTCTGTTTGGTTGCGTCAGTGGGCTGCTGACACTGCAGCTAAGAAGGCTCTCACTGGGCTCCCCTTTGCGGGGTTGTGGCTCTTTGGTGAGCGTCTGGATGTCCTAGCCAAGGATGGTAGGCTACCTCAGCGTAGGAAGCAGTCTCGGCCCTTTCAGGGCCTTCCTTCTCCTCCTCTTCATTTCGTGCCTCTAGGAGAGGTCGTGGCTCCCTCTTCTCGGGTAGCCGCAGAGATGGGCCGTGGCAGGTCCCGTGATCATCCCGGTCTCTCTTGGGGGTCCAAGCCCAAACTCCCTCCCAAGGCCCCTCAGGCATGAGAAGGCGCCCTCACCCATCCAGGTGGGGGGGGGGGGTGGCTTCGGCTCTTTGCTCTCGTCTGAAGGCTTCGCGTCTCAGACCGGTGGATTCAGGAGGTGGTGTCCTCCGTTTACAAGATAGAGTTTGCAGCCTGGCCTCCCCCAATATTCCTCAGATCCTCGATGTCTCAAAACCCTCTGTCAGCTCAGGGTTTGCGCCTTGCGGTTCAATGCCTCTTAGAGTCAGGAGTCGTTTGTCTAGTGCCTAACCAAGAATAGGGTCAGGGGTACTACTCCAATCTTTTTACGGTCCCCAAAAAGGACGGGTCTTTGAGGCTCATCCTGGACTTGAAAGGTCAACAAGTTTGTCAGGTTCAAGCACTTTCGCATGGAAACGCTACGCTCGGCTGTCAGTACCCTCCAGCCGGGTGACTTCATGACCACTGTGGACATCAAGGATGCCTATCTTCACGTGCCAATCCTTCCAGGTCATCAGAGATTCCTGAGGTTCGCTCTGGAGGATCAGCATTACCAGTTTGTGGCCTTACCGTTCGGTATCACCTCGGCGCCTCGGGTGTTCACCAAGGTGCTGGCGGGTGTGATGGCTCTGCTGCGGAACCAGGGCATTTGCATCCTTCCTTACTTGGACGACATTCTGATCGCGGCTCAGTCTCTTCATCAGGCCGAGAAGGATACTCAGGTGGTGACCTCCACTCTCGAGTCCTTCGGTTGGGTGATCAACTATCCCAAGTCTTCACTGTCTCCGTCTTTGGTGAGGTCCTTTCTGGGCATGACTCTGGATACCTCTCAGGTCAAGGTTTTCCTGCCTCTGCAGAAAGTGGAGGGCCTTCAGAAGCAGTCACGGGCCCTGCTCTTGTGTCCCCATCCCTTCATCCGGCAGGGGATGCAGTTAGTGGGCCTGATGGTGTCCTGCATCGAGGCAGTTCCCTTTGCTCAGTTTCACATGAGACCTCTTCAGTTGCACCTCTTGTCAGTTTGGGATCGGAACCCTGCATCCCTAGATCAGGAATTTGCCCTGTCCCTCCTGGTCAGACAGTCCTTCTCGTGGTGGCAGGACCTTTCTGCCTCCGTTCTGGGAGACGGTCACCACAGATGCCAGTCTGACCGGTTGGGTGGGCTTTTGGAAGTCTCTGAAGTTCCAGGGTCAGTGGGGCCCCCAGGAGGCCCATGCTCCCATCAATGTTCTGGAACTGCGGGCGTTAAGGTTGGTTCTCTCTCAACTGACCACACACCTTCGGGGTCGGGCTGTTCAGATCCGCTCGGACACCCAGACGGCAGTTGCCTACATCAATCATCGGGGGGGACTCTGAGCAAGCTGGCCCTCAAGGAAGTGTCCCTGATACTGTCTTGGGCGGAGGAGAATGTACGGTGCATCTCGGCGATCTACATTCCCGGGATGGAGAACCAGGAGGCAGACTCCCTGAGCAGGGGGATGTCTCGGCTGGGGGAATAGTCCCTCAGCGCCAAGGTATTTCGCTCCCTGTGTCACCGATGGGGTCAGCCGGATGTGGACCTGTTTGTGTTCCGCCACAATCACAAGCTTCCAAGGTTTGTCTCCCTGTCTCAGGATCCTCTGGCCTTCGCCATGGACGTGCTTGCGATTCCTTGGACAGAGTTTCGCGCCCTTTATGCGTTCCCTCCGTTTCCTCTGCTGGGCAGGGTGCTGCGCAAGATACCAGCCATTCTGGTGGCCCCCTGTTGGCCAAGGAGGGTGTGGTTCGCAGACGTCTTGCAGTTGGCAGTAGATCGGAACGTCTTGCCCAGGGATCCGGATCTTCTTTCTCAGGGACAACTGCGTCATCCCAATTTACAAACGCTGGCTTTAACGGCTTGGCTGCTGAAACATCCATCTTAATGGACAAGGGGTTGCCGGCATCTGTTGTTGATACCATGATTCGGGCTCGGAAGAAGTCCTCGTCCTTTATTTACTACAGAGTCTGGCATGCTTACATTGCCTGGTGTGAGTCCAAGTCTCTTCCTTGTTGGTTGTTCTCTATCCCTAGGATTCTGGAGTTTTTGCAACAGGATTTGGATTCGGGGTACACTCAAGGGACAGGTGTCGGCTCTGGCAACTTTTTTCCAAAGACCCTTTACCAATCACCGGCTGGTTAAGACTTTCTTGCAGGGAGTTACTCATGTGCGTGCGCCACGTAAACCCTTGCTTCCGGTTTGGGACTTAAATTTGGTGTTGTCTGCTCTGCAGGGTCCTTCCTTTGAACCTATCCGTGGGGCTGCGTTGCCCATTCTGACTCTTAAGGTAGCCTTTTTGGTGGCTATTACTTCTGTCAGGCGGGTTTCTGAACTGGCGGCGCTTTCCATTAAACCTCCTTATTTTGAGTGGCATCAGGATAAGGTGGCGTTTCGGCTTAAGCCGGATTTCTTGCCCAAGGTTGTGTCTGCTTTTCATCTCAATCAGGACATTGTCTTACCTTCTTTGTGTCCTAACCCTGCTAATTCCAAGGAACGGACCCTTCATTCTCTGGATGTTGTCAGGGCTCTGAAGTTTTATTTGGTTGCTACTGAGTCTTTCAGGAAATCTGATGCTCTTTTTGTTCTTCCTGCTGGACCTAGGAAGGGTTTGCCTCCGGCTAAATCTACTATCAGCAAGTGGATATGCCAGGAGGTGGTACAAGCCTATGCTGCTAAAGGGAAGGTTCCTCCTTTTCGGATTACTGCTCATTCCACTCGTGCTGTTGGTGCTTCTTGGGCTTTTCAGCACCAAGCTTCTGTTGAACAAGTTCGTAAGGCTGCTACTTGGTCTTCTGTTCATACCTTTTCCAAGTTTTACAAGGTTGACATTAAGGCCTCAGCTGATGCTGCCTTTGGTCACAAAGTACTTCAGGCGGTGGTGGTTTGAACTGCGTGCTGCTACTTTTTGGGGATCCCACCTTACCTTACGGACACTGCTGTTGGATGTCCCATACGTAAGGACATCTTGAAGCAGGCCGTGCCATGCAATAGGAAAAATACAATTCTGTCAGTACTTACCTGTAGAATTGTTTTTACTATGCATGGCACGGCCTGCTTCACCCCATCCTTGTTATCGTTATTCTTGGTTGCCTCTTTATGGTGATTGTTCCAAGTTAGTTGGGGTTTTTACCTTTTTTATCTCCCGGCTTCTTATATAACTGCTTATCAACACTGGAGAGGTCTATTGGTGATCCTGTTTTATAGGGTACCGGGAGGAGCCACAACTCTTCTGCAGTACACTGCGCCACTTGGCGGAATATCCCATACGTAAGGACTTCTTGAAGCAGGCCGTGCCATGCATAGTGAAAACAATTCCACAGGTGAGTACTCACAGAATTGTATTTTTGCCTGGGTAGGAATGCTGCTTCTGGACTGGAAGATTTATAGAAAACAAGTCACCAGGTAACTAACTTGAATGAACGAGATCCACTTACAGTACTTGGGGTTAATAGCTTGTAAGACTTTTTCGGCCAAAACTTGATTCAGTGAAGATAGAAGATAATTCTTAAGGATACTACTTGACCATGTTGGTGCCTTACAGATCAATGGTGGCCAAATCTGAGCAATGCCCCCCCCCCCACCTGACTGGGTGAGGGTGCCCCTTCATATAGTAATTGGCTTAGGGAGAACCCCAGGTTTCGGCTTCCATGCTTGTTTGAATGGTTAAGAATGGAAACCTTTTTCCTTGTTTTTGAAACCTGTCAAAATAAAAAAGGCCCATTGGACTGTGGTCTTGAGCATCCAGATGCTACCCATGGTAATCAAAGTCCTAAACAAATCTTAATGAGACTTCTGTCTATCTGTGACCATGAGTTGAAGGCCTGCTAACTAGACTACAATGAATACCCATCTAGCTGTACCACAGCCGGGCCTTTAAGCAGCAGGAAATCACTTCTGAAAAAGGAATGTGATTTTCCCTCATTGATCAAGGTCATCACCAAAGAGCTTACTTCCTTTATATGGCAGAAAACCATCATTCTCTCTGCACTAAGATCTCTAGAGCAGGTATTCCCAACCCTTTTTCATCAAGTACCATTTTTTATTTTATTTTTTTTACAGATTTCTGAAAGTTTATTTTATATCCTGAGAGGTTCCCATAGCCCTTTAGTTCCCCCATGGCATTTGTCAATGATGCCTCAGGGAAGTCAGGAAGAAGATTAGGTCATCGGCATAGGCCGCTACCTTATAGTACCTTAAGACATTTTCTAAGCCCTGACGTCCTGATTCTTACGGACCCTGCACAGGAAGGGCTCAAGTGCCAGAATGAAGATCAAGGGCGACAGGGGGCAACCTTGCCTCGTCCCATTGGAGATCCTTAGGGATCCCGAGGTTAACCCATTCACTTGCACCGCCGGTGTTGGAGAACTGTAAAGGCTCTCTATCCTCTTCAACATAATCGGGCCCAGCCCCACATGCCGAACAGTAGATCGCATAAACTGTCAGACCATTTTTTACTAAGGCTACGGTCTGGATGTCAGTCAGCTAAAACCATGACATCTATAAAAATACACACTAGAAGAGTTTCCATCACTTTTGGAGCAGTTTTTCTTGGGGAAATTATAGATGGCAGCAGATCAAGTTGGGGTACCGAGAAGCCTGCAGTATTGGTGAGTACCACCTGATAGGATCTTGAGTACCACTGGTTGGGAACCCCTACTATAGAGAAAGCCTTTAGCCAAATAACTCTTCTAGAAGATACAGAAAGAAACATAGCCAGCTGACATTTTGACAACATGAAATGCTTTGAAAGTATGTCAGTTCCTGCCCTCAAATCTTGAACCATTGACAAAATCTGCTCTTTTGATACAATATAAGCAAAGTCGTGTTCAAGAGCCTCAAGCTGGATACTAGCTGCTTTAGAAAGGAAGAGAGGAAGAATCTTGGTGCTTCTACAAGGTTTCTAGTTGTATATCAGAAGGATCTGTAAGGGCAACAGGAGAGAAGACCCTTTAAAAGGCACTACAATATTTACTTTAGAAGCAGTGCAACATTTTTTAAATGGTCTGGAAAATGGTACCTAGTGTCCCAACCTCCGTCTTCTTGACAGGTTTGGCCTATTCTGCTGGGGCAATGAAATCAAACTTGGAACAATTTTGACAAGTATTGCAGGATAACACTGGTTCTCCCAATGAACTGGACATTCCAGTCTAAAAGGAACACTGACATTGGACACAAGAGCATGTTGCAGGGGATCCCGAAGGATTATGTCTTATGCTTCAAATACTGGTCTACAGTAATTTCCTTACAGAAAAAAGGAGGGATTTGACCTGCCCAAAAAGTATACAATGCCTGCAAATATACTTATCAAAGATATAAACGCAGCACGTTTGTTTTTGCTCTCATTATTCATGATCCAAACTCAAAGATCTAAGACTATTCCTATGTACACAAACCACCTTTTTCTCAAATATTGTTCACAAATCTGTCTAAATCCGTTTTAGTGAGCATTTCCAGCGATAGCTCATCCACCTCACAGGTGAGGCATATCAAGATGCTGATTAGACAACATGATTATGGCACAGGTGTGCCTTACGCTGGCCACAAAGACCACTGACAATTTTACTGCTTTTTGTGGGGGAAGGGTCAGAAAACTAGCCAGTATCTGGTGAGACCAATATTTGCCTCACATAGCGCAACACATCTCCTTGCGTGCACTTGAGCAGGTTGTTGATGTTGTGGAATGTTGATCAGCTCCTCTTCAATGGCTGCGCAAAGTTGCCGAATATTGGCAGGAACTAGAACACACCATCATATATGCTGATCCAGAGCATCCCAAAGAATGAGCATTCAGATGAGCCTCCCTGAGACGGTTTCCTGACAGTTTGTGCAAGCCGAATGTTTCAGCAGCTGTCCAAGTGGCTGGTCTCAGAAGATCTTGGAGATGAAGATCCTGGATGCGGATGGTGTGGTTACACGTAGTCTGCTATTGTGAGGCCGACTGGATGTACTGGCAATATTCTCTGAAGCGCCTTAGGAGACATCTTATGGTAGAGAAATTAAAATTCAATTCACGGGCAACAGCTCTGGTGGACATTTCTGCTGTCAGCATGCCAACTGCATGCTCCCTCAAAGCACGCTGTCTAATCAGCATCTTGATATGCTTACACCTGTGAGGTGGATGGATTATCATGGAAAAGAAGAAGTGCTCGTTAACACAGATTTAGGTGAATTTGTGAACAATATTATATATAAAAAGGGTCTTTTGTGTACATACAAAAAGTCTTAGATCTTTGAGTTCAGCCCATGAAAAATGGGAACAAAAACAAATGTGTTGCGTTCATATTTTTGTTAAAGCTGGAACAAAACCCACCTAGGCCAAATTGGGATGTCTCGCTGTGAGAAACCCTCCCGGACGCCCATAAACACTCACCTTTCCTCGTTCCTCGTCCAATGCCGTGACTCTGACAACAATGAGAAGTGTTTGCCAAATGACAATGTGGATCGCACGCTGCCTCATCCTCGGCGGCATGTCACCGGTGGATGCGGCAGCGCCTCCCCATTCTGTCCAATGAGAGACGCCCAACATTGTCATCCAGTGGTTGCTTTAGGGAATTACACATTTTCCTTTTTCTTGCTCATTGTAATGTTAAAGTGATACTGCAGGCAAAGGTAATTGTTACACCATTGCGTCAGGCTACATTTGGCAACGTCCTAAGCGGTTTTCCGTTTTTGAATTGAAGCAGAAATGGCAGCTATATCGGGGTTTACAGGTTCAGCCAATGACATTCTCTTTTTCATTCCATCCCCCAATCAGCTCAGCAGAGTGGGACGGGATTGCTGGTCCCTCCCTCCACCCCCTCCTCCTCCAGATTCATAACATTGCTGATTATTATGCAGCATCACAGATCCAAGTGCCACATCCACTTTTTTCAGAAGAGAAACCATGGGGGGAAAGTGAAACCTCGATTACTTCTTCAATTTAAAAACAGAAAACAGTTTAGGACAGTGCCAAATGTAGCCCGACACAATGGTGTAACAATTGCCTTTGCCTGCAGTTGCACTTTCAAAGGCTGTAAACCTAGAATAGAGGGGACCATACCTAGGAAGCAAAAGGGCTCAACTCCTCTGTGACTTCCAATAAGTTGAGGAGACAAAATAAATGCACGAAAATAACTAAAAGATAACTGTTCACAGATAAAACTGCATTGCACTGGAAAACTAGACTGGTGAGTGGTGCTGGTTAAGGGATATATTGCTCACTGGATTGGGTTTGAAACTTTCAATTTCATTTCTTAGTCTACAAAACATTAAATCAGGGATGCACACCCTAAGGCCTTCACTGCTGTCATTTGTGGGACCCCTGGCACCTCTGCCTACCTCCACCCTCCTCACCTTCGCTTAGGTCTGACCACCTCTTCCTGACTCACCTGAGCCCCGTTTTTTCTCACCTTGCCTCTGATCATCTCATCTCTAATCTCACCTCTTCACACCAACCTATCTAACCTTCTCCCACCTCACCCCTCCCTTTTGCCACCTTGCATTAAAACATAAATAATGCTTTAAAGCTGACAAAAACCCACATTTTTAACTAGTATCTAAATTGCTCCCACTGTGAAGGGCACCTTTTGCCAATTTTTACAGCTCCTGCTTCACTCTAATCCCAGAAAATGGAGCCTGATTTAGATGAAAAGCCTCCTCCATTCATTGCCACTGTTGTGTGACAATGATGTCATTGCTACACCTATGCAATAGCTGATCGTTGGCCATCTCACACCGAGGGACAGCAAGTAAAAAAAAAAAAAAAAAAAAATCAGTGTTCCAGGACAATTCAAAAAGCGAAAATATCCATTTCTAGTTCTATACCCTTAGAAGGGATTATTGGCAGGTGCTTTGGGCAAATGTATTTCACGGGTGGGTTTTGGTCCGCATTAAGGATATAGCCTTCCTGCAGTAAAAGGTTTGCATTTTATTGAGGTGTAACAAGATATTGTAGCCCTTAGACCAAACAGGAGTGCATCCCAGGATGAAACTATAGTATCTGTGTCCTCAAATGAACAGAGGGAATTTATTTTAGTGTACAGTATAGTTCTGCTTGGACTGAAGACACTTTGCTTTGCAATCTCATTTAAATAATAGAAAAATATGGCTTAACCTGGAAGGACCTCTTGTCAAGAATAAAAAATAGAGAAGTGCACAGATTATTATTCAAAAACCTAATTGTGAGGCTTTCGGGCAGAGCGCCCGTTGAAGCATGTGCTTTTCGACAGTTCTTAAATGTCACCAGAAAACAAAGAGACAGAATTTTAAATTTACCTCTAGAATAGTCTGTGGTCCATACATATCCCAAATGTTCCGCCTCCGAACATCAATGCCTCGACCCGGGTGCTTTTTAACATTAATATGAAATGCAAAATAATTAGTCCTTGCGCTGTGTTTAAAGGTCATGTCATATAGAAGAACATTTAAGACATTTCAGGAGAAAATAAATGAACAGGGCAAAAACATTGCGTAATCCTTACAATAGAGATGTTTAAAAGAATCTATCCTAGGCTGTAAAAGGTAAATAAAGTCAAAAAAGAGCTGCATGACCACAGCCCTGCTACAAAGACTGGCAGTGGAACTGGTGTGAAGAAAAACAAAGTAGAGGGAGTTGGGTATCATGGAAGGGATCTCTGAATGTCAGATTGACAGGCTAAATGAAGGTCTACTTGGTGAACTTTTTGGCAATTAAGGCTTTGGCCTCGATTCAATAAGAGTTGAAAAAAATTCTCATAGTAGTAAAAAAAATTCATTTCATGAGAAAAAAGCCTGAGAATGTCCCTTGTAGCTGAATCACCAGTTGGGGAAACAATGAAAGTCAATAGCACTTTTTTTTAGTCCTAAGAAAAGTAGAGAACTGTTTAATCCTTTCTACACTGTAGTAAAAGCTGCCATTGACTTTCATTGTCTTCCTATCTGGTGATTTAGTAACAGTGACAGTCAGGCTTTTTTTCTCATGAATTGAATTTTTAACTACCGTGAGAATTTTTTTCAACTCTTACTGAATTGTGGCCTCTGTATTTAAACCAGACCTTCAGCATCATCTAATGAAAAGCCCAAACCCCTAAAAACTATTCCCCAGCAGCATCTAAAATAAATATATTCTACATTTTTAGTCACTTTTTATTCTTTCCTCCTTTGGGCTGCAACTCTGTTCAGGACTCTAGGATATGGACACAGTCATCTTGCCTCAGAAGCATCACATACTGAGGAGAGAAGAGGGGGGGGACTGCAGGGGTGGAATTATAGCTGTGCTTTGCTCAGACAGAGCAGAGCTGGGGTCAGGAAAGGGACAGCAATCCAAGAATGCAGAGCAGCACAGTCAGAAGACACTGCCTGTTTGCTGGCATCCTCCATGTGCCGCCATCTTAGATTTTTAAAGGCTCAGAAAATGCAGTAGATGCAGGTAGGATGATTTTTAATGTGGGCAATCTGTATGTACAGGGTGGGGGAAACATACAAGATAGACTCTTATTTAGGGTGAAGGTCCGGTTTAAGAATCATTTAAAATCTGACCACTTTTTTTTTTTTTTTTTTTTAAGAGTTGTTTGGGGTGTTCTTATGTCATGCTATAATATTCAGCCTCCAGAAATTGGACATGTCAGGTACATATTTATTTCACCACAATCCTATGGAAACCCTCCACTAGACACAGGAAAACGACACTTAACTAATCAGGCGACTAAAAAAAAAAAGAAGGGTACTGAAAAATACTAGCTGATTGGACAGGGAAATAGACCTATAACTTCATATCATTTTGGAAAAGTTTTGGAGGCGACCTCTGCCTCGGAAGCAGAGGAGTATCTGGGGTCCATGCTCTGCCTCCTCCGGCATTGGCGGAACTACGTCATCAGGTGCGACCGAGCCCCACAGCGCACGCCCACCAAAAGTGCAGCCTGGGGACCTGGCAAACCGGAATCCCGGTGGCCACCCTTGTGCTAGAGCCCAGAGCACAGAACCCCCAGACCCAGGACAGGCAACCAGACCTCCCTAACCACGCACGCCGCTGGATGACCCACCGGTGACACCAGGATCCTCAGCACTGTCTGGCAGCAGCAAACAGGTGGGAAAGAGGGGTTTCAGCGAACCCCTTGGGCCACAGGAAGACTATCCTGCAGAAGTAAAGCCTGGGGTTGGCAAACCCCACCCCAGGAACTCCTAGGGGTAAAACACAAAAAACTGAAATAATAAAGTCCATAGTCCCAGCCGTTTCCTTAGAAAGGAAACACTAAAAACTGAGGGCTGGGAGGAAGGGGTGGCGCTTTTTTTTTTTTAACTTGTCCCAGTTTGCGTTTCCTGTTTAGTGGGAGGAGCATTCTCTTTCAAGTGGCGGCCCTGAAGTACGAAGGGAGAAAAGAAAGTTTCGTAAATTGCTCCCTAAAGCCACCATCTGGCAACGACTATCTGAGAGGGCTTCATGCAGATGTTCTGGAATTACAGGCCGATTCTCTGCTGCAGAACTGCATGGGAGCGCTACCTTACCACACACAAGCTTAAAGCGGTCCTTCATCCTAAATAAGAGTCTAATTTATATGTTTCCCACACCCTGTACATACAGATTGCTTACATTAAAAATCATCCTACCTGCATCTACTGCATGTTATGAGCCTTTAAACATCCAAGATGGTGGCTCATGGAGGTGCAGGCTGCCTGCAAACAGGAAGTGTCCTCTCACTGTGCCGTTTTCCTGACCCCAGCCCTGCTCTGTTTGTGCAAAGCACAGCTATAACCCTGCTCTCCTGCACTTTTGACCCCTCTCAACTACTCAGTATGTGATGCTACTGAGCCAAGATTGCGGCGCCCATATCCTAGAGTGCTGAACAGAGTTGCAGCCCAGAGGGGGGGGGGGGGGGATGTCCGTGCACCTTATCGGGCGAATGTAAAAAAAAAAAAAAAAACTCACTCGTTCCCGGCGCTCCCACGTTGCCTGTCACACTGCAGGAGCCCAGAAGAGCGGCGGGGGCTCTGTCCCGGCCCCGCCGCTGTGATCGCTGTCTTTTACCGCCGCTCCTCCATCTGCTGCTTCTTCCGCCTGGGGCACATACGAGCACCCAGGTCAGGGCAGCGGGTGGGCGCGGCCTGCACCACGCCCACCTGCTGCCCTGACCTGTGTGCTCGCATGTGCCCAGGAGGAAGCAGCGGCGGGCACTGTCTCTGGCCCCGCCGCTGTCATCGCTGCCGGTAAAAGACAGCGATCGCAGCGGCGGTGCCGGGACAGACCCGCCGCTGCTTCTTACGGCCAGCTCCGGAAATGGGGTGGGCGTGGCCTGTGCCGATGCGGCGCAGGCCACGCCCACCCCATTCACGGAGCCAACCGCTCAGCGGAGCGGTGTCAGTGGAGAGGTGAGTTTAACTTTTTTTTTTTTCTTAAGCCGACTGGAGGGAAAGGGGGTGACACACAGCCTATGGGAATTGGGGGGAGGGGGGATGCCACACAGCCTATGGGGTGAGAGGGGGATGCCACACAGCCTATACAAATGGGGGGGAGAGGGGGATGCCACACAGCCTATACAAATGGGGGGGGAGAGGGGGATGCCACACAGCCTATACAAATGGGGGGGGAGAGGGGGATGCCACACAGCCTATGGGGGGAGAGGGGATGCCACACAGCCTATGGGGGGAGAGGGGATGCCACACAGCCTATGGGGGGAGAGGGGATGCCACACAGCCTATGGGGGGAGAGGGGATGCCACACAGCCTATGGGGGGAGAGGGGGATGCCACACAGCCTATACTAATGGGTGATGCCACACAGCCTATACTAATGGGGGAGAGGGGGATGCCACACAGCCTATAGGTGAGAGGGGGATGCCACACAGCCTATGGGGGGAGAGGGGGATGCCACACAGCCTATACAAATGGGGGGAGAGGGGATGCCACACAGCCTATGGGGGGAGAGGGGGATGCCACACAGCCTATACAAATGGGGGGAGAGGGGATGCCACACAGCCTATGGGGGGAGAGGGGGATGCCACACAGCCTATACTAATGGGGGATGCCACACAGCCTATACTAATGGGGGAGAGGGGGATGCCACACAGCCTATAGGTGAGAGGGGGATGCCACACAGCCTATGGGGGGAGAGGGGGATGCCACACAGCCTATACAAATGGGGGGAGAGGGGATGCCACACAGCCTATGGGGGGAGAGGGGGATGCCACACAGCCTATACAAATGGGGGGAGAGGGGATGCCACACAGCCTATACTAATGGGGGAGAGGGGGATGCCACACAGCCTATGGGGGGAGAGGGGGATGCCACACAGCCTATGGGGGGAGAGGGGGATGCCACACAGCCTATGGGGGGAGAGGGGGATGCCACACAGCCTATGGGGGGAGAGGGGGATGCCACACAGCCTATGGGGGGAGAGGGGGATGCCACACAGCCTATGGGGGGAGAGGGGGATGCCACACAGCCTATGGGGGGAGAGGGGGATGCCACACAGCCTATGGGGGGAGAGGGGGATGCCACACAGCCTATGGGGGGAGAGGGGGATGCCACACAGCCTATGGGGGGAGAGGGGGATGCCACACAGCCTATGGGGGGAGAGGGGGATGCCACACAGCCTATGGGGAGAGAGGGGGATGCCACACAGCCTATGGGGAGAGAGGGGGATGCCACACAGCCTATGGGGAGAGAGGGGGATGCCACACAGCCTATACTAATGGGGGATGCCACACAGCCTATGGGGGGAGAGGGGGATGCCACACAGCCTATGGGGGGAGAGGGGGATGCTATGGGGGGAGAGGGGGATGCCACACAGCCTATGGGGGGAGGGGGGGATGCCACACAGCCTATGGGGGGAGGGGGGGATGCCACACAGCCTATGGGGGGAGGGGGGGATGCCACACAGCCTATGGGGGGAGGGGGGGATGCCACACAGCCTATACTAATGGGGGAGAGGGGGATGCCACACAGCCTATACTAATGGAAGAGAGGGGGATGCCACACAGCCTATACTAATGGAAGAGAGGGGGATGCCACACAGCCTATACTAATGGAAGAGAGGGGGATGCCACACAGCCTATACTAATGGAAGAGAGGGGGATGCCACACAGCCTATGGGGGGAGAGGGGGATGACACACAGCCTATACTAATGGGGGAGAGGGGGATGCCACACAGCCTATACTAATGGGGGAGAGGGGGATGCCACACAGCCTATGGGGGGAGAGGGGGATGCCACACAGCCTATGGGGGGAGAGGGGGATGCCACACAGCCTATGGGGGGAGAGGGGGATGCCACACAGCCTATGGGAGGAGAGGGGGATGCCACACAGCCTATGGGGGGAGGGGGGAATGCCACACAGCCTATACAAATGGGGGGAGAGGGGATGCCACACAGCCTATTGGGGGAGAGGGGGATGCTACACAGCCTATTGGGGGAGAGGGGGATGCCACACAGCCTATACTAATGGAAGAGAGGGGGATGCCACACAGCCTATGGGGGGAGAGGGGGATGCCACACAGCCTATACTAATGGGGGAGAGGGGGATGCCACACAGCCTATACTAATGGGGGAGAGGGGGATGCCACACAGCCTATACTAATGGGGGAGAGGGGGATGCCACACAGCCTATGGGGGGAGAGGGGGATGCCACACAGCCTATGGGGGGAGAGGGGGATGCCACACAGCCTATGGGGGGAGAGGGGGATGCCACACAGCCTATGGGGGGAGAGGGGGATGCCACACAGCCTATGGGGGGAGAGGGGGATGCCACACAGCCTATGGGGGGAGAGGGGGATGCCACACAGCCTATGGGGGGAGAGGGGGATGCCACACAGCCTATGGGGGGAGAGGGGGATGCCACACAGCCTATGGGGGGAGAGGGGGATGCCACACAGCCTATACAAATGGGGGGAGAGGGGATGCCACACAGCCTATTGGGGGAGAGGGGGATGCCACACAGCCTATACTAATGGGGGGAGGGGGATGCCACACAGCCAATGGGAATGGGGGGGCACACTGCCTATATGGAGAATAGGAGGGGGGAATGCCACACTGCTTATGATATTGGGGTGTACACTACCTATATAGGGAATGGGAGGGGAATGCCACACTGGGTATACGGGGAATGTGATGGGGGCACGCTACACTGTCTATGGAATGGGGGCATCCCACACGGCCAATGGGAAAGGGGAATGCCACACTGTCTGCATTTTTGGTTTAAAATATTTTTTTTCTTATTTTTCTCCCCCAAATCCTATGTGCGTCTTACGGGCAGGTGCGTCTTATAGGGCGAAAAATACAGTAAGTGACTAAAAACATTAAATATATTAATTTTAGATGCTGGGGAATAGTTTTTTAAGGGTTTGGGCTTTTCATTAAATGACGCTGAAGGTCCGCTTTAAGGGAAAAGCTATGCTAGCAGCAGCCTACACCAAACAGAGAGGTAAATGCCTCAGAAACACGGGGCAGCTTGTTGTATTATGCAACAAACACTGAATAACCAGCTGCTAGAGCGGGGGGGGGGGTGTGTGTGCTCTGCAGCTGTGCACATTCCACGGGAAGCCGGGGATGCAGCCGCCGGCGCGATGTTCACATCAGCAGCTTTATGCCACGCATAAAGTGCTGACTGGACGAGCGCATGTGCCGTGGGTACGGGGAAAGGTAACAGTGGGCGATCTGGGGGGTTTCTACAACAGGATGCCCCCAGGGCAGGGACCAATTAAGGACATTGGCAAGTATGTAGGCAATCCCATGATGCCCTTGCACAGTACAAGCACCGCACTTTGGCCTTGATTCATAAAGAGTTGAAAAAGATTCTCATAGTAGTAAAAAAATCAAATTCATGAGAAAAATGAATGTCACTTTTAGTGAATCACCAGATAGGAATAAAATGAAAGCCAATTGCCCTTTTTACTACAGGTAAAAAGCTCAATACCTTTCTCAGGAGTAAAAAAGTGCCATTGACTTTCATTGTATTCCTATCTGGTGATTCACTAACAGTGAAATTCTGATGCTTTTTTCTAATGAATTAAATTTTTTACTACCATTACATTTTTTTCAACTCAGTCAACTTAGTGAATCAAGGCCTTTGTCTGGAGGTAAAAAATACAATTCTGTGATTACTCACCTGTAGAATTGATTTTATTGGTGTCCTGCTCGGGTCGCTTCATTCTTGACAATTGGGTTACCGCCACAAGGTGGCGCAGTTGACTGCAAGACGAAACTTGTGGCTTCTCCCGGCTCATATATAGGCAGCTGTATCCCTAATAATCCTCCAGCGTTGAAAAACAGTAAATACAAGACAAGCCGGGAGGCCAGAGACCATGTTAATTCACACAGCCCCAATATAAACTCTCTCAAACTGTAATCACCATAACAAGGCAAAAGGAAGATAACAAAACAAGGGTGGGATGAAGCGACCTGAGCAGGACACCAATAAAATCAATTCTACAGGTGAGTAATCACAGAATTGTATTTTTCTTGGTGTCCTGCTCGGGTTGCTTCATTCGTGAGAGGCGTCCAACGTCATGCCCAGGAAAGACCTCACCAATGACGGAGTGATCGAGGACTTGGGATAATTGATCACCCAACCGAATGCCTCGAGAGTGGACAATACCTTCTGAGTGTCGCTCTCGGCCTGCTGAAGAGATTGAGCAGCAATCAGCAAGTTGTCCAGGTAAGGAAGAATACGAATGCCCTGGCTCCTCAGCAGGGCCATGACACCCGCCAGCACCTTGGTGAACACCTGAGGGGCCGAAGAGATTCCAAACGGCAGTGCCACAAACTGGTAGTGCTGATCCTCCAACGCGAACCTCAGGAACTTCTGATGTCCCTGGAAAATAGGGATGTGCAGGTAAGCATCCCTGATGTCCACCGTGGTCATGAAGTCGCCGGGCCGAAGTGAGCCTAGCTCTGCCGAACGCCTGACACTCGGCGTTCCCCTACCATCACCTGATCAGAAGCCGGAGGCTAGGAGGCAGGAAGGGTCCACTGAAACAGGCGGGAGTAGGACGGCAGCGGCCGACGGGCTTGGGATGCCCCGCTTGTCTGCGATATCCATGGAGAGAGAAATAGATCCATCTTCGCAGTCAGACTGCAAGAGAACTCTGGGGGATTATTAGTGATACAGCTGCCTTTATATGAGCTGGGGGGAGCCACAAGTTTCGTCTTGCAGTCAACTGCGCCACCTTGTGGCGGTAACCCAATTGTCAAGAATGAAGCGACCCGAGCAGGACACAAAAAAAAAAACTGTTATGCTATATGATTCAGGAAACGATTACCATTGTGCCATTACTCTATTTTTTGTCACATTGTTTACTAAAAAAATAAAAGTAAAAGGAGGAAATAAAATTACCCCTTCATTGCTTAAAATATGAACCAAGAGTCCATTTCCACAACCCAGGTCAACAAAAGATTGTTTTTCATTTAAATTGTTTGCCAATCGTTCTTCTTCCCATAAGACCTATAAAAAGGATACCAATAGTTAGATAAAACCTTAAGCACTGTATTCTATTGCATTCCCCATGTGGCTACGTTTATACCATTTCATACTTTCATACTCCATTTAATAGTGTGATCACCATCGCCGTCAAATATGTCACGCTGGGCTTTTGCGTGGCGATTCCGATCCCCCTGGAATCGCACTGCTGAGATGTGGAAGCACCCATAAGTTAAATTTATGTTAAGGTAAACCGCATTTGGGAAGTCTCAGGGTAACACAGCCATTGGTTCCATCAGTTAGGTCGAGATAACAATTTTGATTTAACACGATTACATTTTCCTACCTAGACTTGCTTACCTGTGAAATCTACTATCTACTATCAAGTTCTCTGTTTCCCATCTTCCTTCAAGGGAAAATAAAACAAGTGTTACATGGCACTGTCTGTGGGGAGGGGGGATTCACAGAGTATGGTCCTGGAAGCGGTCAAGATAGACAAGTACTTCACCTGCTTGTATGCTTAGTTCTGAAAGGTGTTGACAATGCTGAACACATGGCACCATGTCTATCCTCAGATTCAACAGTGAGCTAGACCACCACAAGCATTCCAATCTAGCAGACAGTCCGCGAGCCACAAAACAAAGTTTGGGGAACACTGGGCTAGAGGAAGTCCGCTCAGGAACCCTTTTTATACCTGTGTACAGTCCTCAGGCACAACAAACACCTGTTAAATGCCCCATTCTAAGGACCCCAAAAACTGACAGAATGGCTTTAATTTGCCTGGCAGCTTACCTGATGCAGTGTCCGTCCCATGCATCTCTTTGCTCTGATCACCAGAAGGTAGGGGATTTTCTCTTTGCTGGCTCCACCACCTCCCCTATTCTGACCATTAATCCAACTAAGCCTTAGGCTTGGTCAAGTTGACAATCCATCTTCTAGAGGTTAGACAGGAGCTCTCCACACTGTCACTCAAGCCCAGCTCACTTTAATGCAATGCACACAGTGTGCTTGCATCACACAGACCTGCCATTCCCATTACAGAGGACAGCACAACAGGAGGTGAAACTTTAATTTATAATTACTCTGGCAATATAGGTAGCTTAGTTTTTTTAAAAAAGGAAAAAACACAACTCTACAGGTGAGTAATCAAAGAATTGTATTATTCCAAGTATACAGCACGTCCTGTTCCAGAAGATTCCTTACACATGGGACATCCAATAGCAGTGTCCGTAAGGTAGGGTGGGATCCCCAAAAGCAACAGCGGGCAGATTAGACCACTGCCGCCTGCAGAACTTTGCGGCCAAAAGCAGCATCAGCTGAGGCCCTAACATCAACCTTATAGGACTTAGAAAAAGTATGAACAGAAGACCAAGTAGCGACCTTGCAAACTTGTTCAACAGAAGCTTGGTGCTGAAAAGCCCAAGAGGCACCAAAAGCATGAGTAGAATGAGCAGTAAGATGGAAGGGAGACTCCTTCCCCTTAGCAGAATAGGCTTGAACCACAGCCTGACGAATCCACTTGCTGATAGTGGACTTAGCTGGAGCTAAACCCTTCTTAGGCCCAGAAGGGAGAACAAAAAGAGCATCAGTCTTCCTGAAGGATTCAGTAGCCACCAAAGAGAACTTCAAGTTCCTGACCACATCCAGAGAATGTAAGACCCTCTCCTTAGGGTTACTAGGATTAGGGCACAGAGAAGGCAACACAATGTCCTGATTGAGATAAAAGGCAGACACAACCTTAGGCAGAAAATCTGGCTTAAAACGAAACACCACCTTGTCCTGATGTCTCTCAAAGTAAGGAGGTTTGATAAAAAGCGCCGCCAACTCAGAAACACGCCTAACAGAGGTGATGGTCACCAAAAAGGCTACCTTAAGCCTCAAAATGGACAAAGGGGCCGCATGCAAGGGCTCAAAGGGGAGACCCCTGCAGGGCAGATAAGACCAAGTTCAAATCCCAGACTGTTAACATAGGCTTATGTGGAGGGTGCACGTGAGTAACCCCCAGAAAAAAGGTCTTAACCAGACGATGGTTGGCAAAGGATCTTTGGAATAAAATAGCCAAGGCTGAAACATGACCTTTGAGGGTACTAAGTTGAAGACCCAGATCCAAACCATATTGCAGGAATTCCAGAATCCTGGGGATAGAAAATACCTGACAGGGAAGCGACCTAGACTCACACCAGGCAATGTAAGCATGCCATACCCTATAGTCGATGGATGACGAGGACTTCTTCCTAGCCTGAATCATAGTACTAACAACAGAGGCAGGTAGCCCCTTTTCCATTAAGATGGAGGTTTCAGCAGCCAGGCCTTTAAAGCCAGCGTTCATAAATTGGGATGGCGTAGCTGCCCCTGAGTGAGCAGATCTGGAACCTTGGGCAGGGCGTACTGATCCACTGCCAGCTGCACGATAACTGCGAACCACACTCTTCTTGGCCAACAGGGGGCCACTAGGATGGTTGGCACCCCTTCCTGGGAAATCTTGTGCAGCACCCTGCCCAGCAGAGGAAACGGAGGAAACACATAAAGGAGCTGAAAGCACTTCCAAGACATTGCTAGTTCATCCATGGTAAAGGCTAGAGGGTCCTGGGACAGAGAGACAAAGACTGGAAGCTTGTGATTGTGACGGGACACAAATAGGTCCACATCCGGCTGCTCCCAGCGACAGCACAGGGAGCGAAACACCCTGTTGCTGAGGGACCACTCCTCCAGCCGAGACATCCCCCTGCTCAAGGAGTCTGCCTCCAGGTTTTCCACTCCTGGGATGTAAACTGCCAATATGCAGGGGACATTCCCCTCCGCCCAGGACAGTATCAGGGGCACCTCCTTGAGGGCCTTCTTGCTCCCGGTCCCTCCCTGATGATTGATGTAACTGCCGTCTGGTTGTCCAAGCGGATCTGAACCACCCGACCCCAAAGGTGTGGGTCCCACTGACCCTGGAACTTCAGGGATTTCCAGAAGCCCCCCAATCGGTCAGACTGGCATCCGTGGTGACCGTGTCCCAGCAAGGGGCCAGAAAGGATCTGCCCATTAACAGGTTCCTTGAGTCCAGCCACTACGAAAGAGACCGCCTGGCCAGAGGGGACAGAACAAACACCTGATCCAGGGACACAGGATCCCAATCCCATACTGACAAGAGGTGAAGTTGAAGAGGTCTCATGTGAAACTGAGCATATGGGACCGCCTCGAAGCAAGACACCACCAGCCCCAGACCCACCAGCTGCATCCCCTGCCGGATGGAGGGATGGGGGCAAGACAGAAGAAACCTTGCTTGAGCTTGAAGACTCTCCACCTTCTGCTGAGGGAGAAGAATCTTGACCTGAGATGTATCCAGAGTCATGCCCAGGAAGGACCTCACCAAAGACGGGGACAGGGCACACTTGGGGTGGTTGATCACCCAGCCGAAGGACTCCAGTGTGGACACCACCATCTGGGTATCCAGCTCTGCCAGCTGGAAGGACTGAGACGTGATGAGAATGTCGTCCAAGTAAGGAAGGATGCGAATGCCCCGAGATCTCAGCAGAGCCAATACTCCCGCCAGCACCTTGGTGAATACCCTGGGAGCCGAGGTGATACCGAAGGGCAAGGACACAAACTGGCAGTGCTGATCTTCCAGAGCGAACCTGAGGAATCTCTGATGACCTGGAAAGATTGGTACATGAAGGTAAGCATCCTTGATGTCTACATAGGTCATGAAGTCGCCCGGACGCAGAGAATTGACCACAGAGCGCAGGGTTTCCATGCGAAAATGCTTGAATCTGACAAACATGTTGAGACACTTTAAATCCAGGATGGGCCTGAGGGACCCGTCCTTTTTGGGGACAGTGAAAAGATTGGAATAGAAGCCTCTGCCCTTACCCTTAAAGGCACCGGGCAGATGACTCCCAACTCCAGAAAGTTTTGGACAGCAATGCACAGACCCTGTGCTGACAAGGGGTTTTAAGCCATCCGGGATTTGACAAAGTTTGGGGGTGGCCAGGCTGCAAACTCTATCCTGTAACCGGAGAATACTACCTCCTGAATCCACCGGTCTGAGACATGAAGCCTCCAGAAGTGAGCATAGAGCCGAAGCCATCCCCCCACCCAGACAGGTGAGGGTGCCCCTTCATGCCTGAGGGGCAGGGCGGGGCTTAATAGCAAGATAGCGGCGCCCGTCGGGAGAGGAGGGGGAGATCCCTTTCAGGCTCTCCCCTGAAGCTGAAGAGGCTGGGGGGGGGGCGATCGGAGGCCCCCCCAGTGAAGAGGAGACCCGGAGGGAGGCAGCGCGGCTGCAGGTAATTAAATGTCATTTTTATTTATTTATTTTTTTTTACAGTTAGCAGCTCCACTTTAAAGTGGACCAAAACCCATCCTGGAGTCTATGAGACTTCAGGGCATGCTTACTACATCCCCCAGGGCACCCAGTAAACCTCTCTTTCCCCTGGGCCCACGGCACATGACATGCGCAGCCAGCATCAATTTCCTCCCTTCTCGGGTTCGCTCATAAGTGAAGCTAGGGATTCCATTCAGCTTTTCTAGCCAGACATTAATATACATATATTAATATATATTTTTGTGAATTATAAAGACATAAGACTTACTAATAGGTACGTTGCTATGGCGACATCCTCGTACACAAACTTTTCAGGGTCCGTCACCTCAGGCCAGACCTGTAAGAGAAGAAACATATATTTTGGATATATGTCTTAAGTGCGATGCAGCTTGACCTCTAAAGCACACATGCTCAACCTGTCTGATGTGGCCCCTGACCTGCTGGGAGGAAATTGTGAAGGGTAAATAGAACTGACATGTAAAAGTAGTTAAATAGTGGCACACTGAGGATGGGCGATTGCACAGAAAGAGATATATATATGAGGGCCGCATTGGCAAAGGTATAAGCAGTGATGTGTTGACATTGATTGTCGGGATTCGGAGGGGTTCCGAAATCCTGACACCCCAGGTAAAAGTACCAATCACCAGGATAGTGAAAATCCACTTGCTTGGTCCACTTTCCCCAGAGGCATCCCAGCTTGAAATGCTTTCCACAAGTGCACTATACAGATACACAAAAGTATTCTTTTAGGGTATTTCGGTTTCATACAGATGCAACAAAGCTCATATCTTAGGATGGTAGGTAAAAATTATGGGATAAGGCCATCTCTCCCTCCTGCTGGGACTATAAAAAAAAAACAAGATCAGTCATTCTAAAAAGCCCGACTGCTCCCTGCTGAGAGGTCCATTGTGTTATTTAAGCCAAATAGTAATTCATTTATCTTAATTGTTTCTACTGCAATCAGCTGTAATACTTTCTAAAGCAGTAATGAGCTATGTGATGCGTGCATCTCGCTGTGGGATGAACAAAAACTCTATAAAGATGGTCTTCTTTGTAAATGGCTAATAATTAGTAATAACAAATTTACTGTAGTGAAATGGTCTCACCATTGTATAAGCAATCAGGCTACTTGGTTGGAATATAAAACATTTATTTGAAAAACATTTCTGAACAAATAACTGAAGTACCTATCCAGGCATTAACATAAAAAACTATTTACTCACTTTTCGTCTGCCACAGCTCCTCTGTGCAGCGTTGGCATCTTCATACTGACGAAAGTGATTGAGCAATTCCATCTCCAGGCAGACACAGCGTTGTCCACCAATATGGCTTTATGCCCCCTGAACATTGGATTGTTTTTCTAAACAGGGGCCTAAGATAGATTTATGATTTACATTCATTATAAAAAATTAGTAAGATTTTCTTTTTAATGCTGAAGACCTATTTCTACCGACTGACTCCAGCCAAAACTAACTCCAACTCTATAGTCCTGTGCAGAACTAATCAATTACTGGAAACAGATCTGAGCATCCCAGATACTGATTCATATTCATATACTTTGCCATTCACAGATTTGTGATACTAAGCCATTTTGACCAACCGTAATATTATGACTCATTTGTTTGATTTGATTCTCTTTATCTACTTTTAGGACCCATGGGAAACAATTTAACTTAATGATTTTATTTTAATCTCTCCTCTTAGACATGTTAAGTGATGGATGGGCGCCAGCTACCTTCACCATATCTCGGTATTTCTCCTTGAGGCTCTGGTACAGCGTGCTATATTTATCCACAGCTATGAGCGATAGGGTGTTCTTAAAGTCGCTTCTTCTGTCCTCAGTGGACCACTTTGCTAGCTTTGACAGCAGCTCATTTTTCATCCAGGAGATTTTTGGGTACACAACGCCATCAGAGTCCCAGCCCTCTGAACAGGGAACAATGAGAGAAATTGACCTGGAAAAAGACATTTGCAATACCCATTAGTGTCTATTAAACTCAAAATTGACTTTACCTAGAATGGAAACTACAGACTATACAGAAACCACTTTAATAAAGAGCATCTAGCCAATATTTTTCATTAGTGCCATTACAGGTTGGCTTAAAGTGGATCTCTTGTTAGAAATGACATGGAGAGGACTTTGAGTCAGGCCCTAAGAGCCAGTATTCTAAACAATGCTGCTCAGAGGGCAGCAGTCTTTGAGATCCCAGGGTCGTCCGACCCCCCCTCCCCCACCCCCCCCGGTGACATCCCAACCTGGGTTCCCGCTGTGTGAAAACATCCAGTTCCCCCACAATTCTTACTTTTCCACCATGCCCACGGTGTACCATGTTCGGCCACACCACTCTCACCCCTTCTCGGCTAAGCCCACCGCAACTGAATTTCTGTGTGTGCCCGATGTGTGCAGCTGGTATTTCATTCAGCGTCTCCAGCCACATATTAATGTGTGTGGCCGGAGAAGCGGTTTGGATGAGCGGCCGTGCATGCACCGTTGGACTAAGGAGACGTGAGTTTATTCGGAAAATGGAGAGGTTTCACACAGCGGGGCACCTCAAACTGGGATGCCCAAGGGAGAGGGGCCAAAACGCAAGATAGTAAAAATCCCAGGTTTTTGTCCACTTTAAGCTGTTGATAAAGTAAAAAGGAGACTTTTTCAGCTTTGTGATTGACGAACTGGTCTAGGGAAAGCTGGAACCTAACTTTTATTCCTACAGATGTATCTATTTCTAGTCTATCTTATTAATATGAATAATTCATGGAATATCAATACTTACAATATCATCTGAGGCTAAAACAATAAACCGTACATACTCACCTATAGTCCTGCACAGCTGATCAGCACTATTCCAGCACTTTGAATGTTACCCCTGACGCTGATCCAAACCACAATGCTACCTCTGATGGTGATCCAGACCACAGCAGAATCTCCAGGCTGGAATACGGCCCATGGTTGCGCTGCTTCCTCCTGGTTGCAGTCCTGACATCACAGTGACTGGCCACACGCTCTTCATCCATTTTAATAGAGGGTACATGCCAAGGGTTGATAAGCCCCCTCTATCGTAGCGAATGTATACCCAGTCATCGTGAAGCAAGGGGATGGAGGCAAAGCTCCGGGGCTGCCAGGATGGAAAGGATGAGATTGCTATTGCTGTAAGTAGTGTGATTTATATGTGCGGGAGGGACTAAAGAGGAGTAGATGTTTATTATTATTCCACAAATGCCAGCCCACAGGCTCTTCCCTTCATTCTTGTTGTTGCAGTGCCAGTCTGTTAGCTCACATGCAGCCAATCAGAGAGGGAGTCTGCACTCTTGTGACCAGCAGGGATGGTCGGGTGGGGAGTGTGCTGTCAACACTGGAACATAAAGCGCTGAAACCAGACTGCAGCAGATTTTTTTTCTATAATCAAGACAGGGACTTAAATTGGAAAAAAACTGAGACTGTTGAGCAGCTCATTGGTAGCAGGAGGGAGATTTGGCAACAAGCAAATCGCCGGAGAAGACATCAATTTTTGTACTATAAGAACTATAAATATATAACACTTCCGATAGAAGCTTGTTACAGCATCAACAGATGACAGCTCTAAAAAGTATTAGATGCCTTTTTAGAAGAAAATAGCATTAACAGTTACTATTAGCCATTATCTGTAGAAAAAAAAAACTTGTAAAAACCATATTTCCTATAGTCCTCCAGGACGGCTAGCCACTCACTTCCTCTCAGTATTTTTAGGCACTCATACAGGAATAATCAGAGACCTGAAAGGGAAAAAGACAGGCAAGGAGTAACACCCGTGCAACAAAGATAGAATAGACATGAAAAAATGGGGTGGGGTGGGGTGTAGGATGCCATACTGGACAACTATTGGAAATACCATTACCGGAAAGACTAACTGGGGTTTTCCCTATGCATCCTCCAGGAGGCTAGCCACAGAAGTCAAGCAAACACACAGCATCCTACCTCAGGGTGGGCAGACTGGCTAAAGAACCATCATTCCGAAATTCTGCTGGTCGCGATTGCATTACTCCACCTTTGTATTGCCTCTGGAAGATGTGTGGTGAAGACCAGGTGGCAGCCTTACATATTTCCTCAAATGAGATGCCGCCATTATAAGCCCAAGAAGCTTATTATTCCCCCTAAGAAGATCAATAAATGATCAATTCTGTTGTAAGTTGTAAATACAGGGGAACCAGTTGGCATCTAGGAGCTCTAAGGACCTGTACTCCTCATCTGACTGAGCCAGCTCTACTGTCGGCAACATGACCTTCTGTGAAATTTTGAGGTAATTTTAGTTAAATATAAAAGGGATCTGGTATTAACAGAAGTCTGTCTCAGGTAGGGCTCTTTAATAGACAGGGCATGCAGGTCACTAACCTGTCTGGGTGATGTAACTGCTAGGATGAATGCAATATTTAAGGATAGCACCTTTAATGTTGCTTCCTTAATGGGTTCAAAACGTTAGTCCTTGAAGAACTAAACATAAATCCCAACTGCAAAACATTTTGGCCTTTTTCTAGACTGAAAGGGTCAAAGTTTAAGGGTGCTTAAAGTGGACCAACACCGAGAGGTGATCGGCCCGGAAATCTATAAGATTCCCGGGCCAATCACCTCCCACCCCGCGGGACATCCCGATCTCGGTGAAACCCCCCCAGACACCCCAAATCGCTTACCTGATCTTCGCCGCCGCCGCCTCCCTCGCGCCCCTGTAGGCGTGCGCGCGCCCGCGCCGGCCGTCTGCGAATGGCCGGCGGGGGGCGCGCGCGCGCCGAAAGTGACGCGAGGGAGGCGGCGGCGGCGGCAGCCGCTTGGACGTTCCTGATCCCCGCCTGGACGTTGGCGGGGATTGGACCGTCCAGTCACGTGGGAGCGGGGACAGGTAAGATTTTGGGGCTTTCTGGGGGGTTTCACACAGCGGGGCACCCCCGATCGGGGTGCCCCGCCGAAGTGGACCAAAACCCAGGATAGTCAAAATCCTGGGTGTTGGTCCACTTTAAGACTACACCTTACTCATAACCTTCCTGTAGAAGTTTTAAAACTGAAACTACCTCTTCTTTCTTTAAGTACCGAGTCAAGGTGAAGGATCAGTAAGTATCTTTTACATACCTTACAGTAGATCTTTTGTGTCACTACCTTTCTGATTTTCAACAGTGTGGAAAAAACTTTATGTGATAACATGTTTTTTTCTTAAGCTCCACTCAGGGGGAGGGACTGGACCTGTGGATGGAGAATTAGGCCCTGGTAAATGGCATCTGGAAACTCCGGTAGAAGCCATGGAGGCTCTACTGACATACGGGACAGGAGGGAAAAACCACATCTCATGGGCCAATGTGGTGCAATCAAGAGAACCCTGGCTTTCTCTTGTTTGATCTTCATTAAGACTAAAAGGTAAAGGCCTCATTGGGGGGATGCATAACAAAGGCTGAATTCTCCCCAGTGATTGGTGAATGCATCCAGACCCCAAGCCACCGGAACCCTGAGGGAGAAATACTTCTGGCACTTGGAATGTTGGTTATTGGCTAACAAATCTATATCCAGCTGCCCCCACCGAGTCACTATTTGGGCAAACATCTGTGATGTAGCACCCATTCTCCCTGGTCTATTCTTACTCTGCTGAAGAAGTCTGCCTCTACAATTAAGTCCCCTTTTATGTGGATTAGTTGGATGGACCTGACATTTCCCTCCAGGCTCTCCAACAGGGGTTTGGTCAATCTGGAAAGCTTTCTACCTGGTGGTTTAGAAAGGCAACTATGTTGCCTGGGACAATCTGGATGTCTCTACCCAGTACCTCAGACTCTCTCCCTCAGAGCTTCATTGACAGCTAAGAGTTCTTTGAAGTTGGGGGGCTTCCAGGCCGTGGCTCTTGTCCACATAACCTGAAAGTATTGCCCTTGGCAAGGAGCTCCCCAGCCAAAGGAACTTACGTCCGTCTCTAGGGGTTCTATCCGGTGCCAAGGCTTCCCGTCTGCTACATTCTACATGTTCTGCTACATGTTCCACCATACCAGACTTTCCCGTATCTGCTCTGGTAAAGTGATTAACCGATCCAGGGAGGCTTGATCCTTGTCCCATGCGTCCAGAAAAAAAGCCTGCAAAGGAAGAGATTGGAACTGCTGGTATGGAAGAGGTCATTAGACAGAGTATGACCAGAATCTGCCTTAGAGAGATTGACTGGTGGGAGAGAACTTGTTTCACATACTCTATACTGCAATCTTTTCTGTTTTGGCCCTGGGAAGAAGGATATGGGTCAGGGTATTATCTCCTACCCAAGGTACGTGCATCTGCTTTCTGGGATGAGGCTGGACTTTCCAAAATTCAATATCCAACCTAACCCTTGGAGACAAAGTAAGGTCTTCTGCAAGGCTGCTAGAAGAGAGGACCTGTCCCTCGCAAAAAGACGCAGATACTGCCAATGCTTCACCTTGCCTTCTAGTAGGATTTCGAAACCTCAGAAACCTTCTGTGAGCAGGATGGTGGCGGTAGGCTGCCCTGTAATGGACACCATCAGTGCCTCCTTCTGTAAGATGTTTCTTAATCCTGAATTTTTTGTATTTTATATTGCTGTTTACATTTTTCAAATTTAAAATCATGTGAAAGTTTCCCGAAGGTTTTTGTACCAGGAAAACAAAAAAGGACACACCTATCCCCCATTTGGAGACCTGGAACCGGTTTAATCACTGCCTTGTAATAGAGTTCAGTAATGATGTCACTAGACACATACAGCACAATCCACACACCAAAAGCACGTGTGCATCACCCACCCTACAAAGAAGTACATTGGTGCGTAACTTACTGCTTCTGGGATTAGTAATGCACTTCTCATTGCAGGCAAGGCATGCTCAGTTCTCCAACTCCCTAGGGGTGCTGAGCCCTCAAATAATGTCAGTGCTCCGCAGCCACAGGTTGTGCATTCTTGATCTAAAGGATCTAGTTCAGCCTGCTCAGAATCCCTTTGTCCTTAAGGGTTGAGGCTGGAAGGTCCACATCAGTTCGTGATAGCTCCAATACAGGGCTCACAGATGGCATAAGAGGGTAAGTTAGATCAGTGGCCTTATGGAACAACTCACCTTGACACATGGGGTTGCCATGGAGGGTTTTGGTCCATTTTAACCTAGTACAGGGCTCTACCCTGCAATTCTTTTATTTGTGTGCCAGGGCCAGTTCTTCAAAATTCAGAAATGCAAAATATAAAGAAACCACCAGAGTTAAGGAACGTGTAAAGCACTTCTAGGGGTTAATTAAAAACATAACCTGTGTGACGGTATCCTATTAATCAGTAGTTTATGAGAAATAAAAACTGACAAGCGTGACGTATTATAAATGCCCAAATTTTCATAACGCCTGCAATTTAAAAGTGAACAATTGCCCTTAATGACTTCAAAAGACAAGATAAGCCAGCAGATAAAACATTAACAGCCCAGAAATGTAATTTAAATTTCAACAAAGTAAAGAGAAGTGCGACTGCTCCAAGTGCAAACTAATGCATTCCCTTTCAGCGAGATAAACATACTAATGAATTATTCTGGTGAGCCAGCAATGCTTCAGAACAATGCCGCTCTTGGAAACGCCGATAGAAACCGGGAGGCTTTGAAAAGAGCCGATAATGTGCATTACTTTCATGATGAATAATCAGGATTTTAGAGGAAGGCATAAAACAAAGCAATTTATTCAGCTTCACTTCCAAAGTAATGAAAAGGAGGAACAATTTCACCAAAAAGTAATGGAAATGTGTGCGCAGTGTATAGCCTTAAAGCAGAAACTCACCTGGTCTGGGAAGGGGGTGGCCACTCCACAACGTAAACTGGGACCTTCGATGACAGGTCAGTCACCCAAACCCTGGAGCAATGCAGCCATGACTACTGCTGAGATTTGGTAACTGCCCTGCCACTCATGGTCAAGTCATGGAAAATTACCACTGTTTTGTAAGCAATTAAAAAGACAAGGTAAGAATGGGTTATGAATATTATAGACATTACAATCTATTCCACTGAATTTCCTTCTAGTTACTCGATAAATGCCCTTCATCGGGGCATGTCTATATATGCCCCAATAAAGCCTTAATAATGGGAAAACGTATCAATTATTTTTAAAAATACCACATCTTTGTATTAAATGACAAACAAAAAAAACTCTAGGATATATGAAAGTCATAGATTAAATACTCTACATCAAATTTGAAACCCAAGTTAATTAGCTGTTTATATGGCCCTCAAAGCCTCCAGGACGGACAAAAGCAACCCGCCATCAGTCACAGTGACATGGCCACACACTCTCTATTCATTACAATGGCTAGGCCTGGCTAAGCATGTCCAAGGCCTGACACACCCCCATAATTGCAGTGAATAGAACAGGCGTGGCTGCATTACTGTAACTGATGGTGGTAAGCATGCGTCTGCACAGAGGTTGTGTTGAGGGCTGACAGCCTGAGACTAAATCTAGCGGTTCCGTGAGTTTTTAAGCACCCGAATAGGAGCAATCGGCTGTGGGGCGTAAAAGCCAAGTACATGTCTTTTTGATTTACTGCCTGGACAATGACTTTTAACCGTGGACAGGAGAGTCGCCCCTGTAAAAAAAGGCTTTACAGAGTAATTGGATGCCAAACACATTTTGAAAAAAAAAGGCTAGTATTGAAATCTTGACCCTTTTATGCAGTAAAGGAATACCCTTAGTCTAATAAGGATTGACAGAAGTTGAGAATCTTTGTAAAATATAAACAAGGGGCTAATACTCCCGACTCTCACATCATTTGTGATAAGCCCTCCAATGCTTGGAGTAAACTCCTATGGAAGCGTCTTTGTGTGCCAACTGCAATGTACAGTATGTATCTCCACCAGTGATAATCCCCTTTTCTCTATGACCAACCTATGAACAGCCACATTATCAGAGCCAGAGGCTCAAAATTGGGATATAGTAATAGACCCTGAGACAGAAAGTGCAACTGGATTATAAGGCACCAAACCTTATCCCCCGCAAGATCCTTCATGTTTGTGTACCATGTGGGTCTAGGCCAGCCTGGAGCGACCAAAACCATCCCAACATACTCCAAGCATAGCCTGTCAGGTGGCGAGTCCGTGAAACACACTTGAATGAACACGGACTAGGCCATCACAAGCGAGTCTACCTCCCAATGCTTGTGTCTGTACGCAAACAGATTAAAGTATGGGGTCCCCCAGCGCTTGCAAAGAGTTTAAAACTCTGATCCAACTATCGCTCTCTGTAGCATATCTACTATTTACCAAATATCCACAGTTGCATTTTTGATTCCTGCAACACATGCATCTCTGCCCAGCAATAGTAATCTCCATTGCTGCATTGCCTATATGCTGCCTTGATAATTGATGTAAGTCAATGCTGTAGCATTGCCCGACTGTACTTTCACTGACCAACCCAGTAGTCTGCACCAATTTTAAAGAGAAAACTTGTTTATAATTCCAGAACAGTGTAGGACCATTTTACTTTCTTGTCAGACCACTTCCCTTGTACTTTAAAACCCACCCTCCCCTAAACACCCAAACCCCCAAAAGCCAAGTGGCACAACTCAATATTTCAATAAATTATATTCTCAATTCATATATATACACAGCGACAGAAGGACTCATTAAAACCCATTAAAAAACACATACACACAATGAATAATACGAGGGAGGGCAGAGAGAGGGAACATATGGGAGGGAACAATTTGATAGAACCTATAGTGCTGTATATTTTCTCACAATCACAAATATATATATATATATATATATATATACGGTATAATTAATAAGTGCCTAAAAAATACCATATAAATTAATATAATTACTTAACCACATATAAAACTATCTACAACAACTCATCTCCTGGATATATGTACCCAGCTGAATAAAGTGCAAAAAAACGTGCTTATCAAAAATGTGCTGATCAGAAAAAACTTCCATGATAACAACAAATAAACTGCATAAAAGTGCAGAATATTTCTCCCAAAAAAAAACTTATAATAATATATAATAATATCCTAACCACAATCAAGTGAAAACCTATTCAATTGGCATTATTTTTCAAAAAAAAAAAAATATATATATATATATATATCCAAAGGACCAGCCGGGTGACGAACAAACAGACACACTACATGTAACAAACACGGTCTCACAGATCCACAATGTACCGACAGCACAGTCCCTCTCCGGCCCGCCTTCACGCCGACGCGTTGCGTGACGTCGCCGCGTCACTTTTTCAGGGCGTGAGGCACAGGGAGATGAATGGCCTTTTATATTCACCTGCATTCGCTCCCTCGTATCGCAGCTGGAAGTGGGCCGCATCACGCAGGGCCGGAAGTGCGTCAGTGGCCCCCTGCCGATCACGTGACCGCGGCCGCGGTCATATGATGGGAACCAGGAAGCACCTGTCTGGCACGCATAAGCGTGTCATGACAGCCTGCCAACGCGATTTTGCGCAGCACCGGGCAGCCGCCCGGGCACATGCGCACTGGATGTAACCGAAGGAGCGAGGACAGGCGAGTATCCAGGTCCTCCCCGACCACCATCAAAACAGTGTGGATCATCAAAACCATATACCTAACTCACACATACATATATCTATCTAATCTAACTATTATTATATACAGTATCTATGTCTAAGAAAAATATATATCTATGGAGCAATCTGACACCATGTCTGAAATTTAACTACAATCATTTACAATAGGGTCATACAGGGAGACACAATGACCCAAATATTGAGCTCATCTTTGGGCGCTCCCCATGGCTTAGAGCTATACTAGCCTAAGTACATATAGGGGGCATCCCACCATCCAACCAGGGCAAGTACAAGCTTTAAAAGATTTATCATTTGGGTGGTCATCTGTTGCACTTTACAGTTGTAATCACATTATTCTCTAAGCACTGGGTTGTACCGTAAGGAGATGTCTGTAAATGCCTTGCTACATTACAGTCGTTTTCATCCGACCAATCTGAAACGAGGCATACCTGTTGGGCAATTTTTGAGATTGCGCAGAAATTGCTCTGAAGATGAGTTTTTAAAACAGGCTGGTGATCTTGCCTCCCGGTTCATCGTACGGGGATATACTAAGGAAGTGGTCCGCAGAGCACTAGAACGGGCCAAAAATACCCGGAGAATGAGGCTTTTGACTCCAAAAAATAGACAACGGAGGACTACGGAGGTAAGGTTTATTACTCCATATAACAGTGAATGGCAAAAGTTGAGACAGGTTCTCCAGAGAAACTGGAATATTCTGAAGACTGATCCCCACCTGGCTAGGTGGGTACGGGGGGGACCCCGTATGATGGCACAACGGGCACCCAATATGCGGGACAAGATATGTTCTAGCCACTTTGGGTCTGTACCAAACTGGCTCCGGAACCAAACCGCAATTGTGGGGAATTTTCCCTGTGTGCCCGCATATGGATAAAAGCAAAGTTATCAAAAATCTTCAGACTGGGAGAGTGTTTCGGATACAACAGCTAATTAATTGCAAAACCATGGGAGTCATCTATGTGTTACAATGTAGCTGTCCAAAGATGTATGTTGGTGAGACTAAGAATAGTCTCAAGGTCAGGGTACAAGCACACTTCTCTTCCATACGCCTTGCAGCCCGGAATGTTGAACAGGGGAAAATTATTCCCCCGGTGGCTTTACACTTTTTGAATGTACATAACAGCAATCTAGGCAAGTTAAGAGTGATGGGCATTGAGAAGATCAACATAGGCGTACGGGGTGGAGATGTGAAAAGACGTCTGCAGCAACGGGAATTACGTTGGATCTATAATTTACAGTCCCAGGCCCCCTTTGGTTAGAATGAGGATTTGGCGTTTACATCATTTCTGGGTAGTTGGTTTGAATGAGGATTTGGCGTTTACATCATTTCTGGGTAGTTAGGTTCGCTGGTATATATAACTTATGGTTTAACGGTAAGACGGGTGGTATTGGGTTTGGCATTGGGGGTATGTGTGTGTGTGTGTGTGTGTGTGTGGGGGTCTTTATTTGGGGGGGGGGGGGTTTGTGGTTGGGTTCACTTATTTATCCAGCTTTGGGTGGTCATCTGTTGCACTTTACAGTTGTAGTCACATTATTGTTTTGTTTCATTCAGAGCACTGAGCACCTTGTAGATACAGAAATCGCCAGATCCATAATCCAGAGGTGGCCAGTGTGGGCGTTACAATCCGGCAGCAGTGGCTTTCATTCATCTAGATTGTCCTCTATGATTGTTATAGAATATATACTGTTCATCTGTTAAAGCTGTTAAATCTGTTAAAGCTTGTACTTGCCCTGGTTGGATGGTGGGATGCCCCCTATATGTACTTAGGCTAGTATAGCTCTAAGCCATGGGGAGCGCCCAAAGATGAGCTCAATATTTGGGTCATTGTGTCTCCCTGTATGACCCTATTGTAAATGATTGTAGTTAAATTTCAGACATGGTGTCAGATTGCTCCATAGATATATATTTTTTTTAGACATAGATACTGTATATAATAATAGTTAGATTAGATAGATATATGTATGTGTGAGTTAGGTATATGGTTTTGATGATCCACACTGTTTTGATGGTGGTCGGGGAGGACCTGGATACTCACCTGTCCTCGCTCCTTCGGTTACATCCAGTGCGCATGTGCCCGGGCGGCTGCCCGGTGCTGCGCAAAATCGCGTTTGCAGGCTGTCATGACACGCTTATGCGTGCCAGACAGGTGCTTCCTGGTTCCCATCATATGACCGCGGTCACGTGATCGGCAGGGGCCGCTGACGCACTTCCGGCCGGAGTGCGTGATGCGGCCGACTTCCAGCTGCGAGACGAGGGAGCGAATGGAGGTGAATATAAAAGGCCATTCATCTCCCTGTGCCTCACGCCCTGAAGAAGTGACGCGGCGACGTCACGCAACACGTTGGCGTGGAGGCGGGCCGGAGAGGGACTGTGCTGTCGGTACATTGTGGATCTGTGAGGCCGTGTTTGTTACATGTAGTGTGTCTGTTTGTTCGTCATCTGGCTGGTCCTTTGGATAGATATATATATATATATATATATATTCTTTGAAAAATAATGCCAATTGAATAGGTTTTCACTTGATTGTGGTTAGGATATTATATATTATTATAAGTTTTTTTGGGAGCAATATTCTGCACTTTTATGCAGTTTATTTGTCGTTATCATGGAAGTTTTTTCTGATCAGCACATTTCTGATTAGCACGTTTTTTTGCACTTTATTCAGCTGGGTACATATATCCAGGAGAGGAGTTGTTGTAGATAGTTTTATATGTGGTTAAGTAATTATATTAATTTATATGGTATTTTTTAGGCACTTATTAATTATATATATATTTGTGATTGTGAGAAAATATACAGCACTATAGGTTCCATCAAATTGTTCCCTCCCATATGTTCCCTCTCTCTGCCCTCCCTCGTATTATTCATTGTGTGTATGTGTTTTTTAATGGGTTTTAATGAGTCCTTCTGTCGCTGTGTATATATATGAATTGAGAATATAATTTATTGAAATATTGAGTTGTGCCACTTGGCTTTTGGGGGTTTGGGTGTTTAGGGGAGGGTGGGTCCCCAACGCTGTTGTGTTTTGGTTCATGTAGCCACACCCACCCCCTGTGTTGCACACTTACATAGTATAGTAAGTTAGTGCGGTCTTGTGTAGAGATATATATATATATATATATAATGATATTTTTCAGCCTGCTTTGACGTCGGACCCAGGCCCAGTGACTTGGTGATATAATTTACTGGTTCCTTTATTTTATTTTAATTATTCATTATTGCACTTAATGACAATTGATAGTATACTGTGTATTAAGGAATATTCTTTATGAATTGTGTTCGATTTCATTGAAAAATATTTGTGGCACTTCATTAGTTAGATTGTTTGCACTCCAACCCCCGTTTATGGGGGGGGGGGTGGATTTGATATGCACATAGGGCACTTATTTTAGGATTGTTATGTAGTATTTAAAGTAACAGTGCAATCTGGATTGATATTATAGCGAGCCAGTGGTGTTTCCGTCCTCTCAAGCACTAGCTTTTTAATGGATCTTAAACCGGACCAACAGCCTGGCACAGCTGGAAGAGAAAGGTAGTGGCCATTTTGGAGCTTCTTCTCCCAGCATCTCAGCCATGCTGCTGCCTGGATTCAACTGGCATAACTGACAATGCACAGTAACAGGAAGCCCAGCAGCACTTCCTTTTTGCAGGTGGCCTGCAAACGCATGAGCCGCCTTCTTGTTTCTAAAATTTACTACAGCAGGAATTAGAAAATGGTAAATACATTTTTATGTGCAGCATAAATTAATCTAAATTGCCCCGAGAAGGGATGCATATGAGCACTGCTTGATGTGTTGGTCTGGTTTTAGTAATTTTTTGACTGTTGGTCCACTTTAATCGTCTATGTCTTGCATGCTTCTGTATCCATTGAATGCAATTAAAGTTTTGATTTTTTTATATTTACATGTGGAGCACAGCCTCTACTTGGTGAGGAGGACAGGTATGGACTGGTCTGGCAGCCCATCTTACAGTAATAATGTGGTTTTCACATTTGTGTGGTGGTCCTCCCTAGGCTGGCACCTGTTTATTTAAAGTGGACCAACACCCAGGATTTTCACTATCCTGGGTTTTGGGCCACTTCCGCGGGGCACCCCGATCGGGGTGAAACCCCCCAGAACGCCCAGATCAACTCACCTCACCCCGCTCCTACGGCGCATGCCCGGTCGCTCGGCCAATCGGCGTGCTTGGAGCCGCTGTGATATGCTCGTCAAAGCGCATCTTGCACTTCCCTCTTCACAAATGGCTGGCGCGGGCACGCGCCCTGCTAGAGAGAAGCTTATAGATCTAAATCTTATATATTCCTGGGCCGATCAAGGAGGGTGTTGATCCACTTTAAATAATATTTAGCTGTGCGACACATTTGTGCTTTTATTCAGTAATTTCCATCACCATGATCCTGAAACCAAGCAAATATCCATGCAATGGAAACACAAGGGGTCAGCAACTACAAAGAAATTTGGTGTGTACCAGTCAGCTGGAAAGGTCATGGTAAATAAGCGTCAACACCCTCCCACAGTTTACACTCAGAAAACACAGAGGTTATGGAGTGACCACACTTGATACACATGGGTTAATGGGTGAAATCAGTATAAAGAGGAACATAAATATGTACAATCCAAAAATAAATGGGCGGCGCAGCCCTGGCAGAGAGCAGCCCACACATCACGAGGCTGAGCCTGGGACCTAATGTTAATCTATAAAATACAAATAACACACTCTCTCTATTTCTCTCTCTGTCCCACTCACCATTCATCATCGGTGACATGCGCAAGGCGGATTTGATAAATGTTGCTTTTCTTGACCTGAATCTGTCCCGGGCTCGTCTCTTCCAGTGGTAGAAATGTCACCACCCTGCTGGAGGCATCTGGAGAGGGAGAGACAATATGTATACAGCTTATCTCTCATTATTCAATTACAGAAAGTAGCCGTTCAACATTTGTGCAGTGAGGCGCGACCATTTGCATTTAAAGAAAAAAATAGATAGCAGTTAAGTGAAAGCTGTGTTGTGGCTAATGTAATCTATGAAAATGTCACCAGTAGAAGCCATACTGGGAATGGAGCCAGCACTGCGTCTTTCCTCCTTACACCGGCACCACAAGGCCCAGCAGTCCTCTACTAGCAAAGATGTGTCTACTTCAAGTTTAATGTCTCTCACATAGGCCTTGATTCACTAAGAGTTGAAAAAAATTCTCATGGTAGTAAAAAATTCAATTCATGAGAAATAAGCCTGAGAATGTCACTGTTAGTGAATCACTAGAAAGGGAGACAATGAAAGTCAATGGCACCTTTTTACTCCTGGAAAAAGTATTGAACCTTTTACCCCTTTTTACCTGTAGTAAAACATGCCATTGACTTTCATTGTCTTCCTGTCTGGTGATTCAGTAACAGTGACATTCTCAGGCTTTTTTCTCATGAATTGAATTTTTTACTACCATGAGAGTTTTTTCAACCCTTTGTGAATCAAGGCCATAATCTTTTCCTGCCCCTACTTTTTCCTCATAGAAAAAGTGTCCCAACTTTTTTCATGAAGTACTACCTTACTTTTTTTATCTAGAATAATCATCATTAATTAGGGTCACTGTGAGATAGTGAGAGGAGTCACTTATACACTGCAACAGGAAAACAGGACCTCCAAGCTTGTAGTTTTCTTTTGCAGGTGGGAACAAAATGTAGGGGTCACAGGTTTTTGAGAGTAGCATTTGACTTGGTTTGATCTGCTCTATTCCTGAGCCAGGCTGCATGTAGCGGAAGCATTAAAGTGGACCAAAACCCAGGATTTTGACTATCCTGGTTTTTGGACCTTGCCTCAGGGCACCCCGACTGGGGATGCCCCACTGTGTGAAACCCCTGAGGTCGCCCAAACGTACCTCTTCCCAGTCCTACCGTGCATGCGCGGCCTCTTATTTTAATTAGCGCACTAGGATCCGCTCGCCTTAGACGAAGGCTTAGATGAAAGCTTAGACAAAAGAGCGGATCCGAGCGCACTGATTGGACGAGAGGTCGCAGGACCAGAAAGAGGTGCGTTCGTTTGGGCAAGCTTAGGGGTTTCACACAGCGGGGCATCCCCAAGTGTGCTGGCGGCCACATCCCCCCCCTACCCTCTAACAGGGAGCGTGTCCACGCCGGACATTCACAAGTGCCTAGCACAGGCACACGCCCTGCTAGGGGTCATAGCGGCGATGGCGCTACTGCTCGCGCATGCTGGACCGGGAAAAAAGGCGAGTTTCTGGGCGACCTGGGGGTGTCACACAGCGGGGCATCCCGATTATGGGTGCCCCGGGGGAGGCAATCAATCCATGGGTTTTGGTCCACTTTAACACTATGGGCCTGATTTATCAAGCAGTACAACAGGGTGTGGCACATGAGCGTACCCTGTTTCCATGAAAATAAGACACTGTCTTAGATTAATTTTTCCCCAGAAATATGGCACAGCGTGCGTCTCCTCCACCTCCCCCCTTACGTGCCCCGTCATTACGCCCCCTAGTGGTTACAATGCAATTTTCGGGGGATGACTTATATAACGATATCCTCCGAAAGCAGGCACTAGGCCTTATTTTCGGAGGATGTCTTATTTTTGGGGAAACAGGGTACATTAGTGCACCCGGTCATAGGCGAAAAACAGATTTATACATTTTACTCTCACCCCAGCGCACACATCTAACCTAACAGTGCGCCATTTTTTTTTCTACTGGCGCAGGACTCTTAACTCCCATATGATATAATGGCAATTGAGAGCTCTGGGCAAGTACAAGCAGGTGCACAGTGTTAGTTTCTTGAATGAATGTCAATCTTTGCCCTGAAAGTGTGTGTGTTCTGTGCGCCTGGGTACACTAGCTGCAATAATGGCAAAAATAGTAAATCAGGCCCTATATATCTGCCCAAAGCATTGCATGATGGGTAAAAGCACACATCAGAAAAATTACAATAGCAATACACTGTTATTCCAGCACAGGACTCTGATTGGCGCTGATTGGACGAGCGGCCGCGCATGCGCCATAGGGCTGTGAAGAGGTGAGTGCGTTTGGGCAATCTGGGGCATTTCACACAGCAGGGCACCGCCGATCAGGGTTCCCCAGGTGAAAGGACCAAAACTTAAGATAGCCAAAATCCTGGGTTTTGGTCCACTGTAAAGTGGACCTAAAGCCTGATTCCCTCCACACCCCCGGGGATCAGGATTTGGGATGTCCCTGCTGTGTAAAAAAAAAAAACCCTTTAGAAATGCGCACGACTTTTAGCATTTGTGAATGGCCAGTGTGGGCGAGCACCTTGTTACAGGGTAATAGGGATGGCCGCCCAAACCCTTAAAAAATGATTCCCCAGCATCTAAAGTTAATATATGTTTTTAGTCACTAATTATTCTTTCCCCCACTGGGCTGCAACTCTGTTCAGAACTTTAGGATACGGGCGCCGCCATCTTGACTCAGAAGCATCACACTTACTAAGGAGAGGAGAGTGGGATAAAGTACAGGGGGTGGGGTTATAGCTGTGCTTTGCTCAGACAGAGCAGAGCTGGGGTCAGGAAAAGGACAGCAATCCCAGAATGTCAGAAGACCTGTTTGCAGGCTGCCTGATATTCCATGAGCCTCCATCTTGGATGTTTAAAGGCTCATAACATGCAGTAGATGCAGGTAGGATGATTTTTAATGTGAGCAATCTGTATGTACAGGGTGTGGGAAACATATAAGAGCCTCTTATTCAGGGTGAAGGTCCGCTTTAAAGTTGTGTGTATTGCAGGGTGGGTCACCTACCTGTGACAATGGCCTCTCTCCGGGCCTCAGTGGAGGGGTAATGGGGGTTGGATTTGGGGATGAGGTTCCTCAGGGTAACAGCACAGCCCTCTCCAGTCACCCCCTTTAGAATCTCCTCATCTGCCCCGGGGGAGCTGAGTGCAGCCAGCAGAGGGCGCAATTCCTCCTCCCGGCTCTGCTCTATAGAGGCGCCGCACAGCCTCTTATTCAGCACCTGAGGCTTCTCCAGCCACACAGCCACCGCCGCCCGGAACCCGCCGGGCAACTCCGGGCCACCCCGCACACACACCCGGCCCAGCTCCGGCATCTCTATACAGCAGCGTGTGCGCTAGCCTACCCGGAACTACACTGTCTCCCTTAGCGTGGACATTTTTCTGTGGCTTCGCATAGAAATCTTATTAGATGTGGTCTACGACAAAATGGCCGACCTGCAAGTTTTGGAACTGGGAGGTCACGTTACTTTTTTGTATGTAATTCACAGAAGGAGGCTAAGAAAGTTATATACAGGCATGGCTTTATGTGGAAATTATTGCTTTTAGCGATGCAGGCAAAATGATTAAAAGGGATAGGTATTGGCGTGTTTCCCGTATCAAAGATGGTGGAAAAAAAAAGCTTCCCCCTGCAAGAGATGACGGCATGGGACTCTGAAGCGCTGTCATTGGCTGTAGAGTGGCTCTAGCTAGTGTGAGGCGCTGGGGTGTGCTCGCTTAGTGAACTGTAGGGTGGCAACCAAGTCACACAGCAGTAAGCTGTCATTTCATTGGCTGTTACTGCTTTTGGCACTGTGAAATGCTTATACTCATGCTTCCCAAGTGTCCCTGATTTGGAGGGACTGTCCCTCTTTTGAGTTTTTGTCCCCCTGCCCCTTGTTGTTCTCCTTTGCCCCCCCCCCCCCCCCTTTGAGGTGTAACATGCAGATCTGCATCAATAAATGATTCATTTGCCTATTTTAAACCGGACCTTCACCATGATATATTGAAAAGCCCAAATCCTTATAAAACTATTTCCCAGCATCTGAAATTAATATATTTTAAGTTTTCACTAACTTATTATTCTTTCCCCCACTGGGCTGCAACTCTGTTCAGGACTTTAGGATACGGGCGCCGCCATCTTGACTAAGCATCACACTTACTGAGAAGAGAAGAGCGGGATAAAGTACAGGGGGGCGGGTTATAGCTGTGCTTTGCTCAGACAGAGCAGAGGTAAGGAAAATGTCAGCAATCCCAGAATGCAGAGCGGCAAAGTGAGAGGACACTTCCTGTTTGCAGGCTGCCTGATGTTCCATGAGCCGCCATCTTGGATGTTTAAAGTCTCAGAAAATGCAATAGATGCAGGTAGGATGATTTTTAATGTGAGCAATCTGTATGTTCAGAGTGAAGGACCGCTTTAAGCAGGGTGGCAACCAAGTCACACAGCAGTAAGCTGTCATTTCATTGGCTGTTACTGCTTTTGGCACTGTGAAATGCCTATACTCATACTTTCCAAGTGTCCCTGATTTGGAGGGACTGACCCTCTTTTGAGTTTGTGTCCCCCTGCCCCTTGTTGTTCTCCTTTGCCCCCCTTTTAGGTGTAACATGCAGATCTGCATCAATAAATGATTCATTTGCCTATTTTTATATCATTTTAACTGTTACCAACAATATCCTATCCATCCCTCAATGAGGGGGCGTGGCCTTATTTAACAAATGTCCTTCTTTCCCACCCATACATACCTACCAACCTTTCAGGGTGGGAAAGAGGGACATATGTTAAAACAGACCACGCCCCCTCATTGAGGGATGGATAGTACATTTTACATACATCAGGGGAGCCTCCGCCCCCCCCCCCCCGGGCTCTTCCACAGTGAGTAAGAGGCCCCCTTCTCCGCCGCACTGGATGGAGGGAGGTGGGAGGGGTAGGGGGCTGTGATCTCCTGCCTCCCCAGTCCCCCTCCAGTGATTACCCCTGGCAGCTGTCATCGAATCGCTGCGAGACAGGATCTCCGGACTTTTTTCTGTGTGTATGTTTTTTTTTACACAGTTAAAGTGGTCCTTCACTCTGAATAAGAGGCTATGTTATATGTTTCCCACACCCTGTACATAAAGATTGCTCACATAAAAAATCATCCTACCTGCATCTACTGCATGTTATGAGCCTTTAAACATCCAAGATGGCGGCTCATGGAACATCAGGCAGCCTGCAAACAGGAAGTGTCTTTTGACTGTGCTCTGCATTCTGGGATTGCTGACCTTTTCCTGACCACAGCTCTGCTCTGTCTGAGCAAAGCACAGGTAAAACCCCACCCCCCTGTACTTTATTCCACTCGCCTCTCCTCAGTAAATGTGATGCTTCTGATTGAAGATGGCGGCGCCCGTATCCTAAAGTCCTGAACAGAGTTGCAGCCCAGTGGAGGAAAGAATAATAAGTACGTGACTAAAAACTTAAAATATATTAATTTTAGATGATTGGGAATCATTTTATAAGGGTTTGGACTTTTCAATAAATCATGGTGAAGGTTCGGTTTAACCCTTTGTGAACTGGTAAGGGATCAATGTGACCCCTATAACAGTTCACAAGGCTTAGGGGGCTGGCAAGTCACCTGTGGCTTTAGCCCAGAGTGGCAGAAGAGCCCGGGGCCATTTATGCTGTGCAGGCTTGTAGGCTGCAGTGCAGTGGGGCCATCGAGGCTGGCCCCTGCGACCTGTTCTACAAGCTGGTCCCGGAATGGTTATGCTGGGTAGGGGGGACCTCATGCCATTTTTTGGGGGGGATTTTTAAGGGTTTTTAACCCATAACATTTTTTAAAAAATGGGGCCCGCCCAAGTTTTAATTAACTCTTTGTTACCTGTCACCCAGCAGGTATAAAATGCTTCCAGCAGCAGGAGAGGTGATCAAGGTGGGACACAGTGCTCCAGGATGGATGGAAGGTTTTACATCTTTTTCTCTCTGTGTCCGTGTGTTCTTTTATTTTACATTTAACCCTTTGTGAACTGGTAAGGGATATATGAGACCCCTATACCAGTTCACACGGCTTAGGTGGCTGGCAAGTCACCTGCGGCTTTATCCCTGAGTGGCAGGCCCAGAGCCATTTAGGCTGTGCAAACTTGTAGGCTGCAGCGCAATGGGGCCATCGAGGCTGGCCCCTGCGACCTGTTCTACAAGCCCCCATAGCTGGTGCCCGGCTGGTTATACTGGGTAGGGGGGACCTCACGCCTTTTTTGGGGGGATTTTTAGGGTTTTTAACCCGTCAAATTCACCAAAAAATGGGGCCCGCCCAGGTTTTAATTAACTCTTTGTTACCCGTCACCCAACAGGTATAAAAGGCTTCCAGTAGCAGGAGAGCAGAAGCCAAGGTGATAAGGTGGGACACAGTGCTCGAGGATGGATGGAAGGTATTAAATTTTTTTTCTCTGTGTCCGTGTTTTCTTTTTTTTTTTTTTTTACATTTAACCCTTTGTGAACTGGTAAGGGATATATGAGACCCCTATACCATTTCACATGGCTTAGGGGTCTGGCGGGTCACCTGCGGCTAGCGGGTAATTTGCCATTAACCACCCAGCCCCCCCATTGCATCCCCAAAGCCCGGGGGGGGGGCATTTATGCTGTGCAAGTTTGTAGCCTGCAGGGTGGAGGGGCACCGAGGCTGGCCCCTGTGCCCTGCTCTACAAGTCGCCATAGCTGGTCCATGGGCTGGTTATGTTGGGCAGGGCGGCTCATGCCATTTTTTGGAGATATTTAGAGTTTTTAACCCTTAAAATTGCCAAAAAATGCCCCCCCCCCCCCCCCGTGCCAATTTTTTTTTTCATTTAACCCTCTATTATTGGATAGTAGTTGTATTTTATTTGTACATTTTATAAAGTGCTCTTTTCAATTTGGAGGTATCCTGGGCAGGAACGGGGGGGCTACCTATACATATGTGGTACAGTTGATATCAGGAGAAATGGGGCTTTCACATGCAATATGGTATTCTTTGATGAAAATGTTTTTTTTAAATAAATAAATGAGGCATTTTTTTTTTTTAGTATTTTTTACTCAAAAATACAAACAAGACATTTTGTGTTAAAGTGGACCAACACCCAGGATTTTGACTATCCTGGGTTTTGGTCCACTTCGGTGGGGCACCCCGATCGGGGGTGCCCCGCTGTCTGAAACCCCCCAGAAAGCCCCAAAAAACTCACCTCTCCCCGCTCCCACGTGACCGCGCCAGCCAATCACAGCGCTCAGAGCCGCTGTGGTATGCGCGTCCAAGGCCGCCTGGATGCGCATACCAGCTCAGCTGGCTCTGAGCGCTGGAGGCCGCGTCTCGTGCTTCTCTCTAACAGGGAGCGCGCCTGCACCGGCCATTCACAAACGGCCGGCGCGGGTGCGCGCCCTGCTAGAGGGAAGCGGCTCGCGCATGCGCCGATGGAACGGGGCTGAGGTAAGGTTTGTGGGCCTCCTGGGGGGTTCCTCCCCGCGGGACATCCCAATTTCGGATGCCCTGCGGGGAGTGATCTGATCGGTCCGGGAATCTTATAGATTTCCGGGCCGATCCCCCCTGGGTGTTGGTCCACTTTAAAGCCTAAACTCTGCAGCAAAAAAAAAATATTTTCCTGGAAATTCCTGCAGAAATCACAGTTAAACATGATGCGAGATGCTGAAAATACAATTCTGTGTTTACTCACCTTGTAGAATTGGTATTATAAGTATGCAGCACGTCCTGCTCCAGATAATGATTCATAACAGATGGGATTACCTCCGCCAGAGGGCGCTTGACGGCAGAGATGGCAAAAAGAGGCCCCTCCCGGTCCATATATACCCGGGACCTCCCACTAATTCCCCAGTATTAAAAAGCAGTAAGGAGAACCAGGAGAGGCCAATGATAATTAACAACGTTAACACAGATAACAATCACCATACAGAGGATCCAAGATAATGCAATCAGGGTGGGGTGGAGCAGGACGTGCTGCATACTTATAATACCAATTCTACAAAGTGAGTAAACACAGAATTGTATTATTCTAAGTATGCAGCACGTCCTGCTCCAGATAATGATTCATAACAGATGGGACATTCAATAGCAGTGTCCCGTAAATAGGGTGGGATCCCCAAAAGCAACAACGTGCAGTTCAAACCACTGCCGCCTGCAGAACTTTGCGGCCAAAAACAGCATCAGCTGAGGACCAAACATCAACCTTGTAAAACTTGGAAAAGGAATGAACAGAAGACCAAGTAGCAGCCTTACAAACTTGTTCAACAGAAGCCTGGTGCTGGAAGGCCTAGGAGGCCTCAACAGCATGTGTAGAATGAGCAGTAACACGGAAAGGAGGATCCTTTCCCCTAGCAGAGTAGGCCCTAAAAATAGCCTGACAAATCCATTTGCTAATAGTAGACTTAGCAGGAGCCAAACCCTTCTTGGGACCCGAAGGAACCACAAACAAGGCATCAGTCTTTCTAAAAGGTGCAGTAGCCACCAAGTAGAACTTCAAATTCCTGACCACATCCAGGGAATGTAAGGCCCTCTCCTTGGAATTACCAGGATTAGGGCACAAGGAAGGAAGCACAATGTCCTGATTGAGATGGAAGGCAGAGACAACCTTAGGCAAGAAATCAGGTTTAAAGCGGAAAACCACCTTGTCCTGGTGTCTCTCAAAGTAGGGGGCCTGAATGGAAAGGGCCGCCAACTCCGAAACACGCCTAACCGAGGTAATGGCCACCAAAAAGGCAACTTTAAGAGTGACGATAGACAGAGCAGCCTCATGCACAGGCTCAAATGGGGGGCCCTGAAAGGCAGACAAAACCAAATTCAAGTCCCAAACCAGCAACAGAGGTTTGCGAGGGGGGCGCACATGAGCAACCCCCTGGAAGAAAGTCCTTACCAGAGGATGTTAAGTGAAAGATCTCTGGAAGAAAACAGCCAAGGCAGAAACGTGACCCTTGAGCGTGCTGAGCTGAAGTCCCAGATCCAGACCATGCTGAAGGAACTCCAGAATCCTAGGAATGGAAAACACCCGACAGGGAAGGACCCTAGACTCACACCAGTCAATGTAGGTCCGCCAGATCACAGTGGTCCCCAACCCTGTCCTCAAGGCCCACCAACAGGTCAGGTTTTGCAGATCTCCACAAAGATGCACAGGTGGAGTAATCAGTGCAGCTGCAGAGCAATAGAGCTGGCTATTTGGAGATCCAAAAAACATGATATGTTGGTGGGCCTTGAGGACAGGGTTGAGGATCACTGCTATAGTAGATGGTAGAAGAAGAATTTTTCCTAGCCCTGATCAGAGTATTGACCACAGAATCAGAAAGCCCCTCATCCCTTAAGATGGAGGTTTCAGCACCCAGGCCATCAAAGCCAGCGTTTGTAAATTGGGATGGCATAGCCGCCCTTGAATGAGAAGCTCCGGCACCAGGGGCAGAGGGTACTGATCTACTGCCAGCTGAACGATATCTGCGAACCACACCTGTCTTGACCAATGAGGGGCCACCAGGATTGCTGGCACCCTTTCCTGAGCCAGCTTGCGCAGAACCCTGCCCAGCAGGGGAATGGAGGAAAAAGATACAGGAGACGGAACCCCTGCCAGGATAGAGTCAGAGCATCCACCGCAAGGGCCAGGGGATCCTGGGACAGAGAGACAAAGACTGGGAGCTTGTGGCGGGATGCAAACAGGTCCACTTCCGGAACCCCCCCAACGGTGACACAGGGATAGGAAGACCTCGCTGTTGAGAGACCATTCCCCCAGGCGAGTCCCCCTGCTCAAAAAATCTGCTTCCAGATTCTCCACCCCCGGAATGTACACCGCTGAAATGCAAGGGACATTGTCCTCCGCCCAGGACAGAATCATGGACACCTCCTTGAAGGCACCCTTGCTCCGAGTCCCTCCCTGATGATTGATGTAAGCAACCGCCATCTGGTTGTCTGAGCCAACTTGGACCGGCAGCCCCCGCAGGTGAGGAGTCAATTGGGCCAGAACCAACCGAACCGCCCTCAGTTCCAGAATGTTGATGAGCATGGGCCTCCTGAGGGCCCCACAGTCCCTGGAATTGTAGAGACTTCCAGAAGCCCCTCCAACCTGACAGGCTGGCATCCGTGGTGACCGTCTCCCAACAGGGGGCCAGGAAGGACCTGCCCCCCAATAGGTTCCTCGAGTCCGAGGGACCGCCGGACCAGAGGGGACAGAACGAAGGCCTGATCCAGAGGCAGGGGACTCTTGTCCCAGACTCATAGGAGATGGAGTTGAAGAGGTCTCATGTGAAACTGCGCATATGGAACCGCCTCGAAGCAGGACACCATCTGCCCTTCAAGCTGCATCCCCTGCCGAATGGAGGGAGGAGGGCATGACAGCAGGGAGTGAACCAGAGCTTGCAGAGAGTCCACCTTCTGCTGAGGAAGAAAGATCCTGGCCTGAACAGTATCCACATTCGTGCCCAGGAAGGAAGTCACCAGAGACGGGGATAGGGAAGATTTGGGGTGATTGATCACCCAGCCGAATGACTCCAGAACTGTCACCACCCTCTGGGTATCCAATACCGCCTGCTGGAAGGACTGAGAAGTGATGAGAAGGTCATCCAGATAAGGAAGAATGCGAATGCCCTGAGCCCTGAGGAGAGCCATGACACCCGCCAGCACCTTGGCAATGCAGCGAACTCTAGCTTGTAGCCGGAGGACACAACCTCCAGAATCCACCTGTTTGAGACCTGTTGTCCCCAGACATGAGTGAAGAGCCGCAGCCGTCCCCCCACCCGGATGGGTGAGGGCGCCCCTTCATGGCTGAGGAGGCTTGGCAACAGATTTGGTCTTGGACCCCCAGGAAGATCCGGAGCAGGAACGACCTCTGCCCCTGCCCCAGAAGTCTCCCCTAGAGCCTGCAAAGGAGACCCCTCTCCCGGGCCTGGCTCCGCGGTAGGAGGGAACAAAGGCCACTGGCGGGCCGCAACTGCTTCTTACGTTGAGTCGGGTCCTGGTGTTGTGCTGTACCAAAACTACCCGTGGAGACATGGAGATCGGCCAACTCTGGACCTGTTGACAGATCTTCCACATCTCCAACCATAACACTCAGTGGGGTTGACTCCCCCTCTTCCACCATAGTGGCGGTCACCCCTACCGTTGTGCCTTCTGACTCCGGCTCCCAAGGTTCTGGGGTCACCCCTGAGTAGGGCCAGCCTATTGGGGACACACCCGCCTCGCGGGTTTCCGGAACTCCCAGCTTGGTCCACAGTGACATGAACCCCGGAAAGTCTCTCCCAACAATAAGTTCATACGGAAGTTTAGCTGAGACGACTTCATGGTTCCAGCTGACGGACACGGTGGTTAGAGTCACTTGTACTTTGGCATAGTCTCTCAAGTCCCCGTGTATGCACAAGACCCCGGTTTTCCGCCCCGTGTATTCATCAGGCAGTACCATGGCAGGTCTCACCAGGGTAACCATACTCCCCGAGTCCAAAAGGGCCACAGCCAGGGTATCCCCCACTTTCACCTGACAGAGGTGACTTTGCCCCACAAGCTCAGGGACACCGGCAGCACACAGCCTCCTGGCATACATTGAAGGGCGGTAACCAAAGTTCACGTCCATGGGCTCCCCCTGGTGGGGACAGTTGGCTCTTATATGTCCCGGCTCCTTACACCCCCAACACAACACCGGGGCAGGGACTTTGGGGGGTAGGTCCTGAGGGGGTTTAGGGGACACCACTCGCCTGGGCTGGGGTGGGGATCTCCGGGGTTTCCCCGAATCCTTCCCCGTAGAGCCCCCTTGCAAGTTCCTGGTGGCCTTATGTCACTCCACTAGGTCCACCATCTCTAGAGCGTTGCCGGGGGATACCTGGCCAACCCAGTGCTGGAGAGGGTGCGGTAAAGCCCTCCAGAACATGCCCGCCAGCAAGCAGTCCAACATGGCAGAGGGGTTTAATAAATCTGGCTGCAGCCATTTTTGCAGTAGGTGCAGCAGTTTATAGTACTGGGTTCTGGCGGGCTCTGCCGACTGATAGCTCCACTGATGCACACGCTGAGCCCGAACCCACACATTCACCCCCAGTCTGGCCAGTATCTCACCCTTCAGAGTTGGGTAGTCAGCGGCTTGGTCGTCTGGAAGATCAAACAACACCTGCTGGGGTGCGATGACGTCAGCCCACTGGTCACGAGGCAACGTCTCCCTTGCAGCCACCAGGTACGTCTCGACGTCATCCGAAGGGGTCCTCTTTGTAAGCGCCAAGCGGACAGCTTTCCGGGCATCAGGGACACGTTTGGGCGCTCCTGCAGCTTGCAGTGCCATCACATGTTGCAATAGCAGCTGGTTGGTCTCCTGCTGCTGCTTGTTGGCCTCGCGCTGCTGCAGATTCGCCTCCATGAGCGCTTTCACGACAGCCTCCATTTTGTCTGCGGTCACAATGAAGACAGGGCGCGGAGCCCTGAAAAGGATGCATAGTAAAAAACAGCAAAAAACTATAATACTAACATGCACACCCCCCCCCCCCCCCCCGAAAGAACAAGGAGAGATAGGGGAGATAATGGAAGACCCTTAAGGGGTCCCACTAAAGACCAGGGCATGGGAGGGCAAAGGCGGATGGGTCATCCCAACTCAGTTTCACCATAACCTGCACCGCCTACCCTTTGGTGGGGGATTGCAGCCGGAGCCAAGCTCCGTAACAGAGCACCAGTGGTAGGTGCCGCCTACCATCACCCGACCAGCGCAGCCAAAGCTGGGAGGCATAAGAAAAAGGTGGAACGGGTGGAAATAGTCCTACAGGGCCAAGGGCTGCTAAGCCTGGCTCACCTGCGAGAAGAGAAGCCATCTTCTGACCTTCGCAGCTGACTGCAGAGAAAGAACTTGGGAATTTGTGGGAGGTCCTGGGTATATATGGGACCGGGAGGGGCCTCTTTTTGCCATCTCTGCAGTCAAGCGCCCTCTGGCGGAGGTAATCCCATCTGTTATGAATCATTATCTGAAGCAGGACGTGCTGCATACTTAGAATAAATGACCTGTCAATAGAGGGTGACAAAATCTCAAATAGACTGGCAATTAAAAGGGTTAAAAGTTCCTATGCATGTTGAGTATTGTTTTGCTCGAGAGACCATGTGCATTTAGATTTAGCTTATTTGCATATTGATATTTTAGGAAAATGTGTTTTATTCACCTTTTTATATATGTTTTAAGGGAAACTGAATATTTTAAAGGATTGCATCCAGTAAGTTGAGATACTGATTACTGAAAGCTGCAAGATGAGTGGACAGATGAGTCGCATCACATTACTGAGGGATGTCCCAAATCTGGATGCCCCTAAGGATCATGCTATTTGGACAAAAAATACAATTCTGTGATTACTCACCTGTAGAATTGGTATTATAAGTATACAGCACGTCCTGTTCCAGAAGATTCCTTACACATGCGTAATACATCCACAAGATGGCGCTGGACTGCAGAAAACAGCTTGTGGCTCCTCCCGGCCCTATATAAGCCAGAGACCTCCCACAAATTCCCGAGTATTGACAAGCAGTTAACAAGAAGCCGGGAGAACTATAATAACCATAATTCAAAATGAACATATGAACAATCACCATACAGAGGTAACCAAGAATAATGATAACAAGGGCGGGATGGAACAGGAAGTGCTGTATACTTATAATACTTATAATACCAATTCTACAGGTGAGTAATCACAGAATTGTATTATTCCAACGTCCTGTTCCAGAAGATTCCTTACACATGGAACATCCAATAGCAGTGTCCGTAAGGTAGGGTGGGATCCCCAAGAGTAACAGCGGGCAGTTTAAACCACTGCCGCCTGCAGAACTTTACAGCCAAAAGCAGCATCAGCTGAGGCCCTAACATCAACCTTGTAAAATTTAGAAAAAGTATGAACAAAAGACCAAGTAGCGGCCTTGCAAACTTGTTCAACAGAAGCCTTTGTGCTGAAAAGCCCAAGAGGCACCAATAGCACGAGTAGAATGAGCAGTAAGGCGGAAGGGAGGTTCCTTCCCCTTAGCAGAATAGGCTTGAATCACAGCCTGACGGATCCACTTGCTGATGGTGGACTTAGCTGGAGCCAGACCCTTCTTAGGCCCAGAAGGGAGAACAAAAAGGTTCAGTAGCCACCAAATAGAACTTCAGGGTTCTAACCACATCCAGAGATTGTAATACCTGCTCCTTAGAGTTACTAGGATTAGGGCATAGAGAAGGCAAGACAATGTCCTGATTGAGATGAAAAGCAGACACAACCTTAGGCAGAAAATTTGGCTTAAAACGAAACACCACTTTGTCCTGGTGTCTCTCAAAGTAAGAGACACGCCTAACAGAAGTCATAGCCACCAAAAAGGCTACCTTAAGCGTCAAAATAGACAAAGGGGCCGCACGCAAAGGCTCAAAGAGAGACCCCTGCAAGGCCAATAATACCAAGTTCAAATCCCAGACTGGTAACAGGCTTATGAGGAGGATGCATGTGAGTAACCCCCTGAAAAAAGGTCTTAACCAGACGATGGTTGGCAAAAGATCTTTGGAAGAAAATAGCCAAGGCTGAAACATGACCTTTGAGGGTACTAAGTTGAAGACCCAAATCCAAACCATGTTGCAGGAATTCCAGAATCCTGGGGATAGAAAACACCCGACAGGGAAGCGACCTAGACTCACACCAGTCAATGTAAGCATGCCATACCCTATAGTAGATAGATGACGAGGACTTTTTCCTAGCCTGAATCATGGTACTAACAATGGAGGTTTCAGCAGCCAGGCCGTTAAAGCCAGCGTTTGTAAATTGGGATGGCGTAGCTGTCCTTGAGTGAGCAGATCTGGAACCTTGGGCAGGGCATCTACTGCCAACTGCACGATGTCTGCGAACCACACTCTTCTTGGCCAACGGGGGGCCACCAGAACGGTTGGCACCCCTTCCTGGGAGATCTTGCGTAGCATCCTGCCCAGCAGAGGGAACGGAGTAAACACATAAAGGAGCTGAAAGCTCTTCCAAGACATTGCTAGCGCATCCATGGCCAAGGCCAGAGGGTCCTGGGACAGAAAGACAAAGACTGGAAGCTTGTGATTGTGACGGGACGCAAACAGGTCCACATCCAGCTGCCCCCAGCGACAGCACAGGGACCAAAACACCTTGTTGCTGAGGGACCACTCCCCCAGCCGAGACATCCCCCTGCTCAAGGAGTCTGTCTCCAGGTTCTCCACTCCCGGGATGTAAACTGCCGATATGCAGGGGACATTCTCCTCCGCCCAGGACAAAATCAGGGACACTTCCTTGAGGGCCCTCTTGCTCCGGGTCCCTCTCTGATGATGTAGGCAACTGCCGTCTGGTCGTCTGAGCGGATCTGAACCGCCCGACCCCGAAGGTGTGGAGTCAAATGTGCGAGAACTAGTCTTATCGCCCTCAGTTCCAGAATGTTGATATGGGTATGGGCCTCCTGAGGGCCCCACTGATCCTGGAACTTCAGGGCTTTCCAGAAGCCCCCCCAACCTGTCAGACTGGCATCTGTGGTGACTGTCTCCCAGCAAGGGGTCAGAAAGGATCTGCCCATCAACATCCTTGAGTCCAGCCACCACGAAAGAGACCGCCTGGCCAGAGGGGACAGAACAAACACCAGATCCAGGGACACAGGGTCCCTATCCCATACTGACAAGAGGTGAAGTTGAAGAGGCCTCATGTGAAACTATGTGTATGGAACCGCCTCGAAGCAAGACACCATCAGACCCACCAGCTGCATCCCCTGCCAGATGGAGGGATGAGGGCAAGACAGAAGAAGCTTTGCTTGAGCTTGAAGACTCTCCACCTTCTGCTGAGGGAGAAGAATCTTGACCTGAGATGTATCCAGAGTCATGCCCAGAAAGGACCTCACCAATGACAGGCACAGGGAAGACTTGGGGTGATTGATCACCCAGCCGAAGGACTCCAGTGTGGACACCACCATCTGGGTATCCAGCTCTGCCTGCTGGAAGGACTGAGACGTGATGAGAATGTCGTCCAAGTAAGGAAGGATGCATATGCCCTGAGATTTCAGCAGAGCCATTACGCCTGCCAGCACCTTGGTGAAAACCCTGGGAGCCGAGGTGATAGCGAAAGGTAAGGCCACAAATTGGTAGTGCTGATCCTTGAGAGCGAACCTGAGGAATTTCTGATGACCTGGAGAGATTGGTACATGAAGGTAAGCGTTCTTGATGTCTACAGAGGTCATGAAGTCGCCCGGCGCAGTGAATTGACTGCAGAACGCAGGGTCTGCGAAAATGCTTGAATCTGACAAACTTGTTGAGACGTTTAAATCCAGGATAGGCCTGAGGGACCTGTCCTTTTTGGGAATAGTGAAAAGATTGGAAAAATAGAAGCCTCTGCCCCTTTCCCTTAAACCGGACCTTCAGCGTGATTTAATGAAAAGCCCAAACTCTTAAAAAACGGTTCCCCAGCATCTAAAATTAATATATTTTACGTTTTTAGTCACTAACTTATTATTCTTTCCCCCACTGGGCTGCAACTCTGTTCAGGAATTTAGGATGCGGGCGCCGCCATCTTGACTCAGAAGCATCACACTTACTGAGGAGAGGAGAGTGGGATAAAGTGCAGGGTGGCGGGTTATAGCTGGGCTTTGCTCAGACAGAGCAGAGCTGGGGTCAGATAAAGGTCAGCAGTCCCAGAATGCAGAGCAGCACAGTCAGGAGGCACTTCCTGTTTGCAGGCTGCCTGATAAGATGGCGGCTTCCATAAGCCGCCATCTTGGATGTTTAAAGGCTCATAACATGCAGTAGATGCAGGTAGGATGATTTTTAATGTGAGTAATTTGTATGTACAGGGTGTGGGAAACATATAAGATAGACTCTTATTCAGAGTGAAGGTCCGCTTTAAGGGCACCGGGCAGATGACCCCCAACTCCAGAAGGTTTTAGACAGCACGGCACAAACCCTGTGCTGACAAGGGTTTTTGAGCCATCCGGGATTTGACAAATCTTGGGGGTGGCCAGGCTGCAAACTCTTGTAACCTTGTAACCAGAGGACACTACCTCCTGAATCCACCGGTCTGAGACATGAAGCCTCCAGACGTGAGCAAATTACCGGATGGGTGAGGGCGCCCCTTCATGCCTGAGGGGGCTTGGGGGAGGACTTAGGCTTGGGACCCCAGGAGGGGCAAGGGCGGCCACGTCCTCTGCCCTTTCCCCAATAGGCTCTGCGAGCCCCAGGAAGGGATACTCCACGACCAATTCTGGAACCACGAAAGGAAGGGAGAAAGGAACCTGTCCCCCTAAAGGACCGGGACGGCCTCCTACATTGAGGTAACCTGCCGCCCCTGGCAAACAAGTCCAAGCGTTCACCAAAGAGGCTCAGCCCCTTAAAGGGAAAGCCAGTGAGAGCCTTCTTAGCGGCATTATCAGCTGGTCACTGACGCAGCCAAACAGAGCGGTGTATAGCCACCAACAGGGCAGATGTCCTCCCACACATTCTAATGGCATCATCCATGGCAGACAGAACATATGCAACAAATTCATAGCAAAGCAGAAGAGATCTATACTCTTCTCCTCTCGCATCATCAGAGGCCCCATCTAAGAGGCTCTTAAGCAGCCCTTTAATAGCAATAGCTGTAATGGCAGAGGCACAAACTGGCGTAGCGCGGTCCCCACACAGGCAAAGGCATGACAAGCCAGCTGGTCCATGTGCCGGTCCTCACCATCCCTCAGGGTAGTAGTGTCAGGGGAATGCATGACAGATGTATTGGACAGCCCCAGAACGAGCTTGTCCACCTCGGGGGGGACATGACCAACGCTTAATCACATCAGCAGGAAAGGGATACCTCTTATCCCAGATCTTGGGCACTCCAGGAAGCTTGCTAGGTCGTTCCCATTCTTTGAGCAACAGATTATTAAAGTGAGTCTGCTCAGGAAACTCCAAATGTGGTTTAACCGTATGAAAAAGCTCACCCTGCTGCTGCAGAGCCAGGCAGGAGGGGAGATACAGAGCACTTCAAAAATATGAGCCAAAAGCCTGTCAGTGTCATCTGGGGACCATGGGTCTTCTCCAAGGGGAGACCCGGTACCACCATAAACCCTAGGCTGTTCCTCAGATGAATCTGAATCAGAGAATAACTCCCCCTCCTCCAGGGGGGAATAACCAGTAATATCAAAAAATTCCTCAGCCTCAACAGGAAAGAGGGAACCTGCGGGTGATAAATGCCGCTTCTTAGCAGAAGCCTTACGCGGGGCAGAACCAGCAATATGTTTTTCAATGCTGGCCACCCGTGCAGCCAAATCAGGTTTAACTCCCCACTGGCTTGCCACCCACTGGGGGTCAGATGTAAGCGTGGGGGGGTAGGCGAAGCCAGAGGGGGCGCAGCACTAGGCCCAGCAGCAGGCGACCCAGACTGGAGCGCAAGCACCTGATGGGCGCAGGGTACACACACCCTGACATCATCACTTATAGGGGATACCCCACACGCAACACATAGCCGGGCTTGTCCCGAAGGAACCCCAAGCACGTCATCCCCAGAAGCCTCCACATGGCGATTATCGTGGAACAACAGGCCAGTAAAGGTTAACGCTAAAATAGCTACCCCGGATGCCCCAATGACCCGCTAGGGAAGTGGGAGTAATGAGGGAAGAAGGCCGGGAGAAACCACAGTGCCGAAGTTTTAACTCGCCTGAAAGACATAATAGACATTCATATGAGATAATGCAGAAGAAAAATTCCACCCCACCGGGGTTACTCACAGACCGCGGGAGCCAGCAGCACACACAGCAAGGGAAGTCAAAATGGCGTCCGCAGACCTCGAGGGGCGGGCCTCGAGGTCCCAGGGGTTTTGAACAGTAGGGTATCACAGATTGGGATGCTCCAGGGATAGGAAATCAGCTGGGGTGGGCAATTTAAAAGCAGAACAACTTCCAGCACTTCCTCCCCTGGGATCTAAATCGAGATACCCCATTGTGTGGAACCCCGCCATTCGAGAAGTTGGGCACCAGCTGTGACGGTGCCCTCCCAGTCCCCAGTAAGTTTCTTTTTGTGTGTTTGCTGCACCTGTTATTTTTCAGTGGGGGCATGTATTTACTTCTGATTCCTTTTTCTCTAATTTCTGATCCTTCATTATGCCTGTCAGTGTTTTATCTACTTTATTCCTGACTCTTGTGGCGACTGTAGCGTTTTTTTTTTTTTTATTAATATCTTTTTTTTTGTAAATACAGAGATCTTAGTGTTGTGCTTTACAGTTTTAATATGTATATTTACTATTTTGATATGCATATTTTCCCATTCTTATCCTTTAGCGTGCAAAAATGAGTTGTTAAATAGTTAAATAGTAACATATTGGTGGTTACTGCTATGATCTGATTTTTTTTTCTGTCTTTTATATGTTCATTTTCATGTCCCAGCGGAAATATGACTATGCCCGACCCTCGGCCTGGAAGGGGACCATTGTGGAGGAGATTAAGGCCTCGGGACCCAGCATCGGTCTACTGGTTCTATGATGCCCATGCCTCCAGGAAGTGAAGAATGTAGGACAGCATTGGTTGCTGTAAAAGCTCAAGCAAGGACTTCCAGCAGCATGGGCCAAAGCCAGAGTTGTGATGGTAAACAACATAGACCCAGGGTTGCAACTGTAGCTGCCTTGCAGATCTCTAGACCACGGCTTTATACCGTGCATTAATATGCATTGCATAAAGCGGTGAATCTTATAGATTACTAGGCTGATCTCTGTGGGTTTTCTCCACTTTAACATGAAGTAACACGTTCCATTTTATAATGATCTCAAGTACCACCTGGGTGGTTGTCAGTCACTTAGCCTGACATACCACTAGCGATACTAGTGGTCGCATACCACAAAGTCCAGGCTAGGCACCCGGACACAGAAGACACAAAAGCACATAGGAACACTGCACCTTTCTCACTACAATTATCTGCAGTTTATTTTTTATGGATGCCAAGGTAACATGTTTAACCTTTACAATAGTGAGTCAAATAGAGGCCAAGGTAAATATTTGCTTGTAATTGTTCACAATAGATCATGTGACATGCACCTTTGCAAATTATATTTCTTACCTAAATTACTTTTGAGGAATTAAGAGAGGCACTCCCTCTCCACTGCCCTCCAACCCTACAGTTAGTAATACTCACCTACAGTCCAGGTGCAAAAGACAGACTTTCCTTCTTACAAACTATGTAGTTATTTTACAGGTAGAAGATTTTTAGCACACATAACTATACTTACCCTGATTTGTGAGATACAAAATATGAGTAAATATATTTCTATTGTATAGAGTTCATAAACAAGTATTACATTTATGCAGCCGCCAACCTCCAGTCTACAGCCTCTTCACCTACAGCGGAGCCACCATCAACCTCAGGAGGAAACATTTGTCATCCCAGCAGCATGGGTAAAAACAGACAGGGTCAGTTCAGGCAGTAATCAAGCAAGGAGTAGACAGCCACAGCCTATGGCTCATTTGCTGCAGAGTCACGGGCAGAAGCCAGGTGGCTAAACGTGTTCTGGATGGCAGCTTTAATGCAGCACTAATGGCTAAGTGTGAATAAGGCCATAAAAAGAGTTAACATCTTTGTAAACTCCCTTGTTAGATTAGTTATGGAATAAATATTATTTAGGCTAATAATGTATTTTTGAGGTGGATAATTCCCTAGATGTATATATAGATAAAGAATCAGCACAATGATAGTATGGTTGTGCAGCTTTTGGGCAATCTTAAAGGACAACCATCGTTTGCCAACTGCTCTAGTGAGGTGCTTATTGCTAGTGAGTGCTTATTTTCATTAAAGTCAATTTTCAGTCAAAACATAAAAAAAAAAAAAGCTATACTTTTCTCGCTCGCAGACCATCGCTCCTAGTCCGGGGCTGCAGAACTTACCTGAAAAGCTTAATCCAGATCCCTTGCTTCTCCGACATGGCGAAGCCCACGCCATCAGTCACGGTGAGCTGCCACACCTCCTCTATTCACTGCAATGGAGAAGGGTGTGGCAGCTCATCATGACTGATGGCGGGGGCGTCACCACGTCAGAGGGAGACAGGAAGAGAAGCTTAACAAGAGCACGGTGCTGCACAAGGTGCAGCGAGGGACCTGGATGAAGCCTTGCAAAGACCCTCTCTATTGCTTTATAGTTAGAGTAACCGTCCTCTCTTTCTGAAAGCTCACCCAAAGCCAAATGGCTACAAACCCAGAGTTGTCTTGTTTAAACAATGCCTTTTAAAGCAGGTCAAAAACGTGTTAAAATTTACAGAAGCGTTTAATCATCAGGGGCCCAGGGAAGGTTTCTCAACCTCTGGGCTGCGGCCGTAGGTGCCTTTTGCTTTATATGAAATGAACATTCCTTTCTTCGGGTAACGTTTGTTTTTACATTCTCTATTTATTTATCTCATCACATTACCTTATAACTTAGAAGGCTGAGAAAAGTGCATATAATTGGCCACCTGAACAGTCAAGATCAAACTTACTAGAGGGTAACCAACTACCATGGTACAAGAAAAAGTGCCAGTGGTACAAAAAAACCTCTAGAACACACTCTTAGCGCGACAGTAAGAAGATTTTCTGGCTCATCTTCCTTACACAATAACCTCTGTCATATATTTTTCCCTTTCAGCAAGCCTCTCAAAACAAGTTGCAGCATTTCTTTTTTATCAAGAGCGCTACCCAAATAACAAATCATTTATTTCCTTGCATCTGTTTGAACAAAAGAGGTTGCATTGGTCCTCCTATATTTTCTGCTTCCCTGAAGATTAAGTGAGGTGGACTCAGGTGGACCTCAAGAAGAAAAAAATACTGGAAAATCTTCTTCCACCATCCTTTTTAGATTCCAGGTGGTATCCTTGAATGTAACGGACATCAGTTCTCTAAGTGACAATAAAACCTTCCAATATACTGCAGAAAAGCTCAGTTTTTTTGTCGTTATTTGAGACTACTAGTAATGAGTGAACCCATAGAAGTTCGGGTTTGTTGGTAAGTTTGTATGTTGTATTAAATGCCCCCTCACTACAACTCAGTTGGGCACAGTTGTATTAAATCAGATCAGATTGGCTACAGATCTGATTGGACACAGTTGTATTAGATCAGATTGACCGCAGTTGTTTTAAGTCAGATCAGATTGGGCACAGTTTTATTAAATTAGATCAGATTGGCCAAACATAAGGCACAGATTGGCTACAGATCAGATGCGGTCTTTAATTTACCCCAGCGGTTGCTGCCTGTCCTTGAAGTGTAATAAACACAACAGGCAGAGGTGCTTTTATGTCCCTCCCTAGCTGTCGCTCACTGACGTCCCCCACTCTCCCTACCCAATTGCTCTAAAAAGAACATTTTTCTCTCTTCCTCACTGTCCCTCAATCCAGCAGCAGCCTCCTGTCCTCTCCCTACCTATCTGTTCTGAAAAAGACAATTTTTTATTTTTTGAAACTAGCCCTATATGTCCCTTACTCCAGCAGCAGCAGAATCTAAACAGCACTCATATGGCGGTAGGTGCCTTTTATACATGGGGGTAACGTGTCCCACCGTGTCAATCACAGTCATGCCCAAGATGTGGTCATTAGAGTCTGAAAGCTGGTTGAATGGCTACTCATGCAGCCCATCAACCTGCTTTTCCCGGTCCGGCCAAACGCTGAACTTGAACACGGGGTCATGCTAAATATTTGGTAAAACCATTATGACTTCCGGTGTGCATTGCAACCTTTTTAGCAACACACAACAAAGTGCAAAAAAGGTCTATGTCCTACATTTCCCCCAAAAAATCATCTGTGCATGCGATAGATTTTTACAGTTTAGGTACATTCTTTTTCCAGTGATGTAAGGATATGTTTTTAAGGTTTGGAAATAACAGCACCCTATGGGCTATGCTAAAGATATCACCATTTTTTCTGCATAGGCCATAGGGTTCTGTTGTTTCCAAACATAAAAACAAATTGCCTTACCTCATTGAAAAAAAAATGATGTGCCTAACCTGTAAAATGCCCACAATCACATGTACAGGTAATTTTGGGGGGAAAAAGGTATAAAAAACGTTTTCACTTTTTTGTGTTTCAAAAAGCTCACCGAGATGCAGGTTGCCATCCACACTGCTTCACCAAATATTTAGCATGACCCCTCAATGACTCACAAAGCTTGTGAGCCTGAGCTCACAAAGTCGTTCAACACTAGAGGCTACATCTGCCCAGTCAAATTTTAAAGTACTGTTACAATTATTCTGAGAAGTGTCTAAAGTGGGGATTCAGGATGGATCTGCACTTGTAGGATCACATTTTTGGCAATTGCAGAGTCAATTAATAAGAGTCTTTAATTGCCCTTTTAAATTCAAATACCATCTGTAATCTGTACGATACAGAATATTGCTCATTCAGGGATCAACAGGATATAATGAACTAAAGCGGTCACCATATATCTATATGCAGCTCTCCAGAATGCTTTGATGTGTTCACAAGACCAAAGACAATGTAATAAATCTGCCCCTCGCTGTCCACACTTTATACTATTGACTGATCCTGAAGGGCCCATTTTAACCAATTTGATAGGGGAGATGTAGTCCTAATGGTAACGGCGTTGTAGCATTTCTCTATCAGTGTAATGTTTCCCAGGAGTATTTATAGTATTTTAGCATGTCTCATGTCTTAAGGTCAGGGAAGTGGGAACGTGATTTGATGCTCATTTGTTACGTAGCATGGTCCATGGGCTCGCTTGAAAAGTTAAAGTGAACGGTTACATCTTTATATAGATTGTGCTCTCAGAATGACATCTATATAGTTGTTCCAGTCATTGATTTATGAATCACTATGCAGGTATAATAATCATTTAATGATGTGTTAATGCTAGGGTTATTAATCTGGGTTATTTTGTTTGTACTTCTACTTGAGGGAGTATCTTTTCAGATTTAAGGTCTAACATATGATGTATATGCAGGGCCATCACCCATCACCCAGAGGTGGAGTCAGCATACTGACACGATAGTGAAGAAAGCACAACAGAGATTTTACTTTCTAAGGCAGCCAAATATTAGATATAAGGTGCGCACACAATAATCATAGAATAGTCGTTAGCTCTTAATCATATGAAAAGCATCTCATTTATTTTGCATATAAAAATCACAAAATGACATACACATAACAAACACCAATGTAAACATAAATATCACAATGTATCATCAGGGCTGCGCTGTATGCAATAATATAAGTTGATAATGTAGAGGGCAAAGATCAAGCGCAAGATAATAATATCAGAGCCATTATTAAAGTGCAAAGTGCATAAATTTACATGGTAAATGAGTACCGCTACTAATTTAGCAAATATATGGTTGCATCACAAAGGCATAATTATTGCACACACCCCAATGGTCTCAATATGCTTTAAACACAGCACAGTCCCTTATAAACAATTCCACATAACATAACAAGCATAGCAGCATAATAACATAATGATAAGAAAATAGAATCACATAATGATCAAACCTCCATACTCATCAGCCAAGCACAAAGCAAACCGCATCCAAGTCTCCCTTTGTGATGCAACCATATATTTGCTAAATTAGTAGCGGTACTCATTTACCATGTAAATTTATGCACTTTGCACTTTAATAATGGCTCTGATATTATTATCTTGCGCTTGATCTTTGCCCTCTACATTATCAACTTATATTATTGCATACAGCGCAGCCCTGATGATACATTGTGATATTTATGTTTACATTGGTGTTTGTTATGTGTATGTCATTTTGTGATTTTTATATGCAAAATAAATGAGATGCTTTTCATATGATTAAGAGCTAACGACTATTCTATGATTATTGTGTGCGCACCTTATATCTAATATTTGTGTGTCTATGGGAAGGGTATAATTTGGTGGACAGCCCTTTTTAAGGTTGCAGCACCTTGAGATGTTAAGCAGTAATTAGTAATTTTTTATTAATGGTGTGCTGGACCAACATGTATTAATTGACTTTCTAAGGCAGCTAAAAGATACCAAGCAAGTGGTTGATAATATTCTATAGAATGCCTTTTCCATGGTCTGGTTCGGAGGGGCCACATTGAGAGAAAAGTTGTCCCTACAAATGAACAACAAAACAAGAGAATAGAATGGAGAATAGAATATTTGGTGCCTCATGCCTAATGATGATAGATTCAGGGCTTGTAAAATCACCCTAGACAGATTTTTTGAAACTCCTTCCATCAAGTTTTCATTACAGGGCCCCAACTGCTAAAACAACCAAACTTTAAAAAAACAGCTTTTTGTCACTCACTGTAAAACAAAACAACAAGTGGGGGTCTGATTTATCAAGCACTTCTGCCAGACAATGCCATTTCAGTTCTGTCCAACTTTGATAAAAGTCCTGAACTCTGGGCACTCATGATGCAGACTCCCTGTGTTAAATCGTGTCTCTGCCATTCAATGCTGCTGGTGGCTTATAGCCATTTCACAGCAGCGTTCTCTACTACTACAACAAACAATACAAATCACACACATTGTTTAGGTATTCTCTTTTATTAATGTTTTGAAACATAAAAATGATCAAATATCAACCACTAAATCACAATAATAAAAATAATACAATTCTGTGAAACTCACCTGTAGAATTGTTTTTGAATATATCCAGTCCAGGTCGTCCCAGAAGTGATGACATCTGGGTAATCCACCACCAGGTGGCGCTTGACTGCAGGATCAAAAGCTGTAACTCCTCCTTGCACCTGAGACAGGACTTGACCTATGTCCCGGTCATTAAAGGGAGGGAGGGCGGAGACCTCTGCAAACCTAATCAGATTGTGTAAGAGTTTCAGCGGTACTACACAGAGCTCTACAATATAGAGGGTTGTTGGGACTCCCTCCCCGCGAAGGAAACAGATGCCTGTATACTGGCTTACGTGGAGGAAACTGCAATACCCCCCCTGTCACAGGAGGCTGGGAGTGCACTAGATCAGCCCTTTGAGGTGGCGGAGGTGGTGACAGCTATCAAGGGGACTCCTCCGGGAAAGAGCCCAGGCCCAGATGGATTTACGCCACAATTTTACAAGACGCTGGGAGGGAAGTTAGCCCCCTTCTTGACAAAGGTATTCAATAGCGTATCTGGAACATGCCCCTTCCCTAGGCAGGCTCTGGAAGCTCATATATCTGTCATTTCAAAACCTAATAAAGACAGGACATTGATCCGGAATTACAGACCAATATCTCTAATAAATGTAGATATCAAGATCTTTGCGAACATCATAGCTAACAGGCTGCAGGAGTCCCCTAACTGAAATCATCGACAAGGACCAGGTTGGGTTTGTGATAGGGAGAGAAGCTAGAGATAACACGTTAAAAATGATTAACCTCATGCACTATGCACAGTCCCAATCGATCCCATCCTGTCTATTATCGGTAGATGCCGAAAAGGCTTTCGACAGGTTACACTGGAAATTCCTTCCGCCGGTCTTAGTACAGATGGGAATAAGTCCCGATCTGCTGGGGAAAATTATGGCACTATATGGTGGCCCCACGGTTAAAGTCAGGGTAAATGGGCTGCTGTCATTCCCGTTTAGCATTGGCAAAGGCACACGGCAAGGGTGTCCCCTATCCCCTCTGCTATATGTGATCGTCATGGAACATCTTGCACAGGCCCTAAGAGCTAACCCCACAGTTAAAGGGATATGTTGTGGGGGGAGGGAGCACAAACTCTCCTTGTTCGCGGATGACCTTTTGCTATACATCTCATCCCCACATCTATCTCTGCCCTCCATAATCAAGGAATTCGATAGATTTAGTCGCCTTAGTAACTTCAAAGTTAATTATGCTAAAACGGAGGCCCTAAATATCTTCCTCCCCAATGATGCTTGCCAGCTTATGCAATTGAACTTCCCCTTTAAATGGCAGAGGGAGTCTATTAAATACTTGGGGGTCCACCTTCCTACCAACTTAGGGAGCTTATATAAGTTAAACTATGTTCCACTTCTCTCCAAAACTTTGGAAGGCCTTAAAGCGTACAACAAAGCATAATACTCCTGGCTGGGACGCATAAACATACTTAAAATGGACGTCCTACCCCGCTTCTTGTACGTGTTCCAGGCCGTCCCTATTACTCCAGACAAGGGCATTTTTAAAATCTTGAGGACAGCCTTTACCAAATTTGTGTGGAGCGGCAAGAACCAAGAATTAGCTACTCAGTCCTAACCAGGCCCAAGGAGAGGGGGGGAGTCGGGCTACCGGACCTCAAAATGTACCACGCAGCAGCGATCCTAGTGAGACTATCCGACTGGTTCCATCATAGGTCGAATAAACTTTGGGTGGCTATAGAGAATGGCACTTCCTCCCTGAGTCTTACATCACTTCCATGGATAGAATCCTCCCTGAGACCCAAAATGCATAGCTTGGGCATTCTGACGCGCTCCCTGTTGACCTTATGGGACTCAATGCTTAAGAAAAAGTGGCTGTCGTAGAGACCGGGACCCCTTACACCCCTGTTTGACAATCCCTTGCTCCCTCCAGGGGTGGGAGTAGACAAATTCCTAATCTGGGAAAAAACACAAGAGACCAGGTTGGGTGACACCCTGCAGAGGACCCGACCCCCAAGTCTGCAGGAGCTGCGGCTCCAGGGCCGGGACGAGAGGTTGTCATGGTTGCTCCACAGACAACAAAATGTCCATGCTCTCTCGGCCCCTGACCCCCTTTGAAAGCATTTTAAGGTCAGATCAAGCCCCTACTCATGTTCTTTCACTATTTTATCAGGTACTGCAGGCAGCTCTTCGGAACAACCCGGGTTTTTTGGCCGATGGGAGTCGGAGATGGGACGGGCGTTGGAGGCTGAAGACTGGAAGAAGGCCTTTACATTGACGCACAAGCTCTCCCTGGCATGTTCCGTTGGTATAGGTGTCTGGCAGACCTAGTAAGATTCAGAGGGGCCGACTCGGCACCATGCTCCATATCTGGTGGAGTTGTCTCCTGGTGAATAGGTTCTGGGATCAGGTGCTCGCAGTATATACGTTTTTGACTCTGTAGAGCATCCCAAACGATCCTCAGGTCGTTCTGCTGTCTGTGGTGCCTGGGTCGACCTCTGCCGCAAAGAAGGGAATTCTCAGACATCTACTAACAGCAGCCAGATCGGTGATACCCAGACATTGGCGCTCACAAAACATTCCTGGTATTCTGGAATGGTTGCAGGAGGTTGAGAATATTAGGAGAATGGAGGAACTGGTGCTGGAGAGTGAGGAGAGCGGGAGGCAAAGATTTAACATGACTTGGATGAACTGGATGGTATCCCTAAACACCCCAGATTTCCGGGCGTTGCTTTCGACACTACACTTGTAGCTAATTATGGGACTAGATACATGGGAGCAATACGGAGATGGGATGAAGTATGAAGTCCCAAAGAGCTGGCCTAGGGCAGCCGGGCCCTTCCCAATCTGTACCTTTCCCCTCGCTCTCTGGTTCATTCCCCCTCTTGGGGGCACCCCTCTCCTTCCGCCACCTCCTAAATCGGTTGAGGCGCATCCCCCCCTCCACCCCTCCTTCCTTTTCCTTCTCTCCCTCTCCCCTCTTTTGTGTTTCTTTTATCTCCCGCCTTATCTCTCTTAACTCCCTATTACAAATAAAAGAAGGGAAGAATGCAGAGCTTTTGCAAGGCCACGATATTGTTTTCACGTGACTGGGGCGCACCCCCTTGGTAAGGCTCTGTATCAGATCGACTTAGGGCACCCCCTAGCAAAGGAGGGTATTACACTGTATGTGATCTACTAAGGTCGCGGTAGGTGATTATACCCACCGCAGTGCATAGGCGGCGTTGTTGTTGAACTGGGGGTGGGTCCTGTGAAGTGTAGTTAACCATCTTCATTTTCTTCGCCTATTTGACCTAAGATGTAAACTAAGATTGTTATTTTACATGTCAGTATGCTCTGTATTCTAATTTCTTTCTAATAAAAACATATTGAACAAAAAAAGCTGTAGCTCCTCCCGGCCCCCTATAAAATCAGGTGTCTCTCTATGATTCCCCAGTGGTTAAACAGCAGTCAAAAGGAGACAGACCGGGAGGCCAAGAAGCCATAAGGAGGCTTCATACAAAGCGCGGCCAGTTCTGACACGCAACGCACCGAGGTGATAGCTACCAAAAAGACCACCTTTAGGGTCAAAATAGGCAATGCAGCATCGCAACAAAGGCTCAAAGGGAGGACCCTGTAGAGCAGAAAGCACCAAATTCAAGTCCCACACCGGTAGTACAGGCTTACGCGGTGGACGTAGATGGGTATATCCTTGGAAAAAGGGTCTTGATCAGTCTATGATTGGCAAAGGATCTTTGGAAAAAAATGCCCAAGGCCGAGACCTTGCGCCTTGAGGGTGCTCAGCTGGAGACCCAATTCTAAGCCGTGTTGTAAAAACTCCAAAATCCTAGAGATAGAGGGAAACTCTTGGACTTGCACCAGGCAATATAGGCTTGCCAAACTCGGTAATATATCATGGAAGAAGACTTCTTCCACGCCTGAATCATGGTCTGAACAACCGTGGCAGACAGCCCCTTCTCCGTCAGGATTGAGGTTTCAATAGCCAGGCTATCAAAGCCAGCGTCTGTAAATTGGGGTGCCGCAGTGACCCCTGCGTGAGAATCCCTGGGTCGTCGGGCATGACGTAGCGATCGACTGACATCTGAACTATGTCCGCAAACCAACTCCTTCTTGGCCAGCAAGGAGCCACCAGGATGGTTGGTACCCCCTCCTGGGCTATCTTGCGCAGCACTCGGCCCAGGAGCGGAAACGGAGGGAACGCATAAAGGAGCCTGAACTCCATCCAAGGAATCGCCAGAGCGTCTGTGGCAAAGGCCAGAGGATCTCTCGACAGGGATACGAATCTCGGGAGCTTGTGATTGTGTCTGGACGCAAATAGGTCGACGTCCGGCTGACCCCAGCGGAGACACAGAGAGTGAAAGATCTTGTTGCTGAGGGACAATTCCCCCAGGCGTGAGGCACTCCTGCTCAGGGAGTCGGCCTCATGTTTCTCTATCCCAGGGATGTAAACCGCCGAGATTCAGGGAACATCCTCCTCTGCCCAGGTCAGAATCAGGGTGACCTCCTTGAGGGCTCGCTTGCTCAGAGTCCCGCCTTGGTGATTTATGTAGGCAACCGCCATCTGATTGTCCGAGCGGACCTGGATCGCACGACCCCTTACATGGGGAGTCAAGTGAAGAAGCACCAACCGGATCGCCTCCTGCGGCCCCCACTGACCTTGGATCTTCTGCGTCAGCCAAAAGCCTCCCCAGGTCAGGTTGGCGTCCGTGGTGACAATCTCCCACCGTGGAGTCAAAAATGACTTGCCTACCAGCAGATTTCTGGAGTCCAGCCACCACAAGAGGGATTGCCTGGCCGGGGGAGACCTCCTGCGTCCGATCCCAACCTGTCAAGAGATTCAATTGAAGAGGTCTCATGTGGAACTGAGCAAAGGGAACTGCCTCAAAGCATGACACCATAAGGCCCACCAGTTTTATCCCCAGACGGACAGATGGAAGTTGGCAAGATAGCAAGGCCTGCCCAGAAAAGACCTCACCATAGAGGGAGTGATTGAAGACTTGGGGTAATTGACTACCCAACCGAAATCCTCGAGAGTGGACAACACCATCCGGGTGTCACTCTCGACCTGATGAAGAGACTGAGCTGCATCAGCAAATCGTCCAGATAAGGCAGCACGGGGATGCCCCGGATTCTCAGGAGAGCCATGATGCCCACCAGCACCTTGGTGAACACACGGGGGGCTGAGGATATATCGAATGGCAAGGCTGATCCTCCAGCGCAACCTAACCAAATGTCTGACCCTGACAAACCTGTTGAGAACCTTCAGGTCCAGGATGGGTCTCAGTGTTCCGTCCTTCTTGGGCACCGTGAACAGATTGGAGTAAAAGCCCTGACCCCGTTCCAGGCGAGGCACGGGACGAAACACACCTGACAGCAGAAGTTGTTGGGCGGCCAACCGCAGGCCTTGAGCCATCACCGGGTTCTGGGACACCCGAGACTGAAGAAATCTTGAGGGTGGCCGGACTGCCAGCTCTAACTTGTAACCGGAGGACACCACCTCCTGAATCCACCGATCCGAAACGCGCTGTCTCCAGATATGACCAAATAGCAGAAGCCGCCCCCCACCCGGATGGGTGAGGGCACCTCCTCATGCCTGAGGGGGCTTGGCAGAAGGCTTGGACTTGGATCCCCAGGAGGGATTGGGTCAGCCGGGGGAACCTACCTCGTCCCCAGGAGTCTCTGCGGGACCCTGAAAATTAAGAACCTCTTCCTCCTCGAAGGGAGCGATGGGCAGATGAACCCCGAAAGGGCCGCGCAGGCCTTCGCCACTGAGGGAGTCTTCCGTCCTTGACCAGGAGGTCCAGACGCTCCCCAAACAGCCTGTAACCCACAAAGGAGATACTAGTGAGCGACTTTTTAGCCGCGGCATCAGCCAACCACTGCCGCAACCAGAGCGAGCAGCGAAGAGCGACTAGCAGGGCCGAAACCCTGGCACTGAGCCGCACACTATCGTCCATGGCAGAGACCACGAAGGCCATAAACTCCACGCAAGCCTTGAGGTCCTTATACTCCTCAGCACGCTGGCGAGAGACTTAGCAATATCCACAAGGTGTCTCACCTTCTTTCTAATGACCAGGGAGACAATAGCCGCGGTGCACACACAGGGCGGAACCAAGCACCGTCAAAGGTGAAGGCATGGCAGACCAGCTGATCCATGCGTTTGTCAGCTGGATCACGTAGAGAAGCAGTATCCGGTGAAGGCATGACCGTAGTGTTGGACAGGCCCGACACGGGGGCATCCACCTCGGGAGGATGGGACCACAGATGGAGCAGCTCCTCAGGAAAGGGGTACCGTCTGTCCAGGCCCTTGGGCACCGACGGTAACCTATTCGGCCTTTCCCATTCCTTGAATATCATGTCAGAAAAATGGGCCTGCTCAGGAAAGACTCGCCTCTGTCTCTCAGGCGGAAACAAGTCACCCTGCTTCCTTAGCCGCGGTGCACACACAGGGCGGAACCAAGCACCGTCAAAGGTGAAGGCATGGCAGACCAGCTGATCCATGCGTTTGTCAGCTGGATCACGTAGAGAAGCAGTATCCGGTGAAGGCATGACCGTAGTGTTGGACAGGCCCGACACGGGGGCATCCACCTCGGGAGGGTGGGACCACAGACGGAGCAGCTCCTCAGGAAAGGGGTACCGTCTGTCCAGGCCCTTGGGCACCGACGGTAACCTATTCGGCCTTTCCCATTCCTTGAATATCATGTCAGAAAAATGGGCCTGCTCAGGAAAGACTCGCCTCTGTCTCTCAGGCGGAAACAAGTCACCCTGCTTCCTTTTAGCCTCTCTAGGAGGGACAATATGCAGCGTCTTAAAAACCGCAGTCAGCAACCGCTCTGTATAATCAGGGAGCCGTGTATCCACATCCGAGGAAGAAGCGGCCCGCTGTCCAGACCAGCAGAAAAATCCACCGTGGAGATGGAGTCCTCATGCAACTCGCCCTCCTCCACAGAGCCGTGGCCTCCAAAGAGATCATCATCATCATCTCCATCATTATCAGAAAAGACCGGCTCAATATGCCGCCTCTTACTAGTGGCCTTTTTAGGAGCCGAGCAAGAGATCTGTCTCTCAAGGCTAGCCACTCGATAAGCCAAATCAGATTGGGACCCCCTACTGAGAGCAAACATGGGGGGTCAGGAGAGGCCGCAGGCAACAACAGGCTAGGGGCAGATACGCCCCGCCCGATCATGCTCCAAAATAACACTTCTGGCGCAAGTGACACAAACCATGCTGAGGCCGTCCAGAGGACTAGCACCGCACATGGGACAGAGCTTCACCCGCCCCAATGGGGCCCCAAGCTCACTATCTCCAGAAGCCTCCATTATGGTGATTTGAAGTTAACAGGTACTAGGCACTGACGACCTAACCTGGCCAGCCCGAAACAGAGTCCCTCTTATGTGATCCCTATTTACAGAGAGAGGGCTTGGAGAGAGGGGTGGCGGGATCGGGGGGGGGGGGGCAGAGGCCGAGAGGAACCACAACCCTGAATATCAAGGGGCCCACCTGGAAGACACAATGGGAACAACACATAAGCATCCCACAGCACATGGCCAGCGCATAATAAGGACAACAAAAAAGAGGGACGCACGACACCGCTCACAGGCCGGCAGAGGACGACAGCAGCGTGCAGGAGGAAAAGATGGAGCGGATCAGGCAGCCAGCACACGTTCCTCGAGAGGCGGGCCGCACAGTAGTGACGCGAAAAGCGCCATCGTGTGGCCACGATCCCGCCTCCAAAGATGGTGGAGGGCCCTGGAGAGCAGGAGGCCCACAAGGGAGCCCAGCAGGAGAGCCAGCCCGGCGCCGGGCCAGCCAGCAGCAGCACGCGAGCACCCAGCGGTGGAGACCGCAGCTCCATCGATCTCCACCTGTGCAGCGCCGTCGCCCCCCCTCTCACAGCGCGGCAGCATGAAGGAGAGGGGAGAGAGCAGGAGTGACGAGGGAGCGAGGAGGGTAAGTACGTGAGGTGAAGTAAAAAGCACACAGAAGCACACCACTAAAGGGACAAGAGTCCAGTCAGAATAATAGGCTCACCATCAGCCTATGGCCGGCTACCCTTTAGGAAGGGTCTGCGGCCCAGAGCCTAGCTCTGTCGACACCTGACCCCGGCGTTCATCCTACCTTCACCGACCCGGTTAGCCGAAGTTGGGAGGCAGTAGTGGGTCCACGGGAACGGTGGCAATAAGGATGCAGCGGTCGACGGCATAGGAGGCTCCGCTCAGCTGCAGTATCCAGAAGAGAGTATCCATAGATCCTTATGCAGCAAGACTGCAGGAAAAACACTGGAGAATCATAGAGAGACAACTGATTTTATAGGTAGCCGGGAGGAGCTACAGCTTTTGATCCTGCAGTCAAGCGCCACCTGGTGGTGGATTACCCAAATTTCATCACTTCTGGGACGACCTGGACTGGATATAGTGGATATAGGATATAGTGAAAAAATGTGTTTATCAACTTTGTGGTGCCTAGAAGTAACTTTTATTAATTTAACCTGTCTATGGGTTCTCTAGCTATAGCTGTTACCCACCTTTTGATATTTGCAAGTATCTCTTTAAACTACAATTAATTTAAGCATCATTTTAGGTCTGCTTTAGCTGGGTACACATCTTCTTGCTTAAGCTACTGCAGCAGTCCAAAGCCACATTGTGTCACTTACCTGAAAAAATACAATTCTGTGATTACTCACCTGTAGAATTGGTATTATGAGTATACAGTACGTCCTGCTCCAAATCTAATACCCAGGGACCTCCCACAAATCCCCAGCATTGAAAAGCAGTTAAGGAGAAGCCGGGAGACAAACAATCCAAACTATCAACTATAACAATGATAACAATCACCATACAGGGGATCCAAGATGCAAACCATGGGTGGGTTGGAGCAGGACGTACTGTATACTCATAATACCAATTCTACAGGTGAGTAATCACAGAATTATATTATTCTTAGTATACAGTACGTCCTGCTCCAAATCTAATACTTACAGTTGGGACATCCAATAGCGGTGTCCATAAAGTAGGGTGGGATCCCAAGAAAAATCAGCAGCAGGCAGTTTAAACCACTGCCACCTGCAGAACCTTTCGGCCAAAAGCAGCATCAGCTGAGGCCCTAACATCAACCTTGTAAAACTTTGAAAAGGTATGAACAGAAGACCAAGTAGCGGCCTTGCAAACTTGTTCAACAGAAGCCTGGTGCTGAAAAGCCCAAGAGGCACCAATAGCACGAGTGGAATGAGCAGTAAGGCGGAAGGGAGGACTCTTCCCCTTAGCAGAATAGGCCTGAATCACAGCCTGACGAATCCACTTGCTGATAGTAGACTTGGCAGGAGCCAAAACCCTTCCTAGGACCAGAAGGGACCACAAAAATAGCATCAGTCTTCCTGAAAGGTGCAGTAGCCACCAGATAGTACTTCAGAGCAAAACTCTCTCCTTAGCATTGCTAGGATTAGGGCACAAAGAAGGAAGAACAATATCCTGATTCAAATGGAAGGCAGACACTACCTTAGGCAGAAAATCAGGTTTGAAACAAAACACCACCTTGTCCTGGTGCCTCTCATAGTAGGGGGGCTGAATGGACAGCGCCGCCAACTCAGACACACGCCTGACAGAAGTGATAGCCACCAGAAACACAACCTTGAGCGTAAGAATGGCCAAGGCAGCATCCTGCACAGGTTCAAAGGGAGCACCCTGCAAGGCTGACAGAACCAAGTTCAAATCCCAAACAGGCACCATAGGTTTACGTGGGGGACGCACATGAGTGACCCCCTGGAAAAAAGTCCTGATCAGAGGGTGCTGAGCAAAGGACTTCTGGAAAAAAATAGCCAGGGCAGAAACCTGACCCTTCAGAGCTCCATCTCCAACCCATGCTGCAGGAACTCCAGAATCCTGGGAATAGAGAACACACGACAGGGAAGAGACCTAGACTCACACCAGTCAATGTAGGCACGCCAAACCCTGTAATAAATGGAAGAGGAAGACTTCTTCCTAGCTTTAATCAAAGTATCCACAACTGAGGAAGACAGCCCCTTCTCCATCAAGATGGAGGTTTCAGCAGCCAGTCCGTCAAAGCCAGAGTTTGTAAATTGGGATGGCGTAGTAAGCCCTGAGTGATCAGATCTGGCACCAAGGGCAGAGCGTATTGATCTACTGCCAGCTATACCACGTCTGCGAACCACACGCTTCTTGGCCACCGGGGGGCCACCAGAATTGCTGGCACCCCTTCCAGAGCAATCTTGCGCAGAACCCTGCCCAGCAGGGGAATTGGGGGGGAAGACATACAGGAACTGAGAGTCCTTCCATGACATTGCTAGCGCATCCGAGGTCAGGGCCAGAGGATCCCTGGACAGAGAGACAAAAGCTGGAAGCTTGTGATTGTGGCGGGACGAAACAGATCCACATCTGGTTGGCCCCAATGGTGACACAGAGATTGAAACACCCTGCTGCATAGGGACCATTCTCCCTGGCGAGAGGTCCCCCTGCTCAGAGAGTCCGCCAGGTGATTTTCCACCCCCGGGATGTACACAGCTGAAATGCAGGGGACATTGGCCTCCGCCCAAGTCAGGATCGGAGACGCTTCCTGGAGGGCCCCCTTGCTCCGGGTTCCTCCCTGATGATTGATGTAGGCAACTGCCGTCTGGTTGTCCGAGCGCACCTGAACAGGCAGGCCCTGAAGATGAGTAGTCAAGCGAGCCAGAACTAACCTGATCGCTCGCAGCTCCAAGATATTGATAGGTGTGTAGGCCTCCTGAGGGCCCCACCTCCCCTGGAACCGCAGGGACTTCCAGAACCCCCCCCCCATCCTGACAGACTGGCATCCGTGGTGACCGTTTCCCAGGAAGGGGCAAGAAAGGATCTGCCCCCCCAACAGGTTCCTTGAGTCCATCCACCACAAGAGGGACCTCCTGACCAGGGGGGAGAGAACACAGACCCTGTCCAGGGACGCTGGGTCCTTGTCCCATACAGACAATAGGTGAAGTTGCAGAGGCCTCAAGTGGAAATGAGCATAAGGGACCGCTTCGAAGCATGCCACCATCAGGCCCACCAGCTGCATCCCCTGCCTGATGGAGGGATGGGGACAAGCTAGGAGGGACTGAGCCTGTGCAATCAGACTGTCCACCTTCTGTTGAGGAAGGAAGATCCTTGCCTGAACTGTATCCAGATTCATTCCTAGGAATGGAGTTACCAAGGAAGGGGACAGTGAAGACTTGGGGTGGTTGATCACCCATCCAAATGACTCCAGAGTGGACACCACCAGCTGAGTATCCAACTCTGCCTGATGTAGAGACTGGGAAGTGATGAGGATGTCGTCCAGATAGGGAAGCACGCGGACGCCCTGACATCTGAGCAGAGACATCACGCCAGCCAGCACCTTGGTCAACACCCTGGGAGCTGAAGTGAGGCCGAAGGGCAAGGCCACAAACTGGTAGTGTTGATCCATCAGAGCGAACCTGAGGAATCTTGGATGACCTGGGAACACAGGAATATGAAGGTAAGCATCTTTCATGTCCACAGAAGTCATGAAATCCCCTTGGCGCAGGGAACTGATGGCAGAGCGCAGAGTCTCCATGCGAAAGCGCCTGCCCCTGACAAACTTGTTGAGAGTCTTTAAGTCCAGGATGGGCCTGACAGAACCATCCTTTTTGGGTACTGTGAATAGGTTGGAATAAAAGCCCTTGCCTTTTTCTCTTAAAGGGACCTGGCAGATGACCCCCAGCTCCAGGAGGCCTTGCACTGCTTGCACTAGCTCCTGAGCTGACACAGGGTCCTGAGGAATCCGGGATCTGATGAATCTTGGAGGGGGATCGGCAGCAAACTCCAACTTGTAACCAGAGGACACTGCCTCCTGAATCCACTGGTCTGAGACATGAAGCCTCCAGACGTGAGCGAAGTGCTGCAGCCGTCCCCCCACCCGGATGGGTGAGGGCGCCCCATCATGCCTGAGGGGGCTTGGGAGAGGATTTAGCTTTGGGACCCCAGGAGGAGCCAGGATGTCCACGTCCTCTGCCTCTACCCCAGAAATCTCCCCGGGCCCCAGGGAAGGACACCCCCCTTCCCTGTCTTGCACTGTGGTAAGGGGAGGAGAAGGAACCCTGACCCCGAAAGGGCCGAGGTTGCCGCCTGCGCTGGGGTAACCTGCCTCCCTTAGCAAAAAGGTCCAGGCAGTCTCCAAACAGACGCAGTCCTTTAAAGGGAAAACCAGTGAGGGCCTTCTTGGCAGCGTTGTCAGCAGCCCACTGGCGCAGCCAAACCGAGCGGCGTATAGCCACCACGAGGGCAGAAGTTCTGGCACACATTCTGATGGTGTCATCCAATGCTGATAGGACAAAATCTACAAAAACATCACAACTGGAGAGTGCATTAAACACCTCACAAGGCAAATCATCAGGGGCACTATCGAGCATATTTCTGATAAGGGTTCTAGTGGCCACAGCAGTAATGGCAGAGGCACAGACCGGGCGCAGCGCCGTCCCTGTACATGCAAAGGTGTGGGATGCCAGCTGATCAATACGCCGGTCTTCGGCATCCCGCAGGGTAGTAGGGGAATGCATGACAGAGGTGTTAGATAGCCCTAGGATCGGGGCATCCACCTCGGGGGGGGGGGATGACCAACATTTAACCACCTCAGCAGGAAAGGGATACTTCCTATCCCAACTCTTTGGAACCCCGGGAATTTTACTGGGGCGCTCCCATTCCTTGAGCACAAGGTTATGGAAATGTGCCCTCTCTGGAAATTCCAAACGTGATCTTGCTGTATGGAAAAGCTCCCCTCTTTGCCTGGAAGCCTCAACAGGGAGAGGGATAGACAGAACCTCAAAAATCTGGGTCAATAATCTGTCAGTGTCATCCGGGGCCCAGGGGTCAGAGCCAGAATCATCATGACCCCTCGGTCTCTCATCAGATGAGCCTGAATCAGAAAAGAGCTCCCCTTCATCAGACGGGGTATAGCCACACAGATTCCAAAACTCCTCAGCTCCCATAGGGAAAACAGTAACATTAGGCGTCAAGTGCCGCTTCTTAGCAGGGGCCTTACGCGCTAAAGACTTCGCAATAATCTGTTCAACAGTAGCCAGTCTAGAAGACACACCAGGCTGAGAATCCCCACTAGTCTGCAACTCAGCAGGAGTGAGATTTAAGCTTGGGGGAGTAGGTGAAGTGAAACGAGGTGCAGCCACTGGCAGGCCAGATTGCAATGCAAGCACCTGCTCAGCGCAGGGTACACAGACCCGCGCCTTGTCAGCGTCAGCATGAGGCGGCCCACACGCTACACACAGCCGGTCTTGTCCCGAAGGGACCCCGGTAACATTATCCTGGGATGCCTCCATATGGTGATTATAGCGGCGCTATACGCCGATAGGGAATAACGCTATATAGCAACCCTGGATGCCCCAATAACCCGCTAGGGACGTGGGAGTATAATTTTTACAAGGCCTACAAGTAATATACTAAAAACAGGGCTGGGAGAAGCCAAGAAGGGTTCATCCCACCTGAAAGACATACCCAGACAAGACCTTAAGTACATCGTAACAAAAGTGAAGCAGATAAAGTCGCCCGCAAGGGCACTTACGGACCGCGGTAGGTAGGAGTCCATCGCGCATAGGCCAACCAAGTCAGCAAAGATGGCGTCGGTATACCTCGAGAGGCGGACCAGTAATAGTGATGACGCGGAACGCGCCAAAGACGGGCCCTGCCCCCCCCCGAAGAGCGCAAAGCCAGAAGGCCAACAGCCAATGATGGCGCACCAGCGCCTGAGGTAATGCCGCCGCCAAGCACGGAACCAAGTCAGCGCGCGGCGGTGGTAAATTTAAAAGCAATAAAGACAAGTCAGCGCGGCGGCTGACACAAGAATAAAGACAAGTGAAAGTGAAAGCAAAGACTGCATAACATACATATCTATACACATACACCCCCCCCCCCTTTTCCCCTGAAGACTACAAGGAGGATGAGGGAGGACAGCGGCCACTTAAATAGGGCCCACCGATAGGCAGGGGCAAGGGGCAATAGTGCGGGAGGGGCATCCCATAGAGGCTCACCATAAGCCTGAACCGCCTACCCTTTGGTGGGGGATTGCGGTGGAGCAGTGCTCCTAAGCACCAACGGCGGTGCTGCCTACCTTCCCCCGATCAGCGCAGCCAAGGCTGAGAGGCATATTACTAGTGGAACGGGTGGGAATAGTCCTAGAGGGCCGCAGGTTAATAACCCCGCTCACCTGCGAGTAGAGAGCCAATTTCTCGTCCTTCGCAGCCAGGTTGCAGAGAAATTCTGGGGATTTGTGGGAGGTCCCTGGGTATTTGAGGGGTCGGGAGGAGCCTATTTTCGATGTCTCTGTGGTCCAGCGCCATCTGGCGGAGTATATCCCAACTGTAAGTATTAGATTTGGAGCAGGACGTACTGTATACTAAGAATAAAGGAATTTTTCATCTCTGGTTGCCTGGGCAAAGCCACTTTGTGTGTCTTCTGTATGTCTGGGACTTTAGGCACCAGTAGCATTTCCTTAGGCTCTTCCATTCGCTAGAGTATGCAGAGATTGTGTAGAACACAGCAAGCGAGGATAATCTTGGACAACTCTGGGCTGTACAGCATCTCCCCTCCTGGCCGGGCCAAATTTAGGAAGCGTGCTTTCAGCAGGCCAATGGTTCCTTCAACAATGCATCTGGTCTTGTGGTGAGCGGCATTATAGTGCAATTCAGCTGCGGTCTGTGGGTTCCACAGGGGTCACAAGCCATGTCTTCTGCCCATATCCCTTATCAGCTAAAATCAAAAGAATGCAGATAGTGAAAATTGCTACCATAAAATGCACAACTGTAACATAACATAACACAAAATAAAAAAAAAGAACACTAGAAAAGCTCAGCACCTTGAGGACATCCATTTGACATACAATATACAATTTCAATAATGCCATTAAAATTGGCCTTTCCCTTTATAACTGTCCCAAACACTCGATTGGTGCCCCCCCCCCCCCCCCACAAAAGCTTGACCACAAATACCTCTTCCAGGACTACTTTCACTGGCAGCTTGACCTTAAAGGGGCAATGCCAGGAATCCTCCTGGCAGTGTTCAAATCATCCCAAGTCCTACCAGCTCTGCCACATCCAGTCCGAGTCCTACCAGCAATGCCTCATCCAAATCTCTCCTTCCAGCCGTGCCCCATGCAGTCCGAGTCCTACCAGCTCTGCTCCATGCAGTCCGAGTCTTACCAGCTCTGCTCCATGCAGTCCGAGTCCTACCAGCTCTGCTCCATGCAGTCCGAGTCCTACCAGCTATGCTCCATGCAGTCCGAGTCCTCCCACTTCTGCTCCATGCAGTCCGAGTCCTACCAGCTCTGCTCCATGCAGTCCGAGTCCTCCCAGTTCTGCTCCATGCAGTCCGAGTCCTCCCAGCTCTGCCTCCTCCCAGCTCTGCCTCATCACAGGCACCTCAGTGACGGTGAACAACAGGGGGATCTACAAAATGAAACACTACTTTAATTGTTCAACCACAAATGTGATTTACATATTAACATGTGGGTGTGGATGTTTCTATGTGGGAAAAACAAATCGTCATTTCAGGAAACGGATGTATGAACATCTATACAACATTAAAACAGGGAACCAAAAAACACAGGTGGGTCGCCATTTCCTAATACACCATAATAAAAACCCAGGGTCTCTAAAATTCCAAGGACTAGATCGAATACACGGCCCACAAACAGGTCAAAACGCGGTGGATCTATAAACTTGGGGCATCCCGATATCCGGGATCAAATGGCACTCTTAGTTTTGCCCCATTTTTATAGATGAACCATTAAAACAAAAATTGGAATAGGACAGTGATTGAGGATGAAAAAATGATATACAAAAATGATATGGAGAAAACTTGTCCCATTTAGGGTGCATGAGAAATCCAACTATAATTTGATATGCATGGTGAAGCTAAACAAAATTAAGTGAAAATCAAATGGAGCAAAAACTGTAAACCAAGAGAGGTATGGGCAGTCTATAAAATAAAATGAGGCAATTCAATCAATGTAGGGTGTATAGTGACCACTGTACCTAAAAATATATTGGATATATTATATCAATATCTGCAGATTCAATGGCATGTGTCATCACATATAGCACAAAATGATTTAAAAACAATAAAATGATGGGTTTTGCACTATCATCGTGGCAATAATATTCATAGACATCAGGCAATATGAACTAGCTGGCAAAATAGGATGTCATAGACCTATTTCTAGATTCTGCCTGTTTTTGGCAGGGTGGCACTAAAGGCCATCGAATATACAGACACTAATGAAATTTAAACACATAGATATAGGTGGCTTTTGGTGGCCTTAACCTGCCCCTATCCACTCATTTTTCCAACATATACTAATACTGAAAATATATGTAATCATAAAAAGCTTGCGCATCAGTGACATGTAATGAGTAGATGTGATCACATAACGCCTATGTAGTTCTAATATGCAATAAGTACATTATAAGTGAGCCCCCTTGTGTTACCACCTTGATATAGGTGGAATAAGCATATAACAAGCGAACCCTTACATATATGTATATATTAAAACTATCTGTGAAGAAAGGCGGTAGACGGGCTCCTAGAAAATGGAGCCGTCACTGCAGGCACTTAACAATGCCGTATGTGAAGAAAGGCAGAGGACGGGCTCCAAGAAAATGGAGCCGTCCCTGCAGACACGTTGCCATATCACACCCAATAGGCTCCAAGCAAACGGAGCCTGGGTTGTGGTACTCGGGCGGCAGATGACGTCACATCCGGCAAGAAGCCGGGTGGACGCATTCCCCTCGATTCAAAGAGCCAAAGTTAATTGATTTCGTATCGAGAATCGTAAGTTTGGGTGGGTGTTTGTCATTTTTTCTTGTTTTTTTGGCCATTTCGTATTCGCACGATCGTTCGCGCATAGACGTATATGAACATACGCATTTCGTACGAGAATCGTATAATTTGCGTTAGTTCGTGTGTTTTTCCCGTCCAAATCGTATTATTTGCGTCCGATCCTATTTTTTACGTCCTTCACATGGGCTTGCGACCAATTCAGAGAGGTGATTGCTAATTGTTTGGAAGCCCATTAAAGAGCTGCTTTACGAAATGTTTGCCGGCAGCTATTTGGCCTCGGGAGTAGGATGGAGCGGAGCGAGTTTGTGGCACATCAAGGGCTTATGCTTTTTGGCATTGAGTTGATCGAGATGTCTGAGAGCAGATTGCCCCTGCGTCGTCGCATGAACATCGATAGCATGAATGATGTTGAGCTGTTCGAGCTGACCAGGCTTAATCGCGCTTCCCTCCATAAATTATATAGTGAGCTGCGGCCATGGTTAGCCCGCACCACAAGGAAGGGGCATGCAATTTCAGGTATGACCAAGATGCTTGGCTGCCTGCAATTTTTGGCGAACGGCTCGTTCCAGAGGCTGGGTGCCCTCTCCGTGGGGATGTCACAGCCTACGCTGAGCCGCGCACTCTCTAAATTTTTGGAAGGCATGGCTGCCATAACTCCAAAATATATTTATTTTCCGGATGATATGGCAGCCAGAAACGCCATTAAGCTTGGGTTTTATAATGTGGCCGACATGCCCAACGTTATTGGTGCTATTGACTGCACACATGTGGCACTCGTACCTAGGGCAGCCGACGAGTATATATATAGGTATTGAGATTGGTTATTATGTTGGCCAACGTGTAATGTAACCTGTTTTCCTTTGCGGCAGCATATTTGTTTATCCCTCATTTGTGTAGCTGCTTTATCTAGGCTTTTCATTAGTATTTCCCAATAGAGTGCAGACATGTTTTGTTGTTAATTTTTTATTTTGGGTCAAATATCAATTACCCTTTTTGTATGTTTTTGCCTTAAGGAATCGTAAAATGGGACACTCCCTTAATGTCCAGGCCGTGGTTGGTCCGGACATGCGTTTTATGAGTGTCCTTGCCGGCTACCCAGGATCGTCCCACGACTCCTATATCCTCAGGCGATCTGGGTTGTTTCGGAGATTTGAGGCAGGTGAATTTTCGGGGGCATGGCTGCTTGGTAAGTGTGTCCTATTTGTGTGCTATTAAATGTTGGATTAATCTTGTATTTGTTGATATGTTAGTATTTGAATTCTTTACATAAGCCTGAAACTGCCTTTTTCTTGGGTCATATATTATGGACTTCCAAAAAAAATGCTTGCCTCGCTTTGGCCTTCAGAATGTTTTCCCTTTAGTTAGGATGTCTGTAAGTTCCATGTCCCTAAATATATTGGTTGGGAGTTTATACCCAAGGATCTTTGAGCTTTGTCTCCTTTTGTACTATTGTTCTTTAAATGTCAAAGTGGACTTAAACTGCATACATTGTAGTTTCCATATAAATGTGGATAGCCCCTCAGCAGCATCCTAATTGTAACATGTCTGAAAACTAAAAATATATGTAAATTCCAAATCCCCTTGGCCGTGCAGATGTTTGTTAATTAATTGGTATATTGAAGTGCCATTTTTAATTAGGTACTACATTAGTGGCAATATTTATTTTGCTAATGTGCCCTGGGTGTTTTTTTTCCCCTTTACCTTACATCATTATGATATATGTTAAATTATTTGTGTTTGTTGTGTTGCCTTTTTAATTTTGATTACATTTAATTGTCTGTTTAAGGTGATTCCGGGTACCCACTTCTACCCTGGCTCATGACGCCTGTGCTGCGGCCCCAGGATGCCTCTCAGGAAGCGTACAACCGTGCGCACCGCAAGACCCGGGCTGTTGTGGAGAGGGCCTTTGGCCTGTTGAAGACACGTTTTCGTTGCCTGGACCATACTGGGGGCGCCCTGCAATATGATCCCAAGAAAGTGATCGACATTATCATGGCCTGTGCTGTTTTGCACAATTTTGCCATCCTGGAACGTGTCCCACGTTATGTGGATAGCCTGCCCTCTTCAGCCGTAGAGGATGATGTCGAGAATTTTGGGGGGCCACCCAGTGAGTCTGGCCAATCAGTTCGAGCCAACCTGATCTTGCAGCATTTTACTTAATTTTATTTCGTGTCTCAACATTCTGTGTGTCTGTGTTATCCTTTTTGTTAAATATGTTGTTTAGCCGTAATGTGGCATTACCTCAAAGTAAAACATTTTTACCTTAATTGTTGCCTAATGTATTTCATGTAGTTTCCTTAGCTTTAGATTTGCATTGTTACACCTCTTCAAACCAAAAATATCTGGTTTAGCCCAAGCTGTTTAAAATGTGTTCCCACTAAAAACGCCACAAGTATTGTAAGTGTGAATTTTTTTTTACTTAGAAAAGTAAAAATTATAGTGCTTAACAGAAAACATTCCACATACATCTGTGGTTACAAATGGATAACATTTAAAAAAAAACATCGAGCACATCTACACCTGGAAGTGAGTGGCACAACCAAACAAGGACACCCAGTCCAAAGGCCAGCCTAGTCCAGTCATTAATATTGCCTGTGCCCAGGGATATTTGGGCATGGCCATAATGTCACACAAACATGTCTGCAAACAGGAGGAGCACCAACCAAATACATATTTAGAGCCATAAGTGGCCAGATACCCTCCACATAGACCTATGGCATTGGCTAGTGGCCTTAAGCATTACTCTAAGGAGCTATATGGGAGCAAATACAAAACACAACCTGCATGAGCAACACAAAATGGATTGTTTGAAACCTCAAAGGACAAGTAAATACAGTGGGGGTTAAGAGAAAAGATGTCCCACACACCCATGGCTTAATAGGGTGGCTGCCCATAATGTCCAGGTGGAGGTCCATGTGAATGGGACCTAGCCTGGGCCATGGCAGCATTGTGAATTTGAAACTGCTCCACAATGTTTCTCTGCATATTGGTCATCTCAGCCATGGCTGACTGGATGCCATTACTTGCAGTGACCACGTTGCTGTTGAGGGTACGCAACTCCACGAGGATGCCCTGTAGACTGGTATTGATGTTGACCATGTCGGCATGCCTTTGCTCACGCTCTGTAACGAGCTGTGCCTCATAAGAGTCCCTTTGTTGGGTCCATAATTGAAGCAGGGCACTCTGCCTCCCCTGGGAAATTGTGGGGCGGCGTAATGGAGTCCGCCGCACAATTACCCTGGCTCTTGGGCGTGCCCTGCCGCGTGGTGTCGTCCCCTCAACAGCAACAGGCCTGCTTTGCAAATCCTCAGCAGCAGAGTGAACACTGGGGACTGTAGTGTCAGTCTCCCCATGTGCATGCACAATGGATGGAGATTCACTCTGCTGCTGAGGATTGGCCAGAGAAACATTATGGAGCAGTTCCAAATTGGGACCCAGGGGGAGGTCATCCGACGTGCCCTGCATGGAGACATCATCATCTTCCTCCATGTCCTGGATCTCTTCCATGAGTGTGCGGGTCTGTAGGGACATATAAAAAAAAAAAGTGTAAGTTGGCGTCCAAATTTGGGATTCCCACAGTTTAACACATTCTTAAGCACTTGGTAGTATTTATGGTACTAAATTAACTTACCGGAAATCTCGGATCTGGGCTCCTATGCTGTACGGACCTGGTAGGCATAACCAAACTGGGGGGTGAGTTTACCCTTGCTGAGGGATCATGCTGGGCTGAAGAAGAGAAAAACAAACCACGTAAACACACACATAACCATTTTTGGGATAGGTAATCAAATAAACCTCTATTTGTAATATTAATCAACTCTAGAGCAATGGGGACATTTGTTCAAAGACACGCAAGTTTAGATAGGTGCAATGGCTCGCGAAAACTGCTAACTGACCTCAGTTCTAAGTCAGGAAGTGTACCCAGTCAGCATACAACTTTCAACGCACATTTTTGGATTTAGACTACCATTCGCTAGGTCCGGGGTACTCAAACAATTGTTGGAAAGGTCCATTTAAAGGTATGTGGTGAGAGGTGAATGTCTGGCCATGGGGCTGACGCAGGGGGTGTCTAGTTAGAAATAAACACACTGGTGGAGGGGCTGGAGATTTCCAAGTGCAAACTAATAAAGGCTGCTTGCCCTTGCTGGGCTGGATGGGGCAGAGCTGAGGGGACAGGGATTGGATGGCTAAAGGGGGGAGTTAACGTATTGATGGTGATGGGATGGATGGAGCAAATCTGTTACAAATGTATGGGGCTTATGTGGGGGGGGGGGGGCATGGGGGGACTGTGGCAGATGGGGCAGCGGGACACGATTGTGCCAAGAGAAAGTTTTACAAAGTTACTGTGTACCTTGCAATGCCACTTCCTGTGCAGTACTTCATATTGCAATGCTATGTTTCAGGGAGCCATCACATTGGGCAGGAGAACAACCACTACATCGCCGATCAAGGGGGCAGCTATGAGCACGTCAACACAGAAGTAACTGAGTGCAGGGCTGTCTGGGCAGGGGTCCTGGAATCTGGTGCCAAGGTCCGCATTGGGACCCCGGCCCGCCAGTTGAGTCTCGCTGCTCTAGGTCAGATATGTTTGGGGGTGGCTAATTACATTGTTAACTCAAACACAACTCACACAACAAATAGGCAACCCATACATAATGATGTGTGTTTTGTGATTGATTCAAAATATATCACTTTTCAGGAGAAACTTCATGACTTTACCAATCCTTTGGGAAATTTGATCTTTGCCATAATGGATGTGGTCCTAAATGTGTGATTCCCAGGGACCAAAAGAGGACACAAACAGGCACAGTAGTGCGAGGCCAAGCAAGGCAAACCATAGGGGCATCCCGTTATCTTGTTACTAGTGAACTTTAGATTATTTAGCAAACAGGCAAACATGCAGATTTAAGAGTACTCACCGTGGGTACGGGTCGGTGAGTCTGTGTCCCTTAGACCAGCATGTCCACCGACCGCGACCGGATGGAGAAGTCCCAGCACAATCTCCTCAGCAGGGGTAAACTCCAATTTAGAAGGAAAGCCACCTCCAGTTTTCAGGCTGAAAAGAGAAAATCGTTTGGTACTCTGAAAAGGTGCATACAGTACATCCTAAACATTATATTTGGAGAAAACATTTATTTACCTGTAATTATGCCTTTTAATTTCTTTTTGACGTACAGCATACTTCAGATCAGAGATTTTCTTCTGAATTTGGGACACATCTTTCCTCTCTTCCCCCGCTGCATTTACTTGTCGTAGGATGGTTTCAAACAATTCCATCTTGCGCTGCTTTGTGGTGTGTTTTGATTTGCTCCCATAGAGCTCGTCATAGTATAATGTAAGGCCACTAGCCAATGCCATATTTTGGTCATGGGAGAATCTCCCACTCAACTGGCCGCGGCGCAATGTGCGGCCAGATGGTTGGCTTGGCTGCTCCTCCATGTGTGCAGACACATGTGGTGACATTATGGCCTGGGGCTGGGTAGGGGAATGGCCGGATTGGTGGCTTCCCAATGACTGGACTGGACTGGCCAAGGGACTGGGTGTTCTGGCGTGGCTGGCCACCGAACTTCCAGGTGTAGATGTGGTCATGGTTGCAATTCTGGGCCCTCTTGGGGGGCTATGTTCCCGGCTGGTGCCAGGTCGGGGGCTCTGTTCCCGGCTGGTGCCAGGTCGGGGGCTTCTGGCCCTGGATGGGGTTCGGCGGGCCCTGTAGGGGCTTCTGGCCCTGGATGGGGTTCGGCGGCCTCTGGCTGGGCTTCTGGCCCTGGATGGGGTTCGGCGGCCTCTGGCTGGGCTTCTGGCCCTGGATGGGGTTCGGCGGCCTCTGGCTGGGCTTCTGGCCCTGGATGGGGTTCGGCGGCCTCTGGCTGGGCTTCTGGCCCTGGATGGGGTTCGGCGGCCTCTGGCTGGGCTTCTGGCCCTGGATGGGGTTCGGCGGCCTCTGGCTGGGCTTCTGGCCCTGGATGGGGTTCGGCGGCCTCTGGCTGGGCTTCTGGCCCTGGATGGGGTTCGGCGGCCTCTGGCTGGGCTTCTGGCCCTGGATGGGGTTCGGCGGCCTCTGGCTGGGCTTCTGGCCCTGGATGGGGTTCGGCGGCCTCTGGCTGGGCTTCTGGCCCTGGATGGGGTTCGGCGGCCTCTGGCTGGGCTTCTGGCCCTGGATGGGGTTCAGCGGCCTCTGGCTGGGCTTCTGGCCCTGGATGGGGTTCGGCGGCCTCTGGCTGGGCTTCTGGCCCTGGATGGGGTTCGGCGGCCTCTGGCTGGGCTTCTGGCCCTGGATGGGGTTCGGCGGGCCCTGGCTGGGCTTCTGGCCCTGGATGGGGTTAGGCGGGCCCTGGATGGGCTTCTGGCCCTGGATGGGGTTCGGGCCCTGCTGCGGGGCCTGGGTTGCCGAACTGCCCTACTTGAACCCATGGCCGGTGTGGGCTCCCTTGTGCGGCCTCTTCTGGGGGCAGAGGTGGTGGGTGCTGCAGTTGGCTGCTTTTTGGCTGCAGGGGCACGTGGCTTGGGGCCCCTTTTTTGGGTTCCTGAGGGTCCAGGGTCCCTTGGTGGGGCCGAGGTAGTAGTCTTGCCTCTCAGCTTTCTCCTACCTTGCTGGGACCTTGTTGTTGGGCCCTCCGCGGTCTTGCTTTGCTGGGGTCGCTTGCTCATAGGCTTTTTAGGTGCCATCTTACACAAATGCTCAAAGAGAATGAGCTTTGGGTGCAGGGACCTTTAAATAATGAGCCCAGCGTGTGACGCCTATGCGCACGACTACGCGCTCGTACGAACGTACGTTCGAGCGGAACCAGGAAACCGCTGGGGTTTCACTTATCGGCTGCCTTGAAGAAGCATAAAGATGGCGCCCACTATCTTCACCCGTCAACAGGAAGAGATCCTCATGCTGGTAAGTGGCTGCCTGTGCATTTTAATCTAATAGTCAATGATGGCCTAAATGTAAATGATGCGTTTGGAACTAGTTTGGGGTCTCTTAATGTTTAATCACTGGCTCCTCACACTTCATCCTCAAGGGCCGAGCCTGGCCACGTTTTCACCTGTCTATGCTGATGTCCTAATTCGGCCAATTGCTCCGGCTTAGCAACAGTTAATTAACCTGTGGAGTAGCGGGGCTAGCTGGCAAACCTGGCGTGTCTCGGACCTTGATGCGGATGTTTGAGGAACACTGTTTTCATAAGCCATAAAAACACAACGGGAAGCCACACACGTGGTCCAAAAGCCTAAGCATTAGCCTACATCTTGGATGTTTAAACCATCCTAACATGCCATAGATGCAGGTGGCCTGATTCTTGGAGTTGGCTATTATCTGTATGTACATGGTGTGTGATAAATATAACATAAGACCAGACTCTCATTCACAGTCAACGTCCTCTTTAAGGCACTCCCCAAAAATGGCTGCCACTCTAAATGTGTGTGTTAATGACATGAAATTCTCAACTTGTGATGCAAAACATATGGGTGTGTGTGTAAAAGTAAAATCTCTGTGTCCATTATGTTTTTCAGATCATGCTTCAGCGCCGATATGACTTCGCGCCCAATGTGTGCGAGAAAAGGGACATCGCCCGGGAGATCATCGCCGAGATACACCGTGTCACCAGCACCACCTTCACTCACACCCAGATAATGCAGCATTGGTCGGACCTGAAACGTCTGCACATGCCCCGGGTGCGGAGGTTTTTTGGAATCCATTTCCCAAGTAAGTAACAAGCAATTGCATGGTATCTGTTCCAAATGTATAAGTTAGGCCTTTATTTATAATGACTTTTCTTTGGTAGTGTTGGAAATGGATTTCAGAATTCGCCGCACCTGGAGGCGTACAGGCCGACCAGTGCTGCATGAGTCTGCATCTGTGAGTGAAGGTGGTGGATCTCCCGGGCGACGGACCTACCCCTCCTCTGTGGCCTCCTCAGACCAGCCCCTGGACCTTACCACAGAGGAGGGGCCCAACCGCGTGGGTGTGGAGTCATACCTGGCCAGGCATGGGGAAGGCTCTGGTATGTGACTCTTCATGTATAGGCACAAAGATATAAATGGCAGGCCAAAAACTAAGTTATCCTTTATTATGTATTTGTAGAAGCTTCTGGTGCGGGTGAAATAGTGGAGGAGGAGGCAGCAGAGATGCTGGAAGTCGATCCTGGCGAAGGTGAGTGATGTCAGCCAGACTGGGAGCCAGATATGTTGGGAATAGTGACTCTCTACAAGTACTAACCAAATGTCACATGTTTCTCCAGGGACTTCTTCACAGCATAGCCAGGACCAAGGGCAGCCTGTTGGCCCCAACCAGCCATCTGTCGGCCACCAACTCCGTAAGTCTCCATGCCATTATTCATATTAATGTTTGGTTAGCTAATAACACACACATAACTAAAGGCGTAGCCAATGTGTAGTTCACACTTTCATGTGGGCACTTCGTTAGCTTAAAGAGGACCCTAACTTGTATTAAGAACCTAAGAATTAGCCAACACACTGTACCTACAGATTAGAAACATGGCAAAACACCCTTCAGCCATCTAATGCATGTTATTAGACTGAAAAAAAACAATATGGCGGAATATGGAATGCCCAATATTTACAGGCAGCATGGGATACAGATTGAAAAAAGTAAGGTGCTGCCATGCATTGTGGGACTGATGACCTTTCCCTCAACCCAGCTATGCTCTGGATTCCCAACGCACCACTGTAAGCTACTCCCCTGTACTTTATCCAACTCTCCACTCCTCATTAAGTGTTATGCTTCAGAGTCCAGATGGCGGCGCTGTAATCCCAAAACCTCCAAAATGTACTTTGATCTGGTGCAGAATCATTTGGGAATAGTTATTGGTTTTCATTAAATAATGTTGAAGGTCCGGTGTCAGGAGTTTAAAGACTTACCTGTGGGAAATGCATTAACTTTATCCCTTGGAAGAATGACATATGTCATGCATTTACATGTATTTGATTAACCCCAAATCTATTTCCAGCATAAAAACCGGTCTTGGACTCCTATTTATGTTTATTTCTCTATTGCTTACAGGGATTATCCCAAAAACCGTGCATGAAAAAAAAAAAAGAATCAAGGAGTTGGTGGCCGAGCTGCTGGCCATACAGGCGACGTTGGGGCCAACAGATGAAGAAGAGGAGGATGATTAGTGCCCTTGGTCCTGGCTACTTTTGTTAACTAGTTTTACATTTTTTTATGTATTTCCAAATTTTTAATGTTTTTACTAAAAAAAAAAACTTTTACTATGTTTGGCCAAAAAATTAAAAAAATTTACAAGGTTTTTAAACCCAAAAAAAAAAATTTTACTATGTTTGGAAAAAAAAACAAAAAACTTTTACTATGTTTGGCCAAAAAAAAAAAAATTTTACAAGGTTTTTAAAAACAAAACAAAAAAAAAAAATATGTTTTGAAAAAAAAAGACAAAAATTTGACTATGTTTTGAAAAAAAAAAATATAAAACATTTTACTATGTTTGGACCAAAATAAAAAAATAAAATGTACTATGTTTGAAAATAGCCAAAAAAAAATAAAAAATTAATAATTTAAATAAATTATATTTGAAGCCTTCATAAATGTGTCTTTTATAATATGCGCACCCAAAAACTATTACACAAAACAGAAATAACACGCTTATAAACATATAGACATATGTACATTATGTGGTTTGTGTAAGTTTTAGGGTCGTCAACATGAAGAAGGATGCAAGCGCTAAGGGGTTTAGGTAAGTTTTAGAGACCGAGAAATGAAGTTGGATGCAGGCGCTAAGAGGTTTAGGTAAGTTTGAGGGACCGAGAAATGAAGTTGGATGCAGGCGCTAAGAGGTTTAGGTAAGTTTGAGGGACCGAGAAATGAAGTTGGATGCAGGCGCTAAGAGGTTTAGGTAAGTTTGAGGGACCGAGAAATGAAGTTGGATGCAGGCGCTAAGGGGTTTAGGTAAGTTTGAGGGACCGAGAAATGAAGTTGGATGCAGGCGCTAAGAGGTTTAGGTAAGTTTGAGGGACCGAGAAATGAAGTTGGATGCAGGCGCTAAGAGGTTTAGGTAAGTTTGAGGGACCGAGAAATGAAGTTGGATGCAGGCGCTAAGAGGTTTAGGTAAGTTTGAGGGACCGAGAAATGAAGTTGGATGCAGGCGCTAAGAGGTTTAGGTAAGTTTGAGGGACCGAGAAATGAAGTTGGATGCAGGCGCTAAGGGGTTTAGGTAAGTTTTAGAGACCGAGAAATGAAGTTGGATGCAGGCGCTAAGAGGTTTAGGTAAGTTTGAGGGACCGAGAAATGAAGTTGGATGCAGGCGCTAAGAGGTTTAGGTAAGTTTGAGGGACCGAGAAATGAAGTTGGATGCAGGCGCTAAGGGGTTTAGGTAAGTTTGAGGGACCGAGAAATGAAGTTGGATGCAGGCGCTAAGGGGTTTAGGTAAGTTTGAGGGACCGAGAAATGAAGTTGGATGCAAGCGCTAAAGGGTTTAGGTAAGTTTGAGGGACCGAGAAATGAAGTTGGATGCAAGCGCTAAGGGGTTTAGGTAAGTTTTAGAGACCGAGAAATGAAGTTGGATGCAGGCGCTAAGGGGTTTAGGTAAGTTTGAGGGACCGAGAAATGAAGTTGGATGCAGGCGCTAAGAGGTTTAGGTAAGTTTGAGGGACCGAGAAATGAAGTTGGATGCAGGCGCTAAGAGGTTTAGGTAAGTTTGAGGGACCGAGAAATGAAGTTGGATGCAGGCGCTAAGAGGTTTAGGTAAGTTTGAGGGACCGAGAAATGAAGTTGGATGCAGGCGCTAAGGGGTTTAGGTAAGTTTTAGAGACCGAGAAATGAAGTTGGATGCAGGCGCTAAGAGGTTTAGGTAAGTTTCTGGTTGAGGGTGCGCATGCGCAAGATCTTATAAACATACGAACGCACGAATCTAAGAGGCCAAAAACCAATGAAAACCAGAGGCAAACGCAAGTAATTGGAAAAGGTGGACGATGGAAGCAGCCGAAAAAACAGGCTGCCGCCGCAACAGGTGAGCACATGAACGTGATTTTTACGATTGCCAACTGACTGAGGCAAGTTCGGGAGATATCATACGAACGGACGTATATTTTAGGATAGAAACGTATTTGCTTATTGAATCACTCGCAAGTTCATACGAACGCACGAGCGGACGTGAAAAATAGGATGATCGTGAGCCAAATCCAAGCTGTTACATGTTTCTTTGAATCAACCCAATTGTGCGTTCCAGGGCCCGGAGAGCATGAGGTCACTTCCGGGTAATCTGGCGGGGCAGTGCGCTCCGGGCCCGGGACCGCACATATAACGCCGCCCGTGTGGCGTCTCAGAAGCCCCTAGACTGACGAGCCCACAGGACGTAAGGAGAGCCCGGAGCAGGCCAATACTTGGAGAGTGTGAGGGGGCTCAAAATTTGGACGCCATATCTGCAGCGTAGCGCAAGGCACACACTTAAAGGTACAGTGTCACTAATATATATATCTTAGTAGTTAGTGTTCAATATTGACCGCTGAGTGGCTTGACACTTATACCCCTACAAAACTGCATACATTTCTCCTAGTATCCATTTTTGGAGCATTGAGAGTCCTTCAACTGGCCGGCACTCCATGACTTCTATTATGCACAGGTACATGAATGAATTTCAAAATAGACATGCATCATGGTCAATGACAATGCTTTGAAATTAAGCTATATAATCAATTCACTTTTAAAGGGCCAGTAATTGATGGCAACATAATCTGATGGTGATTGAGCCACACCTCTCTTGGGAAAAAATGTAAAAATATTATACAAATATGTCATGAGCAAATATCATTTAAAGAATAAGCAGCACCCATGGATTCCTTTATTTTAAGGTACATATATACATACATTTTTTGAAACAACTGAAATTAGAAAATTATATGGTTGCATAAATGTATACACTATTGTGTTCTCTCTTTTTTCAATAAGGGCACTGAGGAAGCCAGAAGCGGCTGGCGAAACATGTTTGCCCAATGCCCATAATGAAAGGATTTTGGCAAAAATACCATTTTGTGAATACTCACCTTGTAAAATGGGTATTATAAGTATGTCACACACCCCGCTTCAAGATATTCATTACCTGTGGGTAGTATGGTCCTGTAGAGGGCTTCTGCAGAGATGATTGGAGGAAAGAAAGCCCCTCCCAGTCCATAAGTACCTGGGACCTCCCACTCATTACCCAGTATAAAGAAAGCAGTAAGGTAAAGGACCAGGAAGAGCCAAATATCAGTCATAACAACGCAAAGTTCACCATATGAAGGATGCAGAATCCAAAGGGCGGGTTGAAGCGGGGTGTGTGACATACGTATAATACCCATTTTACAAGGTGAGTATTCACAAAATGGTATTATTCTAAGTATGTCACACACCCCGCTTCAAGATATTCATTACCTGTGGGACATCCAATAGCAGTGTCCATAAGGGGTGGGGATCCAAAAACAAGGTATAAAGCACAACTCAAACTACTGCAGCCTGCAGAACTTTGCGGCCAAAAACAGCATCCGCTGAGGCCCGCACATCAACCTTGTAAAACTTTGAAAAAGTGTGAACAGAAGACCAGCAGCCTTACAAACTTGCTCAACAGAGGCCTGGTGCTGAAAAGCCCAGGAGGCCCCAACCGCACGAGTAGAATGAGCAGTAACACGAAAGGGAGGATCTCTCCCCTTAGCAGAATAGGCCCCTACAATGGCCTGACGGATCCATCTGCTGATGGTAGACTTTGTGGGTGCTAGACCCTTCTTGGGCCCAAAAGGCACCACGAAGAATGCATCAGTCTTGCGAAAGGCAGACATTACCACCAAATAATACTTCACAACACGAACCACATCCAAAGAATGCAGGACCCTCTCCTTGTCATTGCTGGGGTTAGGACAGAGAGAGGGCAGAACAATATCCTGATTTAAATGAAAGGACGAAACCACCTTAGGAAGAAAGTCCGTCTTAAAACGGAAAACCACTTTATCCTGATGTCTTTCAAAATATGGAGCTTGAATAGACAGAGCCGCCAACTCAGAAACACGTCTAACTGAAGTGATAGCTACCAAAAATGCCACCTTCTGCGTAAGGGAAGACAAAGGACTATCATGCAAGGGCTCAAAGGGGGGACCCTGTAGCGCAGAAAGAACCAAATTCAAATCCCAAACCGGAATCAAAGGCTTCCTAGGAGGCCGCACATGCGTAACCCCCTGGAAAAAGGTCTTAACCAAAGGATGTAGTGCAAAAGACTTTTGGAAAAATACCGCCAGGGCAGACACCTGCCCCTTCAGAGTACTGAGTTAGAGCCCTAAGTCCAGACCATGTTGCAAGAACTCCAAAATTCTAGAAACAGAGAATTCCCTACAAGGGAAGGCCCTAGCCTCACACCAATCAATATAAGACCTCCAAGTCCTATAGTACACGGATGAAGAAGACTTCTTTCTAGCACGAATGAGAGTCTGAATAACAGCGTCAGAAAGACCTTCCTCCTTCAAGATGGAGGTTTCAGCAGCCACGCCGTCAAAGCCAGCGTTGGTAAACTGGGGTAACGAAGATGACCCTGTGTGAGCAGATCTGGCAGCAGGGGCAGAACGAACTGATCTTCTGCCAACCTTACCACGTCTGCGAACCAGACCTGTCTTGGCCACCTTGGAGCTACCAGAATTGCTGTTGCTCTCTCCAGAGCAAGCTTGCGCTCTACTCTGGCCACCATGGGAAACGGAGGGAACAGGTACAGAAACCCCAGATCCCTCCAGTTCAGGGACATGGCGTCCGTCGCGAGAGCCAGTGGGTCCTTCGCCAGAGACACAAAAGCCGGAAGTTTGTGATTGTGACGGGAGGCAAATAGGTCCACCGCCGGTGACCCCCACCTGAGACAAATTGAGTGAAAGACCCTGGGATTGAGAGACCATTCCCCCTTGCGGGCTGACATCCTGCTCAGAGAGTCCGCCTCCGTGTTCTCCACACCTGGGATGTAAACTGCTGAGATACACGGGACATGTCTCTCTGCCCAGTCCAGGATCAGAGACACTTCCTTGAGGGCATTCCTGCTGCGGGTTCCTCCCTGGTGATTGATGTAGGCCACCGCCGTCCGATTGTCCGACCTGACCTGGACCGGCAAGTCTCGCAGTTGATGAGTCAAATGACAAAGAACCAACCTGATGGCCCTCAATTCCAGAACATTGATAGACTCGTGAGCTTCCAGGGGACTCCACAAACCCTGAACTTGCAGATCCTTCCAAAAGCCCCCCCATCCTGAGAGGCTGGCATCCGTAGTGACTATCTCCCACTGAGGAGTCCGAAAGGATCTGCCCCTCAGTAGGTTGGTTGAGTTCAGCCACCAACGAAGCGAGCGGTGAACCCGGGGAGACATCTGAAAAAGATGATCCAGCGACTGAGGAGACCTGTTCCAGAGCGATACCAGATGGAGCTGAAGTGTCCTTGTGTGAAACTGAGCAAAGGGAACCGCCTCGAATGAGGCCACCATCAAACCCACCAGTCTCATCCCTAGACGGATGGACGGTCGAGGCATGGACATGAGCGACCGAACCAACTCCTGAATCAGAAGAACCTTGGACTGAGGAAGGAAAACTCTGGCCAGATCTGTATCCAGAGACATTCCCAGAAAGGATACTGTCCTGGACGGGTGTAGGGAGGACTTGGGGTAGTTGATCACCCAGCCGAACCTCTCCAGAGTGGATATTACCGTCCTGGTGTACAATTCTGCCTGGCTGAATGACGGTGCCATGATGAGATCGTCCAGATATGGCACAATGCGAATCCCCTGCGCTCTGAGGAGAGCCATCACCCCAGCAAGCACCTTGGTGAAAACTCTTGGAGCTGTGGTGAGACTGAAGGGAAGAGCTACAAACTGAAAGTGCCGATCCTCCACCGCGAACCTCAGAAACCTCTGGTGTGCGGGAAAAATGGGAACATGGAGGTAAGCGTCCTGAATGTCTATGGACGTCATGAAGTCCCCCTGACGAAGAGAATGAATAGCCGAGCGCAACGTTTCCATGCGAAACCTTCGCAGTCTGACGAACTTGTTGAGAATCTTTAGGTCCAGTATGGGCCGGACGGAGCCATCCTTTTTGGGGACCGTGAACAGATTTGAGTAAAAACCCCGACCCCGGTCTAATGAGGGAACTGGGCAAATGACTGCCATTTCCAGAAGACTCGATACTGCCGCCCGGAGCTGCTGCGCAGCCAGTGCCTCCGGGGACACCCGAGACCTGAGGAAACGCGGGGGAGGGTAGGACTCGAACTCCAGCTTGTAGCCGGAAGACACCACTTCCCTGATCCACCTGTCCGAGACCTCTCGGTTTCAGACCTGGGAGAAGTGCTGTAGCCGTCCCCCCACCCGCACGGGTGAGGGCGCCCCCTCATTGTTGAGCGGGCTTGGCCACAGGTTTGGGTTTTGAGCCCCAACTGTATCCTGAACGGGCACGTCCTCTGCCCCTATTCCAGGAATTTCCCCTTGTAGAAGGGAAGGCGAAACCTCTTCCTGCTCTAGATCCCCGAAAGGAAGGAGTGAAGGAAGACGCTCCTCGAAAGGGGCGACGTTGCTTCTTGCGTTGAGGTAGTTTGCCCCCCTTGGCCACGGCATCCAGCTTGTCTCCAAAGAGCCGTAACCCAACGAAGGGAAGAGCTGTTAGTGACTTTTTTGACCCAAAGTCAGCCGCCCACTGGCGTAACCAAATTGAACGTCTGATCGTAACCATTAGAGCAGAGGCTCTACTACTCATCATCAAGGAATCATCCAAAGCGGCCACCATGAAGGACAAAAACCCCTCACATTGTTTTAGTTCACGAAATTCCTCACTGTCCGGATTCAAACCAGAGGAGGATAACAAGTGCCTGACCACCTTTCTCGTAGCCACCGCCAACAGCGATGAGGCACAAACAGGCCTTATTGCTGCCCCAATACTGGCAAAACCATGACAAGCCATCTGGTCAATGCGTTTATCATCACCATCCTTAAGAGAGGAACAATCAGGGTTGTTCAATACGGCTGAGTTGGATAACCCCAAAATAGGGGCGTCCACCTCGGGGGGAGACGCCCAGCACTTAACCGTATCCACTGGAAAAGGATACCTCTTATCCCAACTTTGGGGAATGCCTGGGAGCCGGGCAGGCCTTTCCCATTCCTTAGAAATAATATTATAAAAATGCTTTTGATTAGGGAATTCCAACCGCGGCTTGGATTCGTCATAAAACTCCGTTTGCTGTTGAGGAACCTCCGCCGGAGGCGAGATAGCAAGCACCTCAAACATCTGAGTCAGAGCATTAGGAGTATCCAAGGAAGTCCCTGAGCTCCGATCGGAATCAGCACCAACAAATTGCTGATCATCAGAAATATCTGAATCCTCAAATAATTCCCCTTCTTCTAGAGGGGAATAATCTGACCAATCCAGGCCGTCCTCGTCATTATCATATTCAAAATGATTAACCGGTGATAAATGCTTCCTCTTAGCCGGTGCTTTCTTGGCAACCGTGGAGGAAATTAATTTTTCAATACTGGCCAACCTGGCACACACATCAGATTGCGACTGCCCCCCCGTGGCAATCTCACACGGGGCACGGGTCAAAGTGGGAGGGGGAGAGGATGAAGCCGGCTGCGCTGACCCAGATGCCTGGGGAGCGGACTGCCGTGTAATAGTCTGCTGTGCACATGATATGCATAGGAAAAAATCATCCCCTGTTAGGGATACCCCACAACCCATACACTTCCGGGATTGTCCCGAGGGGAGCCCGGAATCTTGGGATGCCTCCATAAGGTGAACTTGAATAGTCGCTATGAGTGAGGGAATTACGCTATTAAGCAACCCGGGATGCCCTTATATTGTCCAAGTGGGAGGTTTTGTAATAAATAGCAAAAGTACCCAGGTACTCTAGGACCAGGAGAAACCTGAAAAAATTCCTGGCAGTTCAGCCTGAAAAACATAGAAAAAGACAGTAAGAGGTTCTCCCTATATAAACCTATATCTATTATACCTATATATATACATATATATATGCAAATATGTACAGATAAGCAACGGCCGCAGGGCCACTCACTGAGTCTTTGGGCGCCAATACACTGTGTCCTCTGCCTGAGGTAACACAGATCAGAGCGGGAGACGCAGCAGGGGGGCGTGGCCAGCGTGGATCGCGCGCTGCAAGGCTCCGCCCAGCAGCTCCAAACTCCTAAAGGGCGCGGGCTGCGGCCTCATACCGAAGGCCCGGCCCCGCCCCCTCACTGAAGAGCGTGAGGGGAGAAATCCTCCCCTCAGCTCTGAGGTAAAAATCCAGTGTCTGTCAGCAAAAAAGATTGCAAAAAGTTTACATTATAACTATTCATACCAGAAAAGTAAACATTTTAAACAAACATTTCAAATAAATCTATTTTCCAGGCGCCCCCATAGAAAAACACCAGAAGCTGAATAAGCTGAAGGTAAAATCCAGCACCTGTCTCAGCTCTGAGGAAAAAAACCCAGCACAGTGTCTGTCAGACGTGAGGGGAAGCTCCCCTCCATTAACACTCGCGCACCGGAGCCGCAGGCAGCCGCGGCACCGGGCGCATTATAGAGCCAGTAGCAGCCCGCATAACAAGCGGAGCTGCTCCCCGCTCGGTCACGCTACCAGCTCCAAACTCCTAAAGGGCGCGGGCTGCGGCCTCATACCGAAGGCCCGGCCCCGCCCCCTCACTGAAGAGCGTGAGGGGAGAAATCCTCCCCTCAGCTCTGAGGTAAAAATCCAGTGTCTGTCAGCAAAAAAGATTGCAACAAGTTTACATTATAACTATTCATACCAGAAAAGTAAACATTTTAAACAAACATTTCAAATAAATCTATTTTCCAGGCGCCCCCATAGAAAAACACCAGAAGCTGAATAAGAGGCCTCCACACAACTAAAAAAGGGGAATAGGCCATTTAAGGGGAAGATTAAACTCTTGGACAGGGCATCCCAAACCGGAGTCACCAACCCGGTATAACCGCCTACCCTCTTTATAGGGTCTCGTGGTGGAGCATAGCTCCTGAGCACCTGAGGTGCTGTTATACCCTCGCTCGGACAGCAGTCAAGACTGGGAGGCATTTAAATAGCTATATATTAATAAAGGGAATAAAGAGTCCGAACGGAAATAAAAATATATATAGGCCGGGAGTAGACCCGGCTACCTTAAAGTCCCCCTGTGCAAGGAGGAGATATCATCTGCTGCTTGCTCGCCGTCTGCAGAGATGAAGACTGGGTAATGAGTGGGAGGTCCCAGGTACTTATGGACTGGGAGGGGCTTTCTTTCCTCCAATCATCTCTGCAGAAGCCCTCTACAGGACCATACTACCCACAGGTAATGAATATCTTGAAGCGGGGTGTGTGACATACTTAGAATATATCAGACACTGAGGAATTAGGGAGTACATGGCTACATAGTAGCAATCTAATATGTGTGATACACCATTGTATTGTATAGACATAGAATACTGAATATTATTGTGATAATCTATGAATTGTTTCTTTTTTGTATGTAATTTCCATGAATTTGTATAAATAAATATTTTCAGATTTTAATAGTGGGGTCCTGGTCAAAAGCGTGTGTATAGAGCATGGGAGACGCCTAAAGCCCAGAACCAGCCAAATCTGCCTCATCCATCCCGAGTCCTCCCAGCTCTGCCTCATCCATCCAGAGTCCTCCCAGCTATGCTCCAGCAAAGACCTCTCCTCCCAGCTCTGCCCAAGCAAAGCCCTCTTCTGCCAGCTGTGCCCGAGCAAAGCCCTCTCCTCCCAGCTCTGCCCAAACAAAGCACTCTCCTCCCAGCTCTGCCCAAACAAAGCCCTCTCCTCCCAGCTCTGCCCCAGCCAGCTCTCTCCTCCCAGCTCTGCCCCAGCCAGCTCTCTCCTCCCAGCTGTGCCCCATCTATCCCGAGTCCTACCAGCGGTGCCCATTCCAGCTCTCTGCTTACAGTTGTTCCCCATCCATTTCGAGTCCTCCAAGCTGTCTCATCCACCCCTCTTCACCCAGCTTTTCACCATCCATCCTAAGTCCTACCAGCTCTGCCCCATGCAGCCACGAGTGCTACCAGCTCTGCCCCATGCAGCCACGAGTGCTACCAGCTCTGCCCCATGCAGCCACGAGTGCTACCAGCTCTGCCCCATGCAGCCACGAGTGCTACCAGCTCAGCCCCATGCAGCTCTCTCCTCCCGAGTCCTACCAGCTCTGGCTCATCCAGCTCTCTCCCCCTACCTCTGTCCCTTTCATCCCGAGTCCTTCCATCTCTGCCCCTTCCATCCCGAGTCCTCCCACCACTGCCCCTTCCATCACGAGTCCTCCCACCACTGCCCCTTCCATCCCGAGTCCTCCCACCACTACCCCTTCCATCCCAAGTCCTCCCATCTCTGCCCAAGCCATGATGGATGCCTTGATCGGTGCAAGTGGGAGTAAAGGAGAACTCAGTGGACATGAGACAACGCTACATCCCGCAGTCTGGCAAGTCTGCCTTTGGACAGGTGGGTGGATATAGTGGCAGCTGCTCCAGCCAGCGTAGGCAGGTTGGCGGAAAGTAATGGATGCCTTGATCGGTGCCTTTCCATAACCAATTGTTTTCTGCCTCCCCTCCGCCTGCCCATTTTTTTGGCTCCAGTTATGTGATGTTTTTTTTAATTATGCCTTATTTTTTCTTTAGCTTATTTTTTTTTTAAATATATATTTAGAATGCGTGGAGGTAACTGGGAAGCAGCAACACTTGCAACCTACTTACTGGGCATGTGTAAGCCTTACTCACCTCTGTGGCAGCATTCTGTGTGCACAGAGCTCGCTGTGTTATTCTTTTAAATTCTAAAAGCAACAGAATGCAGATAGTGAAAATGTCTTCCATAAAATTCACAATTGTAATATATGACAGAGTTTATAAAAAATACTAGAAAAGCTCATCACCTTGGGGACATCCATTTGGTGCACAATAATATACAATTTCAATAATGCCATTAAAAGTGGCATGGGATTTCGGCATTCATTTTTACATGTTGTAGACTTTTTTCCCATATATCGCAAGCTTTTGGCCTGCTTTATGGCATACTCAATTACATCAATTCTGGCACTGGTGACTGTGACACCACTCTCCTGTGGCTGGAGGGACTTTAATAAAAGGGCCTCTGGAGTCCATCCTGACCTGCCACTCTCTCCTTCTAGCGCTGGCCGCCACCATCTTTTACTCCAGCCACTCCTGCTGCCCAGAGTGCGTTTAAGTCAATGAAGGGACTGGGCTTGGCAACACACCATTACCCTTGCGGGGCACCAAGGTTAGGAAGGGGGACCTGTGTACCCCTGAAAGAGAAATGCCGGCTCTCACAGCCTATATACCAGAAGGGATGGTGGGGGACTAGAAGTGGATGGTGTAAGTAGAGAGATGTATTATCATGACTGCAGGTGATTTACCCATTGCACCTACTCTATTACCCCTCCATCAAGCAATGGGGGGCAGAAGAGCTCTGTGCCCCGGCACTCTTGCAAGAGCACCAGACCACTGCCAAAGAGCATGGAGCTGGCAAAATCTAGGGCCAGGAGCCAGCAGGTCGGCCCTTGAGCCTGGGATTAAACCTAATACTAGTTCACAGGGCATTTGTTGCCGGAGCTACTGTATTCCACATTTGGGGATATGTTAAGCCGGATACCGGGGACTATCTGATCATAAGGCTTCCAAACCAGATAGTCTCCGCTTGGCTCACAACCCGCAAGGCAGGGAACATTTGACCACCAGATTAACATAAAAACTTCTCCACCCTCACTCCTCAATTGTTGTAGAGATCTGAAAAAGAGAAAAAGACAGACCCACAAAATAATTTGGTTAAAACAAATATAAAAATCCTTATCAATTAATAAAGGGAAAACTCTGTATGCTGCCCGTTCGGATGTTTTGAAAAGAAGTTACCAGCTAACAAACGTAAGTTTTCTCAAAAAACAGAAAAGAACACTTCTACTGAAAGACTGGTCCTGTTGTATAAGAAGATACAAACGATAATGCCTCACAAAAGTTTCGGCCGAGGACCAAGTAGCTGCTTTAAAAACCTGTTCAATAGAGGCCCCAGCTTGCTGGACGACGACAAGATAAAGCCTAAATGTCACCTATCATGCGGGCGGAAGTAACAGCCACCAGGAAAAAACCTTCCAAGTAAGGAACTTAATATCCGACTCCCTGGAAGGAACAAAGTGTAGAGATTCCAAGATTGAAAGAACCTTAGCAAGGTACCACTGGGCTACTATCTTTGTGCGTACAGGCTTGGAACGCTTGACTGCTAGAAGAAAACGACGGACAACTTCTTATCTAGAAATACTGGTAAAAGCTGGCAGCTAGATTTTCAAGGAGCGTTTGCTAAGACCAATTTCCATGCTGTGCTGCAGAAATTCAAGAATAACTGGAATCCTGCAGGATGATTTCTTAATCTGTATTCCCCAAGTCCTAAAGGTCTTTCATACCTCTAAATAAATCTTTCTAGTCACCATTTTCCTACTTGAGAGTAGAGTATCGATAACCTGCCTCGAATATCCTTTCCTTAAAAGTAAGGTGACTTCAGGGTACACACTGTCAGGTTCCAATTCTGAAGGTCCAGACTTAGAACTGGCCCCTGCAATAACATTTCCAGAATCACTGGGAGTATCCATGGCTCCTGAATGGATAGAGCCACTAGCGTTGAAAACCACAATCTCCTGGGCCACCAGCAAAACCGTGGATAGTTACTTGAATATCTTGTTCAATACCAGTGGGAGCTTCATCCAACCGTGAACCAGTGGATCCACTCCCAAGGCCGGATCTGCTGGATTCAATTAAAAGTACTTCTCCAACTTGTGATTATTTGCTAATGCAAATAGATCAACCCCTGGCGTGTCCCCCTTGCCACAGATTAGCTTGAACAATTCTGGATTCAGTGACCATTCCAATTCCCTTAGTGGAGATCGGCTCAGAAAATCTGCTACCTTATTCAATGTTCCTTTTAGATGAACTACTGACAGAGACCTAAAATTTTGTTCCTCCCATAGCAAAATCTCTGCGGACAACAATCGAGGGGACCTTGTTCCCCCCTGATGATTCAGATATGCTACCTTAGTTGCATTGTTCGATCTTATCTGGACATAACGATATTCCAGAAGAAGTGGTAAAGCTCCTAATGCTTCCTTTACTGCAATTAACTTTCTCAAGTTCGATGAAGACTGACCATTTCCCCAAGCCGAAGCATCTGTAGACACTATACCTCATTGACCATTGACATCTGTCCCTGGTTAGCCAAAATTCCAATGATTTCTTCACCAGTCTGGGTACTGGAATCCCTTCTTCAAAGCCTTCAAGGGACCAGTTTCAGGCGCCCAGGATGTGCACCTGTAGAGCCCTTGAATGCAACTGGCCCCATCTCAATGCGGGAAAAGCTGAAGTCCGATATCCCAAAACCTTCATAGCCTGTTTTATGACTGATGACAGACTGGCACAGAGAGACTGGACGGCTTCTTGGAGGGTCACTATCTTCTGAGAGGGTAAACTAATGTCTGATGGATGGTGTTGATCTCGACCTTAAGAATGTCATCAATAATGTTACTGAAACAACTTATTTAATGCATAGATGGCCATTGTATGCTTGCGCACACATAGGAATTCGTCCTCCGCATTTAACCCATCCGTGCAGTGAGTGTACACATGCCCGGAGCGGTGGGCTGCCCTAATTACGGCGCCCGGGGAGCAGTTGAGGGGTTAGGTGCCTTGCTCAAGAGCACTTCAGTCATGTCCCAGGACCGGGATTCGAACCTGTCACCCTCCGGTCACAAGTCTGCTCCCTTACCTCTAGGCCACAACTGCCCCCTCTAGGCCACAACTGCCCAATCTTAAATCTATGAACATATTTACATATATACACGATTACACTCGATCGCTCGAGGGTACCAGGTAGAAGGATCGCTCGAGGGATCCTTCTACCTGGTAACCATAGGGTGTTACATATGTCAGTCTTTAATGTCATATTATGTATATCTGTGTGATCTCTTTCCACTGTTTCATTGCATAGCGCTGTATGTATAATCTATTCTTAGTAGAGGCCACAAACAGTTGTATGATGACAGTTGCATGTAAGTGTAATCGTGTATATATGTAAATATGTTCATAGATTTAAGATAAGTTGTTTCAGTAACATTATTCAATATCTGCTTGTCAGTGTTTCTATGGGTCTGATCAAGTGACATGTTGTAAGCTATATACGCAGCTAGAGGGCAGCAGAATACCTATTAGTATACAAAGACTGAACGGATTCATGAAGGGGCCTTATCTCTGGGAAGGCAAGACAATGTTCTGAAAGATCGAATAGATCCCGAACCTTAAATAAGTCGTGACCTGAGACGGAACTAAACTGGTTTCTTGTAATTCAGGGCCCACCCTAGTCGGGGCAACACCCCCACAAAGGACTGATCCTGTAAGGTCTTGTCACATAAGGATCCTGACATCATTTATCTAAACTTAGGGCAGAGCAGCAGATCGTCCACAATCAGCTATGATCCCGATCCCTCTATCAGTCTCTATGCCTAAAATACGCAAGAGGATCAGCCAGAACCATGGCAAAGAGCCTGGGAGCTGATGCCAAGCCAAAGGGAAGATTCTTATCCTTCCCTTGCTGCCACAAAAAAACAGAATAATGCCATTGCGATTATAGTGCAACCATTAAAGTGCATAAAAAGAACACCAGATAACCTTTCCCATATATCGATAGCTATCGGAAGCTTGTCTGAGTATAAAGGCTCCTTATAAAAAAAATGGTGGAAGCGCCCAAAAAAAAAAAGGCAAAAAACAGGGTAATCCCAAGTTCCCTTATAAGGGTTAAAATACAAGAAACAGAATTCCCCTTACATTAGGTGCAGACCAAATCAGATTGTCATCCTGACTGCATAACAAAAAGAGAATGAGAACTACCAGCATTAAAATAGGTAACACCATAAATCAGAGGTTCTTAACCAGTGGTAAATGTAACACTGGTGGTACCTAAGGTCTTCCAACAGGAATGAAGCTCTACCTATACCTCGCCTGAATTGCTGCATATATAACCCGCCTATTACGGAATAAGCACATATGTAGGTTATAAGAACTGACGAGTCTGCTCAGACCCATTTGCCCATCTGCACAGGACAAAATCAAATCAAAGAATAGAACACTGTCCGAGTTCATGGGGGTATCCTGGGCCCCTGCCTGTTTTTCTGCCTCCAGGATCGAGAAATGGACCTGCCTGTCCAAGCCCATAGCGCCAGTTACTTACCTAAACCCACGTGGTTCAGGAGCAGTGGTCCGGCCACTGTCCCAAGCAGGAACACGAAAACAACTGAGAATGGGAGGAGGAGTCAAAGGGAGCATCCCCAGAAATCCCATTTTTGACCTTATCAATCCAAAGCTCTGAAACTCTGCTAATACAGTCAGTTACTAGCAGTGGTTTGAGCAAAAAATAAGAAGACCATCCCAGACTTTTTTAGAAGAATATCCGACTGTTTATCTAAAGGATCTCTAAGAGAGCCCATGTCCTCAAAGGAGAGACTTAGGAATGAAAAACCTGGATTACAGTGTCCTCCATTCCCTAGCCATGACATATTTTAGCGATTGGGGAATCGGAAAACACAGATCCTTTTTTTCAAGCAGGCCTCTGTAAAGGGAATCCTGCACTGAAAGGGGTATATTCTCATTCTCAATATTCAGAGAAGACCGAATTCCCCTGATGGCATCTGGAACATTCTCTAAGGAAAAATTAAATCTAGCTGGATGCTCAGACAAAGAAACATCCGCACTGCTCCCAGTTACTGTAGAATTAAGTGATTTGTCTGAAGAAGCCCCCTTCTCCTCCTACCCATCTGAAGAACCCTGTCTGGATTTGGTCGGGCCAGCGTCAGACCTGCCTGAGGTTGCTTGGACAAAACCGTCCTTGAAAAACTCAAATGAATAAGCCATTCTGGAGTCAAAAGATTCAAAAAAGTTCTTTAACATACACTGGAAATTCCCCCTCTTTACTTCTTCTAAACAATTCTTGCATAAAAGTTTAGAGAAGGTAAGGGGGCCTGATAAATGGTGCATGATTTAGCTTGACCCATTCTAGTATACCTGGGCTCTTTCTGCTCCCTGGGCTCCTTATGACCCCTAGATTCCTTAGAATACCTTCTGGGATCTTTCCTGGCTTTGGCCTCCTTGACTTTGGGCTCCTCGGCCTAGGGAACAAAAACATCCCTTAAGATTTGCAGGTGGGGATCAGGATCTGGCTAGAGGGGTCCTCTTAACCGGCTTACCCCCTCCAAAGCACTGTCACCCGCCATCAACCACGTGGAGGCCCAGCGGGTATTCCCCCGACAGCGCATTTCCTGGTCCTGATGAGCGCGCGGGAGCAGCATCTTCCCGAAAGCGTGCAGAGGTCTGAAAAGCCTTCCATAAACTGGAATTGCCCCTGGTGGAGGCGGGGATGCCACATCCGGATCCAGCGTACGCATCAAGGGTTACTTAACCAGTGGTAAATTTAACACTGGTGGTACCTAAGGTTCTCCAACAGCACTGTAGGCCTACCTGTATCCCACCTGATCTATAACCTGCACTTTGCTGAATAAAAACATGTGTAGGTTATAAAAACTGTTGAGTTCCTATCTGCCAGGGGCAGGAAAATGCAAAGCGTTGGTAGAGACCATACAGAGCGCGAATGCTCCGAAGTCCTCCAGGCTCCAGCCTGTCCTCAATAACGAAGCAAGTGTCGCTGCCGAAGTGTCCTCCCCCCCGTCCGATGAATGAACACATCTCAGGTGGCGGGGGTGAATGGGAAGGGGGGATATGTGAGAAGGGAGAGGTAAAGACCTTCCTGACTCTCGCAGTGGACCGGGGGGGGGGGGGCGGGACCCGGCAATGCCAGTTTTCTCTAGAAGATCCTCCTTAATAAAAGCATAACACCGCTTACCCCCCTGCCATTAACGGTCAGTGAATCAAGGAATCAATGGTCAAGGAATGGAAATCTGGTCAGTCCCCTGGGGGTATCCCGGGTCCATGGTGGTCCACCTCCGGAGCCAAGAAATGGGTTTGCCTGCCTCAAACCCACAGCACAGGATACTAGGGGTCTGGCTCCTACCTGGGCAGGAACACGAAAACAACTGGAGACTGAGAGGAGGGGCTAAAGTTTTATCCATATCTGGTGGATGAGGTCTCATGAGTATGCAGCCCTGCTGTATGACTGGGGGGATGGAGCTCACACATCCACTGCGGAATCACCGGTGACAAGAGTATGCCAGGCAAGCCTAAGGTTTTTTTTTTCAAATCAAGAAGCCTCACAATAATTTGGGTGATACGGCAGTGTTGTCCCTTTATGTGCCACATGTACTGTGTTATTAGTATTGAATTGTATGTTGTTCTATTAGAACCGTTTGTCGATACACTTGTATGTATAAGCTTCGATAAATAAAGAATGCATAAAAAAGAAGCCCCACAATAGGCTTGATTCAGCCGTGGCCCCATAAGCAATAGTAAATTGATGGCTCAACATGCAATTACAGTAGTAAAGGAGTAAAGGTGTGGGTGTGATCTGGCTCAATGCACACATTAGTTAATAAAAATTTTACTGAAGAAAACCCATGTGCAAATGTATTTACTCAAAGTGCTGAACCGAGCCAAAAGAGGAGATCATCGACCCTAGAGTCCAATAAACTGTAGAGAGGTGGTTGCTTCTCTTTAAAGTAGCCACAGTTACAAGCAGGGATGTTCAACCAAGCTTACTTCTTTAATGATGACCCAAACTATCCCAGCCTTTGGTCCATGCTCTGAAACCTGCTGGTTCGCCAGTATTTTTGGCGCTTTTCATTCACGTGGAGTGGAATCACTAGCCCAGCTGCTGGCAAGGCTTTTGAGACGCAAAGAGCTCTCTCTGCAAACGCCAAATGCGTAGGTGACTGCGCCCCTAGATTGCTATGGGCAGCATTTCACTGGTGATTAGATCATAAATGCTCCGCAATTTCCCTGGTGTGAAAGCAGCCTGATGGCGCTATATACAATGGTGCTATCATTATTCTATTACGTGCATTTTATTGTTATGGTGTTATGGCATTTAATTGCCATGGTGACGCCCCCGCCACCAGTCACATGGCGCTGCCACACCCCCCTACATTGCAATAAATGGGCTGGAAATTCTCTTTAACTGTTTCATTTTATTGTGTCAGCTACAATAAGGGATTGGGTATCTAGAGTATTTATGTATATTTCTCTGTGTAATCGTGTTTGCCTTATGGTGTTCTTAGGCCACTTGGTGACTTTTTAAATTGTACACTGAATCTATGCATGATTATTTAATGCATTGCTATACAGTAACATTTTATGTGATGCTTTGGGAGTGCACCCAGGAAGCTGCATACATTTTTTAGGTTTCTGTACATTTCTATATCATTTAAGTGTGCCTTCTTTTGCTTAACTAGTTGCGGGGGGGAGGGGGGGGCAATTTAAAACAAAACATAATCTCATTATCTTAGGTCCTGCGCCTTGCCCCTTGGGCATCCTGATTTGGGGTGCCTCATTGTGTGAATTCCCTCCAAATCGCAAGTAAAAACATATCTTTCCCTGGTCACATGGTGCATGCGCAGGCTCTCGTCCAATCAGCGCCCTATGCCACTGGCATACGGCTCGGTTTACTCAAAGGTGCCAGCATTAGGGAAGCAAATCTATAGGTTTCCCTTTGGATGAGGGCACATTCCCATCTCCAATCATCTGAATGGCTGGGTGTGAGAGTCAGCCGAAAGATGTTGGAGGTGTGGTCAATGTCGTTTACCTTGCCGTGGGTGTCAGGGCCACTGCTGTGCTGCCCCTGTTGCTGAGGTCGCTGCACCCACTGCTTCTCGGGCTCCAAAGGAGAATAAGCTCTTACACCTCTGGGTCGCCCACATGTAACAAAGTCTGCACCCGGAAGGGACATCTGCGCGCCGCTGGTCAGCAGCCACGCCCAATAAAATTAAAAAAACTAGCGGCGACAAGGAAAGAGACCCAGGAAAGTCCAGGCTCGGATCCTCAGAGATCAAGCGAGTACTGCAGAAAAATACAATTTAAATACTCTGCTGTGAAATGAGTGAAATGGTGGAAGTGGTCCTAAAGGGACAGCGCAGAACTAATGCTGTGTCAGAAAAAAATACTATGTGGGACTGCCCTGGCCGCCTTTAAACCTCGGGTACCCAAAGATTATCCAATGCACCACCAATCCACATTTATATAGTAAGAGGGTTATGTGCTGAAATGGCAGTTCCCTTAAAAGGATACTCTCAGAAAAATGCACTATATTGTGGCTCCAGCAACCGCCAGGGAAACAGCCCACTGCACCAAAGAGCCCTCAAATAGATACAATCAAGTGAAATTCATCAAATTAGTTTATTAATAAAAATTCATTCATTACATCGTAAAAAACATCCACCCACACACATACATAATTTCATGGCAGGTGACCAACCTCTGGGCGAAAAACACTAAACTAAATAATATGATCCTTAATAATCACCCAATCACAAATTGATACTAATATCTACTAAGTGCTAAACATGATTCAGATACAGAAAGTGCTACAGTGCTATTAAAGTGCTAAGGAAATATGTGCAAAATATGCAAATTAATATATATAAATAACCTACAATGTGAAGCCCAAGCAGATGGTACCCTGCCGTCCCCTAAAACAGGAGGTAGGATTCCACATGTTGCGTGGAATCCTAAGTGCCCAGCCACTTCATCAGGATAAACCTCGTGTGAGCTAAACCCAAAAGATTCCAGGCTGAGCAGGCTTCTCCAGGTGTCTCCTGGAGCAGAAAACAGCAACCTAAAAAACAAACAGGCTGTAGTCTAACTGTCCTGTGGTTCCCAGGGAGGAAACAGAAAGAACTGAGGTGGGGAGGAAGGGGTGGGGCTTTTAAGAAGGTAGAGGGGGGACATGATTGAGACCTTTAAATATGTGAAAGGATTGAATAAGGTTCAGGAGGGAAGTGTTTTTAAGAAGGAACTTAATGATAGAACAAGGGGGCACAACCTGAAGCTGATCGGGGGGAAGATCAGGAGCAATGTTAGAAAATATTATTTTACAGAAAGAGTAGTAGATGCTTGGAACAAACTTCCAGCAGAGGTAGTTGAAAAATCAACAGTCACTGAATTTAAACATGCCTGGGATAAGCACACATCTATCCTAAGATAAAGAGTACATACAGTACACACATAAGGGCAGACTAGATGGACCGTATGGTCTCCTTCTGCCGTCAACCTTCTATGTTTCTATGTTTCTATGTTTAACCACTGTTCAGTTTTGTGTTTCCTCCGAGGGGGTGGAGCTTCTCTCTCTCTCTCTGTGAGTCTGATGGTAGAAAAATTCTCATGGTGTTGAATCAACCCTTTAGTTGAGGGGGAATTGCTCGGGGTCACATAATGATGGGCACAGCTTCATCAGCCAGGCGAATGCTTTGAGCCCCGGGGATAAAATAGAACTCACCTTTGGAATAGTCTGTGTTGTCTCGCTGCCACACCAGTGAACCTGCTGCAGAAAGGCTTTACTCACCCCCTACCCCCTTACAAGATGGTCCAGCAACCCTGCAGTATAAACAGCCCCTCCACTGACAGCATTATATGGAATTTAATATTCATGCTCTATGAAGCAAAGGTTTCTGTCTAGTTATTGAATGTCTACTATAATAATGAAAACCATGTTCTAAATATAATAGTTATTTATTGCTCCCCCATATTTTAAAGCCCCTGTGCAGGCACACATTAACTTTCTACCACCTTATACCACCTTATAGGAGCAGTAAAAATAAGCCATTTGCATCTGAAAATCTCTGAATATATATATAAGGTTATGGCTCGGCTGGAAGGGACATGTCATAAAGCAGATTTATGAGTCTTGACCATGCTCGGCGGCAGTCAGAGAAAGCTGTAGAACCACTGTGGCTGGCTGGGCTTGCAAACTAAGACAACTTTCTTGCGGGGTCCTGGAGAAATAAAATATAAATAAAAATAATGCACATTTTCTGCAGATTCCTGCTACTGATTCTACCCTGTGCTACTAAAAAATACCATTTTGTGAGTACTCACCTGAAAAATGGATATTGTTGGTGTGCCACACACCCCGCTTCACCTTTAATATTCTTCACTTATTGGGTTAACTCACCGCCAGGTGACGCTGTGCAGAGAGGAAGTCTTGTAACGAGCCCCCTTCCGGCCTATATATACCTGGTACCTCCCATTTATCACCAGTATATTAAAAAGCAGAAAGACAAGGTACCAGTAAATTAACGGTAACCTCAAAATAAATCAATATAAATAAAAGCTTCACCATATAAAGGATTCGGAATACCGAAAAGGGTGGGAGTGAAGCGGGGTGTGTGGCACACCAACAATATCCATTTTTCAGGTGAGTACTCACAAAATGGTATTATTCTTGGTGTACCACACACCCCACTTCACCTTTAATATTCTTCACTGATTGGGACATCCAAAAGCAGTGTCCACAAGGGATGGGCAACTCAAGGCCAGGTGAAGCATAACTTAAATGACTGCAGTCTGCAGAACTTTGCGGCCAAAAACAGCATCCGCTGAGGCTCGCACATCAACCTTGTAAAACTTAGAAAAAGTATGAACAGAAGACCAAGTGGTGGCCTTACAAACTTGTTCAACAGAAGCTTGGTGCTGAAAAGCCCAAGACGCCCCAATGGCGCGAGTAGAATGAGCAGTGATACGAAAAGGGGGAACTTTCCCCTTAGCAGAATAGGCCGCAGTAACGGCCTGACGTATCCACTTGCTAATGGCAGATTTGGCTGGTGCCAAACCCTTCTTAGGCCCATAGGGCACAACAAAAAAGGAATCCGTCTTACGAAAAGGAGACGTGATAATCAAGTAGTACTTAACACAACGTACTACATCCAAACAATGCAAAACCCTCTCTTTGTCATTCTTAGGATTAGGACACAAGGAGGGAAGAACAATATCTTGGTTCAAATGAAAAGCAGAAACAACCTTAGGAAGAAAGTCTGGCTTGAACCGAAAGACCACTTTATCCTGATGCCTCTCAAAGTAAGGCGCCTGGATAGACAAGGCCGCCAATTCCGAGACACGCCGGACCGAAGTGATCGCTACCAAGAAGACAATCTTCTGAGTCAGGGTAGACAAAGCAATATCTTGCAAAGGCTCAAAAGGAGGAGCCTGAAGAGCAGAAAGAACCAAATTCAAATCCCAAACCGGGAGTAATGGTTTCCTGGGAGGCCGCACATGCGTAACCCCCTGGAAAAAAGTTTTAACTAAAGGCTGAAGCGCAACACGCTTCTGAAAAAAGATAGATAAGGCAGAAACTTGCCCTTTCAACGTACTTAGCTGAAGACCAGAGTCCAGCCCAGATTGTAAAAACTCCAGAATCCTGGAGACCGAAAAGACCCTACAAGGAAAATATCTCATCTCAACCCAAGTGATGTAGGCTTTCCAAGTCCTATAGTAGATGATCGAAGAAGACCTCTTCCGGGCACTGATCAGAGTCTTGACAACTGAGTCAGAAAGACCCTCCTCCTTCAAGATGGAGGTTTCAGCAGCCAGGCCGTCAAACCCAGCGCTGGTAAATTGGGGTAACACAACCGACCCTGAGTGAGCAGATCGGGCCGAAGAGGCAGGGCGAACTGGTCCACTGCCAGCCGAACGATGTCTGCAAACCACACTCGCCTTGGCCACCTTGGGGCCACAAGAACGGCGGACACCTTTTCCAGAGCAAACTTCCGAAGCACCCTGCGCAGCATGGGTATCGGAGGAAACAGGTATAGAAATCCCAGATCCCCCCAGCTCAGGGACATGGCGTCCACTGCCAGAGCCAGAGGATCCTGGGAGAGCGACACGAAGTTCGGGAGCCTGTGATTGTGACGAGAGGCAAACAGGTCCACCTCTGGTGTCCCCCATCGGAGACACAGTGAGCGAAACACCCGAGGATGGAGAGCCCATTCTCCCAGGCGGGGAGAGCCCCTGCTCAACCGGTCCGCTTCCTGGTTCTCCACTCCTGGAATGTATACCGCCGAGAGACAAGGAACATGGGCCTCTGCCCAGGTCAGGATCAGGGACACCTCTCTGAGAGCACTCAGACTGCGAGTCCCTCCCTGATGATTGATGTAAGCAACCGCTGTTCGATTGTCTGAACGCACCTGGACCGGAAGGCCCAGAACGTGCTGAGTCAGGAGAGCAAGCACCCGACGGATGGCTCTCAGTTCCAGAACATTGATGGGAAAGTGGGCCTCTTGAGGTCCCCACTGCCCCTGGAACTGCAGCTCCTTCCAAAATCCGCCCCAACCCGACAGACTGGCGTCCGTGGTGACAATTTCCCAAAGAGGGGTCAGGAAAGACCTGCCCTTCACAAGATTGGTCGAGACCAACCACCACTGGAGGGACTGCCGGACCCGGGAGGACAACTGGAAGGGCTGATCCAGTGACCGAGGCTGCCGGTCCCAGGACGCCAACAGATAAAGCTGAAGCGTCCTCGTGTGAAATTGAGCAAAAGGAACTGCCTCGAAAGAGGCGACCATCAACCCTATCAGCCTCATCCCCAGACGGATGGACGGCCGAGGATTGGAAAGTAGGACCCGAGCCAACTCCTGGATCAGATGAATTTTGGACTGGGGGAGAAACACTCTGTGTTGAAGAGAGTCCAACTGCTTCCCCAGAAAGAACACCACCCTGGCCGGAGCGAGGGAGGACTTGGGGAAGTTGATCACCCAACCAAAGCTTTCCAGCGTGGAGACCACCAACCTGGTGTCTGTCTCCGATTGATTAAGCGACGGAGCCATGATGAGAAGGTCGTCCAAATAAGGTACGACACGAATGCCCCGAGATCTGAAAATGGCCATGACCCCTGCCAGCACCTTGGTGAACACTCTTGGAGCTGAGGTAAGGCCAAACGGAAGTGCCACGAATTGATAATGCTGATTTTCCATCACGAATCGAAGAAAACGTTGATGAGCGTGGCAGATGGGAACATGAAGATAAGCATCCTTGATGTCTATGGACGTCATGAAGTCCCCTTGCCGAAGTGAACCGACGGCCGTACGCAAGGTTTCCATGCGAAACTTCCGAACACGGATGAACCTGTTGAGTAATTTCAGGTCCAGGACGGGACGGACTGACCCGTCTTTCTTGGGGACTGCGAAAAGATTGGAATAAAACCCGAGGCCCATCTCTAAGCGCGGTACCGGCCGGATGACCGCCATCTCTAACAGATTCTTTACCGACGCCAGGAGCCCCTGTGCGGCCAAAGGATCGATGGGCACCCGAGACCGAAAGAACCGTGAAGGAGGGCGAGAGTCGAATTCCAGTTTGTAACCGGACGACACTACCTCCCGGATCCATCTGTCCGGAATCTCCTGGTCCCAAACCTGGGAGAAGTGTCGTAATCGTCCCCCCACCCGCACGGGTGAGGGCAGCCCCTCATTGCTGAGCGGGTTTACCAGCAGGCTTGGGCTTGGTGCCCCAGGACTGAGCGGGACAGGAAGCCCCCCTACCCGCTCTGAATCCCCGAAAAGAAGGCCTACCAGCACTTGCCCCCTTAAAGGGACGACGAGGCCTCTTGCGTTGTGGCATCTTACCACCCTTTGCGACTGAATCAATTTTCTCACCAAACAGACGCAAGCCCAAAAAGGGAAGAGCTGTGAGCACCCTTTTAGAAGCTGAGTCCGCCGACCACTGACGCAGCCATACTGACCGACGAATAGCCACCAGCATTGCAGCTGTCTTGCTACTCATAGCCAGCGCATCGTCCTGAGTGGATAGAACATAGGAAACAAAAGATTCACACTGCTTGAGCGCAGTAAACTCTTTGCAAGTGGGATCTAGATCCTCCTACAGCTCCTGAATTACAGACCTAACCGCCAATAGAAGAAGGGCCGAAGCACACACCGGGCGCATCGTTGACCCAGCATAAATAAAACCATGGCGAGCGTACTGGTCAATCCGACGATCCTCCCCATCTTTAGGGACAGTGGTCTCAGCAGACTGTACCATAGCCGTGCTGGAGAGCCCTAGCACAGGGGTATCGACGTCAGGAGGGACGGACCAGAGCTTCACCAATTCTGGCGGAAAAGGATAACGCTTTTCCTAACTGGAAGGGATTCCAGATAACCTCGTGGGATGTTCCCATTCCTTAAGGACCACCCTCTCAAAGTGGCGTTGTCTGGGAAAAACCCAACGCGGCTGAGGCTCTTTAAACAACTGGCCCTTTGGCCGGGTGACAGCCTCAGGCGGATCTAAATTCAGAATTTCAAACATCTGAGCCAGAATGGAGGGGGTGTCAAGGGAAACACCCGCCGACCAATCGCCAATAGCATCAGCCTCAAGCTGATCTGCAGGCTCATCTGACTCCAACAGGAATTCTCCCTCGTCCGGGGAGCCATCGGACCATTCCACAGGCTCACATACCTGTGAAGCCGAAGGTATCGGAGTCAGGTGCTTCCGTTTTGCAGTGGCTTTTGACCCTGCTTTAACGGGCACTATTTTCCGGAGGCTGGCCAATCGCGCTGCCACCTCGGATTGCGAATCCCCACTCTTGACAGTGTCATGCGGGGTCCGGAACAGGGAGGGAGAGGTAGGAGATGATGGAAGATGCGACGGGCCAGCAGCCGAAGCGACGGACTGACGCGCAATACTCTGCCTTGCACAAGGAATGCATACAAAGACATCATCATCTGGGAGCGGAGTCCCACATCTTGCGCACCCCCTAGATGGCCCAGAAGAACCATTTCCGGTAATAACGGAAGCCTCCATATGGTGATTTTATGGTATTCACAATTCTTTTGGGATTTAAGGCATAAGCCGACCCAGGATGCCCCCTTATTGTAAATGTCCCGGATTTTTTTTTTTTTTTTTTTTTGGGAGGATTTAATTCAAAAAGAAGATCCCCTTAATAATCTATATATAAATATAGATTGTATATATATATATATATATATATATATATATATTTTTTTTTTTATGTCAATATATATATATATATATATATATATATATGTCCCAATTTTCCTTTCCTTTTAAAAAAGAAAGACTAGCCAAGTAATATAGAGCTGGGAGGCCGCTTTAATCAGGGGTTCCGGGGGTTCAGGGGGTCAGATCCCCAAACAAGTGGCAACATGCAAACATACTAATGCATGGCACCAAGGTGCCTTTAAATAAACAAAAGGAAAAACCCCTGCCCTTAATCATGATGAATCCCCTTATAGAACTCTCCCCCCCATGTCTAAAAACACTATAAACAATATAGTTTTTAAAAAGACACTCAACGGCCCCACACAAGGTGGGGCCGCTTACCTGCAAGGAACTGAGGGCGGCCGCAGCAATAGTATGGACGACGCAGCAGCCAGCAGCAGCAGCAAGAAGTAAACCAAACCATGTGTGGCAGCGAGCCCCCCCCCCACGTGACTTCCTTTAAGCCAGGAAGGAAGGAAGTGAGGCTGGGGCCGGTCAACACAAAGGCAGGAGGAGGGGGGAGGAGGAGGGAGGGAAGGAAAGACCAACGGGGGAGGGGGGAGGGAGGCTGCTATAGCAAAGGCTCAGGCAGCAAGCCAGCCTGCAATCAGCGCGGCCAAGCCCCAGCTGCCCCCTAAAGCAGACCTAAACGCTGGCCAAGCCGGCCAGTACTTATCTGCAAGACCAAGGAAAGTCCTTTTAAGAGGAAAAATAAGAGGAACAATCGGACCGAGTGCACACTTGCGGTGCAGTTTGCTAAGTGCATGAAAGTAAAACACACATGTTACAAAAAGTCATACAGTGAAATACACACACACAATACACAACCCTCTAACCCCCCCCCCATAGTGAAGGGAGAAGGGACCGTAACGGGAGAGTAAGGGGCTAAGGGGACCCTCGGGACAGGGGCATCCCATTTCCGGATCACCATGCCGGATAGCCGCATTGCCCCCAAAAGAGGGGGTCGAGCGGAGGAGATAAGCTCCTAGGCACCTATAGTGCCGTCTACCAATTGCCCAGTGAGCAGCCTAGGCTGGGAGGCTTCCAATCCACCATAAAGGTATAAACAATCAAAACCGGCCAGAAATAGACCAAAAGGGGGTGCCGGGGTAAGACCCCGGCTACCTGTAAGCAGGAGACTTCAATCTTCTGTCTTGTCGTCAAGCAGAGAGAAAAATACTGGTGATAAATGGGAGGTACCAGGTATATATAGGCCGGAAGGGGGCTCGTTACAAGACTTCCTCTCTGCACAGCGTCACCTGGCGGTGAGTTAACCCAATAAGTGAAGAATATTAAAGGTGAAGCGGGGTGTGTGGCACACCAAGAATATAGAGGAGAGGCACATGGGACAGGCATTAAGTCAGCTGCTTAATGGCTAATTATTGCCACTGGGTCCCTTTGGCTCTCATTCCAACCAACTGTAAGTCCGGCTATAAAATAACTCTTCCTCCCACCACACTGTCAAATCGGGATGCCCCTGGGGAGGGCTTTCACCCAGCCCAGGAGTCTTTTAGACCAGTCTCAGATTTGGTCCACTATAAAGCAGACCCCCTCCCTCAGCTACCCTCCCCTGGCAGGGACCAGGTTACAAGGAATAAAAAAGCCATATCTTGCTCGTGGTCCAGCATCCTTCTCTCGGCACGATGAGACCTGGGAACGGCCATCTTGAACAGGAAGCATAGGGGGCAAATAAGTAACCAGCCAGTTCCTCCCGTGCTGCACCAAGGATTAGGAGACCTGTTGGTCAAGTTCCCAGCTCACAGAGTAAAAGTTCACAAATCTCAAGAACCATAACATGAATTTACTGATGACCAAGCATGTTCTGCCATTGCAGTTAGAGGCATTCCTATTACATTTTTGCTGTATGCATTGATTTGTATAAATAAAGCAGAACTAAAGATACAATGGCTCATTGCACAATAGGGCAGATACAGCACAGCAAGACATTTTTGTTTCACATTTCTTGAGAAAACACTTTTCATCCTCAATGTAATTCAGCACCATTTTTAGCTGTGCACATTTAAAAAAAATTCACACAGCTAAAAATGGTGCTGAACTGCAGCAAGAAATAACAAATCAAGCCAAAAAGCATTTCCACACAAAAATGAGAGAAAAAAAATATTGCCACGGTGCTGAATCAGCTGTAATATAACCATCATGTCTCTCCCTTGCAATAAAAAAATCCAGCTCCTATATAAATATATACATACATGAAATTACAGTGATAATGAAATACCCCACATACAAATATAAGAAGCCTTAAAGTGGACCAAAACCCACAAAAACTCACCTTCTTTGCCAACTCGGCAAGGGCAGTGCGGTGTTGCTTTCGGATATATCACACACCTTTCGTCAAGCAATGGTGATAGTTGGCTCAGGTCCATAGGCTGCCAACTCGGCGGCTCCGTATAATTCATCACTTCTGTTGGCTCAGCGAGGCATGTTCTATCGGTCCGCCGGCTTCTCCAATGGCATTGTCTGCCGGTTCCTCCTCAGGAATGTCCTGGAAAAATGTCATAGCAGCTCCGACCGCAGTGTACTCGGCCACATAACGCTTAAAAGATTTAATCTCTGCAGTGGTCCTCGTCTCCGCTTCTGGTTCTGCAGGCATATCCGGTCGGGTCTCTTTTCCAGCTCTGTCTCATCCCATCTCTCTTTTCCCAGCTCTGTCCCATCCCATCTCTCTTTTCCCATCTCTGTCCAATCCCATCTCTCTCTTTTCCAGCTCTGTCCCATCCCATCTCTCTTTTACCATCTCTGTCCAATCCCATCTCTCTCTTTTCCAGCTCTGTCCCATCCCATCTCTCTTTTCCCATCTCTGTCCAATCCCATCTCTCTTTTTTCCAGCTCTGTCCCATCCCATCTCTCTCTTTTCCCAGCTCTGTCCCATCCCATCTCTCTTTTCCCATCTCTGTCCAATCCCATCTCTCTCTTTTCCCAGCTCTGTCCCATCCCATCTCTCTTTTCCAGCTCTGTCCCATCCCATCTCTCTCTTTTCCCAGCTCTGTCCCATCCCGTCTCTCTTTTCCAGCTCTGTCCCATCCCATCTCTCTCTTTTCCCAGCTCTGTCCCATCCCATCTCTCTTTTCCCAGCTCTGTCTCATCCCATCTCTCTCTTTTTTTCCCAGCTCTGTCCCATCCCATCTCTCTTTTCCCAGCTCTGTCCCATCCCTTCTCTCTTTTCCCAGCTCTGTCCCATCCCATCTCTCTCTTTTTTCCCACCTCTGTCCCATCCCATCTCTCTCTTTTTTTCCAGGTCTGTCCCAACCCATCTTTCTTTTCCCAGCTCTATCCATCCCATCTCTCTCTTTTTTCCCAGCTCTGTCCCATCCCATCTCTCTCTTTTTTCCCAGGTCTGTCTCAACCCATCTTTCTTTTCCCAGCTCTATCCATCCCATCTCTCTCTTTTTTCCCAGCTCTGTCCCATCCCATCTCTCTTTTCCAGATCTGACCGACCCCATCTCTCTTTTCCAGCTCTGTCCTATCCCATGTCTCTCTTTTTCCAGCTCTGTCCCATACCATCTCTCTCTTTTCCAGCTCTGTCCCATCCCTCGCTTTTCCAGCTCTGTCCCATCCCATCTCTCTCTTTTCCAGCTCTGTCCCATCCCATCTCTCTCTTTTCCAGCTCTGTCCCATACCATCTCTCTCTTTTCCAGCTCTGTCCCATCCCATCTCTCTCTTTTCCAGCTCTGTCCCATCCCATATCTCTCTTTTCCCAGCTCTGTCCAATCCCATCTCTCTCTTTTTCAGCTCTGTCCCATCCCTCTCTCTCTTTTCCAGCTCTGTCCCACCCTATCTCTCTCTTTTCCAGCTCTGTCCCATCCCATCCCTTGCTTTTCCAGCTCTGTCCCATCCCATCCCTTGCTTTTCCAGCTCTGTCCCATCTCATCTCTCTTTTCCCATCTCTGTCCAATCCCATGTCTCTCTTTTCCAGCTCTGCCCCATCCCATCTCTCTCTTTTCCCAGCTCTGTACTATCCCACCTCTCTTTTCCTGCTGTATCCCATCCCATCTCTCTCTTTTCCCATCACTGTCCCATCCCATCTCTCTCTTTTCCCAGCTCTGTCCCATCCCATCTCTCTCTATTCTAAGCATACAGCACGTCCTGCTCCATCTATAATACTTACACATGGGTAATCCTCCGCCAGATGGCGCTGTTCACTGCAGACATGGAAAAACAGGCTCCTCCCAGCCCTTCATATACCCAGGGACCTCCCACAAATCCCCAGATTTCTCTGCAGTGCTGACTGCGAAGACATGAAGTATCACTCTCTCGCAGGTGAGCGGGGCTATTACAGCCTGCGGCCCTGTGAGACTATTCCCACCCGTCCTCTTCGACAAGATGTGCCTCCCAGCCTGGGCTGCGCTGGTCGGGTGAAGGAAGGTAGCACCATGTGTGCTTACGGAGCAATGCTCCACCGCAATCCCCCACCATAGGGTAGGCGGTCAAGGCTGATGGTGAGCCTTCAGGGGATGCCCCTCCCGCACATTGCCTCACGCCTCATGTAGCGGTGGACCCTATGTTAACGGGTCGCCTTCCTCCCTCGTTCCCTCCTTAGTCAGGGGGAAAAGAAAGGGGGGGGGTTGTGTGTATAGCGGCCTTAGTGTATACCTACACGCTTATGGCTTAACTGTGCTTCACTGGGATTGGGGATCAGAGCCGCGCTCTTACCTTACTGTTTAAGCACACTAGTATTCAGCCTTCTGCCGCAAGTACGGCGGCGGCTCGCAGACGCCCTGGCGTCTCCTTCTTCCTCCTTCCCTTCTTAGCTTTATCGGCTCTTCATAGGTTGCGCCAGCTTGAGCGCCTGTCTTAATAACAGTGTCTCTATCACAGACCGGGATTCTTCCCCGACGTGGAGCCGCAGGAGAGCCCGAGTACAGATCTCGGCTGTAACTGCCACGGCTCCGAGCGCCATTTTTTAATAGACGTCTGTTTTTTACATCTCCTGTCTGTACACCATTGGCTGTTTGCCTTACGAGCTTCGCGCTCACTTGAAGAGGGGCGTGGTTTCGGCTTGGCGCACTACGCGTCACAATCAGTTCAGGCCCGCCCTCTGAGGTTCTTCGGCGACATTTTCTTCTCCCGCGAGCGTGGTGAAGATCGTTCCCTCCTCTCTGTATGTAAGTGCGACTTTTCTTTACTCTCATCCACCATTGCGCATGGCTCTGACATCCCGTTTCCCCTTATGTCTTTCAGACCGCGGATTCAAGTGGCTTCTCCCGGTCCAGCATAGCTCCCGGTCGCGACCATATAAACTTACTCTCACTTCCCAGCGGGTTATTGGGGCATCCAGGGTAGCTTACAGCGTCAATCCCTACGGGCAAATTGTGCCGATTGAATCACCATATGGAGGCATCTCAGGATACTGTGAACGGCTGTGTGTAGCTTGTGGGGTCTTACCTAGCAGTGGTGACAATGCACGGGTCTGCGTTCCTTGTGCTTCCCATCTCATCTGAGGCAGGGCCTGCACCCCGCCGCACTTCACCTACTCCCCCAAGCCTGAGTCTAACCCCCAATACCAGTGGGGATTCTCATCCTGATCTGGCCACGAGGCTGGCTAGTGTTGAAAACTTACTTGCTAATTCCCTAGCGCGTAAAGCCACCGACAAGAGACGGCACTTGAACCCTGAATCGACCCTCTTCCCTGTAGAACCTGATGATTTGTTGCATTCCTATGCCCATATCCCCTCGGACGAAGGGGAACTGTTCTCTGACTCAGGGTCATATGACGATGAGTCCCAGGGGTCAGGAAGAGTCTGGCTCCGAGCATTGGTCCTCGGATGATGTCGATAGACTGCTGGTTCAGATCTTTGAGGTTCTGTCCCTCTCTCCCCCTGCTGCGGCTCCCCGACAAAGGGGTGATCTTTTCCATACTGCTAAAGCTCGCTTGGAGTTCCCCGAGCAGACCCATTTCAATAGCCTCGTGCTTAAAGAATGGGAACATCCCAGCAGACTTCACAGGGTCCCTAAGAGCGTGGATAGGAAATATCCTTTCCCTGCTGACTTGGTTAAGTGCTGGTCATCGCCACCCGAGGTCGATGCTCCTATTCTAGGGTTGTCCAACACCTCTATTATGCACTCCCCTGACACTACTACGCTACGGGACTCTGAGGACCGGCGTGTTGACCAACTGGCATGTCATGCCTTTGCATTTGGGGGAGCGACTCTGCGCCCGGTTTGCGCCTTAGCCATTACGGCGGTAGCGCTCAGCGCCGTGGTTAGGAGTGCTCTCGATGGCACAGATGAGTTGCCTCCTGATACTGTCAATGCTCTGTCCAGCTGTGATGCGTTTGTGAACTTTATCCTGTCTGCATCGGACGATTCCATTAAGATGTGTGCCAGGTCATCTGCCCTGGTGGATGCTATACACCGCGCGGTCTGGTTGCACCAGTGGGCCGCAGACAATGCCGCCAAGAATGCCCTCATGGGGCTGCCATTTAAAGGGCTGCGCTTGTTTGGAGATCAATTAGACCTCTTTGCCAAGGGAGTCAAGTTACCCCAGCGCAGCCGACAGATTCGGCCCTTCTCGTAGCCAAGGCTCCCTGTCAACCCCCTATCGACGGGCCAAGCAGGGTAGAGGGGCGTCCTTCGCAGGGGCCCGCGCTGATTCCTGGAACAGGAACAGAGAACGCCGTTCAGGTTCCTCCTGGGGAACCAAACCCAAAGCCCCTCCCAAGGCCCCCCAGGCATGAGGGGGCGCCCTCACCCGTCAGGGTGGGGGGACGTCTACAGCACTTCGAGCACGTCTGGCGGCGCCACGTCTCAGACCGGTGGATTCAGGAGGTATTGTCCTCCGGCTACAAGATAGAATTTGCTGTACGGCCCCCCACCAGGTTCATTGGGTCTCGAATCCCTCAAGACCCTGCCTCAGCTCAGGTCTTGTTGCTGGCCGTACAGGGTCTCATGGACCTAGGGGTCATTTGCGAGGTCCCCCCTGGAGACAGGGGCACGGGGTTCTACTCAAACCTTTTCACAGTACCCAAGAAGGATGGGTCAGTCAGGCCCATTCTGGATTTAAAAATCCTCAACAAATTTGTCAAGAACAAGCACTTTCGCATGGAAACTCTGCGCTCGGCCATTGGCTCACTGCGCCCAGGGGACTTCATACGCGTGCTGCCCTACCTGGACGATATTCTCATCACCACTCGGTCTCTGCGACAGGCAGAGTTGGACACTCGGCTGGTAGTGTCCACCCTGGAGTCCTTCGGCTGGGTGATCAATTACCCCAAGTCATCTCTGTCCCCCTCCTCGGTGACTCCATTCCTGGGAATGATTCTGGATACGGTTCAGTCAAGGATATTCCTTCCTCAACAGAAGGTGGAGGCTCTGACAGCGCAAACGAGGTTCCTACTCTCGAACCCACAGTTCTCCATCCGGCAGGGAATGCAGTTGGTGGGCCTGATGGTGGCGAGCTTCGAGGCGGTGCCCTTTGCCCAGTTCCACTTGAGCCTTCTGCAGCTTGGACCACGGGAACTTGACAAGGGGCAGGTCCTTTCTGACCCCATCCTGGGAGACAGTCTCAACGGATGCCAGTCTGTCAGGTTGGGGAGGATTCTGGAAGTCTCTGCACTTCCAGGGGACGCGGGGCCCTCAGGAGGTCCATTTGCCCATCAACATTCTGGAATTATGGGCAGTCAGGTTGGTACTGGAGTGGTTGACCCAACATCTGAGGGGTCTGTCGGTCCAAGTTCGCTCAGACAACAGAACAGCGGTTGCCTACATCAATCATCAGGGAGGGACCCGGAGCAAGGGTGCTCTCCTAGTGTCTCAGATTCTGACATGGGTGGAGGCCAATGTTCAATGCATTATGGCTGTTTACATTCCAGGGGCGGAGAACCTGCTGGCGGACGCCCTGAGCAGGGGAATGTCCCATCAGGGGGAGTGGTCCCTCTGCAACACGGTATTCCAGTCCCTGTGCCACCGTTGGGGTCTACCGGATGTGGATCTGTTTGCTTCCCGTCACAATCACAAGCTCCCGGCCTTTGTCTCCCTGTCTCAGGTTCCTCTGGCCATGGCCACGGATGCCCTGTCCATGTCTTGGAGGGAGTTTCGACTCCCGTATGCGTTTCCACCGTTTCCCCTTCTGGTGAGGGTTCTACGCAAGATTGCTCTGGAAGGGGTACCTGTGATCCTGATGGCCCCCAGGTGGCCAATAAGAGTGTGGTTCGCAGACGTGGTTCACATGGCAGCAGATCAGTACGATCTGCCAAGCGTACCGGATCTGCTAACCCAAGGATCAATACGCCATCCCAATTTACAAACGCTTTGACGGCCTGGCTGCTGAAACCTCCATCTTGATGGAGAAAGGGTTGTCTGCCTCTGTGGTGGCTACTATGGTGCAGGCCAGGAAAAGGACTTCTTCTGCTATTTATTATAGAGTATGGCGTTCCTACATTGACTGGTGTGAGTCCAGGTCTCTTCCCTGCCGAGAATTCTCCGTCCCTAGGGTCCTGGAGTTTTTGCAGCATGGTTTGGACTTAGGTCTCAAACTTAGTACTCTGAAGGGTCAGGTTTCTGCCCTATCTATCTTCTTTCAGAAGACCTTTGCTCAGCATCACCTGATTAAGACCTTCTTCCAGGGGGTCACTCACGTGCGTCCCCCCCCGAAAGCCTACAGTCCTTGTTTGGGATTTGAATTTGGTTTTGTCTGCCTTGCAGGGGGCTCCCTTTGAGCCTATTCAAGAGGCTGCTCTGGTCGTTCTCACTCTCAAGGTTGTCTTCTTGGTGGCTATTACTTCGGTTAGGCGTGTGTCAGAGCTGGCCGCTCTATCTATTCAGCCTCCATACTATGAGCGACACCAGTACAAGGTGGTGTTCCGCTTCAAACCGGAATTTCTGCCAAAAGTGGTTTCGGCATTTCATTTGAACCAGGATACTGTTCTTCCTTCTCTGTGTCCCAATCCTCGCAACGACGAGGAGCGGGTTCTACATTCCTTGGACGTAGTCAGGTGCTTGAAGTATTACCTGGTTGTCACTAAGGCCTTCAGGAAGACTGATGCTCTCTTCGTTGTGCCTTCGGGGCATAGGAAAGGTTTGGCTCCCGCCAAGTCTACCATCATCATCATCATCGTAAATGGATTCGTCAGGCTGTGATTCAGGCCTATTCTACTAAGGGGAGGCCTCCCCCGTTCCGTCTTACGGCTCACTCCACTCGTGCTATTGGTGCCTCTTGGGCTTTTCAGCAACAGGCCTCTGTTGAACAAGTTTGCAAGGCCGCTACTTGGTCTTCTGTTCACACCTTTTCAAAGTTTTACAAAGTTGATGTTCGGGCCTCAGCTGATGCTGCCTTTGGCCGTAAGGTTTTACAGGTGGTTGTAGTTTGAACTACGTGCAGTTGCCTTTGTTGTTGGGGATCCCACCCTACTTTACGGACACTGCTATTGGATGTCCCATGTGTAAGTATTATAGATGGAGCAGGACGTACTGTATGCTTAGAATAATACAATTCTGTGAAATACTCACTTGTAGAATTGGTATTATACGCATACAGCATGTCCTGCTCCACCCCACCCTGGTTTCACCTTGTTCTGGATCCCCTGTATGGTGATTGTTACCATTGTTATCATTTCCAGTTTGTTGGTTGGTTTCTCCCGGCTTCTTTTTCTCACTGCTTTTCAATGCTGGGGATTTGTGGGAGGTCCCTGGGTATATGAAGGGCCGGGAGGAGCCTGTTTTTGCATGTCTGCAGTGAACAGCGCCATCTGGCGGAGGATTGCCCATGTGTAAGTATTATAGATGGAGCAGGACGTGCTGTATGCGTATAATACCAATTCTACAGGTGAGTATTTCACAGAATTGTATTTTTCCCAGCTCTGTTCCATCCCATCTCTCTCTTCTCCAGCTCTGTCCCATCCCATCTCTCTTTTTTCCTGTTCTGTCCCATCCCATCTCTCTCTGTTCCCAGCTCTGTCCCATCCCATCTCTCTCTTTTCCCAGCCCTGTCCCATCCCATCTCTCTCTTTTCCCAGCTCTGTCCCATCCCATCTCTCTCTTTTCCCATCATTGTCCCATCCCATCTCTCTTTCTTTCCAGCTCTGTCCCATCCCATCTCTCTCTTTTCCAGCTCTGTCCCATCCCATCTCTCTCTTTTTCCAGCTCTGTCTCATCCCATCTTTCTCTTTTCCCAGCTCTGTCCCATCCCATCTCTCTCTTTTCCAGCTCTGTTCCATCCCATCTCTCTCTTTTCCTGCCCTGTCCCATCCCATCTCTCTCTTTTCCCAGCTCTGTCCCATCCCATCTCTCTCTTTTCCAGCTCTGTCCCATCCCATCTCTCTCTTTTCCTGCCCTGTCCCATCCCATATATCTCTTTTCCCAGCTCTGTCCCATCCCATCTCTCTCTTTTCCCAGCTCTGTCCCATCCCATCTCTCTCTTTTCCCAGCTCTGTCCCATCCCATCTCTCTTTTCCCAGCTCTGTCCCATCCCATCTCTTTCTTTCCCAGCTCTGTCCCATCCCATCTCTCTTTTCCCAGCTCTGGCCCATCCCATCTATCTCTTTTCCCAGCTCTTTCCCATCCCATCTCTCTTGTCCCAGCTCTGTCCCATCCCAACTCTCTCTTTTCCCAGCTCTGCCCCATCCCAACTCTCTCTTTTCCCAGCTCTGCCCCATCCCATCTCTCTCTTTTCCCAGCTCTGTCCCATCCCAACTCTCTTTTCCCAGCTCTGTCCCATCCCATCTCTCTCTTTTCCCAGCTCTGTCCCATCCCAATTCTCTTTTCCCAGCTCTGTCCCATCCCATCTCTCTCTTTTCCCAGCTCTGTCCCATCCCATCTCTCTCTTTTCGAAGCTCTGTTCCATTCAATCTCTCTTTTCCTGCCCTGTCACATCCCATCTCTCTCTTTTCCAGCTTTGTCCCATCCCATCTTTTTTTTCCTGTCCTGTCCCATCCCATCTCTCTCTTTTCCCAGCTCTGTCCCATCCCAACTCTCTTTTCCCAGCTCTGTCCCATCCCATCTCTCTTTTCCCAGCTCTGTCCCATCCCATCTCCCTCTTTTCCCAGCTCTGTCCCATCCCATCTCTCTCTTTCTCAGCTCTGTCCCATCCCATCTCTCTCTTTTCCCAGCTCTGTCCCATCCCATCTATCTCTTTTCCCAGCTCTGTCCCATCCCATCTCTCTCTTTTCCCAGCTCTTTCCGATTGCCTCTCTCTTTTTTCCCAGCTCTGTCCCATCGCATCTCTCTCTTTTCCCAACTCTGTCCCATCTCATCTCTCTCTTTTCCAGGCTCTGTCCCATCCCATATCTCTCTTTTCCAGCCCTGTCCCATCCCACCTCTCTCTTTTCCCAGCTCTGTCCGATTTCCTCTCTTTTCCCAGCTCAGTCCCCTCGCATCTCTCTATTTTCCCAGCTCTGTCCCTTCCCATCTCTCTCTTTTCCCAGCTCTGTCCCATCCCATCTCTCTCTTTTCCAGCTCTGTCCCATCCCATCTCTCTCTTTTCCAGCTCTGTCCCATCCCATCTCTCTCTTTTCCCATCACTGTTTCATCCCATCTCTCTCTTTTCCCAGCTCTGTCCCATCCCATCTCTCTCTTTTCCCAGCTCTGTTCCATCCCATCTCTCTCTTTTCCAGCTGTCCCATCCCATCTCTCTGTTTTCCCATCACTGTCCCATCCCATCCCTCTCTTTTCCCATCACTGTTTCATCCCATCTCTCTATTTCCCAGCTCTGTCCCATCCCATCTCTCTCTTTTCCTGCTCTGTCCCATCCCATCTCTCTCTTTTCCAGCTCTGTCCCATCCCATCTCTCTCTTTTCCCAGCTCTGCCTCATCCCATCTCTCTCTTTTCCAGCTCTGTCCCATCCCATCTCTCTCTCTTTTCCAGCTCTGTCCCATCCCACCTCTCTCTTTTCCAGCTCTGTCCCATCCCATCTCTCTCTTTTCCTGCCCTGTCCCATCCCATCTCTCTCTTTTCCTGCCCTGTCCCATCCCATCTCTCTCTTTTCCTGCTCTGTCCCATCCCATCTCTCTCTTTTCCAGCTCTGTCCCATCCCATCTCTCTCTTTCCCAGTTCTGTCCCATCCCATCTCTCTCTTTTCCCAGCTCTGTCCCATCCCATCTCTCTCTTTTCCCAGCTCTGTCCCATCTCATCTCTCTCTTTTCCCAGCTCTGTCCCATCCCATCTCTCTCTTTTCTCAGCTCTGTCCCATCTCATCTCCTTCTTTTCCCAACTCTGTCCCATCCCATCTCTCTCATTTTTGTAAACTCCCTTGTTAGATTAGTTATGGAATAAATATTATTTAGGCTAATAATGTATTTTGGAGATGGATCATTCCCTAGATTACAGTCAGTGGTCCATGCATATTTCTCAAATCAGGAGATATAGATAAAGAATCAGCACAATGATAATATGGTTGTGCAGCTTTTAGGTAATCCAATCTTAAAGGACAAATATCGTTTGCCAACTGCTCTAGTGAGGTGCTTATTGCTAGTGAGTGCTTATTTTCAATAAGTCAATTTTCAGTCAAAACATTAAAAAAAGCTATACTCATCTTTTCTCGCTCACAGACTGTCGCTCCTAGTCCGGGGCTGCAGAACTTACCTGAAAAGCTTCATCCAGATCCCTTGCTTCTCCGATGTGGCAAAGCCCACGCCATCAGTCACGGTGAGCTGCCACACCTCCTCTATTCACTGCAATGGAGAAGGGTGTGGCAGCTCATCATGACTGATGGCGGGGGCATCACCACGTCAGAGGGAGACAGGAAGAGAAGCTTAACGAGAGCACGGTGCTGCACAAGGTGCAGCGAGGGACCTGGATGAAGCCTTACAAAGACCCTCTCTATTGCTTTATAGTTAGGATAAACTTCCTCTCTTTCTGAACGCTCACCCAAAGCCAAATGGCTACAAACCCAGAGTTGTTTTGTTTAAACAATGCCTTTTAAAGCAGGTTGAAAACTTGTTAAAATTTACAGGAGCGGTTGATCACCAGGGGCCCAGGGAAGGTTTCTCAACCTCCGGGCAGCGGCTGTAGGTGCCTTTTCCTTTATATGAAATGAACATTCCTTTCTTCAGGTATCGTTTGTTTTTACATTCTCTATTTATTTATTTATTTATCTCATCACATTACCTTATAACTTAGAAGGCTGAGAAAAGTGCATATAATTGGCCACCTGAACAGTCAAGATCAAACTTACTAGAGGGTAACCAACTACCACGGTACAAGAAAAAGTGTCAGTGGTACAAAAAGCCTCTAGAACACACTCTTAGAACGACAATAAGAAGATTTTTTCCATCTGGCTCATCTTCCTTACACAATAACCTCTGCCATATATTTTTCCCTTTCAGCAAGCCTCTCAAAACAAGTTGCAGCATTTCTTTTTGATCAAGAGCGCTACCCAAATAACAAATTGTTTTTTCCCTTGCATCTGTTTGAACAAAAGAGGTTACATTGGTCCCCCTATATTTTCTGCTTCCCTGAAGATTAAGTGAGGTGGACTCAGGTGGACCTCAAGAAGAAAAAAATACTGGAAAATCTTCTTCCACCATTCTTTTTAGATTCCAGGTGGTATCCTTGAATGTAATGGACATCAGTTCTCTAAGTGACAATAAAACCTTCCAATATACTGCAGAAAAGCTCAGTTTTTTTGTTGTTATTTGAGACTACTAGTAATGAGTGAACCTGTAGAAGTTCAGGTTTGGTAAGTTTGGCCTAAATGTGACGCAAAAGTTTGGTTCTGAGTACCCAAAAATGGCTGTAAAAATACCATTCTGTGAATACTCACCTGTAGAATAGATATTATCAGTATGCATCACACCTTGCTCCAGAATAATTCATTACGTCTGGGTTATAGTCCACAAGAGGGCGCTTTACTGCAGAGATGGCAAAAAAGAGGCCCCTCCCGGCCCATATATACGGGACCTCCCACTCATTCCCCAGCATATGTAAGCAGTAAGGGAACCAGGAGAAGCCAATAACAAATTAACAACATTAACAAGGAAAAATTCACCATATAGAGGATCCAGAATACAACTCAGGGAGGGATGGAGCAGGGTGTGATGCTTACTGATAATATCCATTCTACAGGTGAGTATTCACAGAATGGTATTATTCTAAGTATGCATCACATCCTGCTCCAGAATAATTAATTACGTCTGGGACATCCAGTAGCAGTGTCCAACAACGGGTGGGGATCCCAAAGCAAGGCCACAATGCGCAGTTCAAAATACTGCAACTTGTAGACCTTTGCGGCCAAAACAGCATCCGCTGAGACCCGAACATCAACCTTGGAAAAGGTATGAACAGAAGACCAAGTAGCAGTCTTACAAACTCGTTCAACCAAAGCCTGGTGCTGAAAAGGCCTAAAGGCCCCAACAGCACAAGTAAAATGAACAGTAACTCGGAAAAAGGGGGAACCTTTCCCCTAACAGAATAGGCCCTAACAACGGCCTGACGAATCCATATGCTAATGGTAGACCTGACCGGCGCCAAACCCTTCTTTGGACCAAAGGGTACCCCAAACAAGGCGTCGGTCTTCCTGAAAAGGCACTGAGGCCACCAGGTAGTATTTCAAGTTTCTGACAACATTCAGAGAAGCAAGGCCCCGTCCTTGTCATTACCAGGATTAGGACATAAGGAAGGAAGCACAATGTCCTGAATAAAGTGAAAGGCAGAGACAACCCTATGCAAGAAGTCCGGTTCAAAACCACCCTGTCCTAGTGTCTCTCAAAGTAGGGGGCCTGAATGGACAGAGCCACCAACTCAGAAACACGTCAGACAGAAGAAATAGCCACCAAGGAGGCAACGTTCAAGGTGAGAATAAACAGTGCAGCTTCATGCACAGATTCTAAGGAGGACCCCGAAGGGCAGACAATACCAAACTCAAATCCAAACCGGAAACAAGGATGAAGAGCAAGCACCTCTGGAAGAGAACAGCCAAGGCGGAAACATGCCTCTTCAGAGCGCCAAGCTGAAAAATCCAAATCAGGACCATGTTGAAGGAACTCCAGTATCCAAGGAAAGAGGAACCCCCGACAGGGGAAGGCACCAGCCTCACACCAGACAATGTAGGTCCACCAGGTCCTGTAGAAGCTGCTAGAAGAAAATTTCTTCCTAGCTCTGACCAGAGTCTGAACAACAGCATCAGACATACCCTCTCCTCTAGGATGGAGGTAACAGCAGCCATGCCGTCAAAGCCAGCGTATGTACATTGGGGAAACAGAGCCGTCCTTGAGTGAGAAGATCCAGAACCAGGGCAGAGGGTACTGATCGACCGTCAGCTGCACGACGTCTGCGAACCACTCCTGTCTTGGCCACCTGGGGGCCACCAGAACAACTGGCAATCCTTCTTGAATCAGTTTACGTAAGACTTAGTCCAGAAGGGGAACAGAGGTAAAAAAGGTACAGGAGACCGAACCCCGGACAGGATAGAGACATGGCATCCACCGCCAGAGCCAGAAGATCCTGGGACAGTGATACAAATGCAGGAAGCTAGCGATTGTGACGAGAAACAAACAGATCAACAACCGGCATCCCTCACCTGTGACAGAGAGATAGGAAGATCTCGCTGTGAAGGGACCATTCTCCCCAGCGAGAAGCCCCTCCCCCGCTCAGGGATGCACGGAAAATTGTCCTAGACCCAGGATAGGACCAACGACACCTCCTGGAGGACACTCTTGCTCTGAGTCCCTCCCTGATAATTGATGCAAGTGACCGCAGCCCAGTAGTCGGAACGTACCTGAACCAGTAGGCCCTGGAGGTGAGGCGTCATCTGCGCCAGCGCCAACCGAACCGCCCTCAACTCCAGAACATTAATAGGGGCGTGTGCCTCCTGAGGGCCCCACAGCCCCTAGAATTTTGGAGGGCTCACCCAGTAGCCCTCCCAGCCTGACCCGTAGTAAAACAAAGGACTTACATCAATGTTGTTGATTGAACCTTATATCCTGTAGTCAAACCCCTCCTCCTCCTCTCCTGAGTAAATCTATGTGGAGCATGAGGAATTTGAATGACAAATAGTCAATAACATCCTCCAGAGCCCCTCTGCCACACTGATTGGCTGCTTAACTCCTGGGATGCATATCTGAATGTATTTACTTTAGAATCGGCTCCCTTTTCCCCCTGTCCCCCCTTGTCCCTTTCCCCCTTCCCCTTTTCTTTGAGAGTTGTACTCTTGTATATAGAGGCCAAATATGGTGCAATATAGACATTAATAGCCAGCATCTGCCTCTGTTGTTTTGAGCATTTGCACTTCGGATCTCTATCCCGCTCTCCCCCTGTCGCGGTCAGGGGGCTTATACAATCTATAAATAGACATCAATAATGTGAGGGATAGTTGCCATTAGATGGCAATTGTGCCTGCATATCTCTGACTGACCGGGGTGGTTCACCTGGGAACTTTATCCCTCTCTCCCCCCTGTGCTTGGAGATGTACAAACATATATACAGATGTTTAATATTAGAACCTTATTGAGAAAGAAGCCAACTGATAAAAATTCTGTGGATTCAAAAAACTTTCTCTGGATCTTTGTCCCTCTCTCCTCCTGTTATTGAAATTGTATAAATAGATGCAGAGGAAATCCAGCTGTACTGTGACCGGTAGTTGTAAAGTATATTTACCCATAAAATGCGATGTATATATTAGATGCCGTTAAGTATAAATATAGATTATGTGCAAACAAGACTTTGGATTAAGCAAGTAGCAGGAAATGTATAAAGATAAGTGAGGAAGGGGTTAAATGTGTTCCTGAACGATGGCTCCCCCGCCTGGCTGTATCTGGCCCATTACCATCCACCTCCCACCTATCAGCGTGGGGGATGGGGCCAGTACCAGTGTGAGCTGTGCGTTCCAGCGTGGAGCGCAGGTGCGCATGCGTAGTTGTGGTGATTTGCGTACTTCCGGCCGGAGTATGCAATCACCACATTCAGCTGGGGTCAGGCGTGGGAGTGGTCGGGAGGGTATGTATTTAAGGAGGGCTGTGGCCCTCTGTCCCCACACACATACTGACCGTGAGCAAGAGCCCATAGGGGGCTCGAAACGCGTTGGTCTGCGCCTGAGGGGGGCCTGCCTGTCACCATGCTAACAGTAAGCACTTGTTTGTTGTGTGTTGTTTGTGTGCCCTTGCTCTTTGTGAATGGGCTTAAATATTTTGCACAAGGGACTATTTGTGATGGAAGCACTGGCACTTTATTAGGGTGAGGATATTAATTGTGAATTGTATATTAAGTTTTAGAATAGTTGTATATATATGAATTTATTGATAGATTAGCACAGAATCACTTTGAAATTACTTATATGTATATGAGATTGTATTGTTAATGAGGGAGTGCACCCCCTGGTGGCTTACCATGCATATGGTTCAGTAAAATTGTTTTTAAATTGGTTTTAAACAATATGCTACAATAAAATGGATTTATAAATTAATTGTTTGAGTGCAATAGTGAGTCTCTGTTGGGCTTTTTGGCAGGGGGTGTAGAGGTTACCCCAAACTAATACATTTGGTCTTTGGGTATTAACCCACAGAGCAGTGCACCTATAGAAATATTTACTGGTGCTGCCCACATTTCTTATCCGTAGCCCAAATGGATGTTTATTACAGCCTGACAGTCTGGCAACCGTAGTGACCGTCTCCCAGTACTGTGTCAGGAATGATCTGCCCCCAGAAGATTCTCAAGTCCAGCCACTCGAGAGGGGACCGCCGGACCAGAGGATACCTATTTAAAGCAAAGGCCTGAATCAGAGACAGGGGACAATTCCTTTCCCAGGCTGAAAGAAGATAGATCTGAAGAAAGCCACATGTGAAATTGAGCATTGGGCACTGCCTAGAAGCAGGCCACCATATGTCCCACCAGCTGCATCCCTTACCGGAAGGATGGATGAGGATTGGACAGCAAAACATGAATCGGCGCTTGAAAGGCGACCACTTTCTGCTGAGGGAGGAAAACCCTGGCCTGAGTGGTATCCAGAGTCATACCCAGGAAGGCGATCACCCGGGATGGGGAGAGAGAGAGAACTTGTGGTAATTGATCACCCACCCAAACCACTCCAGTGTCGCCACCACCGTCCAGGTGTCCAGCTCCGCCAGTTGGAGTGAAGGAGACTTAATGAGAAGAATGCGAATAACTACGGGCTCTGAGAAGGCCATCACGCTTGCCAACACCTTGAGTAACCCCTGTGGGCAAGGTGGGCTCGAAGGGGAGTGCCACAAATGGTAGTGTCGTTCCTCTACTGCAAACCTGAGGAACCGCTGGTGCCCTGGAAAATACAACTCTGTGAAGTACTCACCTGTAGAGTTGATATTATACGCATACATCACGTCCTGCTCCCGAATAGTCATAACATGTGGGTAGTCCTCCGCCTCCGGCGCCGTGCACTGCAGACATGTAGAAAACAAGCTCCTCACGGCCCTACATATACCGCGGGACCTCCCACAAATCCCCAGCATTGAAAAGCAGTGAGAAGAGAAGCCAGGAGGAACCAACCACCCAGAATAACTGGTAGCAATATCTTAATGATAATAATCACCATACAGGGGATCCAGAATTAGTGAAACCAGGGTGGGGTGGAGCAGGAGGTGCTGTATGCGTATAATATCAACTCTACAGGTGAGTACTTCACAGAGTTGTATTATTCTAAGCATACAGCACGTCCTGCTCCCGAATAGTCATAACATGTGGGACATCCAATAGCAGTGTCCATAAGCAGGGTGGGATCCCCAGAAAAAACAAGGCACAGCGGACAGTAAAGGCGCTGTCACCTGCAAAACTTGCAACAGGTAAGACAAGAGCAGAGGCTCCAACGTCAGTCTCATAACAGAACCAAGAAGGTATGAACAGAGACAGGCCATAAGTCAAGTATTTGACTCAAGAAAAGAACCCTGGTGCTGAAGGGTAAGTGACACCCAGGCACCCATGATAACAGAGTAAACAGTAACGGGGAAGAGACTCTCCCCTGAAGGAACATAGGTCAGTGTAGTGACCCAACCAGCTCACAGGCAAGGAGGCCATGTGGCAGCTCTTGTAACACCCCCAAGGGGAACAAAAAACAGGGCACCCGACCAAGGCGGGAGTACAGACTCTTAATTATCAGGAAGCCAAGGTTTCCCCAGAATCAGAGAGCATCCAGAAGGATTGATCCAAGGCGCAATGGCGGTGGAACAGATATCAGGCGCCTACCTAGGGAGGCGCCCGTAGACTCCAAGAACAGCAGTCCCCCTAAAGGCCAAGGAGGCCGGCATGGGGAGAAGTGCAAAACCTGTAGAGGGATGTAGGCCCTCACATTTAGTAATATTAGCAATCAGCCCATGGCTATACTAAGGGTCTGAACCAAGGGTCCAACAGACCACCTGGACCAGAAGCCCAGGGTAAAGGGAACACCCCCAGGCATGGGGTACCTGTAGCCGTATATAGGTGTACATGTATATATGTGTATACATAGCGTCAGGGAATAATAAGCCAGAACCATCGTCTCAGGCCCAAGCCTGACGGAGTCAGGAGGCCCCAGAAGAGCGGCCTGGCCTACAGGGCAGCAGATACCGTATCCAGGCAGAATCCCCAGGAAGTCCGCAGGGTAACAGGATAAAAGGATTGATCCCCACAGGGACTTATGGAACTACTGGGGAGGTGCAGTTAAGCAAACCCAAAGAGAAAACTCTACAAGGGTGACAGAACCAGACTCCTGCAGGAAGGCCCAGACAGGCCTACACCATCAGAGTCCCCAGATGGGGAGCCAACCCCAATTTAAGCTGTAACGGCTTTAAGGCCTTGGGAACCGATAACGTCTCACAGGGAAGAGACTAAGGCCCATGCCAGTCAATATGGGATACCACCAAGCCATTATAGGTGGAGTAAAGGAAGGCTGGGGAGCTAGCTCCCAAACCTCCACTCATACTAAGTCACCCAGAAGATGAGGCCCGCCCCCAAGGGACGGTTAGCAATCAATCCCCAGACAGGGGCCTTTGATCTGAAACAGGGAGAGACCTGATAAGGGCAGGACCGCACCCCAACAGGGATGTCACAATTCCGCAGCCCTCAGCAGAGGCGTCTGCGAGTCATTACTCCCAAGGCCGCCTAGGCCATAGATCCCATGGGGCTCATTATCCGGCCAGCCGTGCGCAGAACCCAAAGGTAGGATGATGAAAAGAAGGCATATGAAATAACAAGGCTAAGCCTAAATACTCAGGCCCACCGACAGGATTCAGAATATCCTGGGACAGTAGGGGCAAGGGCAGAGGCCCTGTGTCAGAAGGGAGACCCCTCAGAGCCACGCTAGGCTCCCCGCGGCAACCCGGGATGGCATAACCTGCCGCTAAGGGCATCCATAGAAGCGAATACCGCTGAGAAGCAGGGGGGGGGGGAGAACCCCACCCAGGCCAAGGACAGGGACCCTCCAGAGGTAGCAACCTGTCACAAACTTTAAACCAGCATTTAAAAACATGCCATCGTCTTTCAACAGGCCAGGAATCCCTCATGAACCGACCGGACCTGAGGGAGGGGGAAGCCCGCCATATAGATTCAAAGGGGGCCACCGTTTCAGCAAGCCCAGCACATAAGATGGACCCTCTAAGGGCCCAACCTAGAACCCCGTGGGTCGTGGGAGAGATTTACCTCTCCCTTTCCAAAACTGTGAGACTTGGTACCCAGGGGGACCATACTCTAGGAGATGCTAGTAAGGAAGGGAGGTGCCCCCCTGACGGGGCCCTTGCATATGGGAAGTTCCAGAGGAACCACCTTACCAAGAAGGCCTGAGCACAGACCAAGCATCGGGGTGCTGGGACATATGAAGGTTTAGTAACCAACTGCGCCGAAGAGCCCGAGGGCTCGGTACATAAATGACATCATCTTGATGTGCCACCGACAGGCCCACCAGTTGCCATCCGGCTTGGTGAAGGCAAGGCGCAAGTAAAGGGGGGCAGAGCCCCCGTAACCAGGGGCCCCTAATGCCAGAGAAGAAGGCAGCAAGCCTGAACCGATTTCCCGGGACGGGGAATAGTGGATAAGTGACCGTGAGGGGATGAGGTGTTTAAGCAACGATCCAGTAGCTTCCAGGGGACACTGTCGGCCAACCGACCCACTTCGTCTGATGCAGAGGCGGGGGAGTAAGGAAGACGACCCGGTAGGTCCCAACGCCGAAGCCCACCTCAGGCGTGTCCCCAGACCTGCCAGGCTAGTAGCCTGGGCACGAAGGGAGGCCCCTACAGTGCCTTAAGCTGCAGGGTTGATCCTGTGACACTGACTAGAATAGTCTTTGGGGTGAGCAGACCCCACAGAAGCTGAGAAGGGCTAGAGCTTCGCAAGAGGCCGAAATCATTAGGGGCCCCTGGTTACGGGGGCTCTGCCCCCCTTTACTTGCGCCTTGCCTTCACCAAGCCGGATGGCAACTGGTGGGCCTGTCGGTGGCACATCAAGATGATGTCATTTATGTACCGAGCCCTCGGGCTCTTCGGCGCAGTAGGTTACTAAACCTTCATATGTCCCAGCACCCCGATGCTTGGTCTGTGCTCAGGCCTTCTTGGTAAGGTGGTTCCTCTGGAACTTCCCATATGCAAGGGCCCCGTCAGGGGGGCACCTCCCTTCCTTACTAGCATCTCCTAGAGTATGGACCGTGACCTAAGACAGATATGTCATATATGGATTGCTTGCAAAGGTAGAATAGCTAGGCCTGCCATAGGCCCATGGGGTCCAGACTACCTCGTAAAAATGTATAGGGGCCATGGCCCCATACCGTTAAGGTAATTGACAAGGCGCGCCCAACACTGCAGGCCCAGTCCGGCCTGCGCCAGGTTCAGAAGGGAGAGCAGGGGCTAAAAACACCCTGACAGGAAACTGAGGGGGGACCGCCAGCGAGAACCCATCCTGAGCCCAGGTGGGTTACATCCCGGAACCACCAGAAGGCGAAGGCATATTCCTGGATGTGAGACAGCTGTGCAGTCGCCCCCTCGCCCAAACGGCGAGGGCGCGCCTTCATGCATGCGAGGTTTTGGCAGATTTGGACTTGGTCCTGCCAGAAGGCCCAGGGCGCTGTCTGCCCGCGCTATGCTGGAAATCCACGCCGAACAACTGGAAACACACCTCAGATTCACGTTTAACACTAACGTAGGGAGGTGGAGGGGTGACCCTGCCTCGTGGAGGCCGGAGCGGCCTTCTGCGGAGGAGTGCTATAGCCTTTTTGCCAAAAAGGTCCAAGCGGGCCCCGAATAACCTCCGTCCTCTGAATGGAAGGCAAGTGAGAGCCTTTTTTGTAGCTCCATCGGCGCCCCACTGTCGCAGTCAGACCAGGCGGCAAATGGTAGTGCTGAGCTCCTAGCACACATCTTAATGGTGTCATCCAGTGCCGATAGAATAAACTTCACAAAGGCTTCGCAGTCTGATAGGGCACTAAACACCCCCCAAGGAAGATCCTCAGGGCGGTGATCCAGTATCTTTCTGACAAGAGTCCTGGCGGCCAACGCAGTGATGGCCGCGGCACAAACCGGTCGCAGGGCCGTCCCAGCACACGAGAAGGCGCGTGAGGCCAGTCTGTCAATGCACCGGTCCTCAACATCCCGAAGGGTACGATAAAAGGGAGCAGTCATAAAAGGGGGGTTCGTGACCCCTATAACCGGCGCGTCCACCACCAGGGGAGCTGACCATAAATTTACCACATCAGGGGGAAAAGGGTACTTCCATTCCCAGACCCCTGGAATCCCTTTGAGCTTACCAGGCAATTCCCATTCCTGGGATATAATGTTCTGGAAATGTTCCTGTTCTAGGAACTCCAAGCGCGGCGGCGCTGTATGGAAGCTTTCCCTTTTAGGCTTGGGGATCTCCCCCGGGGGAGATATTGACAAGACCTCAAAAATCTTGATCAGGATTTCATCCATGTCACACAGACCCCAGGAGCCAGGCTCGGATTCCTCACGGGCCGCGGGCATCCCATGGGAGGAGCCCGAGTCTGAGAATAGCTCACCTTCCTCAGAAGGGTCAGGGTCCTGCATATCAGCAGAATCATCGGTATCGTTAGGAACCGGAGAGCCTGGGGGCGTCAGGGACTGCTTTTTACCAGGGCCCATATGCTCCGCCAATCCAGAGAGCACCTGCTCCGCCATGGGCAACACTCGCAGCACCTCTTGCAGGTCATCCCCGCTGGAGTGGGACTCATCATGAGCGATGTTTGGGAGCGGGGAGACGGGGGTGAGGAAGGGAGGATCCTCTGTTAGCAATGCCTGTGCTGCACACTGTCCGCAGACCTGTGCCCTGTCGGCCTCAGCCAGGAGCTGGCCACAGGGGCAGGACCCGTGTAATATAAGTTAGGCCGGGGCCGGTAACGAAGTCTTGGCTTCTGAAAGACACAATGGGACAAGGGGAGAGGAGTCAGTACCATGCTCTGTTTGAAAAAACCTAGAAACCATACCGCCCCGGAGGGCACTTACATGACCGAGGGAGGAGACGAGCCACACCACGCGCGCACGGGAAGATAGAGAAAATGGCGCCAGCGAACCTCGAGGGAAGGGCCAGGCCAGGCTGTGACGCAAGACGCGTCATGCCAAGTCTCTGCCTCCCCCAAAGAGCGCGAAGCTCTAACCGACAGAAAAGGTAGAACAGAGGGGAATAAGTATACCTCTCATGCTGACATGCTGAATGAAGCTGCCGAGCAGCAGATAGTTAGTAAAAAGGCCAGCACACGATGTATAGCGAGACGCGACACTGACCCCCTAACTCAGGAACCAAAGTCTAAAGGCGAAATAGCGCTAGGGCTGCCACACATACCCCCCCCTTCTTTTCCCCCGAGTTACGGGAGGAAGCGAGGGGGAGGCTGACGGTGTCCATGGACTAATTCTGTGAGGGGCACGGGCAAAATTGCGGGAGGGGCATCCTCTAGAGGTTCGCCATCGGCCTGACCGCCTACCCTATGGAGGGGGATTGCGGAGGAGCATGGCTCCATTCAGCACACCAGGTGCTACCTACCTTCACCCGACCCGCGCAGCCTAGGCTGGGAGGCATAGTTCTTCAGAAGAGGACCGGTGGAAACAGTCCCACAGGACCTTGGGCCGTAAGGCCCACTCACCTGCGAGAGCGTGATACTTCATGTCTTCGCAGTTCCAGCACTGCAGAGAAATCTGGGGATTTGTGGGAGGTCCCGCAGTATATGTAGGGCCGGGAGGAGCTTGTTTTCCACATGTCTGCAGTGCGCGGCGCCGGAGGCGGAGGACTACCCACATGTTATGATTATTCGGGAGCAGGACGTGCTGTATGCTTAGAATAACCAGCACGTGAAGATAAGCATCCAAGATGTCTGTCGAAGTCATTAGGTTCCTGGGGCGCAGGGAACTGAAGACGTAGCGCAGCGTTACAATGGGACAGGTTCTGATGAACTTGTTGAAAAGATTAGTTCTCGGATGGGTCTAACGCGACCATCCCTTTTGGGCACTGTAAAGAGATTGTTAACACTGACCTCTATCTCCCGGGGGGACCTGATGGACGGCCCCCATGGCCAGAAGGCTTTGTACCGCCAGCAACAGGCCCTGAGCAGCCCAAGGGTCCGTAGGAACCGTGATAAGAATCTGAGAAGAGGAGTGAAGAGCAGCAGCCGTCCCCCACCAGAAGGGTGAAGGCGCCCTCTCAATGCTGAGCGGACAAGCAGTGGATTTGGGCATAGCACCCCATAAGGATCAGGATCGGGCACGGCAACTGCCTTTGCCCCAGAATCTCCCATTTGTCCAGCAAAGGACAACCTGATCCAGGCCCATGAAAGGAGGGATTGAAGGCTGCTTATTGCGTTGGGGAAACTTACCTCCCTTAGCCAGAGATCCAACGATCACCAACAGGCGCAACCCAACAGAGGGAAGCCCCTTGAACGCCTTCCTAACAGCATTATCAGCTGCCCACCGGCGCCACCAGACCGAACAACTTGAAGAGACCACTAGGCCGAGGTCCTGCTATACCGCCGAATGGTGTCATCTAAGGCGGGGATAATTAGCTCACATTGTGACAAGCTCTAATTCAGCCCTAGAAGGATCCACATGGAAGCCTTAAAGAAGGCCCCTGAATAGGTCCTAATAGCCACGGCCGTAATAGCAAAGGCACCCACCGGGTGCAAGGCGAACCCACACAGGCAAGGGCATGGGAGTCCTGTTACTCAATACATCAGTCCTCACTATCCATCAGGTAGTGGAAGCGAGGGAATGCGCCACAGACGTAACAGACAACCCCAGGAAGGGGGCGTCCACCTCAGGGGAAATTGACCAACACTAGACCAATCCACGGGGAAAGGATACCTCTATCCCACCCTGTAGGTATACCGAGAACCAGCAAGCCATTCCCATTCCTAGAGAACCAGATAACAAAAAAGCGTCTGTTTTGGCAATTCCGACCGCGGTTCTGCGGTACCAAACAATTCCGCCTGCTGCTTAGGAGCCGCTTCAGGAGGGAAAATGGCAAGTACCTCAAAACTCTGAGTAAGAAGCCTATGGGTGTCATCAGCCGGCATCAGTGCCATGGCAGGCTGATCAGCAGAGGGATCAGAATCTGAACAATTTTCCCTTCCACTACAGGGGTACAGACAGACAATGATTTAATCATGATGTTAACGCAAAGGCCGGCGCAGATGTGCCGTCCTTTAGCTGGAGCCAACCAGGCTGCAGAGCTAGCAATCAATATCTCAATGTTGGCCAATCTAGCGCAAACATCATATAACGACTCGCCGCTAGTGTTAATGTCACTAGGGGTCATAAACCAGGCGCGGGGCCCCAATAGGGCTGGGAGCCAGGCGTGAGGAGGAGGACGGGGGCGGGCCACAGCGGAGCACACCGAGCGCTAGGCCCCGCTCCCTTCAAAACGCAGGGACCAACCACAGGCCGCGCTCCCCAGCCAATAGGGCTGAGGAGCCGGCCGTGACGTCACCGGCCCGCCACCACTCCAGAGCGTGTGCGCGCAGGACGTTCAAATGGCCAGAATAGCAAAATGGAGGAGAGGGGAAGAAACGCTGCCAGCGCGAGACAGTACAAACATACACACTCAAACACAGATACAAGGTGAAAGTAAAACAGCACACATCACATTACAAATGAATGACCGCCCCCCTTCCCCCCCCCCCCCCCCCAACTAACCGGGAACAGGGAAGCAGGGGGAAAAGCCCATGGTTACATTTGGAGCCATGTAATGAGGGCTATAAAATGGACAGGGCATCCCATATCAGGATCACCAACCTGAGCCGCCTACCCTTTGGCGGGGGATTTGTGGTGGAGTCTAGCTCCATTGTAAAAAACACCTCTAATAGCTGCTCCTACCATCACCCGGACCATGCAGCCGTAGCTGGCAGGCATTTTTAAAATGGCCCGGGTGGAAATAGGACAAAAGTGCCGGGGTCTGTGCAGCCCGGCTTACCTGCAAGGAGAGAGAGAGCCATCATCTTGACCGTCGACGCCGACTGCAGAGACTAAACTGGGGAATGAGTGGGAGGTCCCGGGTATATATGGGCCGGGAGGGGCCTCTTTTTTGCCATCTCTTCAGTAAAGCGCCCTATTGTGGACTATAACCCAGACGTAATGAATTATTCTGGAGCAGGGTATGATGCATACTTGAAGGATGCTATGAATAGCGCTGCTTTCCATCCATTTGGCATGACGATGCCGCAGTCCCACCTTCACCAGGCTCTGACATAAGATCACAAGCGGAACCAAACCCAGGACTTTGAAGACACTGGGCTTTGTTTTTGGACCCTGTTGTATGAAATTCCCACATCCCCAGTCACATGTATAACAGCACCAAAACAATGGGCAAGCACACACAGCAAATCCAAAGGCTCTGCTCAATTCAGCTAAGAACGGATAAGGGACAATTGGAGGCAATGATCATCTCCCAACGAGAATGCTTCACAAATGGCTGGTGCTTAGTTTTGTTTTTAATTTCTTATATACTCTCCGAAAAAGTATGACGTGGCTACTTCTTCAATGCTTTCACCAATTTGAGATGCTTGTTTTAATGTTTTTCCCCAATTTGGGATGCCCCTTGTGCCAGTACAGATGTGCGTGAAAAGTGCATTTATGGTTGATCCATTTGGGATGCTCCTTTTAGCAGTGCAGTTTGGGGTGCCCCATGTAGCAGCATATTTGTGGGTAAGCAGTGTGGGATACCCCTTGCAGCAGCGTATTTGAGGGTGAGCAGCTCGGGATACCCCTTGTAGCAGCGCATTTGTGGGTGAGTAGTTTCAGGTGCCCATAGTAGCAGCAGTTTGGGATGCCCCCTTTAGCAGTGCAGTTTGGGGTGAGCAGTTTGGGATGCCCCTTATAGCAGTGCATATTTGGGTGAGCAGTTTGGGATACCCCTTGTAGCAGCGTATTTGTGCCCCTTTTAGCAGTGCCCTAGTTTGAGTCCAGTCCCTCCAAATGAGGGACACTTGGGAGCTATGCTTATGTATAAGATTTAGAGATACTTTGAATTGGCTCATTTTACAAAGTGGTAGGAAGTTATTGTGTCCCTGGACAGGGCCTTTAATGCTCAGGAGACAGGCACTAAAATTCAGCAAATCCCCCCTGGCGTCAGTGGAATGAAACACTCATACAACTGTAACTCATGGATTTATTTCCTACCTGTAGAAAAAGAAAATCATGCTTGCCATCAATTTACATCAAACCCCTTTTTTTACAATGTGCCATGTTTATTGGGATTTTTAACATTTTTTGCCATAGAGCTCATTCAAAGTGAAACAAAACCTGTGATTTTTATTATCCTGGGTTTTGTTACTTGCCCTAGGGGCATCCCAATTTGGAATGCCCAACTATGTGAAAGACCCCAGTTCGGCCATAAAAGCTTACCTTTCTCTGATCCTATGGTGCATGCCACAGGAGAGGCATGCCACAGAGATTACCGTTGACTCAGAGGAGATTTTACACAGTGGGGCATGCTTATTTGGGATGCTCCAGGGCCGGAAGCCCGGGGTTTTTTCCGCTTTAAATTGGACCAAAACCCATCTCTGCCGATTCCCTCTCCCTGGGCTATGCCGATTTGGGATGAATCAGTCTCCCACTGTGTAAAACCCTGGTGACAGGCGCATTAACTCATTTAACCGCTCATCCCATGGCGCATGCATGGGCCATGGCCCTGAAATAGCTTTCGCTATGCGCATATCCACTCGAAGCAACGTACTTACCCATTTTATTTCCCGCACTGACAATAAGATGAATGGAACCAATCGCCCTGATTGGCTGGCTGGACGTCCTCGCCTGTGCCATGGGGATGCTGAATAGGTGAGTTTTACCAGCAATCCGTGGTGACATACAAAATAAGAGGGCACACCCAATGTATTCGAACTGGAGAGTACACTGCACATAACAAAGACTAAACTGCACATAACAGATCAAAATGAGAACATTTATTTTATTCAATATGCAGAAAGGGCTAAAATCATCTTATACACTCTAGACATTTAAAAGCAAGGCACGAGGACCCAAACTGCTCAAATATGGTAAACATCCAGCTTAAATCTGTGCTCTCTCATAAAGTGCTGACAAGTGCATCAATGGGTTCATTTCATAGGTTATAGTGCTGCAGGGGTTCCTCTGTAGCTCCTCCATGCAGGTCCGGGGTTCCTCTGTAGCTCCTCCATGCAGGTCCGGGGTTCCTCTGTAGCTCCTCCATGCAGGTCCGGGGTTCCTCTGTAGCTCCTGCATGCAGGTCCAGGGTTCCTCTGTAGCTCCTCCATGCAGGTCCGGGGTTCCTCTGTAGCTCCTCCATGCAGGTCCGGGGTTCCTCTGTAGCTCCTCCATGCAGGTCCGGGGTTCCTATGTAGCTCCTCCATGCAGGTCCGGGGTTCCTCTGTAGCTCCTCCATGCAGGTCCGGGGTTCCTCTGTAGCTCCTCCATGCAGGTCCGGGGTTCCTCTGTAGCTCCTGCATGCAGGTCCAGGGTTCCTCTGTAGCTCCTCCATGCAGGTCCGGGGTTCCTCTGTAGCTCCTCCATGCAGGTCCGGGGTTCCTCTGTAGCTCCTCCATGCAGGTCCGGGGTTCCTATGTAGCTCCTCCATGCAGGTCCGGGGTTCCTCTGTAGCTCCTCCATGCAGGTCCCGGGATCCTCTGTAGCTCCTCCATGCAGTGGCTGCACGTTCATACTTACCAATGGCAAGGAGACTTTCAGTGCCGGTGGCCTCTAATGAAGGCGCCCATGGAGCCTTGTTTATAGGACACCCCTCCATTGCAAATAGAGTAGGACCTGCCCTGCCCTGCCATGGAGGTTGGAATTACTCTCAGCACATGGACACCCTGATTTGGGATGCCCCCCTGCAGGAAAGCCTGAGACCAGGCATCCAGTGTTCACCACTTTCAGGTTTCCTCAGTGGCTGCTGTTCACATGACCACCGGCAGCCTATAAGCTTCACCGATAGGCTGCCGGCAGTCACAGGGGAAGTGGAATGTGTAAGATGTTGGCTTGTCTGCCCTGTATAGATATTAGGCATTTATACAGTAGTTATTGCACTATTGCCTTTGTTGAATAGATTGCCATAAAATATTGAATAAATGTAGCTGCAGCTGTGGGGATTATTTCAGTGAAATGTACCTCAAAAAGGAAGTGAGGCTGCATTCACAAAGAAATCTCATTTATCTGTATGCCATCCTTAAAGAGGAACACCACCCCGGATTTTCACTATCCCAGGGCAGGCATGGTTCTGCAGCCAATCAGTACTCAGCTCTATTCCATTTTTTAGCCTCTCCGATGTCAGAGCGGCAAGGGAGCTTAATGGAGCTGAGCACACTGCCGACTGCATCCTCACCACTAGCTGCATACCCACAGCACCAATTTAAAATGCCTGGCACAGGTATATGCTCAACTAAAGGTTTAGCTTGGATGTTGCCGAGGCTGCCCCAGCAAGCCCACTCCTCCCAGCTCTGCCCCAGCCACCCCACTCCTCCCAGCTCTGCCCCAACCATCCTGGGTCCTCCCAGCTCTGCCCCAACAATCCCAGGTCCTCCGAGCTCTGCCCCAGCCAGCACACTCCTCCCAGCTCTGCCCCAACCATCCTGGGTCCTCCCAGCTCTGCCACAACAATCCCGGGTCCTCCCAGCTCTGCCCCAGCCAGCACACTCCTCCCAGCTCTGCCCCAACCATCCTGGGTCCTCCCAGCTCTGCCACAACAATCCCGGGTCCTCCCAGCTCTGCCACAACAATCCCGAGTCCTCCAAGATCTGTCTCATCTATCCCGAGTTCTCCCAGCTCTGTCTCAGCCAGCTCGAGTCCTACCAGTTCTGCCCTAACCACCCCCAGTCCTCCCAGCTCTGCCCTAGCCAGCCCTCTCCTCTCAGCTTTTTCCCAGCCAGCCCTCTCCTCCCCAGCTCTGCCCCAGCCAGCCCTCTCCTCCCCAGCTCTGCCCCAGCCAGCCCTCTCCTCCCCAGCTCTGCCCCAGCCAGCCCTCTCCTCCCCAGCTCTGCCCCAGCCAGCCCTCTCCTTCCAGCTCTGCCCCAGCCAGACATCTCCTCCCCAGCTCTGCCCCAGCCAGCCCTCTCTTTCCAGCTCTGACCCATCCATACCGAGTCCTTACAACTCTGCCCCATCAATCCTGAGTCCTCCCAGCTGTGCCCAAGCATGATGATGCCTTGATCGGTGCCTTTCCATATCAAACTTGCATAAAAAAGCTCAGGCAGACGGGCAGGTAGGCCAACGGCAGGCAGACCATTAGTTAGAGGCTCTGACTGGCTTTTCTGCAAGTGGGAGTAAATGAGAAGGAGGCAGGGCTCCATCCGTCTGCTTTCGGGAGGGAGGGTGGGTGGATATAGTGGTAGAGGCTTCAGCCAGCGTAGGCAGGATGGTAGGCAGTAATAGGATGCCTTGATTGGTGCCTTTCCATAACCAATTGTTTTCTGCCCCCCTCCACCTGCCCATTTTTTTATGTGATGTTTTTCACTTATACCTTATTTTTTCTTCAGCTTATTTTTTTAAATTAAACTATATATATATATATATATATATATATTTAGAATGTGTGGAGGTAGCTGGGAAGCAGCAACACTTACAACCTACTTACTGGGCATGTGTAAGCCTTACTCACCTCTGTGGCAGCATACTGTGTGTACAGGGCTCGCTGCTTTATTCTTGTAGATCTTGGCCTAAAAGCAACAGAATGCAGATCGTGAAAACGTCTTCCATAAAATGCACAATTGTAATAAATAAATCATTTAAAAAAAAATACTAGAAAAGCTCAGCACCTTGGGGACATCCATTTGGCGCACAATAATATACAATTTCAATAATGCCATTAAAAGTGGCATGGGATTTTGGCATTCATTTTTACATGTTGTAGACTTTTTACCATATATCGCAAGTTTTTGGCCTGCTTTATGGCATACTCAATTACGTCAATTCTGTCACTGGTGACTGTGACACTACTCTCCTGTGGCTGAAGGGACACCAAAGCATATTCACAGGAGCCACGAGCCATAACTTTTTAAGACTTTATTAAAAGGGCCTCTGGAGTCCATCCTGACCTGCCACTCTCTCCTTCTAGCACAGCCGCCGCCATCTTTTCCTCTAGCCACTCCTACTGCCCAGAGTGCGTTTAAGTGAATGAAGGGACTGGGCTTGGTAGCACACCATTACTCTTGGCGAGGCACCAAGGTTAGGAAGGGGGACCTGTATACCCCTGAAAGAGAGATGCCTGCTCTCACAGACTATGGCCCTTATTTATCAAGGGCTAGCGCCAGGTAGTGTCTGACAAGCGCCAGGTACCGACAGCTAACGGCGGCTACCGACTCAAGTACGCCCGGCGGCGGTCACAATGACGCATTTATCACGCTAAATGAGGCTAGCGCCGGCGAGAGCGTCAGCTAGCACGGGATTCATCATGTAGCCGACTGCAACGAACAGCGCCGCTGCTAATCCCATCACAGCGACAGGTATGACCTGGCTCTCCCTGGCGTGGTCCAATGCATTTCAATGGAGCAATCTTTAAATACTCATAATTAATTGCTATTACTGTTTTTTTTTTTTTTTTTTATGTCAAAAATTCTGTGACCACTTCTGCAATGTTAGGTTTTTTTTTAAAGTAAAAAAAAAAATAAAAAATAAAAAATGTGCAGAATTGATATTACAGGTCTGATATTAATTTATTCATATTACAAAATGTTTAGAAAAACTTGTATAATTTTTACATATAAAAAAAATGGTTGTTTGGGGGTTAAAAACTACTTTACACACATCGCCGCCAGCGCTCTGGGGTTTAAACAAGGAATTCACAGCGCAAGAAATTTTTGAGCGTGATTTGTTAATGAATCTGCAGCAAGCCGTTCGCTCTGGCCATTCGCTGTCAGGCGCACCCATACAACGCGGAACCTGTGTAACAGCGACCCCTAACCCCGTATTCAACATTACCGCACACCGACTGAGTCGCTGTCAACAAGCAAACCCCGGCCAAGCACAGCGAATACTAGCTGGCGCTGTGAAAATCTCGCTACTGGCGCTCATCTGTCGCTACCTGGCGCTATTAATGAATCGGCTTCTATATATCAGAAGGGATGGTGGGGAACTATAAGTGGATGGTGTAAGTAGAGAGATGTATTATCATGACTGCAGGTGATTTACCCATTGCACCTGCCCCATTACCCCTCCGTCCAGCCATGTGGGTGCCGAAAAGCTCTGTGCCTCGGCACTCCTGCAAGAGCACCAGACCACTGCCAAAGAGCATGGAGCTGGCAAAATCCAGGGCCAGGGGCCGGCAGGTCGGCCCTTGAGCCTAGGCTTAAACCTAATACTACTTCACAGGGCAATGGGGGCCGGAGCTACTGTATTCTGCATTTGGGGATATGTTAAGCAGGATAACGGGGACTATTCGATCATAAGGCTTCCAAACCAGATAGTCTCCGATTGGCTCACAACCCGCAAGGCAGGGAACACTTGACCACCAGATTAACATAAAAACTTGACTCCACCCTCACTCCTCAGTTGAGTTCCGAAAGAGAGAAAAAGAGAGACAGACCCACAAAATTATTTGGTTAAAACAAATATAAAAATCTATATCAATTAATAAAGGGAAAACTCAGTATTCTGCCCATTCGGATGTTTAGAAAAGAAGTTACCAGCTAACAAACTTAAGTTTTCCCAAAAAACAGAAAAGAACACTTCTACCGAAAGACTGGTCCTGTTGAATAAGAAGATCCAAACAATAATGCCTCACAAAAGTTCAGGCCGAAGACCAAGTAGATGCTTTACAAATTTGTTCAATAGAGGCCCCAGCTTGCTCTGCTCCATATGTAGACACGCTTCTTGTAAAATGTGCAGTAACACTAACCGCTACCGAACTACCATGGTAGGCCATCCTGATAGTACTCTTGTACACTCGTTGACCTTTCCTTGGTCCTGAGAATGCCACAAATAAACTACCCGCTTTCCTCCACTCCTTGGTTCGATGAAGATATTCCAACAGATAAGCTCTGGCATCCAAAGATCTCTGATCTGCAGACTTCTCGCTGTCCACTGAAGGAAGAACAATCTCTGGTGTTCTGTGAAAATCTGCAGCAATTTTCTGAAGATAACAAGGATCCACTCTCAACACTACCCCATCGGGGAATACCTGGAGGAAAGGACGACAACAACAAGATAAAGCCTAAATGTCACCTATCTTGCAGGCGGAAGTAATAGCCACCAGGAACAAAACCTTCTAAGTTAGAACTTAATATCTGACTCCCTGGCAGGAACAAAGTGTGGAGATTCCTTAGCAAGGTTCCACTGGGCTACTATCTAAAAATACTGGTAAAAGCTGGCAGCTGGACTTTTAAGGAGTGTACGCTAAGATCCATTTCCATGCTGTGCTGCAGAAATTCAATAATAACTGGAATCCTGGAGGATGATTTCTTAATCTGTATTCTCCAAGTCCTAAAGGTCTTCCATACCTTTAAATAAATCTTTCTAGCCACCATTTTCCTACTTGAGAGTAGAGTATCGATAACCTTCCTCGAATATCCTTTCCTTAAAAGCAAGTTGACTTCAGGGTACACACTGTCAGGTTCCACTTCTGAGGATCCAGACTTAGAACTGGCCCCTGCAATAACATTTCCAGAATCACTGGGAGTATCCATGGCTCTTGAATGGATAGAGCCACTAGCGTTGAGAACCACAATCTCCTGGGCCACCAGCAAAACAGTGGATGGTTACTTGAATATCTTGTTTAATACCAGTGGGAGCAACCGAACTGGAGGAAACCCATAAGCTAGGCTAAACATCCAACCGTGAACCAGTGCATCCACTCCCAAGGCCGGATCTGCTGGATTCAATTAAAAGTACTTCTCCAACTTGTGATTCTTTGCTAATGCAAATAGATCAACCCCTGGAGTGTCTCCCTGGTCACAGATTAGCTTGAACAATTCTGGATTCAGTCACCATTCCAATTCCCTTAGCGGAGATCGGCTCCGAAAATCTGCTACCTTATTCAATGTTCCTTTTAGATAAACTACTGACAGAGACCTAAAATTTTGTTCCTCTTATAGCAAAATCTCTGCGGACAACAATTGAGGGGACCTTGTCTCCCCCCCCCCATGATGATTCAGATATGCTACCGTAGATCCGTTGTCCAATCTTATCTGGACATAACGATATTCCAGAAGAAGTGGTAAAGCAGCCAATGCTTCCTTTACTGCAACTTTTTCAAGTTAGATGAAGACTGACTCAGAGCACTGGACCATTTCCCCTGAGCTTTCCAGGCCTTGCAAGGAGTCCCCCCAACTCCAAGCCGAAGCATCTGTAGACACTATCCTTTCTTTGGGGTCCCTACAGGCTATACCATTGACATCTGTCCCTGGTTAGCCAAAATGATTTCCTTACCAGTCTGGGTACTGGAATCCCTTCTTCCAAGCCTTCCCGGGACCAGTTTAAACTGTCCAGGATGTGCACCTGTAGAGTTATTGAATTTTACTGGCCCCATTTCAATGCGGGAAAAGCGGAAGTCCGATATCCCAAAAGCTTCATAGCCTGTTTTTCTGATGATGATAGACTGGCACAGAGAGACTGGATGGCTTCCTGGAGGGTCACTATCTTCTGAGAGGGTAAACTAATGTCTGATGGATGGTGTTGATCTCGAACCTCAAGTATGTCATCACCTAGGGAACCAAGCACGATTTCTCGAGGTTCAGAACCCAACCGAGTTGTTCCAACAGCTGCAAGATGCAACAGAGATTATGAAGCAATGTCTCCCTCAACGGGGCAAACAGCAACAGATCGTCGAAATAAGCCAGAATGACAATCGCTCTCTATCTCAGATATGCCAGAGGTTCCGCTAACACCTTGGTAAAAAGCTTGGGAGCCGATGCCAGGCCGAATGGGAGGCAGACAAATTGGAAGTGAAATATTTGGTCACTGACCCTTATCGCTTATAACCTTAGAAAAGACTGGACAAGGGAACTCATTGGGACTTGCCAATAAGCATCCTTCAGAACTACTGATACCATAAAAGAGCCCGGAGGAATGATATCCCTCACTGAGAAAAATTGTTTCCATGCGGAAATGTCTGTACCAGACACTGAAATTGAGTTTCTTTAGGTTCAGAATAAATCTGAACCCTCCTGAGGCCTTCTTACTAGAAAGATGCTGGAATAAAATCCTGCACCCTGCTGCCGATGAGGGACTGAGATACCCACCCCTCTCGACAACATGGTAGCCAGACATTCCTTGATTGCCAACCTCTCTTCCAGACCCCTGGGCCGGGGAGTGACCAAAAACTTCGAAGGGGGGGGGGGGTTAAATAATTCTATGGGAAAACCCTCCTTTATCCCAATTGAAATAAATGGCAATCTAAAAAAGTACTGCCAAGAGCTGTGAAAGAAAACCCTAAATCTGTCCCCAATGCGAAGTCTGGCATCATTGTTTCTTAGGTTTGGACTGATAAGTTCCAACAATGAAGACCCCTAAATATCCCTCTCCCAGCGGAGGCTGGGGCCTGGTTCCTTTAGAAACTTCCCTGTTAATAAAGAAGCACCTAAAAGAAGACTGGGCATGAAATCACCTATTAACCCAACCTTTAAAACGACACTTATTTCTTCAATTATATCAGCCAACCCAACCCTAGCTCAGGCCCAAAAAGGAACTGCATAGCACAAAGGCACCTCCTTCACCCAATAATGCCAGACCAGGTCCTCAACCATAGAGTCTGCACAATGAATTGGTCACAGCCATACTTTGCGTCAGAAACAGATTCAGCCATTGCATCCGTAATGAATGCCATAGCCGAGAAAATAATTGGTAAGGCCTTGAGTATCTTCCAGACTAGTTTGTTCTAATAAACAACTACTGAAGGTAAAAACCCAAGGACCTAAAAACACAAGTGGAAGCCAAAATAGTCTAAGCGTGTTAGATTCGGCCTGCCAAGCTCTTTTAAGCAGCGAATCCATCTTTTTGTCTAAAGGGTCTTTGAACACACCAAAATCCTCAAAGGCTAAATCCACCCCTTTAGAAAAAGGAATGTACATGGCTGAGATGCAGGGAACATTGTCCTCTGCCCAGGACAGGATCAGAGACACTTCCTTGAGGGCCCCTTGCTCCGGGTCTCTCCCTGATGATTGATGTAGGCAACCGCCGTCTGGTTCTCCGAGTGTACCTGAACAGCCCGACCCCGAAGGTGCGGGGTCAAGCGGGCTAGAACCAACCTGATCGCCCTCAGTTCCAGAATGTTGATAGGGGTGTGGGCCTCCTGAGGGCCCCACTGCCCCTGGAATGTTAGGGATCTCCAAAAGCCCCCCAACCTGTCAGACTGGCATCCGTGGTGACTGTCTCCCAGCAAGGGGCCAGAAAGGATCTGTCCACCAACAGGTTCCTTAAGTCCAGCCACCACGAAAGGGACCGCCTGGTTAGGGGTGACAGAACCAAAACCTGATCCAGGGACACAGGGTCCCTGTCCCATACAGACAAGAGGTGGAGTTGAAGAGGCCTCATGTGAAACTAAGCATAAGGAACCGCCTCGAAGCAGGACACCATCAGGCCCACCAGCTGCATTCCCTGCCTGATGGAAGGATGAGGGCAGGACAGAAGGAGCTGAGCTTGCGCTTGCAGACTGTCCACCTTCTGCTGAGGAAGAAATATCCTGGCCTGAGCTGTATCCAGATTCATGCCCAGAAATGGCTTCACCAAAGAGGCAGACAGGGAAGATTTGGAGTGGTTTATCACCCAGCCGAATGACCCCAGTGTGGTCACTACCCGCTGAATATCCAACTCTGCCTGTTGGAAGGACGGAGAAGTGATAAGAATGTCGTCCAAATAGGGAAGAATGCGAATAGCCTGAGCTCTCAGCAGAGCCATAATGCCCGCCAGAACCTTGGTGAATACCCTGGAAGCTGAATTGAGACTGAAGGGCAACGCCACAAACTGGTAATGCTGATCCTCCAGAGCGAACCTGAGGAATCTCTGATGACCTGGAAAGACTGGAATATGGAGGAAAGCATCCTTGATGTCCACAGAGGTCATGAAGTCCCCTGGGCGTAGTGAACTTACAGCTGAGCGCAGAGTCTCCATGCAAAAACTTCTGGATCTGACAAACTTGTTGAGAAGCTTTAAGTCCAGGATGGGTCTGACAGACCCATCTCTTTTGGGAACGGTGAAAAGGTTGGAATAATCGCCCTTGCCCCTTTCCCTTAAGGGCACCTGGCAGATGACCCCCAGCTCCAGTAGATTCTGCACAGCAAGCAACAGGCCCTGAGCTGAATGGGGGTCTTGAGGCATGCGGGATCTGATGAATCTTGGGGGCGGCCAGGCTGCCAACTCTATCTTGTAACCAGAGGACACTACCTCCTGAATCCACCGGTCTGAGACATGACGCCTCCAGACGTGAGCAAAGAGCCAAAGTCGTCCCCCCACCCGGATGGGTGAGGGCGCCCCTTCATGCCTAAGGGGGCTTGGGGGAAGACTTAGACTTGGAACCCCAGGAGGGGCCAGGGCGGCCACGCCCTCTGCCCCTGCCCCAGAAATCTCCCCGGGCCCCTGCAAATGAAGCTCCCCTTCCCATTCTGGACCCACGGTAGGAGGGAAGAAAGGAACCTGAACCCCGGAAATGCAGAGACTGTCTCTTGCGCTGGGGTAACTTGCCTCCCTTAGCAAACAGGTCCAGGCGATCCCCAAATAGATGCAGTCCTTTAAAGGGGAACCCAGTGAGAGCCTTCTTGGCAGCGTTGTCAGCTGCCCACTGGCGCAGCCAAACCGAGCGGCGTATAGCCACCGCCAAGGCAGAAGCCCTGCCACACATTCTAATGGTATCATCCAAGGCAGAGAGGACATATGCAACAAATTCCTCACAACACAGAAGGGCTCTATACTCTTCACTAGCAGCATCATCAGGAGCCCCATCTAAAATACTTTTGAGCAGAGTCCTAATAGCCACAGCTGTAATGGCAGAGGCACAAACCGGACGCAGCGTGGACCCCACACAGGCAAAGGCATGGGAAGCCAGCTGATCAATGCGCCAGTCCTCACCATCCTTCAGGGTAGCAGAGTCAGGGGAATGCATGACAGAAGTGTTGGACAAACCCAGAATTGGTGCATCCACTTCGGGAGGGGACGACCAACGCTTAACCACTTCAGCAGGAAAGGGATACCTCTTCTTCCAACTCTAGGTCGCTCCCACTCTTTGAGCACGAGATTATTAAAGAGAGTTTGCTCAGGAAACTCCAAACGTGGCTTAGCAGTGTGAAACAACTCCCCCTGCTGCCGAGGAGCCGCGGCAGGAGGAGAGATCAAAAGTACTTCAAAAATGTGAGCCAAAAGCCTGACAGTATCATCTGGAGCCCATGGGTCAGAGCCAGAATCAGCATAACCCTTAGGCTGCTCATCAGATGATTCTGAATCAGAAAACAATTCCCCCTCTTCCAGGGGGGTATAGCCGGCCAGGTCAAAAAATTCCTCAGCCTCCATAGGAAAAAGGGTAACACCAGACGCCAGATGCCGCCACTTAGCAGTGGCCTTACATGCCGTAGAGCCAGCAATCAGCTTCTCAATGCTAGCCACCCTGGTAGACAAATCAGGCTGAGACTCCCCACTGGTATGCACCTCACTGGGAGTCAGATGTAAGCGTGGGGGAGTAGGCGAAGCCATACGGGGCGCAGGCCCAGCCACAGGTAACCCAGATTGCAGCGCAAGTGCCTGCTGGGCACAGGGTACACAAACCCGCACATTGTCATCACTTGTAGGGGACACCCCACGCGCCACACACAGCCGGGTTTGTCCCAAAGGAACCCCAAGCACATTATCCTGAGAAGCCTCCATATGGTGATTATCGCGGCCCAACCGGCCAATAGGGATTTACACTATAAGGCCACCCGGGATGCCCCAATAGCCCGCTAGGGAAGTGGGAGGTAAAGGCAGAATAGGCCTCTAATAGTGCAAACTAAATAGAGGGGATAGGCCGAGAGAAACCACAATTTAACAAGTTTGACCCGCCTGCAAGACAAACAGAAAGGTCCCGTAAGCGGTATGCATACATAAGATATAAAAAATAAGCCAGCCCGCAGGGGCACTTACGGACCGTGGTAGGTAGACGCCAGCCATGCAGCACGAGAAAACAAAATGGCGCCCGCAGATACCTCGAGGGGCGGGCCACGGAGACAGTGATGCAGAACGCACCATCCGCAAGGCCCGCCCCCCGAAGAGCGCGAAGGCGCCCATGTGACCATGCCAGCCAATGATGGTGCAGCAGCGCCTGAGGTAAAGTCGCTGCTGGCCGCGGAACGCCGTACAAGCGCGCGTGGCGGCATTTTTTCAAACAAGCAACCAGTGAAACCAGCACACGCAGCGACACAAAGCCAAAGCATACCACGGTATACAATCCCAAGGAGTGAAGAATACACATACACCCCCCCCCCCGAAAAATACCAGGGAGAGCGAGGGAGGGCAGCAGCCAACCTAACAGGAGCCCACCGATGGACAGGGGGCGAGGGGCGATCCCATAAGGCTCACCATGGGCCTATACCGCCTACCCTTTGGAGGGGGATTGCGGTCGGAGCAGCGCTCCTTAAGCACCTGACAGCGGTGCTGCCTACCATCACCCGACTAGTGCAGCCAAAGCTGGGAGGCAGAAAAAAAGGAACGGGTGGGAATAGTCCTACAGGGCCACAGGCTAATAGCCCCGCTCACCTGCGAGTAGAGAAAGCCATCTTCTTGCCTTCGCAGCGCCTACTGCAGAGAAGAACTGGGGAATTTGTGGGAGGTCCCTAGAATATAAGGGGCCGGGAGGAGGCACTTTTTGCTGTCTCTGCAGTCCAGCACCATCTTGTGGATGTATTACCCAAACGTAAGGAATTATCTCTGGAGCAGGACGTGCTGTATACTTAGTATAAATGCAAATATGCAAATATTATCCGCCTGGTAGCCATTCTGGGTTGAGGTGAAAGGGAAGTCAACTCCTAGACCCTTTTAAATAGAGTAGGAGTACAACCCTCTAAATCAGTATTAACCCCCTTGTGTCAGGAATCAACAGAGTGAGGCCAGTCATATCAACATAAAAAAAACCCTTTAAAAGGTGCAAATCACATGTTTTCATGCAGGAAACCCGGCGGCGCGTGGAAATTATGTCACCTCCGGCAGGAGGAAAAGCCACATGGCGCCCCCCCATCCTCTAGAAAAAAGAAAAAGTACATGCGGGCCAAAGGACCTACTTGGAAGCATATTCCAGGAGAAAAACGCCTGGCCGGAATCCAGATCCGGAATCCAGGCTATGCCTAGGGAGAAGGGCAGGAAGACGTTATCCCACCATGTCCGTGAAATGACGGAGACCGGACGCTGTCGTGGGGAGAGGCAGTGCAATACATAGTCGTATGTAAGTATGAAGAGAGCCAGAGGGGGCGCAGATGAAATCTACACTATCGCCAGAGGTAAGGTTCGCACGCACACACACTGCAGCGTCGGCCGCGTCTGCAACATCGCTCTCCTCCCTGCCTCTTAAAAGGCATACACACCATAAAACATTTACACCTCATTCTCCGCCAATCTCCAAGAAAAAAGTAAAAAATTTGGGCCGGCCCAATTCTGTGAAACTCACCTGTAGAATTGTTTTTGTATCCATCCAGTCCAGGCCATCCCGATATCTTCGCGATTGGGTGTTCGCCCCTAGGGGGCGCTGACTGCAAAATCAAAGATGTAGCTCCTCCCAGCCCCTTATAAAGGCAGCTGCCTGTCTATCATTCCCCAGTGGCTTAAAAGCAGTACTCAATAAAAAGGGCAGGCCGGGAGGCCCAAACAAAACACAAGAGACCACGTAACTTCATATAGCCTCTGCTTGTACTCTCTCCAATGTAAAAACTAGAAGAAAACTAAAACTAGTGTCCTATGAGCAAAAATGGTTCCTCACCATAACAGGCATGCAGGACATAATGAACACAAGGGCGGGGTGGGACGGCCTGGACTGGATGGACATGGGCCTGGCAGTGTCCATATGGGTGGGATCCCCAGTGCGGAACAGCATGTAGTTCATTTCACTACCGCCTGAAGCACCTTTCGGCCAGAAACTGCGTCAGCTGACGCCCTGACATCCACCTTGTCAAACTGTGTAAAAGTATGGACAGAAGACCAAGTGGCGGCCTTACAAACTTGTTCCGCCGATACCTGATGCTGAAAAGCCCAAGAGGCACCAATAGCCTTGGTAGAATGAGCTGTGATCCGAAAAGGGGGTTCCTTCCCCCTGGCAGAATAGGGATGTACCGCGGCCTGTGTAATCCACTTACTGAGAGTGGACTTGGCTGGTGGCAATCCCTTCCTAGAACCTTCTGTTAAGACAAAAAGCAAATGCGATTTCCTGAAGGATTCAGTCGCAGCCAGGTAATACCTTATGGCTCTGACCACATCCAAAGCATGGAGGGTCCGTTCTTTGGAATTAGTCGGTGCCGGACACAAGGAAGGTAAGACAACTTCTTTATTAAGGTGAAAAGAAGAAACAACCTTAGGCAAAAAATCAGGTTTAAAACGAAAAACCACCTTTTCTCTGTGTAACTCAAAGTAGGGTGGTTTCATACAAAGCGCGGCCAGCTCTGATACACGACACACCGAGGTGATCGCCACCAGAAAGACCACTTTGAGAGTCAGCATAGACAATGTAGCATCATTCAAAGGCTCGAAGGGAGGACCCTGGAGAGCAGACAGCACTAGATTAGAGTCCCACACCGGTATGACTGATTTGTGCGGTGGCCGGACATGGGCGACTCCCTGGAAAAAAGTCTTGATCAATCTATGATTGGCAATGGACCTCTGGAAAAAAAATGACCTGACCCTTGAGGATGCTCAACTGGAGGCCCAAGTCTAAACCGTGTTGTAGAAACTCCAGAATTCTAGAAATAGAAAATCTCCGGCAAGGAAGGCTCTTGGCCTCGCACAAAGCGATATAGGCACGCCAAACTCTGTAGTAGATCATGGAAGACGACTTCTTCCGCGCCTGAATCATTGTGTGAATAACCGTGGCCGATAACCCCTTCTCCGTTAGGAATGAGGTTTTAATAGCCAGGCCGTCAAAGCCAGCGTCCGTAAATTCTGGTGCCGCAGCGACCCCTGTGTGAGAAGACCTGGGTCGTCGGGCATGATGTAGTGATCTATTGACATCTGAGCTATGTCTGCAAACCAGCTCCTTCTCGGCCAGCGAGGAGCCACCAGGATGGCTGGCACCCCCTCCTGGGCTATCTTGCGCAGCACTCTGCCCAGGAGCGAAAACAGAGGGAATGCATACAGAAATTTGAACTCCGTCCAAAGGATCACCAGAGCGTCTGTTGCTACAGCCAGAGGATCTCTTGAGAGAGAGAGACGAACCTTGGAAGCTTGCGATTGTGTCTGGATGCAAAAAGATCCATGTCTGGTCGACCCCAGCGAAGGCACAGAGCCTGAAAAATCTCTCTGCTGAGGGACCATTCCCCAAGGCGCAAGGAACTCCTGCTCAGGGAGTCTGCCTCCTGGTTTTCAAACCTGGGGATGTAGAACGCCGAGATGCAGGGAAGATTCTCCTCTGTCCAAGTCAGAATCTGGGTTACCTCCTTGAGGGATCTCTTGCTCCGAGTTCCGCCCTGGTGGTTGATGTAGGGGAGTCAAACGTAGAAGAACCAACCGGATTGCTCTCAGCTCCAAGAGATTTATGGGTAACCGGTTCTCCTGCAGACCCCACTGACCCTGGACCTTCTGGGTCTGCCAAACGCCTCCCCAGCCTGTAAGACTGGCATCCGTGGTAACTATTTCCCAGAAAGGACTTGCCCACCAGCAGGTTCCGGGAGTAAAACCACCACAAGAGGGACTGCCTGGCCAGGGGGGACAGCGAAAAACCTTGTTCCAGAGATTCCTGCAACCGATTCCAGACGGTCAGCAGGTTCAATTGTAGAGGTCTCATGTGAAATTGGGCGAAGGGTAAAGCCTCGAAGCATGACACCATTAGGCCCACCAATCTCATCCCCAGACGTACCGACGGGTGTTGACAAGTCAGCAAGGCCTGCACTTGCGTCTGGAGTCCCAAGACCTTCTGCTGTGACAGAAATACCTTGACCTGACCGAGGTCTATCGTCATTGCCAGAAAGGATCTCACTGTTGAAGGCGTGATAAACGACTTGGGGTAATTGATTACCCAATCGAAGGTTTCCAGGGTTGACAGCACTGTCCGAGTATCGCTCTCGGCCTCCTGAAGGGACCGGGACGAAATCAGCAGGTAGTCCAGAGAGGGTAACACACGAATACCCTGACTCCTTAGGATAGCCATGATGCCCGACAGCACCTTGGGGAACACACAGAAGGCTGAGGATATGCCGAATGGGAGTGCTACAAACTGGTAATGTTGATGCAAACCTCAAGAACCTCTGATGTCCTTGGAAAATCGAGATGTGCAGATAAGCATCCCTGATGTCCACCGTGGTAATGAAGTCGCTTGGCCGAAGCGATCTCACCCCCGACTGCAACGTTTCCATGCGGAAATGTCTGACCCTTACAAATTTGTTGAGACCCTTCAGGTCCGAGATCGGCCGCAGCGTTCCATCCTTCTTGGGAACCGTGAACAGGTTGGAGTAGAACCCCTGACCCTGTTCCTGCCAGGGCACAGCGCAAATCACACCTATCCGCAGGAGGTGTTAAACAGCTTGTCTCAAAGCCTGAGCTTTCAGTGGGTTTCGGGATATCCTTGAACATAGGAATTTTGTGGGTGGTCTGTCTGACAGCTCTATCTTGTAGCCGGAGGACACCACCTCCTGAATCCACCGATCCAAGACATGACGTCTCCAGATCGGAGCAAACAGCAGAAGCCGTCCCCCCACCCATATGGGTGAGGGTGCCCCCTCATGCCTGAGTAGGCTTGGCTGGGGGTTTGGGCTTAGCTCCCCAGGAGGGGTTGGGCCGGTTGCCTACCTCTGCCCCAGGTATCTCTGCGGGCACCTGGAAATGTAGATCCTCTTCCTCCCCTAAAGGATCGATAAGAGGAGGAGTTCCGAAAGGACCGAGCAGGCTTCCTTCTCTGAGGGAGCTTACCATCCTTGACCAAAAGGTCCAGGCGCTCCCCAAACAGCCGGCTTCCCACAAAGGGTAGACCTGTGAGGGACTTCTTGGCAGCTGCATCGGCCGACCACTGCTTCAACCAGAGCGAGCGGTGTGCAGCGACAAGCAAGGCCGAAATTCTGGTACCAAGCCTGACCACCTCATCCATGGCAGTAACAACAAAGCGGATGAAGTCCAAGCAGGCCTTGAGTTTCTTATACTCCTCCGCCCGCTTGCGAGCTTTAGCCCTAGCCACAAGGTGTTTAACCTGTTCCTGTTGGCTAGTGAAACAATTGCAAACCGGACCTAGCAGAGGTCACATTAAGGCCTAGTTTAAAGGAATATACATGTATATTTTCTCACGCACCCTGAAGCCCTGCATACATGTACTCCTCCAATTCTGTAGCAACTGTAGAAGTCTAGCAATTTCTTTTGGTCTTTCAACGCTGGCATTCGATACAATGTGTTATATCTGCTACTGATGTATTGTAAACAAATTCATACATTGTATCAAACTGTAATCTCTCTCCTAGGGAAGGAGAATTTTAGATGGTGCAGAGAATACGACTAATGTCTTTTAACCCCTACTTTGCCTGCAAACATGTAGTCTGCATCATTTTGTAGACCATTTCTACTTTTGTAACTGGAAAGCTCCAATGTCTGACTATATAGAGATGTAGTACTTTAAAGCAACCTATTCAGTATAAAACTATATCTAAATAGTCAGACATATTCTAAGAGCTTTCCAGCAACAACCCTCTTTTGCATATACAAAACGGTGAACACAGAGATAGAGAGCCTTCATTTTATAGGCTGTATGCAAGAGATAAAATGGGAGCAGCTTACCTGAGGTTGCACATGAGGTTTAGGGCAAACTCAGGTAAGCTGCTCCCATTTTATCTCTTGCATTGTATGTCCCAAATGGGGCTCTCATAGATTAGAGTTAGGACTGCACCCATAGAGGCACCTTGGTGCGGTGGTGCAGATTAGCATACTTCTGCAGATGTGTGTGACCGAGCCTCTGTTTTTACCAGATTTAGAGACAGATTATAAGTTGGTCTGCAAGCTAACAGGGTTGAGTGCTGCAGCTCCTTTAAGTCTTTAGGAGGGAAGTGGGGAGCCGTCCTGGAGGACTACTGGAATCCCTATTAGCGTTAAGCTAAGCTGGGGTTTTCTCAAAACGTCCTCCATGACGGCCCAGCCGATGATGAATGAGTAATTATAGTAGCGTCCTACCTCAGGATGTGGTATCATCTTAAGGATCTTTCTGTCGAAAGCCTGCTCGACAAATCCACTCTGTAGTGTCTCAAAACATGTGTGGGGAAGCCCAAGTTGCTGCTCTGCAAATTTCTTTCAGTGATACACCTGCTTGATTAGCCCAAGAAGCAGAAACTGCCCTAGTAGAATGAGCTTTCAAAGATATTAGAAGCTTCCTTTCCTATAAATTCATAAGCTAACTGAATGGCTTCCCTAATCCATCTAGCTATACAGGCCCTCTACTCTTTCTGGAGAATGCTAACAATAAATGATCAGACTTCCTCCACCCAGCTGAACGATCCGAATAAATTTATAAAATCCTCCTGGCATCTAAAAACTACATCTCTTGCTGATCCCCAATATCTTCCGGCCTGAGCCACGGAGATAGATCTTCTGGGACCTGTGAAACTCTGAAGCAATCTTAGGCAAGTAGAAGGGATCCGGTCTGATTGTGAGATGATCTGGAAATACTCAGAAGTACGGTTTCTTAATGGACAAAGCCTGTAGGTCACTGATTCTTCTAGCTGACATGATTGCTAGAATAAAGGCAAATTCAACTAAACTGCTGACTTGGAAATAGGCTCAAATGGAGCCCTAGTCAGTCCACTGGGCAAAATAATAAATCCCAAAGCGGAAAGCCTTGGGATTCACTGGTCTTCCTCTAGAACGTGAGATGGAGAATCTATCAATCAGATCATCTGCTCGAAGCCTTCTGTCCAAAAATACTCACAGCGCTGCCACCTGAATCTTTAGGGTACTTATAGCCAATCCCATTTCTGCCCCCTCCTGCAAAAATTCCATTACTTCTGCCAAATCTGATAGAAACAGATTATCGCTTCTACAAAAGAAGGAAAATCTCTTCCAGACCTTTCTGTAGATCTTACGGGTTACCAGTTTTCTGCTCTGAAGCAGAGTTTTAATAACACTGCTAGACAGGCCCTTGCTTCTAAGCAGGCCCCATTCAGGATCCAGGCTGTCAGATGGAGGTTCTGGATCTGGGGGTGGAATATGGGCCCCTGATGAAGCAGATAAACTGATATAGAAAGCGTAAGGGGTGGACTTACCGCCATCTGACTCAGTAGAGAAAACCATAAACTCCTGGGCCAATAAGGAGCAACTAGAATCACTCTTGCTCGTTCCATCTTTATTTTCCTTAAGACTCAAGAGAGCATTGAACCTCCCCCAATGCTGGGACAGGGCATCCTCCGCTAGAGCTCCCTGGCCCTGATGAAGCAAGAAGAAGTTTGGGCATTTGGAATTTCTTCTCGTGGTAAACAGATCTATCTCTGGTGAACCCCAGAGATCTACTAACTGCTCCTAGACTCTCTGGTTCAGCTCCCATTCCAATTGTCTCAGCTGCACCCGACTGAGTAGATCTGCTAGCACATTCAACTGTCCCTTGATATGAATAGCTCTTAGGGACTTCACCACTCCTTCCATCCTGCCGCAAATAGTCCTGGAGAGAGACATCAACTCCACTGACCTTGTGCCGCCCTAATGGTTGAGGTATGCTACCACCGTGGCATTGTCTGAAACAATTAGTACATCCTAATCCAGTAACTTCTTCTCGAGGTGTTCTAGAGCCAATTGCACAGCTTTCAGCTCTGCAGAGCCGACCAAAGTCCGACCAAATGCCCTAAATCTGACAATGCGTCATGTGGGCGCCCCATCCCCAAGCACTTGCATCTATTGTGATCTGGATAGGGTCTGTCTGATGCCATGGCCTCCCCATGGCTAGGTTTTCCTGAACCAACCACCATTGCAGGGAGGCACAAACCTGCTCTGGGAGAGTCGTCATCGTGTCCAATGACTCTGGATCTTTGTTCCAAGTACTTAGAAAGAAGTTCTGAAGAGTCCTTGATTGAAATTGGGCCCAACTGACCTCTGGGATGGCGGACTTCATAAGTCCCAACAAAACCAAAATTTGTCTCTGAGACATTCCTGGCTTTTCCTGGATCTGAGAGGCGAGGGAGACAATTTTCTGAATCTTTGGAGGAGGAAGGAATGTCCTCTCCTTTAGACTGTTGTTCAGATAACCTAGATATATGCAAGATGTCTATGGAGACAAACTCAACTTTTCCCTGTTTAGGATTCATCCTAACTCCAACAGGAAAGCCAATGTTCTCCTCACATTGTTCTCCAACAGCGCTCTCGATGGTGCGAAAAGTAAAAGGTCGTCCAGAAATGCTACAATACCTATCTGATTCATTCTCAGAAAGACCATTGCTTCTGCCAAAGACCAAAGCATTGCTCTGAATTGCCAATAAAAAGGTTACTCCACCTAACATTACAGCAAATCTAGGATTGTGACTAATAATTGAGGAAGCATCTTAAATGGAAGAAACACGAAAACCAGCCTGAGATTCAACTCCAGGGCCCCCCCTCAGTGCACCCACTTGATCAAAACACCCCGTAATGGGCTCCCCAAATTCATGAGGAGGCGACTGTTTTAACAGTTTAGTCCATGGGACTAAAAAAAAATGTGACAAAATCTGTCCTTGCACACCCATCATTTCAGTGACTTCTTCACCAAGTCGGGGAAATTCTCATCTACCAGGAATTCCAGAGATTTGTCCCAGGTGCTCAAGATATGAAGCTTGAGAGACCCTGAGAATAGCTGACCCCACCTTACTGCTGGAAAGGCTAGGGGCCAAAAAAAACCCCAAAAGGCTCATGGCCTGATGCACGGGCCATCCTATTTGTACACAAAGACTGAACAGATTCATGGAGGCCCAAAGAAGGGGAGGAAGAAAAAATAAGAAATGGGACTGGCCAGAGGGAAAACACTGCTTACCCCCCTTTGTCCCAACAAGGTCTGGGGATCAAAGAATATAACACTGTCCCAGTTTGTGGGGCTATCCTGGGCCCCTGGCTGTTTTTCTGCCTCCAGGACCGAGAAATGGACCTGCCTGTCCAAGCCCATAGTGCCAGTTACTTACCTAAACCCACAGGGTTCAGGAGCAGTGGTCCGGCTCCTATCCCAAGGAGGGACACGAAAACAACTGAAAATGGGAGGAGGAGTCAAAGGGGGTATCCCCAGAAATCCCATTGTTGACCTTAACGCTGAAACTCTGCTAATACAGTCAGTTACTAGCAGTGGTTTGAGCAAAAAAGAAGAAGAGTATCCCAGGCTCTTTTTAGAAGAATATCCGACTATTTATCTAAAGGATCTCTAAGAGAGCCCATGTCCTCAAAGGAGGGACTTAGGAATGAAAAACCTGGATTAAGGTGTCCTCCATTCCCTAGCCATGACATCTTTTATCGATTGATGAATCGGAAAACACGGATCCTTTTTCTCAAGCAGACCTCTTTAAAGGGAATCCTGCACTAAAAGGGGTCTATTCTAATTCTCAATATTCAGAGAAGACCTAATTAATTCCTCTGATGGGATCCGGGAACATCCTCTAGGGAAAAATTAAATCTAGCTGAATGCTCAGACAAAGAAACATCTGCACTTCTCCCAGTTACTGTAGAATGAAATGATTCATCTGAGGAAGCCCCCTTCTCCGTCTATCCATCCAAAGAACCCTGTCTGGATTTGGAAGGGCCAGCGTCAGACCTGCCCGAGGTTGCTTGGACAAAACAGTCCTTGAAAAACTCAAATGAATAAGCCATTGTGGAGTCAAAAGATTCAAAAAAGTTCTTTAACATACACTGGAAATTGCCCCCCTTCATGACAAAAGCCCTCCGGTAAGGGGGCCTGATAAATGGTGCAGGATCCAGCTTGACCCATTCTAGTATACCTGGGCTCTTTCAAGTCCCTGGGCTCCTTATGACCCCTAGATTCCTTAGAATACCTTCTGGGATCTTTCCTGGCTTTGGCCTCCTTGACTTTGGGCTCCTTGGCCTATGAAATAAGAGGGAACAAAAACATCCTTTAAGATTCCTGGCTAGAGGGGTCCTTTTAACCGACTTACCCCCTCCGAAGCACTGTCACCCGCCATGAACCACGTGGAGGCCCATCAGGTATTCCCCTGACAGTGCCTTTCCTGGTCCTGACGAGCGCGCAGGAGCAGCATCTTCCCGAAAGCATGCAGAGGTCTGAAAAGCCTTCCATAAACCAGAATTGCCCCTGGTGGAGGCGGAGTTGCCACATCCGGATCCAGCGTACACGTCACTGGAAATAACGCCCCTCCCCCGAAAACTGGAAACAAACTATCTTGAGAGTAGCTGACCCAACCTTACTGCTGGGAAGGGCTGGGGTCAGAAAGCCCCAAGAGCCTCATGGCTTGACGCACTGGGGCCCATCCGACTGGTGCGCAAACACTGCTTCCTGGAGGGATTCACAGTTTGGAGCAAAGAGTAGCAGATCGTCCAAACAAGCTATGATCCCGATCTCTCTTTGCCTAAAATCCGCCAGAGGATCGGCCAGAACCTTGGCAAAAATCCTGGGAGCTGATGCTAGGCCAAAGGGAGGACAAATCGGAAGAACCAGGTGAATAATCTTATCCTACCCTTGATGTATAGTAAGATACTACAGCCACATGACTAGCCAGAATAAAGGCTACTCTAATTAAAATGTCCACTCAAAGTTACCGATTCTAAAGTGCATAAAACAGGTAACGTCTTTTAAATAGGTGACTCCTGGAAGCTTGTCTGAATAAAAAGCTCCTTATAAGAATTGTGGGAGCACAAATAAAGACAATCGAGAGGGTAATACAAAGTTAAGTTCCCTTAGAAGGTTTAAAAAGAACAAAAAGCCAGAATTCACCACAGTCAAGTGCACACAGCCAATCGCACTTGGTCAGGTGCAGGCTAAACCAGATTGTCTTCCCGACTGTATAATGAACAAGGAATGAACTACCAGCATTACCATAGGTAATACCCTGAATCAGGGGTTCTCAACCTGTGGTAAATGTAACACTGGTGGTACCTAAGGTTCTCCAACAGCACTGAAGACCTACCTGTACCCCACCTGATCTACAACCTGCACTTTGCTGAATAAGAACATATGTAGGTTATAAAAACTGTCGAGTCCCCATCTGCCAGGGGCAGGAAAATGCAAAGAGTTGGTAGAGACCATCCAGAGTGCGAATGCTCCGAAGCCCTCCAGACTCCAGCCTGTCCTCCAAACAGCAGCAAGCGTCGCTGCCGAAGTGTCCTCAGCCACCCTCCCTCCTGCCCGACGAATGGACACATCCCAGGTGGCGGGGGTGAATGGGAAGGGGGAGATGACAGAAGGGGGGGTAGAGACCTTCCTGACTCTCGCAGCAGATGGGGGGGGGGGCGCAATCCCAGCTTTCTCTAGAAGATCATCCTTAGTAAAAGCACAGCACCGCTTACCCCCCTGCCATTAACGGTCAGTGAATCAAGGAATCAATGGTCAAGGAATGGAAATCTGGTCAGTCCACTGGGGGTATCCCAGATCCAGAGCCAAGAAATGAGTTTGCCTGCCTCAAACCCACAGCACCAGATACTTACCTAAACCTTTCAGTTCAGGAGCTAGGGGTTTGGCTCCTACCTGGGCAGGAACACGAAAACAACTGGAGACTGAGCAGAGGGGCTAAAGTTTAATCCATATCTGGTGGATGAGATCTCATGAGTATGCAGCCTGCTGTATGACTGGGGGGATGGAGCTCACACATCCACTGCGGAATCGCCGGTGACACGAGTATGCCAGGCATTAAATCAAGAAGCCTCACAATAATTTTGGTGATACGGCAGTGTTGTCCCTTTATGTGCCACATGTACTGTGTTATTAGTATTGAATTGTATGTTGTTCTATAAGAACCCCCACAATAGGCTCGATTCAGCCGTGGCCCCATAAGCAATAGTAAATTGATGGCTCAACAACCCCCCTGCCCTTGCAAAACACTCCCTGAGTCACATGCAATTACAGTAGTAAATGAGTAAATTTGAGTAAATGTGCGGGTGTGATCTGGCTCAATGCACACATTAGTTCCAAATAAAAATTTTACTGAAGAAAACCCATGTGCAAATGTATTTACTCACAGTGCTGAACCGACCCAAAAGAGGAGATCATCGGTCCTAGAGTCCTATAAACTGTAGATAGGTGGTTGCTTCACTTTAAAGTAGCCACAGTTACCAAACTATCCCAGCCTTTGGTCCATGCTTTGAAACCTGCTGGTTCGCCAGTATTTTTGGCGCTTTACATTCACGTGGAGTGGAATCACTAGCCCAGCTTTTGCAACGAGAAGAGCTCTCTCTGCAAACGCGAAATGCGTAGGTGACTGCGCCCCGAGATTGCTATGGGCAGCATTTCACTGGTGATTAGATCATAAATGCTCCGCAATTTCCCTGGTGTGAAAGCAGCCTGATGGCGCTATATAAAATGGTGCTATCATTATTCTATTTTGTGCATTTTATTGTTAGCATCTTGTTAAAATCATTTTTGAGCCATAAGAAAAAAAAAAAAAGCTATGCTCACCTTAAGACCCACTTAGACCATTTCTGCTAGTCAGGGCTGCAGGGCTTACTTCATTGTTTAAGCCACATCCAGCGCAGCCCAGCCGATCACCACGCTCCTCTCACTTGTCGTACGCTCTCTTCCTGGGTCTGTCCGCCATGGTGACGCCCCCGCCACCAGTCACATGGCGCTGCCACGCCCCTCTACATTGCAATAAATGGGCTTTAACTGTTTCATTTTATTGTGTCAGCTACAATAAGGGATTGGGTATCTAGAGTATTTATGTATATTTCTCTGTGTAATCGTGTTTGCCTTATGGTGTTCTTAGGCCACTTGGTGACTTTTTAAATTGTACACTGAATCTATGCATGATTATTTAATGCATTGCTATACAGTAACAAAACTTTATGCATTATTATAATAAACTTTAGGGGTGCACTGTAACTATATTGATGTGATGCCTTGGGAGTGTAGGAGTGCACCCAGGAAGCTGCATACATTTTTTAGGTTTCTGTACATTTCTATATCATTTGAGTGTGCCTTCTTTTGCTTAACTAGTTGCCGGGGGGGGGGGCAATTTAAAACAAAACATAATCTCATTATCTTAGGTCCTGCGTCTTGCCCCGTGGGCATCCTGATTTGGGGTGCCTCATTGTGTGAATTCCCTCCAAATCGCAAGTAAAAACGTATCTTTCCCTGGTCACATGGTGCATGCGCAGGCTCTCGTCCAATCAGCGCCCCATGCTGCTGACATACGACTCGGTTTACTCAAAGGTGCCAGCATTAGGGAAGCAAATCTATAGGTTTCCCTTTGGATGAGGGCACATTCCCATCCCCAATCATCTGAATGGCTGGGTGTGAGAGTCAGCCGAAAGATGTTGGAGGTCAATGTCGTTTACCTTGCCGTGGGTGTCACTGCTGTGCTGCCCCTGTTGCTGCGGTCGCTGCACCCACTGCTTCTCGGGCTCCAAAGGAGAATAAGCTCTTACACCTCTGGGTCGCCCACATGTAACAAAGTCTGCGCCCGGAAGGGACATCTGCGCGCCGCTGGTCAGCAGCCACGCCCAATAAAATTAAAAAAACTAGCGGCGACAAGGAAAGAGACCCAGGAAAGTCCAGGCTCGGATCCTCAGAGATCAAGCGAGTACTGCAGAAAAATACAATTTAAAAACTCTGCTGTGAAATGAGTGAAATGGTGGAAGTGGTCCTAAAGGGACAGCGCAGAACTAATGCTGTGTCAGAAAAAAATACTATGTGGGACTGCCCTGGCCGCCTTTAAACCTCGGGTACCCAAAGATTATCCAATGCACCACCAATCCACAATTATATAGTAAGAAGGTTATGTGCTGAAATGGCAGTTCCCTTAAAAGGATACTCAGAAAAATGCACTATATTGTGGCTCCAGCAACCGCCAGGGAAACAGCCCACTGCACCAAAGAGCCCTCAAATAGATACAATCAAGTGAAATTCATCAAATTAGTTTATTAATAAAAATTCATTCATTACATCATAAAAAACATCCACCCACACACATACATAATTTCATGGCAGGTGACCAACCTCTGGGCGAAAAACACTAAACTAAATAATATGATCCTTAATAATCACCCAATCACAAATTGATACTAATATCTACTAAGTGCTAAACATGATTCAGATACAGAAAGTGCTACAGTGCTATTAAAGTGCTAAGGAAATATGTGCAAAATATGCAAATTAAAATAACCTACAATGTGAAGCCCAAGCAGATGGTACCCTGCCGTCCCCTAAAACAGGAGGTAGGATTCCACATGTTGCGTGGAATCCTAAGTGCCCAGCCACTTCATCGGGATAAACCTCGTGTGAGCTAAACCCAAAAGATTCCAGGCTGAGAAGGCTTCTCCAGGTGTCTCCTGGAGCAGAAAACAGCAACCTAAAATAACAAACAGGCTGTAGTCTAACTGTCCTGTGGTTCCCAGGGAGGAAACAGAAAGAACTGAGGTGGGGAGGAAGGGGTGGGGCTTTTAAGAAGGGAGAGGGGGGACATGATTGAGACCTTTAAATATGTGAAAGGATTGAATAAGGTTCAGGAGGGAAGTGTTTTTAAGAAGAAACTTAATGATAGAACAAGGGGGCACAACCTGAAGCTAGTCGGGGGGGAAGATCAGGATCAATGTTAGAAAATATTATTTTACAGAAAGAGTAGTAGATGCTTGGAACAAACTTCCAGCAGAGGTAGTTGAAAAATCAACAGTCACTGAATTTAAACATGCCTGGGATAAGCACACATCTATCCTAAGATAAAGAGTACATACAGTATACACATAAGGGCAGACTAGATGGACCGTATGGTCTCCTTCTGCCGTCAACCTTCTATGTTTCTATGTTTAACCACTGTTCAGTTTTGTGTTTCCTCCGAGGGGGCGGAGCTTCTCTCTCTCTCTGTGAGTCTGATGGTAGAAAAATTCTCATGGTGTTGAATCAACCCTTTAGTTGAGGGGGAATTGCTCGGGGGACACATAATGATGGGCACAGCTTCATCAGCCAGGCGAATGCTTTGAGCCCCGGGGGTAAAATCGAACTCACCTTTGGAATAGTCTGTGTTGTCTCGCTGCCACACCAGAGAAGCTGCTGCAGAAAGGCTTTACTCACCCCCTACCCCCTTACAAGATGGTCCAGCAACCCTGCAGTATAAACAGCCCCTCCACTGACACCATTATATGGAATTTAATATTCATGCTCTATGAAGCAAAGGTTTCTGACTAGTTATTGAATGTCTACTATAATAATGAAAACCATGTTCTAAATATAATAGTTATTTATTGCTCCCCCATATTTTAAAGCCCCTGTGCAGGCACACATTAACTTTCTACCACCTAATACCACCTTATAGGAGCAGTAAAAATGAGCCATTTGCATCTGAAAATCTCTGAATATATATATAGTAAATACCTTTGTGATTCTAAGGGAAACTGATGTTTCGCTTCAATATCTTGGTTATAGCTCGGCTGGAAGGGACGTGTCATAAAGCAGATTTATGAGTCTTGTCCATGCTCGGCGGCAGTCAGAGAGAGCTGTAGAACCACTGTGGCTGGCTGGGCTTGCAAAGTAAGACAACTTTCTTGCAGGGTCCTGGAGAAATAAAATATAAATAAAAATAATGCACATTTTCTGCAGAGTCCTGCTACTGATTCTACCCTGTGCTACTAAAAATAGAGGAGAGGCACATGGGACAGGCATCAAGTCGGCTGCTTAATGGCTAATTGTTGCCACTGGGTCCCTTTGGCTCTCATTCCAACCAACAGTAAGTCCGGCTATAAAATAACTCTTCCTCCCACCACACTGTCAAATCGGGATGCCCCTGGGGAGGGCTTTCACCCAGCCCAGGAGTCTTTTAGACTAGTCTCAGATTTGGTGCACTATAAAGCAGACCCCTTCCCTCAGCTACCCTCCCCTGGCAGGGACCAGGTTACAAGGAATAAAAAAGCCATATCTTGCTCGTGGTCCAGCACCCTTCTCTCGGCACGATGAGACCTGGGAACGGCCATCTTGAACAGGAAGAATAGGGGGTGAATAAGTAACCAGCCAGTTCCTCCCGTGGATTAGGAGACCTGTTGGTCAAGTTCCCAGCTCACAGAGTAAAAGTTCACAAATCTCAAGAACCATAACATGAATTTACTGATGACCAAGCATGTTCTGCCATTGTAGTTAGAGGCATTCCTATTACATTTTTGCTGTATGCATTGATTTGTATAATTAAAGCAGAACTAAAGATAAAATGGCTCATTGCACAATAGGGCAGATACAGCACAAACACTTTTCATCCACAATGTAATTCAGCACCATTTTTAGCTGTGCACATTTTAAAAAAATTCACACAGCTAAAAATGGTGCTGAACTGCAGCAAGAAATAACAAATCAAGCCAAAAAACATTTCCACACAAAAATGAGAGAAAAAAAACATTGCCACGGTGCTGAATCAGCTGTAATATAACCATCATGTCTCTCCCTTGCAATAAAAAAATCCAGCTCCTATATAAATATATACATACATGATATTACAGTGATAATGAAATACCCCACATACAAATATAAGAAGCCTTAAAGTGGACCAAAACCCACAAAAACTCACCTTCTTTGCCAACTCGGCAAGGGCAGTGCGGTGTTGCTTTCGGATATATCACACACCTTTCGTCAAGCAATGGTGATAGTTGGCTCAGGTCCATAGGCTGCCAACTCGGCGGCTCCGTATAATTCATCACTTCTGTTGGCTCAGCGAGGCATGTTCTATCGGTCCGCCGGCTTCTCCAATGGCATTGTCTGCCGGTTCCTCCTCAGGAATGTCCTGGAAAAATGTCATAGCAGCTCCGACCGCAGTGTACTCGGCCACATAACGCTTAAAAGATTTTATCTCTGCAGTGGTCCTCGTCTCCGCTTCCGGTTCTGCAGGCATATCCGGTCGGGTAATTGAGGTAGGGCATTGAGGTGATAGAGCCCCCTCAAAAGAAAAATCTTTTGCATTCTCCATGGAAAAATCCATAAAAAGCAGGTCAGGATCAGTAAAAGTCGCCTTTTAGAAATGCTCAGAGAGAGACCAGGTGCTGTCCTTGCAAAGGCAATTCCCCACCAGGTCTGACGCTCCCTAGCAGCAGTCCAGTATTTATACTTCACCTCCAATTGATGTCACAGCCCCCCCTCACAAACAAGGGAAGGGGAAGGAGGAGCTTCAGGTTGATTTGAAGCAAAGTAGCTTTCTCAGGCAGCATCGTCTAGAGGACTTTTTGGGCTCCTCCTCTTCTTCAGATTCAATGCTCGGTTTTGCTTTGTTGTCCTTCGTAAAAATACTGGCTGTCAGGTTTCTCAGGATTTTCCAGCGTGATTTTGATGGTGGTTTAGTCACAACTGGATCCTGTTCTTCCGAGTCTGGCTCAGGCGTCTCAGGCATTAGTTCCAGCACATTGTCTATTTCAATAATGTTCTGTGGAGGGAGCATGACCTGGACCTCCACAAGAATTGGTACTGAGACAACTGGCTCTAATTTAAAGTCTGGTAAATGCTCGGGGGCATCGTCTGCCGACTCCTTGGTGGTAAGGTCTGGCAGATCCTCAAGCGAATGTTCCATGTCCCCAAAGGCATTGTCAGTTGTCTCCTCCTCGGTCTGCTGGCTCAAGTCCTCCATTTCAAGTTCACATTCTGCCAGCTCCTCGATAATAGGTTGGAAAGGTGCTTCCAACACATGGTGCATTGGCCCTTTGAGGTCTGCCGTCTCCTCAGGGGCACAGAATTCCGGCTCAAGGTGGCAGTTTGCCGGCTCCTCCTTTGCACTGCTGAAAGATGCTCGTTTTCGGGGTTTTTTCATTCGCTTGCGCCTCGGCAGCCTTGGTTTCTTCATGGTGATAGGCTCACAGGCTGCAGACTCAGCGAGGACATGTTCTATCGGTCCGCCGGCTCCTCCGATGGCACTGTCTGCCGGCTCCTCCTCAGGTATGTCTTCTTCAGGGGCAGAGGATGCCGGCTCAAGGTGGCAGTTTACCGGCTCCTCCTTTGCACTGCTGAAAGATGCTCGTTTTCGGGGTTTTTTCATTCGCTTGCGCCTCGGCAGCCTTGGTTTCTCCATGGTGATAGGCTCACAGGCTGCAGACTCAGCGAGGACATGTTCTATCGGTCCGCCGGCTCCTCCGATGGCACTGTCTGCCGGCTCCTCCTCAGGTATGTCTTCTTCAGGGGCAGAGGATGCCGGCACAAGGTGGTGGCTTGCCGGCTCCTCATTTGCACTGCTGAAAGATGCTCGTTTTCGGGGTTTTTTCATTCGCTTGCGCCTCGGCAGCCTCGGTTTCTCCATGGTGATAGGCTCACAGGCTGCAGACTCAGCAAGGACATGTTCTAGCGGTCCGCCGGCTCCTCCGATGGCATTGTCTGCCGGCTCCTCCTCAGTAATGTCCTGGAAATATGTCACAGCAGCGCCGGCCCCAGTGCATTCGGCCCATGTTTGGGACATGTAAGCCACATACTGCTCAAAAGATTTAATGTCTGCAGTGGTCCAGGTCTCCGCTGCCGGTTCTGCAGGCATATCCGGTCGGGTATGTGAGGTAGGGCATTGAGGTGTTAGAGTGCCCTCAAGAGAAAAATCTTTTGCATTCTCCATGGAAAAATCCATAAAGAGCAGGTCAGGATCAGTAAGAAAATAAAAAAAAGACTCTAAAAGTCGCCTTTCAGAAATGCTCAGAGAGCGACCAGGTGCTGTCCTTGCAACGGCAATTCCCCACCAGGTCTGACGCTCCCTAGCAACGGTCCAGCATTTAGACTCCGCCTCCAACTGACGTCCCAGCCCAGCATTTAGACTCCGCCTCCAACTGACGTCACATCCCCCTCACAAACAACAGCTGTGGTACACAAATCACCCAGAAATACTAGGCCGCAGCCCGGGATTTGATAAGAGCCCAATTACTACTACTAATACTAATTATTATTATGGCGGGTTTAGGAAGTCAGCGTGTGTTTTCCCCATCGCTCCCCATTCTCAGACCATGTAACAGCTAAAACCTTCCTCCGCCATCGGCAGAAAGTCTCCTCTGTCACCCGATCGCATCCCCATCCCCTGGCGGGGTCCTCACCTGTCACCCGATCGCATCCCCATCCCCCGGCGGGGTCCTCACCTGTCACCCGCGCTGAGTTCTCCTCCCTCCGCCACCATCAGCTGAGCAGCGCAGGCGATGTGAGGGGAGATCGAAAGCAAAACATTGATGGATCCTCCTCCAGCTCAGGCAGCACAAGCAGAATGCAGAGCAGGCCTGAGGATCGATCGCCGAGCTCATCATTTCCTGCACTTCTGCTTGTCTGCCTGAGCTGGAAGACGTGTGTGTGTTGTGTTGTGTTGTGTGTGTGTGAGCTGAGCTCCTGTCATCCATTCTACAGCCTCCATCTGCTGATCTGCGGTGTGTCTGCTGTCCTCTCATTCATTCATGTCATTAAAGGTTTATTCTCTAATTGCACAGTGTGTGCATGTGTGCTTATGGGCTTTATATCTTAATAGTGGACCTGCAGTGTTAACTAAGGGGCCGATTTGGGATGCCCCACTGAGTGGCAATGGCCCACACTTACCTTTCTGGCACTCCCACGCTTGGTGTTGTCGGATGATGGTCGGCCTCCCTGCAGCTGAGGCCTGCTCCTGCCCTAACCCATCTGAGTGCCACAGACCACAAGGAGGCTGGGGATGCCGCTGTTCCATCTCTCTGTTCAAAACATTGCTTCATGCCATGCAAGAGAGCTGTGCATGCGCCTTGGGATCAGCAGAGAGGTGAGTTGTGTGGGCAGTCTGGGAGTTTCACACAGCCGGGCATCCTAAATTGAAATGCCCCAGGGAAAAGGACAGTGAAAATCCTGGTGAGGAACACGGACACATCTACTATCTGTTAACCCTTTCACTACCAGCCAGTTTGGGTCCACATTTGGGTATGTCCTTTGGGAACACGGACACATCTACTATTTGTTAACCCTTTCACTGCCAGCCAGTTTGGGTCCACATTTGGGTATGTCCTCTGGGAACACGGACACATCTACTATCTGTTAACCCTTTCACTGCCAGCCAGTTTGGGTCCACATTTGGGTATGTCCTCTGGGAACACGGACACATCTACTATCTGTTAACCCTTTCGCTGCCAGCCAGTTTGGGTCTACATTTGGGTATGTCCTCTGGGAACAGGGACACATCTACTATCTGTTAACCCTTTCGCTGCCAGGCAGTTTGGGTCCACATTTGGGTATGTCCTCTGGGAAAACGGACACATCTACTATCTGTTAACCCTTTCGCTGCCAGCCAGTTTGGGTCCACATTTGGGTATGTCCTCTTTCGCTGCCAGCCAGTTTGGGCCCACATTTGGGTATGTCCTTTGGGAACACGGACACATCTACTATCTGTTAACCCTTTTACTGCCAGCCAGTTTGGGTCCACATTTGGGTATGTCCTTTGGGAACACGGACACATCTACTATCTGTTAACCCTTTCACTGCCAGCCAGTTTGGGTCCACATTTGGGTATGTCCTCTTTCGCTGCCAGCCAGTTTGGGTCCACATTTGGGTATGTCCTCTGGGAACACGGACACATCTACTATCTGTTAACCCTTTCGCTGCCAGCCAGTTTGGGTCCACATTTGGGTATGTCCTTTGGGAACACGGACACATCTACTATCTGTTAACCCTTTCACTGCCAGCCAGTTTGGGTCCACATTTGGGTATGTCCTCTGGGAACACGGACACATCTACTATCTGTTAACCCTTTCATTGCCAGCCAGTTTGGGTCCACATATGGGTATGTCCTTTGGGAACAGGGACACATCTACTATCTGTTAACCCTTTCGCTGCCAGCCAGTTTGGGTCCACATATGGGTATGTCCTTTGGGAACAGGGACACATCTTCTATCTGTTAACCCTTTCGCTGCCAGCCAGTTTGGGTCCACATTTGGGTATGTCCTCTTTCGCTGCCAGCCAGTTTGGGTCCACATTTGGGTATGTCCTCTGGGGACACAGACACATCTACTATCTGTTAACCCTTTCACTGCCAGCCAGTTTGGGTCCACATATGGGTATGTCCTCTTTCGCTGCCAGCCAGTTTGGGTCCACATTTGGGTATGTCCTCTAGGGACACAGACACATCTACTATCTGTTAACCCTTTCACTGCCAGCCAGTTTGGGTCCACATTTGGGTATGTCCTCTGGGAACACGGACACATCTACTATCTGTTAACCCTTTCACTACCAGCCAGTTTGGGTCCACATTTGGGTATGTCCTCTGGGAACAGGGACACATCTACTATCTGTTAACCCTTTCGCTGCCAGCCAGTTTGGGTCTACATTTGGGTATGTCCTCTGGGAACAGGGACACATCTACTATCTGTTAACCCTTTCGCTGCCAGGCAGTTTGGGTCCACATTTGGGTATGTCCTCTGGGAAAACGGACACATCTACTATCTGTTAACCCTTTCGCTGCCAGCCAGTTTGGGCCCACATTTGGGTATGTCCTTTGGGAACACGGACACATCTACTATCTGTTAACCCTTTCACTGCCAGCCAGTTTGGGTCCACATTTGGGTATGTCCTCTTTCGCTGCCAGCCAGTTTGGGTCCACATTTGGGTATGTCCTCTGGGAACACGGACACATCTACTATCTGTTAACCCTTTCGCTGCCAGCCAGTTTGGGTCCACATTTGGGTATGTCCTCTTTCGCTGCCAGCCAGTTTGGGTCCACATTTGGGTATGTCCTCTGGGAACACGGACACATCTACTATCTGTTAACCCTTTCACTGCCAGCCAGTTTGGGTCCACATTTGGGTATGTCCTCTGGGAACACGGACACATCTACTATCTGTTAACCCTTTCACTGCCAGCCAGTTTGGGTCCACATTTGGGTATGTCCTCTGGGAACACAGACACATCTACTATCTGTAAACCCTTTCACTGCCAGCCAGTTTGGGTCCACATTTGGGTATGTCCTCTGGGAACAGGGACACATCTACTATCTGTTAACCCTTTCGCTGCCAGCCAGTTTGGGTCCACATTTGGGTATGTCCTCTGGGAACACGGACACATCTACTATCTGTTAACCCTTTCGCTGCCAGCCAGTTTGGGTCCACATATGGGTATGTCCTCTTTCGCTGCCAGCCAGTTTGGGTCCACATTTGGGTATGTCCTCTTTCGCTGCCAGCCAGTTTGGGTCCACATATGGGTATGTCCTCTTTCGCTGCCAGCCAGTTTGGGTCCACATATGGGTATGTCCTCTTTCGCTGCCAGCCAGTTTGGGTCCACATTTGGGTATGTCCTCTGGGAACACGGACACATCTACTATCTGTTAACCCTTTCACTGCCAGCCAGTTTGGGTCCACATTTGGGTATGTCCTCTGGGAACAGGGACACATCTACTATCTGTTAACCCTTTCGCTGCCAGCCAGTTTGGGTCCACATTTGGGTATGTCCTCTGGGAACACGAACACATCTACTATCTGTTAACCCTTTCACTGCCAGCCAGTTTGGGTCCACATTCGGGTATGTCCTCTTTCGCTGCCAGCCAGTTTGGGTCCACATTTGGGTATGTCCTTTGGGAACACGGACACATCTACTATCTGTTAACCCTTTCACTTCCAGCCAGTTTGGGTCCGCATTTGGGTATGTCCTCTGGGAACACAGACACATCTACTATCTGTTAACCCTTTCACTGCCAGCCAGTTTGGGTCCACATTTGGGTATGTCCTCTGGGAACAGGGACACATCTACTATCTGTTAACCCTTTCGCTGCCAGCCAGTTTGGGTCCACATTTGGGTATGTCCTCTGGGAACACGGACACATCTACTATCTGTTAACCCTTTCGCTGCCAGCCAGTTTGGGTCCACATATGGGTATGTCCTCTTTCGCTGCCAGCCAGTTTGGGTCCACATTTGGGTATGTCCTTTGGGAACACGGACACATCTACTATCTGTTAACCCTTTCACTGCCAGCCAGTTTGGGTCCACATTTGGGTATGTCCTCTGGGAACAGGGACACATCTACTATCTGTTAACCCTTTCGCTGCCAGCCAGTTTGGGTCCACATTTGGGTATGTCCTCTGGGAACACGAACACATCTACTATCTGTTAACCCTTTCACTGCCAGCCAGTTTGGGTCTACATTTGGGTATGTCCTCTGGGAACACGAACACATCTACTATCTGTTAACCCTTTCGCTGCCAGCCAGTTTGGGTCCACATTTGGGTATGTCCTCTGGGAACACGGACACATCTACTATCTGTTAACCCTTTCACTACCAGCCAGTTTGGGTCCACATTCGGGTATGTCCTCTTTCGCTGCCAGCCAGTTTGGGTCCACATTTGGGTATGTCCTCTTTCGCTGCCAGCCAGTTTGGGTCCACATTTGGGTATGTCCTTTGGGAACACGGACACATCTACTATCTGTTAACCCTTTCACTTCCAGCCAGTTTGGGTCCGCATTTGGGTATGTCCTCTGGGAACACGGACACATCTACTATCTGTTAATCCTTTCACTGCCAGACAGTTTGTCAGCCTGAAGCCCTGAGTCAGGTGTGTCAGGATGTGCACTCCCTCCCACACGTATCGCAGCAGCTTCGTCAGGGCAGCACAATATATTGTGGCCTCACACTTTTGTATCACTCATTGCTTGATCTCTCGGTGTCCCCACACGTATCGCAGCAGCTTCCTCAGGGCAGCTCTATATATTGTGGCCTCACACTTCTGTATTGTATCACTCATTGCTCGATCCCTCGGTGTCCCCACACGTATCGCAGCAGCTTCGTCAGGGCAGCACTATATATTGTGGGTACACACTTCTGTATTGTATCACTTATTGCTCGATCCCTCGGTGTCCCAACACTTATCATAGCAGCTTCCTCAGGGCGGCTCTATATATTGGGGCCTCACACTTCTGTATTGTATCACTCATTGCTCGATCCCGTGGTGTCCCCACACGTATGGGAGCAGCTTTGTCAGGGCAGCACTATAGATTGGGGGTACACACTTCTGTATTGTATCACTCATTGCTCGATCCCTCGGTGTCCCCACACATATTGCAGCAGCTTCGTCAGGGCAGCACTATATATTGTGGGTACACACTTCTGTATTGTATCACTCATTGCTCGATCCCTCAGTGTCCCAACACTTATCGTAGCAGCTTCCTCAGGGCAGCTCTATATATTGGGGCCTCACACTTCTGTAGTGTATCACTCATTGCTCGATCCCTTGGTGTCCCCACACGTATGGCAGCAGCTTTGTCAGGGCAGCACTATATATTGTGGGTACACACTTCTGTATTGTATCACTCATTGCTCGATCCCTCGGTGTCCCCACACATATGGCAGCAGCTTCGTCAGGGCAGCACTATAGATTGGGGGTACACACTTCTGTATTGTATCACTCATTGCTCGATCTCTCGGTGTCCCCACGCTTATCGCAGCAGCTTCGTCAGGGCAGCACTATATATTGTTGCCTCACACTACTGTATTGTTTCAGTCATTGCTCGATCCCTCGATGTCGCCACACATATCGCAGCAGCTTCCTCAGGGCAGCACTATATATTGTGGGTACACGGCTCTGTATTGTATTACTCATTGCTTGATCACTCGGTGTCCCCACGCGTATCCCAGCAGCTTCTTCAGGGCAGCACTATATATATTGTGGGTACACACTTCTGTATTGTATGACTCATTGCTCGATCCCTTGGTGTCGCCACGCATATCGCAGCAGCTTCGTCAGGGCAGCACTATATATTGTGGGTACACACTTCTGTATTGTATCACTCATTGCTCCCCACGCGTATCACAGCAGCTTGGTCAGGGCAGCACTATATATCGTTGGTACACACTTCTGTATTGTATCACTCATTGCTCGATCTCTCGGTTTCCCCACGCTTATCGCAGCAGCTTCGTCAGGGCAGCACTATATATTGTGGCCTCACGCTACTGTATTGTATCACTCATTGCTCGATCCCTTGGTGTCGCCATGCATATCGCAGCAGCTTCGTCAGGGCAGCACTATATATTGTGGGTACACACTTCTGTATTGTATCACTCATTGCTCCCCAGGCGTATCACAGCAGCTTGGTCAGGGCAGCACTATATATCGTTGGTACACACTTCTGTATTGTATCACTCATTGCTCGATCTCTCGGTTTCCCCACGCTTATCGCAGCAGCTTCGTCAGGGCAGCACTATATATTGTGGCCTCACGCTACTGTATTGTATCAGTCATTGCTCGATCCCTCGATGTCGCCACGCATATCGCAGCAGCTTCGTCAGGGCAGCACTATATATTGTGGGTACACACTTCTGTATTGTATCACTCATTGCTCGATCCCTCGGTGTCCCCACACGTATCACAGCAGCTTCGTCAGGACAGCACTATATATCGTTGGTACACACTTCTGTATTGTATCACTCATAGCTCGATCCCTCGGTGTCGCCACGCTTATCGCAGCAGCTTCGTCAGGGCAGCACTATATATTGTGGGTACACACTTCTGTATTGTATCACTCATTGCTCGATCCCCCGGTGTCCCAACACTTATCGTAGCAGCTTCCTCAGGGCAGCTTTATATATTGGGGCCTCACACTTCTGTATTGTATCACTCATTGCTCGATCCCTTGGTGTCCCCACACGTATCGCAGCAGCTTTGTCAGGGCAGCACTATAGATTGGGGGTACACACTTCTGTATTGTATCACTCATTGCTCGATCTCTCGGTGTCCCCACGCGTATCGCAGCAGCTTCATCAGGGCAGCACTATATATTGTGGCCTCACACTACTGTATTGTATCACTCATTGCTCGATCCCTCGGTGTCGCCACGCACATAGCAGCAGCTTAGTCAGGGCAGCACTATATATTGTGGGTACACACTTCTGTATTGTATCACTCATTGCTCGATCCCTCGGTGTCCCCGCGCGTATCACAGCAGCTACGTCAGGACAGCACTATATATCGTTGTTACACACTTCTGTATTGTATCACTCATTGCTCGATCCCTCTGTGTCCCCACACGTAGCACCCTGAGGAAGTGATCTCTCACGCAACGCGTCAGTGTTTTTGAAGGGGCGTCTGCAGAGGACTGGGACCCATTAATTGGTGGCAGTATTATGCTTAATTTTGCCTTGTTTTGGTAAAGTTTTGTTTACTATACATGCCATGGTGTATTGGTCTAACTGTTAATAGCACTTTCTGGTCACCCTTTGCACTTGCACTTTTTGTTCTAGTATTCCGTTTGGGGTCTCTTTCACCTATTTAGTACTAATCTCCTTATTCACAACCTATGTGGTCTTTTTCAACTACATATACCATTGAGTATATGCTTATTTGCACTGCAGACAGTTGTACCTCTTAAACCTGGCATACTTTGAACCTATTGTTACATTAAGTGAATTAGTGATTGGTAGTCCCATAAAGTCCATCTGCAGGGCCTGCTCCTTGGTCTGTGTATATATTTGTATACACATTTTATTGTGTTTAGATGTGGTTATTGTTTGTCATGTTATATGATGTGTCCTTGGCGAAATAAACCTTGATTAATTATTCTACATAATGTGTGTGCGGCTTAGTCTATAGGGTGAGATAACAGCTATCCAATACTGGTGGATGGCCCCTGTGTTAGTGTCCCCACACGTATCGCAACAGCTTCGACAGGACAGCTCTATATATTGTGGGTACACACTTCTGTATTGTATCACTCATTGCTCAATCTCTCGGTGTCCACACGCATATCGCAGCAGCTTTGTCAGGGCAGCAATATATATTGTGGATACTCACTTCTGTATTGTATCAGTCATTGCTGGATCCCTCGGTGTCCCCACGCGTATCGCAGCGGCATCATCAGGGCACCTCTCCACCACCAGGGGGCATCAACTTTCATTAAACTGGACGTTTTACTACAACACGGAGGCTGGCCGGTCTATTGTTTTCATCATCCCTGACCGTCCTCCGCTCTGGATGGTTCCGGTAGAGTCTCCTGAATGTATTTTCCGGAAGAATCTGTTCCCTATCCCCCGTCTTATCAGTAGCACATTGGGGATCGGAGCATCCCGTGACGCCGGTGCAGGTGTGCGGCATCCATTGTGCGCGGAAGCTCTGCGGTGGGAGATATCTTTGTGCCGGGAGATGCGGCGTGGCCCCTGTGAAGCGTATCGCCTCTCGCCATGAATTTTCTCCTAATACCTTTTCCGCCGCCACAATGAGAGCGAGCGGCCGCAGATTGGCGGTCAATGGAAGGCGAGACAGCAGATTAGGGCGCGGGGGCGTGAAAATTGAAGCATTCATAGCCGGCCATTACCCAGAAGCCTCTCTGCTGCCCGACGATCTGATCACGCTCTGTGCTAGAAATGGCGCATGAAGGATCCCATTTGCCCTTATCACCCCTATGGGGCTGTGCCACACCCTAACTGCCCCTCCCCAGCCTCTGCCAGGCACCAATCACAGCACAGTGTTGCCAAAAAGGGGAGAGGTCATATACAGCCCATGTATTTATGCCTGTGTGGCTGGCTCCTCCCCTCCTCCCCGTTGTCATGGCAACACCAAGCTAATTGCCCCTCCAAGGAGGCAGCCACAGACGTGCTCCCATCAGTCACTGCAAGAAGAGTCAGAGGGGGGCCGCAGAGGACCAAGAAAGAGCTAGAGAGGGGCCACAGAGGGCCAAGAAAGAGCTAGAGAGGGGCCACAGAGGGCCATAAAGAGCTAGAGAGGGGCCACAGAGGGCCAAGAAAAAGCTAGAGAGGGGCCACAGGGGGCCAAGGAGGAGGCAAAAGGGGCCAAGAATAAGCTAGAGAGGGGCCACAGAGGGCCAAGAAAGAGCTAGACAGGGGCCACAGAGAGCCAAGAAAGAGCTAGAGGGGCCACAGGGGGCCAATAAAAAGCTAGAGAGAGGCCACAGAGTGACAAGAAAAAGCTAGAGAGGGGCCACAGAGAGCCAAGAAAAAGCTAGAGAGAGGCCACAGAGTGACAAGAAAAAGCTAGAGAGGGGCCACAGAGAGCCAAGAAAGAGCTAGAGGGCCACAAGGGGCCAAGAAAGAGCTAGGGAGGGGCCACATAGGGCCAAGAATGAGCCAGAGGGCCAAGAATGAGCCAAAAGGGGCCAATAAAGAGCTAGAGGGTCCACAGAGGGCCAATAATGAGCTGAAAGTGGCAAAGTAAGAGCTAGAGAGGGCCAAGAACGAGCTAGAGCTTCCACAGAGGGCCGAGAATGAGCTAGAGGGGCTACAGAAGGCCGAGAATGAGCTAGAACGGGGCCACAGAGGGCCAAGAATGAACCAAAAGGGGCCAAGAAAGAGCTAGAGGGGCCACATAGGGCCAAGAAAGAGCTAGGGAGGGGGCGCAGAGGGCCAAGAATGAGCCAAAAGGGGCAAAGAAAGAGCTAGAGGGGCCACAGAGGGCCAAGAATGAGCCAAAAGGGGCCAGGAAAGAGCTAGAGAGGGGCCACAGAGGGCCAAGAAAGAGCTAAAGGGGCCACAGAGGGTCAGGAAAGAGCTCGAGGGCCACAGAGGGCCAAGAAAAAGCTAGAGAGGGGGCCAAGAAGGAGGAAAAAGGGGCCAAGAATAAGCTAGAGAGGGGCCACAGAGGGCCAAGCATGAGCCGAAAGGGGCCAAGAAAGAGCTAGAGGGGCCACAGAGGGCAAAGAAAGAGCTAGGGAGGGGCCACAGAGGGCCAAGAATGAGCTGAAAGTGGCCAAGTAAGAGCTAGAGAGGGCCAAGAACGAGCTAGAGCTTCCACAGAGGGCCGAGAATGAGCTAGAGGGGCTACAGAGGGCTGAGAGTGAGCTAGAGGGACCACAGAGGGTCAGGAAAGAGCTCGAGGGCCACAGAGGGCCAAGAAAGAGCTAAAGGGGCCACAGAGGGTCAGGAAAGAGCTCGAGGGCCACAGAGGGCCAAGAAAGAGCTAGAGAGGGGCCACAGAGGGCCAAGAAAGAGCTAGGGAGGGGCCACAGAGGGCCAAGAATGAGCCAAAAAGGGGCCAAGAAAGAGCTAGAGGGGCCACAGAGGGCCAAGAAAGAGCTAGGAAAGGGCCACAGAGGGCCAAGAATGAGCCAAAAGGGGCCAAGAAAGAGCTAGAGGGGCCACAGAGGGCCAAAAATGAGCCAAAAGGGGCCAGGAAAGAGCTAGAGAGGGGCCACAGAGGGCCAAGAAAGAGCTAAAGGGGCCACAGAGGGAGTATGGAGTAAAATTGCAAAGATCGGTTTCCTAATTGCATATATATGGAGTAAAATTGCAAAGATCGGTTTCCTAATTGCATATATATGGAGTAAAATTGCAAAGATCGGTTTCCTAATTGCATATATATGGAGTAAAATTGCAAGGATCGGTTTCCTAATTCCATATATATGGAGTAAAATTGTAAAGATCGGTTTCCTAATTGCATATATATGGAGTAAAATTGTAAAGATCGGTTTCCTAATTGCATATATATGGAGTAAAATTGTAAAGATCGGTTTCCTAATTGCATATATATGGAGTAAAATTGCAAGGATCGGTTTCCTAATTGCATATATATGGAGTAAAATTGCAAGGATCGGTTTCCTAATTGCATATATATGGAGTAAAATTGTAAAGATCGTTTTCCTAATTGCATATATATGGAGTAAAATTGCAAAGATCGGTTTCCTAATTGCATATATATGGAGTAAAATTGTAAAGATCGGTTTCCTAATTGCATATATATGGAGTAAAATTGCAAAGATTGGTTTCCTAATTGCATATATATGGAGTAAAATTGTAAAAATCGTTTTCCAAATTGCATATATATGGAGTAAAATTGTAAAGATCGGTTTCCAAATTGCATATATATGGAGTAAAATTGCAAAGATCGGTTTCCTAATTGCATATATATGGAGTAAAATTGCAAAGATCGGTTTCCTAATTGCATATATATGGAGTAAAATTGTAAAAATCGGTTTCCTAATTGTATATATATGGAGTAAAATTGCAAAGATCGGTTTCCTAATTGCATATATATGGAGTAAAATTGTAAAGATCGGTTTCCTAATTGTATATATATGGAGTAAAATTGCAAAGATCGGTTTCCTAATTGCATATATATGGAGTAAAATTGTAAAGATCGGTTTCCTAATTGCATATATATGGAGTAAAATTGTAAAGATCGGTTTCCTAATTGCATATATATGGAGTAAAATTGCAAAAATCGGTTTCCTAATTGCATATATATGGAGTAAAATTGTAAAGATCGGTTTCCTAATTGCATATATATGGAGTAAAATTGCAAAAATCGGTTTCCTAATTGCATATATATGGAGTAAAATTGCAAAGATCGGTTTCCTAATTGCATATATATGGAGTAAAATTGCAAAGATCGGTTTCCTAATTAAATATATATGGAGTAAAATTGTAAAGATCGGTTTCCTAATTGCATATATATGGAGTAAAATTGTAAAGATCGGTTTCCTAATTGCATATATATGGAGTAAAATTGCAAAGATCGGTTTAGCCAGTTTGGGTCCACATTTGGGTCTGTCCTCTGGGAACACGGACTTATCTGCTGCTAATGACTTGTTACTTTCCCTTTCTCATGTATTATGACACTGTATCTGTGTTTGCTCATCTCTGTATTTCCCATATGTATTGCAACAAGGTTGTCAGCCATCACTGCTTTTGTCTATGCAATTACTCTGTTCACATAATTACTGTTTGTATTCTAAGTATGTCACACACCCCGCTTCAAGAATCCATAACATGTGGGTAATATCGTCCTGAAGAGGCGTTCCTGCAGAGATGATAGTAAAAGAAAGCCCCTCCCTGATCCATAAATACCTGGGACCTCCCACTCATCACCCAGTTTTCCATCTCTGCAAGACGGCGAGCAAGTCAGAAGATGATGTCTCCTCCTTGCACTGGGGGAGTTCAGGTAGCCGGGGTAACTCCCGGCCTGTTTGTTGAATATTCCCGCTCGGCCTTCTTTTCTCTGAGTAACCCCTTATATTATATGCCTCCTCAGTTTTGGCTGCGGGCCCGAGCGAGGGTATGCTGGCACCTCTGGTGCTTAGGAGCAGTGCTCCCCCCGTGAGACCCTAAAATAAGAGGGTAGGCGGTGGTTCCGGGTTGGTGATCCCGGTTTGGGATGCCCCGTCCCTTGGTATTGCCCCTGGGGTGGGTCCCTCTTCAGTCCTCATCTTACTCATCTGTGGGGGTTGGGGGTCTCCTTCCTAGGGCCTGTAGTTTCCCGCTGCCCTTGGTGGTGCTGTGTCACCTGTGTGGCTGCGGGTGTATGTTTTTTAGTGCTTGTGCTACTTATTCGGGCGCCGCGACCGCCATGTCGGCCGGGGCGCCGGGTGCTTTGCTGCTTTTACCTCACGTTTTTTGGGGGCGGGGCCGGCCCGCGGCGCGCTGCCGCGGCCGATACCCCGTTTCTTTCTGTGCCGGTTAGGCCGGGCGGGTGCGACGCTGGACTCTGCGGTCGCACCTGCCGGCGTGTCATTTTGGCCGGCGCCGCGGCAGCGGAGGCGCCGGTTTTCAGGGGGGTGAGTCCCGTTGGCGGCAGAGGGAGATGTGTCCTCGTCGGAGGGGGGTGGGGCGGGGCCGGGTTTTCGGCGCGTCGCCGCGGCTCCGCCCCTCCCTCCTCTCTGCTTCTGGCGCCGATGCGGAGCCTTGTCAGCTCCGTGCTGTTCAGGAAAGGGGTGTTTCTCTTTGCTTCGCGCGCTCTGCGCCCTGGCCACGCCCCGGATTCCTTGCCTGCGTCTCCTCATGCTCGTGGTGGACTCCATCGTTCCCTAGGATCTGTGAGTGGCCCTGTGGGTCCTATTTATCATAGACTTTTTTATTGTCTTCTGGTCATATATTTAAGGGGTTCCTTCTGTCTTTCAGGCGGAGTGTTCTATCGGGAGTGTCATCATTAGTAATTAGAGGGTTTCTCCCGGTCCTAGATTCCTGGGTTCTCTTAGTCTTAAATCCTCCCACTTGGGACATTAAAGGGGCATCCCGGGTTGCTTATTGGCGTAATTCCCTGGGTCATTGCGACTAATAAAGTTCACCTTATGGAGGCATCCCCGGATACTGGGGCAGGGGCCCCTTCGGGGCATCCCAAAAGATGCATGTTGTGTGGTGCATCCATTACAGGGGATGATGTACTGCTTTGTATACTTTGTGCACAGCAAACTATTGCGCGGCAGTCCGGATCCCAGGCTTCTGGGTCAGCTCCGCCGGCCGAGTCATCTCAACCTCCCACCCTGACACGCGCTCCGTGTGACGTTGTCATGGGCAGGGATCTGCAAGCTGAGATGTGCGCCAGATTGGCCAACCTTGAGAAAATTGTTTCCAGGTCGGCCGCCCGTAAGGCCCCGGCCAAGAGGAAGCATTTGTCCCCGGCTTTGCCGGCTGATGACCTGGACGAGTTTAATAATCTGGATTGGTCTGATTATTCTGGGCTAGAGGAAGGTGAGGTTTCTGAGGGCTCAGAGGTTTCGGACGATGAACAGTCTGCGGGCGCTGATGAGGAGCTTAGTGAGTTAGGGAGATCCTCGGATTCTCCTCACGCGCTGGCGCTGATGTTGGAGGTTCTGAAGATTTCCCCTCCCGAGGTGGCGTCACAGCAGGAGGGTGAGTTGTTTGAGGAGTCCAGGCCGCGCTTGGAGTTTCCTTCACAACGGCACTTTCACAAGATCATTGATAAGGAATGGGACAGGCCGGCTAGGCTCCCTGGCATCCCTCAGGGGTGGGACAAGAAATACCCTTTCCCTTCGGAGGTGGTTAAGCGCTGGGTTTCCCCGCCCGAGGTCGATGCTCCGGTTCTGGGGTTGTCTAATTCCTCGGTTTTAAATAGGCCGGATTGCTCCTCCCTTAAGGATGGGGAGGATAAACGTATTGACCAAATGGCGTGTCATGGCTTTACTAGCGTTGGGTCAGCCATACGGCCTGTGTGCGCTTCTGAGCTTATGGTGTTGGCTGCCAGGTCTGTGGTCAGGGACTTGTTGACATCTTCCGGGCTTCGCCCTGGTAGTGCTGAGTTCCTTAGCCTCAAACGGTGTGAGTTGTTTTTGTCCTTTGTATTAACCGCCTTGGATGACACTTTGATGATGTGTGGTAGGACATCGGCTTTGTTGGTGACTATTCGGCGGTCGGTCTGGCTGCGCCAGTGGGCGGCCGACTTCATGTCTAAAAAGTCTCTGACGGCTTTACCCTTTGTTGGGTTGAGGCTCTTTGGAGAAACATTGGACTCCGTCACCAAGGGCGGTAGGTTGCCTCAACGTAAAAAGCAGCGCCGTTCCTTTCGGGGGGCGCCTGCTTTTACATCTTCCTTTCGTGGGGCCAGATTTGGCAGAGGATCTGCGTCCCAATCTTCCAGAGGAGATTCCGGGAACAGGGGCAGGGGACGTGCCCGTTCTGGATACCATTGGGGTTCTAAGCCCAAGCCGGCTATTAAGCCGGCCCAGCAATGAGGGGGCGCCCTCACCCTTGCGGGTGGGGGGACGGCTGAGACACTTCTCCCGGATCTGGGATCAAGAAGTCTCGGACAGATGGATCCGGGAAGTGGTGTCTTCCGGTTACAAGCTAGAGTTCGAGCTCCGCCCCCCCTCCAGGTTCTTCAGGTCTCGGATGCCTTCGGAGCCTCTGGTGGCGCAGGGGCTCCTGGTGGCAGTAAAGAATCTTCTGGACATGGCTGTCATTTGCCCAGTGCCCCCCTCGGAGCAGGGCAGGGGCTTCTATTCCAATCTGTTCACGGTTCCCAAGAAGGACGGGTCGGTCCGTCCTATCTTGGATCTGAAGTTTCTCAACAGGTTTATTCGGCCGCGCAAATTCCGCATGGAAACGCTGCGCTCGGCCATTCACTCTCTTCGTCAGGGAGACTTTCTGACGTCCATAGACATCAAGGATGCTTATTTACACGTTCCGGTTTTTCCAGCACACCAGAGGTTTCTCAGGTTTGTGGTGGAGGATCGGCATTTTCAGTTTGTGGCACTTCTTTTCGGTCTCACCTCAGCCCCTCGGGTTTTCACCAAGGTGCTAGCGGGGGTGATGGCACTGCTCAGAGTTCAGGGTATCCGCATTGTGCCCTATGTGGACGATCTACTGATCATGGCCTCTTCTTTCAACCAAGCGGAGTTGGACACCGGAGTGGTGGTGTCCACTCTGGAGAGGTTCGGTTGGGTGATCAACCACCCCAAGTCTTCTCTTTCTCCGTCCAGAGTTGTGACCTTTCTGGGGATGTCTCTGGACACCTCGCAGGCCAGGGTGTTTCTGCCCCAGGCCAAGATTCTTTTGATTCAGGAGTTAGTTCAGCTTCTCTTGTTGGCCCATCATCCGACCATCCGGCTAGGGATGAGGCTGGTGGGTTTAATGGTGGCCTCATTCGAGGCAGTTCCCTTTGCGCAGCTCCATACGAGGGCGCTTCAGCTTCATCTGCTGGCGGTTTGGGACAGGTCGCAGTCGTCATTGGACCGGTCCTTCCGGTTGACTCCCCGAGTTCGTCGTTCCCTACAATGGTGGCTGGGGTCTGTCAATCTGTCAAAAGGCAGATCCTTCCTGGCTCCACGTTGGGAAACGGTCACCACGGATGCCAGTCTGTCAGGTTGGGGGGGTGTTTGGAAGGACCTCCAGTTTCAGGGTCTGTGGAGTCCGCAGGAGGCTCACGAGCCCATCAATATTCTGGAGTTGAGAGCCATCAGGTTGGTTCTGTTTCGCTTGACTCATCAGTTGAGAGGCCTGCCAGTTCAGGTCCGGTCGGACAACAGGACGGCGGTTGCTTACATCAATCACCAAGGAGGGACTCGCAGCAGGAGTGCCCTCAGGGAAGTGTCTTTGATTCTGGACTGGGCCGAGGCCCACGTCCCGTGTATCTCAGCAGTCTACATTCCGGGGGTGGAAAACACGGAGGCGGACTTGCTGAGCCGGGCCTCCTCTCGTCAGGGGGAGTGGTCTCTCAGTCCCAGGGTGTTTCGTTCGATATGTCTCAGGTGGGGGGTCCCAGCGGTGGACCTCTTTGCCTCTTGTCACAATCACAAGCTTCCAGTCTTTGTGTCTCTCTCGCAGGATCCTCTGGCTCTGGCAGTGGATGCCATGTCTCTGACCTGGAGGGATCTGGGGTTCCTTTATCTGTTCCCTCCGTTTCCAATGCTAGCCAGAGTGGTGCGCAAACTGGCCTTGGAAGGCGCGTCGGCGATTCTGGTGGCCCCAAGGTGGCCAAGGCGCGTTTGGTTCGCAGATCTTGTAAGGCTGGCAGAGGATCAGTTCGCCCTGCCTCTGCTGCCGGACCTGCTCACCCAGGGTCGGCTACGCTATCCCAATTTACCATCGCTGGCTTTGACGGCGTGGCTGCTGAATCCGCCATCTTGAGGGAAGAAGGTCTTTCTGACGCGGTGATTCAGACTCTTATCAGCGCCAGGAAGCGGTCTTCCTCTTCTGTTTACTACAGGACCTGGAGGTCCTATATTGATTGGTGTGAAGGTAGGTCCTTCTCTTGTCGAGAGTTCTCCATTCCTAGGATTCTGGAGTTTCTTCAACATGGTTTAGATCTGGGGCTCCAAATTAGTACCTTGAAGGGGCAGGTCTCTGCCCTGGCGGTGTTCTTCCAAAGGTCCTTTGCACTTCATCCTTTAGTCAGGACCTTTTTCCAAGGAGTCACGCATGTACGTCCACCTAGGAAGCCCTTGGTTCCAGTTTGGGATTTGAACCTTGTTCTTTCTGCTCTTCAGGGTCCTCCGTTTGAGCCCTTGAATGAGGTTGCCTTGTCTTCGCTTACTCAAAAGGTGGCCTTTTTGGTGGCTATCACTTCGGTTAGGCGTGTTTCTGAGTTGGCAGCTTTATCCATTAAAGCTCCATACTTTGAGAAGCATCAGGACAAGGTTGTCTTTCGTTTCAAGCCGGATTTTCTTCCTAAGGTGGTCTCGGCTTTTCATCTAAATCAGGACATAGTTCTGCCTTCTCTATGCCCTAATCCTAGCAACGACAAGGAAAGGGCGTTGCATTCCTTGGATGTAGTTCGTGTTGTGGAATATTATCTGGAGGTTACGTCTTCCTTTCGCAAGACGGACGCCTTTTTTGTGGTGCCCTCCGGGCCTAGGAAAGGTTTGGCTCCTGCCAAATCTTCCATTAGTAAATGGATTCGTCAGGCCATCATTGGAGCCTATTCTGCCAAGGGGAGGAGTCCCCCTTTTCGTGTTACTGCTCATTCTACTCACGCAGTTGGTGCGTCCTGGGCTTTTCAGCACCAGGCTTCTGTTGAGCAAGTTTGTAAGGCCGCTACCTGGTCTTCTGTTCACACTTTTTCCAAGTTTTACAAGGTTGATGTTTGGGCGTCCGCGGATGCTGTCTTTGGACGCAAAGTTTTGCAAGCTGTAGTGGTTTGAAGTTGTGCATTGTTGCCTAGTTTTGGATCCCTGCTATTGGATGTCCCACATGTTATGGATTCTTGAAGCGGGGTGTGTGACATACTTAGAATAATACCATTTTGTGAATACTCACCTTGTAAAATGGGTATTATAAGTATGTCACACACCCCGCTTCACCCGCCCTTTCTGTATTCGGGATCCTCTATTTTGTGAACTTTGCGTGGTTGCGTTTTATATTTGCCTCTTCCTGGTCCCTTACCTTACTGCTTCTGTATACTGGGTGATGAGTGGGAGGTCCCAGGTATTTATGGATCAGGGAGGGGCTTTCTTTTACTATCATCTCTGCAGGAACGCCTCTTCAGGACGATATTACCCACATGTTATGGATTCTTGAAGCGGGGTGTGTGACATACTTATAATACCCATTTTACAAGGTGAGTATTCACAAAATGGTATTTTTGTGACCCCCTAGCTTCCCCTCCTGATAACCCCAGCTAAGCACCTTTATTGCCCTAGTACCACCCACCCCCCAGCTGTTTGAGCTAATCAAGGCATCTCACAAGTGGTATATCTTTGTGAGGAATGGCTGCATGTCAGCCTGGGCTGCTGTCCTGGATTTATTAAGTCCATCAAAGAATTAGGCCCAAATTGAGCCCGAAGTGACCAGAAGGGAACAGGCACCAGACTCTGCTTGTCTGAAGAACTTATCCCCAACAATGCTCCTCTGGTATTTTACAGTCCTGCTTCCTCTGACTCTAAAATTCCTTAACTCCCAGCATCCCCCTGCACCTGGTAAGTGTCTCTATCCCCTCGATTCAAAGAGCAAAAGTTAATTGATTTCGGATCTAGAATCCTAAGTTTGGGTGGGTGTTTGTCATTTTTTCCTGTTTTTTTGGCCATTTCCGACTCGCACGAGCCTACGTCCGATTTCGTATATGCTCTTACGATCATCGGAAGTTCGTTCCTAAATTGTAGGATCAAATCCTAAAACTTAGGATCAAAACCTAAAACTTAGGCTAATCGGATGTGTTTACGTGTGATTCAGAGAGCAGTTTTCCAACCTCTAAATACGTTTTAAAAGAAAGCCACTTCCGACACCTTTTAGCAGTCGGATTGCTGTTCTGGAACAGGTTTTTTGGCTATGTGGAGGAGTCTGCGCGTCTTGAGCTCCAATGAACTGCATGTATCAGCATGGCCGAGGCCATAAATTGCATGGCAATGCATACCTGATTCAATACATTTCATGTATGCCTTATAAAAGCATTTTAATGTGGACCTTAATTAGTCCTTTGCATGTAAACCTTTATTTTGCAATACATCCATATATTTGCGTTAATTAAAGAAACTTATGTCCTTTGTTATTTTTTTTTAAATTGATGTACTAGAATAATATTTTTAATTTGAATTTATTGGTGTAGTTGTTTACCTTTGCTTTGTTTAATTATTTTAGCTCATCTTTGGTCAGATGCATCACACTTACTGAGGAGAGGAGAGCGGGATAAAGTGCAGGATGTGGGTTACTGCTGTATTTTGCACAGACACAGCAGAGCTGGGGGCACGGAAAGGTCAGAAATCAAAGAATGCAGAGCAACACAGTCACAAGGCCCTTTCTGTTTGCAGGCTGCCCGATAATACCTGACCCGCCATCTTGGCTGTTTCTAGACTCATAACATGCCGAAGTTGCTGGGTGTTTTTTAATTTTTGAGAGCAATCTGTATGTAGAGGGTGTGGGTAACCACACCAAAAATTTTAAGTTGTACCATTTGAAGCCAAAATATTAAAATTAAATCCACAAGTAAAAAATGCAAGTTAACTAAAAATTAAACAAAGTAAGATTTACTTATGCAAATGCATTCATTAATGGTTGGTTACTACAAAATGAATGAAATAAAGAAAAATAAAAGACCAAATATTTAGAATGTACTTTAATGAGGTAAGTTTGTAGTGCGCAGGCGAAAGATCAGAAGGATTTACGTCCAGACAAAAAAGGAAAAAGGGCAAAACCAATGTTGCAACCTGAGAAATGAAACGGAAAATTCAGGATGGAAACTGACATAGGTCTGATTTGCGAACTGCCATACGAACGGACCTAAATTTTAGGATAGAAACGTATTAGCTTATAGAATCACTCGCAAGTTCATACGAGCGCACGAGCGTTCGGGAAAAATAGGATGATCGGCACCAAAATCAAAGCTGTTACATGTTTCTTTGAATCGACCCCTATATCTCTCCATCACTGCTCTCATCCCCCTAGCTTTGCTCGCATGAATTTATCTCACTGGCTAAATCTCTCTGCTTTTCTCAATGCACCCGCAAAACACGCTCTGCCACTTTCAAATCCCACAGTCACCTCCTCTCCCTTTCTCTGCTCCTACTTGCTGCTGGTGACATCGCTCAAAACCCAGGTCCATTTCCTTCGCCTCCCTGCTCCTCTACACCCCACAACTCATCACAGATTAGCCTTCACCATGGTAGCAAACCAACAAACACACAGAACCTAGCCAACCTCTTAACAATCACCCCCTCCCCACACACTCCCCCCATTGTCTCCTGTGCACTGTGGAATGCACGTTCAGTGTGCAACAAACTGGCATACATTCACGACCTCTTCACTACCAACCTCTTCACTTTCATGGCCTTTACTGAAACCTGGCTCACTCCCTCTGATACAGCCTCACCCGCTGCCCTCTCATATGGGGGCTTACAGTTCAGCCACACATCTCCTGGCCGTGGCCATATCCCCGCAATGTTTTTAGCTGGGCGTTTACCTGCATCCGACATCTCTGATTGGCATCACAGTGAGCGACAGGTGGCGGGCAATCCATTCACCTTTCCTTGTGGCTCTTTAGAGCAGAAAAGAAAATCTCAATGGAACGCAAGCCTTTGATTTGCTGAGCAGCCTGAGCATTCACCGTGGGAGCAGAAAGCGTTTTTGGCCCATATGGGGGGTGCACACAGTGGGACATCCCAAATCGGGGTTCCCCTGCAGGAGGAACAACACCCAAGATGGTGAAAGTCCTGGGTTTTGTTCCTCTTTAAATGCTCGTGTCTGGGGGGGCATCCTGATTGGGGATAGCGCCTCCTGTGCATAGCCTCTCACACCCCAAATACTTACCTACTTACTTCTGGAACTGCTTATGGCCTGTACAGGACCCACTCTCCTTTCTGTTTCCGGCACTCTCATGCAGTTTTCTCGGACCATGGCAGGCCTCCCTGCAGCTGAGGCACGCTCCTACCTAGCCATTCAGATGGGCTGGGGAGCAGAAGCTTGCAACAGACTGCAGGGAGACTGGGGATGCGGCCACTCCACTTCTCTATTATGGCGCTTTATGCCATGCATTAGTATGCATAGCTTATAGCACTGATTGGACGGGAGCCATGCATGCACTGTGGGATTGGTGGAAAGGTGAGTTGTGTGGGGTGTCTCAGGGTTTTCACACAGCCAGGCATCCGAAATCAAAATGCCCCAGGAACAAGGATCTATCACAAGGATAGTGAAAATCCTGATGATAGGTTCACTTTAAAGAGCAACCATTTTTCTAGGACCTCTTCATGGGGCATCCCGAATTGGGATTCACAACCCATTATATGCTACCACCGAATGTTCTTGTTTTTGCACATTGGTATCTTCACTGGAACTTGTCCCTTGGGTCAAGTGTACTTATATGTGTTAGTGACTAGGAATAATTTTATCAAGTAGATGGGTTGTGATTTGGACATCAGATCACTGTTTTTATTTAATCATTCATTTATTTATTCATACAATTTTGCACAGGCACTTTGGGATCTCTGGCCTGATGTACAGCAGAGTCATATCTGCAGGTTTATTAGACATATTGGTGTTTATGCACAGGCACTTTCTAAGGCCCTTATTTAAGAAGGGATAGCGTCAGGTAGCGCCTGGTTAATGAGCGGTAGCGACAGACAGCGACTGGTCAACGCCGGACACGGCACGCAATTACACATTTAATCTGTTTAGCGACTGGAATAGCGCCATGTAGCGTCTGATTCATCATTTTCACAGCCTCAGCGAACAGCGCCAGCGTTCAGCCTTGCACAGCGCCAGGTATGACCTCTCGCTACCTGTCGCTCTCCCATACATTTCTATGGACGATCCTTTTCTTCTCTTTAAACGGGTTTTTTTTTTTTTTTCAAAAAAATCACAAATAATTCTTTGACCTCTTCTGGCATTGAAAAAGCGATATTTTTTTTTCATATTTTTTAAATTTTTTATATATTTCCTCAAAAATGACATTACAGGTCTGGCATTCAAGTGTTCATGTTACAATGTTGTTACAATGTTATTCCATATGTTTTCGCTTTGTTACTATTTGACAGATGCTTGAAAACAGACTTTAAACACACCGCCTCCTGCGCTCTGGGCTTCAAACAACTATTTTTCAGCGCCAGAGATTTGTGAAGCTGTTTTTTTCCTGAATATGGTGTGAGTCGGTCGCTATGAGCAGTCGCTAACATGCGCTCCCGTACAGCGCTGTACTGGTCAAATAGCGATTCCTCACAATGTATTCAACATTACTGAACAGCGACTATAAAGTAGCGACTCACGGGCGAGCACTGCGACTACTAGCGGGCGCTCTGAAAATGCCTGCTACAGACGCTCATCTGTCGCTACCTGCCGCTAATGATGAATCAGCCTGCCCGTCTCCATTTTGTACTTAGGATTTTTATATACTGCTTTGCACTAGCACAAAATGGATGAATTATTGATAAATTACATTGGGGTACATACTCATTGATTGAATATGTGTCAAACATATTTATATGTTCATGGCATTATTTAGTGACAGGACCCATTTTCCTTGTTTTTAACAGTCGTCTCCTTGGATTTGAATTCCTATGTGAACTGCACATTAAACCGGAACAACACCCATGTCTTATCTTAAAGCTCGGGCCCTGGAAGAAATCCAGCGCTCTGACTGGCTGGTATGGTCATGTGGCTGCCGGCACTCAGCTGGGATGCCCTCTGCGCTCGGAGCAACACCCATTTTTTTTTTTTTTAAATGGGTGTTGTTCCAGTTTAAAGTAGTGTATTTTAAATGTTACTGTTGCTTTGAATTTCATTTTTGGGGGTTGTTGTGACATAGGGATCGATTCAGAGCCAGGTGAGAATTCTCTCTTCTTTTTAGGAGAGAAAACTGCCATTCACTTTCATTGTCTGCAAGGTGAAAATGTTCTCCTGGATCTGAATCAGCCCCAAGGTAGACAATGAAAGTGAATGGCGATTTTCTCTCCTAAAATAAAGAGTGTGCTTTCTCTCTCTTTTCTCTGGCTCTGAATCGACCCTATTGAGTGTTTTGTTTTTTTGTGTCTGGAGTTTTGCTCTGTTTCGGTTGTCACCACACACCTCTGCTCACCCCAGACACTGTTATTTAAGGTTGTGCAGCCCTAATCCAAGTAAGCATAATTGCGATGCCTCGCTGTGTGAGTCCCCGGGTCGCCCGGAAGACTCACCTTGTCAACGATCCCAGTCACCTCTGAGTGGCATCACAGTGAGCGGGGATGCTGCAGATGGCGGGCACTCCATTCACCATTCCCTGTGGCTCTTTAGAGCAAAAAAGAAAATCTGATCGGAACGCAGGCCACTGATTTGCTGAGCGTCCAGAACATGACCTGCGTCAGCGGAAAAAGGTGAGTTTTTGGGCCATTAGGATGCCCCCAGCAGGAGGAACAACAACCAAGATCAAGAAATCCTGGGTTTTGTTCCTCTATAAATGACATCTGTGTATAGCCTCTCAGACCCCAAATACTTACCTCTTTTGGGACTGCTTACAGCCCGGACTGGACCCACATGACTATCAGCAGCCGATTGCTAGGGCCCTGTTGGAAACAGCAGCTGGAAGAGGAGGGTCCGGATTCCTAGGCTTGTGGGGTGGCTAGGTACATGGGAGGGCATCACCAATCTGGTGAGATCTCTATAGCAGGACAAAACCCAGCCAGGCCAGCCTTGGAATCTAGATCTCCCAGATCAAATCTATCTCTCAGGGCTGGTCACTGGCCTTTTCCTGGGAAACCCTCCCCCGTTACCCCAGGTCGCCACATAGCTCACCTTTGCCCTGGCTTCAATGGCAGTGTAAACAGCATCAGCCACCTCCCAGGCATCTCAAAGCTGAGACGTGCTTCTGTGCCCAGCCATTCACATAAGAGAGTTAAACATTTATTTAGAAGTGATCATCTAGTCAAACAGGACTGGAAGTTCCCTGAGCAACACAACAGGGGGAGACCACGGTCTGATGGCAAAAATCCACCAAAGTGGCGTTTCTATTTAGGGCCTCCAAAAATACAATTCTGTGAAATACTCACCTGTAGAATTGGTATTATACGCATACAGTACGTCCTGCTCCAGATATAATACTTACACGTGGGACAACCAATAGCAGTGTCCATAAATAGGGTGGGATCCCCAACAAAAAAGGCACAGCAGACAGTCAAAAGCACTGCCACCTGCAACCTTGCTACCAAGAGCTACGTGAGCAAAGGCTCCAACGTCAACCCCATAAAAACCATGGAGAAGGTATAAACAGAAAACCAGTAGCGGTCCAGCAACTCGTTCAACCGAAACCTGGCGCTGAAGGGCCCAAAGGACCAGGGCACCAATAGAATCAGAATAAAGAAAGGAGAAGATTTTTCCCCGTAAAAGAACAGGCCTGAGAAACAGCCCGCCCAGTCCAAACGCTAACAGTAGTCTTGGCAGACTTTTCTTAGGACCAGAAGGGACAACCCATCCAAGAAAAGACCAGGCCAAGGGGCCTCGTAACCCCTGAAGGTAGATGAGATCAGGCACATGCGAATGGAAACGCCTGCAAACCCCAAAAGGGCATCAGTCCCCCTAAAGGACAAGAGACCATCCAGGAAAAGCTTGCAACACCTGTTGAGGGAATGTAAACCCCCTTTCTTGCAGCGTTACAAGGGATAATGCCCGGAAGAAGGACAATGTCCTGAATACATAAGCCTAAAACACCACCTTAGGCAGAAGGACCAGCGTAAAGCGGAACACCACCTCATCAAGGTGTAAATATCAATAAACAAGGGCTAGCTAAACAGAGCCGCCCGCTCAGGCACACGTCTGACTGAAGTAACAGCCCCCAGAAGGACAACTAGAAGGTAAGAACAGACAGACAGCATCCGGAATAGTTCCAAAGAGAACGCCCCACAAAGGCAAACAGACTAAAAAGCAATCCCCAAAGAGGATCATAGAATTACGCGGGGAATGCACACAAGTAATCCCCAAAAGAAGCTCAACCAAGGAAAGAGTGAGCAAAAGACTTCTACAGGAAGACGGACAGGGCAGAACCTGAACCTTCAGAGCATCGAGATGGAAAGCCAACTCCAACCCATGCAGCAACAAAGCTATAACCCTGAGAACAGAGAGCGCCCAACAGGGAAGCCCTAGACTCACACCAATCAATATAGGTATGCCATATTCTGTAATAGACAGAGGAAGAAGAAAAGGCTTGGTCCTAGACTTCCCATAGTCACAGTCACCGAGAAGGTAAGCCTGACTCCATCATGCTGGAGGAATCAGCCGCCAGGTCGTCTTAGACCAGAACCTGTAGATTGGGGTAACATAAAAAGGCCCTGAGTGAGCAGATCAGCACACCTGAAAGCACGTACAGGTCCACAGTCCTCAGCACCACGACTGCAAACCACACTCCCATAGGCCACCCAGCGGCCACCAGAATCATTGCTCCCCACTTCCAGAGTAACTTGCGCAGATCCCCACCTAGCAGGGTGAATGAAGATAAGACATAAGCATAGCATGTCCAGGCACAACTCAAGTAAGCCTCACGACCACAGTCAGGAATACTCGGACAGAGAAAAGAAGGCCGAGAACTAGTGATAGTGACGGGCCCTCAACAGGACCACCCAAGTTGGATCACAAAGAGACAAAAGGATTAGCACATCCTGTCTCAGAAGGACATCCATAGGGGCGAATACCACCGACGGGCAGGGAACGTAGTCCTTCTCCCAGATCAGGAACAAATACCTTCCAGGAGAATCAACCTGCTCCGAGTCCCAAGCAGATAATCAATACCGGTCACCGTCAGCAGAACAACCAAGAGCCCTCAAGGAGGAGGTCCAGAAGAGGGGTAGGCCAGGCATATAGAGCCACCCCAAAAGTTCACTGTTTCAAAATCCAAAAGATGAATGGGCCCCCCAGGGGCCCTACCTCGGAACCACAGGGTTTTTTTAGAAGGAAACTCCTCTCCCTGTCAACCTGATAGATATGACATCCACCTACAGGAAAAAACGCAAAGAAGGGGGGGGGGGCCCTGACTGGTTCCTTGAGTACAACAGTCTCATAAGAAAACCACCTTACCAAGGGGGAAGGTACACAGACCCAGATCCAGTGAAAATGGAATCTGATGAGCATTACCAATATAAGTAGCAGAAGAGCTCAAGGGCACTGAGTAAAAGTCTGGGCAGCCACCAATGGGCCCACCAGCTGCAATCCTGCTTGGCGCAGAACGGGGACAGCAATGAGGGACAGAGCCCATATAACCAGATTGTCCACTTGAATGTCAATGAAGACGGTTCTAGCCTGAACCAACTCTAAATTCAACCCCAGAATGGAAATACCAAATAAGGGAACACACGAGGAAATGAGCTGATAGAGCACCCAACCAAGGACTCCCAAGGACACCACCAGCCGAGTAACCAACTCGACCTGACGTAGAGATTGGGAAACAAGGTAGGACGACCGGGTAGTTCGTCACACGGACGCCCCTGGGTCTCAGCAGAGACATCACCCCCGTCAGTGCCTTGGCGAGCACTCTGGAAGCAGAAGAGAGGCCAGATAACAAGGCCACAATCAACAGTGTTGGACCTCCAACACAATCTGTAAGAGCCTCAGTGTCCATAAATGCACAGTGGAAATGAAATAAGAATCTTAGATCTCCACAAACGGCAAGAGTCCCCTGGGCGTAGGACGCTGGCGGCCCAACCCAGAGAAAACCATGCAGAAACTGCCAGTGAATGTAAAATTGTCGAACCTATGGAAGTCCAGAATGGACTAGACTGCCTCATCCTTTTGTAGGAAAAGTGGAAAAAAGGTAGAAGTAAAAACCCTTGCCACTGCCTGTTAAGGGCAACCTGCAAGTGGCCCCAGACCCTGCAGGCCAAGCAAGGCCTGCACAAACACCTGAAGAGAGACAGGGACCAAAGGCACCCTGACAATCATGGGAAGGGTCCGCCCAGCAACTCTATCCTGCTTCCAGAGGAAACTACCTCCTGAATCCACCAGAAGGAGGCATGACGCCTCCTGATAGGAGCAAAGTGCTGCGGCCATCCCCTCACCCAGAAGGGCGAGGGCGTCCCATCATGCTTGGGGAGTTTTGGTGAAAGATTTGGACTTAGTCCTGCCGGAGGGGCCAGGGCGTTGTCTGCCAACCCTGGGACAGGAATCTACACCAAATAGCTGGAAGCACACCCATGGTTCCTGTTTGACACTAACATAGGTGAAGAGGCCGAGACAGCCTTCTGCGTAGGGGTGTTTTGCCCTTTTTTCCAAAAAGGTCCAGACGGGCCCCAAATAGGCGTCGCCCTTTAAAGGGAAGCCCAGTAAGAGTCTTTTTTGTAGCATCGTCAACACCCCACTGTCACAGCCAGAGCAAGCGACTTTTAGCTACCACAGAAGTTCTTGCACACACCCTAATGGTGTCATCCAGCGCTAAAAGGATAAACCTTAAAAATACATTGCAACTGGAGAGTACGTTAAACACCTCCCAGGGAAGATCCTCAGGTTGATGGTCAATCGTCTTTCTGATGAGGGTTCTAGCGGCCACTGCAGTGATGGCCGCGGCACAGACCGGGCGCAGCGCTGTCCCTGCACAAGAAAAGGCATGGGAAGCAAGCCTATCAATGCGCCGGTCTTCAGCATCCCGAAGGGTACGATAAGAAGGAGCTGTAATGAAGGGGGGGTTAAGGACCCCTATGATCGGTGCATCCACCATGGGAGGTGATGACCAACAGTTAACCACATTAGGGGGAAATGGGTATTTCCAATCCCAGTCCCCTGGAACCCCTGGAAGTTTACTAGGAGATTCCCATTCTTTGAGTACGAGAGCCTGGAAATGATCCTGCTCCAGAAATTCCAAGCGCGGTGTCGCTGTATGGAAACTCTCTCCTCGAGGCCTGGGAACCTCACTAGAGGGAGAGATAGACAATACCTCAAAAATTTTTATCAGCAATTCAACAGTGTCACACAGGCCCCAGGAACCAGGACCAGTATCATCATGACTCCTCGGCCCCTCGTCAGGGGAGTCCAAGTTGGAGAACAGCTCACCTTCATCAGAAGGAGCAACACCCTGCGGAGCAGCGAACTCCTCAGTCTCGGTAGGAAGGGGTGAAACCCGAGGCGTCAGGGACCGCTTCTTTCCAGGTCCCAAGCGCTCTGCCAACCTCGAGATAACCTGATCAGCCGTAGGCAGAATGCGCGGCACGACTTGCTGGTCATCCCCGCTCAAGTGCGACTCATCAGGCGTGAGATTTAAGCACGGGGAGACAGGTGTATTAAACCGAGGAGCAGCCACTGGCAACCCTGCTTGCAGGGCCAGTACTTGTTCAGCACAGGGTCCGCAGACCCGTGCTCTGTCAGCATCAGCACGGGGTTGTCCACACGCTGAACACAGCCGGTCTTGTCCCCGAGGGACCCCGGTCACATAATTCTGAGATGCCTCCATATGGTGATTATCTAGACACAATATGTCCGTAGGGATTTACGCAATAGGCAACCCTGGATGCCCCCAGACCCGCTGATCAATGTGGGAGAATAGTAGGGGAGACCGCTAAAAATATATATATAAATGAGTCCGGGAGAAGCCACCGGAGACTTGGCGTCTGAAAGACATAAAGGGGATAACAGGTGTCAGGGCCATGCTCAGCTGGTAAAATATGTAATAAAGAATCGCCCACAAGGGCACTTACAGACCAAGAAGGAGGGGAGCCGCCACCACGCGCGCGCGTGAAGATCATCAAAATGGCGCACAGCGAACCTCGAAGGGCGGGCCCAATGCTCAGCCGTGACGCGGAGCGTGCCAAGCCAAGTCCCCGCCCACCCCAAAGAGCGCGAAGCTCTGAGGTAGTCGTCAAACACGCAAGGATAAAATCACTGAAAATAAGCCTTGCAAAAGAAAGACGCCGCAGCGTCTGTACGAAGCCGCCGCCAGCGCGATGTAAATGAAAGGCAATACTATGGCCATAAGCGTGACATTAGAGTCCACTCGCCACACACATACCCCCCCCCCCTTTCTTTTCCCCCCTAACTACTGGGGGAAAACGAGGGAGGATAGCGACCCTTCACGCAGGGTCAACCGCTACACGGGGCACGGGGCAATAATGCGGGAGGGGCATCCACAAGAGGCTCACCATCAGCCTAACCGCCTACCCTATGGTGGGGGACTGTGGTGGAGCATGGCTCCATAAGCACACATGGTGCTGCCTACCTTCACCCGACCAGCGCAGCCCAGGCTGGGAGGCACATCACAAGGAGGACGGGTGGAAATAGTCCCACAGGGCCGCAGGCTGTAATAGCCCCGCTCACCTGCGAGAGAGTGATAATTCATGTCTTCGCAGTGAGCACTGCAGAGAAATCTGGGGATTTGTGGGAGGTCCCTGGGTATATGAAAGGCCGGGAGGAGCCTGTTTTTGCATGTCTGCAGTGCACAGTGCCATCTGGCGGAGGATTACCCACGTGTAAGTATTATATCTGGAGCAGGACGTACTGTATGCTTAGAATACACGAATGGGGGTGCACCACCTATTGATTACAGTGTGCTCACTAAGAATCTCCAACTACAACCACAAGAGGGACTGTGGGCATCTTGGCCACATCCACCTCAAAGAAGGAGCACCATGCAATAAATCCAATACAAGAAACTTTATTAGAAGAAAAGAATGTTTACACACAAAAAACACATAATTATACTATGCAAAACAAGCTTAAAAACAACTGCACTTTCCCCGTATCAAAAATGAATTGCATCCAAATCTGTCATAACAAGGACAGACCAATATATCTGGGAAAATATATATAGGGAACGGAAGATCCCAACAGATGATATAAAGAGGAGGTCTATTTGATATTTTTTGTGCTGGCACAAAACTGACCAATTAATCTATTAAGCCAATACCAACCAAAATCCCTTACATACAGACCAACCTAATAAAGTGACAAGTGCAAATGTAAAAGCACATGATAGTGAAAAATAAACATATAATTATAAAACACCATTGGAGAATGCAAATGCGTCACGGGCCTAAGCCCGGAAGTGATTTAACGGGCAGCATGCACGTCATGAAGGAGACAGGCATGTGCCGCCCTAAGATGGCACATACAGTGATCCTCTAGCCAAACAGGAATGGAGGTTCCCTGAGCAAGACAACAGGGGGAGACCACGGTCTGATGGCAAAAATCCACCAAAGTGGCGTTTCTATTTAGGGCCTCCTCACACCTTTCTGATTGCATTGAATTGGAGCAAAAATGCTTCAACACAAGAAAATCTGGAAGAAAATTGTCTGAAAATCAGGTAAAACACATGTATTGCGCTTTACCTGCATCTCATTGATTCTCACCACCATCTCCTGTCCATAGCCCCCGGTGATGTCTTTGGTTCCTTTTCTCTCCCCTGACATGGGTACGTGTGTTGCATTTTCATCTTCAGCTTCTTTGCCAGAGAAGGTGTTATACGTTCCCACGACGCCTAACTGAAGGTGTCTGAAGCAGTGTCGGCAGCAGCTCCCAGGTCACTTATTTCTCTACAGGCCGTTCCTGGAGGGAGGATGTGGAGCCTGGGCTGACAGTGACTGGCAGCCCTCCTGCCCTGTAAACTGGTATCGGAGTCCCCTGCCCTCGCACCCACCATCCACCGATCACTACTGGCTTCTGCTTGCCGGACGCCGCTGGAGGCTGTTTTTTATACTGGAGGAGGGAGATGAAGTCAGCTCACTGCTCCTATAAAAGGTCCCTCTCTGTGGTGGTCGGCAAGATGCCAAATACCGGCTCACGGGGTAGGTTTTATACTGGAGGAGGGAGATGAAGTCAGCTCACTGCTCCTATAAAAGGTCCCTCTCTGTGGTGGTCGGCAAGATGCCAAATACCGGCTCACGGGGCAGGCAATGGGCATTGCCCCGCTGAAAACCCTGGGGGGGGGGGGATCGGATGCCCCCAAGGGGAAGATGAGGTCCCCAGCACTGGATCATGGATGGAGGTGAGCTCCATCTGTGATCTAGTGCACCAAGAACATAGATTCTACAGGCTTGACAGTTAATAGTAGATGAAGCAATTCCATAGAATCTATGTGCTTTCCTGCTTACCTTTCACCCACGCCCACGGGGATACAACCCCCAGTAACTGAAGCGGAGGTGGGGGGTGCACTTCCAGGTTTAGCTGGCCGTATACAAAGCTCAGTCCATAGAAAATAATGTGTGCTTTGTTCTGCATTGCACACTGTTCACTCAGCTCCTGGCTTCATAAACTGTGGCTGAGGGAGAACAATCGGTGGTCCATCTTATGCCCTCTGGCATTGTCTTGACCTGAGGCCTGTGGAAGGGTGAAGATGAGGGAGCTGGGAGCAGGACAGAGATGGCGAGCAGGAGCGAGCTGGGGAGCAGGACAGAGCAGGAGGGAGCTGGGGGATGCAGGATGAAGATGGTAAAGCAGGACAAAGATAGGGAAGCAGGGCGAAGATGGAGAAGAAGAAGGGAACTGGGAAGCAGCACAGGGCTGGAGTAGCAGGACTGAGCTGGGTATCAGGATGAGTATGGCCGAACGGGGTAGCAGGATGAAGATGGGGGAACTGGGGGAGCAAGACAAAGATGGGGTAGCAGGACGGAGCTGGGGTAGCAGGACGGAGCTGGGGTAGCAGGATGGAGCTGGTGTAGCAGGATGGAGTTGGATTTGCAGGATGGAGCTGGGGGAAGCAAGATAAAGATGGGAAAGCAGGCCGAAGACAGGGAAGCAGGAGGGAACTGGGAAGCAGGAAAGAGCTGGGATAGCAGGACAGATCGGGGTATCAGGATGAAGATGGCGGGAACTGGGGGAGCAGGATGTATCTGGGGGAGTAGGACAAAGATGGGGAACTGAGGGAGCAGGACAGAGCTGGGGGAGCAGGATGAAGATGGGGAAGAAGGAGGGGACTGGGGAGCAGGACAGAGCTAGAGTAGCAGGATGAAGATGAGGAAACTATGGGAGCAGGAAGAAGATTGGGTAGCAGGATGGAGCTGGGAAAGCAGAGCGGAGTAGCAGGATGAGGATGGGGGAACTGGGTTTTCAGGATGGAGCTGGGTAGCAGGAAAAATATGGGGGAACTGGGGAGCAGGACCGAGATAAGTAGCAGGATGAAGATGGGGGTGCTGGACAGAGCTGGGGAGCAGGATGAAGAGGGGCGACCTGAGGGAGCATAACAGAGCTGGTGAGCAGGACAGAGCTGAGTAGCAGGATGAAGATGCCCCCTGGCAATGGAACAAAACACAGGAAAGTTCTGCTTTAAGATACATCCCCTAAGCAGATGACTGTGAGACATCCCTAGCCATTCAGATAGGCTGGGGACGGGAGTGTGCTCCCTGCAGGGCTTGCAACTGATTGCGCCCCAATTGCCGAGACCCTTCCTGTAAACAGAGCCATCTGCTGAACATTTAATATGGATGGCAAACAGCTCTGATTGGACAAGAGCCCGACGTGCACCGTAGGACCGGGTAAAGGTGAGTTAGTACTGGCATCCTGGGGGTTTTCACACATCTCAATTCGGGATGCACAAGACAATAACTGGGATAGTCAAAATCCTGGGTTTTGTTCTACTTTATTGTTCAGGAAAAATTAAAACAAAAATACCATTTTGTGAATACTCACCTGTAAAATGGGTATTATAAGTATGTCACACACCCCGCTTCAAGAAATTCATAACGTGTGGGTAATACTGACCTGTAGAGGGCTATATGCAGAGATGCCAGGAAAAAAGAGAGCCCCTCCCGGTCCATAAATACCTGGGACCTCCCTCCCACCCTCATTATAGCAGTAAGGTAAGGGACCAGGAAGAGCCCAACACAAAGCATAACAACGCAAAGTTCACCATATAAAGGATCCAGAATACAAAAGGGCAGGGTGAAGCGCGGTGTGTGACATACTTATAATACCCATTTTACAGGTGAGTATTCACAAAATGGTATTATTCTAAGTATGTCACACACCCCGCTTCCAGAAATTCATAACGTGTGGGACATCCAACAGCAGTGTCCATAAAGGGCGGGGATCCAAAACAAGGCACAACTTAAACCACTGCAGCTTGCATAACTTTGCGGCCAAACACAGCATCCGCTGAGGCCCGAACATCAACCTTGTAAAACTTGGAAAAAATGTGAACAGAAGACCAGCAGCCTTACAAACTTGCTCAACAGAGGCCTGGTGCTGAAAAGCAACACGAAAAAAGGGTACCTTCCCTTTGGCAGAATAGGCCCCAACTATGGTCTGACGGATCCATTTACTAATGGAAGACTTGGCAGGCGCCAAGCCTTTTCGGGGTCTGGAGGGCACCCCAAAAAAGGCATCCGTCTTACGAAAGGAAGACGTTACCTCCAAATAATACTTCACAACACGAACCACATCCAAAGAATGCAGGGCCCTCTCCTTGTTATTGCTGGGATTAGGACACAGAGAGGGCAGAACAATGTCTTGGTTTAGGTGAAAGGCAGAAACAACCTTAGGAAGGAAATCGGACTTGAAACTAAAAACCACCTTGTCCTGATGCCCCTCAAAGTACGGGGCTTGAATGGACAAAGCCGCCAACTCAGAGACACGCCTAACCGAAGTGATGGCTACCAAAAAGGCCACCTTCTGCGTAAGTGAAGACAAGGCAATATCATTCAAGGGCTCAAAAGGAGAATCCTGAAGAGCAGAAAGAACCAAATTCAAATCCCAAACAGGGAGCAAAGGTTTTCTAGGAGGCCGCACGTGCGTGCTCCACCAATCAATATAAGACCTCCAAGTCCTATAGTAGATATTAGAGGAAGACCGCTTCCTAGCACTAATGAGAGTTCGAATCACAGCATCGGAAAGACCTTCCTCCTTCAAGATGGAGGTTTCAGCAGCCATGCCGTCAAAGCCAGCGTTGGTAAATTGGGATAACGTAGTTGACCCTGGGTGAGCAGATCCGGCAGCAGGGGCAGAACGAACTGATCCTCTGTTAACCTTACCACATCTGCGAACCAAACCTGTCTTGGCCATCTTGGAGCCACCAGAATTGCTGACGCACCCTCCAGGGCCAGCTTGCGCACCACTCTGGCCACCAAGGGAAACGGAGGGAACAGATACAGAAACCCCAGATCCCTCCAGTTCAGAGACATGGCATCCACTGCCAGAGCCAGTGGATCCCGTGAGAGAGACACAAATGTCGGAAGTTTGTGATTGTGACGAGAGGCAAAGAGGTCCACCCCCGGGGACCCCCACCTGAGACAAATCAAGCGAACACTTTGGGGCTGAGAGACCATTCCCCCCGGCGAGCTGAGAACCTGCTCAGAGAGTCCGCCTCCGTGTTCTCCGCTCCCGGAATGTAAACTGCTGAAATGCACGGGACGTGGGTCTCCGCCCAGGCCAGAATCAAAGACACTTCCTTGAGGGCACTCCTGCTGCGAGTCCCTCCCTGGTGATTGATGTAGGCGACCGCCGTCCGATTGTCCGACCGGACTCAAGCGAAACAGAACCATCCTGATGGCCCTCAATTCCAGAACATTGATGGACTCGTGAGCCTCCTGAGGCCCCCACAGTCCCTGAAACGGACGATCCTTCCAGAACCCCCCCCCCCATCCTGATAGACTGGCATCCGTGGTGACCGTCTCCCAACAAGGGGCCAGAAAGGATCTGCCCCTCGACAGATTGATTGGATCCAGCCACCACTGAAGGGAGCACCCAACTCGGGGGGTCATCAGGAAGGACTGATCCAACGACAGTGGCGACCCGTCCCAGGCCGCCAACAGATGGAGCTGGAGTGTCCTTGTGTGGAACTGAGCAAAGGGAACCGCTTCGAAGGAGGCTACCATCAATCCCATCAGCCTCATCCCCAGTCTGATGGCCGGACGAGGGATAGACAGGAGGAGTCAAACCAACTCCCGAATCAAGAGAACCTTGGACTGAGGAAGAAACACCCTGGCCTGGGAAGTATCCAGGGACATTCCCAGAAAAGACACTGTAGCGATAACCCTTATCGCCGGAGGGCTTCACCGCCCGAGACGTCCTTTTCCCAATCGTAAGAGGTGCTGCTGGAATTCCAGAGTCGTCCGTGAGGAAACAGGAACAGCCCTTACAAGGGCTAGTGAATTGTAATATAGCGTTTCCCCCAATAAGAGACAGAACTCAGTATTGAGGGTGAAGATGAAGTGTCTTTATTAGTGGCACTCTAGGCCTTATATACACAAGTCTCCATGCAATGGGACCTCCCCCGTGGACCTCATGACAAATACACAGACCAACTCTGCCGGTGACGCAATCAGCAAAACAATAGGCGTCTGTAATACACTCAATCAGAACAATGCCATTGCCTGTGACGTAATCAATTAACACAAAGGCAGTTTATAATACAATCCAAACTACAATGACCTAATTAAGAAAAGGCCAGTGAATGGCCCGGTGGGCAACTGAATAGTGATGACATCCAAAAGACAGAGCGTCTGTCACAATGCCCCCTTTTTGTGGAACACCCGGCAGACCCGGATTGACCCTGTTCGGGTTAACGTGGGGCTGTCCGGACTCTTGTTATGGGCAGAGTTCTGTGTAAGGACAAGTCTGCAAATAGTGAGTAACCGGACTAAACATTGACGTGGGCTGTACATAGGAATCGGTCATGGGTGGGGTCCAAACATTGGGATATTGTGGCGTTGGTGAGTTCAGCACCAAAGTCCTTGGTTGGATGTGTGCACAGGTGCTTTGCTTTCTTATAGCTGGTCCAAGTTTCAATCTCTTTCTATGGTAGCTGATCGGAGAATCCACAATCTTCTGCACATCTACATCATCGTAAAAGTAGACAAAACCATAACCCTTAGAAACGCCAGAGGCATCCCTAATAATTTTGACACTCTTTACAGCGCCATACTTTGAAAAAACATCCTTAATTTCAGGCTGATTAATCCGACGGCCAATGCCCCCAACAAAAATAGTGTTTGGCATACGTTTCCCTTCTGGAAGGACGTAACCTGATGGCTGATCCTCTTCTTGGCTTCTTGTAACAGACATGACGTGATGCAGACGAAACCCCTGGGTCTCCCCAACCAGTGGGCTGGAGTCGGCAGCTCGGGCTGGAGACCGGGTTGTAACAGGGTTGACGCTGGCTGGTCCAGAGGTAGCGTAGGCAGAAGTCATTGGTCCTAGATCATTTCCCAATAGTACTTCTGCTGGTAAGTTGTCCATAAGTCCCACCTGTACCCTGCCGGATCCAGCGCCCCAGTCAAGATGTACTCGGGCGGTGGGGAGTCGAAACACAGCTCCTCCCGCCACCCTTACTGCAACGGTGTGTCCAGTGCGGTCTTTGTTCTTGACCAAATGAGGTTGGAGCAAGGTAAGTGTGGCTCCGGTGTCGCGTAATCCTTGCGCGGTGCGCCCATTGACTCGTACCTCCTGGCGATGGTGCTGTCGGTTGTCTGGGATGGCCGCTTGTATGGGATCAGCTTCATACAGTACTCCCAGATACTCTTCCGAACTGCTCTCAGCTTCCAAACAGTGTGCCACAGGAGTACGGGAGGTGGAAGGTTGTGTTTGCCTCCACGTGTTTCGGGGAGGCTCTAGGGCGCAATCACTGCGATAATGTCCCCATTGTTTGCAACGATGGCACTGAACTGTGGAGAGGTTCGGTTGCTGCGCTGGCCTATGTGGCCCAGAGTAACGAGTTGGCGTGGAAGCCACAGGTGCTTGAAACTTAATGGGAGGTGGTGGTTTTGGAGCGGACTGTTCTGTCCGGCGAGCATCAGTGTACTCGTCGGCTAGACGAGCAGCCTCAGGTAGCGTTAGAGGCCTCCGGTCACGTACCCACTCTCTTAGTTCTGGTTGCAGGGCATTGAGAAAGTGTTCTAGTAAAAACAACTGTAGTACATCCTCAGCGGTCGTGGCTTTGCATCCAGTGACCCAGTGTGATGCTGTACGATGGAGCCGACATGCCCACTCCGTGTAAGAATCCCCTCCCTTCTTTTGGGATTCCCGAAATCGTCGCCTGTAGGCTTCCGGGGTGACAGCGTACTGGGCTAACAAAGCCTCCTTTACCAGATGGTAGTGTGGTAAGTCCGCATCAGGGATGGCCCGGAAAGCATCGGAAGCTTTCCCAGATAGTTTCCCTGATAATATGGTGACCCATTCCTCCGTGGGTACCCGGTGTAAAGCGCACTGCCGTTCAAAATCGGCCAAAAATCCGTCAATCTCGTCGTCACTTTCCTGGAAGGACTTAAATGCTGCAAATGGAATCTTTCTCCCCCCAGTGTAACTGAGGCTGAGAGGCTGCTGGGTTGAAAGTCGCCGATCTTCCCTTCGCTTACTGGCCTCTGCCTCCGCTGCGGCGAAGACTCGGTCGATCAGTTCCTGTGATGGATTCGGGCCATAGACCGACAATCTGTTCCGAACCGCTTGAACAAGAGCAGCGTCTTCATCGATCTCTATATTGGTTTCGGTCCTCACTGCTGCACGATTCATTTCGATCAGCTCGGCTATCAGTTCCTGACGTGGGCGGTTGCTAGCCGACCTTCCCCGGCTCTCGAGTAGATCCTTCAGGGTCAGCCTTTTCAAATTGTCATACTGACTCTCCATCAGGGTAGCACTCTCTCTGGGTACAAAGGACCATCCCACCGCTTGCCACCAATTGTAGCGATAACCCTTATCGCCGGAGGGCTTCACCGCCCGAGACGTCCTTTTCCCAATCGTAAGAGGTGCTGCTGGAATTCCAGAGTCGTCCGTGAGGAAACAGGAACAGCCCTTACAAGGGCTAGTGAATTGTAATATAGCGTTTCCCCCAATAAGAGACAGAACTCAGTATTGAGGGTGAAGATGAAGTGTCTTTATTAGTGGCACTCTAGGCCTTATATACACAAGTCTCCATGCAATGGGACCTCCCCCGTGGACCTCATGACAAATACACAGACCAACTCTGCCGGTGACGCAATCAGCAAAACAATAGGCGTCTGTAATACACTCAATCAGAACAATGCCATTGCCTGTGACGTAATCAATTAACACAAAGGCAGTTTATAATACAATCCAAACTACAATGACCTAATTAAGAAAAGGCCAGTGAATGGCCCGGTGGGCAACTGAATAGTGATGACATCCAAAAGACAGAGCGTCTGTCACAGACACTAACCTGGACGGAGAAAGGGAGGACTTGGGGTAGTTGATCACCCACCCGAATCTCTCCAGAGTGGACACCACAGTTCTGGTGTCCAATACTGCTTGGCTGAAGGAAGATGCCAAATTGAGAAGGTCGTCCAGATAAGGGACAATGCGAATACCCTGGGCTCTGAGGAGAGCCATCACCCCGGCCAGCACCTTGGTGAAAACCCTTGGAGCCGAGGTAAGACCAAAAGGAAGTGCCACAAACTGAAAATGCCGATCCTCCACCATGAACCTGAGAAATCTCTGGTGCGCTGGAAAAATCGGCACATGCAGATAGGCGTCCTTGATGTCTACGGACGTCAGAAAGTCCCCCTGCCGAAGAGAATGGATAGCTGAACGCAGCGTTTCCATGCGAAATTTCCGCGGACGGACGAACCTGTTGAGGATCTTTAGATCCAGAATGGGTCGAACCGAGCCGTCCTTCTTGGGCACCATGAACAGATTGGAATAAAAGCCCCGACCCCTGTCTGAGGGGGGCACTGGGCAAATAACTGCCATATCCAACAGACTCTTTACTGCCGCCTGGATCTCCTGTGCGGCCAGAAGGTCCGAAGGCACCCGAGACCTGAGGAATCTGGGAGGGGGCCGGAGCTCGAACTCCAGCTTGTAGCCGGAAGTCACCACTTCCCGGATCCATCTGTCCGAGACCTCCCGGTCCCAGACCTGGGAGAAGTGTTGCAGCCGTCCCCCCACCCACATGGGTGAGGGCGCCCCCTCATTGCTGAGCTGGCTTGGCAGGGGGTTTGGGCTTAGAGCCCCAGCTGTATCCTGGGCGGGCACGTCCTCTACCCCTGTTCCAGGAATCTCCTCTGGCTGCGGGGAAAACAATTCCTCTGCCAGCTCTAGCCCCACGAAAGGAAGGAGCAAAGGAACCCGCCCCCCGAAAGGGACGACGCTGTTTTTGCGTTGAGGTAACTTACCACCCTTGGCAACTGAATACAACTTCTCACCAAAGAGCCGTAATCCCACAAAGGGAAGAGCGGTCAGCGACTTTTTAGACACAAAATCAGCCGCCCACTGGCGCAACCAAACCGAACGCCGAATAGTCACCAATAGAGCCGACGTTCTGCCACACATCATCAGTGTGTCATCCAAGGCGGCTAGTACAAATGACAAAAACAATTCACACCTTTTAAGGCCAAGGAACTCGTCACTATCTGGATCTAACCTGGAAGAAGTCAACAGGTCCCTGACCACCGACCTGGTAGCCACCACCAGCAGCGCTGAAGCACAAACCGGCCTCATGGCTGACCCAACACTGGCAAAACCATGACAAGCCATTTGGCCAATGCGTTTATCCTCACCATCTTTAAGCGTGGAGCAATCAGGAGAATTTAAAACAGTAGTGTTGGATAAACCCAGAATCTGTGCATCCACCTCGGGAGGGGACGCCCAACGCTTAACCGTATCCAAGGGAAAGGGATATTTTTTGTCCCAACCCTGAGGGACACCTGGGAGCCGGGCAGGCCTCTCCCATTCCTTAGCAATAATCCCATCAAAATGCTTTTGGTTAGGAAATTCCAAGCGCGGCCTGGATTCTTCTAAAAATTCCCCCTTTTGCTGTGGAACCACCTCAGGAGGAGAAATAGCCAAAACCTCAAACATCTGAGCCAGAACATTAGGCGTATCCGAAGACCTCCCCAAGCCCCGCTCGGTATCAGCACCCACAAACTGCTGATCGTCTGAATTATCTGATTCTTCATATACCTCCCCTTCCTCAGTAATCAGTAATCAGACCAGTCCAGATTATCAAGATCATCCAAGTCGGCCGCCGGTGAAGACGGCGACAAGTGCTTTCTCTTAGCCGGAGCTTTTCTGGTGACCGTGCTGGAGAATAATTTTTCAAGATTGGCCAATCGGGCACACATCTCCGATTGCAACTGGCCGCCCATGACAACGTCAGACTGGGCACGGCTCAAACTGGGAGGGGGGGGAGGAGAGACCGGCGGCGCTGAACGAGACGCCTGGGGTCCGGACTGCCGCGTAATAGTCTGCTGTGCGCATGGTATACACAGATATACATCATCGCCAGTAAGGGATGCCCCACACACCATACACTTCCGGGATTGCCCCGAGGGGAGCCCGAGCCCAGTATCCGGGGATGCCTCCATAAGGTAAACTTATAGTTGGTCGCAATGACCGAGGGAATTACGCATATAAGCAACCCGGGATGCCCCTTTAATGTCCCAAGTGGGAAGATTTGCAATAAGCCAATTAAGAACCCAGGGACCCTAGGACCGGGAGAAACCCCCTAACACCACTGTAGGTTATATCCGAAAGACATAATAAAAAAGGCTAATAAGAATAGCGGAGTATAAAAAATATATATGACATAAATATATATAATTATAGGTGATGGGACAGAAGGGGGGCCCACCGGGCCACTCACTGTGGTCCTGAAGACAGCTTCCTCTCTCCGTGAGGTAAAGAGCAGCTCTGAGGAGAGAAGAGGGGCGTGGCCAGCTCCTTCTGAGGAAACAGGCACAGAGAAAAGCACCTCAGCGGTGCCTGTGACACAGGGGCGGGCCGCGGCGCTGGAAAGCCCGGCCCCGCCCCCGAGAGTGAAAGCGTGAGGGGAGAAGCTCCCCTCCGCCATGACAATGCAAAAAGGCATGTGCGGCCGCGGCGCCGGTCTCAGAAGAGACAGAAGGAGGGGAGCGGGACGTGGCTTTGACCCTGACGCCCGGCCTCGCTCAGAATCCAAGCCGCATCAGCGCCAAATAGAAGGGTGGGGGCCGTGGCTCGCGCCTAAAGCCCGGCCCCGCCCCTTTTACCTCAGGGAGAAAGCCTGCATAAAAATGGCGGCCACACCACCGTTCTGACAGAGAAATACACGCTGTTATGAAGTAATAAATAAGTTAATAACTATTGGGAGGATAATTTAATAAATTAATACATTAAAACATTATTAAGAATTAATGATTACAAAATTTGGACCTAACACCGAATAAGGGGCCCTGCTCCTACCCTCCGCTATCCCGCTAGAGAGAGGGGCATTACCCAAAGGGGGAGACCACCCAAAGTGTAAGGCCAAGGGACGGGGCATCCCAAACCGGGGTCACCATCCCGGATGACCGCCTACCCTCTTATATAGGGTCTCACGGGAGAGCATTTGCTCTTAAGCACCAAGGGTGCTTTTCTACCCTCACCCGGACCGTCAGCCTAGGCTGGGAGGCATGAGGTAACAGAAAAAAAAGATCCAAGCGGAAATAAATAACTAAAGGGCCGGGAGTCATCCCGGCTACCTGAAATCCCCCTGTGCAAGGAGGAGACCACATCTTCTGACTTGCTCGCCGTCTGCAGAGATGAAGACTGGGTAATGAGTGGGAGGTCCCAGGTATTTATGGACCGGGAGGGGCTCTCTTTTTTCCTGGCATCTCTGCATATCGCCCTCTGCAGGTCAGTATTACCCACACGTTATGAATTTCTTGAAGCGGGGTGTGTGACATACTTAGAATATACAGCCACATACCTTCTCCCCCCACAACAGCTCCCGGCTGGTCGGGCGCCTGGAGACCCCCTTGTTACTGTGAATGAGGGGCGCAGTAAGTATGGGCTGGGGGGCAGCTTATTCATTATTTATACTCTCTTTTCCTGTTCTGTCCCATCGCTTCTCTCTCTTTTCCCAGCTCTGTCCCATCCCATCTCTCTTTTCCTGCTCTGTCCCATCCCATCTCATCTCTTTTCCCAGCTCTGTCCCACCCCATCTCTGTTTTCCTGCCCTGTCCCATCCCATCTCTCTCTTTTCCCAGCTCTGCCCCGTCCCATCTCTCTTTTCCTGCCCTATCCCATCCAAGCTCTCTTTTTTCCAGCTCTGTCTCATCCCTTCTCTATCTCTTCCTGCCCTGTCCCACCCCATCTCTCTCTTTTCCCAGCTCTGTCCCATCCCATCTCTCTTTTCCCATCTCTGTCCCATCCATCTCTCTCTTTCCCAGCTCTGTCCAATCCCATCTCTCTCTGTTCTCAGCGCTGTCCCATCCCATCTCTCTCTTTTCCAGCTCTGTCCCATGCCATCTCTCTCTTTTCCCAGCTCTGTCCCATCCCATCTCTCTCTTTTCCCAGCTCTGTCCCATCCCATCTCTCTCTCTTTTCCCAGATCTGTCCCAACCCCATCTCTCTCTTTTCCCAGCTCTGTCCCATCCCATCTCTCTCTTTTCCCAGCTCTGTCCCATCCCATCTCTCTCTTTTCCCAGCTCTGTCCCATCTCTCTCTTTCCCAGCTCTGTCCCATTCCATCTCTCTCTTTTCCAGCTCTGTCCCATCCCATCTCTCTCTTTTCCCAGCTCTGTCCCGTCCCATCCCATCTCTCTCTTTTCCCAGCTCTGTCCCATCCCATCTCTCTCTTCTTTCCCAGCTCTGTCTCATCCCATCTCTCTCTTTTTTTCACAGCTCTGTCCCATCCCATCTCTCTTTTCCAGCTCTGTCCCATCCCATCTCTCTCTTTTCCAGCTCTGTCCCATCCCATCTCTCTCTTTTCCCAGCTCTGTCCCATCCCATCTCTCTCTTTTCCCATCACTGTCCCATCCCATCTCTCTCTTTTCCAGCCCTGTCCCATCCCATCTCTCTTTTTCCAGCTCTGTCCCATCCCATCTCTCTCTTTCCCAGCTCTGTCCCATCCCATCTCTTTTTTCCCAGCTCTGTCCCATCCCATCTCTCTCTTTTCCCAGCTCTGTCCCTTCCCATCTCTCTCTTTTTTCCCAGCTCTGTCCCATCCCATCTCTCTCTTTTCCAGCGCTGTCCCATCCCATGTCTCTCTTTTCCTGCTCTGTCCCATCCCATGTCTCTCTTTTCCAGCGCTGTCCCATCCCATCTCTCTCTTTTCCTGCTCTGTCCCATCCCATCTCTCTCGTTTCCTGCTCTGTCCCATCCCATCTCTCTCTCTTTTCCCAGCTCTGTCCCATCCCATCTCTCTCTTTTTCCCAGCTCTGTCCCATCCCATCTCTCTCTCTTTTTTCCCAGCTCTGTCCCATCCCATCTCTTTTTTCCCAGCTCTGTCCCATATCTCTCTCTTTTCCCAGCTCTGTCCCATCCCATCTCTCCCTCTCTCTCTTTTTTCAGCTCTGTCCCATCCCATCTCTCTTTCTCTTTTCCCAGCTCTGTCCCATCCCATCTCTCTTTCTCTTTTCCCAGCTCTGTCCCATCCTATCTCTCTTTTCCCATCTCTCTCTTTTCCCAGCTCTGTCCCATCCTATCTCTCTCTTTTCCCATCTCTGTCCAATCCCATCTCTCTATTTTCCTGCTCTGTCCCATCCCATCTCTCTCTTTTCCTGCTCTGTCCCATCTCATCTCTCTCTTTTCCCAGCTCTGTCTCATCTCATCTCTCTCTTTTCCCATCTTTGTCCAATCCCATCTCTCTATTTTCCTGCTCTGTCCCATCCCATCTCTCTCTTTTCCTGCTCTGTCCCATCCCATCTCTCTCTTTTCCCAGCTCTGTCTCATCTCATCTCTCTCTTTTCCCATCTCTGTCCAATCCCATCTCTCTCTTTTCCCAGCTCTGTCCCATCCTATCTCTCTTTTCCCATCTCTGTCCCATCCTATCTCTCTCTTTTCCCATCTCTGTCCAATCCCATCTCTCTATTTTCCTGCTCTGTCCCATCCCATCTCTCTTTTCCCATCTCTGTCCAATCCTATCTCTCTCTTTTCCTGCTCTGTCCCATCAAATCTCCTTCTTTTCCTGCTCTATCCCATCCCATCTCTCTCTTTTCCTGCTCTGTCCCATCCTATCTCTCTCTTTTCCCATCTCTGTCCAATCCCATCTCTCTCTTTTCCTGCTCTGTCCCATCCTATCTCTCTCTTTTCCCATCTCTGTCCCATCCCATCTCTCTCTTTTCCCATCTCTGTCCCATCCTATCTCTCTCTTTTCCCATCTCTGTCCAATCCTATCTCTCTCTTTTCCTGCTCTGTCCCATCCCATCTCTCTCTTTTCCAGTGCTGTCCCATCCCATCTCTCTCTTTTCCTGCTCTGTCCCATCCCATCTCTCTCTTTTCCAGTGCTGTCCCATCCCATCTCTCTCTTTTCCAGTGCTGTCCCATCCCATCTCTCTCTTTTCCTGCTCTGTCCCATCCCATCTCTCTCTTTTCCAGCGCTGTCCCATCCCATCTCTCTCTTTTCCTGCTCTGTCCCATCCCATCTCTCTCTTTTCCAGCGCTGTCACATCCCATCTCTCTCTTTTCCTAGCTCTGTTCCATCTCATCTCTCTCTTTTCAAGCTCTGTCCCATCTCTCTCTCTCTTTTTTCCCAGCTCTGTCCCATCCCATCTCTCTTTTCCCAACTCTGTCCCATCCCATCTCTCTCTTTTCCTGCTCTCTCCGATCCAATCTCTCTCTTTTCCTGCTCTGTCCCATCCCAGCTCTCTATTTTCCTGCTCTGTCCCATCCCATCTCTCTCTTTTCCTGCTCTGTCCCATCCCATCTCTCTCTTTTCCTGCTCTGTCCCATTCCATCTCTCTCTGTTCCCAGCTCTATCCCATCTCTCTCTTTTCCCAGCTTTGTCCCATCTCGTCTCGCTTTTCCAGCTCTGGCCCATCCCATCTCTCTCTTTTCCTGCTCTGTCCCATCCCATCTCTCTCTGTTCCCAGCTCTGTCCCATCCCATCTCTCTCTTTTCCCGACTCTGTCCCATCCCATCTCTCCCTTTTCCAGCTCTGTCCCATCCCATCTCTCTCTTTTCCCAGCTCTGTCCCATCCCATCTCTCTCTTTTCCCAGCTTTGTCCCATCCCATCTCTCTCTTTTCCCAGCTTTGTCCCATCCCATCTCTCTTTATCAGCTCTGTCCCATCCCATCTCTCTCTTTTCCCAGCTCTGTCCCATCCCATCTCTCTCTTTTCCCAGCTTTGTCCCATCCCATCTCTCTTTATCAGCTCTGTCCCATCCCATCTCTCTCTTTCTCAGCTCTGTCCCATCCCATCTCTCTCTTTTCAAGCTATGTCCCACCCCATCTCTCTCTTTTCCAGCTATGTCCCACCCCATCTCTCTCTCTTTTCCAGCTCTGTCCCACCCCATCTCTCTCTTTTCCCATGTCTGTCCCATCCCATCTCTTTCTTTTCCAGCTCTGTCCCATCCCGTCTCTCTCTTTTTCAGCTCTGTCCAATCCCATCTCTCTCTTTTCCCATGTCTGTCCCATCCCATCTCTCTCTTCTCCAGCTCTGTCCCATCCCATCTCTCTCTTTTTCAGCTCTGTCCCATCCCATCTCTCTCTTTTCCCATGTCTGTCCCATCCCATCTCTCTCTTTTCCAGCTCTGTCCTATCCCATCTCTCTCTTTTCCCAGCTCAGTCCCATCTCATCTCTCTCTTTTCCCAGCTCTGTCCCACCCCATCTCTCTCTCTTTTACAGCTCTGTCCCATCCCATCTCTCTTTTCCCAGCTCTGTCCCATCCCATCTCTTTCTTTTCCAGCTCTGTCCCATCCCATCTCTCTCTTTTCCTGCTCTGTCCCATCCCATCTCTCTATTTTCCTGCTCTGTCCCATCCCATCTCTGTCCAATCCCATCTCTCTCTTTTCCTGCTCTGTCCCATCCGATCTCTCTCTTTTCACATCTCTGTCCAATCCCATCTCTCTTTTTTCCTGCTCTGTCCCATCCAATCTCCCTCTTTTCCCAGCTCTGTCCCATCCCATCTCTCTCTTTTCCAGCTCTGCCCCATCCCATCTCTCTCTTTTCCCATCTCTGTCCAATCCCATCTCTCTCTTTTCCCATCTCTGTCCAATCCCAGCTCTGTCCCATCCTATCTCTCTCTTTTCACATCTCTGTCCAATCCCATCTCTCTTTTTTCCTGCTCTGTCCCATCCAATCTCCCTCTTTTCCCAGCTCTGTCCCATCCCATCTCTCTATTTTCCCATCTCTGTCCCATCCCATCTCTCTCTTTTCCAGCTCTGCCCCATCCCATCTCTTTCTTTTCCAGCTCTGTCCCACCCCATCTTTCTCTTTTCCAGCTCTGTCCCACCCCATCTCTCTCTTTTCCAGCTCTGTCCCACCCCATCTCTCTCTTTTCCAGCTCTGTCCCACCCCATCTCTATGTTTTCCTGCGCTGTCCCATCCCATCTCTCTCTTTTCCTGCTCTGTCCCATCCCATCTCTCTCTTTTCCAGCGCTGTCCCATCCCATCTCTCTCTTTTCCTGCTCTGTCCCATCCCATCTCTCTCTTTTCCAGCTCTGCCCCATCCCATCTCTCTCTTTTCCAGCGCTGTCTCATCCCATCTCTCTCTTTTCCTAGCTCTGTCACATCTCATTTCTCTCTTTTCCACCGCTGTCCCATCCCATCTCTCTCTTTTGCCAGCTCTGTCCCATCCCATCTCTCTCTTTTCAAGCTCTGTCCCACCCCATCTCTCTCTCTCTTTTTTCCCAGCTCTGTCCCATCCCATCTCTCTTTTCCCAACTCTGTCCCATCTCTCTCTTTTCCTGCTCTCTCCCATTCAATCTCTCTCTTTTCCCAGCTCTGCCCCATCCCATCTCTCTCTTTTCCCAGCCCTGTCCCATCCAATCTCTCTCTTTTCTGCTATGTCCCATCCCATCTCTCTCTTTTCCCAGCTCTGTCCCATCTCATCTTTCTCTTTTCCCAGCTCAGTCCCATCTCATCTCTCTCTTTTCCCAGCCCAGTCCCATCGCATCTCTCTCTTTTCCTAGCTCTGTCCCATCCCATCTCTCTCTTTTCCCAGCTCTGTCCGATTGCCTCTCTCTCTTTTCCTAGCTCTGTCCCCTCGCATCTCTCTCTTTTCCCAGCTCAGTCCCATCTCATCTTTCTCTTTTCCCAGCTCAGTCCCATCTCATCTCTCTCTTTTCCCAGCTCAGTCCAATCTCATCTCTCTCTTTTCCCAGCCCAGTCCCATCCCATCTCTCTCTTTTCCCAGCCCAGTCCCATACCATCTCTCTCTTTTCCCAGCTCTGTCCCATCCCATCTCTCTCTTTTCCAGCTCTGTCCGATCCCATCGCTCTCTTTTCCCAGTTCTGTCCCATTCATCTCTCTTTTCCTAGCTCTGTCCCATTCATCTCTCTTTTTCCAGCTCTGTCCCATTCATCTCTCTTTTCCCAGCTCTGTCCCATTCATCTCTCTTTTCCCAGCTCTGTTCCATGCATCTCTCTTTTCCCAACTCCGCCCCAACTATCCTTCCCAGCTCTGCCGCAGCCAGCTCTCTCATCTTAGCTTCTTTAAAATCAATGCACCAAAAGTAAGAGCTGTAGATTCCACATGGTCAAACAAAAAATAAGTTGCTGTTTGTTTTCCTCTCAATTCCAAATAGATATAATGCTGGAGGGGGGGGGGGGGGGGCAAGCAGCCTTTATTTAGTTATGCGTTGGAATATATAGCCCCCTGGTGCACTGATTTTAACCTACCCCCGATTCTGGACCTTCAGCTTGCGGCATACTGCTACGAGTGGACCTCTACAAAAAGTTTTTGAGTACCACTGCCCTAGATGATAGTCAGTGTTCCATGCATATTTCTCAAATCAGGATATATAGATAAAGAATCAGCACAATGATAATATGGTTGTGCAGCTTTTAGGTAATCCAATCTTAAAGGCCAACTGCTCTAGTGAGGTTCTGTGTGCTTATTTTTATTAAAGTCAATTTTAAGTCAAAACATAAAAAAAAGCTATACTCATATTTTCTCGCTCGCAGACCATCGCTCTTAGTCTGGGGCTGTAGAACTTACCTGAAAAGCTTCATCCAGATCCCTTGCTTCTCCGGCGTGGCGAATCAGTCCGACGCCATCAGTCACGGTGAGCTGCCACACCTCCTCTATTCACTGCAATGGAGAAGGGTGTGGCAGCTCATCATGACTGATGGCAGAGGCGTCACCACTACAGAGGGAGACAGGAACAGAAGCTTAACGAGAGCACGATGCTGCACAAGGTGCAGTGAGGGACCTGGATGAAGCCTTACAAAGATCCTCTCTATTGCTTTATAGTTAGAGTAACCGTCCTCTCTTTCTGAAAGCTCACCCAAAGCCAAATGGCTACAAACCCAGAGTTGTTTTGTTTAAACATTGCCATTTAAAGCAGGTCGAAAACGTGGTTATTCACCAGGGGCCCAGGAAAGGTTTCTCAACCTACGGGCTGCGCCGGTAGGTGCCCTTTCCTTTATATGAAATGAACATACCTTTCTTCAGGCAACATTTGTTTTTACATTTTCTATTTATTTATTTCATCACATTACCATATAAATCAGAAGGCTGAGAAAAGTGCATATAATTGGCCACCTGAACAGTCAAGACCAAACTTACTAGAGGGTAACCACCTCTAGCACGACAATAAGAAAGACTGAGATTTTTTCCATCTGGCTCTTCTTCCTTACCCAATAACCTCTACCATATATTTTTCCCTTTCAGCAAGCCTCTCAAAACAAGTTGCAGCATTTCTTTTTGATCAAAAGCGCTTCCCAAAAAACATTTTTTTTTTCCTTCCATCTGTTTGAACACAAGAGGTTACATTGTTCCCCCTATATTTTCTGCTTCCCTGAAGATTAAGTGAGGAGCTGCGGCAACTCAGGTAGACCTCAAGAAGAAAAAAATACTGGGGAATCTCCTTCCATCATTCTTTTTAGATTCCAGGTGGTATCCTTGAATGTAATGGACATCAGTTCTCTTAAGTGACAATAAAACCTTCCAATATCCTTCAGAAAAGCTCAGTTTTTTTGTTGTTATTTTAGACTACTAGTAATGAGTGAACCTGTAGAAGTTCAGGTTTGGTAAGTTTGGTCTAAATGTGACGCAAAAGTTTGGTTCGGAGTACCCAAAAATGGCTGTAAAAATACAATTCTGTGATTAATCACCTTGTAGAATTGGTATTATAAGTATGCAGCACGTCCTGCTTCAGATAATGATTCATAACAGATGGGAATTACTTCCGCTAGAGGGCGCTGGACTGCAGAGATGGCAAAAAGAGGCCCCTCCCGGTCCCATATATACCCGGGACCTCCCACAAATTCCCCAGTATTGAAAAGCAGTAAGGAGAACCAGGAGAAGCCAATAATCAGTAACAATTTAACAAGGATAACAATCACCATACAGAGGATCCAAGATAATGCAATCAGGGTGGGGTGGAGCAGGACGTGCTGCATACTTATAATACCAATTCTACAAGGTGAGTAATCACAGAATTGTATTATTCTAAGTATGCAGCACGTCCTGCTCTAGATAATGATTCATAACAGATGGGACATCCAATAGCAGTGTCCAGAAATAGGATGGGATCCCCAGAAGCAACAACGTGCAGTTCAAACCACTGCCGCCTGCAGAACTTTGCGGCCAAAAACAGCATCCGCTGAGGCCCGAACATCAACCTTGTAAAACTTGGAATGAACAGAAGACCAAGTAGCAGCCTTACAAACTTGTTCAACAGGAGCCTGGTGCTGAAATGCCCAGGAAGCCCCAACAGCACGGGTAGAATGAGCCGTAACACGAAAAGGGGGCTCCTTTCCCCTAGCAGAGTAGGCCCTAAAAATGGCCTGACGAATCCACTTGCTAATAGTAGACTTAGCAGGAGACAAACCCTTCTTGGGACCCGAAAGTACCTCAAACAAAGGATAAGTCTTCCTGAAAGGCGCAGGCAGAACTTCAAATTCCTGACCACGTCCAGAGAATGCAAGGCCCTCTCCTTGGAGTTACCAGGATTAGGGCACAAGTAAGGAAGCACAATGTCCTGATTAAGGTGGAAGGCAGAGACAACCTTAGGCAAGAAATCCGGTTTAAATCTGAAAACCACCTTGTCCTGATGTCTCTCAAAGTAGGGGGCCTGACTAGAAAGGGCCACCAACTCTGAGGCCCGCCTGACAGAGGTGATAGCCACTAAAAAGGCAACCTTAAGAGTAAGAACAGACAGAGCAGCCTCATGCACAGGCTCAAATGGAGGGCCCTGAAGGGCAGACAAAACCAAATTCAAATCCCAGACTGGCAACAGAGGCTTACGGAGGGGACGCACATGAGCAACCCCCTGGAAGAAGGTCTTGACAAGAGGATGTTGAGCGAAAGACCTCTGGAAGAAAACAGCCAAGGCAGAAACATGACCCTTGAAAGTGCTGAGCTGAAGTCCCAGATCCAAACCATGTTGAAGAAATTCCAGGATCCTCGGATTGGAGAACACACAACAGGGAAGGACCTTAGACTCACACCAGTCAATGTAGACCCGCCAAATCCTATAGTAAATGGAGGAGGAAGATTTCTTCCTAGCCCTGATCAAGGTATTGACTACAGAGACAGAAAGCCCTTCTTCCATCAAGATGGAGGTTTCAGCAGCCAGGCCGCCAAAGCCAGGGTTTGTAAATTGGGATGGCAAAGCTGTCCCTGAGTGAGAAGGTCCGGGACCATGGGCAGAGCGTACTGATCTACTGCTAGTTGAACGATGTCTGCCAATCCCACCTGTATTGGCCAGCGGGGGGCCACCAGGATTGCTGGCACCCTTTCTTGAACCAACTTGCGCAGAACCCTGCCCAGCAGAGGGAATGGAGGAAAAATATACAGGAGACGGAACCCCTGCCAGGATAGAGTCAAAGCATCCACGGCCAGAGGATCCTGGGACAGAGAGACAAAGACTGGGAGCTTGTGATTGTGGCGAGATGCAAACAGATCCATGTCCGGCACCCCCCAGCGGTGACATAAGGATAGGAAGACCTCGCTGCTGAGAGACCATTCCCCCAGGCGAGAGGTCCCCCTGCTCAGAGAGTCTGCCTCCAGATTCTCCACCCCCCGGAATGTACACAGCTGAAATGCAAGGAACATTGTCCTCCGCCCAAGAGAGAATCATGGACACTTCCCTGAGGGCACTCTTGCTCCGAGCCCCTCACTGATGATTTATTTAGGCAACCGCCGTCTGGTTGTCTGAGTGTACTTGGACCGGCCGGCGCTGAAGGTGAGGAGTCAAACGGGCCAGAATCAACCTGACCGCCCTTAGTTCCAGGATGGGCATGGGCCTCCTGAGGGCCGCACAGCCCCTGGAATTGTAGGTTCTTCCAGAAGACCCCCCAACCTGTCAGAATGGCATCCGTGGTGACTGTCTCCCAACAGGGGGCCAGGAAGGATCTGCCCCCCAACAGGTTCCTCGAGTCCAGCCACCACAAGCAGGACCGCCAGACAAATGGGGACAGAATGAAAGCCTGATCCAGAGACAGGGGACTCTTGTCCCAGACTGATAGGAGATGGAGTTGAAGAGGTCTCATGTGAAACTGCGCATAGGGAACCGCCTCGAAGCAGGACACCATCTGCCCCACTAGCTGCATCCCCTGCCGGATGGAGGGGTGAGGGCATGACAGAAGGGAGTGAACTAGAGCTTGCAAAGAGTCCACCTTCTGCTGAGGAAGAAAGATCCTGGCCTGAACAGTATCCAGATTCATGCCCAGGAAGGAAGTCACCAGAGATGGGGATAGGGAAGATTTGGGGTGATTGATCACCCATCCGAACGACTCCACTGGGTATCCCGTTCTGCCTGATGGAGAGACTGACAAGAGATGAGAAGGTCGTTCAAATATGGAAGAATGCGAGTGTCCTGAGCTCTGAGGAGAGTCATAACAACTGCCAGCACCTTGGTGAAGACTCTGGGAGCCGAGGTGAAACCGAAGGGCAGAGCTACAAATTGGTAATGCTGGTCCTCCAGCGCGAACCTGAGACATTTCTGATGCCCCGGGAAGACTGGAACATGAAGGTGCGCGTCCTTGATGTCTATGGAGGTCATGAAGTCCCCTGGGCACAACGAGCCGACAGCTGAGCGCAGGGTCTCCATGCGAAAGTGCCTGGTTCTGACAAATTTGTTGAGAAGTTTTAAGTCCAGGATGGGCCTGATTGAGCCATCCCTTTTGGGCACTGTGAAAAGATTGGAATAATAGCCCTGACCTCTTTCCCAAGGAGGGACCTGACAGATGACCCCCATGTCCAGAAGGTTTTGCACAGCCAGAAACAGACCCTGAGCTGCCAGGGGATTTTGAGGGATCCGGGACCTGAGGAATCTTGGGGGCGGCCAGGCAGCGAACTCTATCTTGTAGCCAGAGGACACCACTTCCAAAATCCACCAGTCTGAGACCTGTTGTCTCCAGACATAAGCGAAGAGCCTCAGCCGTCCCCCCACCCGGATGGGGCTGAACGGGCTTGGTGGCAGACTTGGGCTTAGAGCCCCAGGAGGCTCCTGGGGGGGCACGTCCTCTGCCTCTGCTCCAGAAGTCACCCCTGTGCCCCGCAAAGGATACCCCTCTCCCAGACCTGGATCCGCGGAAGGAGGGGGCAAAGGCGCCTGAACCTCAAAAGGGCCACGGCTGTTTCTTACGCTGGGACAACTTACCTCCCTTAGCAAACAGGTCCAAGCGATCACCAAATAGGCGCAGCCCCTTAAAAGGGAGAAAGGTACCTCAAGGGGCGGGCCGCAGGGAGAACGACGCGGAGCGTGCCGCCCGATAAGCTCCGCCCCCAAGAAAGTGCGAAGGCCTAACGTGACTGGCCAGCCAATAGGGGCGCAGCAGCGCCTGCAGTGACATCACCGCTGACCACGGAAACGCCGAAAGGCGCGCGTGTCAGCTGAGGCAGATTTAAAAGATAAAACTGACAGAGAAAAGAAGAACCCGGGCGCGGAGCCCAAAAATGACAAAAGAAAAGGCACAAATACACACCTACATCACACCCCCCCCCCCCCCGAACGAGCAGGACAGCGGGGGGGGGGGCGGCGACCAACTAGCAGAGGCCCACCGAGAACCGGGGAAGGGGGCGAGGGGCATCCCACATCAGGCTCACCATAAGCCTGTACCGCCTACGCTTTGATGGGGGATTGCGGTTGGAGCAAGGCTCCTAGAACACCTGTAAACGGTGTAGCCTACCATCACCCAACCAGCACAGCCAAAGCTGGAAGGCATAAATGAAGAAATAGAACGGGTGGGAATAGTTCTACAGGGCCAAGGGCCGATAGGCCCTGCTCACCTGCGAACAGAGAAGCCATCATTCTTGTTCCTCGCAGCCCTCTGGCGGAGGTAATTCCCATCTGTTATGAATCATTATCTGGAGCAGGACGTGCTGCATACTTAGAATATGAGGGTTGTGAGGGGTTGAAGGATGCTATGGATAGCGCTGCTTTCCATCCATTTGGCATGACGATGCCGCAGTCGCACCTTCACCAGGGTCTGACATAAGATCACAAGCGGAACCAAACCCAGAAGACACTGGGCTTTGTTTCTGGACCCTGTTGTGTGAAATCCCCATATCCCTAGTCACATGTATAACTGCACCAAAACAATGCGCAAACACACACAGCAACTCCAAAGGCTCTGCTCAATTCACCTAAGAATGGATAAGGGACAATTGGAGGCAATGATGGCAATGGTCATCTCCCAATTAGAATGCTTCACAAATGGCTGGTGCTTAGTTTTGTTTTTATTTTCTTATATACTCTCTGAAAAAGTATGCCGTGGCTACTTCTTCAATGATTTTACCAATTTGAGATGCCCTTTTTAGCTTGTTTTAATGTTTTTCCCCAATTTGTGATGCCCCTTGTGCCAATACAGATGTGCGTGAGAAGTGCATTTATGGTTGATCCATTTGGGATGCTTCTTTTAGCAGTGCAGTTTGGGGTGCCCCATGTAGCAGCATATTTGTGGGTAAGCATTGTGGGATACCCCTTGTAGCAGTGTATTTGAGGGTGAGCAGCTTGGGATACCCCTTGTAGCAGCATATTTGAGGGTGAGCAGCTTGGGATACCCATAGTAGCAGCACATTTGTAAGTGAGCAGTTTGGGATGCCCCCTTTAGCAGTGCAGTTTGGGGTGAACAGTTTGGGATGCCCCTTATAGCAGTGCATATTTGGGTGAGCAGTTTGGGATACCCCTTGTAGCAGCGTATTTGTGGGTGAGTAGTTTAGGGGGCCCCTTATAGCAGTGCCCTAGTTTGAGTCCAGTCCCTCCAAATGAGGGACACTTGGGAGCTTATGTATAAGATTTAGAGATACTTTGAATTGGCTCATTTTACAAAGTGGTAGGAAGTTAGTGTGTCCCTGGACAGGGTCTTTAATGATCAGGAGACAGGCCTGGAAATTCAGCAAATCCCCCCTGGCTTCAGTGGAATGAAACACTCGTACACCTGTAACTCATGGATTTATTTCCTACCAGTAGAAAAAGGAAATCATGTTTGGCATCAATTTATATCAAACCCCCTTTTTTTTACGATGTGCCATTTTTAACATTTTTTGCCATAGAGCTCATTAAAAGCAAAACAAAACCTGTGATTTTTACTATCCTGGGTTGTGTTACTTGCCCCAGGGGCATCCCGATTGGGAATGCCCAACTATGTGACAGACCCCAGTTCGGCCATAAAAGCTTAACTTTCTCTGATCCTATGGTGCATGCCACAGGAGCCTCCGAGAAAGACGAGATTAACGTTAACTCAGAGGAGATTTTACACAGTGGGGCATGCTGATTTGGGATGCTCCAGGGTCGGAAGCCCTGGGTTTTCTTCCGCTTTAAATTGGACCAAAACCCATCTCTGCCGATTCCCTCTCCATGGGCCATGCCGATTTGGGATAAATCAATCTCCCACTGTGTAAAACCCTGGTGACAGGCGCATTAACTCAATTGGCTGCTCATCCCATGGCGCATGCATGGGCCATGGCCCTGAAATAGCTTTCGCTATGAGCATATCCACTCGAAGCAATGCACTTACCCATTTTCTTTCCCGCACTGACAATAAGCTGAATGGAACCAATTGCCCTGATTGGCTGGCTGGCCGCCCTCGCCTGTGCCATGGGGATGCTGGATAGGTGAGTTTTACCAGCAATCCTTGGTGATATACAAAATAAGAGGGCACACCCAATGTATTCGGACTGGAGAGTACACTGCACATAACAAAGACTAAACTGCACATAACAGATCAAAATGAGAACATTTATTTTATTCAATATGCAGAAAGGGCTAAAATCAACTTATACACTCTAGACCTTTAAAAGCAAGGCACGAGGTAGAAACACAAAAATTCCAAGTTCCTGCAGCTCCTCCATGCAGGTCCGGGGTTCCTCTGTAGCTCCTCCATGCAGGTCCGGGGTTCCTCTGTAGCTCCCCCATGCAGGTCCAGGGTTCCTCTGTAGCTCCTCCATGCAGGTCCAGGGTTCCTCTGTAGCTCCTCCATGCAGGTCCAGGGTTCCTCTGTAGCTCCTCCATGCAGGTCCGGGGTTCCTATGTAGCTCCTCCATGCAGGTCCGGGGTTCCTCTGTAGCTCCTCCATGCAGGTCCGGGGTTCCTCTGTAGCTCCTCCATGCAGGTCCAGGGTTCCTCTGTAGCTCCTCCATGCAGGTCCGGGGTTCCTCTGTAGCTCCTCCATGCAGGTCCGGGGTTCCTCTGTAGCTCCTCCATGCAGGTCCGGGGGTCCTCTGTAGCTCCTCCATGCAGATCCGGGGGTCCTCTGTAGCTCCTCCATGCAGGTCCGGGGGTCCTCTGTAGCTCCTCCATGCAGGTCCGGGGGTCCTCTGTAGCTCCTCTATGCATGGTCCGGGGGTCCTCTGTAGCTCCTCTATGTAGGTCCGGGGTTCCTCTGTAGCTCCTCCATGTAGTGGCGGCACCTTCATACTTACCAATGCCAAGGAGACGTTCAGTGCCGGTGGCCTCTAATGAAGGCGTCCATGGAGCCTTGTTTATAGGACACCCCTCCATTGCAAATAGAGTAGGAGAGTTAGTCCTGCCCTGCCATGGAGGATACAATTACACCTCCCACCACTGCCCCATCTATCCCCAGTCCTCCCACCACTGCCCCATCCATCCTGAGTCCTCCCACCACTGCCCCATCCATCCAGAGCCCTCCCAACTCTGCCCCATCCATCCAGAGCCCTTCCACCACTGCCCCATCCATCCAGAGCCCTCCCAGCTCTGCCCCATCCATCCAGAGCCCTCCCAGCTCTGCCCCATCCATCCAGAGCCCTCCCAGCTCTGCCCCATCTATCCAGAGCCCCCCCAGCTCTGCCCCATCTATCCAGAGCCCTCCATGCCCCATCTATCCTGAGCCCTCCCAGTTCTGCCCCATCGATCCAGAGCCCTCCCAGCACTGCCCCATGCTTTCCGAGTCCTCCCACCACTGCCCCATCCATCCCGAGCTCTCCCAGCTCTTCCCCATCCATCCAGAGCCCTCCCAGCTCTACCCCATCCATCCCAAGCCCTCCCAGCTCTGCCCTATCCATCCAGAGCCCTCCCAGCTCTGCCCCATCCATCCCAAGTCCTCCCAGCTCTTCCCCATCTATCCAGAGCCCTCCAAGCTCTGCCCCAGCCATCCCGGGTTCTCCCAGCTCTGCCCCATCCAGCGCCCTCCCAGCTCTGCCCCATCCATCCAGAGCCCTCCCAGCTCTGCCCCATCCATCCCGAGCCCTCCCAGCTCTGCCCCATCCATCCCGAGCCCTCCCAGCTCTGCCCCATCCATCCCGAGTCCTCCCACCACTGCCCCATCCATCCAGAGCCCTCCCAGCTCTGCCCCATCCATAGCTTTTCTAGTATTTTTTTTTTACGATGATTTATTTATTACAATTGTGCATGGGGCATCCATCCCGAGCCCTCCCAGCTCTGCCCCATCCATCCCAAGTCCTCCCAACTCTGCCCCATCCATCCCGAGTCCTCCCAGCTCTGCCCCAGGCACCCCGAGCCCTCCCAGCTCTGCCCCATCCATCCCGGGCCCTCCCAACTCGGCCCCAGCCACCCGAGCCCTCCCACCACTGCCACATCCATCCAGAGTCCTCAGGAGAGTGGTGTCACAGTCACCAGTGCCAGAATTGATGTAATTGAGTATGCCATAAAACAGCTCTGCCCCATCCATCCAGAGCCCTCTCAGCTCTGCCCCATCCATCCAGAGCCCTCCCAGCTCTGCCCCATCCATCCAGAGCCCTCCCAGCTCTGCCCCATCCATCCAGAGCCCTCCCAGCTCTGCCCCATTCATCCAGAGCCCTCCCAGCTCTGCCCCATCCATCCAGAGCCCTCCCAACTCTGCCCCATCTATCCGGAGCCCTCCCAGCTCTGCCCCATCTATCCAGAGCCCTCCCAGCTATGCCCCATCTATCCTGAGCCCTCCCAGCTCTGCCCCATCCATCCAGAGCCCTCACAGCTCTGCCCCATCAATCCAGAGCCCTCCCAACTCTGCCCCATCCATCCAGAGCCCTCCCAACTCTGCCCCATCCATCCAGAACCCTCCCAGCTCTGCCCCATCCATCCCGAGTCCTCCCAGCTCTGCCCCATCCATCCCGAGCCCTCTAAACTCTGCCCCATCCATCCCGAGCCCTACAAACTCTGCCCCATCCATCCAGAGCCCTCCCAGCTTTGCCCTATCCATCCCGAGTCCTCCCAGCTCTGCCCCATCCATCCCGAGCCCTCCAAACTCTGCCCCATCCATCCCGAGCCCTACAAACTCTGCCCCATCCATCCCGAGCCCTACAAACTCTGCCCCATCCATCCCGAGCCCTACAAACTCTGCCTAAACGAAAATATATATATACTTACTGGGCATGTGTAAGCCGTACTCACCTCTGTGGCAGCATTCTGTGTGTACAGGTCTTGCTGCTTTATTCTTGTAGATCTTGGCCTAAAAGCAACAGAATGCAGACAGTGAAAACGTTTTCCATAAAATGCACAATTGTAATAAATAAATCATCGTAAAAAAAAAATACTAGAAAAGCTCAGCACCTTGGGGACATCCATTTGGCACACAATAATATACAATTTCAATAATTCCTTTAAAAGTGGCATGGGATTTCGGCATTCATTTTTACATGTTGCAGACTTTTTTTCCATATATCGCAAGCTTTTGGCCTGCTTTATGGCATACTCAATTACATCAATTCTGGCACTGGTGACTGTGACACCACTCTCCTGTGGCTGGAGGGACACCGAAGCATGGTCACAGGAGCCACGATCCAAGACTTTTTAAGACTTTAATAAAGGGCCTCTGAAGTCCATCCTGACCTGCCACTCTCTCCTTCTAGCCCTGGCCGCCGCCATCTTTTCCTCCAGCCACTCCTGCTGCCCAGAGTGCGTTTAAGTGAATGAAGATACTGGGCTTGGCAGCACACCATTACTCTTGGCGAGGCACCAAGGTTAGGAAGGGGGACCTGTGTACCCCTGAAAGAGATGCCGGTTCTCACAGTCTATATATCAGAATGGATGGTGGGGGACTAGAAGTGGATGGTGTAAGTAGAGAGATGTATTATCATGACTGCAGGTGATTTACCCATTGCACCTGCCCCATTACCCCTCCATCCAGCCATGTGGATGCGGAAAAGCTCTGTGCTTCGGCACTCTTGCAAGAGCACCATTCCACTGCCAAAGAGCATGGAGCTGGCAAAATCTTGGGCCAGGGGCCGGCAGGTTGGACCTTGAGCCTGGGCTTAAACCTAATACTAGTTTACAGGGCAATGGTGGCCGGAGCTACTGTATTCCGCATATGGGGATATGTTAAGCCAGATACCGGGGACTATCCGATCATAAGGCTTCCAAACCAGATAGTCTCCACTTGGCTCACAATCCGCAAGGCAGGGAAACCTTGACCACCAGATTAACATAAAAACTTGACTCCACCCTCACTCCTCAGTTGTTGTAGAGATCTGAAAGAGAGAAAAAAAAGAGACAGACCAAACCTTGGTTAAAACAAATATAAAAATCTATATCAATTAATAAAGGGAAAACTCCGTATGCTGCCCATTTGGATGTTTAGAAAAGAAGTTGCCAGCTAACAAACTTAAGTTTTCCCAAAAAACAGAAAAGAACACTTCTACCGAAAGACTGGTCCTGTTGAATAAGTAGATCCAAATGATAATGCCTCACAAAAGCTCAGGCCAAGGACCAAGTAGCTGCTTTATAAATCTGTTCAATGGAGGCCTCAGCTTGCTCTGCTCCAGATGTAGACATGCTTCTTGTAGAATGTGCAGTAACGCTAACCGCTACCGAACTACCATGGTAGGCCATCCTGATAGTACTCTTGTACACTTGTTTGCCTTTCTTTGGTCCTGAGAATGCCACAAATAAACTACCCGCTTTCCTCCACTCCTTGGTTTGATAAAGATATTCCAACAGATAAGCTCTGGCATCCAAAGATCTCTGATCTGCAGACTTCTCATTGTCCACTGAAGGGAGAACAATCTCTGGGGTTCTGTGAAAATCCGCAGTAATTTTCTGAAGATAACAAGGATCCACTCTCAACACTACCCCATCGGGGAATACCTGGAGGAAAGGACGACAACAAGATAAAGCCTAAATGTCACCTATCTTGCAGGCGGAAGGAATAGCTACCAGGAACAAAACCTTCTAAGTAAGGAACTTAATATCAGACTCCCTGGTAGGAACAAAGTGTGGAGATTCTAAGACTGAAAGAACCTTAGCAAGGTTCCACTGGATTACTATCTAAAAATACTGGTAAAAGCTGGCAGCTGAACTTTCAAGGAGTGTACGCTAAGACCCATAGTGGAACAGAGTAGCAGAAGCGAGTTCCCAGTGGTCACTATTAAAAATGGCCATCTTAAAGGCAACTAAGAAATATGTGAAACAAACTAGCAAGAATAAAAGGAAGAAGAAACCATTATGGTTTACTAGGGAAGTCAGCACGATCATAAAAGAAAAGAAGTCTGCCTATAAGAAGTGTACAGAAAGTGGAAGTATAGCTGACAGAGAGGCATATAAAATTAAACAGAGGGAAGCAAAACTCATTATAAGGGCAAAAGGAGGAAGAAGTGGCCAAATCTATGAAGAGGGGAGATAAAGCCTTTTTCCGATATATTGGTGACAGAAAGAAGAAAAACAATGCAGTGTCAAAAATTAGAAATAGGGAAAATAATTATATTGACAGAGATAAGGCTGTGGCTGACCATCTGAATAGCTACTTTTGTTCGGTATTTTCAGATAGTAGCAGGCATGGCCATAGCACAGCATCCAGCTAGGAGGGCACAGCTCTGGAGTTTCTGGAGGCTGATGTCTTAGCCGAGCTGGCACATCTAAAGGTAAGTAAGGCGATGGGTCCAGATGGAATCCACCCCAGAGTTCTAAGAGAACTTAGATTTGTAATTGCAGACCCTCTGACTGATTTACTTATACATTCCCTTTCAACTGGTGAGGTTCCAGATGGTTGGAGAATGGCCAATGTCGTACCAATCCATAAAAATGGGAGTAGAGAAGAAGCCAGTAATTACAGGCCAGTTAGTTTAACATCTATAGTGGTCAAATTAATGGAAACACTCAAAAACAGCACGGCTTCACTGAGGGCCGATCATGTCAGTCCAATCTTATTGATTTCTTTGACAATGTCACTAAAGTGTTAGATGAAGGTGGTGCTGTGGATATCACTTATCTGGATTTTAGCAAAGCCTTTGACACTGTACCACATAAAGAGCTCATAGATAAGTTATTGATGGTAGGACTCAATCCCTGGATAGGTCAGTGGATTTCCAGTTGGCTGAAGGATCGGTATCAGAGTGTTGTTGTTAATGGTGTGAAATCTGAACAAAGGCGAGTTACAAGTGGTGTGCCACAAGGCTCTGTCCTGGGCCCCATTCTTTTTAATATATTTGTAAGTGACATAGGAGAAGGCCTGGTAGGAAAAGTTTGTCTGTTTGCTAATGATACAAAGGTTACTAATAGGGTGGATATTCCTGGAGGTGTCTGCAACATGGAACATGATTTGGCTTTACTGGATAGATGGTCAAAACTGTGGAAACTAGAGTTTAATGTCTCTAAATGTAAAATCATGCACTTGGGTAGAAGGAATCCCTGCTCTGAGTACCGTATGGGCAGTACTGTGTTAGCCAGGACCTTGGAGGAGAGAGATTTAGGGGTACTGATTACTGATAGCTGCAAGATGAGTGGACAATGTAGCCAGGCAGTGGGAAAAGCAAGCAGAATGCTTGGCTGCATAGCTCGAGGCATCACTAGTAGGAAGAGGGAGGTTGTGATGCCGCTGTATAGAGCCCTGGTGAGGCCACATCTAGAATACTGTGTGCAGTTCTGGAGACCTTACCTGCAAAAAGACATTATTCAAATAGAACGGGTCCAAAGGCGGGCAACAAAAATGGTGGAAGGACTTCCACCAGGAAGGAGAGACTTAAAGAACTTAATATGTACAGTCTGGAGGAAAGAAAGGAGAGGGGGGACATGATTGAGACCTTTAAATATGTGAAAGGATTCAATAAGGTTCAGGAGGGAAGTGTTTTTAAGAAGAAACTTAATAATAGAACAAGGGGGCACAACCTGAAGCTGGTTGGGGGGAAGATCAGGAGCAATGTTAGAAAATATTATTTTACAGAAAGAGTAGTAGATGCTTGGAACAAACTTCCAGCAGAGGTAGTTGAAAAATCAACAGTCACTGAATTTAAACATGCCTGGGATAAGCACACATCTATCCTAAGATAAAGAGTACATACAGTTACTTAAGGGCAGACTAGATGGACCGTATGGTCTCCTTCTGCCGTCAACCTTCTATGTTTCTATGATTCTTTTTCCATGCGGTGCTGCAGAAATTCAAGAATAACTGGAATCCTGGAGAATGATTTCTTATTCTGTATTCTCCAAGTCCTAAAGGTCTTCCATACCTTTAAATAAATCTTTCTAGTCACCATTTTCCTACTTGAGAGTAGAGTATCGATAACCTTCCTCGAATATCCTTTCCTTAAAAGTAAGGTGACTTCAGGGTACACACTGTCAGGTTCCACTTCTGAGGGTCTAGACTTAGAACTGGCCCCTGCAATAACATTTCCAGAATCACTGGGAGTATCCATGGCTCTTGAATGGATAGAGCCACTAGCGTTGAAAACCACAATCTACTGGGCCGCCAGCAAAACTGTGGATGGTTACTTGAATATCTTGTTCAATACCAGCGGGAGCAAACAAACTGGAGGAAACCCATAAGCTAGGTAAACGTCGAATCGTGAGCCAGTGCATCCACTCAAGGCCGGACCCGCTGGATTCAATTAAAAGTACTTCTCCAACTTATGATTCTTTGCTAATGCAAATAGATCAATCCCTGGAGTGTCTCCCTGGTCACAGATTAGCTTGAACAATTCTGGATTCAGTGACCATTCCAATTCCCTTAGTGGAGATCGGCTCAGAAAATCTGCTACCTTATTCAATGTTCCTTTTAGATGAACTACTGACAGAGAATTAAAATGTTGTTCCACCTATAGCAAAATCTCTGCGGACAACAATTGAGGGGACCTTGTTCCCCCCCTGATGATTCAAATATGCTACCATAGTTGCGTTGTCCAAACTTATCTGGACATAACGATATTCCAGAAGAAGTGGTAAAGCTCCTAATGCTTCCTTTACTGCAATTAACTTCTCAAGTTCTATGAAGACTGACTCAGAGCACTGGATCATTTCCCCTGAGCTTTCCAGGCCTTGCAAGGGGTCCCCCCAACCTCAAGTCAAAGCATCTGTAGACACTATCCTTTCTTTGGGGTCCCTACAGGCTAGACCATTGACATTTGTCCCTGGTAAGCCAAAATTCTAATGCTTTCCTTACCAGTCTGGGTACTGGAATCCCTTCTTCCAAGCCTTCCCGGGACCAGTTTCAACTGCCCAGGATGTGCACCTGTAGAGTTATTGAATTCTACTGGCCCCATCTCAATGCGGGAAAAGCGGAAGTCCGATATGCCAAAACCTTCATAGCCTGTTTTACTGATGATGATGGACTGCCACAGAGAGACTGGACGGCTTCCTGGAGGGTCACTATCTTCTGAGAGGGTAAACTAATGTCTGATGGATGGTGTTGATCTCAAACATCAAGTATGTCATCACCTGAGAGGGAACCAAGCACGATTTCTCGAGGTTCAGAACCCAACCGAGTTGTTCTAACAGCTGCAAGATGCAACAGAGATCCTGAAGCAATTTCTCCCTCAACGGGGCAACAGCAACAGATTGTCTAAATAAGCCAGAATGCCAATCCTTCTATATCTCAGATATGCCAGAGGTTCCGCTAAAATCTTGGTAAAAAGCCTGGGATCCGATGCCAGGCCAAAAGGGAGGCAGACAAATTGGAAGTGAAATATTTGGTCACTGACCCTTATCGCTTATAACCTTAGAAAAGACTGGACAAGGGAACTCATTGGGACTTACCAATAAGCATCCTTCAGATCTACTGATACCATAAAAGAGCCCGGAGGAATGATAACCCTCACTGAGAAAAATTGCTTCCATTCGGATATGTCTGTACCAGACACTAAAATTGAGTTTCTTTAGGTTCAGAATAAATCTGAAAAAGATGCTGGGATAAAATCCTGCACCCTGCTGCCAATAAGGGACTGAGATACCCACCCCTCTTGACAACATGGTAGCCAGACTTTCCTGGATTGCCAATCTCTCTTCCAAACCCCTGGGCCGGGCAGTGACCAAAAAAGGAGGGGTTTAAGTAATTCTATGGGAAAATCCTTCTTTATCCCAATTGAAATAAACATCAATCTAGAAAGGAACTGCCAAGAAAACCCTAACTCTGGCCCCAATGCGAAGCCTGGCATCATTGTTTCTTAGGTTTGGACTGAAGTTCCAACAATGAAGACCCCTAAATATCCCTCTCCTGGCAGAGGCTGGGGCCTGCTTCCTATAGAAACTTCCCTGTTAATACGAATAAGAAGCACCTAAAAGAAAGCTGGGCATGAAATCACCTATTAACTGAACCTTTAAAACGGGTAGGAAGACACTTCTTCACCATATCAGCTAGCTATTAGCAACCCTAGCTTGGGCCCAAAAAGGGACTGCCCATCAAAGGGCATAACACAAAGGCGCCTCCTTCACCCAATAATGCCAGACCAGGTCCTCAACCATAGAGTCTGCACAATGAATTGGTCACAGCCATACTTTGCGTCAGAAACAGATTCAGCCATTACATCCGTAATGAATGCCATAGCTGAGAAAAGAATTGGTAAGGTCTTGAGTATCTTTTCCAGACTAGTTTGTTCTAATAAACAACTACTGAAGGTAAAATCCCAATGAGCTAAAAACACAAGCGGAAGCCAAAATAGTCTAAGCGTGTTTGGCCTTTTTGTCAAAAGGGTCTTTGAACACACCAAAATCCTCAAAGGCTAAATCCGCCCCTTTAAAAAAAAGGTGCATCAAGCTTGGGACACTTTTCCCAAAAGTCAGAATCCTCTTCTGAAAAAAGGATACCTTCTTTTAAGGCCCCGAGACCTGAAATCTTTATAGCTGGATCCTTCCACTCATTTAAAATAATATCCCTGAGTGAACTATGAAACGTAAAGGATTAGGACGTATTCCGAACCAAGACATGATCGAATCCATCATGCTTAGATCTAGGCCCCCCGACTCAATGCCCATAGATAAATAAATCATATGCAAGAGGAAAGGTAAGACCCCCGGAGGAAACCAAAACCCTTCCTGAGGAGGGAACTCCGAAACAGAGGCCCAATCTTCCATTTGCAAGGGAGAAACTTCCGCAACATCTGACATGTCTGAGTCATGAGCAGAAAAATAGGAGGACCCCCCAAGAAGAAGAAAGTAAATATTTTCTGCTTTTACTTTGCATGTTGTAGGAGTAAAATACTTTCTGCTTTTACGCTGCATGTTGTAGAGTAAAATACTTTCTGCTTTTACTTTGCATGTTGTGGATAAAAAAAATTCTGCTTTTACTCGGCATGTTGTAGAGTAAAAGACTTTCTGCTTTTACTCGGCATGTTGTAGAGTAAAAGACTTTCTGCTTTTACTCGGCATGTTGTAGAGTAAAAGACTTTCTGCTTTTACTCGGCATATTGCAGAGTAAAATACTTTCAACCACTCTTCTAGTCATGAATGACTCGCTCATCCCCCACTACCCTTTCACAGGGAGCATGCCCACACCGGCACAAAAGCCTGGCACGGACACCCGCCCTGCTAAAGGGATAGTGGGGATGCAATCGCTCTTCACGGATGTGCTGTTGGACCAGGAAAGAAGGTGAATTTCCAGGCGTCTTGGGGGGTTTTACACAGTGGGGCATTCCGAATCGGAATGCCCCGGGGGGAGAGAGTATGCTTACCATGGTGCGCTCCTTTAGCCCAAAACTGCCAAAAAATATTCTGTAGGCATGGTGTCAGAGGTATAGTGACATCCGGTAGTCAGATTTATTACGGAGGGGGGGGGGGGGGGGGAGTCACACGTGGTGTTGTCTGAAACAACTAAAAATCAAAGGGGTTTTGGAGCACATTATAAAATAATTGTCCTGTGGAATTGTCGCATGTGGAGTAGCATAAATCTGTCCTGGAGGAGGCAGAAAGTGCCAATGCAGGGTGCTGGAGCTCAGTGATTGGTAAGTGGTAAAGCGCTCAAAACTATTCAGGGCCTCAGACTCCAGAGCCGGTTGCTAGACTTTCCTTGGGGCAGCGGGTTTTGTGTCTTAAAAACACTGGTGCCAGATGGAAGAGCTGCGGCTGACACAAGGAGCATAATAGCGTGGTGTCTTTTCTTGCCTGTCCCTTCATCATCAGCAGCAGGAATATGGCGTTATGGGAAAACCTTCCAAGTTGCTGCTGAGTAATATTTTGAGAGGGTGCAAATCCTGTGGAGGAGGAAAGGAAACGCCCTAGTCTCGCCCTCTACATTCACTGCAATGGAGGGGGTGTGCCGAGGCCTGACACGCTTGCTCCATTGCAGTGATAGGACAGGGCATGTCAACGTCCCTGTGACTGATGGTGGAAGGCCCAATCCCTACGCGGAAGTGTCAGTGACCACAGTTTCAACCTGGTTGGCTCAGGATGAGATCCAGCAATTGGGTGAGTTACTGGTCAGGCAGCTCAGTGGTTTATTAAAGTGAAGCATGCCAATTTAGGATGCCCCACTGCGTGAAAACCTGCCAATGGCTCGCTTTTGTTACCGCACTCACAAGCGGCATGTGGCATCCCTAGGATGTGCGCAGCCACACCAGCCATTCAGTTACTGAGGGTGCGGCCATGCACAGCCTGAAAAAAGATGAGCGTAATGCTGCCACTGGCCACGTGCGCGCCATGGGCTCCTTGGCAAAGTAAGCACATCAGACAACTTAGGTGGGTTTCACAAACTGGGGCATCCCGAATTGCCTGCAGCCATAGAGTCTGCATCATTTTGTAGGCCATTTCTACTTTGTGTAACAGGAAAGCTCCAATGTCTGATTATAAAGAGATGTAGTACTTTAAAGCAACCTATTCAGTATAAAACTACCTCTAAATAGTCAGACATGTTCTAAGAGCTTTCCAGCAACAACCCTCTTTTGCATATACAAACGGTGAACACAGAGATACAGAGCCTTTATTTTATAGGCTGTATAAGTCATTTATACATACATTTAAGGCATAACATACAAAGCTTTCCAGTGACAGAGCGTCTACTCCCAGAGCCAGGTCAGAGGGATTTAGAGAAAAAAAATCTTCAATTTTGCAATTCTACCCTGAAACAAAGAGATCCAACTCCAGAGACCCCCCTCAGGGCACCCACGTGATCAAAACACTGCCTGGTTCAGAGACCATTCTGCCTCCAAAAATGGAGAGCAAGTTAGAAAGTCCGGCAATTGATTCTGGCACTCTGGCTGAAAAAGAAAGCCGGTTCTGTTCAACCCAAAGCAGAATTTCCGTTGCAAGGAGTTGGAGCAATCTGGTGTTTCCCTGTTGATTCAAAATAAACTAAGGTCGTTGTCTTGTCTGTTCTGATCTGAACCTGTCGACCCCTTGGCTGGTGCAAGACAATGAAAAAAACCTCTTTAACTGTTATCAATGCCTTTAGGTTTAAGGAAGACTGATTCAACTTTTTCAGACCATCTGCCATCTAAAGTCAAAGCCCCACAATGGGCTCCCCAAATTCATGAGGCAGCGACTGTTGTAACAGTTTAGTCCATGGGACTAAAAAAAAATCTGTCCTCGCACACCCACCATTTCACCAAGTCGGGGAACTTCAAATCTACCAGGGATTCCAAAGATTTGTCCCAGGTGCTTAAGATATGAAGCTTGAGAGACCACCAGAATAGCTGACCCCACCTTACTGCTGGAAAGGCTAGGGGCAAAAAAAAAAAAACCCCAAAGACTCATAGCCTGGCGCACTGGCCGTCCTATTAGTAGACAAAGACTGAACGGATTCATGGAGGGCCCTTATCTCTGCGAAGGCAAGACAATGTTCTGAATGATCGAATAGATCACGAACCTTAAATAAGTCATGACCTGAGACGGAACTAAACTGGATTCTTGTAATTCAGGACCCACCCTATATGGGGCAACACCCCCACAAAGGACTGATCCTGTAAGGTCTTGTCAGATAAGGATCCTGACCTAATTTATCTAGGCTTAGGGCAAAGCAGCAGATTGTCCAAAATCAGCTATGATCCCGATCCCTTTATCAGGCTCTATGCCTAAAATACGCCAGAGGATCAGCCAGAGTCTGGGAGCTGATGCCAAGCCAAAGGGAGGACTCTTATCCTTCCCTTGCTGCCACGAATAACGAGAATAATGCCATTGCGATTATAGTGTCCACTCAAAAGGTACCAACTATTAAAGTGCATAAAAAGAACACCAGATAACCTGTCCCAAATATCGATAGCTATCGGAAGCTTGTCTGAGTATAAAAGGCTCCTTATAAAAAAAATGGTGGAAGTGCCAAAAAAGGCAAAAAACAGGGTAATCCCAAGTTATGTTCCCTTATAAGGGTTAAAATACAAGAAACAGAATTCCCCTTACATTAGGTGCAGACCAAATCAGATTTTCATCCTGACTGCATAACAAAAAGAGAATGAATTACCAGCATTACCATAGGTAACACCCTAAATCAGGGGTTCTTAACCAGTGGTAAATGTAACACTGGTGGAACCTAAGGTCTTCCAACAGGAGTGAAGCTCTACCTATACCTCGCCTGAATTGCTGCATATATACCTATGAGCCTGTTTTTGCATGTCTGCAGTGCACAACGCCATCTGGTGGAGGATTACCCACGTGTAAGTATTATATCTGGAGCAGGACGTACTGTATGCTTAGAATACACGAATGGGGGTGCACCACCTATTGATTACAGTGTGCTCACTAAGAATCTCCAACTACAACCACAAGAGGGACTGTGGGCATCTTGGCCACATCCACCTCAAAGAAGGAGCACCATGCAATAAATCCAATACAAGAAACTTTATTAGAAGAAAAGAATGTTTACACGCAAAAAACACATAATTATACTATGCAAAACAAGCTTAAAAACAACTGCACTTTCCCCGTATCAAAAATGAATTGCATCCAAATCTGTCATAACAAGGACAGACCAATATATCTGGGAAAATATATATAGGGAACGGAAGATCCCAACAGATGATATAAAGAGGAGGTCTATTTGATATTTTTTGTGCTGGCACAAAACTGACCAATTAATCTATTAAGCCAATACCAACCAAAATCCCTTACATACAGACCAACCTAATAAAGTGACAAGTGCAAGTGTAAAAGCACATGATAGTGAAAAATAAACATATAATTATAAAACACCATTGGAGAATGCAAATGCGTCACGGGCCTAAGCCCGGAAGTGATTTAACGGGCAGCATGCACATCATGAAGGAGACAGGCATGCGCCGCCCTAAGATGGCACATTCAGTGATCCTCTAGCCAAACAGGAATGGAGGTTCCCTGAGCAAGACAACAGGGGGAGACCACGGTCTGATGGCAAAAATCCACCAAAGTGGCGTTTCTATTTAGGGCCTCCTCACACCTTTCTGATTGCATTGAATTGGAGCAAAAATGCTTCAACACAAGAAAACATGTATTGCGCTTTACCTGCATCTCATTGATTCTCACCACCATCTCCTGTCCATAGCCCCCGGTGATGTCTTTGGTTACTTTTCTCTCCCCTGACATGGGTACGTGTGTTGCATTTTCATCTTCAGCTTCTTTGCCAGAGAAGGTGTTATACGTTCCCACGGCGCCTAACTGAAGGTGTCTGAAGCAGTGTCGGCAGCAGCTCCCAGGTCACTTATTTCTCTACAGGCCGTTCCTGGAGGGAGGATGTGGAGCCTGGGCTGACAGTGACTGGCAGCCCTCCTGCCCTGTAAACTGGTATCGGAGTCCCCTGCCCTCGCACCCACCATCCACCGATCACTACTGGCTTCTGCTTGCCGGACGCCGCTGGAGGCTGTTTTTTATACTGGAGGAGGGAGATGAAGTCAGCTCACTGCTCCTATAAAAGGTCCCTCTCTGTGGTGGTCGGCAAGATGCCAAATACCGGCTCACGGGGTAGGTTTAGCTGGCCATATACAAAGCTCAGTCCATAGAAAATAATGTGTGCTTTGTTCTGCATTGCACACTGTTCACTCAGCTCCTGGCTTCATAAACTGTGGCTGAGGGAGAACAATCGGTGGTCCATCTTATGCCCTCTGGCATTGTCTTGACCTGAGGCCTGTGGAAGGGTGAAGATGAGGGAGCTGGGAGCAGGACAGAGATGGCGAGCAGGAGCGAGCTGGGGAGCAGGACAGAGCAGGAGGGAGCTGGGGGATGCAGGATGAAGATGGTAAAGCAGGACAAAGATAGGGAAGCAGGGCGAAGATGGAGAAGAAGAAGGGAACTGGGAAGCAGCACAGGGCTGGAGTAGCAGGACTGAGCTGGGTATCAGGATGAGTATGGCCGAACGGGGTAGCAGGATGAAGATGGGGGAACTGGGGGAGCAGGACAAAGATGGGGTAGCAGGACGGAGCTGGGGTAGCAGGATGGAGCTGGTGTAGCAGGATGGAGTTGGATTTGCAGGATGGAGCTGGGGGAAGCAAGATAAAGATGGGAAAGCAGGCCGAAGACAGGGAAGCAGGAGGGAACTGGGAAGCAGGAAAGAGCTGGGATAGCAGGACAGATCGGGGTATCAGGATGAAGATGGCGGGAACTGGGGGAGCAGGATGTATCTGGGGGAGTAGGACAAAGATGGGGAACTGAGGGAGCAGGACAGAGCTGGGGGAGCAGGATGAAGATGGGGAAGAAGGAGCGGACTGGGGAGCAGGACAGAGCTAGGGTAGCAGGATGAAGATGAGGAAACTATGGGAGCAGGAAGAAGATTGGGTAGCAGGATGGAGCTGGGAAAGCAGAGCGGAGTAGCAGGATGAGGATGGGGGAACTGGGTTCTCAGAATGGAGCTGGGTAGCAGGATAAATATGGGGGAACTGGGGAGCAGGACCGAGATAAGTAGCAGGATGAAGATGGGGGTGCTGGACAGAGCTGGGGAGCAGGATGAAGAGGGGCGACCTGAGGGAGCATAACAGAGCTGGTGAGCAGGACAGAGCTGAGTAGCAGGATGAAGATGCCCCCTGGCAATGGAACAAAACACAGGAAAGTTCTGCTTTAAGATACATCCCCTAAGCAGATGACTGTGAGACATCCCTAGCCATTCAGATAGGCTGGGGACGGGAGTGTGCTCCCTGCAGGGCTTGCAACTGATTGCGCCCCAATTGCCGAGACCCTTCCTGTAAACAGAGCCATCTGCTGAACCTTTAATATGGATGGCAAACAGCTCTGATTGGACAAGAGCCCGACATGCACCGTAGGACCGGGTAAAGGTGAGTTACTACTGGCATCCTGGGGGTTTTCACACATCTCAATTCGGGATGCACAAGACAATAACTGGGATAGTCAAAATCCTGGGTTTTGTTCTACTTTATTGTTCAGGAAAAATTAAAACAAAAATACCATTTTGTGAATACTCACCTGTAAAATGGGTATTATAAGTATGTCACACACCCCGCTTCAAGAAATTCATAACGTGTGGGTAATACTGACCTGTAGAGGGCTATATGCAGAGATGCCAGGAAAAAAGAGAGCCCCTCCCGGTCCATAAATACCTGGGACCTCCCACTCATTATAGCAGTAAGGTAAGGGACCAGGAAGAGCCCAACACAAAGCACAACAACGCAAAGTTCACCATATAAAGGATCCAGAATACAAAAGGGCAGGGTGAAGCGGGGTGTGTGACATACTTATAATACCCATTTTACAGGTGAGTATTCACAAAATGGTATTATTCTAAGTATGTCACACACCCCGCTTCCAGAAATTCATAACGTGTGGGACATCCAACAGCAGTGTCCATAAAGGGCGGGGATCCAAAACAAGGCAACAAGGCACAACTTAAACCACTGCAGCTTGCAGAACTTTGCGGCCAAACACAGCATCCGCTGAGGCCCGAACATCAACCTTGTAAAACTTGGAAAAAATGTGAACAGAAGACCAGCAGCCTTACAAACTTGCTCAACAGAGGCCTGGTGCTGAAAAGCCCAGGACGCCCCAACCGCAAGAGTAGAATGAGCAGTAACACGAAAAAAGGGTACCTTCCCTTTGGCAGAATAGGCCCCAACTATGGTCTGACGGATCCATTTACTAATGGAAGACTTGGCAGGCGCCAAGCCTTTTCGGGGCCCGGAGGGCACCCCAAAAAAGGCATCCGTCTTACGAAAGGAAGACGTTACCTCCAAATAATACTTCACAACACGAACCACAGCCAAAGAATGCAGGGCCCTCTCCTTGTCATTGCTGGGATTAGGACACAGAGAGGGCAGAACAATGTCTTGGTTTAGGTGAAAGGCAGAAACAACCTTAGGAAGGAAATCGGACTTGAAACGAAAAACCACCTTGTCCTGATGCCCCTCAAAGTACGGGGCTTGAATGGACAAAGCCGCCAACTCAGAGACACGCCTAACCGAAGTGATGGCTACCAAAAAGGCCACCTTCTGCGTAAGTGAAGACAAGGCAATATCATTCAAGGGCTCAAAAGGAGAATCCTGAAGAGCAGAAAGAACCAAATTCAAATCCCAAACAGGGAGCAAAGGTTTTCTAGGAGGCCGCACGTGCGTGCTCCACCAATCAATATAAGACCTCCAAGTCCTATAGTAGATATTAGAGGAAGACCGCTTCCTAGCACTAATGAGAGTTCGAATCACAGCATCGGAAAGACCTTCCTCCTTCAAGATGGAGGTTTCAGCAGCCATGCCGTCAAAGCCAGCATTGGTAAATTGGGATAACGTAGTTGACCCTGGGTGAGCAGATCCGGCAGCAGGGGCAGAACGAACTGATCCTCTGTTAACCTTACCACATCTGCGAACCAAACCTGTCTTGGTCATCTTGGAGCCACCAGAATTGCTGACGCACCCTCCAGGGCCAGCTTGCGCACCACTCTGGCCACCAAGGGAAACAGAGGGAACAGATACAGAAACCCCAGATCCCTCCAGTTCAGAGACATCCACTGCCGGAGCCAGTGGATCCCGTGAGAGAGACACAAATGTCGGAAGTTTGTGATTGTGACGAGAGGCAAAGAGGTCCACCCCCGGGGACCCCCACCTGAGACAAATCAAGCGAAACACTTTGGGGCTGAGAGACCATTTCCCCTGGCGAGCTGAGAACCTGCTCAGAGAGTCCGCCTCCGTGTTCTCCGCTCCCGGAATGTAAACTGCTGAAATGCACGGGACGTGGGTCTCCGCCCAGGCCAGAATCAAAGACACTTCCTTGAGGGCACTCCTGCTGCGAGTCCCTCCCTGGTGATTGATGTAGGCGACCGCCGTCCGATTGTCCGACCGGACTTGAACCGGCAATCCTTGCAACTGATGAGTCAAGCGAAACAGAACCATCCTGATGGCCCTCAATTCCAGAACATTGATGGACTCGTGAGCCTCCTGAGGCCCCCACAGTCCCTGAAACGGACGATCCTTCCAGAACCCCCCCATCCTGATAGACTGGCATCCGTGGTGACCGTCTCCCAACAAGGGGCCAGAAAGGATCTGCCCCTCGACAGATTGATTGGATCCAGCCACCACTGAAGGGAGCACCCAACTCGGGGGGTCATCAGGAAGGACTGATCCAACGACAGTGGCGACCCGTCCCAGGCCGCCAACAGATGGAGCTGGAGTGTCCTTGTGTGGAACTGAGCAAAGGGAACCGCTTCGAAGGAGGCTACCATCAATCCCATCAGCCTCATCCCCAGTCTGATGGCCGGACGAGGGATAGACAGGAAGAGTCAAACCAACTCCTGAATCAAGAGAACCTTGGACTGAGGAAGAAACACCCTGGCCTGGGAAGTATCCAGGGACATTCCCAGAAAAGACACTAACTTGGACGGAGAAAGGGAGGACTTGGGGTAGTTGATCACCCACCCGAATCTCTCCAGAGTGGACACCACAGTTCTGGTGTCCAATACTGCTTGGCTGAAGGAAGATGCCAAATTGAGAAGGTCGTCCAGATAAGGGACAATGCGAATACCCTGGGCTCTGAGGAGAGCCATCACCCCGGCCAGCACCTTGGTGAAAACCCTTGGAGCCGAGGTAAGACCGAAAGGAAGTGCCACAAACTGAAAATGCCGATCCTCCACCATGAACCTGAGAAATCTCTGGTGCGCTGGAAAAATCGGCACATGCAGATAGGCGTCCTTGATGTCTACGGACGTCAGAAAGTCCCCCTGCCGAAGAGAATGGATAGCTGAACGCAGCGTTTCCATGCGAAATTTCCGCGGACGGACGAACCTGTTGAGGATAGATCCAGAATGGGTCGAACCGAGCCGTCCTTCTTGGGCACCGTGAACAGATTGGAATAAAAGCCCCGACCCCTGTCTGAGGGGGGCACTGGGCAAATAACTGCCATATCCAACAGACTCTTTACTGCCGCCTGGATCTCCTGTGCGGCCAGAAGGTCCGAAGGCACCCTAGACCTGAGGAATCTGGGAGGGGGCCGGAGCTCGAACTCCAGCTTGTAGCCGGAAGTCACCACTTCCCGGATCCATCTGTCCGAGACCTCCCGGTCCCAGACCTGGGAGAAGTGTTGCAGCCGTCCCCCCACCCACATGGGTGAGGGCGCCCCCTCATTGCTGAGCTGGCTTGGCAGGGGGTTTGGGCTTAGAGCCCCAGCTGTATCCTGGGCGGGCACGTCCTCTGCCCCTGTTCCAGGAATCTCCTCTGGCTGCGGGGAAAACAATTCCTCTGCCAGCTCTAGCCCCACGAAAGGAAGGAGCAAAGGAACCCGCCCCCCGAAAGGGACGACGCTGTTTTTGCGTTGAGGTAACTTACCACCCTTGGCAACTGAATCCAACTTCTCACCAAAGAGCCGTAATCCCACAAAGGGAAGAGCGGTCAGCGACTTTTTAGACACAAAATCAGCCGCCCACTGGCGCAACCAAACCGAACGCCGAATAGTCACCAATAGAGCCGACGTTCTGCCACACATCATCAGTGTGTCATCCAAGGCGGCTAGTACAAATGACAAAAACAATTCACACCTTTTAAGGCCAAGGAACTCGTCACTATCCGGATCTAACCCGGAAGAAGTCAACAGGTCCCTGACCACCGACCTGGTAGCCACCACCAGCAGCGCTGAAGCACAAACCGGCCTCATGGCTGACCCAACACTGGCAAAACCATGACAAGCCATTTGGTCAATGTGTTTATCCTCACCATCTTTAAGCGTGGAGCCATCAGGAGAATTTAAAACAGTAGTGTTGGATAAACCCAGAATCTGTGCATCCAACTCGGGAGGGGACGCCCAACGCTTAACCGTATCCAAGAGAAAGGGATATTTTTTGTCCCAACCCTGAGGGACACCTGGGAGCCGGGCAGGCCTCTCCCTTTCCTTAGCAATAATCCCATCAAAATGCTTTTGGTTAGGAAATTCCAAGCGCGGCCTGGATTCTTCTAAAAATTCCCCCTTTTGCTGTGGAACCACCTCAGGAGGAGAAATAGCCAAAACCTCAAACATCTGAGCCAGAACATTAGGAGTATCTGAAGACCTCCCCAAGCCCCGCTCGGTATCAGCACCCACAAACTGCTGATCGCCTGAATTATCTGATTCTTCATATACCTCCCCTTCCTCAGTAATCAGTAATCAGACCAGTCCAGATTATCAAGATCATCCAAGTCGGCCGCCGGTGAAGACGGCGACAAGTGCTTTCTCTTAGCCGGAGCCTTTCCGATTGCAACTGGCCGCCCATGACAACGTCAGACTGGGTACGGATCAAACTGGGAGGGGGGGGGGGGAGGAGAGACTGGCGGCGCTGAACCAGACGCCTGGGGTCCGGACTGCCGCGTAATAGTCTGCTGTGCGCATGATATACACAGATATACATCATCGCCAGTAAGGGATGCCCCACACACCATACACTTCCGGGATTGCCCCGAGGGGAGCCCGAGCCCAGTATCCGGGGATGCCTCCATAAGGTGAACTTATAGTTGGTCGCAATGACCGAGGGAATTACGCATATAAGCAACCCGGGATGCCCCTTTAACCCTTTCGCTGCCAGCCTACCTGCAGCATTTGCCACTCCCTGTTGCCAGACGATGTTTCACTATTTTGCGCTACACATATTCAACTGTCATTTTTGAAAGGATTTCCAGGGATTTCCCAGGAAAATTATATATTGTTTTTTTCAACAGAGTCTGGGCTTTAACATGAAATGTCTTGTTTGTATTTTTTAGGTGTATTCTCAATTTTTTTGGGTGAAATGTGTGAAAAAAAATAAAAAAAAAATATTTTTTTACAATTTGTAGAGTTTTTTTGTAATAAAAAATGTAAGTTTGTCAATAAAATCTTATTGCGTGAGAAACCCCAATTTCTCCCGGTTACAGCGATACCACATATGTATAGGTAGACACCCTTTCCTGCCCAGAAGCCTTTTATAGCTGCTGGATGACAAATGGTTAATTAAAAAAAAAAATGACATAGGGTCCCCCTTCCCGGGGAGGGGGACCCCATTTTTTTTTGGATTTTTAAGGGTTAAAAACCCTTAAAAATCCAAAAAAAAAAATGACGTGGGGTCCCCCTTACCCAAAGTAACCAGCCCGGGACCAGCTATGGGGGCTTGTAGGCACAGAGTGGGGGGGCCAGCTTTGGTGGCCCCCCCACCCTGCAGCCTACGAGCCCACATAGCCTATGTGGGCCCGGGCTCTTCTGCCCCCCCCTGGCCTTTGGGGAGGCAGGTAATGGGGGTGCGGGGGTTAATGGCAAGTCACCCGCTAGGGCAGGTGACTTGCCACCCCCCCAGCCTTGTGAACTGGTATAAGGGGTCTCATGGACCCCTTACCAGCTCACAAAGGGTTAACTGTTAAAAAAACCACGACACAATAATAAAAAGTATTTTATTAGAAAAAAAAAATTTTTTTTACTGTACTTACCTTCGATTGCAAGCTCTTGTCCCTCGCCGCTCAGCTGACAGATGCCGATGATCGTCATCCAGAGAAGGAGAAGGCAGGAGATCAGAGGATCTCCTGTCACCTCCTTCCCCAGCGCCGATCACCGGCATCTGAGAAGCTGAGAAAGCTGAAGCCCATTCGGGGCCGGGATGACTTCATAAGCCCCGCCCCCAAGGGGCTTAGAGGCATGATGGCGGCCGCCATCGAGAAGAAGAGAGGAGAGAGCCTCCCAGGCTCTCTCCTGAAGATCGGTAAGTCCTGGGGGGGGATCGGAGGCCCCCCAGGTGAAGAGGAGGGACAGCGGGAGCCAGCGCACACACAGGTAAGTGAATGTCATTTTTATTTATTTTTTTTTTTACAGTTAGAAGCTGCTGCTGCAGAAGCGGGGGGGGCGGCCTATTCCGGGGGCTCTCCTGGAGCCATCCGACCCCCCACGGGGGATCGGATGGCCCCAAATTAAAGAGGAGACCCGGCCGGATCCAACAAGGGGTCAGGTGAGTATTTTTTATTTTTACTTTTTAAACTAGAAGCGAGAAAAGTCAAGCACGTAACACCTACGGGCTTGGCACTTAAGGCCCAGCCAAGCCAGCACGTAGGTGTTACGGGCTTGGCAACAAAAGGGTTAATGTCCCAAGTGGGAAGATTTGCAATAAGCCAATTAAGAACCCAGGGACCCTAGGACCGGGAGAAACCCCCTAACACCACTGTAGGTTATATCCGAAAGACATAATAAAAAAGGCTAATAAGAATAGCGGAGTATAAAATATATATATATATATGACATAAATATATATAATTATAGGTGATGGGACAGAAGGGGGGCCCACCGGGCCACTCACTGTGTTCCTGAAGACAGCTTCCTCTCTCCGTGAGGTAAAGAGCAGCTCTGAGGAGAGAAGAGGGGCGTGGCCAGCTCCTTCTGAGGAAACAGGCACAGAGAAAAGCACCTCAGCGGTGCCTGTGACACAGGGGCGGGCCGCGGTGCTGGAAAGCCCGGCCCTGCCCCCAAGAGTGAAAGCGTGAGGGGAGAAGCTCCCCTCCGCCATGACAATGCAAAAAGGCCGGCACCGCAGCCAGCCTGCATAAAAATGGCGGCCACACCACCATTTTGACAGAGAAATACACGCTGTTATGAAGTAATAAATAAGTTAATAACTATTGGGAGGATAATTTAATAAATTAATACATTAAAACATTATTAAGAATTAATGATTACAAAATTTGGACCTAACACCGAATAAGGGGCCCTGCTCCTACCCTCCGCTATCCCGCTAGAGAGAGGGGCATTACCCAAAGGGGGAGACCACCCAAAGTGTAAGGCCAAGGGACGGGGCATCCCAAACCGGGGTCACCATCCCGGATGACCGCCTACCCTCTTATATAGGGTCTCACGGGAGAGCATTTGCTCTTAAGCACCAAGGGTGCTTTTCTACCCTCACCTGGACCGTCAGCCTAGGCTGGGAGGCATGAGGTAACAGAAAAAAAAGATCCAAGCGGAAATAAATAACTAAAGGGCCGGGAGTCATCCCAGCTACCTGAAATCCCCCTGTGCAAGGAGGAGACCACATCTTCTGACTTGCTCGCCGTCTGCAGAGATGAAGACTGGGTAATGAGTGGGAGGTCCCAGGTATTTATGGACCGGGAGGGGCTCTCTTTTTTCCTGGCATCTCTGCATATCGCCCTCTGCAGGTCAGTATTACCCACACGTTATGAATTTCTTGAAGCGGGGTGTGTGACATACTTAGAATATACAGCCACTTACCTTCTCCCCCCACAACAGCTCCCGGCTGGTCGGGCACCTGGAGACCCCCTTGTTACTGTGAATGAGGGGCGCAGTAAGTATGGGCTGGGGGGCAGCTTATTCATTATTTATACTCTCTTTTCCTGTTCTGTCCCATCGCTTCTCTCTCTTTTCCCAGCTCTGTCCCATCCCATCTCTCTTTTCCTGCTCTGTCCCATCCCATCCCATCTCTTTTCCCAGCTCTGTCCAACCCCATCTCTCTTTTCCTGCCCTGTCCCATCCCATCTCTCTCTTTTCCCAGCTCTGTCCCGTCCCATCTCTCTTTTCCTGCCCTGTCCCATCCAAGCTCTCTCTTTTCCAGCTCTGTCTCATCCCTTCTCTCTCTCTTCCTGCCCTGTCTCATCCCATCTCTCTCTTTTCCCAGATCTGTCCCATCCTATCTCTCTTTTCCCATCTCTGTCCCATCCATCTCTCTCTTTCCCATCTCTGTCCAATCCCATCTCTCTCTGTTCTCAGCGCTGTCCCATCCCATCTCTCTCTTTTCCAGCTCTGTCCCATGCCATCTCTCTGTTTTCCCAGCTCTGTCCAATCCCATCTCTCTCTTTTCCCAGCTTTGTCCCATCCCATCTCTCTCTCTTTTCCCAGCTCTGTCCCATCCCATCTCTCTCTCTTTTCCCAGCTCTGTCCCATCCCATCTCTCTCTTTTCCCAGCTCTGTCCCATCCCATCTCTCTCTTTTCCCAGATCTGTCCCATCTCTCTCTTTCCCAGCTCTGTCCCATCCCATCTCTCTCTTTTCCAGCTCTGTCCCATCCCATCTCTCTCTTTCCCAGCTCTGTCCCATCCCATCTCTCTCTTTTTTCCCAGCTCTGTCTCATCTCATCTCTCTCTTTTTTTCACAGCTCTGTCCCATCCCATCTCTCTTTTCCAGCTCTGTCCCATCCCATCTCTCTCTTTCCCAGCTCTGTCCCATCCCATCTCTCTCTTTTTTCCCAGCTCTGTCTCATCTCATCTCTCTCTTTTTTTCACAGCTCTGTCCCATCCCATCTCTCTTTTCCAGCTCTGTCCCATCCCATATCTCTCTTTTCCAGCTCTGTCCCATCCCATCTCTCTCTTTTCCAGCTCTGTCCCATCCCATCTATCTCTTTTTCCAGCTCTGTCCCATCCCATCTCTCTCTTTTCCAGCTCTGTCCCATCCCATATCTCTTTTCCCATCTCTGTCCAATCCCATCTCTCTCTTTTCCCAGCTCTGTCCCATCCCATCTCTCTCTTTTCCCATCACTGTCCCATCCCATCTCTCTCTTTTCCAGCCCTGTCCCATCCCATCTCTCTTGTTCCAGCTCTGTCCCATCCCATCTCTCTCTTTCCCAGCTCTGTCCCATCCCATCTCTCTTTTTTCCCAGCTCTGTCCCATCCTATCTCTCTCTTTTCCCAGCTCTGTCCAATCCCATTTCTCTCTTTCCCCAGCTCTGTCCCATCCTATCTCTCTCTTTTCCCATCTCTGTCAAATCCCATCTCTCTCTTTTCCTGCACTGTCCCATCCTATCTCTCTCTTTTCCCAGCTCTGTCTCATCTCATCTCTCTCTTTTCCCATCTCTGTCCAATCCCATCTCTCTCTTTTCCTGCTCTGTCCCATCCCATCTCTCTCTTTTCCTGCTCTGTCCCATCCCATCTCTCTCTTTTCCCTTCTCTGCCCCATCCAATCTCTCTCTTTTCCCAGCTCTGTCCCATCCCATCTCTCTCTTTTCCTTTCTCTGTCTCATCTCATCTCTCTCTTTTCCCATCTCTGTCCAATCCCATCTCTCTCTTTTCCCAGCTCTGTCCCATCCTATCTCTCTTTTCCCATCTCTCTCTTTTCCCAGCTCTGTCCCATCCTATCTCTCTCTTTTCCCATCTCTGTCCAATCCCATCTCTCTATTTTCCTGCTCTGTCCCATCCCATCTCTCTTTTCCCATCTCTGTCCAATCCTATTTCTCTCTTTTCACATCTCTGTCCAATCCCATCTCTCTCTTTTCCTGCTCTGTCCCATCCTATCTCTCTCTTTTCCCATCTCTGTCCAATCTCATCTCTCTCTTTTCCTGCTCTGTCCCATCCCATCTCTCTCTTTTCCCATCTCTGTCTCATCCTATCTCTCTTTTCCCAGCTCTGTTCCATCCCATCTCTCTCTTTTCCAGCTCTGTCCCATCCCATCTCTCTCTTTTCCCCGCTTAGTCCCGTCTCATCTCTCTCTTTTCCCAGTTCTGTCCCATCCCATCTCTCTTTTTCCAGCTCTGTCCCATCCTATCTCTCTTTTCCCAGCTCTGTTCCATCCCATCTCTCTCTTTTCCCAGCTCTGTCCCATCCTATCTCTCTCTTTTCACATCTCTGTCCAATCCCATCTCTCTATTTTCCTGCTCTGTCCCATCCTATCTCTCTCTTTTCCCATCTCTGTCCAATCTCATCTCTCTCTTTTCCTGCTCTGTCCCATCCCATCTCTCTCTTTTCCCATCTCTGTCTCATCCTATCTCTCTTTTCCCAGCTCTGTTCCATCCCATCACTCTCTTTTCCAGCTCTGTCCCATCCCATCTCTCTCTTTTCCCCGCTTAGTCCCGTCTCATCTCTTTCTTTTCCCAGTTCTGTCCCATCCCATCTCTCTTTTTCCAGCTCTGTCCCATCCTATCTCTCTTTTCCCAGCTCTGTTCCATCCCATCTCTCTCTTTTCCCAGCTCTGTCCCATCCTATCTCTCTCTTTTCACATCTCTGTCCAATCCCATCTCTCTATTTTCCTGCTCTGTCCCATCCTATCTCTCTCTTTTCCCATCTCTGTCCAATCCCATCTCTCTCTTTTCCTGCTCTGTCCCATCCCATCTCTCTCTTTTCCTGCTCTGTCTCATCTCATCTCTCTCTTTTCCCATCTCTGTCCAATCCCATCTCTCTCTTTTCCCATCTCTGTCCAATCCCAGCTCTGTCCCATCCTATCTCTCTCTTTTCACATCTCTGTCCAATCCCATCTCTCTCTTTTCCTGCTCTGTCCCATCCAATCTCCCTCTTTTCCTGCTCTATCCCATCCCATCTCTCTCTTTTCCTGCTCTGTCCCATCCCATCTCTCTATTTTCCCATCTCTGTCCCATCCCATCTCTCTCTTTCCCAGCTCTGTCCCATCCCATCTCTCTCCTTTCCCAGCTATGTCCCATCCCATCTTTCTCTTTTCCAGCTCTGTCCCATCCCATCTCTTTCTTTTCCAGCTCTGTCCCACCCCATCTCTCTCTTTTCCCAGCTATGTCCCATCCCATCTTTCTCTTTTCCAGCTCTGTCCCACCCCATCTTTCTCTTTTCCAGTTCTGTCCAATCCCATCTCTCTCTTTTCCAGCTCTGTCCTATCTCATCTTTCTCTTTTCCAGCTCTGTCCCATCCCATCTCTCTCTTTTCCAGCTCTGTCCCATCTCATCTTTCTCTTTTCCAGCTCTGTCCCATCCCATCTCTTTCTTTTCCAGCTCTGTCCCACCCCATCTCTCTCCTTTCCCAGCTATGTCCCATCCCATCTCTCTCTTTTCCAGCTCTGTCCCACCCCATCTCTCTCTCTTTTCCAGCTCTGTCCCACCCCATCTCTATCTTTTCCCAGCTCTGTCCCATCCCATCTCTCTCTTTTCCTGCTCTATCCCATCCCATCTCTCTCTTTTCCAGCGCTGTCCCATCCCATCTCTCTCTTTTCCTTCTCTGTCCCATCCCATCTCTCTCTTTTCCAGCGCTGTCCCATCCCATCCCATCTCTCTCTTTTCCTAGCTCTGTCACATCTCATTTCTCTCTTTTCCAGCACTGTCCCATCCCATCTCTCTCTTTTCCAGCTCTGTCCCATCCCATCTCTCTCGTTTTAAGCTCTGTCCCACCCCATCTCTTTCTCTCTTTTTTCCCAGCTCTGTCCCATCCCATCTCTCTTTTCCCAACTCTGTCCCATCCCATCTCTCTCTTTTCCTGCTCTCTCCCATTCAATCTCTCTATTTTCCCAGCTCTGCCCCATCCCATCTCTCTCTTTTCCAGCTCTGTGCCATCCCATCTCTCTCGTTTCCCAGCTCTGCCCCATCCCATCTCTCTCTTTTCCAGCTCTGTGCCATCCCATCTCTCTCGTTTCCCAGCTCTGTCCCATCCAATCTCTCTCTTTTCCCAGCTCAGTCCCATTTCATCTCTCTCTTTTCCCAACTCAGTCCAATCTCATCTCTCTCTTTTCCCAGCCCAGTCCCATCCCATCTCTCTCTTTTCCCAGCTCTGTCCCATCCCATCTCTCTCTTTTCCCAGCTCTGTCCGATTGCCTCTCTCTCTTTTCCTAGCTCTGTCCCCTCGCATCTCTCTCTTTTCCCAGCTCAGTCCCATCTCATCTTTCTCTTTTCCCAGCTCAGTCCCATCTCATCTCTCTCTTTTCCCAGCTCTGTCCCATCCCATCTCTCTCTTTTCCCAGCTCTGCCCGATTGCCTCTCTCTCTCTTTCCTAGCTCTGTCCCCTCGCATCTCTCTCTTTTCCCAGCTCAGTCCCATCTCATCTCTCTCTTTTCCCAGCTCAGTCCCATCTCATCTCTCTCTTTTCCCAGCTCAGTCCCATACCATCTCTCTCTTTTCCCAGCTCTGTCCCATCCCATCTCTCTCTTTTCCAGCTCTGTCCGATTGCCTCTCTCTCTTTTCCCAGCTCAGTCCCATCCCATCTCTCTCTTTTCCAGCTCTGTCCCATCCCATCTCTCTTTTCCCAGCTCTGTCCGATTGCCTCTCTCTCTTTTCCCAGCTCTGTCCCCTTGCATCTCTCTCTTTTCCCAGCTCAGTACCATCCCATCTCTCTCTTTTCCTAGCTCTGTCCCATCCCATCTCTCTCTTTTCCTAGCTCTGATCCATCCCATCTCTCTCTTTTCCCATCTCTGTCCAATCCCATCTCTCTCTTTTCCTGCTCTGTCCCATCCCATCTCTCTCTTTTGCTGCTCTGTCTCATCTCATCTCTCTCTTTTCCCATCTCTGTCCAATCCCATCTCTCTCTTTTCCCATCTCTGTCCAATCCCAGCTCTGTCCCATCCTATCTCTCTCTTTTCACATCTCTGTCCAATCCCATCTCTCTCTTTTCCTGCTCTGTCCCATCCAATCTCCCTCTTTTCCTGCTCTATCCCATCCCATCTCTCTCTTTTCCTGCTCTGTCCCATCCCATCTCTCTATTTTCCCATCTCTGTCCCATCCCATCTCTCTCTTTCCCAGCTCTGTCCCATCCCATCTCTCTCCTTTCCCAGCTATGTCCCATCCCATCTTTCTCTTTTCCAGCTCTGTCCCATCCCATCTCTTTCTTTTCCAGCTCTGTCCCACCCCATCTCTCTCTTTTCCCAGCTATGTCCCATCCCATCTTTCTCTTTTCCAGCTCTGTCCCACCCCATCTTTCTCTTTTCCAGTTCTGTCCAATCCCATCTCTCTCTTTTCCAGCTCTGTCCTATCTCATCTTTCTCTTTTCCAGCTCTGTCCCATCCCATCTCTCTCTTTTCCAGCTCTGTCCCATCTCATCTTTCTCTTTTCCAGCTCTGTCCCATCCCATCTCTTTCTTTTCCAGCTCTGTCCCACCCCATCTCTCTCCTTTCCCAGCTATGTCCCATCCCATCTCTCTCTTTTCCAGCTCTGTCCCACCCCATCTCTCTCTCTTTTCCAGCTCTGTCCCACCCCATCTCTATCTTTTCCCAGCTCTGTCCCATCCCATCTCTCTCTTTTCCTGCTCTATCCCATCCCATCTCTCTCTTTTCCAGCGCTGTCCCATCCCATCTCTCTCTTTTCCTTCTCTGTCCCATCCCATCTCTCTCTTTTCCAGCGCTGTCCCATCCCATCCCATCTCTCTCTTTTCCTAGCTCTGTCACATCTCATTTCTCTCTTTTCCAGCGCTGTCCCATCCCATCTCTCTCTTTTCCAGCTCTGTCCCATCCCATCTCTCTCGTTTTAAGCTCTGTCCCACCCCATCTCTTTCTCTCTTTTTTCCCAGCTCTGTCCCATCCCATCTCTCTTTTCCCAACTCTGTCCCATCCCATCTCTCTCTTTTCCTGCTCTCTCCCATTCAATCTCTCTATTTTCCCAGCTCTGCCCCATCCCATCTCTCTCTTTTCCAGCTCTGTGCCATCCCATCTCTCTCGTTTCCCAGCTCTGCCCCATCCCATCTCTCTCTTTTCCAGCTCTGTGCCATCCCATCTCTCTCGTTTCCCAGCTCTGTCCCATCCAATCTCTCTCTTTTCCCAGCTCAGTCCCATTTCATCTCTCTCTTTTCCCAACTCAGTCCAATCTCATCTCTCTCTTTTCCCAGCCCAGTCCCATCCCATCTCTCTCTTTTCCCAGCTCTGTCCCATCCCATCTCTCTCTTTTCCCAGCTCTGTCCGATTGCCTCTCTCTCTTTTCCTAGCTCTGTCCCCTCGCATCTCTCTCTTTTCCCAGCTCAGTCCCATCTCATCTTTCTCTTTTCCCAGCTCAGTCCCATCTCATCTCTCTCTTTTCCCAGCTCTGTCCCATCCCATCTCTCTCTTTTCCCAGCTCTGCCCGATTGCCTCTCTCTCTCTTTTCCTAGCTCTGTCCCCTCGCATCTCTCTCTTTTCCCAGCTCAGTCCCATCTCATCTCTCTCTTTTCCCAGCTCAGTCCCATCTCATCTCTCTCTTTTCCCAGCTCAGTCCCATACCATCTCTCTCTTTTCCCAGCTCTGTCCCATCCCATCTCTCTCTTTTCCAGCTCTGTCCGATTGCCTCTCTCTCTTTTCCCAGCTCAGTCCCATCCCATCTCTCTCTTTTCCAGCTCTGTCCCATCCCATCTCTCTTTTCCCAGCTCTGTCCGATTGCCTCTCTCTCTTTTCCCAGCTCTGTCCCCTTGCATCTCTCTCTTTTCCCAGCTCAGTACCATCCCATCTCTCTCTTTTCCTAGCTCTGTCCCATCCCATCTCTCTCTTTTCCTAGCTCTGATCCATCCCATCTCTCTCTTTTCCCAGCTCTGTCCCATCCAATCTCTCTCTTTTCTGCTATGTCCCATCCAATCTCTCTCTTTTCTGCTATGTCCCATCCAATCTCTCTCTTTTCTGCTATGTTTCATCCCATCTCTCTCTCTACCAGCTCTGTCCCATCTCATTTCTCTCTTTTCCCAGCTCAGTCCCATCTCATCTCTCTCTTTTCCCAGCTCAGTCCCATCTCATCTCTCTCTTTTCCCAGCTGAGTCCCATCTCATCTTTCTCTTTTCCCAGCTCAGTCCCATCTCATCTCTCTCTTTTCCCAGCTCAGTCCCACCCCATCTCTCTCTTTTCCTGCTCTGTCTCATCCCATCTCTCTCTTTTCCCAGCTCTGTCCCATCCCATCTCTCTCTTTTCCTGCTCTGTCCCATCCCATCTCTCTCTTTTCCCCGCTCAGTCCCATCTCATCTCTCTCTTTTCCCAGTTCTGTCCCATCCCATCTCTCTTTTCCCAGCTCTGCCCCATCCCATCTCTCTCTTTTCCAGCTCTTTGCCATCCCATCTCTCTCTTTTCCCAGCTCTGTCCCATCCAATCTCTCTCTTTTCTGCTATGTCCCATCCCATCTCTCTCTTTTCCCAGCTCTGTCCCCTCGTATCTCTCTCTTTTCCCAGCTCAGTCCCATCTCATCTTTTTTTTTTCCCAGCTCAGTCCCATCTCATCTCTCTCTTTTCCCAGCTCAGTTCCATCTCATCTCTCTCTTTTCCCAGCTCAGTCCAATCTCATCTCTCTCTTTTCCCAGTTCTGTCCCATCCCATCTCTCTTTTCCCAGCTCTGTCCCATCCCATCTCTTTCTTTTCCCCGCTCAGTCCCATCTCATCTCTCTCTTTTCCCAGTTCTGTCCCATCCCATCTCTCTTTTCCCAGCTCTGCCCCATCCCATCTCTCTCTTTTCCAGCTCTTTGCCATCCCATCTCTCTCTTTTCCCAGCTCAGTCCCATCCCATCTCTCTCTTTCCCAGCTCTGTCCCATCCCATCTCTCTCTTTTCCCTTCTCTGTCTCATCTCATCTCTCTCTTTTCCCATCTCTGTCCAATCCCATCTCTCTCTTTTCCCAGCTCTGTCCCATCCTATCTCTCTTTTCCCAGCTCTGTCCCATCCTATCTCTCTCTTTTCCCATCTCTGTCCAATCCCATCTCTCTATTTCCCTGCTCTGTCCCATCCTATCTCTCTCTTTTCCCATCTCTGTCCAATCCCATCTCTCTCTTTTCCTGCTCTGTCCCATCCCATCTCTCTCTTTTCCTGCTCTGTCTCATCTCATCTCTCTCTTTCCCATCTCTGTCCTATCCCATCTCTCTCTTTTCCCATCTCTGTCCAATCCCAGCTCTGTCCCATCCTATCTCTCTCTTTGCACATCTCTGTCCAATCCAATCTCTCTCTTTTTCTGCTCTATCCCATCCAGTCTCCCTCTTTTCCTGCTCTATCCCATCCCATCTCTCTCTTTTCCTGCTCTGTCCCATCCTATCTCTCTCTTTTCCCATCTCTGTCCAATCCCATCTCTCTCTTTTCCTGCTCTGTCCCATCCTATCTCTCTCTTTTCCCATCTCTGTCCAATCCCATCTCTCTCTTTCCCAGCTCTGTCCCATCCCATCTCTCTCTTTTCCCAGCTATGTCCCATCCCATCTTTCTCTTTTCCAGCTCTGTCCCACCCCATCTTTCTCTTTTCCGAGCTCTGTCCCATCCCATCTCTCTCTTTTCCAGCTCTGTTCCATCTCATCTTTCTCTTTTCCAGCTCTGTCCCATCCCATCTCTCTCTTTTCCAGCTCTGTCCCACCCCATCTCTCTCTCTCTTTTCCAGCTCTTTTCCCACCCCATCTCTATCTTTTCCTGCTCTGTCCCATCCCATCTCTCTCTTTTCCTGCTCGGTCCCATCCCATCTCTCTCTTTTCCAGCGCTGTCCCATCCCATCTCTCTCTTTTCCTGCTCTGTCCCATCCCAATTCTCTCTTTTCCAGCTCTGCCCCATCCCATCTCTCTCTCTCTTTTTTCCTAGCTCTGTCCCATCCCATCTCTCTTTTCCCAACTCTGTCCCATCCCATCTCTCTCTTTTCCTGCTCTCTCCCATTCAATCTCTCTCTTTTCCCAGCTCTGCCCCATCCCATCTCTCTCTTTTCCAGCTCTGTGCCATTCCATCTCTCTCTTTTCCCAGCTCTGTCCCATCCAATCTCTCTCTTTTCTGCTATGTCCCATCCCATCTCTCTCTTTTCCCAGCTCTGTCCCATCTCATCTTTCTCTTTTCCCAGCTCAGTCCCATCTCATCTCTCTCTTTTCCCAGCTCAGTCCCATCTCATCTCTCTCTTTTCCCAGCTCAGTCCAATCTCATCTCTCTCTTTTCCCATCCCAGTCCCATCCCATCTCTCTCTTTTCCCAGCTCTGTCCCATCCCATCTCTCTCTTTTCCCAGCTCTGTCCGATTGCCTCTCTCTCTTTTCCTAGCTCTGTCCCCTCGCATCTCTCTCTTTTCCCAGCTCAGTCCCATCTCATCTTTCTCTTTTCCCAGCTCAGTCCCATCTCATCTCTCTCTTTTCCCAGCTCAGTCCCATCCCATCTCTCTCTTTTCCCAGCTCTGTCCCATCCCATCTCTCTCTTTTCCCAGCTCAGTCCCATCTCATCCCTCTCTTTTCCCAGCTCAGTCCCATCTCATCTCTCTCTTTTCCCAGCTCAGTCCCATACCATCTCTCTCTTTTCCCAGCTCAGTCCAATCTCATCTCTCTCTTTTCCCAGCTCAGTCCCATCCCATCTCTCTCTTTTCCAGCTTTGTCCCATCCCATCTTTTTTTTCCTGTCCTGTCCCATCCCATCTCTCTCTTTTCCTGCTCTACCCCATCCCAAATCTCTCTTTTCCCAGCTCTGTCCCATCTCATCTCTCTCTTTTCCAGCTCTGTCCCATCCCATCTCTCTCTTTTCCAGCTCTGTCCAATTGCCTCTCTCTCTTTTCCCAGCTCTGTCCCCTCGCATCTCTCTCTTTTCCCAGCTCAGTCCCATCCCATCTCTCTCTTTTCCTAGCTCTGTCCCATCTCATCTCTCTCTTTTCCAGCTCTGTCCCATCCCATCTCTCTCTTTCCCAGCTCTGTCCGATTGCCTCTCTCTCTTTTCCCAGCTCTGTCCCATCCCATCTCTCTCTTTTCCCAGCTCTGTCCCATCCCATCTCTCTCTCTTTTCCCATCTCTGCCCCATCCCATTCTCTCTTTTCCTAGCTCTTTCCCATCCCATACCTCTTCTTTCCCAGCTCTGTTCCATCCCATCTCTCTTTTCCTGCCCTGTCCCATCCCATCTCTCTCTTTTCCAGCTTTGTCCCATCCCATCTTTTTTTTCCTGTCCTGTCCCATCCCATCTCTCTCTTTTCCTGCTCTACCCCATCCCAAATCTCTCTTTTCCCAGCTCTGTCCCATCTCATCTCTCTCTTTTCCAGCTCTGTCCCATCCCATCTCGCTCATTTTTGTAAACTCCCTTGTTAGATTAGTTATGGAATAAATATTATTTAGGCTAATAATGTATTTTGGAGATGGATCATTCCCTAGATGATAGTCAGTGGTCCATGCATATTTCTCAAATCAGGATATATAGATAAAGAATCAGCACAATGATAATATGGTTGTGCAGCTTTTAGGTGATCCAATCTTAAAGGACAAATATCGTTTGCCAACTGCTCTAGTGAGGTGCTTATTGCTAGTGAGTGCTTATTTTCATTAAAGTCAATTTTCAGTCAAACCATTAAAAAAAGCTATACTCATCTTTTCTCGCTCACAGACCGTCGCTCCTAGTCCAGGGCTGCAGAACTTACCTGAAAAGCTTCATCCAGATCCCTTGCTTCTCCGATGTGGCAAAGCCCACGCCATCAGTCACGGTGAGCTGCCACACCTCCTCTATTCACTGCAATGGAGAAGGGTGTGGCAGCTCATCATGACTGATGGCGGGGGCGTCACCACGTCAGAGGGAGACAGGAAGAGAAGCTTAACGAGAGCACGGTGCTGCACAAGGTGCAGCGAGGGACCTGGATGAAGCCTTACAAAGACCCTCTCTATTGCTTTATAGTTAGTATAAACTTCCTCTCTTTCTGAAAGCTCACCCAAAGCCAAATGGCTACAAACCCAGAGTTGTTTTGTTTAAACAATGCCTTTTAAAGCAGGTTGAAAACGTGTTAAAATTTACAAGAGCGGTTGATCACCAGGGGCCCAGGGAAGGTTTCTCAACCTCTGGGCTGCGGCCGTAGGTGCCTTTTGCTTTATATGAAATGAACATTCCTTTCTTCAGGTATCGTTTGTTTTTAAATTCTCTATTTATTTATCTCATCACATTACCTTATAACTTAGAAGGCTGAGAAAAGTGCATATTATTGGCCACCTGAACAGTCAAGATCAAACTTACTAGAGGGTAACCAACTACCACGGTACAAGAAAAAGTGTCAGTGGTACAAAAAACCTCTAGAACACACTCTTAGAACGACAATAAGAAGATTTTTTCCACCTGGCTCATCTTCCTTACACAATAACCTCTGCCATATATTTTTCCCTTTCAGCAAGCCTCTCAAAACAAGTTGCAGCATTTCTTTTTGATCAAGAGCGCTACCCAAATAACAAATCGTTTTTTCCCTTGCATCTGTTTGAACAAAAGAGGTTACATTGGTCCCCCTATATTTTCTGCTTCCCTGAAGATTAAGTGAGGTGGACTCAGGTGGACCTGAAGAAGAAAAAAATACTGGAAAATCTTCTTCCACCATTCTTTTTAGATTCCAGGTGGTATCCTTAAATGTAACGGACATCAGTTCTCTAAGTGACAATAAAACCTTCCAATATACTGCAGAAAAGCTCAGTTTTTTTGTTGTTATTTGAGACTACTAGTAATGAGTGAACCTGTAGAAGTTCAGGTTTGGTAAGTTTGGCCTAAATGTGACGCAAAAGTTTGGTTCTGAGTACCCAAAAATGGCTGTAAAAATACCATTCTGTGAATACTCACCTGTAGAATAGATATTATCAGTATGCATCACACCCTGCTCCAGAATAATTCATTACGTCTGGGTTATAGTCCACAAGAGGGCGCTTTACTGCAGAGATGGCAAAAAAGAGGCCCCTCCCGGCCCATATATAACCGGGACCTCCCACTCATTCCCCAGCATATGTAAGCAGTAAGGGAACCAGGAGAAGCCAATAACAAATTAACAACATTAATAAGGAAAAATTCACCATATAGAGGATCCAGAATACAACTCAGGGAGGGATGGAGCCGGGTGTGATGCTTACTGATAATATCCATTCTACAGGTGAGTATTCACAGAATGGTATTATTCTAAGTATGCATCACATCCTGCTCCAGAATAATTAATTACGTCTGGGACATCCAGTAGCAGTGTCTAACAACGGGTGGGGATCCCAAAGCAAGGCCACAATGCGCAGTTCAAAATACTGCAACTTGTAGACCTTTGCGGCCAAAACAGCATCCGCTGAGGCCCGAACATCAACCTTGGAAAAGGTATGAACAGAAGACCAAGTAGCAGTCTTACAAACTCGTTCAACCAAAGCCTGGTGCTGAAAAGGCCTAAAGGCCCCAACAGCACAAGTAAAATGAACAGTAACTCGGAAAAAGGGGGAACCTTTCCCCTAACAGAATAGGCCCTAACAATGGCCTGAAGAATCCATATGCTAATGGTAGACCTGACGGGCGCCAAACCCTTCTTTGGACCAAAGGGTACCCCAAACAAGGCGTCGGTCTTCCTGAAAAGGCACTGAGGCCACCAGGTAGTATTTCAAGTTTCTGACAACATTCAGAGAAGCAAGGCCCCGTCCTTGTCATTACCAGGATTAGGACATAAGGAAGGAAGCACAATGTCCTGAATAAAGTGAAAGGCAGAGACAACCCTATGCAAGAAGTCCGGTTCAAAACCACCCTGTCCTAGTGTCTCTCAAAGTAGGGGGCCTGAATGGACAGAGCCACCAACTCAGAAACACGTCAGACAGAAGAAATAGCCACCAAGGAGGCAACGTTCAAGGTGAGAATAAACAGTGCAGCTTCATGCACAGATTCTAAGGAGGACCCCGAAGGGCAGACAATACCAAACTCAAATCCAAACCGGAAACAAGGATGAAGAGCAAGGACCTCTGGAAGAGAACAGCCAAGGCGGAAACATGCCTCTTCAGAGTGCCAAGCTGAAAAATCCAAATCAGGACCATGTTGAAGGAACTCCAGTATCCAAGGAAAGAGGAACCCCCGACAGGGGAAGGCACCAGCCTCACACCAGACAATGTAGGTCCACCAGGTCCTGTAGAAGCTGCTAGGAGAAAATTTCTTCCTAGCTCTGACCAGAGTCTGAACAACAGCATCAGACATACCCTCTCCTCTAGGATGGAGGCAACAGCAGCCATGCCGTCAAAGCCAGCGTATGTACATTGGGGAAACAGAGCCGTCCTTGAGTGAGAAGATCCAGAACCAGGGCAGAGGGTACTGATCGACCGTCAGCTGCACGACGTCTGCGAACCACACCTGTCTTGGCCACCTGGGGGCCACCAGAACAACTGGCAATCCTTCTTGAATCAGTTTACGTAAGACTTAGTCCAGAAGGGGAACAGAGGTAAAAAAGGTACAGGAGACCGAACCCCGGACAGGATAGAGACATGGCATCCACCGCCAGAGCCAGAAGATCCTGGGACAGTGATACAAATGCAGGAAGCTTGCGATTGTGACGAGAAACAAACAGATCAACAACCAGCATCCCTCACCTGTGACAGAGAGATAGGAAGACCTCGCTGTTAAGGGACCATTCTCCCCAGCGAGAAGCCCCTCCCCCGCTCAGGGATGCACGGAAAATTGTCCTAGACCCAGGATAGGACCAACGACACCTCCTGGAGGACACTCTTGCTCTGAGTCCCTCCCTGATAATTGATGCAAGTGACCGCAGCCCAGTAGTCGGAACGTACCTGAACCAGTAGGCCCTGGAGGTGAGGCGTCATCTGCGCCAGCGCCAACCGAACCGCCCTCAACTCCAGAACATTAATAGGGGCGTGTGCCTCCTGAGGGCCCCACAGCCCCTAGAATTTTGGAGGGCTCACCCAGTAGCCCTCCCAGCCTGACAGTCTGGCAACCGTAGTGACCGTCTCCCAGTACTGTGTCAGGAATGATCTGCCCCCAGAAGATTCTCAAGTCCAGCCACTCGAGAGGGGACCGCGGGACCAGAGGATACCTATTTAAAGCAAAGGCCTGAACCAGAGACAGGGGACAATTCCTTTCCCAGGCTGAAAGAAGATGGATCTGAAGAAAAACACCGTCGCTCCTAGTCCAGGGCTGCAGAACTTACCTGAAAAGCTTCATCCAGATCCCGTGCTTCTCCGATGTGGCAAAGCCCACGCCATCAGTCACGGTGAGCTGCCACACCTCCTCTATTCACTGCAATGGAGAAGGGTGTGGCAGCTCATCATGACTGATGGCGGGGGCGTCACCACGTCAGAGGGAGACAGGAAGAGAAGCTTAACGAGAGCACGGTGCTGCACAAGGTGCAGCAAGGGACCTGGATGAAGCCTTACAAAGACCCTCTCTATTGCTTTATAGTTAGTATAAACTTCCTCTCTTTCTGAAAGCTCACCCAAAGCCAAATGGCTACAAACCCAGAGTTGTTTTGTTTAAACAATGCCTTTTAAAGCAGGTTGAAAACGTGTTAAAATTTACAGGAGCGGTTGATCACCAGGGGCCCAGGGAAGGTTTCTCAACCTCTGGGCTGCGGCCGTAGGTGCCTTTTGCTTTATATGAAATGAACATTCCTTTCTTCAGGTATCGTTTGTTTTTAAATTCTCTATTTATTTATCTCATCACATTACCTTATAACTTAGAAGGCTGAGAAAAGTGCATATAATTGGCCACCTGAACAGTCAAGATCAAACTTACTAGAGGGTAACCAACTACCACGGTACAAGAAAAAGTGTCAGTGGTACAAAAAACCTCTAGAACACACTCTTAGAACGACAATAAGAAGATTTTTTCCACCTGGCTCATCTTCCTTACACAATAACCTCTGCCATATATTTTTCCCTTTCAGCAAGCCTCTCAAAACAAGTTGCAGCATTTCTTTTTGATCAAGAGCGCTACCCAAATAACAAATCGTTTTTTCCCTTGCATCTGTTTGAACAAAAGAGGTTACATTGGTCCCCCTATATTTTCTGCTTCCCTGAAGATAAAGTGAGGTGGACTCAGGTGGACCTCAAGAAGAAAAAAATACTGGAAAATCTTCTTCCACCATTCTTTTTAGATTCCAGGTGGTATCCTTGAATGTAACGGACGTCAGTTCTCTAAGTGACAATAAAACCTTTCAATATACTGCAGAAAAGCTCAGTTTTTTTGTTGTTATTTGAGACTACTAGTAATGAGTGAACCTGTAGAAGTTCAGGTTTGGTAAGTTTGGCCTAAATGTGACGCAAAAGTTTGGTTCTGAGTACCCAAAAATGGCTGTAAAAATACCATTCTGTGAATACTCACCTGTAGAATAGATATTATCAGTATGCATCACACCCTGCTCCAGAATAATTCATTACGTCTGGGTTATAGTCCACAAGAGGGCGCTTTACTGCAGAGATGGCAAAAAAAGAGGCCCCTCCCGGCCCATATATAACCGGGACCTCCCACTCATTCCCCAGCATATGTAAGCAGTAAGGGAACCAGGAGAAGCCAATAACAAATTAACAACATTAACAAGGAAAATTCACCATATAGAGGATCCAGAATACAACTCAGGGAGGGATGGAGCAGGGTGTGATGCTTACTGATAATATCCATTCTACAGGTGAGTATTCACAGAATGGTATTATTCTAAGTATGCATCACATCCTGCTCCAGAATAATTAATTACGTCTGGGACATCCAGTAGCAGTGTCTAACAATGGGTGGGGATCCCAAAGCAAGGCCACAATGCGCAGTTCAAAATACTGCAACTTGTAGACCTTTGCGGCCAAAACAGCATCCGCTGAGGCCCGAACATCAACCTTGGAAAAGGTATGAACAGAAGACCAAGTAGCAGTCTTACAAACTCGTTCAACCAAAGCCTGGTGCTGAAAAGGCCTAAAGGCCCCAACAGCACAAGTAAAATGAACAGTAACTCGGAAAAAGGGGGAACCTTTCCCCTAACAGAATAGGCCCTAACAATGGCCTGAAGAATCCATATGCTAATGGTAGACCTGACCGGCGCCAAACCCTTCTTTGGACCAAAGGGTACCCCAAACAAGGCGTCGGTCTTCCTGAAAAGGCACTGAGGCCACCAGGTAGTATTTCAAGTTTCTGACAACATTCAGAGAAGCAAGGCCCCGTCCTTGTCATTACCAGGATTAGGACATAAGGAAGGAAGCACAATGTCCTGAATAAAGTGAAAGGCAGAGACAACCCTATGCAAGAAGTCCGGTTCAAAACCACCCTGTCCTAGTGTCTCTCAAAGTAGGGGGCCTGAATGGACAGAGCCACCAACTCAGAAACACGTCAGACAGAAGAAATAGCCACCAAGGAGGCAACGTTCAAGGTGAGAATAAACAGTGCAGCTTCATGCACAGATTCTAAGGAGGACCCCGAAGGGCAGACAATACCAAACTCAAATCCAAACCGGAAACAAGGATGAAGAGCAAGGACCTCTGGAAGAGAACAGCCAAGGCGGAAACATGCCTTTTCAGAGCGCCAAGCTGAAAAATCCAAATCAGGACCATGTTGAAGGAACTCCAGTATCCAAGGAAAGAGGAACCCCCGACAGGGGAAGGCACCAGCCTCACACCAGACAATGTAGGTCCACCAGGTCCTGTAGAAGCTGCTAGGAGAAAATTTCTTCCTAGCTCTGACCAGAGTCTGAACAACAGCATCAGACATACCCTCTCCTCTAGGATGGAGGCAACAGCAGCCATGCCGTCAAAGCCAGCGTATGTACATTGGGGAAACAGAGCCGTCCTTGAGTGAGAAGATCCAGAACCAGGGCAGAGGGTACTGATCGACCGTCAGCTGCACGACGTCTGCGAACCACACCTGTCTTGGCCACCTGGGGGCCACCAGAACAACTGGCAATCCTTCTTGAATCAGTTTACGTAAGACTTAGTCCAGAAGGGGAACAGAGGTAAAAAAGGTACAGGAGACCGAACCCCGGACAGGATAGAGACATGGCATCCACCGCCAGAGCCAGAAGATCCTGGGACAGTGATACAAATGCAGGAAGCTTGCGATTGTGACGAGAAACAAACAGATCAACAACCGGCATCCCTCACCTGTGACAGAGAGATAGGAAGACCTCGCTGTTAAGGGACCATTCTCCCCAGCGAGAAGCCCCTCCCCCGCTCAGGGATGCACGGAAAATTGTCCTAGACCCAGGATAGGACCAACGACACCTCCTGGAGGACACTCTTGCTCTGAGTCCCTCCCTGATAATTGATGCAAGTGACCGCAGCCCAGTAGTCGGAACGTACCTGAACCAGTAGGCCCTGGAGGTGAGGCGTCATCTGCGCCAGCGCCAACCGAACCGCCCTCAACTCCAGAACATTAATAGGGGCGTGTGCCTCCTGAGGGCCCCACAGCCCCTAGAATTTTGGAGGGCTCACCCAGTAGCCCTCCCAGCCTGACAGTCTGGCAACCGTAGTGACCGTCTCCCAGTACTGTGTCAGGAATGATCTGCCCCCAGAAGATTCTCAAGTCCAGCCACTCGAGAGGGGACCGCGGGACCAGAGGATACCTATTTAAAGCAAAGGCCTGAACCAGAGACAGGGGACAATTCCTTTCCCAGGCTGAAAGAAGATGGATCTGAAGAAAACCACATGTGAAATTGAGCATTGGGCACTGCCTAGAAGCAGGCCACCATATGTCCCACCAGCTGCATCCCTTACCGGAAGGATGGATGAAGATTGGACAGTAAAACATGAATCGGCGCTTGAAAGGCGACCACTTTCTGCTGAGGGAGGAAAACCCTGGCCTGAGTGGTATCCAGAGTCATACCCAGGAAGGCGATCACCCGGGATGGGGAGAGAGAGAGAACTTGTGGTAATTGATCACCCACCCAAACCACTCCAGTGTCGCCACCACCGTCCAGGTGTCCAGCTCCGCCAGTTGGAGTGAAGGAGACTTAATGAGAAGAATGCGAATAACTACGGGCTCTGAGAAGGACATCACGCTTGCTAACACCTTGAGTAACCCCTGTGGGCAAGGTGGGCTCGAAGGGGAGTGCCACAAATGGTAGTGTCGTTCCTCTACTGCAAACCTGAGGAACCGCTGGTGCCCTGGAAAAATACAACTCTGTGAAGTACTCACCTGTAGAGTTGATATTATACGCATACAGCACGTCCTGCTCCCGAATAGACATAACATGTGGGTAGTCCTCTGCCTCCGGCGCCGTGCACTGCAGGCATGTAGAAAACAAGCACCTCCCGGCCCTACATATACCGCGGGACCTCCCACAAATCCCCAGCATTGAAAAGCAGTGAGAAGAGAAGCCAGGAGGAACCAACCACCCAGAATAACTGGTAGCAATATCTTAATGATGATAATCACCATACAGGGGATCCAGAATTAGTGAAACCAGGGTGGGGTGGAGCAGGACATGCTGTATGCGTATAATATCAACTCTACAGGTGAGTACTTCACAGAGTTGTATTATTCTAAGCATACAGCACGTCCTGCTCCCGAATAGTCATAACATGTGGGACATCCAATAGCAGTGTCCATAAGCAGCGTGGGATCCCCAGAAAAAACAAGGCACAGCGGACAGTAAAGGCGCTGTCACCTGCAAAACTTGCAACAGGTAAGACAAGAGCAGAGGCTCCAACGTCAGTCTCATAACAGAACCAAGAAGGTATGAACAGAGACAGGCCATAAGTCAAGTATTTGAACTAACAGAGAAAAGAACCCTGGTGCTGAAGGGTAAGTGACACCCAAGCACCCATGATAACAGAGTAAACAGTAACGGGGAAGAGACGCTCCCCTGAAGGAACATAGGTCAGTGTAGTGACCCAACCAGCTCACAGGCAAGGAGGCCATGTGGCAGCTCTTGTAACACCCCCAAGGGGAACAAAAAACAGGGCACCCGACCAAGGCGGGAGTACAGACTCTTAATTATCAGGAAGCCAAGGCTTCCCCAGAATCAGAGAGCATCCAGAAGGATTGATCCAAGGCGCAATGGCGGTGGAACAGATATCAGGCGCCTACCTAGGGAGGCGCCCGTAGACTCCAAGAACAGCAGTCCCCCTAAAGGCCAAGGAGGCCGGCATGGGGAGAAGTGCAAAACCTGTAGAGGGATGTAGGCCCTCACATTTAGTATTATTAGCAACCAGCCCATGGCTATACTAAGGGTCTGAACCAAGGGTCCAACAGACCACCTGGACCAGAAGCCCAGGGTAAAGGGAACACCCCCAGGCATGGGGTACCTGTAGCCGTATATAGGTGTACATGTATATATGTGTATACATAGCGTCAGGAAATAATAAGCCAGAACCATCGTCTCAGGCCCAAGCCTGACGGAGTCAGGAGGCCCCAGAAGAGCGGCCTGGCCTACAGGGCAGCTGATACCGTATCCAGGCAGAATCCCCAGGAAGTCCGCAGGGTAACAGGATGAAAGGATTGATCCCCACAGGGACTTATGGAACTACTGGGGAGGTGCAGTTAAGCAAACCCAAAGAGAAAACTCTACAAAGGTGACAGAACCAGACTCCTGCAGGAAGGCCCAGACAGGCCTACACCATCAGAGTCCCCAGATGGGGACTTTAAGGCCTTGGGCTTTAAGGCCTTGGGAACCGATAACGTCTCACAGGGAAGAGACTAAGGCCCATGCCAGTCAATATGGGATACCACCAAGCCATTATAGGTGGAGTAAAGGAAGGCTGGGGAGCTAACTCCCAAACCTCCACTCATACTAAGTCACCCAGAAGATGAGGTCCGCCCCCAAGGGGCGGTTAGCAATCAGTCCCCAGACAGGGGCCTTTGATCTGAAACAGGGAGAGACCTGATAAGGGCAGGACCGCACCCCAACAGGGATGTCACAATTCCGCAGCCCTCAGCAGAGGCGTCTGCGAGTCATTACTCCCAAGGCCGCCTAGGCCATAGATCCCATGGGGCTCATTATCCGGCCAGCCGTGCGCAGAACCCAAAGGTAGGATGATGAAAAGAAGGCATATGAAATAACAAGGCTAAGCCTAAATACTCAGGCCCACCGACAGGATTCAGAATATGCTGGGACAGTAGGGGCAAGGGCAGAGGCCCTGTGTCAGAAGGGAGACCCCTCAGAGCCACGCTAGGCTCCCTGGGCAACCCGGGATGGCATAACCTGCCGCTAAGGGCATCCATAGAAGCGAATACCGCTGAGAAGCAGGGGGGGGGGAACCCCACCCATGCCAAGGACAGGGACCCTCCAGAGGTAGCAACCTGTCACAAACTTTAAACCAGCATTTAAAAACATGCCATCGTCTTTCAACGGGCCAGGAATCCCTCATGAACCGACCGGACCTGAGGGAGGGGGAAGCCCGCCATATAGATTCAAAGGGGGCCACTGTTTCAGCAAGCCCAGCAGATAAGATGGACCCTCTAAGGGCCCAACCTAGAACCCCGTGGGTCGTGGGAGAGATTTACCTCTCCCTTTCCAAACCTGTGAGACTTGGTACCCAGGGGGACCATACTCTAGGAGATGCTATTAAGGAAGGGAGGTGCCCCCCTGACAGGGCCCTTGCATATGGGAAGTTCCAGAGGAACCACCTTACCAAGAAGGCCTGAGCACAGACCAAGCACCGGGGTGCTGGGACATATGAAGGTTTAGTAACCTACTGCGCCGAAGAGCCAGAGGGCTCGGTACATAAATGACATCATCTTGATGTGCCACCGACAGGCCCACCAGTTGCCATCCGGCTTGGTGAAGGCAAGGCGCAAGTAAAGGGGGGCAGAGCCCCAGTAACCAGGGGCCCCTAATGCCAGAGAAGGAGGCTGCAAGCCTGAACCGATTTCCCGGGACGGGGAATAGTGGATAAGTGACCGTGAGGGGATGAGGTGTTTAAGCAACGATCCAGTAGCTTCCAGGGGACACTGTCGGCCAACCGACCCACTTCGTCTGATGCAGAGGCTAGTAGCCTGGGCACGAAGGGAGGCCCCTACAGTGCCTTAAGCTGCAGGGTTGATCCTGTAACACTGACTAGAATAATCTTTGGGGTGAGCAGACCCCAGAGAAGCTGAGAAGGGCTAGAGCTTCGCAAGAGGCCGAAACCCCCCCCACGCAGAGGACCGTGACCTAAGACAGATATGTCATATATGGATTGCTTGCAAAGGTAGTATAGCTAGGCCTGCCATAGGCCCATGGGGTCCAGACTACCTCGTAAAAATGTATTCGTTTGGGGTAACCTCTACACCCCCTGCCAAAAAGCCCAACAGAGACTCACTATTGCACTCAAACAATCAATTTATAAATCCATTTTATTGTAGCATATTGTTTAAAACCAATTTAAAAACAATTTTACTGAACCATATGCATGGTAAGCAACAACACACAACAAACAAGTGCTTACTGTTAGTATGGCGACAGGAAGACCCCCCTCAGGCGCAGACCAACCTACGCTGGATCTATGATTTAGATACCCAAGCCCCATGGGGCCTAAACGAAGATGTAGCCTTCACACCATATTTAGGGTAACACACATTAGTATGATATCATACATATTGTTTAGTTAGTCACTAAGTGGGATGATAGTAATATATTTTACTTTGTTGATCACTATTTTTAGTTTTATGTATAGTTTTGGAGATTTCAACTGGTCCAAATTTGGACATAGATTGTCCCTGTTTAAGAATCACATAATAGCATTGTATTGGAGTGTGGGGGGGGGGGTGTTTGGGGGGGTGGGTAGGGAGTGTGCAGTGGGGATGGGGGGTGTTTCACGGTTTATGTACACTTATTAGGTGTGTAGATATATAATGTGTCACCTTTCCTTTTTTATTGGTGTAGTAGCAACTGGCGACTCTTCTTGTTGGGATGCCCGGGAGATGATGGGGAAGTCTATTATCAAGGGTATTATATGATACTGGCAAGAGGAAGAAGCCGGGCTTCCTTTAAGATGTGTTGGTGGCAAGGAGCAAATTGGAGATTGAAGCAGAAAAGAATCTACACACACGGAGAACAAAGTGCACTGTGGATCTCTATTTTTGATTGGATGTAATTAATCACATGGAGTAATTACTGTAAATATATGCTGATGTTATTGATGCTTTGCCACCTTATATAGAGGACTGGGCCCCCGGCCTTCCTTAAAGTGGACCAACACCCAGGATTTTGACTATCCTGGGTGTTGGTCCACTTAGTTGGGGCACCCCGATCGGGGTGGCCCCGCTGTGTGAAACCCCCCCGATCGCCGCAAAAACTCACCTCTTCCCGCTCCCACGTGACCTCGTTCGGCCAATGACAGCGCTCAGAGCCGCTCTGGTATGCGCGTCCAAAGCCGCTTGGACGCGCATACCAGAGCGCTGTCATTGGCTGCGTCTCTCGCTTCCCTCTAACAGGGAGCGCGCCTGCGCCGGCCATTCACAAAACAGCCGGCGCGGGAGCGCGCCCTGCTAGAGGGAAGCGAGAGACGCGGCCACGTCTCGCGCATGCGCCGTTGGATCGCCGGTAAGGTGAGGATTGTGGGCCTCCTGGGGGGTTCCTCCCTGCGGGACATCCCGATTTTGGATGCCCCGCGGGGAGGGATCTGATCGGTCCCGGAATCTTATAGATTCCCGGGCCGATCCCCCCTGGGTGTTGGTCCACTTTAAAGCTTCACCCGTAGCAAAACAAAGGACTTACATCAATGTTGATGTTTGAACCTTACATTCTGTAGTCAAACCCCTCCTCCCCCTTTCCTGAGTAAATCTCTGTGGAACATGAGGAATTTGAATGCCAAATAGTCAATAACATCTTCCAGACCCCCTTTGCCACACTGATTGGCAACTGGGATGCATATCTGAATATATTTACTTTAGACTGGGCTTCCTTTTCCCTCCCCCCCCCCCCCCCCCCCCCGTCCTTTTCCCCCTTCCCCTTCCCTTGAGAGTTGTACTCTTGTATATAGAGGCCAAATATAGTGCAATATAGACATTAATAGCTAGCATCTGCCTCTGTTGTTTTTGAGTATCTGTACTTCGGATCTTTATCCCGCTCTCCCCCTGTCGCTTCAGGGGGCTTATAAAATCTATAAATAGACATCAATAATGTGAGGGATAGTTGCCATTAGATGGCAATTGTGCCTGCATATCTTGGACTGACTGAGGTGGTTCACCTGGGAACTTTATCCCTCTCTCCCCCCTGTGTTTGGAGATGCACAAACATATATATAGATGTTTAATATTAGAACTTTATTGAGAAAGAAGCCAACTGATAAAAATGCTGTGGATTCAAAAAACTTTCTCTGGATCTTTGTCCCTCTCTCCTCCTGTTATTGAAATTGTATAAATGGATGCAGAGGAAATCCAGCTGTACTGTGACCGGTAGTTGTAAAGTATATTTACCCATAAAATGCGATGTATATATTAGATGCCGTTAAGTATAAATATAGATTATGTGTAAATAAGACTTTGGATTAAGCAAGTAGCAGGAAATGTATAAAGATAAGTGAGGAAGGGGTTAAATGTGTTCCTGAACGATGGCTCCCCCGCCTGGCTGTATCTGGCCCATTACCATCCACCTCCCACCTATCAGCGTGGGGGATGGGGCCAGTACCAGTGTGAGCTGTGCGTTCCAGCGTGGAGCGCAGGTGCGCATGCGCAGTTGTGGTGATTTGCGTACTTCCGGCCGGAGTATGCAATCACCACATTCAGCTGGGGCCAGGCGTGGGAGTGGTCGGGAGGGTATGTATTTAAGGAGGGCTGTGGCCCTCTGCCCCCACACACATACTGACCGTGAGCAAGGGCCCATAGGGGGCTCGAAACGCGTTGGTCTGCGCCTGAGGGGGGCCTTCCTGTCACCATACTAACAGTAAGCACTTGTTTGTTGTGTGTTGTTTGTGTGCCCTTGCTCTCTGTGAATGGGCTTAAATATTTTGCACAAGGTTCTATTTGTGATGGAAGCACTGGCCCTTTATTAGGGTGAGGATATTAATTGTGAATTGTATATTAAGTTTTAGTATAGTTGTATATATATGAATTTATTGATAGATTAGCACAGAATCACTTTGAAATTACTTATATGTATATGAGATTGTATTGTTGATGAGGGAGTGCGCCCCCTGGTGGCTTACCATGCATATGGTTCAGTAAAATTGTTTTTAAATTGGTTTTAAACAATATGCTACAATAAAATGGATTTATAAATTGATTGTTTGAGTGCAATAGTGAGTCTCTGTTGGGCTTTTTGGCAGGGGGTGTAGAGGTTACCCCAAACTAATACATTTGGTTTTTTGGGTATTAACCCACAGAGCAGTGCACCTATAGAAATATTCACTGGTGCTGTCCACATTTCTTATCCGTAGCCCAAACGGATGGTTATTACTACCTCGTAAAAATGTATAGGGGCCATGGCCACATACCGTTAAGGTAATTGACAAGGCGCGCCCAACACTGCAGGCCCAGTCCGGCCTGCTCCAGGTTCAGAAGGGAGAGCAGGGGCTAAAAACACCCTGACAGGAAACTGAGGGGGGACCGCCAGCGAGAACCCATCCTGAGCCCAGGTGGGTTACATCCCGGAACCACCAGAAGGCGAAGGCATATTCCTGGATGTGAGACATGCTTGCGAGGTTTTGGCAGATTTGGACTTGGTCCTGCCAGAAGGCCCAGGGCGCTGTCTGCCCGCGCCATGCTGGAAATCCACGCCGAACAACTGGAAACACACCTCAGATTCACGTTTAACACTAACGTAGGGAGGTGGAGGGGTGACCCTGCCTCGTGGAGGCCGGAGCGGCCTTCTGCGGAGGGGTGCTATAGCCTTTTTGCCAAAAAGGTCCAAGCAGGCCCCGAATAACCTCCGTCCTCTGAATGGAAGGCAAGTGAGAGCCTTTTTTGTAGCTCCATCGGCGCCCCACTGTCGCAGTCAGACCAGGCGGCAAATGGTTACCTCAAGTGCTGAGCTCCTAGCACACATCTTAATGGTGTCATCCAGTGCCGATAGAATAAACTTCACAAAGGCTTCGCAGTCTGATAGGGCACTAAACACCCCCCAAGGAAGATCCTCAGGGCGGTGATCCAGTATCTTTCTGACAAGAGTCCTGGCGGCCACCGCAGTGATGGCCGCGGCACAAACCGGGCGCAAGGCCGTCCAAGCACACGAGAAGGCGTGTGAGGCCAGTCTGTCAATGCGCCGGCCCTCAGCATCCCGAAGGGTACGATAAAAGGGAGCAGTCATAAAAGGGGGGTTCGTGACCCCTATAACCGGCGCGTCCACCACCAAGGGGAGCTGACCATAAATTGACCACATCAGGGGGAAAGGGGTACTTCCATTCCCAGACCCCTGGAATCCCTTTGAGCTTACCAGGCAATTCCCATTCCTGGGATATAATGTTCTGGGAAAGTTCCTGTTCTAGGAACTCCAAGCGCGGCGGCGCTGTATGGAAGCTTTCCCTTTTAGGCTTGGGGATCTCCCCTGGGGGAGAGATTGACAAGACCTCAAAAATCTTGATCAGGATTTCATCCGTGTCACACAGACCCCAGGAGCCAGGCTCGGATTCCTCACGGGCCGCGGGCATCCCATGGGAGGAGCCCGAGTCTGAGAATAGCTCACCTTCCTCAGAAGGGTCAGGGTCCTGCATATCAGCAGAATCATCGGTATCGTTAGGAACCGGAGAGCCTGGGGGCGTCAGGGACCGCTTTTTACCAGGGCCCATACGCTCCGCCAATCCAGAGAGCACCGGCTCCGCCGTGGGCAACGCTCGTGGCACCTCTTGCAGGTCATCCCCGCTGGAGTGGGACTCATCATGAGCGATGTTTGGGAGCGGGGAGACGGGGGTGAGGAAGGGAGGATCCTCTGTTAGCAATGCCTGTGCTGCACACTGTCCGCAGACCTGTGCCCTGTCGGCCTCAGCCAGGGGCTGGCCACACACTGCACACAGCCGGTCACGTCCCAGAGGGACCCCGGTTCCATAATTGTGAAATGCCTCCATATGGTGATTTTTATGCAGTATAACGCAGGGAATTATGCAATAAGCAACCCTGGATGCCGCAACCCGCTAGAAATGTAGGAGATTTGTAAAGAGGACCCGTGTAATATAAGTTAGGCCGGGGCCGGTAACGAAGTCTTGGCTTCTGAAAGACACAATGGGACAGGGGGAGAGGAGTCAGTGCCATGCTCTGTTTGAAAAAAACTAGAAACCATACCGCCCCGGAGGGCACTTACATGACCGAGGGAGGAGACGAGCCACACCACGCGCGCACGGGAAGATAGAGAAAATGGCGCCAGCGAACCTCGAGGGGAGGGCCAGGCCAGGCTGTGACGCAAGACGCGTCATGCCGAGTCTCTGCCTCCCCCAAAGAGCGCTAAGCTCTAACTGACAGAAAAGGTAGAACAGAGGGGAATAAGTATACCTCTCATGCTGAACCGCTGAATGAAGCTGCCGAGCAGCAGATAGTTAGTAAAAAGGGCAGCACACGCTGTATAGCGAGACGCGACACTGACCCCCTAACTCAGGAACCGAAGTCTAAAGGCGAATTAGCACTAGGGCTGCCACACATACCCCCCCCCTTCTTTTCCCCCGAGTTACGGGAGGAAGCGAGGGGGAGGCTGACGGTGTCCAAGGACTAATTCTGTGAGGGGCACGGGCAAAATTGCGGGAGGGGCATCCTCTAGAGGCTCACCATCGGCCTGACCGCCTACCCTATGGAGGGGGATTGCGGAGGAGCATGGCTCCATTCAGCACACCAGGTGCTACCTACCTTCACCCGACCCTAGGCTGGGAGGCATATTTCTTCAGAAGAGGACGGGTGGAAATAGTCCCACAGGACCTTGGGCCATAAGGCCCGCTCGCCTGCGAGAGCGTGATACTTCATGTCTTCGCAGTTCCAGCACTGCAGAGAAATCTGGGGATTTGTGGGAGGTCCCGCGGTATATGTAGGGCCGGGAGGAGCTTGTTTTCCACATGTCTGCAGTGCACGGCGCCGGAGGCGGAGGACTACCCACATGTTATGACTATTCGGGAGCAGGACGTGCTGTATGCTTAGAATAACCAGCACATGAAGATAAGCATCCAAGATGTCTGTCGAAGTCATTAGGTTCCCGGGGCGCAGGGAACTGAAGACGTAGCGCAGCGTTACCATGGGACAAGTCAGGTTCTGATGAACTTGTTGAAAAGATTAGTTCTCGGATGGGTCTAACGGGACCATCCCTTTTGGGCACTGTAAAGAGATTGTTAACACTGACCTCTATCTCCCCGGGGGACCTGATGGACGGCCCCCATGGCCAGAAGGCTTTGTACCACCAGCAACAGGCCCTGAGCAGCCTAAGGGTCCGTAGGAACCGTGATAAGAATCTGAGAAGAGGAGTGAAGAGCAGCAGCCGTCCCCCACCAGAAGGGTGAAGGCGCCCTCTCAATGCTGAGCGGACTAGCAGTGGATTTGGGCATAGCACCCCATAAGGATCCGGATGGGGCACGGCAACTGCCTTTGCCCCAGAATCTCCCATTTGTCCAGCAAAGGGAACCCCCTGCCTGACCCAGGCCCATGAAAGGAGGGATTGAAGGCTGCTTATTGCGTTGGGGAAACTTACCTCCCTTAGCCAGAGATCCAACGATCACCAACAGGTGCAATCCAACAGAGGGAAGCCCCTTGAACGCCTTCCTAACAGCATTATCAGCTGCCCACCGGTGCCACCAGACCGGACAACTGGAAGAGACCACTAGGCCGAGGTCCTGCTATACCGCCGAATGGTGTCATCTAAGGCGGGGATAATTAGCTCACATTGTGACAAGCTCTAATTCAGCCCTAGAAGGATCCACATGGAAGCCGTAAAGAAGGCCCCTGAATAGGTCCTAATAGCCACGGCCGTAATAGCAAAGGCACCCACCGGGTGCAAGGCGAACCACACAGGCAAGGGCATGGGAGTCCTGTTACTCAATACATCAGTCCTCACTATCCATCAGGTAGTGGAAGCGAGGGAATGCGCCACAGACGTAACAGACAACCCCAGGAAGGGGGCGTCCACCTCAGGGGAAATTGACCAACACTAGACCAATCCGCGGGGAAAGGATACCTCTATCCCACCCTGTAGGTATACCGAGAACCAGCAAGCCATTCCCATTCCTAGAGAACCAGATAACAAAAAAGCAAAAATGGCAAGTACCTCAAAACTCTGAGTAAGAAGCCTATGGGTGTCATCAGCCGGCATCAGTGCCATGGCTGGCTGATCAGCAGAGGGATCAGAATCTGAACAATTTTCCCTTCCACTACAGGGGTACAGACAGACAATGATTTAATCATGATGTTAGCGCAAAGGCCGGCGCAGATGTGCCGTCCTTTAGCTGGAGCCAACCGGGCTGCAGAGCTAGCAATCAATATCTCAATGTTGGCCAATCTAGCGCAAACATCATATAACGACTCGCCGCTAGTGTTAATGTCACTAGGGGTCATAAACCAGGCGCGGGGCCCCAATAGGGCTGGGAGCCAGGCGTGAGGAGGAGGACGGGGGCGGGCCGCAGCGGAGCACGCCGAGCGCTAGGCCCCGCTCCCTTCAAAATGCAGGGACCAACCACAGGCCGCGCTCCCCAGCCAATAGGGCTGCGGGCTGACGTCACCGGCCCGCCACCACTCCAGAGCTGGAGTGTGCGCGCAGGACGTTCAAATGGCCAGAATAGCAGAATGGAGGAGAGGGGAAGAAACGCTGCCAGCGCGAGACAGTACAAACATACACACTCAAACACAGATACAATGACCGCCCCCCCAACTAACCGGGAACAGGGAAGCAGGGGGAAAAGCCCATGGTTACATTTGGAGCCATGTAATGAGGGCTATAAAATGGACAGGGCATCGCATATCAGGATCACCAACCTGAGCCGCCTACCCTTTGGCAGGGGATTTGTGGTGGAGTCTAGCTCCATTGTAAAAAACACCTCTAATAGCTGCTCCTACCATCACCCGGACCATGCAGCCGTAGCTGGCAGGCATTTTTAAAATGGCCCGGGTGGAAATAGGACATAAGTGCCGGGGGCTGTGCAGCCCGGCTTACCTGCAAGGAGAGAGAGAGCCATCATCTTGACCGTCGACGCCGACTGCAGAGACTAAACTGGGGAATGAGTGGGAGGTCCCGGGTATATATGGGCCGGGAGGGGCCTCTTTTTTTGCCATCTCTTCAGTAAAGCGCCCTATTGTGGACTATAACCCAGACGTAATGAATTATTCTGGAGCAGGGTATGATGCATACTTATGAGGGTTGTGAAGGGTTGAAGGATGCTATGAATAGCGCTGCTTTCCATCCATTTGGCATGACGATGCCGCAGTCCCACCTTCACCAGGGTCTGACATAAGATTACAAGCGGAACCAAACCCAGGACTTTAAAGACACTGGGCTTTGTTTTTGGACCCTGTTGTATGAAATTCCCACATCCCCAGTCACATGTATAACAGCACCAAAACAATGGGCAAGCACACACAGCAAATCATCTCCCAACGAGAATGCTTCACAAATGGCCGGTGCTTAGTTTTGTTTTTAATTTCTTATATACTCTCCGAAAAAGTATGACGTGGCTACTTCTTCAATGCTTTCACCAATTTGAGATGCTTGTTTTAATGTTTTTCCCCAATTTGGGATGCCCCTTGTGCCAGTACAGATGTGCGTGAAAAGTGCATTTATGGTTGATCCATTTGGGATGCTCCTTTTAGCAGTGCAGTTTGGGGTGCCCCATGTAGCAGCATATTTGTGGGTAAGCAGTGTGGGATACCCCTTGCAGCAGCGTATTTGAGGGTGAGCAGCTCGGGATACCCCTTGTAGCAGCGCATTTGTGGGTGAGTAGTTTCAGGTGCCCATAGTAGCAGCAGTTTGGGATGCCCCCTTTAGCAGTGCAGTTTGGGGTGAGCAGTTTGGGATGCCCCTTATAGCAGTGCATATTTGGGTGAGCAGTTTGGGATACCCCTTGTAGCAGCGTATTTGTGCCCCTTTTAGCAGTGCCCTAGTTTGAGTCCAGTCCCTCCAAATGAGGGACACTTGGGAGCTATGCTTATGTATAAGATTTAGAGATACTTTGAATTGGCTCATTTTACAAAGTGGTAGGAAGTTAGTGTGTCCCTGGACAGGGCCTTTAATGCTCAGGAGACAGGCACTAAAATTCAGCAAATCCCCCCTGGCGTCAGTGGAATGAAACACTCATACAACTGTAACTCATGGATTTATTTCCTACCTGTAGAAAAAGAAAATCATGCTTGCCATCAATTTATATCAAACCCCTTTTTTTACAATGTGCCATGTTTATTGGGATTTTTAACATTTTTTGCCATAGAGCTCATTAAAAGTGAAACAAAGCCTGTGATTTTTACTATCCTGGGTTTTGTTACTTGCCCCAGGGGCATCCCAATTTGGAATGCCCAACTATGTGAAAGACCCCAGTTCGGCCATAAAAGCTTACCTTTCTCTGATCCTATGGTGCATGCCACAGGAGAGGCATGCCACAGAGATTACCGTTGACTCAGAGGAGATTTTACACAGTGGGGCATGCTTATTTGGGATGCTCCAGGGCCGGAAGTCCGGGGTTTTTTCCGCTTTAAATTGGACCAAAACCCATCTCTGCCGATTCCCTCTCCCTGGGCTATGCCGATTTGGGATGAATCAGTCTCCCACTGTGTAAAACCCTAGTGACAGGCGCATTAACTCATTTAGCCGCTCATCCCATGGCGCATGCATGGGCCATGGCCCTGAAATAGCTTTCGCTATGAGCATATCCACTCGAAGCAACGTACTTACCCATTTTATTTCCCGCACTGACAATAAGCTGAATGGAACCAATTGCCCTGATTGGCAGGCTGGCCGCCCTCGCCTGTGCCATGCGGAAGCAATCCGTGGTGACATACAAAATAAGAGGGCACACTCAATGTATTCGGACTGGAGAGTACACTGCACATAACAAAGACTAAACTGCACATAACAGATCAAAATGAGAAAATTTATTTTATTCAATATGCAGAAAGGGCTAAAATCATCTTATACACTCTAAACATTTAAAAGCAAGGCACGAGGACCCAAACTGCTCAAATATGGTAAACATCCAGCTTAAATCTGTGCTCTCTCATAAAGTGCTGACAAGTGCATCAATGGGTTCATTTCATAGGTTATAGTGCTGCAGGGGTTCCTCTGTAGCTCCTCCATGCAGGTCCGGGGTTCCTCTGTAGCTCCTCCATGCCGGTCCGGGGTTCCTCTGTAGCTCCTGCATGCAGGTCCTGGGTTCCTCTGTAGCTCCTCCATGCAGGTCTGGGGTTCCTCTGTAGCTCCTCCATGCAGTGGCTGCACGTTCATACTTACCAATGGCAAGGAGACTTTTAGTGCCGGTGGCCTCTAATGAAGGCGTCCATGGAGCCTTGTTTATAGGACACCCCTCCATTGCAGGACAGTAGGACAGTTAGTCCTGCCCTGCCAAGGAGGTTGGAATTACTCTCAGCACATGGACACCCTGATTTGGGATGCCCCCCTGCAGGAAAGCCTGAGACCAGGCATCCAGTGTTCACCACTTTCAGGTTTCCTCAGTGGCTGCTGTTCACATGACCACCGGCAGCCTATCAGCTTCACCGATAGCCTGCCGGCAGTCACAGGGGAAGTGGAATATGTAAGATGTTGGCTTGTCTGCCCTGTATAGATATTAGGCATTTATACAGTAGTTATTGCACTGTTGCCTTTGTTGAATAGATTGCCATAAAATATTGACTAAATGTAGCTGCAGCTGTGGGGATAATTTTTTTCCTTTTTGTAGGTTTTATTTCAGTGAAATGTACCTCAAAAAGGAAGTGAGGCTGCATTCACAAAGAAATCTCATTTATCTGTATGCCATCCTTAAAGAGGAACACCACCCCGGATTTTCACTATCCCAGGGCAGGCATGGTTCTGCAGCCAATCAGTACTCAGCTCTATTCCATTTTTTAGCCTCTCCGATGTCAGAGCGGCAAGGGAGCTTAATGGAGCTGAGCACACTGCCGACTGCATCCTCACCACTAGCTGCTACCCACAGCACCAATTTAAAATGCCTGGCACAGGTATATGCTCAACTAAAGGTTTAGCTTGGATGCTGCCGAGGCTGCCCCAGCAAGCCCACTCCTCCCAGCTCTGCCCCAGCCACCCCACTCCTCCCAGCTCTGCCCCAACCATCCTGGGTCCTCCCAGCTCTGCCCCAACAATCCCGGGTCCTCCCAGCTCTGCCCCAGCCAGCACACTCCTCCCAGCTCTGCCCCAACCATCCTGGGTCCTCCCAGCTCTGCCCCAACAATCCCGGGTCCTCCCAGCTCTGCCCCAGCCAGCACACTCCTCCCAGCTCTGCCCCAACCATCCTGGGTCCTCCCAGCTCTGCCCCAACAATCCCGGGTCCTCCCAGCTCTGCCCCAGCCAGCACACTCCTCCCAGCTCTGCCCCAACCATCCTGGGTCCTCCCAGCTCTGCGCCAACAATCCCGGCTCCTCCCAGCTCTGCCCCAGCCAGCACACTCCTCCCAGCTCTGCCCCAACCATCCTGGGTCCTCCCAGCTCTGCCACAACAATCCCGGGTCCTCCCAGCTCTGCCACAACAATCCCGAGTCCTCCAAGATCTGCCTCATCTATCCCGAGTTCTCCCAGCTCTGCCCCAGCCAGCCCTCTCCTTCCAGCTCTGCCCCAGCCAGCCCTCTCCTTCCAGCTCTGCCCCAGCCAGCCCTCTCCTTCCAGCTCTGCCCCAGCCAGCCCTCTCCTTCCAGCTCTGCCCCAGCCAGCCCTCTCCTTCCAGCTCTGCCCCAGCCAGCCCTCTCCTTCCAGCTCTGCCCCAGCCAGCCCTCTCCTTCCAGCTCTGCCCCAGCCAGCCCTCTCCTCCCCAGCTCTGCCCCAGCCAGCCCTCTCCTTCCAGCTCTGCCCCAGCCAGCCCTCTCCTTCCAGCTCTGCCCCAGCCAGCTCTGCCCCAGCCAGCCCTCTCCTTCCAGCTCTGCCCCAGCCAGCCCTCTCCTTCCAGCTCTGACCCATCCATACCGAGTCCTTACAACTCTGCCCCATCAATCCTGAGTCCTCCCAGCTGTGCCCAAGCATGATGATGCCTTGATCGGTGCCTTTCCATATCAAACTTCCATAAAAAAGCTCAGGCAGACGGGCAGGTAGGCCAACGGCAGGCAGACCGTTAGTTAGAGGCTCTGACTGGCTTTTCTGCAAGAGGGAGTAAATGAGAAGGAGGCAGGGCTCCATCCGGCAGGCTGCCAAGTCTGCTTTCGGGAGTGTGGGTGGATATAGTGGTAGAGGCTTCAGCCAGCGTAGGCAGGATGGTAGGCAGTAATAGGATGCCTTGATTGGTGCCTTTCCATAACCAATTGTTTTCTGCCCCCCTCCACCTGCCCATTTTTTTATGTGATGTTTTTCACTTATACCTTATTTTTTCTTCAGCTTATTTTTTTTAATTAAACTATATATATATATATATATATATATATATATATATATATATATATATATATATATTTATTATATATATATTTAGAATGTGTGGAGGTAGCTGGGAAGCAGCAACACTTACAACCTACTTACTGGGCATGTGTAAGCCTTACTCACCTCTGTGGCAGCATTCTGTGTGTACAGGGCTCGCTGCTTTATTCTTGTAGATCTTGGTCTAAAAGCAACAGAATGAAGATCGTGAAAACGTCTTCCATAAAATGCACAATTGTAATAAATAAATCATTAAAAAAAAAAAATACTAGAAAAGCTCAGCACCTTGGGGACATCCATTTGGCGCACAATAATATACAATTTCAATAATGCCATTAAAAGTGGCATGGGATTTTGGCATTCATTTTTACATGTTGTAGACTTTTTACCATATATTGCAAGCTTTTGGCCTGCTTTATGGCATACTCAATTACGTCAATTCTGTCACTGGTGACTGTGACACTACTCTCCTGTGGCTGAAGGGATACCAAAGCATATTCACAGGAGCCACGAGCCATAACTTTTTAAGACTTTATTAAAAGGGCCTCTGGAGTCCATCCTGACCTGCCACTCTCTCCTTCTAGCGCAGCCGCCGCCATCTTTTCCTCTAGCCACTCCTACTGCCCAGAGTGCGTTTAAGTGAATGAAGGGACTGGGCTTGGTAGCACACCATTACTCTTGTCGAGGCACCAAGGTTAGGAAGGGGGACCTGTATACCCCTGAAAGAGAGATGCCGGCTCTCACAGACTATATATCAGAAGGGATGGTGGGGGACTATAAGTGGATGGTGTAAGTAGAGAGATGTATTATCATGACTGCAGGTGATTTACCCATTGCACCTGCCCCATTACCCCTCCATCCAGCCATGTGGGTGCCGAAAAGCTCTGTGCCTCGGCATTCCTGCAAGAGCACCAGACCACTGCCAAAGAGCATGGAGCTGGCAAAATCCAGGGCCAGGGGCCGGCAGGTCGGCCCTTGAGCCTAGGCTTAAACCTAATACTACTTCACAGGGCAATGGGGCCGGAGCTACTGTATTCTGCATTTGGGGATATGTTAAGCAGGATAACGGGGACTATTCGATCATAAGGCTTCCAAACCAGATAGTCTCCGATTGGCTCACAACCCGCAAGGCAGGGAACACTTGACCACCCGATTAACATAAAAACTTGACTCCACCCTCACTCCTCAGTTGAGATCCGAAAGAGAGAAAAAGAGAGACAGACCCACAAAATTATTTGGTTAAAACAAATATAAAAATCTATATCAATTAATAAAGGGAAAACTCAGTATTCTGCCCATTCGGATGTTTAGAAAAGAAGTTACCAGCTAACAAATTTAAGTTTTCCCAAAAAACAGAAAAGAACACTTCTACCGAAAGACTGGTCCTGTTGAATAAGAAGATCCAAACGATAATGCCTCACAAAAGTTCAGGCCGAAGACCAAGTAGATGCTTTACAAATTTGTTCAATAGAGGCCCCAGCTTGCTCTGCTCCCTATGTAGACACGCTTCTTGTAAAATGTGCAGTAACGCTAACCGCTACCGAACTACCATGGTAGGCCATCCTGATAGTACTCTTGTACACTCGTTGACCTTTCCTTGGTCCTGAGAATGCCACAAATAAACTACCCGCTTTCCTCCACTCCTTGGTTCGATGAAGATATTCCAACAGATAAGCTCTGGCATCAAAAGATCTCTGATCTGCAGACTTCTCGCTGTCCACTGAAGGAAGAACAATCTCTGGTGTTCTTTGAAAATCTGCTGAAATTTTCTGAAGATAACAAGGATCCACTCTCAACACTACCCCATCGGGGAATACCTGGAGGAAAGGACGACAACAACAAGATAAAGCCTAAATGTCACCTATCTTGCAGGCGGAAGTAATAGCCACCAGGAACAAAACCTTCTAAGTTAGAACTTAATATCCGACTCCCTGGCAGGAACAAAGTGTGGAGATTCCAAGACTGAAAGAACCTTAGCAAGGTTCCACTGGGCTACTATCTAAAAATACTGGTAAAAGCTGGCAGCTGGACTTTTAAGGAGTGTACGCTAAGATCCATTTCCATGCTGTGCTGCAGAAATTCAATAATAACTGGAATCCTGGAGGATGATTTCTTAATCTGTATTCTCCAAGTCCTAAAGGTCTTCCATACCTTTAAATAAATCTTTCTAGCCACCATTTTCCTACTTGAGAGTAGAGTATCGATAACCTTCCTCGAATATCCTTTCCTTAAAAGTAAGGTGACTTCAGGGTACACACTGTCAGGTTCCACTTCTGAGGATCAAGACTTAGAACTGGCCCCTGCAATAACATTTCCAGAATCACTGGGAGTATCCATGGCTCTTGAATGGATAGAGCCACTAGCGTTGAAAACCACAATCTCCTGGGCCACCAGCAAAACAGTGGATGGTTACTTGAATATCTTGTTTAATACCAGTGGGAGCAACCGAACTGGAGGAAACCCATAAGCTAGGCTAAACATCCAACCGTGAACCAGTGCATCCACTCCCAAGGCCGGATCTGCTGGATTCAATTAAAAGTACTTCTCCAACTTGTGATTCTTTGCTAATGCAAATAGATCAACCCCTGGAGTGTCTCCCTGGTCACAGATTAGCTTGAACAATTCTGGATTCAGTCACCATACCAATTCCCTTAGCGGAGATCGGCTCCGAAAATCTGCTACCTTATTCAATGTTCCTTTTAGATAAACTACTGACAGAGACCTAAAATGTTGTTACTCGTATAGCAAAATCTCTGCGGACAACAATTGAGGGGACCTTGTCCCCCCCCCCCCCCCCCCATGATGATTCAGATATGCTACCGTAGATCCGTTGTCCAATCTTATCTGGACATAACGATATTCCAGAAGAAGTGGTAAAGCAGCCAATGCTTCCTTTACTGCAATTAACTTTTTCAAGTTAGATGAAGACTGACTCAGAGCACTGGACCATTTCCCCTGAGCTTTCCAGGCCTTGCAAGGAGTCCCCCCAACTCCAAGCCGAAGCATCTGTAGACACTATCCTTTCTTTGGGGTCCCTACAGGCTATACCATTGACATCTGTCCCTGGTTAGCCAAAATGATTTCCTTACCAGTCTGGGTACTGGAATCCCTTCTTCCAAGCCTTCCCGGGACCAGTTTGTGCACCTGTAGAGTTATTGAATTTTACTAGCCCCATTTCAATGCGGGAAAAGCGGAAGTCCGATATCCCAAAAGCTTCATAGCCTGTTTTTCTGATGATGATAGACTGGCAAAGAGAGACTGGATGGCTTCCTGGAGGGTCACTATCTTCTGAGAGGGTAAACTAATGTCTGATGGATGGTGTTGATCTCGAACCTCAAGTATGTCATCACCTGGAACCAAGCACAATTTCTCGAGGTTCAGAACCCAACCGAGTTGTTCCAACAGCTGCAAGATGCAACAGAGATTATGAAGCAATGTCTCCCTCAACGGGGCAAACAGCAACAGATCGTCGAAATAAGCCAGAATGACAATCGCTCTCTATCTCAGATATGCCAGAGGTTCCGCTAACACCTTGGTAAAAAGCCTGGGAGCCGATGCCAGGCCGAATGGGAGGCAGACAAAGTGGAAGTGAAATATTTGGTCACTGACCCTTATCGCTTATAACCTTAGAAAAGACTGGACAAGGGAACTCATTGGGACTTGCCAATAAGCATCCTTCAGAACTACTGATACCATAAAAGAGCCCAGAGGAATGATATCCCTCACTGAGAAAAATCGTTTCCATGCGGAAATGTCTGTACCAGACACTGAAATTGAGTTTCTTTAGGTTCAGAATAAATCTGAACCCTCCTGAGGCCTTCTTACTAGAAAGATGCTGGAATAAAATCCTGCACCCTGCTGCCAATGAGGGACTGAGATACCCACCCCTCTCGACAACATGGTAGCCAGACATTCCTGGATTGCCAACCTCTCTTCCAGACCCCTGGGCCGGGGAGTGACCAAAAACTTCGAAGGGGGGGGGGGTTTAAATAAATCTATGGGAAAACCCTCCTTTATCCCAATTGAAATAAACGGCAATCTAAAAAGGTACTGCCAAGAGCTTTGAAAGAAAACCCTAAATCTGTCCCCAATGCGAAGTCTGGCATCATTGTTTGGACTGATAAGTTCCAACAATGAAGACCCCTAAATATCCCTCTCCTGGCGGAGGCTGGGGCCTGGTTCCTTTAGAAACTTCCCTGTTAATAAAGAAGCACCTAAAAGAAGACTGGGCATGAAATCACCTATTAACCCAACCTTTAAAACGACACTTATTTCTTCACTTATATCAGCCAACCCAACCCTAGCTCAGGCCCAAAAAGGAGCTGCATAGCACAAAGGCACCTCCTTCACCCAATAATGCCAGACCAGGTCCTCAACCATAGAGTCTGCACAATGAATTGGTCACAGCCATACTTTGCGTCAGAAACAGATTCAGCCATTGCATCCGTAATGAATGCCATAGCCGAGAAAATAATTGGTAAGGCCTTGAGTATCTTCTAGACTAGTTTGTTCTAATAAACAAGTACTGAAGGTAAAATCCCAAGGACCTAAAAACACAAGTGGAAGCCAAAATAGTCTAAGCGTGTTAGATTCGGCCTGCCAAGCTCTTTTAAGCAGCGAATCCATCTTTTTGTCTAAAGGGTCTTTGAACACACCAAAATCCTCAAAGGCTAAATCCACCCCTTTAGAAAAAGGAATGTACACGGCTGAGATGCAGGGAACATTGTCCTCTGCCCAGGACAGGATCAGAGACACTTCCTTGAGGGCCCCCTTGCTCCGGGTCTCTCCCTGATGATTGATGTAGGCAACCGCCGTCTGGTTGTCCGAGTGTACCTGAACAGCCCGACCCCGAAGGTGCGGGGTCAAGCGGGCTAGAACCAACCTGATCGCCCTCAGTTCCAGAATGTTGATAGGGGTGTGGGCCTCCTGAGGGCCCCACTGCCCCTGGAATGTTAGGGATCTCCAAAAGCCCCCCAACCTGTCAGACTGGCATCCGTGGTGACTGTCTCCCAGCAAGGGGCCAGAAAGGATATGTCCACCAACAGGTTCCTTAAGTCCAGCCACCACGAAAGGGACCGCCTGGTTAGGGGTGACAGAACCAAAACCTGATCCAGGGACACAGGGTCCCTGTCCCATACAGACAAGAGGTGGAGTTGAAGAGGCCTCATGTGAAACTAAGCATAAGGAACCGCCTCGAAGCAGGACACCATCAGGCCCACCAGCTGCATTCCCTGCCTGATGGAAGGATGAGGGCAGGACAGAAGGAGCTGAGCTTGCGCTTGCAGACTGTCCACCTTCTGCTGAGGAAGAAAAATCCTGGCCTGAGCTGTATCCAGATTCATGCCCAGAAATGGCTTCACCAAAGAGGGAGACAGGGAAGATTTGGAGTGGTTTATCACCCAGCCGAATGACCCCAGTGTGGTCACTACCCGCTGAATATCCAACTCTGCCTGTTGGAAGGACGGAGAAGTGATAAGAATGTCGTCCAAATAGGGAAGAATGCGAATGGCCTGAGCTCTCAGCAGAGCCATAATGCCCGCCAGAACCTTGGTGAATACCCTGGGAGCCGAATTGAGACTGAAGGGCAACGCCACAAACTGGTAATGCTGATCCTCCAGAGCGAACCTGAGGAATCTCTGATGACCTGGAAAGACTGGAATATGGAGGAAAGCATCCTTGATGTCCACAGAGGTCATGAAGTCCCCTGGGCGTAGTGAACTTACAGCTGAGCGCAGAGTCTCCATGCGAAAACTTCTGGATCTGACAAACTTGTTGAGAAGCTTTAAGTCCAGGATGGGTCTGACAGACCCATCTCTTTTGGGAACGGTGAAAAGGTTGGAATAATAGCCCTTGCCCCTTTCCCTTAAGGGCACCTGGCAGATGACCCCCAGCTCCAGTAGATTCTGCAGAGCAAGCAACAGGCCCTGAGCTGACTGGGGGTCTTGAGGCATCCGGGATCTGATGAATCTTGGGGGCGGCCAGGCTGCCAACTCTATCTTGTAACCAGAGGACACTACCTCCTGAATCCACCGGTCTGAGACATGACGCCTCCAGACGTGAGAAAAGAGCCAAAGCCGCCCCCCCACCCGGATGGGTGAGGGCGCCCCTTCATGCCTGAGGGGGCTTGGGGGATGTGACAGACGCTCTGCCTTTTGGATGTCATCACTATTCCATTGCCCACCGGGTCATTCACTGGCCTTTTCTTAATTAGGTTCCAGACAATGTCATTGTATTTTGATACTGTTACAGGCAATGTCATTGTAGTTTGGATTGTATTACAGGCTGCCATTGTGTTGATTGATTACGTCACAGACAATGGCATTGTTCTGATTGAGTGTTTTACAGACGTCTATTGTGTTGCTGATTGCGTCACCGGCAGAGTTGAGGGATTGTGTGCCCTGCTGCTATTGGTCGGTGTATTTGTCATGCAGTCCTCCATCAGGTCCACGGGGGAGGTCCCCTTGCATGGAGCCTTGCATATAAGGCACAGTGTGGCACTAATAAAGTTAACTTCACCTTCACCCTCAATACTGAAGTTCTGTCTCTTATTGGGGGAAACGCTATATTACAATTCACTAGCCCTTGTAAGGGCTGTTCCTGTTTCCTCACGGACGACTCTGGAATTCCAGCAGCACCTCTTACGATTGGGAAAAGGACGTCTCGGGCGGTGAAGCCCTCCGGCGATAAGGGTTATCGCTACAGGGGAAGACTTAGACTTGGAACCCCAGGAGGGGCCAGGGCGGCCACGCCCTCTGCCCCTGCCCCAGAAATCTCCCCAGGTCCCTGCAAATGAAGCTCCCCTTCCCATTCTGGACCCACGGTAGGAGGGAAGAAAGGAGCCTGAACCCCGGAAATGCAGAGACTGTCTCTTGCGCTGGGGTAACTTGCCTCCCTTAGCAAACAGGTCCAGGCGATCCCCAAATAGACGCAGTCCTTTAAAAGGGAACCCAGTGAGAGCCTTCTTGGCAGCGTTGTCAGCTGCCCACTGGCGCAGCCAAACCGAGCGGCGTATAGCCACCGCCAAGGCAGAAGCCCTGCCACACATTCTAATGGTATCATCCAAGGCAGAGAGGACATATGCAACAAATTCATCACAACGCAGAAGGGCTCTATACTCTTCACTAGCAGCATCATCAGGAGCCCCATCTAAAATACTTTTGAGCAGAGTCCTAATAGCCACAGCTGTAATGGCAGAGGCACAAACCGGACGCAGCGCGGACCCCACACAGGCAAAGGCATGGGAAGCCAGCTGATCAATGCGCCAGTCCTCACCATCCTTCAGGGTAGTAGAGTCAGGGGAATGCATGACAAAAGTGTTGGACAAACCCAGAATTGGTGCATCCACTTCGGGAGGGGACGACCAACGCTTAACCACTTCAGCAGGAAAGGGATACCTCTTCTTCCAACTCTAGGTCGCTCCCACTCTTTGAGCACGAGATTATTAAAGAGAGTTTGCTCAGGAAACTCCAAACGTGGCTTAGCAGTGTGAAACAACTCCCCCTGCTGCCGAGGAGCCGCGGCAGGAGGAGAGATCAAAAGTACTTCAAAAATGTGAGCCAAAAGCCTGACAGTATCATCTGGAGCCCATGGGTCAGAGCCAGAATAAGCATAACCCTTAGGCTGCTCATCAGATGATTCTGAATCAGAAAAGAATTCCCCCTCTTCCAGGGGGGTATAGCCGGCCAGGTCAAAAAATTACTCAGCCTCCATAGGAAAAAGGGTAACACCAGACGCCAGATGCCGCCACTTAGCAGTGGCCTTACATGCCGTAGAGCCAGCAATCAGCTTCTCAATGCTAGCCACCCTGGTAGACAAATCAGGCTGAGACTCCCCACTGGTATGCACCTCACTGGGAGTCAGATGTAAGCGTGGGGGAGTAGGCGAAGCCATACGGGGCGCAGGCCCAGCCACAGGTAACCCAGATTGCAGCGCAAGTGTCTGCTGGGCACAGGGTACACAAACCCGCACATTGTCATCACTTGTAGGGGACAACCCACACGCCACACACAGCCGGGTTTGTCCCAAAGGAACCCCAAGCACATTATCCTGAGAAGCCTCCATATGGTGATTATCGCGGCCCAACCGGCCAATAGGGATTTACGCTATAAGGCCACCCGGGATGCCCCAATAGCCCGCTAGGGAAGTGGGAGGTAAAGGCAGAATAGTCATGATTAAGGGTGTAAACCCGAAACGCGTAGACGTGTGAGGACACCTTATGTTTGCTGCTCTTACTTGTACCGCTGTAACGGACTTTTAACCAGGTTGGAATAAATGGATTTTTAATTCACTCTTCTACTATGTGGCTGGCTTTTCTATGGCTTTTGGACATTACCAAATCAAGAGGTGAGCACTCTAGCCCTGCCTGAGTAGGGAGTTATATCTCCTGTCTATGAGCTGGCATTCCTGTTTTTTAAAGGCAGAATAGGCCTCTAATAGTGCAAACTAAATAGAGGGGATAGGCCGAGAGAAACCACAATTTAACAAGTTTGACCCGCCTGCAAGACAAACAGAAAGGTCCCGTAAGCGGTATGTATACATAAGATATAAAAAATAAGCCAGCCCGCAGGGGCACTTACGGACCGTGGCAGGTAGACGCCAGCCATGCAGCACGAGAACGCAAAATGGCGCCCGCAGATTCCTCGAGGGGCGGGCCGCGGTGACAGTGATGCAGAACGCACCATCCGCAAGGCCCGCCCCCCGAAGAGCGCGAAGGCGCCCATGTGACCATGGCAGCCAATGATGGTGCAGCAGCGCCTGAGGTAAAGTCGCCGCTGACCGCGGAACGCCGTACAAGCGCGTGTGGCGGCATTTTTTCAAAAAAGCAACCAGTGAAACCAGCACACGCGGCGACACAAAGCCAAAGCATACCACGGTATACAATCCCAAGGAGTGAAGAATACACATACACCCCCCCAAAAAAATACCAGGGAGAGCGAGGGAGGGCAGCAGCCAACCTAACAGGAGCCCACCGATGGACAGGGGGCGAGGGGCGATCCCATAAGGCTCACCATGGGCCTATACCGCCTACCCTTTGGTGGGGGATTGCGGTTGGAGCAGCGCTCCTTAAGCACCTGACAGCGGTGCTGCCTACCATCACCCGACCAGTGCAGCCAAAGCTGGGAGGCAGAAAAAAAGGAACGGGTGGGAATAGTCCTACAGGGCCACAGGCTAATAGCCCCGCTCACCTGCGAGTAGAGAAAGCCATATTCTTGCCTTCGCAGCGCCTACCGCAGAGTAGAACTGGGGAATTTGTGGGAGGTCCCTGGAATATAAGGGGCCGGGAGGAGGCACTTTTTTGCTGTCTCTGCAGTCCAGCGCCATCTTGTGGATGTATTACCCAAACGTAAGGAATTATCTCTGGAGCAGGACGTGCTGTATACTTAGTATAAATGCAAAGATGCAAATATTATCCGCCTGGTAGCCATTCTGGGTTGAGGTGAAAGGGAAGTCAACTCCTAGACCCTTTTAAATAGAGTAGGAGTACAACCCTCTAAATCAGTATTAACCCTCTTGTGTCAGGAATCAACAGAGTGAGGCCAGTCATATCAACATTAAAAAAACCCTTTAAAAGGTGCAAATCACATGTTTTCATGCAGGAAACCCGGCGGCGCGTGGAAATTATGTCACCTCCGGCAGGAGGAGAAGCCACATGGCGCCCCCCATCCTCTAGAAAAAAGAAAAAGTACATGCGAGCCAAAGGACCTACTTGGAAGCATATTCCAGGAGAAAAACGCCTGGCCGGAATCCAGATCCGGAATCCAGGCTATGCCTAGGGAGAAGGGCAGGAAGACGTTATCCCACCATGTCCGTGAAATGACGGAGACTGGACGCTGTCGTGGGGAGAGGCAGTGCAATACATAGTCGTATGTAAGTATGAAGAGAGCCAGAGGGGACGCAGATGAAATCTACACTATCGCCAGAGGTAAGGTTCGCACGCACACACACTGCAGCGTCGGGCGGGGAGGAGAGGCCGCGTCTGCAACATCGCTCTCCTCCCTGCCTCTTAAAAGGCATACACACCATAAAACATTTACACCTCATTCTCCGCCAATCTCCAAGAAAAAAGTAAAAAATTTGGGCCAGCCCAATTCTGTGAAACTCACCTGTAGAATTGTTTTTGTATCCATCCAGTCCAGGCCATCCCGATATCTTCACGATTGGGTGTTCGCCCCTAGGGGGCGCTGACTGCAAAATCAAAGATGTAGCTCCTCCCAGCCCCTTATAAATGCAGCTGCCCGTCTATCATTCCCCAGTGGCTTAAAAGCAATACTCAATAAAAAGGGCAGGCCGGGAGGCCCAAACAAAACACAAGAGACCACGTAACTTCATATAGCCTCTGCTTGTACTCTCTCCAATGTAAAAACTAGAAGAAAACTAAAACTAGTGTCCTATGAGCAAAAATGGTTCATCACCATAACAGGCATGCAGGACATAATGAACACAAGGGCGGGGTGGGACGGCCTGGACTGGATGGACATGGGCCTGGCAGTGTCCATATGGGTGGGATCCCCAGTGCGGAACAGCATGTAGTTCATTTCACTACCGCCTGAAGCACCTTTCGGCCAGAAACTGCGTCAGCTGACGCCCTGACATCCACCTTGTCAAACTGTGTAAAAGTATGAACAGAAGACCAAGTGGCGGCCTTACAAACTTGTTCCGCCGATACCTGATGCTGAAAAGCCCAAGAGGCACCAATAGCCTTGGTAGAATGAGCTGTGATCCGAAAAGGGGGTTCCTTCCCCCTGGCAGAATAGGGATGTACCGCGGCCTGTGTAATCCACTTACTGAGAGTGGACTTGGCTGGTGGCAATCCCTTCCTAGAACCTTCTGTTAAGACAAAAAGCAAATGCGATTTCCTGAAGGATTCAGTGGCAGCCAGGTAATACCTTATGGCTCTGACCACATCCAAAGCATGGAGGGTCCGTTCTTTGGAATTAGCCGGTGCCGGACACAAGGAAGGTAAGACAACTCCTTTATTAAGGTGAAAAGAAGAAACAACCTTAGGCAAAAAATCAGGTTTAAAACGAAAAACCACCTTTTCTCTGTGTAACTCAAAGTAGGGTGGTTTCATACAAAGCGCGGCCAGCTCTGATACACGACACACCGAGGTGATCGCCACCAGAAAGACCACTTTGAGAGTCAGCATAGACAATGTAGCATCATTCAAAGGCTCGAAGGGAGGACCCTGGAGAGCAGACAGCACTAGATTAGAGTCCCACACTGGTATGACTGATTTGTGCGGTGGCCGGACATGGGCGACTCCCTGGAAAAAAGTCTTGATCAATCTATGATTGGCAATGGACCTCTGGAAAAAAAATGACCTGACCCTTGAGGGTGCTCAACTGGAGGCCCAAGTCTAAACCGTGTTGTAGAAACTCCAGAATTCTAGAAATAGAAAATCTCCGGCAAGGAAGGCTCTTGGCCTCGCACAAAGCGATATAGGCACGCATCTGTAGTAGATCATGGAAGGCGACTTCTTCCGCGCCTGAATCATTGTGTGAATAACCGTGGCCGATAACCCCTTCTCCGTTAGGATTGAGGTTTTAATAGCCAGGCCGTCAAAGCCAGCATCCGTAAATTCTGGTGCCGCAGCGACCCCTGTGTGAGAAGACCTGGGTCGTCGAGCATGATGTAGTGATCTATTGACATCTGAGCTTCTCGGCCAGCGAGGAGCCACCAGGATGGCTGGCACCCCCTCCTGGGCTATCTTGCGCAGCACTCTGCCCAGGAGCGGAAACAGAGGGAATGCATACAGAAATTTGAACTCCGTCCAAAGGATCGCCAGAGCGTCTGTTGCTACAGCCAGAGGATCTCTTGAGAGAGAGAGACGAACCTTGGAAGCTTGCGATTGTGTCTGGATACAAAAAGCCCCTTGTCTGGTCGACCCCAGCGAAGGCACAGAGCCTGAAAAATCTCTCTGCTGAGGGACCATTCCCCAAGGCGCAAGGAACTCCTGCTCAGGGAGTCTGCCTCCTGGTTTTCAAACCTGGAAATGTAGAACGCCGAGATGCAGGGAAGATTCTACTCTGTCCAAGTCAGAATCCGGGTTACCTCCTTGAGGGATCTCTTGCTCCGAGTCCCGCCCTGGTGGTTGATGTAGGGGAGTCAAACGTAGAAGAACCAACCGGATTGCTCTCAGCTCCAAGAGATTTATGGGTAACCGGTTCTCCTGCAGACCCCACTGACCCTGGACCTTCTGGGTCTGCCAAACACCTCCCCAGCCTGTAAGACTGGCATCCGTGGTAACTATCTCCCAATGGGGAGTCAGAAAGGACTTGCCCACCAGCAGGTTCCAGGAGTCCAACCACCACAAGAGGGACTGCCTGGCCAGGGGGGACAGCGATAAACCTTGTTCCAGAGATTCCTGCAACCGATTCCAGACGGTCAGCAGGTTCAATTGTAGAGGTCTCATGTGAAATTGGGCGAAGGCTACTGCCTCGAAGCATGACACCATTAGGCCCACCAAACTCATCCCCAGACATACCGACGGCTGTTGACAAGTCAGCAAGGCCTGCACTTGCGTCTGGAGTCCCAAGACCTTCTGCTGTGACAGAAATACCTTGACCTGACCGAGGTCTATCGTCATTGCCAGAAAGGATCTCACTGTTGAAGGCGTGATAAACGACTTGGGGTAATTGATTACCCAATTGAAGGTTTCCAGGGTTGACAGCACTGTCCGAGTATCGCTCTCGGCCTCCTGAAGGGACCGGGACGAAATCAGCAGGTAGTCCAGAGAGGGTAACACACGAATACCCTGACTCCTTAGGATAGCCATGATGCCCGCCAGCACCTTGGGGAACACACAGAAGGCTGAGGATATGCCGAATGGGAGTGCTAAAGGATCGATAAGAGGAGGAGTTTCGAAAGGACCGAGCAGGCTTCCTTCTCTGAGGGAGCTTACCATCCTTGACCAAAAGGTCCAGGCGCTCCCCAAACAGCCAGCTTCCCACAAAGGGTAGACCTGTGAGGGACTTCTTGGCAGCTGCATCGGCTGACCACTGCTTCAACCAGAGCGAGCGGTGTACAGCGACAAGCAAGGCCGAAATTCTGGTACCAAGCCTGACCACCTCATCCATGGCAGTAACAACAAAGCGGATGAAGTCCAAGCAGGCCTTGAGTTTCTTATACTCCTCCGCCCGCTTGTGAGCTTTAGCTTTCTGCTGTGACAGAAATACCTTGACCTGACCGAGGTCTATCGTCATTGCCAGAAAGGATCTCACTGTTGAAGGCGTGATAAACGACTTGGGGTAATTGATTACCCAATTGAAGGTTTCCAGGGTTGACAGCACTGTCCGAGTATCGCTCTCGGCCTCCTGAAGGGACCGGGACGAAATCAGCAGGTAGTCCAGAGAGGGTAACACACGAATACCCTGACTCCTTAGGATAGCCATGATGCCCGCCAGCACCTTGGGGAACACACAGAAGGCTGAGGATATGCCGAATGGGAGTGCTACAAACTGGTAATGTTGATGCAAACCTCAAGAACCTCTGATGTCCTTGGAAAATCGAGATGTGCAGATAAGCATCCCTGATGTCCACCGTGGTAATGAAGTCGCCGGGCCGAAGCGATCTCACCCCCGACTGCAACGTTTCCATGCGGAAATGTCTGACCCTTACAAATTTGTTGAGACCCTTCAGGTCCGAGATCGGCCGCAGCGTTCCGTCCTTCTTGGGAACCGTGAACAGGTTGGAGTAGAACCCCTGACCCTGTTCCTGCCAGGGCACAGCGCAAATCACACCTATCCGCAGGAGGTGTTGAACAGCTTGTCTCAAAGCCTGAGCTTTCAGTGGGTTTCAGGATATCCTTGAACATAGGAATTTTGTGGGTGGTCTGTCTGACAGCTCTATCTTGTAGCCGGAGGACACCAACTCCTGAATCCACCGATCCAAGACGTGACGTCTCCAGATCGGAGCAAACAGCAGAAGCCATCCCCCCACCCATATGGGTGAGGGTGCCACCTCATGCCTGAGTAGGCTTGGCTGGGGGTTTGGGCTTAGCTCCCCAGGAGGGGTTGGGCCGGTTGCAGGACCTACCCCAGGTATCTCTGCGGGCACCTGGAAATGTAGATCCCCTTCCTCCCCTAAAGGATCGATAAGAGGAGGAGTTTCGAAAGGACCGAGCAGGCTTCCTTCTCTGAGGGAGCTTACCATCCTTGACCAAAAGGTCCAGGCGCTCCCCAAACAGCCAGCTTCCCACAAAGGGTAGACCTGTGAGGGACTTCTTGGCAGCTGCATCGGCTGACCACTGCTTCAACCAGAGCGAGCGGTGTACAGCGACAAGCAAGGCCGAAATTCTGGTACCAAGCCTGACCACCTCATCCATGGCAGTAACAACAAAGCGGATGAAGTCCAAGCAGGCCTTGAGTTTCTTATACTCCTCCGCCCGCTTGTGAGCTTTAGCCCTAGCCACAAGGTGTTTAACCTGTTCCTGTTGGCTAGTGAAACAATTGCAAACCGGACCTAGCAGAGGTCACATTAAGGCCTAGTTTAAAGGAATATACATGTATATTTTCTCACGCACCCTGAAGCCATGCATACATGTACTCCTCCAATTGTGTAGCAACTGTAGAAGTCTAGCAATTTCTTTTGGTCTTTCAACGCTGGCATTCGATACAATGTGTTATATCTGCTGCTGATGTATTGTAAACAAATTCATACATTGTATCAAACTGTAATCTCTCTCCCAGGGAAGGAGAATTTTAGATGGTGCAGAGAATACGACTAATGTCTTTTAACCCCTACTTTGCCTGCAAACATGTAGTCTGCATCATTTTGTAGACCATTTCTACTTTTGTAACTGGAAAGCTCCAATGTCTGACTATATAGAGATGTAGTACTTTAAAGCAACCTATTCAGTATAAAACTATATCTAAATAGTCAGACATGTTCTAAGAGCTTTCCAGCAACAACCCTCTTTTGCATATACAAAACGGTGAACACAGAGATAGAGAGCCTTCATTTTATAGGCTGTATGCAAGAGATAAAATGGGAGCAGCTTACCTGAGGTTGCACATGAGGTTTAGGGCAACCTCAGGTAAGCTGCTCCCATTTTATCTCTTGCATTGTATGTCCCAAATGGGGCTCTCATAGATTAGAGTTAGGACTGCACCCATAGAGGCACCTTGGCGCGGTGGTGCAGATTAGCATACTTCTGCAGATGTGTGTGACCGAGCCTCTGTTTTTACCAGATTTAGAGACAGATTATAGGTTGGTCTGCAAGCTAACAGGGTTGAGTGCTGCAGCTCCTTTAAGTCTTTAGGAGGGAAGTGGGGCGCCGTCCTGGAGGACTACTGGAATACCTATTAGCGTTAAGCTAAGCTGGGGTTTTCTCAAAACGTCCTCCATGACGGCCCAGCCGATGATGAATGAGTAATTATAGTAGCGTCCTACCTCAGGATGTGGTATCATCTTAAGGATCTTTCTGTCGAAAGCCTGCTCGACAAATCCACTCTGTAGTGTCTCAAAACATGTGTGGGGAAGCCCAAGTTGCTGCTCTGCAAATTTCTTTCAGTGATACACCTGCTTGATTAGCCCAAGAAGCAGAAACTGCCCTAGTAGAATGAGCTTTCAAAGATATTAGAAGCTTCCTTTCCTATAAATTCATAAGCTAACTGAATGGCTTCCCTAATCCATCTAGCTATACAGGCCCTCTACTCTTTCTGGAGAATGCTAACAATAAATGATCAGACTTCCTCCACCCAGCTGAACGATCCAAATACATTTATAAAATCCTCCTGGCATCTAAGAACTGCATCTCTTGCTGATCCCCAATATCTTCCGGCCTGAGCCACGGAGATAGATCTTCTGGGACCTGTGAAACTCTGAAGCAATCTTAGGCAAGTAGAAGGGATCCGGTCTGATTGTGAGATGATCTGGAAATACTCAGAAGTACGGTTTCTTAATGGACAAAGCCTGTAGGTCACTGATTCTTCTAGCTGACGTGATTGCTAGAATAAAGGCAAATTCAACTAAACTGCTGACTCGGAAATAGGCTCAAATGGAGCCCTAGTCAGTCCACTGGGCAAAATAATAAATCCCAAAGCGGAAAGCCTTGGGATTCACTGGTCTTCCTCTAGAACGTGAGATGGAGAATCTATCAACCAGATCATCTGCTCGAAGCCTTCTGTCCAAAAATACTCACAGCGCTGCCACCTGAATCTTTAGGGTACTTATAGCCAATCCCATTTCTGCCCCCTCCTGCAAAAATTCCATTACTTCTGCCAAATCTGATAGAAACAGATTATGGCTTCTACAAAAGAAGGAAAATCTCTTCCAGACCTTTCTGTAGATCTTACGGGTTACCAGTTTTCTGCTCTAAGCAGAGTTTTAATAACACTGCTAGACAGGCCCTTGCTTCTTAGCAGGCCCCATTCAGGATCCAGGCTGTCAGATGGAGGTTCTGGACCTGGGGGTGGAATATGGGCCCCTGATGAAGCAGATAAACTGATATAGAAAGCGTAAGGGGTGGACTTACCGCCATCTGACTCAGTAGAGAAAACCATAAACTCCTGGGCCAATAAGGAGCAACTAGAATCACTCTTGCTCGTTCCATCTTTATTTTCCTTAAGACTCAAGAGAGCATTGAACCTCCCCCAATGCTGGGACAGGGCATCCTCCGCTAGAGCTCCCTGGCCCTGATGAAGCAAGAAGAAGTTTTGGCATTTGGAATTTCTTCTCGTGGCAAACAGATCTATCTCTGGTGAACCCCAGAGATCTACTAACTGCTCCTAGACTCTCTGGTTCAGCTCCCATTCCAATTGTCTCAGCTGCACCCGACTGAGTAGATCTGCTAGCACATTCAACTGTCCCTTGATATGAATAGCTCTTAGGGACTTTACCACTCCTTCCATCCTGCCGCAAATAGTCCTGGAGAGAGACATCAACTCCACTGACCTTGTGCCGCCCTAATGGTTGAGGTATGCTACCACCGTGGCATTGTCTGAAACAATTAGTACATCCTAATCCAGTAACTTCTTCTCGAGGTGTTCTAGAGCCAATTGCACAGCTTTCAGCTCTGCAGAGCCGACCAAAGTCCGACCAAATGCCCTAAATCTGACAATGCATCATGTGGGCGCCCCATCCCCAAGCACTTGCATCTATTGTGATCTGGATAGGGTCTGTCTGATGCCATGGCCTCCCCATGGCTAGGTTTTCCTGAACCAACCACCATTGCAGGGAGGCACAAACCTGCTCTGGGAGAGTCGTCATCGTGTCCAATGACTCTGGATCTTTGTTCCAAGTACTTAGAAAGAAGTCCTGAAGAGTCCTTGATTGAAATTGGGCCCAACTGACCTCTGGGATGGCGGACTTCATAAGTCCCAACAAAACCAAAATTTGTCTCTGAGACATTCCTGGCTTTTCCTGGATCTGAGAGGCGAGGGAGACAATTTTCTGAATCTTTGGAGGAGGAAGGAATGTCCTCTCCTTTAGACTGTTGTTCAGATAACCTAGATATATGCAAGATGTCTATGGAGACAAACTCGACTTTTCCCTGTTTACGATTCATCCTAACTCCAACAGGAAAGCCAATGTTCTCCTCACATTGTTCTCCAACAGCGCTCTTGATGGTGCGAAAAGTAAAAGGTCGTCCAGAAATGCTACAATACCTATCTGATTCATTCTCAGAAAGACCATTGCTTCTGCCAAAGACCAAAGAATTGCTCTGAATTGCCAATAAAAAGGTTACTCCACCTAACATTACAGCAAATCTAGGATTGTGACTAATAATTGAGGAAGCATCTTAAATGGAAGAAACACGAAAACCAGCCTGAGATTCAACTCCAGGGCCCCCCCTCAGTGCACCCACTTGATCAAAACACCCCGTAATGGGCTCCCCAAATTCATGAGGAGGCGACTGTTTTAACAGTTTAGTCCATGGGACTAAAAAAAAATGTGACAAAATCTGTCCTCGCACACCCATCATTTCAGTGACTTCTTCACCAAGTCAGGGAAATTCACATCTACCAGGAATTCCAGAGATTTGTCCCAGGTGCTCAAGATATGAAGCTTGAGAGACCCTGAGAATAGCTGACCCCACCTTACTGCTGGAAAGGCTAGGGGCCAAAAAAAAAAAAAAACTCAAAAGGCTCATGGCCTGATGCACGGGCCATCCTATTTGTACACAAAGACTGAACAGATTCATGGAGGCCCAAAGAAGGGGAGGAAGAAAAAATAAGAAATGGGACTGGCCAGAGGGAAAACACTGCTTACCCCCCTTTGTCCCAACAAGGTCTGAGGATCAAAGAATATAACACTGTTCCAGTTTGTGGGGCTATCCTGGGCCCCTGGCTGTTTTTCTGCCTCCAGGACCGAGAAATGGACCTGCCTGTCCAAGCCCATAGCGCCAGTTACTTACCTAAACCCACATGGTTCAGGAGCAGTGGTCCGGCTCCTATCCCAAGGAGGGACACGAAAACAACTGAAAATGGGAGGAGGAGTCAAAGGGGGCATCCCCAGAAATCCCATTGTTGACCTTATCAATCCAAAACGCTGAAACTCTGCTAATACAGTCAGTTACTAGCAGTGGTTTGAGCAAAAAAGAAGAAGAGTATCCCAGGCTCTTTTTAGAAGAATATCCGACTATTTATCTAAAGGATCTCTAAGAGAGCCCATGTCCTCAAAGGAGGGACTTAGGAATGAAAAACCTGGATTAAGGTGTCCTCCATTCCCTAGCCATGACATCTTTTATCGATTGGTGAATCGGAAAACACGGATCCTTTTTCTCAAGCAGGCCTCTTTAAAGGGAATCCTGCACTAAAAGGGGTCTATTCTAATTCTCAATATTCAGAGAAGACCTAATTAATTCCTCTGATGGGATCCGGGAACATCCTCTAGGGAAAAATCTAGCTGAATGCTCAGACAAAGAAACATCCGCACTGCTCCCAGTTACTGTAGAATGAAATGATTCATCTGAGGAAGCCCCCTTCTCCTCCTACCCATCCAAAGAACCCTGTCTGGATTTGGACGGGCCAGCGTCAGACCTGCCCGAGGTTGCTTGGACAAAACAGTCCTTGAAAAACTCAAATGAATAAGCCATTCTGGAGTCAAAAGATTCAAAAAAGTTCTTTAACATACACTGGAAATTGCCCCCCTCCATGACAAAAGCCCTCCGGTAAGGGGGCCTGATAAATGGTGCAGGATCCAGCTTAACCCATTCTAGTATACCTGGGCTCTTTCAAGTCCCTGGGCTCCTTATGACCCCTAGATTCCTTAGAATACCTTCTGGGATCTTTCCTGGCTTTGGCCTCCTTGACTTTGGGCTCCTTGGCCTATGAAATAAGAGGGAACAAAAACATCCTTTAAGATTCCTGGCTAGAGGGGTCCTTTTAACCGACTTACCCCCTCCGAAGCACTGTCACCCGCCATGAACCACGTGGAGGCCCATCAGGTATTCCCCTGACAGTGCCTTTCCTGGTCCTGACGAGCGCGCAGGAGCAGCATCTTCCCGAAAGCATGCAGAGGTCTGAAAAGCCTTCCATAAACCAGAATTGCCCCTGGTGGAGGCGGGGTTGCCACATCCGGATCCAGCGTACACGTCACTGGAACTAACGCCCCTCCCCCGGAAACTGGAAACAAACTACCTTGAGAGTAGCTGACCCAACCTTACTGCTGGGAAGCGCTGGGGTCAGAAAGCCCCAAGAGCCTCATGGCTTGACGCACTGGGGCCATCCGACTGGTGCGCAAACACTGCTTCCTGGAGGGATCCACAGCTTGGGGCAAAGAGTAGCAGATCGTCCAAACAAGCTATGATCCCGATCTCTCTTTACCTAAAATACGCCAGAGGATCGGCCAGAACCTTGGCAAAGATCCTGGGAGCTGATGCTAGGCCAAAGGGAGGACAAATCGGAAGAACCAGGTGGATAATCTTATCCTACCCTTGATGTATAGTAAGATACTACAGCCACATGACTAGCCAGAATAAAGGCCACTCTAATTAAAATGTCCACTCAAAGTTACCGATTCTAAAGTGCATAAAGCAGGTAACTGTAACAGGTAAAAAATAGGTGACTCCTGGAAGCTTGTCTGAATAAATAGCTCCTTATAAGAATGGTGGGAGCACAAATAAAGACAATCGAGAGGGTAATACAAAGTTACGTTCCCTTAGAAGGTTTAAAAAGAACAAAAAGCCAGAATTCACCACAGTCAAGTGCACACAGCCAATCGCACTTGGTCAGGTGCAGGCTAAACCAGATTGTCTTCCCGACTGTATAATGAACAAGGAATGAACTACCAGCATTACCATAGGTAATACCCTGAATCAGGGGTTCTCAACCTGTGGTAAATGTAACACTGGTGGCACCTAAGGTTCTCCAACAGCACTGAAGACCTACCTGTACCCCACCTGATCTACAACCTGCACTTTGCTGCATAAGAACATATAAAAAAAAAAAAGGTTATAAAAAATGTCGAGTCCCCATCTGCCAGGGGCAGGAAAATGCAAAGAGTTGGTAGAGACCATCCAGAGCGCGAATGTTCCGAAGCCCTCCAGACTCCAGCCTGTCCTCCAAACAGCAGCAAGCGTCGCTGCCGAAGTGTCCTCAGCCACCCTCCCTCCTGCCCGACGAATGGACACATCCCAGGTGGCGGGGGTGAATGGGAAGGGGGAGATGACAGAAGGGGGGGGTAGAGACCTTCCTGACTCTCGCAGCAGATGGGGGGGGGCGCAATCCCAGCTTTCTCTAGAAGATCATCCTTAGTAAAAGCACAGCACCGCTTACCCCCCTGCCATTAACGGTCAGTGAATCAAGGAATCAATGGTCAAGGAATGGAAATCTGGTCAGTCCACTGGGGGTATCCCAGATCCAGAGCCAAGAAATGAGTTTGCCTGCCTCAAACCCACAGCACCAGATACTTACCTAAATCTTTCAGTTCAGGAGCTAGGGTTTTGGCTCCTACCTGGGCAGGAACACGAAAACAACTGGAGACTGAGCAGAGGGGCTAAAGTTTAATCCATATCTGGTGGATGAGGTCTCATGAGTATGCAGCCTGCTGTATGACTGGGGGGATGGAGCTCACACATCCACTGCGGAATCGCCGGTGACACGAGTATGCCAGGCATTAAATCAAGAAGCCTCACAATAATTTTGGTGATACGGCAGTGTTGTCCCTTTATGTGCCACATGTACTGTGTTATTAGTATTGAATTGTATGTTGTTCTATAAGAACCCCCACAATAGGCTCGATTCAGCCGTGGCCCCATAAGCAATAGTAAATTGATGGCTCAACAACCCCCCGCCCTTGCAAAACACTCCCTGAGTCACATGCAATTACAGTAGTAAATGAGTAAATTTGAGTAAATGTGCGGGTGTGATCTGGCTCAATGCACACATTAGTTCCAAATAAAAATTTTACTGAAGAAAACCCATGTGCAAATGTATTTACTCACAGTGCTGAACCGATCCAAAAGAGGAGATCATCGGTCCTAGAGTCCTATAAACTGTAGATAGGTGGTTGCTTCACTTTAAAGTAGCCACAGTTACCAAACTATCCCAGCCTTTGGTCCATGCTTTGAAACCTGCTGGTTCGCCAGTATTTTTGGCGCTTTACATTCACGTGGAGTGGAATCACTAGCCCAGCTTTTGCAACGAGAAGAGCTCTCTCTGCAAACGCGAAATGCGTAGGTGACTGCGCCCCGAGATTGCTATGGGCAGCATTTCACTGGTGATTAGATCATAAATGCTCCGCAATTTCCCTGGTGTGAAAGCAGCCTGATGGCGCTATATAAAATGGTGCTATCATTATTCTATTTTGTGCATTTTATTGTTAGCATCTTGTTAAAATCATTTTTGAGCCATAAGAAAAAAAAAAAAAGCTATGCTCACCTTAAGACCCACTTAGACCATTTCTGCTAGTCCGGGGCTGCAGGGCTTACTTCATTGTTTAAGCCACATCCAGCGCAGCCCAGCCGATCACCACGCTCCTCTCACTTGTCGTACGCTCTCTTCCTGGGTCCGTCCGCCATGGTGACGCCCCCGCCACCAGTCACATGGCGCTGCCACGCCCCTCTACATTGCAATAAATGGGCTTTAACTGTTTCATTTTATTGTGTCAGCTACAATAAGGGATTGGGTATCTAGAGTATTTATGTATATTTCTCTGTGTAATCGTGTTTGCCTTATGGTGTTCTTAGGCCACTTGGTGACTTTTTAAATTGTACACTGAATCTATGCATGATTATTTAATGCATTGCTATACAGTAACAAAACTTTATGCATTATTATAATAAACTTTAGGGGTGCACTGTAACTATATTGATGTGATGCCTTGGGAGTGTAGGAGTGCACCCAGGAAGCTGCATACATTTTTTAGGTTTCTGTACATTTCTATATCATTTGAGTGTGCCTTCTTTTGCTTAACTAGTTGCCGGGGGGGGGGGGGGGGGGGGGCAATTTAAAACAAAACATAATCTCATTATCTTAGGTCCTGCGTCTTGCCCCGTGGGCATCCTGATTTGGGGTGCCTCATTGTGTGAATTCCCTCCAAATCGCAAGTAAAAACGTATCTTTCCCTGGTCACATGGTGCATGCGCAGGCTCTCGTCCAATCAGCGCCCCATGCTGCTGACATACGACTCGGTTTACTCAAAGGTGCCAGCATTAGGGAAGCAAATCTATAGGTTTCCCTTTGGATGAGGGCACATTCCCATCCCCAATCATCTGAATGGCTGGGTGTGAGAGTCAGCCGAAAGATGTTGGAGGTCAATGTCGTTTACCTTGCCGTGGGTGTCACTGCTGTGCTGCCCCTGTTGCTGCGGTCGCTGCACCCACTGCTTCTCGGGCTCCAAAGGAGAATAAGCTCTTACACCTCTGGGTCGCCCACATGTAACAAAGTCTGCGCCCGGAAGGGACATCTGCGCGCCGCTGGTCAGCAGCCACGCCCAATAAAATTAAAAAAACTAGCGGCGACAAGGAAAGAGACCCAGGCTCAGATCCTCAGAGATCAAGCGAGTACTGCAGAAAAATACAATTTAAAAACTCTGCTGTGAAATGAGTGAAATGGTGGAAGTGGTCCTAAAGGGACAGCGCAGAACTAATGCTGTGTCAGAAAAAAATACTATGTGGGACTGCCCTGGCCGCCTTTAAACCTCGGGTACCCAAAGATTATCCAATGCATCACCAATCCACAATTATATAGTAAGAAGGTTATGTGCTGAAATGGCAGTTCCCTTAAAAGGATACTCAGAAAAATGCACTATATTGTGGCTCCAGCAACCGCCAGGGAAACAGCCCACTGCACCAAAGAGCCCTCAAATAGATACAATCAAGTGAAATTCATCAAATTAGTTTATTAATAAAAATTCATTCATTACATCATAAAAAACATCCACCCACACACATACATAATTTCATGGCAGGTGACCAACCTCTGGGCGAAAAACACTAAACTAAATAATATGATCCTTAATAATCACCCAATCACAAATTGATACTAATATCTACTAAGTGCTAAACATGATTCAGATACAGAAAGTGCTACAGTGCTATTAAAGTGCTAAGGAAATATGTGCAAAATATGCAAATTAAAATAACCTACAATGTGAAGCCCAAGCAGATGGTACCCTGCCGTCCCCTAAAACAGGAGGTAGGATTCCACATGTTGCGTGGAATCCTAAGTGCCCAGCCACTTCATCAGGATAAACCTCGTGTGAGCTAAACCCAAAAGATTCCAGGCTGAGAAGGCTTCTCCAGGTGTCTCCTGGAGCAGAAAACAGCAACCTAAAATAACAAACAGGCTGTAGTCTAACTGTCCTGTGGTTCCCAGGGAGGAAACAGAAAGAACTGAGGTGGGGAGGAAGGGGTGGGGCTTTTAAGAAGGGAGAGGGGGGACATGATTGAGACCTTTAAATATGTGAAAGGATTCAATAAGGTTCAGGAGGGAAGTGTTTTTAAGAAGAAACTTAATGATAGAACAAGGGGGCACAACCTGAAGCTAGTCGGGGGGAAGATCAGGATCAATGTTAGAAAATATTATTTTACAGAAAGAGTAGTAGATGCTTGGAACAAACTTCCAGCAGAGGTAGTTGAAAAATCAACAGTCACTGAATTTAAACATGCCTGGGATAAGCACACATCTATCCTAAGATAAAGAGTACATACAGTATACACATAAGGGCAGACTAGATGGACCGTATGGTCTCCTTCTGCCGTCAACCTTCTATGTTTCTATGTTTCTATGTTTAACCACTGTTCAGTTTTGTGTTTCCTCCGAGGGGGCGGAGCTTCTCTCTCTCTCTGTGAGTCTGATGGTAGAAAAATTCTCATGGTGTTGAATCAACCCTTTAGTTGAGGGGGAATTGCTCGGGGGTCACATAATGATGGGCACAGCTTCATCAGCCAGGCGAATGCTTTGAGCCCCGGGGGTAAAATAGAACTCACCTTTGGAATAGTCTGTGTTGTCTCGCTGCCACACCAGAGAAGCTGCTGCAGAAAGGCTTTACTCACCCCCTACCCCCTTACAAGATGGTCCAGCAACCCTGCAGTATAAACAGCCCCTCCACTGACACCATTATATGGAATTTAATATTCATGCTCTATGAAGCAAAGGTTTCTGACTAGTTATTGAATGTCTACTATAATAATGAAAACCATGTTCTAAATATAATAGTTATTTATTGCTCCCCCATATTTTAAAGCCCCTGTGCAGGCACACATTAACTTTCTACCACCTAATACCACCTTATAGGAGCAGTAAAAATGAGCCATTTGCATCTGAAAATCTCTGAATATATATATAGTAAATACCTTTGTGATTCTAAGGGAAACTGATGTTTCAATATCTTGGTTATAGCTCGGCTGGAAGGGACGTGTCATAAAGCAGATTTATGAGTCTTGTCCATGCTCGGCGGCAGTCAGAGAGAGCTGTAGAACCACTGTGGCTGGCTGGGCTTGCAAAGTAAGACAACTTTCTTGCAGGGTCCTGGAAAAATAAAATATAAATAAAAATAATGCACATTTTCTGCAGAGTCCTGCTACTGATTCTACCCTGTGCTACTAAAAATAGAGGAGAGGCACATGGGACAGGCATCAAGTCGGCTGCTTAATGGCTAATTGTTGCCACTGGGTCCCTTTGGCTCTCATTCCAACCAACAGTAAGTCCGGCTATAAAATAACTCTTCCTCCCACCACACTGTCAAATCGGGATGCCCCTGGGGAGGGCTTTCACCCAGCCCAGGAGTCTTTTAGACTAGTCTCAGATTTGGTGCACTATAAAGCAGACCCCTTCCCTCAGCTACCCTCCCCTGGCAGGGACCAGGTTACAAGGAATAAAAAAGCCATATCTTGCTCGTGGTCCAGCACCCTTCTCTCGGCACGATGAGACCTGGGAACGGCCATCTTGAACAGGAAGAATAGGGGGCGAATAAGTAACCAGCCAGTTCCTCCCGTGCTGCACCAAGGATTAGGAGACCTGTTGGTCAAGTTCCCAGCTCACAGAGTAAAAGTTCAAAAATCTCAAGAACCATAACATGAATTTACTGATGACCAAGCATGTTCTGCCATTGTAGTTAGAGGCATTCCTATTACATTTTTGCTGTATGCATTGATTTGTATAATTAAAGCAGAACTAAAGATAAAATGGCTCATTGCACAATAGGGCAGATACAGCACAAACACTTTTCATCCACAATGTAATTCAGCACCATTTTTAGCTGTGCACATTTTAAAAAAATTCACACAGCTAAAAATGGTGCTGAACTGCAGCAAGAAATAACAAATCAAGCCAAAAAGCATTTCCACACAAAAATGAGAGAAAAAAAACATTGCCACGGTGCTGAATCAGCTGTAATATAACCATCATGTCTCTCCCTTGCAATAAAAAAATCCAGCTCCTATATAAATATATACATACATGATATTACAGTGATGATGAAATACCCCACATACAAATATAAGAAGCCTTAAAGTGGACCAAAACCCACAAAAACTCACCTTCTTTGCCAACTCGGCAAGGGCAGTGCGGTGTTGCTTTCGGATATATCACACACCTTTCGTCAAGCAATGGTGATAGTTGGCTCAGGTCCATAGGCTGCCAACTCGGCGGCTCCGTATAATTCATCACTTCTGTTGGCTCAGCGAGGCATGTTCTATCGGTCCGCCGGCTTCTCCAATGGCATTGTCTGCCGGTTCCTCCTCAGGAATGTCCTGGAAAAATGTCATAGCAGCTCCGACCGCAGTGTACTCGGCCACATAACGCTTAAAAGATTTAATCTCTGCAGTGGTCCTCGTCTCCGCTTCCGGTTCTGCAGGCATATCCGGTCGGGTAATTGAGGTAGGGCATTGAGGTGATAGAGCCCCCTCAAAAGAAAAATCTTTTGCATTCTCCATGGAAAAATCCATAAAAAGCAGGTCAGGATCAGTAAAAGTCGCCTTTTAGAAATGCTCAGAGAGAGACCAGGTGCTGTCCTTGCAAAGGCAATTCCCCACCAGGTCTGACGCTCCCTAGCAGCAGTCCAGTATTTATACTTCACCTCCAATTGATGTCACAGCCCCCCCTCACAAACAAGGGAAGGGGAAGGAGGAGCTTCAGGTTGATTTGAAGCAAAGTAGCTTTCTCAGGCAGCATCGTCTAGAGGACTTTTTGGGCTCCTCCTCTTCTTCAGATTCAATGCTCGGTTTTGCTTTGTTGTCCTTCGTAAAAATACTGGCTGTCAGGTTTCTCAGGATTTTCCAGCGTGATTTTGATGGTGGTTTAGTCACAACTGGATCCTGTTCTTCCGAGTCTGGCTCAGGCGTCTCAGGCATTAGTTCCAGCACATTGTCTATTTCAATAATGTTCTGTGGAGGGAGCATGACCTGGACCTCCACAAGAATTGGTACTGAGACAACTGGCTCTAATTTAAAGTCTGGTAAATGCTCGGGGGCATCGTCTGCCGACTCCTTGGTGGTAAGGTCTGGCAGATCCTCAAGCGAATGTTCCATGTCCCCAAAGGCATTGTCAGTTGTCTCCTCCTCGGTCTGCTGGCTCAAGTCCTCCATTTCAAGTTCACATTCTGCCAGCTCCTCGATAATAGGTTGGAAAGGTGCTTCCAACACATGGTGCATTGGCCCTTTGAGGTCTGCCGTCTCCTCAGGGGCAGAGGATGCCGGCTCAAGGTGGCAGTTTGCCGGCTCCTCCTTTGCACTGCTGAAAGATGCTCGTTTTCGGGGTTTTTTCATTCGCTTGCGCCTCGGCAGCCTTAGTTTCTCCATGGTGATAGGCTCACAGGCTGCAGACTCAGCAAGGACATGTTCTATCGGTCCGCCGGCTCCTCCGATGGCACTGTCTGCCGGCTCCTCCTCAGGTATGTCTTCTTCAGGGGCAGAGGATGCCGGCACAAGGTGGTGGCTTGCCGGCTCCTCATTTGCACTGCTGAAAGATGTTCGTTTTCGGGGTTTTTTCATTCGCTTGCGCCTCGGCAGCCTCGGTTTCTCCATGGTGATAGGCTCACAGGCTGCAGACTCAGCAAGGACATGTTCTAGCGGTCCGCCGGCTCCTCCGATGGCATTGTCTGCCGGCTCCTCCTCAGTAATGTCCTGGAAATATGTCACAGCAGCGCCGGCCCCAGTGCATTCGGCCCATGTTTGGGACATGTAAGCCACATACTGCTCAAAAGATTTAATGTCTGCAGTGGTCCAGGTCTCCGCTGCCGGTTCTGCAGGCATATCCGGTCGGGTATGTGAGGTAGGGCATTGAGGTGTTAGAGTGCCCTCAAGAGAAAAATCTTTTGCATTCTCCATGGAAAAATCCATAAAGAGCAGGTCAGGATCAGTAAGAAAATAAAAAAAAGACTCTAAAAGTCGCCTTTCAGAAATGCTCAGAGAGCAACCAGGTGCTGTCCTTGCAACGGCAATTCCCCACCAGGTCTGACGCTCCCTAGCAACGGTCCAGCATTTAGACTCCGCCTCCAACTGACGTCCCAGCCCAGCATTTCGACTCCGCCTCCAACTGACGTCACATCCCCCTCACAAACAACAGCTGTGGTACACAAATCACCCAGAAATACTAGGCCGCAGCCCGGGATTTGATAAGAGCCCAATTACTACTACTAATACTAATTATTATTATGGCGGGTTTAGGAAGTCAGCGTGTGTTTTCCCCATCGCTCCCCATTCTCAGACCATGTAACAGCTAAAACCTTCCTCCGCCATCGGCAGAAAGTCTCCTCTGTCACCCGATCGCATCCCCATCCCCTGGCGGGGTCCTCACCTGTCACCCGATCGCATCCCCATCCCCCGGCGGGGTCCTCACCTGTCACCCGCGCTGAGTTCTCCTCCCTCCGCCACCATCAGCTGAGCAGCGCAGGCGATGTGAGGGGAGATCGAAAGCAAAACATTGATGGATCCTCCTCCAGCTCAGGCAGCACAAGCAGAATGTAGAGCAGGCCTGAGGATCGATCGCCGAGCTCATCATTTCCTGCACTTCTGCTTGTCTGCCTGAGCTGGAAGACGTGTGTGTGTTGTGTTGTGTGTGTGTGTGAGCTGAGCTCCTGTCATCCATTCTACAGCCTCCATCTGCTGATCTGCGGTGTGTCTGCTGTCCTCTCATTCATTCATGTCATTAAAGGTTTATTCTCTAATTGCACAGTGTGTGCATGTGTGCTTATGGGCTTTATATCTTAATAGTGGACCTGCAGTGTTAACTAAGGGGCCAATTTGGGATGCCCCACTGAGTGGCAATGGCCCACACTTACCTTTCTGGCACTCCCACGCTTGGTGTTGTCGGATAATGGTCGGCCTCCCTGCAGCTGAGGCCTGCTCCTGCCCTAACCCATCTGAGTGCCACAGACCACAAGGAGGCTGGGGATGCCGCTGTTCCATCTCTCTGTTCAAAACATTGCTTCATGCCATGCAAGAGAGCTGTGCATGCGCCTTGGGATCAGCAGAGAGGTGAGTTGTGTGGGCAGTCTGGGAGTTTCACACAGCCGGGCATCCTAAATTGAAATGCCCCAGGGAAAAGGACAGTGAAAATCCTGGTGAGGAACACGGACACATCTACTATCTGTTAACCCTTTCACTACCAGCCAGTTTGGGTCCACATTTGGGTATGTCCTTTGGGAACACGGACACATCTACTATCTGTTAACCCTTTCACTGCCAGCCAGTTTGGGTCCACATTTGGGTATGTCCTCTGGGAACACGGACACATCTACTATCTGTTAACCCTTTCATTGCCAGCCAGTTTGGGTCCACATATGGGTATGTCCTTTGGGAACAGGGACACATCTACTATCTGTTAACCCTTTCGCTGCCAGCCAGTTTGGGTCCACATATGGGTATGTCCTTTGGGAACAGGGACACATCTTCTATCTGTTAACCCTTTCGCTGCCAGCCAGTTTGGGTCCACATATGGGTATGTCCTCTTTCGCTGCCAGCCAGTTTGGGTCCACATTTGGGTATGTCCTCTGGGGACACAGACACATCTACTATCTGTTAACCCTTTCACTGCCAGCCAGTTTGGGTCCACATATGGGTATGTCCTCTTTCGCTGCCAGCCAGTTTGGGTCCACATTTGGGTATGTCCTTTGGGAACATGGACACATCTACTATCTGTTAACCCTTTCGCTGCCAGCCAGTTTGGGTCCACATTTGGGTATGTCCTCTGGGGACACAGACACATCTACTATCTGTTAACCCTTTCACTGCCAGCCAGTTTGGGTCCACATTTGGGTATGTCCTCTGGGAACAGGGACACATCTACTATCTGTTAACCCTTTCGCTGCCAGCCAGTTTGGGTCCACATTTGGGTATGTCCTTTGGGAACACAGACACATCTACTATCTGTTAACCCTTTCGCTGCCAGCCAGTTTGGGTCCACATTTGGGTATGTCCTCTGGGAAAACGGACACATCTACTATCTGTTAACCCTTTCGCTGCCAGCCAGTTTGGGTCCACATTTGGGTATGTCCTCTTTCGCTGCCAGCCAGTTTGGGTCCACATTTGGGTATGTCCTTTGGGAACATGGACACATCTACTATCTGTTAACCCTTTCGCTGCCAGCCAGTTTGGGTCCACATTTGGGTATGTCCTCTTTCGCTGCCAGCCAGTTTGGGTCCACATTTGGGTATGTCCTCTGGGAACACGGACACATCTACTATCTGTTAACCCTTTTGCTGCCAGCCAGTTTGGGTCCACATTTGGGTATGTCCTCTGGGAACACGGACACATCTACTATCTGTTAACCCTTTCACTTCCAGCCAGTTTGGGTCCACATTTGGGTATGTCCTCTTTCGCTGCCAGCCAGTTTGGGTCCACATTTGGGTATGTCCTCTGGGAACACGGACACATCTACTATCTGTTAACCCTTTCGCTGCCAGCCAGTTTGGGTCCACATTTGGGTATGTCCTCTTTCGCTGCCAGCCAGTTTGGGTCCACATTTGGGTATGTCCTCTGGGAACACGGACACATCTACTATCTGTTAACCCTTTCACTGCCAGCCAGTTTGTCAGCCTGAAGCCCTGAGTCAGGTGTGTCAGGATGTGCACTCCCTCCCACACGTATCGCAGCAGCTTCGTCAGGGCAGCACAATATATTGTGGCCTCACACTTTTGTATCACTCATTGCTTGATCTCTCGGTGTCCCCACACGTATCGCAGCAGCTTCCTCAGGGCAGCTCTATATATTGGGGCCTCACACTTCTGTATTGTATCACTTATTGCTCGATCCCTCGGTGTCCCCACACGTATCGCAGCAGCTTCGTCAGGGCAGCACTATAGATTGTGGGTACACACTTCTGTATTGTATCACTTATTGCTCGATCCCTCGGTGTCCCCACACGTATTGCAGCAGCTTCGTCAGGGCAGCTCTATATATTGGGGCCTCACACTTCTGTAGTGTATCACTCATTGCTCGATCCCTTGGTGTCCCCACACGTATGAGGGCAGCACTATAGATTGGGGGTACACACTTCTGTATTGTATCACTCATTGCTCGATCCCTCAGTGTCCCAACACTTATCGTAGCAGCTTCCTCAGGGCAGCTCTATATATTGGGGCCTCACACTTCTGTAGTGTATCACTCATTGCTCGATCCCTTGGTGTCCCCACACGTATCACAGCAGCTTCGTCAGGGCAGCACTATATATTGTGGGTACACACTTCTGTAGTGTATCACTCATTGCTCGATCCCTCGGTGTCCCCACACATATGGCAGCAGCTTCGTCAGGGCAGCACTATAGATTGGGGGTACACACTTCTGTATTGTATCACTCATTGCTCGATCCCTCGGTGTCCCCACACGTATCACAGCAGCTTCGTCAGGGCAGCACTATATATTGTGGGTACACACTTCTGTAGTGTATCACTCATTGCTCGATCCCTCGGTGTCCCCACACATATGGCAGCAGCTTCGTCAGGGCAGCACTATAGATTGGGGGTACACACTTCTGTATTGTTTCAGTCATTGCTCGATCCCTCGATGTCGCCACGCATATCGCAGCAGCTTCCTCAGGGCAGCACTATATATTGTGGGTACACGGCTCTGTATTGTATTACTCATTGCTTGATCACTCGGTGTCCCCACGCGTATCCCAGCAGCTTCTTCAGGGCAGCACTATATATATTGTGGGTACACACTTCTGTATTGTATCACTCATTGCTCGATCCCTTGGTGTCGCCACGCATATCGCAGCAGCTTCGTCAGGGCAGCACTATATATTGTGGGTACACACTTCTGTATTGTATCACTCATTGCTTCCCAACGCGTATCGCAGCAGCTTGGTCAGGGCAGCACTATATATCGTTGGTACACACTTCTGTATTGTATCACTCATTGCTCGATCTCTCGGTTTCCCCACGCTTATCGCAGCAGCTTCGTCAGGGCAGCACTATATATTGTGGCCTCACGCTACTGTATTGTATCACTCATTGCTCGATCCCTTGGTGTCGCCACGCATATCGCAGCAGCTTCGTCAGGGCAGCACTATATATTGTGGCCTCACGCTACTGTATTGTATCACTCATTGCTCGATCCCTTGGTGTCGCCACGCATATCGCACCAGCTTCGTCAGGGCAGCACTATATATTGTGGGTACACACTTCTGTATTGTATCACTCATTGCTCCCCACGCGTATCACAGCAGCTTGGTCAGGGCAGCACTATATATCGTTGGTACACACTTCTGTATTGTATCACTCATTGCTCGATCTCTCGGTTTCCCCACGCTTATCGCAGCAGCTTCGTCAGGGCAGCACTATATATTGTGGCCTCACGCTACTGTATTGTATCAGTCATTGCTCGATCCCTCGATGTCGCCACGCATATCGCAGCAGCTTCGTCAGGGCAGCACTATATATTGTGGGTACACACTTCTGTATTGTATCACTCATTGCTCGATCCCTCGGTGTCCCCACACGTATCACAGCAGCTTCGTCAGGACAGCACTATATATCGTTGGTACACACTTCTGTATTGTATCACTCATAGCTCGATCCCTCGGTGTCGCCACGCTTATCGCAGCAGCTTCGTCAGGGCAGCACTATATATTGTGGGTACACACTTCTGTATTGTATCACTCATTGCTCGATCCCCCGGTGTCCCAACACTTATCGTAGCAGCTTCCTCAGGGCAGCTTTATATATTGGGGCCTCACACTTCTGTATTGTATCACTCATTGCTCGATCCCTTGGTGTCCCCACACGTATCGCAGCAGCTTTGTCAGGGCAGCACTATAGATTGGGGGTACACACTTCTGTATTGTATCACTCATTGCTCGATCTCTCGGTGTCCCCACGCGTATCGCAGCAGCTTCATCAGGGCAGCACTATATATTGTGGCCTCACACTACTGTATTGTATCAGTCATTGCTCGATCCCTCGATGTCGCCACGCACATAGCAGCAGCTTAGTCAGGGCAGCACTATATATTGTGGGTACACACTTCTGTATTGTATCACTCATTGCTCGATCCCTCGGTGTCCCCGCGCGTATCACAGCAGCTTCGTCAGGGCAGCACTATATATTGTGGGTACACACTTCTGTATTGTATCACTCATTGCTCGATCCCTCTGTGTCCCCACACGTAGCACCCTGAGGAAGTGATCTCTCACGCAACGCGTCAGTGTTTTTGAAGGGGCGTCTGCAGAGGACTGGGACCCATTAATTGGTGACAGTATTATGCTTAATTTTGCCTTGTTTTGGTAAAGTTTTGTTTACTATACATGCCATGGTGTATTGGTCTAACTGTTAATAGCACTTTCTGGTCACCCTTTGCACTTGCACTTTTTGTTCTAGTATTCCGTTTGGGGTCTCTTTCACCTATTTAGTACTAATCTCCTTATTCACAATCTATGTGGTCTTTTTCAACTACATATACCATTGAGTATATGCTTATTTGCACTGCAGACAGTTGTACCTCTTAAACCTGGCATACTTTGAACCTATTGTTACATTAAGTGAATTAGTGATTGGTAGTCCCATAAAGTCCATCTGCAGGGCCTGCTCCTTGGTCTGTGTATATATTTGTATACACATTTTATTGTGTTTAGATGTGGTTATTGTTTGTCATGTTATATGATGTGTCCTTGGCAAAATAAACCTTGATTAATTATTCTACATAATGTGTGTGCGGCTTAGTCTATAGGGTGAGATAACAGCTATCCAATACTGGTGGATGGCCCCTGTGTTAGTGTCCCCACACGTATCGCAACAGCTTCGACAGGACAGCTCTATATATTGTGGGTACACACTTCTGTATTGTATCACTCATTGCTCAATCTCTCGGTGTCCACACGCATATCGCAGCAGCTTTGTCAGGGCAGCAATATATATTGTGGATACTCACTTCTGTATTGTATCAGTCATTGCTGGATCCCTCGGTGTCCCCACGCGTATCGCAGCGGCATCATCAGGGCACCTCTCCACCACCAGGGGGCATCAACTTTCATTAAACTGGACGTTTTACTACAACACGGAGGCTGGCCGGTCTATTGTTTTCATCATCCCTGACCGTCCTCCGCTCTGGATGGTTCCGGTAGAGTCTCCTGAATGTATTTTCCGGGAGAATCTGTTCCCTATCCCCCGTCTTATCAGTAGCACATTGGGGATCGGAGCATCCCGTGACGCCGGTGCAGGTGTGCGGCATCCATTGTGCGCGGAAGCTCTGCGGTGGGAGATATCTTTGTGCCGGGAGATGCGGCGTGGCCCCTGTGAAGCGTATCGCCTCTCTCCATGAATTTTCTCCTAATACCTTTTCCGCCGCCACAATGAGAGCGAGCGGCCGCAGATTGGCGGTCAATGGAAGGCGAGACAGCAGATTAGGGCGCGGGGGCGTGAAAATTGAAGCATTCATAGCCGGCCATTACCCAGAAGCCTCTCTGCTGCCCGACGATCTGATCACGCTCTGTGCTAGAAATGGCGCATGAAGGATCCCATTTGCCCTTATCACCCCTATGGGGCTGTGCCACACCCTAACTGCCCCTCCCCAGCCTCTGCCAGGCACCAATCACAGCACAGTGTTGCCAAAAAGGGGAGAGGTCATATACAGCCCATGTATTTATGCCTGTGTGGCTGGCTCCTCCCCTCCTCCCCGTTGTCATGGCAACACCAAGCTAATTGCCCCTCCAAGGAGGCAGCCACAGACGTGCTCCCATCAGTCACTGCAAGAAGAGTCAGAGGGGGGCCGCAGAGGACCAAGAAAGAGCTAGAGAGGGGCCACAGAGGGCCAAGAAAGAGCTAGAGAGGGGCCACAGAGGGCCAAGAAAGATCTAGAGAGGGGCCACAGAGGGCCATAAAGAGCTAGAGAGGGGCCACAGAGGGCCATAAAGAGCTAGAGAGGGGCCACAGAGGGCCATAAAGAGCTAGAGAGGGGCCACAGAGGGCCATAAAGAGCTAGAGAGGGGCCACAGAGGGCCAAGAAAAAGCTAGAGAGGGGCCACAGGGGGCCAAGAAGGAGGCAAAAGGGGCCAAGAATAAGCTAGAGAGGGGCCACAGAGGGCCAAGAAAGAGCTAGACAGGGGCCACAGAGAGCCAAGAAAGAGCTAGAGGGGCCACAGGGGGCCAATAAAAAGCTAGAGAGAGGCCACAGAGTGACAAGAAAAAGCTAGAGAGGGGCCACAGAGTGACAAGAAAAAGCTAGAGGGCCACAAGGGGCCAAGAAAGAGCTAGAGGGCCACATAGGGCCAAGAATGAGCTAGGGAGGGGCCACATAGGGCCAAGAATGAGCCAAAAGGGGCCAATAAAGAGCTAGAGGGTCCACAGAGGGCCAATAATGAGCTGAAAGTGGCAAAGCAAGAGCTAGAGAGGGCCAAGAACGAGCTAGAGCTTCCACAGAGGGCCGAGAATGAGCTAGAGGGGCTACAGAAGGCCGAGAATGAGCTAGAACGGGGCCACAGAGGGCTGAGAGTGAGCTAGAGGGACCACAGAGGGCCAAGAAAGAGCTAAAGGGGCCACAGAGGGTCAGGAAAGAGCTCGAGGGCCACAGAGGGCCAAGAAAGAGCTAGAGAGGGGCCACAGAGGGCCAAGAATGAACCAAAAGGGGCCAAGAAAGAGCTAGAGGGGCCACATAGGGCCAAGAAAGAGCTAGGGAGGGGGCGCAGAGGGCCAAGAATGAGCCAAAAGGGGCCAAGGAAGAGCTAGAGGGGCCACAGAGGGCCAAGAAAGAGCTAGAGGGGCCACAGAGGGCCAAGAATGAGCCAAAAGGGGCCAAGAAGAAGCTAGAGGGGCCACAGAGGGCCAAGAAAGAGCTAGAGGGGCCACAGAGGGCCAAGAATGAGCCAAAAGGGGCCAAGAAAGAGCTAGAGGGGCCACAGAGGGCCAAGAATGAGCCAAAAGAGGCCAAGAAAGAGCTAGAGGGGCCACAGAGGGCCAAGAAAGAGCTAAAGGGGCCACAGAGGGAGTATGGAGTAAAATTGCAAAGATCGGTTTCCTAATTGCATATATATGGAGTAAAATTGCAAAGATCGGTTTCCTAATTGCATATATATGGAGTAAAATTGTAAAGATCGGTTTCCTAATTGCATATATATGGAGTAAAATTGCAAAGATCGGTTTCCTAATTGCATATATATGGAGTAAAATTGCAAAGATCGGTTTCCTAATTGCATATATATGGAGTAAAATTGTAAAGATCGGTTTCCTAATTGCATATATATGGAGTAAAATTGCAAAGATCGGTTTCCTAATTCCATATATATGGAGTAAAATTGCAAAGATCGGTTTCCTAATTGCATATATATGGAGTAAAATTGTAAAGATCGGTTTCCTAATTGCATATATATGGAGTAAAATTGCAAAGATCGGTTTCCTAATTCCATATATATGGAGTAAAATTGCAAAGATCGGTTTCCTAATTGCATATATATGGAGTAAAATTGTAAAGATCGGTTTCCTAATTGCATATATATGGAGTAAAATTGCAAAGATCGGTTTCCTAATTGCATATATATGGAGTAAAATTGCAAAGATCGGTTTCCTAATTGCATATATATGGAGTAAAATTGTAAAGATCGGTTTCCTAATTCCATATATATGGAGTAAAATTGTAAAGATCGGTTTCCTAATTGCATATATATGGAGTAAAATTGCAAAGATCGGTTTCCTAATTGCATATATATGGAGTAAAATTGTAAGGATCGGTTTCCTAATTGCATATATATGGAGTAAAATTGTAAGGATCGGTTTCCTAATTGCATATGTATGGAGTAAAATTGCAAAGATCGGTTTCCTAATTGCATATATATGGAGTAAAATTGCAAAGATCGGTTTCCTAATTGCATATATATGGAGTAAAATTGCAAAGATCGGTTTCCTAATTCCATATATATGGAGTAAAATTGTAAAGATCGGTTTCCTAATTGCATATATATGGAGTAAAATTGCAAAGATCGGTTTCCTAATTGCATATATATGGAGTAAAATTGTAAGGATCGGTTTCCTAATTGCATATATATGGAGTAAAATTGTAAGGATCGGTTTCCTAATTGCATATATATGGAGTAAAATTGTAAAGATCAGTTTCCTAATTGCATATATATGGAGTAAAATTGCAAGGATCGGTTTCCTAATTGCATATATATGGAGTAAAATTGCAAAGATCGGTTTCCTAATTGCATATATATGGAGTAAAATTGTAAAGATCGGTTTCCTAATTGCATATATATGGAGTAAAATTGCAAGGATCGGTTTCCAAATTGCATATATATGGAGTAAAATTGCAAAGATCGGTTTCCTAATTGCATATATATGGAGTAAAATTGCAAAGATCGGTTCTATAATTGCATATATATGGAGTAAAATTGCAAAGATCGGTTCTATAATTGCATATATATGGACTAAAATTATAAAGATCGGTTTCCTAATTGTATATATATGGAGTAAAATTGTAAAGATCGGTTTCCTAATTGCATATATATGGAGTAAAATTGCAAAGATCGGTTTCCTAATTGCATATATATGGAGTAAAATTGCAAAGATCGGTTTCCAAATTGCATATATATGGAGTAAAATTGCAAAGATCGGTTTCCTAATTGCATATATATGGAGTAAAACTGTAAAGATCGGTTTCCTAATTGCATATATATGGAGTAAAATTGTAAAAATCGGTTTCAAAATTGCATATATATGGAGTAAAATTGTAAAGATCGGTTTCCTAATTAAATATATATGGAGTAAAATTGTAAAAATCGGTTTCAAAATTGCATATATATGGAGTAAAATTGTAAAGATCGGTTTCCTAATTGCATATATATGGAGTAAAATTGTAAAGATCGGTTTCCTAATTGCATATATATGGAGTAAAACTGTAAAGATCGGTTTCCTAATTGCATATATATGGAGTAAAATTGTAAAGATCGGTTTTCAAATTGCATATATATGGAGTAAAATTGTAAAGATCGGTTTCCTAATTGCATATATATGGAGTAAAATTGTAAAGATCGGTTTCCTAATTGCATATATATGGAGTAAAATTGCAAAGATCGGTTTTCAAATTGCATATATATGGAGTAAAATTGTAAAGATCGGTTTCCTAATTGTATATATATATGGAGTAAAATTGCAAAGATCGGTTTCCTAATTGCATATATATGGAGTAAAATTGCAAAGATTGGTTTCCTAATTGCATATATATGGAGTAAAATTGCAAAGATCGGTTTCCTAATTGTATATATATGGAGTAAAATTGCAAAGATCGGTTTCCTAATTGCATATATATGGAGTAAAATTGCAAAGATTGGTTTCCTAATTGCATATATATGGAGTAAAATTGTAAAGATCGGTTTCCTAATTGTATATATATGGAGTAAAATTGTAAAGATCGGTTTCCTAATTGCATATATATGGAGTAAAATTGTAAAGATCGGTTTCCTAATTGCATATATATGGAGTAAAATTGCAAAGATCGGTTTCCTAATTGCATATATATGGAGTAAAATTGTAAAGATCGGTTTCCTAATTGTATATATATATGGAGTAAAATTGTAAAGATCGGTTTCCTAATTGTATATATATATGGAGTAAAATTGCAAAGATCGGTTTCCTAATTGCATATATATGGAGTAAAATTGTAAAGATCGGTTTCCTAATTGTATATATATATGGAGTAAAATTGTAAAGATCGGTTTCCTAATTGTATATATATATGGAGTAAAATTGCAAAGATCGGTTTCCTAATTGCATATATATGGAGTAAAATTGTAAAGATCGGTTTCCTAATTGTATATATATATGGAGTAAAATTGTAAAGATCGGTTTCCTAATTGTATATATATATGGAGTAAAATTGCAAAGATCGGTTTCCTAATTGCATATATATGGAGTAAAATTGTAAAGATCGGTTTCCTAATTGTATATATATATGGAGTAAAATTGTAAAGATCGGTTTCCTAATTGTATATATATATGGAGTAAAATTGTAAAGATCGGTTTCCTAATTGTATATATATATGGAGTAAAATTGTAAAGATCGGTTTCCAAATTGCATATATATGGAGTAAAATTGTAAAAATCGGTTTCCTAATTGCATATATATGGAGTAAAATTGTAAAGATCGGTTTCCAAATTGCATATATATGGAGTAAAATTGTAAAAATCGGTTTCCTAATTGCATATATATGGAGTAAAATTGTAAAAATCGGTTTCCTAATTGCATATATATGGAGTAAAATTGCAAAGATCGGTTTTCAAATTGCATATATATGGAGTAAAATTGTAAAGATCGGTTTCCTAATTGCATATATATGGAGTAAAATTGTAAAGATCGGTTTCCTAATTGCATATATATGGAGTAAAATTGCAAAGATCGGTTTTCAAATTGCATATATATGGAGTAAAATTGAAAGGATCGGTTTCCTAATTGCATATATATGGAGTAAAATTGTAAAGATCGGTTTCCTAATTGCATATATATGGAGTAAAATTGTAAAGATCGGTTTCCTAATTGCATATATATGGAGTAAAATTGTAAAGATCGGTTTCCTAATTGCATATATATGGAGTAAAATTGCAAAGATCGGTTTCCTAATTGCATATATATGGAGTAAAATTGCAAGGATCGGTTTCCTAATTGCATATATATGGAGTAAAATTGCAAAGATCGGTTTCCTAATTGCATATATATGGAGTAAAATTGCAAGGATCGGTTTCCTAATTGCATATATATGGAGTAAAATTGCAAAGATCGGTTTCCTAATTGCATATATATGGAGTAAAATTGCAAGGATCGGTTTCCTAATTGCATATATATGGAGTAAAATTGTAAAGATCGGTTTCCTAATTTCATATATATGGAGTAAAATTGCAAGGATCGGTTTCCTAATTGCATATATATGGAGTAAAATTGTAAAGATCGGTTTCCTAATTGCATATATATGGAGTAAAATTGTAAAGATCGGTTTCCTGATTGCATATATATGGAGTAAAATTGCAAAGATCGGTTTCCTAATTGTATATATATGGAGTAAAATTGTAAAGATCGGTTTCCTAATTGCATATATATGGAGTAAAATTGTAAAGATCGGTTTCCTAATTGTATATATATGGAGTAAAATTGTAAAGATCGGTTTCCTAATTGCATATATATGGAGTAAAATTGAAAGGATCGGTTTCCTAATTGCATATATATGGAGTAAAATTGTAAAGATCGGTTTCCTAATTGCATATATATGGAGTAAAATTGTAAAGATCGGTTTCCTAATTGCATATATATGGAGTAAAATTGTAAAGATCGGTTTCCTAATTCCATATATATGGAGTAAAATTGATAAGATCGGTTTCCTAATTGTATATATATGGAGTAAAATTGAAAGGATCGGTTTCCTAATTGCATATATATGGAGTAAAATTGTAAAGATCGGTTTCCTAATTGCATATATATGGAGTAAAATTGTAAAGATCGGTTTCCTAATTGCATATATATGGAGTAAAATTGTAAAGATCGGTTTCCTAATTGCATATATATGGAGTAAAATTGTAAAGATCGGTTTCCTAATTGCATATATATGGAGTAAAATTGCAAAGATCGGTTTCCTAATTGCATATATATGGAGTAAAATTGCAAAGATCGGTTTCCTAATTGCATATATATGGAGTAAAATTGTAAAGATCGGTTTTCTAATTGCATATATATGGAGTAAAATTGTAAAGATCGGTTTCCTAATTGCATATATATGGAGTAAAATTGTAAAGATCGGTTTCCTAATTGCATATATATGGAGTAAAATTGTAAAGATCGGTTTCCTAATTGCATATATATGGAGTAAAATTGTAAAGATCGGTTTCCTAATTGCATATATATGGAGTAAAATTGCAAAGATCGGTTTCCTAATTGCATATATATGGAGTAAAATTGTAAAGATCGGTTTCCTAATTGCATATATATGGAGTAAAATTGTAAAGATCGGTTTCCTAATTGCATATATATGGAGTAAAATTGTAAAGATCGGTTTCCTAATTGCATATATATGGAGTAAAATTGCAAAGATCGGTTTCCTAATTGCATATATATGGAGTAAAATTGTAAAGATCGGTTTCCTAATTGCATGTATATGGAGTAAAATTGCAAAGATCGGTTTCCTAATTGCATATATATGGAGTAAAATTGCAAAGATCGGTTTCCTAATTGCATATATATGGAGTAAATTGTAAAAATCGGTTTCAAAATTGCATATATATGGAGTAAAATTGCAAAGATCGGTTTCCTAATTGCATATATATGGAGTAAAATTGTAAAAATCGGTTCTATAATTGCATATATATGGAGTAAAATTATAAAGATCGGTTCTATAATTGCATATATATGGAGTAAAATTGTAAAGATCGGTTTCCTAATTGCATATATATGGAGTAAAATTGCAAAGATCGGTTTCCTAATTGCATATATATGGAGTAAAATTGTAAAGATCGGTTTCCTAATTGCATATATATGGAGTAAAATTGCAAAGATCGGTTTCCTAATTGCATATATATGGAGTAAAATTGCAAAGATCGGTTTCCTAATTGCATATATATGGAGTAAAATTGCAAAGATCGGTTTCCTAATTGCATATATATGGAGTAAATTGTAAAAATCGGTTTAAAAATTGCATATATATGGAGTAAAATTGTAAAGATCGGTTTCCTAATTGCATATATATGGAGTAAAATTGTAAAGATCGGTTTCCTAATTGCATATATATGGAGTAAAATTGTAAAGATCGGTTTCCTAATTGCATATATATGGAGTAAAATTGCAAAGATCGGTTTAGCCAGTTTGGGTCCACATTTGGGTCTGTCCTCTGGGAACACGGACTTATCTGCTGCTAATGACTTGTTACTTTCCCTTTCTCATGTATTATGACACTGTATCTGTGTTTGCTCATCTCTGTATTTCCCATATGTATTGCAACAAGGTTGTCAGCCATCACTGCTTTTGTCTATGCAATTACTCTGTTCACATAATTACTGTTTGTATTCTAAGTATGTCACACACCCCGCTTCAAGAATCCATAACATGTGGGTAATATCGTCCTGAAGAGGCGTTCCTGCAGAGATGATAGTAAAAGAAAGCCCCTCCCTGATCCATAAATACCTGGGACCTCCCACTCATCACCCAGTTTTCCATCTCTGCAAGACGGCGAGCAAGTCAGAAGATGATGTCTCCTCCTTGCACTGGGGGAGTTCAGGTAGCCGGGGTAACTCCCGGCCTGTTTGTTGAATATTCCCGCTCGGCCTTCTTTTCTCTGAGTAACCCCTTATATTATATGCCTCCTCAGTTTTGGCTGCGGGCCCGAGCGAGGGTATGCTGGCACCTCTGGTGCTTAGGAGCAGTGCTCCCCCCGTGAGACCCTAAAATAAGAGGGTAGGCGGTGGTTCCGGGTTGGTGATCCCGGTTTGGGATGCCCCGTCCCTTGGTATTGCCCCTGGGGTGGGTCCCTCTTCAGTCCTCATCTTACTCATCTGTGGGGGTTGGGGGTCTCCTTCCTAGGGCCTGTAGTTTCCCGCTGCCCTTGGTGGTGCTGTGTCACCTGTGTGGCTGCGGGTGTATGTTTTTTAGTGCTTGTGCTACTTATTCGGGCGCCGCGACCGCCATGTCGGCCGGGGCGCCGGGTGCTTTGCTGCTTTTACCTCACGTTTTTTGGGGGCGGGGCCGGCCCGCGGCGCGCTGCCGCGGACGATACCCCGTTTCTTTCTGTGCCGGTTAGGCCGGGCGGGTGCGACGCTGGACTCTGCGGTCGCACCTGCCGGGCGTGTCATTTTGGCCGGCGCCGCGGCAGCGGAGGCGCCGGTTTTCAGGGGGGTGAGTCCCGTTGGCGGCAGAGGGAGATGCGTCCTCGTCGGAGGGGGGGGGGCGGGGCCGGGTTTTCGGCGCGTCGCCGCGGCTCCGCCCCTCCCTCCTCTCTGCTTCTGGCGCCGATGCGGAGCCTTGTCAGCTCCGTGCTGTTCAGGGAAGGGGTGTTTCTCCTTGCTTCGCGCGCTCTGCGCCCTGGCCACGCCCCGGATTCCTTGCCTGCGTCTCCTCATGCTCGTGGTGGACTCCATCGTTCCCTAGGATCTGTGAGTGGCCCTGTGGGTCCTATTTATCATAGACTTTTTTATTGTCTTCTGGTCATATATTTAAGGGGTTCCTTCTGTCTTTCAGGCGGAGTGTTCTATCGGGAGTGTCATCATTAGTAATTAGAGGGTTTCTCCCGGTCCTAGATTCCTGGGTTCTCTTAGTCTTAAATCCTCCCACTTGGGACATTAAAGGGGCATCCCGGGTTGCTTATTGGCGTAATTCCCTGGGTCATTGCGACTAATAAAGTTCACCTTATGGAGGCATCCCCGGATACTGGGGCAGGGGCCCCTTCGGGGCATCCCAAAAGATGCATGTTGTGTGGTGCATCCATTACAGGGGATGATGTACTGCTTTGTATACTTTGTGCACAGCAAACTATTGCGTGGCAGTCCGGATCCCAGGCTTCTGGGTCAGCTCCGCCGGCCAAGTCATCTCAACCTCCCACCCTGACACGCGCTCCGTGTGACGTTGTCATGGGCAGGGATCTGCAAGCTGAGATGTGCGCCAGATTGGCCAACCTTGAGAAAATTGTTTCCAGGTCGGCCGCCCGTAAGGCCCCGGCCAAGAGGAAGCATTTGTCCCCGGCTTTGCCGGCTGATGACCTGGACGAGTTTAATAATCTGGATTGATCTGATTATTCTGGGCTAGAGGAAGGTGAGGTTTCTGAGGGCTCAGAGGTTTCGGACGATGAACAGTCTGCGGGCGCTGATGAGGAGCTTAGTGAGTTAGGGAGATCCTCGGATTCTCCTCACGCGCTGGCGCTGATGTTGGAGGTTCTGAAGATTTCCCCTCCCGAGGTGGCGTCACAGCAGGAGGGTGAGTTGTTTGAGGAGTCCAGGCCGCGCTTGGAGTTTCCTTCACAACGGCACTTTCACAAGATCATTGATAAGGAATGGGACAGGCCGGCTAGGCTCCCTGGCATCCCTCAGGGGTGGGACAAGAAATACCCTTTCCCTTCGGAGGTGGTTAAGCGCTGGGTTTCCCCGACCGAGGTCGATGCTCCGGTTCTGGGGTTGTCTAATTCCTCGGTTTTAAATAGGCTGGATTGCTCCTCCCTTAAGGATGGGGAGGATAAACGTATTGACCAAATGGCGTGTCATGGCTTTACTAGCGTTGGGTCAGCCATACGGCCTGTGTGCGCTTCTGAGCTTATGGTGTTGGCTGCCAGGTCTGTGGTCAGGGACTTGTTGACATCTTCCGGGCTTCGCCCTGGTAGTGCTGAGTTCCTTAGCCTCAAACGGTGTGAGTTGTTTTTGTCCTTTGTATTAACCGCCTTGGATGACACTTTGATGATGTGTGGTAGGACATCGGCTTTGTTGGTGACTATTCGGCGGTCGGTCTGGCTGCGCCAGTGGGCGGCCGACTTCATGTCTAAAAAGTCTCTGACGGCTTTACCCTTTGTTGGGTTGAGGCTCTTTGGAGAAACATTGGACTCCGTCACCAAGGGCGGTAGGTTGCCTCAACGTAAAAAGCAGCGCCGTTCCTTTCGGGGGGCGCCTGCTTTTACATCTTCCTTTCGTGGGGCCAGATTTGGCAGAGGATCTGCGTCCCAATCTTCCAGAGGAGATTCCAGGAACAGGGGCAGGGGACGTGCCCGTTCTGGATACCATTGGGGTTCTAAGCTCAAGCCGGCTATTAAGCCGGCCCAGCAATGAGGGGGCGCCCTCACCCTTGCGGGTGGGGGGACGGCTGAGACACTTCTCCCGGATCTGGGATCAAGAAGTCTCGGACAGATGGATCCGGGAAGTGGTGTCTTCCGGTTACAAGCTAGAGTTCGAGCTCCGCCCCCCCTCCAGGTTCTTCAGGTCTCGGATGCCTTCGGAGCCTCTGGTGGCGCAGGGGCTCCTGGTGGCAGTAAAGAATCTTCTGGACATGGCTGTCATTTGCCCAGTGCCCCCCTCGGAGCAGGGCAGGGGCTTCTATTCCAATCTGTTCACGGTTCCCAAGAAGGACGGGTCGGTCCGTCCTATCTTGGATCTGAAGTTTCTCAACAGGTTTATTCGGCCGCGCAAATTCCGCATGGAAACGCTGCGCTCGGCCATTCACTCTCTTCGTCAGGGAGACTTTCTGACGTCCATAGACATCAAGGATGCTTATTTACACATTCCGGTTTTTCCAGCACACCAGAGGTTTCTCAGGTTTGTGGTGGAGGATCGGCATTTTCAGTTTGTGGCACTTCCTTTCGGTCTCACCTCAGCCCCTCGGGTTTTCACCAAGGTGCTAGCGGGGGTGATGGCACTGCTCAGAGTTCAGGGTATCCGCATTGTGCCCTATCTGGACGATCTACTGATCATGGCCTCTTCTTTCAACCAAGCGGAGTTGGACACCGGAGTGGTGGTGTCCACTCTGTAGAGGTTCGGTTGGGTGATCAACCACCCCAAGTCTTCTCTTTCTCCGTCCAGAGTTGTGACCTTTCTGGGGATGTCTCTGGACACCTCGCAGGCCAGGGTGTTTCTGCCCCAGGCCAAGATTCTTTTGATTCAGGAGTTAGTTCAGCTTCTCTTGTTGGCCCATCATCCGACCATCCGGCTAGGGATGAGGCTGGTGGGTTTAATGGTGGCCTCATTCGAGGCAGTTCCCTTTGCGCAGCTCCATACGAGGGCGCTTCAGCTTCATCTGCTGGCGGTTTGGGACAGGTCGCAGTCGTCATTGGACCGGTCCTTCCGGTTGACTCCCCGAGTTCGTCGTTCCCTACAATGGTGGCTGGGGTCTGTCAATCTGTCAAAAGGCAGATCCTTCCTGGCTCCACGTTGGGAAACGGTCACCACGGATGCCAGTCTGTCAGGTTGGGGGGGTGTTTGGAAGGACCTCCAGTTTCAGGGTCTGTGGAGTCCGCAGGAGGCTCACGAGCCCATCAATATTCTGGAGTTGAGAGCCATCAGGTTGGTTCTGTTTCGCTTGACTCATCAGTTGAGAGGCCTGCCAGTTCAGGTCCGGTCGGACAACAGGACGGCGGTTGCTTACATCAATCACCAAGGAGGGACTCGCAGCAGGAGTGCCCTCAGGGAAGTGTCTTTGATTCTGGACTGGGCCGAGGCCCACGTCCCGTGTATCTCAGCAGTCTACATTCCGGGGGTGGAAAACACGGAGGCGGACTTGCTGAGCCGGGCCTCCTCTCGTCAGGGGGAGTGGTCTCTCAGTCCCAGGGTGTTTCGTTCGATATGTCTCAGGTGGGGGGTCCCAGCGGTGGACCTCTTTGCCTCTCGTCACAATCACAAGCTTCCAGTCTTTGTGTCTCTCTCGCAGGATCCTCTGGCTCTGGCAGTGGATGCCATGTCTCTGACCTGGAGGGATCTGGGGTTCCTTTATCTGTTCCCTCCGTTTCCAATGCTAGCCAGAGTGGTGCGCAAACTGGCCTTGGAAGGCGCGTCGGCGATTCTGGTGGCCCCAAGGTGGCCAAGGCGCGTTTGGTTCGCAGATCTTGTAAGGCTGGCAGAGGATCAGTTCGCCCTGCCTCTGCTGCCGGACCTGCTCACCCAGGGTCGGCTACGCTATCCCAATTTACCATCGCTGGCTTTGACGGCGTGGCTGCTGAATCCGCCATCTTGAGGGAAGAAGGTCTTTCTGACGCGGTGATTCAGACTCTTATCAGCGCCAGGAAGCGGTCTTCCTCTTCTGTTTACTACAGGACCTGGAGGTCCTATATTGATTGGTGTGAAGGTAGGTCCTTCTCTTGTCGAGAGTTCTCCATTCCTAGGATTCTGGAGTTTCTTCAACATGGTTTAGATCTGGGGCTCCAAATTAGTACCTTGAAGGGGCAGGTCTCTGCCCTGGCGGTGTTCTTCCAAAGGTCCTTTGCACTTCATCCTTTAGTCAGGACCTTTTTCCAAGGAGTCACACATGTACGTCCGCCTAGGAAGCCCTTGGTTCCAGTTTGGGATTTGAACCTTGTTCTTTCTGCTCTTCAGGGTCCTCCGTTTGAGCCCTTGAATGAGGTTGCCTTGTCTTCGCTTACTCAAAAGGTGGCCTTTTTGGTGGCTATCACTTCGGTTAGGCGTGTTTCTGAGTTGGCAGCTTTATCCATTAAAGCTCCATACTTTGAGAAGCATCAGGACAAGGTTGTCTTTCGTTTCAAGCCGGATTTTCTTCCTAAGGTGGTCTCGGCTTTTCATCTAAATCAGGACATAGTTCTGCCTTCTCTATGCCCTAATCCTAGCAACGACAAGGAAAGGGCGTTGCATTCCTTGGATGTAGTTCGTGTTGTGGAATATTATCTGGAGGTTACGTCTTCCTTTCGCAAGACGGACGCCTTTTTTGTGGTGCCCTCCGGGCCTAGGAAAGGTTTGGCTCCTGCCAAATCTTCCATTAGTAAATGGATTCGTCAGGCCATCATTGGAGCCTATTCTGCCAAGGGGAGGAGTCCCCCTTTTCGTGTTACTGCTCATTCTACTCGCGCAGTTGGTGCGTCCTGGGCTTTTCAGCACCAGGCTTCTGTTGAGCAAGTTTGTAAGGCCGCTACCTGGTCTTCTGTTCACACTTTTTCCAAGTTTTACAAGGTTGATGTTTGGGCGTCCGCGGATGCTGTCTTTGGACGCAAAGTTTTGCAAGCTGTAGTGGTTTGAAGTTGTGCATTGTTGCCTAGTTTTGGATCCCCGCCCTTGTTTTTTGGACACTGCTATTGGATGTCCCACATGTTATGGATTCTTGAAGCGGGGTGTGTGACATACTTAGAATAATACCATTTTGTGAATACTCACCTTGTAAAATGGGTATTATAAGTATGTCACACACCCCGCTTCACCCGCCCTTTCTGTATTCGGGATCCTCTATTTTGTGAACTTTGCGTGGTTGCGTTTTATATTTGCCTCTTCCTGGTCCCTTACCTTACTGCTTCTGTATACTGGGTGATGAGTGGGAGGTCCCAGGTATTTATGGATCAGGGAGGGGCTTTCTTTTACTATCATCTCTGCAGGAACGCCTCTTCAGGACGATATTACCCACATGTTATGGATTCTTGAAGCGGGGTGTGTGACATACTTATAATACCCATTTTACAAGGTGAGTATTCACAAAATGGTATTTTTGTGACCCCCTAGCTTCCCCTCCTGATAACCCCAGCTAAGCACCTTTATTGCCCTAGTACCACCCACCCCCCAGCTGTTTGAGCTAATCAAGGCATCTCACAAGTGGTATATCTTTGTGAGGAATGGCTGCATGTCAGCCTGGGCTGCTGTCCTGGATTTATTAAGTCCATCAAAGAATTAGGCCCAAATTGAGCCCGAAGTGACCAGAAGGGAACAGGCACCAGACTCTGCTTGTCTGAAGAACTTATCCCCAACAATGCTCCTCTGGTATTTTACAGTCCTGCTTCCTCTGACTCTAAAATTCCTTAACTCCCAGCATCCCCCTGCACCTGGTAAGTGTCTCTATCCCCTCGATTCAAAGAGCAAAAGTTAATTGATTTCGGATCTAGAATCCTAAGTTTGGGTGGGTGTTTGTCATTTTTTCCTGTTTTTTTGGCCATTTCCGACTCGCACGAGCCTACGTCCGATTTCGTATATGCTCTTACGGTCATCGGAAGTTCGTTCCTAAATTGTAGGATCAAATCCTAAAACTTAGGATCAAAACCTAAAACTTAGGCTAATCGGATGTGTTTACGTGTGATTCAGAGAGCAGTTTTCCAACCTCTAAATACGTTTTAAAAGAAAGCCACTTCCGACACCTTTTAGCAGTCGGATTGCTGTTCTGGAACAGTTTTTTTGGCTATGTGGAGGAGTCTGCGCGTCTTGAGCTCCAATGAACTGCATGTATCAGCATGGCCGAGGCCATAAATTGCATGGCAATGCATACCTGATTCAATACATTTCATGTATGCCTTATAAAAGCATTTTAATGTGGACCTTAATTAGTCCTTTGCATGTAAACCTTTATTTTGCAATACATCCATATATTTGCGTTAATTAAAGAAACTTATGTCCTTTGTTATTTTTTTTTAAATTGATGTACTAGAATAATATTTTTAATTTGAATTTATTGGTGTAGTTGTTTACCTTTGCTTTGTTTAATTATTTTAGCTCATCTTTGGTCAGATGCATCACACTTACTGAGGAGAGGAGAGCGGGATAAAGTGCAGGATGTGGGTTACTGCTGTATTTTGCACAGACACAGCAGAGCTGGGGGCACGGAAAGGTCAGAAATCAAAGAATGCAGAGCAACACAGTCACAAGGCCCTTTCTGTTTGCAGGCTGCCCGATAATACCTGACCCGCCATCTTGGCTGTTTCTAGACTCATAACATGCCGAAGTTGCTGGGTGTTTTTTAATTTTTGAGAGCAATCTGTATGTAGAGGGTGTGGGTAACCACACCAAAAATTTTAAGTTGTACCATTTGAAGCCAAAATATTAAAATTAAATCCACAAGTAAAAAATGCAAGTTAACTAAAAATTAAACAAAGTAAGATTTACTTATGCAAATGCATTCATTAATGGTTGGTTACTACAAAATGAATGAAATAAAGAAAAATAAAAGACCAAATATTTAGAATGCACTTTAATGAGGTAAGTTTGTAGTGCGCAGGCGAAAGATCAGAAGGATTTACGTCCAGACAAAAAAGGAAAAAGGGCAAAACCAATGTTGCAACCTGAGAAATGAAACGGAAAATTCAGGATGGAAACTGACATAGGTCTGATTCGCGAACTGCCATACGAACGGACCTAAATTTTAGGATAGAAACGTATTAGCTTATAGAATCACTCGCAAGTTCATACGAGCGCACGAGCGTTCGGGAAAAATAGGATGATCGGCACCAAAATCAAAGCTGTTACATGTTTCTTTGAATCGACCCCTATATCTCTCCATCACTGCTCTCATCCCCCTAGCTTTGCTCGCATGAATTTATCTCACTGGCTAAATCTCTCTGCTTTTCTCAATGCACCCGCAAAACACGCTCTGCCACTTTCAAATCCCACAGTCGCCTCCTCTCCCTTTCTCTGCTCCTACTTGCTGCTGGTGACATCGCTCAAAACCCAGGTCCATTTCCTTCGCCTCCCTGCTCCTCTACACCCCACAACTCATCACAGATTAGCCTTCACCATGGTAGCAAACCAACAAACACACAGAACCTAGCCAACCTCTTAACAATCACCCCCTCCCCACACACTCCCCCCATTGTCTCCTGTGCACTGTGGAATGCACGTTCAGTGTGCAACAAACTGGCATACATTCACGACCTCTTCACTACCAACCTCTTCACTTTCATGGCCTTTACTGAAACCTGGCTCACTCCCTCTGATACAGCCTCACCCGCTGCCCTCTCATATGGGGGCTTACAGTTCAGCCACACATCTCCTGGCCGTGGCCATATCCCCGCAATGTTTTTAGCTGGGCGTTTACCTGCATCCGACATCTCTGATTGGCATCACAGTGAGCGACAGGTGGCGGGCAATCCATTCACCTTTCCTTGTGGCTCTTTAGAGCAGAAAAGAAAATCTCAATGGAACGCAAGCCTTTGATTTGCTGAGCAGCCTGAGCATTCACCGTGGGAGCAGAAAGCGTTTTTGGCCCATATGGGGGGTGCACACAGTGGGACATCCCAAATCGGGGTTCCCCTGCAGGAGGAACAACACCCAAGATGGTGAAAGTCCTGGGTTTTGTTCCTCTTTAAATGCTCGTGTCTGGGGGGGCATCCTGATTGGGGATAGCGCCTCCTGTGCATAGCCTCTCACACCCCAAATACTTACCTACTTACTTCTGGAACTGCTTACGGCCTGTACAGGACCCACTCTCCTTTCTGTTTCCGGCACTCTCATGCAGTTTTCTCGGACCATGGCAGGCCTCCCTGCAGCTGAGGCACGCTCCTACCTAGCCATTCAGATGGGTTGGGGAGCAGAAGCTTGCAACAGACTGCAGGGAGACTGGGGATGCGGCCACTCCACTTCTCTATTATGGCGCTTTATGCCATGCATTAGTATGCATAGCTTATAGCACTGATTGGACGGGAGCCATGCATGCACTGTGGGATTGGTGGAAAGGTGAGTTGTGTGGGGTGTCTCAGGGTTTTCACACAGCCAGGCATCCGAAATCAAAATGCCCCAGGAACAAGGATCTATCACAAGGATAGTGAAAATCCTGATGATATGTTCACTTTAAAGAGCAACCATTTTTCTAGGACCTCTTCATGGGGCATCCCGAATTGGGATTCACAACCCATTATATGCTACCACCGAATGTTCTTGTTTTTGCACATTGGTATCTTCACTGGAACTTGTCCCTTGGGTCAAGTGTACTTATATGTGTTAGTGACTAGGAATAATTTTATCAAGTAGATGGGTTGTGATTTGGACATCAGATCACTGTTTTTATTTAATCATTCATTTATTTATTCATACAATTTTGCACAGGCACTTTGGGATCTCTGGCCTGATGTACAGCAGAGTCATATCTGCAGGTTTATTAGACATATTGGTGTTTATGCACAGGCACTTTCTAAGGCCCTTATTTAAGAAGGGATAGCGTCAGGTAGCGCCTGGTTAATGAGCGGTAGCGACAGACAGCGACTGGTCAACGCCGGACACGGCACGCAATTACACATTTAATCTGTTTAGCGACTGGAATAGCGCCATGTAGCGTCTGATTCATCATTTTCACAGCCTCAGCGAACAGCGCCAGCGTTCAGCCTTGCACAGCGCCAGGTATGACCTCTCGCTACCTGTCGCTCTCCCATACATTTCTATGGACGATCCTTTTCTTCTCTTTAAACTGTTTTTTTTTTTTTTTTCAAAAAAATCACAAATAATTCTTTGACCTCTTCTGGCATTGAAAAAGCGATTTTTTTTTTTCATATTTTTTACATTTTTTATATATTTCCTCAAAAATGACATTACAGGTCTGGCATTAAAGTGTTCATGTTACAATGTTGTTACAATGTTATTCCATATGTTTTCGCTTTGTTACTATTTGACAGATGCTTGAAAACAGACTTTAAACACACCGCCTCCTGCGCTCTGGGCTTCAAACAACTATTTTTCAGCGCCAGAGATTTGTGAAGCTGTTTTTTTCCTGAATATGGTGTGAGTCGGTCGCTATGAGCAGTCGCTAACATGCGCTCCCGTACAGCGCTGTACTGGTCAAATAGCGATTCCTCACAATGTATTCAACATTACTGAACAGCGACTATAAAGTAGCGACTCACGGGCGAGCACTGCGACTACTAGCGGGCGCTCTGAAAATGCCTGCTACAGACGCTCATCTGTCGCTACCTGCCGCTAATGATGAATCAGCCTGCCCGTCTCCATTTTGTACTTAGGATTTTTATATACTGCTTTGCACTAGCACAAAATGGATGAATTATTGATAAATTACATTGGGGTACATACTCATTGATTGAATATGTGTCAAACATATTTATATGTTCATGGCATTATTTAGTGACAGGACCCATTTTCCTTGTTTTTAACAGTCGTCTCCTTGGATTTGAATTCCTATGTGAACTGCACATTAAACCGGAACAACACCCATGTCTTATCTTAAAGCTCGGGCCCTGGAAGAAATCCAGCGCTCTGACTGGCTGGTATGGTCATGTGGCTGCCGGCACTCAGCTGGGATACCCTCTGCGCTCGGAGCAACACCCATTTTTTTTTTTTTTAAATGGGTGTTGTTCCAGTTTAAAGTAGTGTATTTTAAATGTTACTGTTGCTTTGAATTTCAATTTTGGGGGTTGTTGTGACATAGGGATCGATTCAGAGCCAGGTGAGAATTCTCTCTTCTTTTTAGGAGAGAAAACTGCCATTCACTTTCATTGTCTGCAAGGTGAAAATGTTCTCCTGGATCTGAATCAGCCCCAAGGTAGACAATGAAAGTGAATGGCGATTTTCTCTCCTAAAATAAAGAGTGTGCTTTCTCTCTCTTTTCTCTGGCTCTGAATCGACCCTATTGAGTGTTTTGTTTTTTTGTGTCTGGAGTTTTGCTCTGTTTCGGTTGTCACCACACACCTCTGCTCACCCCAGACACTGTTATTTAAGGTTGTGCAGCCCTAATCCAAGTAAGCATAATTGCGATGCCTCGCTGTGTGAGTCCCCGGGTCGCCCGGAAGACTCACCTTGTCAACGATCCCAGTCACCTCTGAGTGGCATCACAGTGAGCGGGGATGCTGCAGATGGCGGGCACTCCATTCACCATTCCTTGTGGCTCTTTAGAGCAAAAAAGAAAATCTGATCGGAACGCAGGCCACTGATTTGCTGAGCGTCCAGAACATGACCTGCGTCAGCGGAAAAAGGTGAGTTTTTGGGCCATTAGGATGCCCCCAGCAGGAGGAACAACAACCAAGATCAAGAAATCCTGGGTTTTGTTCCTCTATAAATGACATCTGTGTATAGCCTCTCAGACCCCAAATACTTACCTCTTTTGGGACTGCTTACAGCCCGGACTGGACCCACATGACTATCAGCAGCCGATTGCTAGGGCCCTGTTGGAAACAGCAGCTGGAAGAGGAGGGTCCGGATCCCAGGCTTGTGGGGTGGCTAGGTACATGGGAGGGCATCACCAATCTGGTGAGATCTCTATAGCAGGACAAAACCCAGCCAGGCCAGCCTTGGAATCTAGATCTCCCAGATCAAATCTATCTCTCAGGGCTGGTCACTGGCCTTTTCCTGGGAAACCCTCCCCCGTTACCCCAGGTCGCCACATAGCTCACCTTTGCCCTGGCTTCAATGGCAGTGTAAGCAGCATCAGCCACCTCCCAGGCATCTCAAAGCTGAGACGTGCTTCTGTGCCCAGCCATTCACATAAGAGAGTTAAACATTTATTTAGAAGTGATCATCTAGTCAAACAGGACTGGAAGTTCCCTGAGCAACACAACAGGGGGAGACCACGGTCTGATGGCAAAAATCCACCAAAGTGGCGTTTCTATTTAGGGCCTCCAAAAATACAATTCTGTGAAATACTCACCTGTAGAATTGGTATTATACGGGGGGCGTGGCCAAGATGGCGACCTGAGAGGACGTGCATGAGGAGGGCTCCGTAATCCATCCTGACATACCTGCTTATCCTGTGGCTGGGCAGCATCTCTGATTGTCCCTGGAGGCTCTCCCTGTCCAAGGGATCGAGCCAGCGTGTTGTGGACGGCGGCGGCGGCCGGCCCGAGGCAGCGGCGGGCATACTGTGTGTGGCGGCGGTGCGGGGAGAGGTGGCGGTGTCTGGCCACGTGCGTTCCCCGGGCGAGGAGTGAGAGCGGCGACGGGAGGAGCGGAGCGCGGCCGCGTTGCAGACCTGCCCGGGCGGCGGCGGTGACTGAAGAGGAGCCGCCGGCGAGCGTGACACACGCTCCTACAGAGCGGCGGGGGCGCGAGGAGCAGCAGTGACGCGGCGCCATCTTGCCAGGTGAGGGAGGGGCGGAGGGCCCTGGGCAGCACAGTGCGGAGCACAGTACGGCACGGTGCGGAGGAGCACCATCCCTGCTACACTGGCAGAATAAGCCAAGCCTGGGTGGGAAGCTGGGGTTGTTTGGTCCCCTGGAGTGGACACTGGAGAGGTGACTGTCCTGGGGTCCTGCAGGGTGAGGGGCTGTTTCCAGGGGAGTACCTGTGGCAAGACAGCCTGTATTTATAAAGAGACATCTGCATTGAGAGACAGAGTTAACCCATTGAGAGACACGTTGCCTCGCAGAAGTAAAACTGTTGGCCCAGGTGTAAAGGGAGACTGCTAATCTGAGGTGAGAGACATCTGCCATAAGAGACTGCTACACTGAAGTGAGACAGCCTGTGTGTAAGAGACATCTCCGGTTATGAGAGACTGTTAAGCCTGAGGGCCCTGTGCATATTGTGGGCCCCCTGAGATCTGCTGCAAAGCCGTGAGTTCCCCTGCATTTGTGGGCTCCCTGAGATCTGCTGCAAGGCCGTGAGTTCCCCTGCATTTGTGGGCCCCCTGAGATCTGCTGCAAAGCCGTGAGTTCCCCTGCATTTGTGGGCTCCCTGAGATCTGCTGCAAGGCCGTGAGTTCCCCTGCATTTGTGGGCTCCCTGAGATCTGCTGCAAGGCCGTGAGTTCCCCTGCATTTGTGGGCCCCCTGAGATCTGCTGCAAGGCCGTGAGTTCCCCTGCATTTGTGGGCCCCCTGAGATCTGCTGCAAAGCCGTGAGTTCCCCTGTATTTGTGGGCTCCCTGAGATCTGCTGCAAAGCCGTGAGTTCCCCTGCATTTGTGGGCCCCCTGAGATCTGCTGCAAAGCCGTGGGTTCCCCTGCATTTGTGGGCTCCCTGAGATCTGCTGCAAGGCCGTGAGTTCCCCTGCATTTGTGGGCCCCCTGAGATCTGCTGCAAAGCCGTGGGTTCCCCTGCATTTGTGGGCTCTCTGAGATCTGCTGCAAGGCCGTGAGTTCCCCTGCATTTGTGGGCCCCCTGAGATCTGCTGCAAAGCCGTGAGTTCCCCTGCATGTGTGGGCCCCCTGAGATCTGCTGCAAGGCCGTGAGTTCCCCTGCATTTGTGGGCCCCCTGAGATCTGCTGCAAAGCCGTGAGTTCCCCTGCATTTGTGGGCCCCCTGAGATCTGCTGCAAAGCCGTGAGTTCCTCTGCATTTGTGGGCTCCCTGTGATCTTGGATCTGCTGCAGGCAGTGTCTCTCTCTGCACTGGAAACCCCTCGCAATTTCAGGCTAAGCTGGCATCCCTTCTACATTACAAGCCCCCTGAGATCTGCTGCAAGTCGTGATCCCCTCCGCTTTATAAGCACCCTGTGATCTGCTGCAGAGCCGCGATTTCCCGTGCGTCTCCCCTCCCACACATGAAAGGAAATAAAAAGCGCAAGTCGACGGCAGTCACCTGTAGCACGCAAACGATGGAAGCTCCGAGGGGGATTGGGCAGGAGCCCTCTAACCCGGATACTGCAGCCATCATGGCGGCTATTGCTTCGTGTCAGAGCGCCCTCACGTCCAAATTTGACGCCCTTCAGGAGCAATTTAACTATATGCGTCATGATCTGGATAAAATCCGGGACCATACGGGGGAGGCGGAGAGGAGAATCGGAGAAACGGAAGACCGGCTCTCGACGCATGCGGGGGAGATCGCCCTGCTGAGGAGGCAGGTGACTACTCTGCTGGGAAGAGCCGAGGATGCTGAAAACAGGAATCGAAGGAACAACGTCAGAATCCTGGGTCTCCCGGAAAAGGCAGAAGGTCCCTCCCCGGAGCAATTTGTTGAGAATCTCATTAGGGAGACGCTGGCCCCAGTCAACCTGACTAAATTTTTCACTGTGGAGAGAGCGCACAGGATCCCCATGAGGCCCCTCCCCCCAGGATCGCCGCCAAGACCCTTCATATTCAAGGTCCTTCACTACAAGGACAGGGACGCTATCCTGGCCGCAGCGAGAATGAAAGGGACAGTGATCTACGATAACAGCCGTCTGTCCTTCTTCCCGGATTTCACATCCGAAGTTCAAAAGATGCGCCGATCCTTCAACGGAGTGAGAGAGAGACTTCGGAAAAAGAAAATCAAGTACTCCATGATGTTTCCAGCGCGTCTGCGGGTGCAGGACGGGGAGTCTACTAGATTTTTTTCGTCTCTGCTGAAGAGGCCAATGCCTGGCTGGACTCTCTACCTGGGGCCTGATGGACTGGGCTCTAGATCAGAGAGGATCTACTACCTTTTGCGCTGATGCCGCCGGTGGCTTGAGACCGGGGCCCCCGCCTCCATTGGGCTCCCTGGTCAATAAGCCGGGGGCGCATCTTGGCTCGGCTCGGCCGGGTTGGATCGCTGTTGCATAGTTCGAAAGTTTAAAGATGATGTTGTGGTTATACCTTAGAATGCTGCCCAAGCCACTAATTTATCCTGTCCTGATTATCACGGGAGAGTTGAGACTCTGGACCCCTTGGGGGTAGTGCAGGCCCTTTTCCCCCTTCCCCTTTTTCCCCTTTCCCCCCCTTCCTTTCCTTTCCTCTTCTCCCCGTCCCTTTGTTCCCTGAGTCTGCCCTCCTCCCTTTGTCTCCCTCTGTGCGCCCCCCTGGGAACCGGGGCAGCCAGTGCCCCCCCGTGATATTTGAATAGTACATCCTACTTTGCAGGCCCACTAGGAGTAGGTACCTGCACCCCAGTTGCAACAAGTTACACCTGTGTTGTTGGTTTTTGGTTGGGAGGGTTTGATGCTCGCCAGAGTTGGGGGGTGGTGGAGCGGGGTGGGGGGGAGGGGGGTGGGAATTGTTGGGTTAGCTTTATGTATAGTATTATCTGTATATGCTGTTGTCGTGTGGGTTTGATTGTGAGGTGTGAATGTGGGACTCAAGAAGAGGAGGGATATTGGCTGGGGGGGCTGGAAAACGTGGCAGACTTTGCCTCCGATTTGGACATAAGTGCCCGGGTCCTTGACAATGGGTGAGTGCAGCTTTCTCTCCTGGAACGTCCGGGGGCTCAATGATAAAATTAAGCGGGCCACGGTCCTTCAATTCGTCAAGAGATACAGACCTAATGTGGTGATCCTGCAGGAGACTCACCTGGTGGGGCAGAGAGTACTTGCGCTTAAGAAACCTTGGATTCAGTGCGCTTACCATGCTTCTTTCTCGGCCTACTCCAGGGGGGTCTCGGTGTTGATCTCCAAGGGAACGCCATTTGTGTTATATTCTGTGCAGACGGACCGGGAGGGCCGCTATGTGATTTTGCATGCCAAACTCATGGACACGGATGTGATCGTGGTTGGTGTGTATGTTCCTCCTCCCTTCAATGATCAGGTGCTGGGCCGGGTTATGGAGAGAGTAGTTGCCCTACCTCCTGCGCCAGTTCTTCTTATGGGGGATTTTAATATGGTGCTGGATACTGCCTTGGATCGCCTGGACAGGAACCCGAGCCCCAGAACGCGGCTGGCCTCTTGGGCTGAGGCTTTGGGCCTGCAGGAGCTATGGCGGTGGAAACATCCTAATGACAAGGCATACTCCTGTCACTTGGCCACCCACGGATCCCTGTCCAGGATTGACCTGGCGTTCTCATCCCCTGACCTACTGGCTAACGTGGGGGCTTGTAGCTATCTTCCGAGAGGCATCTCGGATCACTCGCCACTGTTAACGATGATTGGGTTGTCACATGTACGGAATAGTAGAGTGGGGTGGACCCTAAACCCCTTGTGGTTGGAGAACCCTGACCTCAGAGATAGCTTGTCGTCCTCGGCAGAGATGTTTTGGGACTGTAATCTAGATGAGACGTCAGTGGGGGTAAGATGGGACGCTTTTAAGGCGGTCACCAGAGGCTGCGCCATTAAAGCGGTTAGAGAGAAGAAAGGAAGGGGTTAGAGAGAAGAAAGGAAGGGAAAGGGCTGATCTGGAAAATAAACTTGTGGCTGCTGAGGAGAAATTTGTAGCCTCGACCGACAGTGGGGACTATTCAATGCTGATGACTCTCAAGAGAGAGTATAACCTATTGCTGACTGACTCCGCTAGGAAATTGTTGCTATACAGACAAGCGACGATATTTGATAAAGGGGACAAGAATGGGAAAACGTTAGCTTATCTAGCAAGGGCTGAGGCAAAATCCAATAGCATTGCGGGAATATCTGACGAGAGGGGATCGGTGACGGGGGGGGCGGAGATTGCCCAGCGGTTCCGGGAGTATTACTCTGCCTTGTATTCCTCGAAGTCCAGCTACCGGGAGGAGGAATTAGATATCTACTTGGACCGGATTGACTTCCCGGTGTTGGCCCCAGAGATGCGGGGGTCCCTGGACGCCCCCATCACTGTGGAAGAGATCGCGAATGCAATTAGGGCACTCCCTGGACGGAAGGCACCAGGCCCTGATGGAATGCCGGCCGAGTGGTACAGACTGGCGCAGGAGCAGGTCGCGCCTAGACTACTAGAAGTCTTTAAGTTCGCGTTGGAAAATGGAAGCCTCCCCGCCTCCTTTAAAAAAAAAAAAAAAAAAAAAGAATTGGTATTATACGCATACAGTACGTCCTGCTCCAGATATAATACTTACACGTGGGACAACCAATAGCAGTGTCCATAAATAGGGTGGGATCCCCAACAAAAAAGGCACAGCAGACAGTCAAAAGCACTGCCACCTGCAACCTTGCTACCAAGAGCTACGTGAGCAAAGGCTCCAACGTCAACCCCATAAAAACCATGGAGAAGGTATAAACAGAAAACCAGTAGCGGTCCAGCAACTCGTTCAACCGAAACCTGGCGCTGAAGGGCCCAAAGGACCAGGGCGCCAATAGAATCAGAATAAAGAAAGGAGAAGATTTTTCCCCGTAAAAGAACAGGCCTGAGAAACAGCCCGCCCAGTCCAAACGCTAACAGTAGTCTTGGCAGACTTTTCTTAGGACCAGAAGGGACAACCCATCCAAGAAAAGACCAGGCCAAGGGGCCTCGTAACCCCTGAAGGTAGATGAGATCAGGCACATGCGAATGGAAACGCCTGCAAACCCCAAAAGGGCATCAGTCCCCCTAAAGGACAAGAGACCATCCAGGAAAAGCTTGCAACACCTGTTGAGGGAATGTAAACCCCATTTCTTGCAGCGTTACAAGGGATAATGCCCGGAAGAAGGACAATGTCCTGAATACATAAGCCTAAAACACCACCTTAGGCAGAAGGACCAGCGTAAAGCGGAACACCACCTCATCAAGGTGTAAATATCAATAAACAAGGGCTAGCTAAACAGAGCCGCCCGCTCAGGCACACGTCTGACTGAAGTAACAGCCCCCAGAAGGACAACTGGAAGGTAAGAACAGACAGACAGCATCCGGAATAGTTCCAAAGAGAACGCCCCACAAAGGCAAACAGACTAAAAAGCAATCCCCAAAGAGGATCATAGAATTACGCGGGGAATGCACACAAGTAATCCCCAAAAGAAGCTCAACCAAGGAAAGAGTGAGCAAAAGACTTCTACAGGAAGACGGACAGGGCAGAACCTGAACCTTCAGAGCATCGAGATGGAAAGCCAACTCCAACCCATGCAGCAACAAAGCTATAACCCTGAGAACAGAGAGCGCCCAACAGGGAAGCCCTAGACTCACACCAATCAATATAGGTATGCCATATTCTGTAATAGACAGAGGAAGAAGAAAAGGCTTGGTCCTAGACTTCCCATAGTCACAGTCACCGAGAAGGTAAGCCTGACTCCATCATGCTGGAGGAATCAGCCGCCAGGTCGTCTTAGACCAGAACCTGTAGATTGGGGTAACATAAAAAGGCCCTGAGTGAGCAGATCAGCACACCTGAAAGCACGTACAGGTCCACAGTCCTCAGCACCACGACTGCAAACCACACTCCCATAGGCCACCCAGCGGCCACCAGAATCATTGCTCCCCACTTCCAGAGTAACTTGCACAGATCCCCACCTAGCAGGGTGAATGAAGATAAGACATAAGCATAGCATGTCCAGGCACAACTCAAGTAAGCCTCACGACCACAGTCAGGAATACTCGGACAGAGAAAAGAAGGCCGAGAACTAGTGATAGTGACGGGCCCTCAACAGGACCACCCAAGTTGGATCACAAAGAGACAAAAGGATTAGCACATCCTGTCTCAGAAGGACATCCATAGGGGCGAATACCACCGACGGGCAGGGAACGTAGTCCTTCTCCCAGATCAGGAACAAATACCTTCCAGGAGAATCAACCTGCTCCGAGTCCCAAGCAGATAATCAATACCGGTCACCGTCAGCAGAACAACCAAGAGCCCTCAAGGAGGAGGTCCAGAAGAGGGGTAGGCCAGGCATATAGAGCCACCCCAAAAGTTCACTGTTTCAAAATCCAAAAGATGAATGGGCCCCCCAGGGGCCCTACGTCGGAACTACAGGGTTTTTTTAGAAGGAAACTCCTCTCCCTGTCAACCTGATAGATATGACATCCACCTACAGGAAAAAACGCAAAGAAGGGGGGGGGGCCCTGACTGGTTCCTTGAGTACAACAGTCTCATAAGAAAACCACCTTACCAAGGGGGAAGGTACACAGACCCAGATCCAGTGAAAATGGAATCTGATGAGCATTACCAATATAAGTAGCAGAAGAGCTCAAGGGCACTGAGTAAAAGTCTGGGCAGCCACCAATGGGCCCACCAGCTGCAATCCTGCTTGGCGCAGAACGGGGACAGCAATGAGGGACAGAGCCCATATAACCAGATTGTCCACTTGAATGTCAATGAAGACGGTTCTAGCCTGAACCAACTCTAAATTCAACCCCAGAATGGAAATACCAAATAAGGGAACACACGAGGAAATGAGCTGATAGAGCACCCAACCAAGGACTCCCAAGGACACCACCAGCCGAGTAACCAACTCGACCTGACGTAGAGATTGGGAAACAAGGTAGGACGACCGGGTAGTTCGTCACGCGGACGCCCCTGGGTCTCAGCAGAGACATCACCCCCGTCAGTGCCTTGGCGAGCACTCTGGAAGCAGAAGAGAGGCCAGATAACAAGGCCACAATCAACAGTGTTGGACCTCCAACACAATCTGTAAGAGCCTCAGTGTCCATAAATGCACAGTGGAAATGAAATAAGAATCTTAGATCTCCACAAACGGCAAGAGTCCCCTGGGCGTAGGACGCTGGCGGCCCAACCCAGAGAAAACCACGCAGAAACTGCCAGTGAATGTAAAATTGTCGAACCTATGGAAGTCCAGAATGGACTAGACTGCCTCATCCTTTTGTAGGAAAAGTGGAAAAAAGGTAGAAGTAAAAACCCTTGCCACTGCCTGTTAAGGGCAACCTGCAAGTGGCCCCAGACCCTGCAGGCCAAGCAAGGCCTGCACAAACACCTGAAGAGAGACAGGGACCAAAGGCACCCTGACAATCATGGGAAGGGTCCGCCCAGCAACTCTATCCTGCTTCCAGAGGAAACTACCTCCTGAATCCACCAGAAGGAGGCATGACGCCTCCTGATAGGAGCAAAGTGCTGCGGCCATCCCCTCACCCAGAAGGGCGAGGGCGTCCCATCATGCTTGGGGAGTTTTGGTGAAAGATTTGGACTTAGTCCTGCCGGAGGGGCCAGGGCGTTGTCTGCCAACCCTGGGACAGGAATCTACACCAAATAGCTGGAAGCACACCCATGGTTCCTGTTTGACACTAACATAGGTGAGGAGGCCGAGACAGCCTTCTGCGTAGGGGTGTTTTGCCCTTTTTTCCAAAAAGGTCCAGACGGGCCCCAAATAGGCGTCGCCCTTTAAAGGGAAGCCCAGTAAGAGTCTTTTTTGTAGCATCGTCAACACCCCACTGTCACAGCCAGAGCAAGCGACGTATAGCTACCACAGAAGTTCTTGCACACACCCTAATGGTGTCATCCAGCGCTAAAAGGATAAACCTTAAAAATACATTGCAACTGGAGAGTACGTTAAACACCTCCCAGGGAAGATCCTCAGGTTGATGGTCAATCGTCTTTCTGATGAGGGTTCTAGCGGCCACTGCAGTGATGGCCGCGGCACAGACCGGGCGCAGCGCTGTCCCTGCACAAGAAAAGGCATGGGAAGCAAGCCTATCAATGCGCCGGTCTTCAGCATCCCGAAGGGTACGATAAGAAGGAGCTGTAATGAAGGGGGGGTTAAGGACCCCTATGATCGGTGCATCCACCATGGGAGGTGATGACCAACAGTTAACCACATTAGGGGGAAATGGGTATTTCCAATCCCAGTCCCCTGGAACCCCTGGAAGTTTACTAGGAGATTCCCATTCTTTGAGTACGAGAGCCTGGAAATGATCCTGCTCCAGAAATTCCAAGCGCGGTGTCGCTGTATGGAAACTCTCTCCTCGAGGCCTGGGAACCTCACTAGAGGGAGAGATAGACAATACCTCAAAAATTTTTATCAGCAATTCAACAGTGTCACACAGGCCCCAGGAACCAGGACCAGTATCATCATGACTCCTCGGCCCCTCGTCAGGGGAGTCCAAGTTGGAGAACAGCTCACCTTCATCAGAAGGAGCAACACCCTGCGGAGCAGCGAACTCCTCAGTCTCGGTAGGAAGGGGTGAAACCCGAGGCGTCAGGGACCGCTTCTTTCCAGGTCCCAAGCGCTCTGCCAACCTCGAGATAACCTGATCAGCCGTAGGCAGAATGCGCGGCACGACTTGCTGGTCATCCCCGCTCGAGTGCGACTCATCAGGCGTGAGATTTAAGCACGGGGAGACAGGTGTATTAAACCGAGGAGCAGCCACTGGCAACCCTGCTTGCAGGGCCAGTACTTGTTCAGCACAGGGTCCGCAGACCCGTGCTCTGTCAGCATCAGCACGGGGTTGTCCACACGCTGAACACAGCCGGTCTTGTCCCCAAGGGACCCCGGTCACATAATTCTGAGATGCCTCCATATGGTGATTATCTAGACACAATAGGCTCGATTCAAAATCCCAAATGTCATTATGTTCGTATTTGCAATCGAAAGTTTTGTTGGGTGTTTGTCATTTTTTCCTTTTTTTTTGGCCATTTTCGACTCGCACGAACGTTCGAACATAGACGTATATGTCCGTTCGTCCATCGAAATTCATTTTGTGTTTTTACGCAACTTCGGGACTTTTTTCCTTCGAAATCGAAAATGTTTCGATCGGTCAAATCATTTACGTCATTGCAATGGGCTGGCGATTAATTCAGAGAGCTGATTGGCAAGTATTCCGACGCCCATATAGTCATTTCCTTGTCGAGCGTCTTACGGCACCTTTTTGACCTCGGGACTAGGCAGCCAAGCATGATGGAGAGTGACTTTGAAGAGCATCAAGGTCTTCTTCTGTTTGGCATTGATGGGATCTTGAGGTCAGAGCCCAGATTGCACCGGCGGCGACGCATGAACATCAATGGCATGCATGACGTTGAGCTGTTCGAGCTGACCAGGCTTAATCGCGCTTCCCTCCATAAATTGTATAGTGAGCTGCGGCCATGGTTAGCCCGCACCACAAGGAAGGGGCATGCAATTTCAGGTATGACCAAGATGCTTGGCTGCCTGCAATTTTTGGCGAACGGCTCGTTCCAGAGGCTGGGTGCCCTCTCCGTGGGGATCTCACAGCCTACGCTGAGCCGCGCACTATCACATTTTTTGGAAGGCATGGCTACCCTAACCCCCAAATATATTTATTTCCCCGATGATATGGTAGCCAGAAACGCCATTAAGCTTGGTTTTTATAATATCGCCGACATGCCCAACGTCATTGGTGCTATTGACTGTACCCACGTCGCCCTGGTGCCTCCTGCTGCCGACGAGTACATATACAGGTAAGTAATGTTTTTAATTTTTGGTTTCATTTTAGGTTAAGCCTCCTTGTAATGGTCCCTCCTTGTAATGGTCCCTCCTTGTAATGGTCCCTCCTTGTAATGTACCCACCTTCTAATGGCTCCACCTTGTAATGGACCCACCTTGTAATGGTCCCACCTTTTAATGTTCCCACCTTGTAATGGTCCCACCTTGTAATGGTCCCTCCTTGTAATGGTCCCTCCTTGTAATGTACCCACCTTCTAATGGCTCCACCTTGTAATGGACCCACCTTGTAATGGTCCCTCCTTGTAATGGTCCCTCCTTGTAATGGTCCCTCCTTGTAATGTACCCACCTTCTAATGGCTCCACCTTGTAATGGACCCACCTTGTAATGGTCCCACCTTTTAATGTTCCCACCTTGTAATGGTCCCACCTTGTAATGGTCCCTCCTTGTAATGGTCCCTCCTTGTAATGTACCCACCTTCTAATGGCTCCACCTTGTAATGGACCCACCTTGTAATGGTCCCTCCTTGTAATGGTCCCTCCTTGTAATGTACCCACCTTCTAATGGCTCCACCTTGTAATGGTCCCACCTTGTAATGCTCCCACCTTGTAATGGTCCCTCCTTATCGAAATGTGTGTGTTAATTGTTCTAAATGCCTTCCTAATGTTTTCTTGTCTTCCTTTTTTTCCAGGAACCGCAAAATGGGCCACTCCTTTAATGTGCAGGCAGTGGTGGGGCCGGACATGCGGTTCCTTAGCGTCCTCGCCGGCTACCCAGGCTCAGCCCATGATGCGTACATCCTTAGACGATCAGGATTGTACCGACGGTTTGAGTCTGGGGAATTTTCCGGTGCATGGCTCCTTGGTAAGTGAACATAAACCACATAATGTAGTTGTGGATGTTTGTTTTTAATTAGCATTTGGCAGTAATGTCTGCCAAACTTACACCTTAAATAAACTTCTTCCCATGTGAAACCACACTTGAATGTTAGTTATTAACCAACCAAGCGTTTCGCCAAGTTTGGCCTGCATTACCCACATTCTAAATTATCTGTTGGTCTAATTTAATAATCCCTCTTACACCACCCTTGTGTGGAATCGTGCACTTAACTTGAGCATAGTTTCGGACCCATCTTTGCTAAGCTGGTTTGCACTTCCACACGAGAGTAGAGCGGGATAAAGTGCATGTGGCGTGTTTCTGCTGTTTTGGTCTCACACAAAGCATATAAGGGGTCAGCCAAACCTACATCCTAAGCACACTTTGAAACCCAGAGCTGGGATCCATATGTATGATTGTCCCTCATCCTCACTCTTTGTATGTTGTCCTTTTGTAAACCTCTAGGACAGATGTTTAGTTTGGGACTGGGACAGTGGCAAATGTTGCCTCATGTTGATCACACAATTGACAAATAGCCTCCTATTGATGTTGCTGGTGCCTTGATGGTCTTACATGTTTGTTTTCCTAATCTTATGTATAAGGTGATTCCGGATACCCGCTGCTGCCGTGGCTCTTGACGCCAGTACTCCGGCCCCAGGATGCCTCCCAGGATGCCTACAACTGTGCGCACCGCAAGACCAGGGCTGTGGTAGAGAGGGCCTTTGGTCTTTTGAAGACTAGGTTTCGTTGTTTGGATCATACCGGGGGCGCCCTGCAATATGATCCGAAAAAGGTCATAGACATAATAATGGCCTGTGCTGTTCTTCACAATTTTGCTATTTCACAACGGGTCCCCCGGTATGTAGAATTTGCTCCCTCTCCACCCAGCGAAGACCAGGAGGAGTCATTTCTGGACACACACAGTAGTGTGTCTGGCCAAAGTGTGCGGACTAATTTGATCGCGACCCATTTTGCTTAATGTAACCTGTATTGGCCTTTGTTTAACATTGTGTTGTTGATTTAGTTTTATTTCCCTTTGTGTATGTTTCGTTATGTTTGTGGTGTTCAAATAAGTAATAAAGTAATTACTCACCACAGGCCTAATGCTTTCCAACTCTCTTTTTTGGATGTGTGAACTGTGTGAATGTCCAAGTATATATTTCTCTGTGACACCCAAAAAAGAGACAATAAAATTTAGGAGCCACAGGTGTCTTTAACTGTTTATTTGTAAAAAATAAGAGCTCCAACTTGGAGTTGCTGCTCACTCCAATTTGGTCAAAAAATTGAGGTAACACAAAGGATTACACCAAGGGTATCTTGGTTTGCCTCACCAGACAAGTCAATACAGGGGGGATTAAGAGCAAAGATGTTGTACAGATTCATGTTGTGGAGACATTAATATGGGTGATGGCCATAGTACCCAGGTGGTGGCCCTTGCTGATTGGCCCGAACGTGGGCCTGTGTGGCATTCTGAATCTGCAACTGGTCCAAAATGTTGCGCATGATATTTACCATTTCACCCCTGTAGGCACGGTTGTCATTGTTGGCAGTCTCCATGTGGCTGTTGAGGGTCCTCAATTCGTTCTGCACAGCCTGTAATGTGGTATTTAGGTTCTCGATCCGGCCATGCAGTGCCTCTCGGTTTTGTTGGTTTTGCTGCTGGAAGGTCACCCTCTCGTGGTGCCATGCGTCCAACATTGCCATGCCCCTCCCCTGGTTGCGCCGTAGCGGATTCCGCCTCCCCAATCCCCTGGTTCGGGGTCGTGCCGAGGCTGTTGGTCTGGGCCCCTCAACAGACACAGGCATGCTTTCACTATCCTCAACAGCAGAGACAACACTGGGGACTTGACTGTCAGTCTGTGCATGCTGCCCATCATGTGCAGCCACCATGCTGCCAGATTCCCTCTGCTGCTGCTGAGTTGGTGGTGAAACATTTTGGACCAGTTGCAGATTCTGGGCCAGGGGTAGATCTTCAGAAGGGCACATAAAGGATCCATCCTCCTCCAGCTCCTGTATTTCATCCATGAGTGTGTGGGTCTGTATGGACAGAGACAAATTAGATGTTAGCTTGCCCACTACATATGTCAATCTGTTAGTAGTAACATGCAAAGTAACATGGCTAAACGACATTTGCTCAATAAACTTACCGAATATATCGGTTCCTCCCTCCTAGGCTGCACGGAAGTTGACGGCATGTCCACACTGGCAGTGGATTCCACAGTAGCTGAGCGATGATGGTGGCCTGCATGAGAAGCAAAGACACTATGTAAACACACACCTATGCATTGTTGACGGGTCAAAAGACATATGCCGAATTAGTTAACGGGTCCAAACTGTCATGGGCACTTCAACAACGGGGCCAAATAAGCTTCAATTTCCATGCCATTATGTTGGTAAATTTTTGGCCTACAACTACTTCCACATTGTTCTACTCAACTAAGCCAAACATTCAAGTTCAGCTTGTTATGTGGCTGACCACATCCCTTAGAGGCCATTAAAGCGGACCTTCACTCTGATTAAGAGTCTAGCTTCTATGTTTCCCACACCCTGTACATACAGATTGACCACATTACAAATCTTCCAACCTGCATCTACTGCATGTTATGAGCCTTTAAACATCAAAGATGGCGGCTTATGGAATCCGCCATCTTATCAGGCAGCCTGCAAACAGTAAGTGCCTCCTGACTGTGCTGCTCTGCATTCTTGGACTGCTGACCTTTCCCTGACCCCAGCTCTGCTCTGTCTGAGCAAAGCACAGCTATAACCCGCCCCCCTGTACCTTATCCCACTCTCCTCTCCTCAGTAAGTGTGATGCTTCGGAGTCAAGATGGCGGCGGCCGTATCCAAAATTGCCGAACAGAGTTGCAGCCCAGTGGTGGAAAGTATAATACATTAGTGACTACACATGTAAAATATATTAATTTTAGATGCTGAGTATTTTTTGGATAAGAGTTTGTGCTTTTCATTAAATCATGGTGAAGGTCCGGTTTAATGGGAAGCCACAAACTTTTACACTCGGGTTCAATGTACATTCACGTCTTGTATGTGGACCAAAAATCAACAGTTAAGTGGCCACACACATGCCACACCCTGGCCCAACACAGAAATCACCTACAAGCCACAGCCTAGGTGCCTGGCTTCCCAGATGTGTTACTGGCTAATTGTGCATGCTCACTAATTGTAAAGGTCACATACATCTTACTCACCTGCAGGACGGGTCGGGGAATCTGTGTCCCTTAGGGCCGCGTGGCCTTCGACGGCGACTGGATGCATCAATCCATAAATCATCTCCTCAGCCGGGGTCAACTTGAGTTTGGAGGGAAAACCTCCTCCAGTTTTCATGCTGCAAAACAGAGTTAGGGTAATTTAGAACCAGGTGGCCAATACAACATCCAGTCTAATCCTAAAGCTAACATTTTTACCTGTCAATCCGCCTTTGATTTTCTTTCTTCCGTGCAGCATATTTGAGGTCCGATATCTTGCGCTGAATCTGTACAACATCCTTTAACTCTTCCCCCGCTGCATTCACTTGTCTGGTTAGGTCTGCCAAGATGTTGGCTCTGCGCTGTTTGGTGGTGTTTTTTGATCTGCGCCCATATAGCTCATCATAAACTAAGGTCAGGCCACTAGCCAAGGCCATAATTTGGGCCTCACCAAAACGCCCACTCAACTGCCCTCTTCGCAATGTGCGCCCGGTTGTTTTGGGTTGTGGGTCCTCCATGGTGTCATCCAAATGGGGTGACATCCTTGGCTGGGTTTGTGGGGTATAATGCAGGGAATGGTGGCTGCCTGGGGATTGGCCTGGACTGGGCAAGGGACTGGGTGTTCTGGCCTGGCTGGCCACAGAAGTCCCAGGTGTTGATGTGGCATAGTAACCTTGCCTTTCCACCTGTGCCGGTGCCAAATGTGGGCGAGCAGGAGAGCTTCGTTCGGAGCCTGAAGTAGTGCTGCCCTTGGAGGTAGTAGGGCGGACCAAGGGTGAGGGCGATCTTGCAGGGCCGGCCCTCTTCTGTTTTTTTTTTGGGCACACTCGTGGTGGGCTGCGGGACCTGGTTCGGCCTCTTTGTGGGCTGCATGGCCTGCTGCGGCGTCTAGGGGGGCTGCGGGACCTGGTTCGGCCTCTTTGTGGGCTGCGGGACCTGGTTCGGCCTCTTTGTGGGCTGCGTGGCCTGCTGCGGCGTCTAGGGGGGCTGCGGGACCTGGTTCGGCCTCTTTGTGGGCTGCGTGGCCTGCTGCGGCGTCTAGGGGGGCTGCGGGACCTGGTTCGGCCTCTTTGTGGGCTGCGGGACCTGGTTCGGCCTCTTTGTGGGCTGCGTGGCCTGCTGCGGCGTCTAGGGGGGCTGCGGGACCTGGTTCGGCCTCTTTGTGGGCTGCGTGGCCTGCTGCGGCGTCTAGGGGGGCTGCGGGACCTGGTTCGGCCTCGAGGGGGACTGCGGGACCTACTGCGGACTATTGTGGGTGTTGTAGTGGGGCAGGGTGGGGTGGGTCTTCGGACCCTCTTACCCGTTTTTGGCCCAGTAGCCATACTAGCCTTTGTGGCCTGGGTCTTTGGTTTGCCTGCCTGCTCCTTTTTTTGCCCATAGCTGGTAGTTGGCTTGGCCGGCGTTTTGGTACTAGGCCGTAATTTTGCTTTTGGCTGCTGCGACCTGGTTTTGGGCCCTTCGGAAGGCTCCTGCCGTTTGGCTGCCTTCTTCCCCGTTTGCTCCTTTCCAGTTTTGGCCGGAGGTTTTTTGGGTGCCATTTTGATTTTCTCAAATAATCAGCTGGGTGTGCAGGGACCTTTAAGTAAGCAAGCCAGCGTGTGACGTACGTTCGCACGGCCGTGCGGAACCCGCTGAGGCATTGCGTACGTTCGCACGGCCGTGCGGAACGCGCTGGGGCGTTACTTATCTGCTGCCGAGAAAAAGAAGCAAGATGGCACCCACTATCTTCACCCGCCAACAAGAAGAGATCATCATGTTCGTAAGTGTATTCGATGGACTTTTGTTAGATTAGGAAATGCAGCTCTATATGTGAAGGAAGCGCAGGAATAAATGGCTTTGGTTTAAAATGTGATAAACTACATGCACAACCAAAGGCACGCAACACACGTGCCAAACAACATTTAGGCCATATTGTGAAATTAATGAACACTAGAAATGTGTGTGTGTTAATGTAATTACCCCAAAAAATGTTTGGCTGACACATATTGATATGTATTGAGAAGTAAAGTCGATGTTTTGTTTCTGTTTTGTAGACCATGCTGGAGCGCAGGTACGACTACCTGCCCAACACATTTGAAAAACGCCACGTCGCCCTGGAGATAATCTCCACCATCCAACAGCAGACCAACACCACCTTCACCCACACGCAGATCATGCAGCATTGGTCGGACCTCAAACGGCTGCACATGCCCCGGGTGCGGAGGTTCTTCGGAATCCATTTTCCAAGTAAGTAGATTGCGATTGCATGCAATATGTAACTAAGACAGAAGGTAGGACTTTACTTAGAATGCCTTTTCTTTTCTAGTGTTGGAAATGGATTACCGAATTCGCCGCACCCGGAGGCGCAGAGGACGACCAGTGCTGCATGATTCTGCAGCTGGGAGTGAAGGTGGTGGATCTCCAGGGCGACGGGCCGACCCCTCCTCTGTGGCCTCCTCAGACCAGCCCCTGGACCTTACCACAGAGGAGGGGCGGCACAGCGTGGGCAGGCAGTCGTACCCTGCCACGCATGCGGGATCCTCGGGTATGTCACTCTTCATGTCTACACCAAAAAAGAGAATTGCTAGCTCCTGATATCACCAAACTGAATCCTTTATTCTGTATTTGTAGATGTTTCGGTTGCGGGTGAAGTAGTGGGTCAGGAGGCAGCAGATAGGAGCCCACAAGACCCTGGAGAAGGTGAGTGATGTGACCCAGACTTAGCTCAAAACATTGGAGGACTGCGGAATCAGACATCCAAACTAACCATTTGGCCCATGTTTCTACAGGCACTTCTTCACAGCAGAGCCAGGAACCAGGACCTCAGGGTGTTGTCCCCAACGAGCCATCTCTCGGCCACCAACCAAGTAAGTAGTCATGTCATTCTAGAGATTTCGGTCTAAATTCCCATGAACACAAAAACACATAATGCCCTAGTCAATGCCAATATAAGAGGGACCTGTGGCCACTGAATTAGCTTAATTAGTTGCCCAACTGTCCTGTGGCCACTGAATTTGCTTAATTAGTGGCCCAACTGTCCTGTGGCCACTGAAGTAGCTTAATTAGTTGCCCAACTGTCCTGTGGCCACTGAATTAGCTTAATTAGTTGCCCAACTGTCCTGTGGCCACTGAATTTGCTTAATTAGTTGCCCAACTGTCCTGTGGCCACTTACTAACCTTAATTCCTGTGAATAATCATATGTGCATTATACTTAATTTGTTTCTTTAAATACATTAATTACACAGGTGATAAACATGTATTGTTCTCCGAATAATTAGAATTTCTGTTTTTTGGGAAGGGACCACAAGACAGCGACTTGCTGATATCAATCGGAGGGTCCTTGAGTTGGTGGCCGATCTGCAGGCGATGCGGGACACGTTGGGGACAACAGAAGAGGAAGACTAGTGTCCTGGTTCCTGGCCCTGTAGATTTGTAAATAGTTGTCTTTGTACATAGTTTGCTTGGTTAAACACCAACTTTCTTTGTATATAGTTTTCTGGTTTTTAAAACGTTGTAAATTGTATATAGTTTTTAAAGTTTTTAACAAAAACAGTGTATATATTTTGAGTAAAGCCAAAACAATTTGTATATAGTTATTAATTTTTTTAGGCCAAAGTTGCCAGAAAAATTTTGCCAACAAATGGCAATGGAGCAATTAAAAACCAAAAAAAAACAAAAAAAATGTTGTCCAATTTATTTGCACACATACATTGAAAAAAAACAAGGGGACAATGACATATTTGAAAATCAAGATTGTGATGTCCGTGAAGTGATTTGGGTAAGTTTTAGGCACCTAAAATGGAAGAAGAACCAAGGCGCTAAGTGATTGGGGTAAGTTTGAGGGTGTGAAAATGGAAGAAGAACCAAGGCGCTAAGTGATTTGGGTAAGTTTGAGGGACCGAAAATGGAAGAAGAACCAAGGCGCTAAGTGATTGGGGTAAGTTTTAGGGACCTAAAATGGAAGAAGAAACAAGGCGCTAAGTGATTTGGGTAAGTTTGAGGGTGTGAAAATGGAAGAAGAAACAAGGCGCTAAGTGATTTGGGTAAGTTTGAGGGACCGAAAATGGAAGAAGAACCAAGGCGCTAAGTGATTGGGGTAAGTTTTAGGGACCTAAAATGGAAGAAGAAACAAGGCGCTAAGTGATTTGGGTAAGTTTGAGGGTGTGAAAATGGAAGAAGAAACAAGGCGCTAAGTGATTTGGGTAAGTTTGAGGGACCGAAAATGGAAGAAGAACCAAGGCGCTAAGTGATTGGGGTAAGTTTTAGGGACCTAAAATGGAAGAAGAAACAAGGCGCTAAGTGATTTGGGTAAGTTTTAGGGACCTAAAATGGAAGAAGAACCAAGGCGCTAAGTGATTGGGGTAAGTTTTAGGGACCTAAAATGGAAGAAGAAACAAGGCGCTAAGTGATTTGGGTAAGTTTGAGGGTGTGAAAATGGAAGAAGAACCAAGGCGCTAAGTGATTTGGGTAAGTTTGAGGGACCGAAAATGGAAGAAGAACCAAGGCGCTAAGTGATTTGGGTAAGTTTTAGGGACCTAAAATGGAAGAAGAAACAAGGCGCTAAGTGATTGGGGTAAGTTTTAGGGACCTAAAATGGAAGAAGAAACAAGGCGCTAAGTGATTTGGGTAAGTTTGAGGGTGTGAAAATGGAAGAAGAAACAAGGCGCTAAGTGATTTGGGTAAGTTTGAGGGACCGAAAATGGAAGAAGAACCAAGGCGCTAAGTGATTGGGGTAAGTTTTAGGGACCTAAAATGGAAGAAGAAACAAGGCGCTAAGTGATTTGGGTAAGTTTTAGGGACCTAAAATGGAAGAAGAAACAAGGCGCTAAGTGATTTGGGTAAGTTTGAGGGTGTGAAAATGGAAGAAGAACCAAGGCGCTAAGTGATTTGGGTAAGTTTGAGGGACCGAAAATGGAAGAAGAACCAAGGCGCTAAGTGATTTGGGTAAGTTTTAGGGACCTAAAATGGAAGAAGAAACAAGGCGCTAAGTGATTTGGGTAAGTTTTAGGGACCTAAAATGGAAGAAGAAACAAGGCGCTAAGTGATTTGGGTAAGTTTGAGGGTGTGAAAATGGAAGAAGAACCAAGGCGCTAAGTGATTTGGGTAAGTTTGAGGGACCGAAAATGGAAGAAGAACCAAGGCGCTAAGTGATTGGGGTAAGTTTTAGGGACCTAAAATGGAAGAAGAAACAAGGCGCTAAGTGATTTGGGTAAGTTTGAGGGTGTGAAAATGGAAGAAGAACCAAGGCGCTAAGTGATTTGGGTAAGTTTGAGGGACCGAAAATGGAAGAAGAACCAAGGCGCTAAGTGATTGGGGTAAGTTTTAGGGACCTAAAATGGAAGAAGAAACAAGGCGCTAAGTGATTTGGGTAAGTTTGAGGGTGTGAAAATGGAAGAAGAAACAAGGCGCTAAGTGATTTGGGTAAGTTTGAGGGACCGAAAATGGAAGAAGAACCAAGGCGCTAAGTGATTGGGGTAAGTTTTAGGGACCTAAAATGGAAGAAGAAACAAGGCGCTAAGTGATTTGGGTAAGTTTTAGGGACCTAAAATGGAAGAAGAACCAAGGCGCTAAGTGATTGGGGTAAGTTTTAGGGACCTAAAATGGAAGAAGAAACAAGGCGCTAAGTGATTTGGGTAAGTTTGAGGGTGTGAAAATGGAAGAAGAACCAAGGCGCTAAGTGATTTGGGTAAGTTTGAGGGACCGAAAATGGAAGAAGAACCAAGGCGCTAAGTGATTTGGGTAAGTTTTAGGGACCTAAAATGGAAGAAGAAACAAGGCGCTAAGTGATTTGGGTAAGTCTGAGGGTGTGAAAATGGAAGAAGAACCAAGGCGCTAAGTGATTTGGGTAAGTTTTAGGGACCTAAAATGGAAGAAGAAACAAGGCGCTAAGTGATTTGGGTAAGTTTTAAGGGAGGTCAAGGGAAAAGGCAGAAGACAGCTAAGTGGTTAGGGTGAGCTTTAAGGGAGCTCCAGGGAAAAGGCAGGAGAGCGCTAAGTGGTTAGGGTGAGTTTAGTGATGTAAGTGAAATTATGTAGGCGAGCACTTTAATGAGAGAAGTTTGTAGTGCGCAGGCGCAATATCGCAAGAATTTCGTCTGGACAGATACTTTAGGAAAAAATGAAGCAGGATGTAGCGGGAAAATGATAGGATTCGTGTGAGGATACGATGGGAAAAGGGCAAAAACGAAAGGCTACGTTGGTAGTTGGGCAAAATAAATCAGAACCTTTTCGATGGAAAATGACATCCTCGTCTGCGTACTCTGGCATACGAGAACACGGACGCGCTACGGAAGGTTTACGAAGCATGCATAGAATCGATCGAACGTTCATGCGAGAGCGGGAAATTTTGAAAATCTTACGACGTCGGCACCAAACCGAAAGTTTGTTTGTGTCTCTCTGAATCGAGCCTAATATGTCCGTAGGGATTTACGCAATAGGCAACCCTGGATGCCCCCAGACCCGCTGATCAATGTGGGAGAATAGTAGGGGAGACCGCTAAAAATATATATATAAATGAGGCCGGGAGAAGCCACCGGAGACTTGGCGTCTGAAAGACATAAAGGGGATAACAGGTGTCAGGGCCATGCTCAGCTGGTAAAATATGTAATAAAGAATCGCCCACGAGGGCACTTACAGACCAAGAAGGAGGGGAGCCGCCACCACGCGCGCGCGTGAAGATCATCAAATTGGGGCGGGCCCAATGCTCAGCCGTGATGCGGAGCGTGCCAAGCCAAGTCCCCGCCCACCCCAAAGAGCGCGAAGCTCTGAGGTAGTCGTCAAACACGCAAGGATAAAATCACTGAAAATAAGCCTTGCAAAAGAAAGACGCCGCAGCGTCTGTACGAAGCCGCCGCCAGCGCGATGTAAATGAAAGGCAATACTATGGCCATAAGCGTGACATTAGAGTCCACTCGCCACACACATACCCCCCCCCCCCTTTCTTTTCCCCCCTAACTACTGGGGGAAAACGAGGGAGGATAGCGACCCTTCACGCAGGGTCCACCGCTACACGGGGCACGGGGCAATAATGCGGGAGGGGCATCCACAAGAGGCTCACCATCAGCCTAACCGCCTACCCTATGGTGGGGGACTGTGGTGGAGCATGGCTCCATAAGCACACATGGTGCTGCCTACCTTCACCCGACCAGCGCAGCCCAGGCTGGGAGGCACATCACAAGGAGGACGGGTGGAAATAGTCCCACAGGGCCGCAGGCTGTAATAGCCCCGCTCACCTGCGAGAGAGTGATAATTCATGTCTTCGCAGTGAGCACTGCAGAGAAATCTGGGGATTTGTGGGAGGTCCCTGGGTATATGAAAGGCCGGGAGGAGCCTGTTTTTGCATGTCTGCAGTGCACAGTGCCATCTGGCGGAGGATTACCCACGTGTAAGTATTATATCTGGAGCAGGACGTACTGTATGCTTAGAATACACGAATGGGGGTGCACCACCTATTGATTACAGTGTGCTCACTAAGAATCTCCAACTACAACCACAAGAGGGACTGTGGGCATCTTGGCCACATCCACCTCAAAGAAGGAGCACCATGCAATAAATCCAATACAAGAAACTTTATTAGAAGAAAAGAATGTTTACACACAAAAAACACATAATTATACTATGCAAAACAAGCTTAAAAACAACTGCACTTTCCCCGTATCAAAAATGAATTGCATCCAAATCTGTCATAACAAGGACAGACCAATATATCTGGGAAAATATATATAGGGAACGGAAGATCCCAACAGATGATATAAAGAGGAGGTCTATTTGATATTTTTTGTGCTGGCACAAAACTGACCAATTAATCTATTAAGCCAATACCAACCAAAATCCCTTACATACAGACCAACCTAATAAAGTGACAAGTGCAAATGTAAAAGCACATGATAGTGAAAAATAAACATATAATTATAAAACACCATTGGAGAATGCAAATGTGTCACGGGCCTAAGCCCGGAAGTGATTTAACGGGCAGCATGCACGTCATGAAGGAGACAGGCATGCGCCGCCCTAAGATGGCACATACAGTGATCCTCTAGCCAAACAGGAATGGAGGTTCCCTCAGCAAGACAACAGGGGGAGACCACGGTCTGATGGCAAAAATCCACCAAAGTGGCGTTTCTATTTAGGGCCTCCTCACACCTTTCTGATTGCATTGAATTGGAGCAAAAATGCTTCAACACAAGAAAATCTGGAAGAAAATTGTCTGAAAATCAGGTAAAACACATGTATTGCGCTTTACCTGCATCTCATTGATTCTCACCACCATCTCCTGTCCATAGCCCCCGGTGATGTCTTTGGTTCCTTTTCTCTCCCCTGACATGGGTACGTGTGTTGCATTTTCATCTTCAGCTTCTTTGCCAGAGAAGGTGTTATACGTTTCCACGACGCCTAACTGAAGGTGTCTGAAGCAGTGTCGGCAGCAGCTCCCAGGTCACTTATTTCTCTACAGGCCGTTCCTGGAGGGAGGATGTGGAGCCTGGGCTGACAGTGACTGGCAGCCCTCCTGCCCTGTAAACTGGTATCGGAGTCCCCTGCCCTCGCACCCACCATCCACCGATCACTACTGGCTTCTGCTTGCCGGACGCCGCTGGAGGCTGTTTTTTATACTGGAGGAGGGAGATGAAGTCAGCTCACTGCTCCTATAAAAGGTCCCTCTCTGTGGTGGTCGGCAAGATGCCAAATACCGGCTCACGGGGCAGGCAATGGGCATTGCCCCGCTGAAAACCCTGGGGGGGGGGGGATCGGATGCCCCCAAGGGGAAGATGAGGTCCCCAGCACTGGATCATGGATGGAGGTGAGCTCCATCTGTGATCTAGTGCACCAAGAACATAGATTCTACAGGCTTGACAGTTAATAGTAGATGAAGCAATTCCATAGAATCTATGTGCTTTCCTGCTTACCTTTCACCCACGCCCACGGGGATACAACCCCCAGTAACTGAAGCGGAGGTGGGGGGTGCACTTCCAGGTTTAGCTGGCCATATACAAAGCTCAGTCCATAGAAAATAATGTGTGCTTTGTTCTGCATTGCACACTGTTCACTCAGCTCCTGGCTTCATAAACTGTGGCTGAGGGAGAACAATCGGTGGTCCATCTTATGCCCTCTGGCATTGTCTTGACCTGAGGCCTGTGGAAGGGTGAAGATGAGGGAGCTGGGAGCAGGACAGAGATGGCGAGCAGGAGCGAGCTGGGGAGCAGGACAGAGCAGGAGGGAGCTGGGGGATGCAGGATGAAGATGGTAAAGCAGGACAAAGATAGGGAAGCAGGGCGAAGATGGAGAAGAAGAAGGGAACTGGGAAGCAGCACAGGGCTGGAGTAGCAGGACTGAGCTGGGTATCAGGATGAGTATGGCCGAACGGGGTAGCAGGATGAAGATGGGGGAACTGGGGGAGCAAGACAAAGATGGGGTAGCAGGACGGAGCTGGGGTAGCAGGATGGAGCTGGGGTAGCAGGATGGAGCTGGTGTAGCAGGATGGAGTTGGATTTGCAGGATGGAGCTGGGGGAAGCAAGATAAAGATGGGAAAGCAGGCCGAAGACAGGGAAGCAGGAGGGAACTGGGAAGCAGGAAAGAGCTGGGATAGCAGGACAGATCGGGGTATCAGGATGAAGATGGCGGGAACTGGGGGAGCAGGATGTATCTGGGGGAGTAGGACAAAGATGGGGAACTGAGGGAGCAGGACAGAGCTGGGGGAGCAGGATGAAGATGGGGAAGAAGGAGGGGACTGGGGAGCAGGACAGAGCTAGAGTAGCAGGATGAAGATGAGGAAACTATGGGAGCAGGAAGAAGATTGGGTAGCAGGATGGAGCTGGGAAAGCAGAGCGGAGCAGCAGGATGAGGATGGGGGAACTGGGTTTTCAGGATGGAGCTGGGTAGCAGGAAAAATATGGGGGAACTGGGGAGCAGGACCGAGATAAGTAGCAGGATGAAGATGGGGGTGCTGGACAGAGCTGGGGAGCAGGATGAAGAGGGGCGACCTGAGGGAGCATAACAGAGCTGGTGAGCAGGACAGAGCTGAGTAGCAGGATGAAGATGCCCCCTGGCAATGGAACAAAACACAGGAAAGTTCTGCTTTAAGATACATCCCCTAAGCAGATGACTGTGAGACATCCCTAGCCATTCAGATAGGCTGGGGACGGGAGTGTGCTCCCTGCAGGGCTTGCAACTGATTGCGCCCCAATTGCCGAGACCCTTCCTGTAAACAGAGCCATCTGCTGAACATTTAATATGGATGGCAAACAGCTCTGATTGGACAAGAGCCCGACGTGCACCGTAGGACCGGGTAAAGGTGAGTTAGTACTGGCATCCTGGGGGTTTTCACACATCTCAATTTGGGATGCACAAGCCAATAACTGGGATAGTCAAAATCCTGGGTTTTGTTCTACTTTATTGTTCAGGAAAAATTAAAACAAAAATACCATTTTGTGAATACTCACCTGTAAAATGGGTATTATAAGTATGTCACACACCCCGCTTCAAGAAATTCATAACGTGTGGGTAATACTGACCTGTAGAGGGCTATATGCAGAGATGCCAGGAAAAAAGAGAGCCCCTCCCGGTCCATAAATACCTGGGACCTCCCACTCATTATAGCAGTAAGGTAAGGGACCAGGAAGAGCCCAACACAAAGCATAACAACGCAAAGTTCACCATATAAAGGATCCAGAATACAAAAGGGCAGGGTGAAGCGCGGTGTGTGACATACTTATAATACCCATTTTACAGGTGAGTATTCACAAAATGGTATTATTCTAAGTATGTCACACACCCCGCTTCCAGAAATTCATAACGTGTGGGACATCCAACAGCAGTGTCCATAAAGGGCGGGGATCCAAAACAAGGCACAACTTAAACCACTGCAGCTTGCATAACTTTGCGGCCAAACACAGCATCCGCTGAGGCCCGAACATCAACCTTGTAAAACTTGGAAAAAATGTGAACAGAAGACCAGCAGCCTTACAAACTTGCTCAACAGAGGCCTGGTGCTGAAAAGCAACACGAAAAAAGGGTACCTTCCCTTTGGCAGAATAGGCCCCAACTATGGTCTGACGGATCCATTTACTAATGGAAGACTTGGCAGGCGCCAAGCCTTTTCGGGGTCTGGAGGGCACCCCAAAAAAGGCATCCGTCTTACGAAAGGAAGACGTTACCTCCAAATAATACTTCACAACATGAACCACATCCAAAGAATGCAGGGCCCTCTCCTTGTCATTGCTGGGATTAGGACACAGAGAGGGCAGAACAATGTCTTGGTTTAGGTGAAAGGCAGAAACAACCTTAGGAAGGAAATCGGACTTGAAACTAAAAACCACCTTGTCCTGATGCCCCTCAAAGTACGGGGCTTGAATGGACAAAGCCGCCAACTCAGAGACACACCTAACCGAAGTGATGGCTACCAAAAAGGCCACCTTCTGCGTAAGTGAAGACAAGGCAATATCATTCAAGGGCTCAAAAGGAGAATCCTGAAGAGCAGAAAGAACCAAATTCAAATCCCAAACAGGGAGCAAAGGTTTTCTAGGAGGCCGCACGTGCGTGCTCCACCAATCAATATAAGACCTCCAAGTCCTATAGTAGATATTAGAGGAAGACCGCTTCCTAGCACTAATGAGAGTTCGAATCACAGCATCGGAAAGACCTTCCTCCTTCAAGATGGAGGTTTCAGCAGCCATGCCGTCAAAGCCAGCGTTGGTAAATTGGGATAACGTAGTTGACCCTGGGTGAGCAGATCCGGCAGCAGGGGCAGAACGAACTGATCCTCTGTTAACCTTACCACATCTGCGAACCAAACCTGTCTTGGCCATCTTGGAGCCACCAGAATTGCTGACGCACCCTCCAGGGCCAGCTTGCGCACCACTCTGGCCACCAAGGGAAACGGAGGGAACAGATACAGAAACCCCAGATCCCTCCAGTTCAGAGACATGGCATCCACTGCCAGAGCCAGTGGATCCCGTGAGAGAGACACAAATGTCGGAAGTTTGTGATTGTGACGAGAGGCAAAGAGGTCCACCCCCGGGGACCCCCACCTGAGACAAATCAAGCGAACACTTTGGGGCTGAGAGACCATTCCCCCCCGGCGAGCTGAGAACCTGCTCAGAGAGTCCGCCTCCGTGTTCTCCGCTCCCAGAATGTAAACTGCTGAAATGCACGGGACGTGGGTCTCCGCCCAGGCCAGAATCAAAGACACTTCCTTGAGGGCACTCCTGCTGCGAGTCCCTCCCTGGTGATTGATGTAGGCGACCGCCGTCCGATTGTCCGACCGGACTCAAGCGAAACAGAACCATCCTGATGGCCCTCAATTCCAGAACATTGATGGACTCGTGAGCCTCCTGAGGCCCCCACAGTCCCTGAAACGGACGATCCTTCCAGAACCCCCCCCCCATCCTGATAGACTGGCATCCGTGGTGACCGTCTCCCAACAAGGGGCCAGAAAGGATCTGCCCCTCGACAGATTGATTGGATCCAGCAGACCCCTGAAGGGAGCACCCAACTCGGGGGGTCATCAGGAAGGACTGATCCAACGACAGTGGCGACCCGTCCCAGGCCGCCAACAGATGGAGCTGGAGTGTCCTTGTGTGGAACTGAGCAAAGGGAACCGCTTAGAAGGAGGCTACCATCAATCCCATCAGCCTCATCCCCAGTCTGATGGCCGGACGAGGGATAGACAGGAGGAGTCAAACCAACTCCCGAATCAAGAGAACCTTGGACTGAGGAAGAAACACCCTGGCCTGGGAAGTATCCAGGGACATTCCCAGAAAAGACACTAACCTGGACGGAGAAAGGGAGGACTTGGGGTAGTTGATCACCCACCCGAATCTCTCCAGAGTGGACACCACAGTTCTGGTGTCCAATACTGCTTGGCTGAAGGAAGATGCCAAATTGAGAAGGTCGTCCAGATAAGGGACAATGCAAATACCCTGGGCTCTGAGGAGAGCCATCACCCCGGCCAGCACCTCGGTGAAAACCCTTGGAGCCGAGGTAAGACCAAAAGGAAGTGCCACAAACTGAAAATGCCGATCCTCCACCATGAACCTGAGAAATCTCTGGTGCGCTGGAAAAATCGGCACATGCAGATAGGCGTCCTTGATGTCTACGGACGTCAGAAAGTCCCCCTGCCGAAGAGAATGGATAGCTGAACGCAGCGTTTCCATGCGAAATTTCCGCGGACGGACGAACCTGTTGAGGATCTTTAGATCCAGAATGGGTCGAACCGAGCCGTCCTTCTTGGGCACCATGAACAGATTGGAATAAAAGCCCCGACCCCTGTCTGAGGGGGGCACTGGGCAAATAACTGCCATATCCAACAGACTCTTTACTGCCGCCTGGATCTCCTGTGCGGCCAGAAGGTCCGAAGGCACCCGAGACCTGAGGAATCTGGGAGGGGGCCGGAGCTCGAACTCCAGCTTGTAGCCGGAAGTCACCACTTCCCGGATCCATCTGTCCGAGACCTCCCGGTCCCAGACCTGGGAGAAGTGTTGCAGCCGTCCCCCCACCCACATGGGTGAGGGCGCCCCCTCATTGCTGAGCTGGCTTGGCAGGGGGTTTGGGCTTAGAGCCCCAGCTGTATCCTGGGCGGGCACGTCCTCTGCCCCTGTTCCAGGAATCTCCTCTGGCTGCGGGGAAAACAATTCCTCTGCCAGCTCTAGCCCCACGAAAGGAAGGAGCAAAGGAACCCGCCCCCCGAAAGGGACGACGCTGTTTTTGCGTTGAGGTAACTTACCACCCTTGGCAACTGAATACAACTTCTCACCAAAGAGCCCACAAAGGGAAGAGCGGTCAGCGACTTTTTAGACACAAAATCAGCCGCCCACTGGCGCAACCAAACCGAACGCCGAATAGTCACCAATAGAGCCGACGTTCTGCCACACATCATCAGTGTGTCATCCAAGGCGGCTAGTACAAATGACAAAAACAATTCACACCTTTTAAGGCCAAGGAACTCGTCACTATCCGGATCTAACCCGGAAGAAGTCAACAGGTCCCTGACCACCGACCTGGTAGCCACCACCAGCAGCGCTGAAGCACAAACCGGCCTCATGGCTGACCCAACACTGGCAAAACCATGACAAGCCATTTGGTCAATGCGTTTATCCTCACCATCTTTAAGCGTGGAGCAATCAGGAGAATTTAAAACAGTAGTGTTGGATAAACCCAGAATCTGTGCATCCACCTCGGGAGGGAACGCCCAACGCTTAACCGTATCCAAGGGAAAGGGATATTTTTTGTCCCAACCCTGAGGGACACCTGGGAGCCGGGCAGGCCTCTCCCATTCCTTAGCAATAATCCCATCAAAATGCTTTTGGTTAGGAAATTCCAAGCGCGGCCTGGATTCTTCTAAAAATTCCCCCTTTTGCTGTGGAACCACCTCAGGAGGAGAAATAGCCAAAACCTCAAACATCTGAGCCAGAACATTAGGCGTATCCGAAGACCTCCCCAAGCCCCGCTCGGTATCAGCACCCACAAACTGCTGATCGTCTGAATTATCTGATTCTTCATATACCTCCCCTTCCTCAGTAATCAGTAATCAGACCAGTCCAGATTATCAAGATCATCCAAGTCGGCCGCCGGTGAAGACGGCGACAAGTGCTTTCTCTTAGCCGGAGCTTTTCTGGTGACCGTGCTGGAGAATAATTTTTCAAGATTGGCCAATCGGGCACACATCTCCGATTGCAACTGGCCGCCCATGACAACGTCAGACTGGGCACGGCTCAAACTGGGAGGGGGGGGGTAGGAGAGACCGGCGGCGCTGAACCAGACGCCTGGGGTCCGGACTGCCGCGTAATAGTCTGCTGTGCGCATGGTATACACAGATATACATCATCGCACACACCATACACTTCCGGGATTGCCCCGAGGGGAGCCCGAGCCCAGTATCCGGGGATGCCTCCATAAGGTAAACTTATAGTTGGTCGCAATGACCGAGGGAATTACGCATATAAGCAACCCGGGATGCCCCTTTAATGTCCCAAGTGGGAAGATTTGCAATAAGCCAATTAAGAACCCAGGGACCCTAGGACCGGGAGAAACCCCCTAACACCACTGTAGGTTATATCCGAAAGACATAATAAAAAAGGCTAATAAGAATAGCAGAGTATAAAAAATATATATGACATAAATATATATAATTATAGGTGATGGGACAGAAGGGGGGCCCACCGGGCCATTCACTGTGGTCCTGAAGACAGCTTCCTCTCTCCGTGAGGTAAAGAGCAGCTCTGAGGAGAGAATAGGGGCGTGGCCAGCTCCTTCTGAGGAAACAGGCACAGAGAAAAGCACCTCATCGGTGCCTGTGACACAGGGGCGGGCCGCGGCGCTGGAAAGCCCGGCCCCGCCCCCGAGAGTGAAAGCGTGAGGGGAGAAGCTCCCCTCCGCCATGACAATGCAAAAAGGCATGTGCGGCCGCGGCGCCGGTCTCAGAAGAGACAGAAGGAGGGGAGCGGGACGTGGCTTTGACCCTGACGCCCGGCCTCGCTCAGAATCCAAGCCGCATCAGCGCCAAATAGAAGGGTGGGGGCCGTGGCTCGCGCCTAAAGCCCGGCCCCGCCCCTTTTACCTCAGGGAGAAAGCCTGCATAAAAATGGCGGCCACACCACCGTTTTGACAGAGAAATACACGCTGTTATGAAGTAATAAATAAGTTAATAACTATTGGGAGGATAATTTAATAAATTAATACATTAAAACATTATTAAGAATTAATGATTACAAAATTTGGACCTAACACCGAATAAGGGGCCCTGCTCCTACCCTCCGCTATCCCGCTAGAGAGAGGGGCATTACCCAAAGGGGGAGACCACCCAAAGTGTAAGGCCAAGGGACGGGGCATCCCAAACCGGGGTCACCATCCCGGATAACCGCCTACCCTCTTATATAGGGTCTCACGGGAGAGCATTTGCTCTTAAGCACCAAGGGTGCTTTTCTACCCTCACCCGGACCGTCAGCCTAGGCTGGGAGGCATGAGGTAACAGAAAAAAAAGATCCAAGCGGAAATAAATAACTAAAGGGCCGGGAGTCATCCCGGCTACCTGAAATCCCCCTGTGCAAGGAGGAGACCACATCTTCTGACTTGCTCGCCGTCTGCAGAGATGAAGACTGGGTAATGAGTGGGAGGTCCCAGGTATTTATGGACCGGGAGGGGCTCTCTTTTTTCCTGGCATCTCTGCATATCGCCCTCTGCAGGTCAGTATTACCCACACGTTATGAATTTCTTGAAGCGGGGTGTGTGTCATACTTAGAATATACAGCCACTTACCTTCTCCCCCCACAACAGCTCCCGGCTGGTCGGGCGCCTGGAGACCCCCTTGTTACTGTGAATGAGGGGCGCAGTAAGTATGGGCTGGGGGGCAGCTTATTCATTATTTATACTCTCTTTTCCTGTTCTGTCCCATCGCTTCTCTCTCTTTTCCCAGCTCTGTCCCACCCCATCTCTCTTTTCCTGCTCTGTCCCATCCCATCCCATCTCTTTTCCCAGCTCTGTCCCACCCCATCTCTGTTTTCCTGCCCTGTCCCATCCCATCTCTCTCTTTTCCCAGCTCTGCCCCGTCCCATCTCTCTTTTCCTGCCCTATCCCATCCAAGCTCTCTCTTTTCCAGCTCTGTCTCATCCCTTCTCTATCTCTTCCTGCCCTGTCCCACCCCATCTCTCTCTTTTCCCAGCTCTGTCCCATCCCATCTCTCTTTTCCCATCTCTGTCCCATCCATCTCTCTCTTTCCCAGCTCTGTCCAATCCCATCTCTCTCTGTTCTCAGCGCTGTCCCATCCCATCTCTCTCTTTTCCAGCTCTGTCCTATGCCATCTCTCTCTTTTCCCAGCTCTGTCCCATCCCATCTCTCTCTTTTCCCAGCTCTGTCCCATCCCATCTCTCTCTCTTTTCCCAGCTCTGTCCCAACCCCATCTCTCTCTTTTCCCAGCTCTGTCCCATCCCATCTCTCTCTTTTCCCAGCTCTGTCCCATCCCATCTCTCTCTTTTCCCAGCTCTGTCCCATCTCTCTCTTTCCCAGCTCTGTCCCATTCCATCTCTCTCTTTTCCAGCTCTGTCCCATCCCATCTCTCTCTTTTCCCAGCTCTGTCCCGTCCCATCCCATCTCTCTCTTTTCCCAGCTCTGTCCCATCCCATCTCTCTCTTCTTTCCCAGCTCTGTCTCATCCCATCTCTCTCTTTTTTCACAGCTCTGTCCCATCCCATCTCTCTTTTCCAGCTCTGTCCCATCCCATCTCTCTCTTTTCCAGCTCTGTCCCATCCCATCTCTCTCTTTTCCAGCTCTGTCCCATCCCATCTCTCTCTTTTCCCAGCTCTGTCCCATCCCATCTCTCTCTTTTCCCATCACTGTCCCATCCCATCTCTCTCTTTTCCAGCCCTGTCCCATCCCATCTCACTTTTTCCAGCTCTGTCCCATCCCATCTCTCTCTTTCCCAGCTCTGTCCCATCCCATCTCTTTTTTCCCAGCTCTGTCCCATCCCATCTCTCTCTTTTCCCAGCTCTGTCCCTTCCCATCTCTCTCTTTTTTCCCAGCTCTGTCCCATCCCATCTCTCTCTTTTCCAGCGCTGTCCCATCCCATGTCTCTCTTTTCCTGCTCTGTCCCATCCCATGTCTCTCTTTTCCAGCGCTGTCCCATCCCATCTCTCTCTTTTCCTGCTCTGTCCCATCCCATCTCTCTCTTATCCAGCGCTGTCACATCCCATCTCTCTCTTTTCCTAGCTCTGTTCCATCTCATCTCTCTCTTTTCAAGCTTTGTCCCATCTCTCTCTCTCTTTTTTCCCAGCTCTGTCCCATCCCATCTCTCTTTTCCCAACTCTGTCCCATCCCATCTCTCTCTTTTCCTGCTCTCTCCGATCCAATCTCTCTCTTTTCCTGCTCTGTCCCATCCCATCTCTCTCTTTTCCTGCTTTGTCCCATCCCATCTCTCTCTTTTCCTGCTCTGTCCCATCCCATCTCTCTCGTTTCCTGCTCTGTCCCATCCCATCTCTCTCTCTTTTCCCAGCTCTGTCCCATCCCATCTCTCTCCTTTTCCCAGCTCTGTCCCATCCCATCTTTCTCTCTTTTTTCCCAGCTCTGTCCCATCCCATCTCTTTTTTCCCATCTCTGTCCCATCTCTCTCTCTTTTCCCAGCTCTGTCCCATCCCATCTCTCTCTCTCTCTTTTCCCAGCTCTGTCCCATCCCATCTCTCTTTCTCTTTTCCCAGCTCTGTCCCATCCCATCTCTCTTTCTCTTTTCCCAGCTCTGTCCCATCCTATCTCTCTTTTCCCATCTCTCTCTTTTCCCAGCTCTGTCCCATCCTATCTCTCTCTTTTCCCATCTCTGTCCAATCCCATCTCTCTATTTTCCTGCTCTGTCCTATCCCATCTCTCTCTTTTCCTGCTCTGTCCCATCTCATCTCTCTCTTTTCCCAGCTCTGTCTCATCTCATCTCTCTCTTTTCCCATCTCTGTCCAATCCCATCTCTCTATTTTCCTGCTCTGTCCCATCCCATCTCTCTCTTTTCCTGCTCTGTCCCATCCCATCTCTCTCTTTTCCCAGCTCTGTCTCATCTCATCTCTCTCTTTTCCCAGCTCTGTCCAATCCCATCTCTCTCTTTTCCCAGCTCTGTCCCATCCTATCTCTCTTTTCCCATCTCTCTCTTTTCCCAGCTCTGTCCCATCCTATCTCTCTCTTTTCCCATCTCTGTCCAATCCCATCTCTCTATTTTCCTGCTCTGTCCCATCCCATCTCTCTTTTCCCATCTCTGTCCAATCCTATCTCTCTCTTTTCCTGCTCTGTCCCATCAAATCTCCTTCTTTTCCTGCTCTATCCCATCCCATCTCTCTCTTTTCCCGCTCTGTCCCATCCTATCTCTCTCTTTTCCCATCTCTGTCCAATCCCATCTCTCTCTTTTCCTGCTCTGTCCCATCCTATCTCTCTCTTTTCCCATCTCTGTCCCATCCCATCTCTCTCTTTTCCCATCTCTGTCCCATCCTATCTCTCTCTTTTCCCATCTCTGTCCAATCCCATCTCTCTCTTTTCCTGCTCTGTCCCATCCCATCTCTCTCTTTTCCTGCTCTGTCCCATCCCATCTCTCTCTTTTCCAGTGCTGTCCCATCCCATCTCTCTCTTTTCCTGCTCTGTCCCATCCCATCTCTCTCTTTTCCAGTGCTGTCCCATCCCATCTCTCTCTTTTCCAGTGCTGTCCCATCCCATCTCTCTCTTTTCCTGCTCTGTCCCATCCCATCTCTCTCTTTTCCAGCGCTGTCCCATCCCATCTCTCTCTTTTCCTGCTCTGTCCCATCCCATCTCTCTCTTTTCCAGCGCTGTCACATCCCATCTCTCTCTTTTCCTAGCTCTGTTCCATCTCATCTCTCTCTTTTCAAGCTCTGTCCCATCTCTCTCTCTCTTTTTTCCCAGCTCTGTCCCATCCCATCTCTCTTTTCCCAACTCTGTCCCATCCCATCTCTCTCTTTTCCTGCTCTCTCCGATCCAATCTCTCTCTTTTCCTGCTCTGTCCCATCCCAGCTCTCTCTTTTCCTGCTCTGTCCCATCCCATCTCTCTCTTTTCCTGCTCTGTCCCATCCCATCTCTCTCTTTTCCTGCTCTGTCCCATTCCATCTCTCTCTGTTCCCAGCTCTATCCCATCTCTCTCTTTTCCCAGCTTTGTCCCATCTCGTCTCGCATTTCCAGCTCTGGCCCATCCCATCGCTCTCTTTTCCTGCTCTGTCCCATCCCATCTCTCTCTGTTCCCAGCTCTGTCCCATCCCATCTCTCTCTTTTCCCGGCTCTGTCCCATCCCATCTCTCCCTTTTCCAGCTCTGTCCCATCCCATCTCTCTCTTTTCCCAGCTCTGTCCCATCCCATCTCTCTCTTTTCCCAGCTTTGTCCCATCCCATCTCTCTCTTTTCCCAGCTTTGTCCCATCCCATCTCTCTTTATCAGCTCTGTCCCATCCCATCTCTCTCTTTTCCCAGCTCTGTCCCATCCCATCTCTCTCTTTTCCCAGCTTTGTCCCATCCCATCTCTCTTTATCAGCTCTGTCCCATCCCATCTCTCTCTTTCTCAGCTCTGTCCCATCCCATCTCTCTCTTTTCAAGCTATGTCCCACCCCATCTCTCTCTTTTCCAGCTATGTCCCACCCCATCTCTCTCTCTCTCTTTTCCAGCTCTGTCCCACCCCATCTCTCTCTTTTCCCATGTCTGTCCCATCCCATCTCTTTCTTTTCCAGCTCTGTCCCATCCCGTCTCTCTCTTTTTCAGCTCTGTCCAATCCCATCTCTCTCGTTTCCCATGTCTGTCCCATCCCATCTCTCTCTTCTCCAGCTCTGTCCCATCCCATCTCTCTCTTTTTCAGCTCTGTCCCATCCCATCTCTCTCTTTTCCCATGTCTGTCTCATCCCATCTCTCTCTTTTCCAGCTCTGTCCTATCCCATCTCTCTCTTTTCCCAGCTCAGTCCCATCTCATCTCTCTCTTTTCCCAGCTCTGTCCCATCCCATCTCTCTTTTCCCAGCTCTGTCCCATCCCATCTCTTTCTTTTCCAGCTCTGTCCCACCCCATCTCTCTCTCTTTTACAGCTCTGTCCCATCCCATCTCTCTTTTCCCAGCTCTGTCCCATCTCATCTCTTTCTTTTCCAGCTCTGTCCCATCCCATATCTCTCTTTTTCAGCTCTGTCCCATCCCATCTCTCTCTTTTCCAGCTCTGTCCCATCCCATCTCTCTCTTTTCCCAGCTCAGTCCCATCTCATCTCTCTCTTTTCCCAGCTCTGTCCTATCCCATCTCTCTTTTCCCAGCTCTGTCCCATCCCATCTCTCTCTTTTCCTGCTCTGTCCCATCCCATCTCTCTCTTTTCCCAGCTCTGTCCCATCCCATCTCTCTATTTTCCTGCTCTGTCCCATCCCATCTCTGTCCAATCCCATCTCTCTCTTTTCCTGCTCTGTCCCATCCGATCTCTCTCTTTTCACATCTCTGTCCAATCTCTCTTTTTTCCTGCTCTGTCCCATCCAATCTCCCTCTTTTCCCAGCTCTGTCCCATCCCATCTCTCTCTTTTCCAGCTCTGCCCCATCCCATCTCTTTCCTTTCCAGCTCTGTCCCACCCCATCTCTCTATTTTCCCATCTCTGTCCCATCCCATCTCTCTCTTTTCCAGCTCTGCCCCATCCCATCTCTTTCTTTTCCAGCTCTGTCCCACCCCATCTTTCTCTTTTCCAGCTCTGTCCCACCCCATCTCTCTCTTTTCCAGCTCTGTCCCACCCCATCTCTCTCTTTTCCAGCTCTGTCCCACCCCATCTCTATGTTTTCCTGCTCTGTCCCATCCCATCTCTCTCTTTTCCTGCTCTGTCCCATCCCATCTCTCTCTTTTCCAGCGCTGTCCCATCCCATCTCTCTCTTTTCCTGCTCTGTCCCATCCCATCTCTCTCTTTTCCAGCTCTGCCCCATCCCATCTCTCTCTTTTCCAGCGCTGTCTCATCCCATCTCTCTCTTTTCCTAGCTCTGTCACATCTCATTTCTCTCTTTTCCACCGCTGTCCCATCCCATCTCTCTCTTTTGCCAGCTCTGTCCCATCCCATCTCTCTCTTTTCAAGCTCTGTCCCACCCCATCTCTCTCTCTCTCTTTTTTCCCAGCTCTGTCCCATCCCATCTCTCTTTTCCCAACTCTGTCCCATCTCTCTCTTTTCCTGCTCTCTCCCATTCAATCTCTCTCTTTTCCCAGCTCTGCCCCATCCCATCTCTCTCTTTTCCCAGCTCTGTCCCATCCAATCTCTCTCTTTTCTGCTATGTCCCATCCCATCTCTCTCTTTTCCCAGCTCTGTCCCATCTCATCTTTCTCTTTTCCCAGCTCAGTCCCATCTCATCTCTCTCTTTTCCCAGCCCAGTCCCATCTCATCTCTCTCTTTTCCCAGCCCAGTCCCATCGCATCTCTCTCTTTTCCTAGCTCTGTCCCATCCCATCTCTCTCTTTTCCCAGCTCTGTCCGATTGCCTCTCTTTTCCTAGCTCTGTCCCCTCGCATCTCTCTCTTTTCCCAGCTCAGTCCCATCTCATCTTTCTCTTTTCCCAGCTCAGTCCCATCTCATCTCTCTCTTTTCCCAGCTCAGTCCAATCTCATCTCTCTCTCTTCCCAGCCCAGTCCCATCCCATCTCTCTCTTTTCCCAGCCCAGTCCCATACCATCTCTCTCTTTTCCCAGCTCTGTCCCATCCCATCTCTCTCTTTTCCAGCTCTGTCCGATCCCATCGCTCTCTTTTCCCAGTTCTGTCCCATTCATCTCTCTTTTCCTAGCTCTGTCCCATTCATCTCTCTTTTTCCAGCTCTGTCCCATTCATCTCTCTTTTCCCAGCTCTGTCCCATTCATCTATCTTTTCCCAGCTCTGTTCCATGCATCTCTCTTTTCCCAACTCCGCCCCAACTATCCTTCCCAGCTCTGCCGCAGCCAGCTCTCTCATCTTAGCTTCTTTAAAATCAATGCACCAAAAGTCCAAAAGTAAGAGCTGTAGATTCCACATGGTCAAACAAAAAATAAGTTGCTGTTTGTTTTCCTCTCAATTCCAAATAGATATAATGCTGGAGGGGGGGGGGGGGCAAGCAGCCTTTATTTAGTTATGCGTTGGAATATATAGCCCCCTGGTGCACTGATTTTAACCTACCCCCGATTCTGGACCTTCAGCTTGCGGCATACTGCTACGAGTGGACCTCTACAAAATGTTTTTGAGTACCACTGCCCTAGATGATAGTCAGTGTTCCATGCATATTTCTCAAATCAGGATATATAGATAAAGAATCAGCACAATGATAATATGGTTGTGCAGCTTTTAGGTAATCCAATCTTAAAGGCCAACTGCTCTAGTGAGGTGCTGTGTGCTTATTTTTATTAAAGTCAATTTTAAGTCAAAACATAAAAAAAAGCTATACTCATATTTTCTCGCTCGCAGACCGTCGCTCTTAGTCTGGGGCTGTAGAACTTACCTGAAAAGCTTCATCCAGATCCCTTGCTTCTCCGGCGTGGCGAATCAGTCCGACGCCATCAGTCACGGTGAGCTGCCACACCTCCTCTATTCACTGCAATGGAGAAGGGTGTGGCAGCTCATCATGACTGATGGCAGAGGCGTCACCACTACAGAGGGAGACAGGAACAGAAGCTTAACGAGAGCACGATGCTGCACAAGGTGCAGTGAGGGACCTGGATGAAGCCTTACAAAGACCCTCTCTATTGCTTTATAGTTAGAGTAACCGTCCTCTCCTTCTGAAAGCTCACCCAAAGCCAAATGGCTACAAACCCAGAGTTGTTTTGTTTAAACATTGCCATTTAAAGCAGGTCGAAAACGTGGTTATTCACCAGGGGCCCAGGAAAGGTTTCTCAACCTACGGGCTGCGCCGGTAGGTGCCGTTTCCTTTATATGAAATGAACATACCTTTCTTCAGGCAACATTTGTTTTTACATTCTCTATTTATTTATTTCATCACATTACCTTATAAATCAGAAGGCTGAGAAAAGTGCATATAATTGGCCACCTGAACAGTCAAGACCAAACTTACTAGAGGGTAACCACCTCTAGCACGACAATAAGAAAGACTGAGATTTTTTCCATCTGGCTCTTCTTCCTTACCCAATAACCTCTACCATATATTTTTCCCTTTCAGCAAGCCTCTCAAAACAAGTCGCAGCATTTCTTTTTGATCAAAAGCGCTTCCCAAAAAACATTTTTTTTTTCCTTCCATCTGTTTGAACACAAGAGGTTACATTGTTCCCCCTATATTTTCTGCTTCCCTGAAGATTAAGTGAGGAGCTGCGGCAACTCAGGTAGACCTCAAGAAGAAAAAAATACTGGGGAATCTCCTTCCATCATTCTTTTTAGATTCCAGGTGGTATCCTTGAATGTAATGGACATCAGTTCTCTTAAGTGACAATAAAACCTTCCAATATCCTTCAGAAAAGCTCAGTTTTTTTGTTGTTATTTTAGACTACTAGTAATGAGTGAACCTGTAGAAGTTCAGGTTTGGTAAGTTTGGTCTAAATGTGACGCAAAAGTTTGGTTCGGAGTACCCAAAAATGGCTGTAAAAATACAATTCTGTGATTAATCACCTTGTAGAATTGGTATTATAAGTATGCAGCACGTCCTGCTCCAGATAATGATTCATAACAGATGGGAATTACTTCCGCTAGAGGGCGCTGGACTGCAGAGATGGCAAAAAGAGGCCCCTCCCGGTCCCATATATACCCGGGACCTCCCACAAATTCCCCAGTATTGAAAAGCAGTAAGGAGAACCAGGAGAAGCCAATAATCAGTAACAATTTAACAAGGATAACAATCACCATACAGAGGATCCAAGATAATGCAATCAGGGTGGGGTGGAGCAGGACGTGCTGCATACTTATAATACCAATTCTACAAGGTGAGTAATCACAGAATTGTATTATTCTAAGTATGCAGCACGTCCTGCTCTAGATAATGATTCATAACAGATGGGACATCCAATAGCAGTGTCCAGAAATTGGATGGGATCCCCAGAAGCAACAACGTGCAGTTCAAACCACTGCCGCCTGCAGAACTTTGCGGCCAAAAACAGCATCCGCTGAGGCCCGAACATCAACCTTGTAAAACTTGGAATGAACAGAAGACCAAGTAGCAGCCTTACAAACTTGTTCAACAGGAGCCTGGTGCTGAAAGGCCCAGGAAGCCCCAACAGCACGGGTAGAATGAGCCGTAACACGAAAAGGGGGCTCCTTTCCCCTAGCAGAGTAGGCCCTAAAAATGGCCTGACGAATCCACTTGCTAATAGTAGACTTAGCAGGAGACAAACCCTTCTTGGGACCCGAAAGTACCTCAAACAAAGGATAAGTCTTCCTGAAAGGCGCAGGCAGAACTTCAAATTCCTGACCACGTCCAGAGAATGCAAGGCCCTCTCCTTGGAGTTACCAGGATTAGGGCACAAGTAAGGAAGCACAATGTCCTGATTAAGGTGGAAGGCAGAGACAACCTTAGGCAAGAAATCCGGTTTAAATCTGAAAACCACCTTGTCCTGATGTCTCTCAAAGTAGGGGGCCTGACTAGAAAGGGCCACCAACTCTGAGGCCCGCCTGACAGAGGTGATAGCCACTAAAAAGGCAACCTTAAGAGTAAGAACAGACAGAGCAGCCTCATGCACAGGCTCAAATGGAGGGCCCTGAAGGGCAGACAAAACCAAATTCAAATCCCAGACTGGCAACAGAGGCTTACGGAGGGGACGCACATGAGCAACCCCCTGGAAGAAGGTCTTGACAAGAGGATGTTGAGCGAAAGACCTCTGGAAGAAAACAGCCAAGGCAGAAACATGACCCTTGAAAGTGCTGAGCTGAAGTCCCAGATCCAAACCATGTTGAAGAAATTCCAGGATCCTCGGATTGGAGAACACACAACAGGGAAGGACCTTAGACTCACACCAGTCAATGTAGACCCGCCAAATCCTATAGTAAATGGAGGAGGAAGATTTCTTCCTAGCCCTGATCAAGGTATTGACTACAGAGACAGAAAGCCCTTCTTCCATCAAGATGGAGGTTTCAGCAGCCAGGCCGCCAAAGCCAGGGTTTGTAAATTGGGATGGCAAAGCTGTGTGAGAAGGTCCGGGACCATGGGCAGAGCGTACTGATCTACTGCTAGTTGAACGATGTCTGCTAATCCCACCTGTATTGGCCAGCGGGGGGCCACCAGGATTGCTGGCACCCTTTCTTGAACCAACTTGCGCAGAACCCTGCCCAGCAGAGGGAATGGAGGAAAAATATACAGGAGACGGAACCCCTGCCAGGATAGAGTCAAAGCATCCACGGCCAGAGGATCCTGGGACTGAGAGACAAAGACTGGGAGCTTGTGATTGTGGCGAGATGCAAACAGATCCATGTCCGGCACCCCCCAGCGGTGACATAAGGATAGGAAGACCTCGCTGCTGAGAGACCATTCCCCCAGGCGAGAGGTCCCCCTGCTCAGAGAGTCTGCCTCCAGATTCTCCACCCCCGGAATGTACACAGCTGAAATGCAAGGAACATTGTCCTCCGCCCAAGAGAGAATCATGGACACTTCCCTGAGGGCACTCTTGCTCCGAGCCCCTCACTGATGATTTATTTAGGCAACCGCCGTCTGGTTGTCTGAGTGTACTTGGACCGGCCGGCGCTGAAGGTGAGGAGTCAAACGGGCCAGAATCAACCTGACCGCCCTTAGTTCCAGGATGGGCATGGGCCTCCTGAGGGCCGCACAGCCCCTGGAATTGTAGGTTCTTCCAGAAGACCCCCCAACCTGTCAGAATGGCATCCGTGGTGACTGTCTCCCAACAGGGGGCCAGGAAGGATCTGCCCCCCAACAGGTTCCTCGAGTCCAGCCACCACAAGCAGGACCGCCAGACAAAAGGGGACAGAATGAAAGCCTGATCCAGAGACAGGGGACTCTTGTCCCAGACTGATAGGAGATGGAGTTGAAGAGGTCTCATGTGAAACTGCGCATAGGGAACCGCCTCGAAGCAGGACACCATCTGCCCCACTAGCTGCATCCCCTGCCGGATGGAGGGGTGAGGGCATGACAGAAGGGAGTGAACTAGAGCTTGCAAAGAGTCCACCTTCTGCTGAGGAAGAAAGATCCTGGCCTGAACAGTATCCAGATTCATGCCCAGGAAGGAAGTCACCAGAGATGGGGATAGGGAAGATTTGGGGTGATTGATCACCCATCCGAACGACTCCACTGGGTATCCCGTTCTGCCTGATGGAGAGACTGACAAGAGATGAGAAGGTCGTTCAAATATGGAAGAATGCGAGTGCCCTGAGCTCTGAGGAGAGTCATAACAACTGCCAGCACCTTGGTGAAGACTCTGGGAGCCGAGGTGAAACCGAAGGGCAGAGCTACAAATTGGTAATGCTGGTCCTCCAGCGCGAACCTGAGAAATTTCTGATGCCCCGGGAAGACTGGAACATGAAGGTGCGCGTCCTTGATGTCTATGGAGGTCATGAAGTCCCCTGGGCGCAACGAGCCGACAGCTGAGCGCAGGGTCTCCATGCGAAAGTGCCTGGTTCTGACAAATTTGTTGAGAAGTTTTAAGTCCAGGATGGGCCTGATTGAGCCATCCCTTTTGGGCACTGTGCAAAGATTGGAATAATAGCCCTGACCTCTTTCCCAAGGAGGGACCCGACAGATGACCCCCATGTCCAGAAGGTTTTGCACAGCCAGAAACAGACCCTGAGCTGCCAGGGGATTTTGAGGGATCCGGGACCTGAGGAATCTTGGGGGCGGCCAGGCAGCGAACTCTATCTTGTAGCCAGAGGACACCACTTCCAAAATCCACCAGTCTGAGACCTGTTGTCTCCAGACATAAGCGAAGAGCCTCAGCCATCCCCCCACCCGGATGGGGCTGAACGGGCTTGGTGGCAGACTTGGGCTTAGAGCCCCAGGAGGCTCCTGGGGGGGCACGTCCTCTGCCTCTGCTCCAGAAGTCACCCCTGTGCCCCGCAAAGGATACCCCTCTCCCAGACCTGGATCCGCGGAAGGAGGGGGTAAAGGCGCCTGAACCTCAAAAGGGCCACAGCTGTTTCTTACGCTGGGACAACTTACCTCCCTTAGCAAACAGGTCCAAGCGATCACCAAATAGGCGCAGCCCCTTAAAAGGGAGAAAGGTACCTCAAGGGGCGGGCCGCAGGGAGAACGACGCGGTAAGCTCCGCCCCCAAGAAAGTGCGAAGGCCTAACGTGACTGGCCAGCCAATAGGGGCGCAGCAGCGCCTGCAGTGACATCACCGCTGACCACGGAAACGCTGAAAGGCGCGCGTGTCAGCTGAGGCAGATTTAAAAGATAAAACTGACAGAGAAAAGAAGAACCCGGGCGCGGAGCCCAAAAATGACAAAAGAAAAGGCACAAATACACACCTACATCACCCCCCCCCCCCCCCCGAACGAGTAGGACAGCGGGGGGGGGGGGGCGGCGACCAACTAGCAGAGGCCCACCGAGAACCAGGGAAGGGGGCGAGGGGCATCCCACATCAGGCTCACCATAAGCCTGTACCGCCTACACTTTGATGGGGGATTGCGGTTGGAGCAAGGCTCCTAGAACACCTGTAAACGGTGTAGCCTACCATCACCCAACCAGCACAGCCAAAGCTGGAAGGCATAAATGAAGAAATAGAACGGGTGGGAATAGTTCTACAGGGCCAAGGGCCGATAGGCCCTGCTCACCTGCGAACAGAGAAGCCATCATTCTTGTTCCTCGCAGCCCTCTGGCGGAGGTAATTCCCATCTGTTATGAATCATTATCTGGAGCAGGACGTGCTGCATACTTAGAATATGAGGGTTGTGAGGGGTTGAAGGATGCTATGGATAGCGCTGCTTTCCATCCATTTGGCATGACGATGCCGCAGTCGCACCTTCACCAGGGTCTGACATAAGATCACAAGCGGAACCAAACCCAGAAGACACTGGGCTTTGTTTCTGGACCCTGTTGTGTGAAATCCCCATATCCCTAGTCACATGTATAACTGCACCAAAACAATGCGCAAACACACACAGCAACTCCAAAGGCTCTGCTCAATTCACCTAAGAATGGATAAGGGACAATTGGAGGCAATGATGGCAATGGTCATCTCCCAATTAGAATGCTTCACAAATGGCTGGTGCTTAGTTTTGTTTTTATTTTCTTATATACTCTCTGAAAAAGTATGACGTGGCTACTTCTTCAATGATTTTACCAATTTGAGATGCCCTTTTTAGCTTGTTTTAATGTTTTTCCCCAATTTGTGATGCCCCTTGTGCCAGTACAGAGATGTGCGTGAGAAGTGCATTTATGGTTGATCCATTTGGGATGCTTCTTTTAGCAGTGCAGTTTGGGGTGCCCCATGTAGCAGCATATTTGTGGGTAAGCATTGTGGGATACCCCTTGTAGCAGTGTATTTGAGGGTGAGCAGCTTGGGATACCCCTTGTAGCAGCATATTTGAGGGTGAGCAGCTTGGGATACCCATAGTAGCAGCACATTTGTAAGTGAGCAGTTTGGGATGCCCCCTTTAGCAGTGCAGTTTGGGGTGAACAGTTTGGGATGCCCCTTATAGCAGTGCATATTTGGGTGAGCAGTTTGGGATACCCCTTGTAGCAGCGTATTTGTGGGTGAGTAGTTTAGGGGGCCCCTTATAGCAGTGCCCTAGTTTGAGTCCAGTCCCTCCAAATGAGGGACACTTGGGAGCTTATGTATAAGATTTAGAGATACTTTGAATTGGCTCATTTTACAAAGTGGTAGGAAGTTAGTGTGTCCCTGGACAGGGTCTTTAATGATCAGGAGACAGGCACGGAAATTCAGCAAATCCCCCCTGGCTTCAGTGGAATGAAACACTCATACACCTGTAACTCATGGATTTATTTCCTACCAGTAGAAAAAGGAAATCATGTTTGGCATCAATTTATATCAAACCCCCTTTTTTTTACGATGTGCCATTTTTAACATTTTTTGCCATAGAGCTCATTAAAAGCAAAACAAAACCTGTGATTTTTACTATCCTGGGTTGTGTTACTTGCCCCAGGGGCATCCCGATTGGGAATGCCCAACTATGTGACAGACCCCAGTTCGGCCATAAAAGCTTAACTTTCTCTGATCCTATGGTGCATGCCACAGGAGCCTCCGAGAAAGACGAGATTAACGTTAACTCAGAGGAGATTTTACACAGTGGGGCATGCTGATTTTGGATGCTCCAGGGTCGGAAGCCCTGGGTTTTCTTCCGCTTTAAATTGGACCAAAACCCATCTCTGCCGATTCCCTCTCCATGGGCCATGCCGATTTGGGATAAATCAATCTCCCACTGTGTAAAACCCTGGTGACAGGCGCATTAACTCAATTGGCTGCTCATCCCATGGCGCATGCATGGGCCATGGCCCTGAAATAGCTTTCGCTATGAGCATATAAACTCGAAGCAATGTACTTACCCATTTTCTTTCCCGCACTGACAATAAGCTGAATGGAACCAATTGCCCTGATTGGCTGGCTGGCCGCCCTCGCCTGTGCCATGGGGATGCTGGATAGGTGAGTTTTACCAGCAATCCTTGGTGATATACAAAATAAGAGGGCACACCCAATGTATTTATTCGGACTGGAGAGTACACTGCACATAACAAAGACTAAACTGCACATAACAATTCAAAATGAGAACATTTATTTTATTCAATATGCAGAAAGGGCTAAAATCAACTTATACACTCTAGACCTTTAAAAGCAAGGCACGAGGTAGAAACACAAAAATTCCAGGTTCCTGCAGCTCCTCCATGCAGGTCCGGGGTTCCTCTGTAGCTCCTCCATGCAGGTCCGGGGTTCCTCTGTAGCTCCCCCATGCAGGTCCAGGGTTCCTCTGTAGCTCCTCCATGCAGGTCCAGGGTTCCTCTGTAGCTCCTCCATGCAGGTCCAGGGTTCCTCTGTAGCTCCTCCATGCAGGTCCGGGGTTCCTATGTAGCTCCTCCATGCAGGTCCGGGGTTCCTCTGTAGCTCCTCCATGCAGGTCCGGGGTTCCTCTGTAGCTCCTCCATGCAGGTCCAGGGTTCCTCTGTAGCTCCTCCATGCAGGTCCGGGGTTCCTCTGTAGCTCCTCCATGCAGGTCCGGGGGTCCTCTGTAGCTCCTCCATGCAGATCCGGGGGTCCTCTGTAGCTCCTCCATGCAGGTCCGGGGGTCCTCTGTAGCTCCTCCATGCAGGTCCGGGGGTCCTCTGTAGCTCCTCTATGCATGGTCCGGGGGTCCTCTGTAGCTCCTCTATGTAGGTCCGGGGTTCCTCTGTAGCTCCTCCATGTAGTGGCGGCACCTTCATACTTACCAATGCCAAGGAGACGTTCAGTGCCGGTGGCCTCTAATGAAGGCGTCCATGGAGCCTTGTTTATAGGACACCCCTCCATTGCAAATAGAGTAGGAGAGTTAGTCCTGCCCTGCCATGGAGGATACAATTACACCTCCCACCACTGCCCCATCTATCCCCAGTCCTCCCACCACTGCCCCATCCATCCTGAGTCCTCCCACCACTGCCCCATCCATCCAGAGCCCTCCCAACTCTGCCCCATCCATCCAGAGCCCTTCCACCACTGCCCCATCCATCCAGAGCCCTCCCAGCTCTGCCCCATCCATCCAGAGCCCTCCCAGCTCTGCCCCATCCATCCAGAGCCCTCCCAGCTCTGCCCCATCTATCCAGAGCCCCCCCAGCTCTGCCCCATCTATCCAGAGCCCTCCATGCCCCATCTATCCTGAGCTCTCCCAGCTCTGCCCCATCGATCCAGAGCCCTCCCAGCACTGCCCCATCCTTTCCGAGTCCTCCCACCACTGCCCCATCCATCCCGAGCTCTCCCAGCTCTGCCCCATCCATCCAGAGCCCTCCCAGCTCTACCCCATCCATCCCAAGCCCTCCCAGCTCTGCCCTATCCATCCAGAGCCCTCCCAGCTCTGCCCCATCCATCCCAAGTCCTCCCAGCTCTGCCCCATCTATCCAGAGCCCTCCAAGCTCTGCCCCAGCCATCCCGGGTTCTCCCAGCTCTGCCCCATCCAGCGCCCTCCCAGCTCTGCCCCATCCATCCAGAGCCCTCCCAGCTCTGCCCCATCCATCTCGAGCCCTCCCAGCTCTGCCCCATCCATCCCGAGTCCTCCCACCACTGCCCCATCCATCCAGAGCCCTCCCAGCTCTGCCCCATCCATCCCGAGCCCTCCCAGCTCTGCCCCATCCATCCCGAGCCCTCCCAGCTCTGCCCCATCCATCCCAAGTCCTCCCAACTCTGCCCCATCCATCCCGAGTCCTCCCAGCTCTGTCCCATCCATCCCGAGTCCTCCCAGCTCTGCCCCAGGCACCCCAAGCACTCCCAGCTCTGCCCCATCCATCCCGGGCCCTCCCAACTCGGCCCCAGCCACCCAAGCCCTCCCACCACTGCCACATCCATCCAGAGTCCTCAGGAGAGTGGTGTCACAGTCACCAGTGCCAGAATTGATGTAATTGAGTATGCCATAAAACAGCTCTGCCCCATCCATCCAGAGCCCTCTCAGCTCTGCCCCATCCATCCAGAGCCCTCCCAGCTCTGCCCCATCCATCCAGAGCCCTCCCAGCTCTGCCCCATCCATCCAGAGCCCTCCCAGCTCTGCCCCATTCATCCAGAGCCCTCCCAGCTCTGCCCCATCCATCCAGAGCCCTCCCAACTCTGCCCCATCTATCCGGAGCCCTCCCAGCTCTGCCCCATCTATCCAGAGCCCTCCCAGCTATGCCCCATCTATCCTGAGCCCTCCCAGCTCTGCCCCATCCATCCAGAGCCCTCACAGCTCTGCCCCATCAATCTAGAGCCCTCCCAACTCTGCCCCATCCATCCAGAGCCCTCCCAACTCTGCCCCATCCATCCAGAACCCTCCCAGCTCTGCCCCATCCATCCCGAGTCCTCCCAGCTCTGCCCCATCCATCCCGAGCCCTCTAAACTCTGCCCCATCCATCCCAAGCCCTACAAACTCTGCCCCATCCATCCAGAGCCCTCCCAGCTTTGCCCTATCCATCCCGAGTCCTCCCAGCTCTGCCCCATCCATCCCGAGCCCTCCTAACTCTGCCCCATCCATCCCGAGCCCTACAAACTCTGCCCCATCCATCCCGAGCCCTACAAACTCTGCCCCATCCATCCCGAGCCCTACAAACTCTGCCTAAACGAAAATATATATATACTTACTGGGCATGTGTAAGCCGTACTCACCTCTGTGGCAGCATTCTGTGTGTACAGGTCTTGCTGCTTTATTCTTGTAGATCTTGGCCTAAAAGCAACAGAATGCAGACAGTGAAAACATTTTCCATAAAATGCACAATTGTAATAAATAAATCATCGTAAAAAAAAAATACTAGAAAAGCTCAGCACCTTGGGGACATCCATTTGGCACACAATAATATACAATTTCAATAATTCCTTTAAAAGTGGCATGGGATTTCGGCATTCATTTTTACATGTTGCAGACTTTTTTTCCATATATCGCAAGCTTTTGGCCTGCTTTATGGCATACTCAATTACATCAATTCTGGCACTGGTGACTGTGACACCACTCTCCTGTGGCTGGAGGGACACCGAAGCATGGTCACAGGAGCCACGATCCAAGACTTTTTAAGACTTTAATAAAGGGCCTCTGAAGTCCATCCTGACCTGCCACTCTCTCCTTCTAGCCCTGGCCGCCGCCATCTTTTCCTCCAGCCACTCCTGCTGCCCAGAGTGCGTTTAAGTGAATGAAGATACTGGGCTTGGCAGCACACCATTACTCTTGGCGAGGCACCAAGGTTAGGAAGGGGGACCTGTGTACCCCTGAAAGAGATGCCGGTTCTCACAGCCTATATATCAGAATGGATGGTGGGGGACTAGAAGTGGATGGTGTAAGTAGAGAGATGTATTATCATGACTGCAGGTGATTTACCCATTGCACCTGCCCCATTACCCCTCCATCCAGCCATGTGGATGTGGAAAAGCTCTGTGCTTCGGCACTCTTGCAAGAGCACCATTCCACTGCCAAAGAGCATGGAGCTGGCCAAATCTTGGGCCAGGGGCCGGCAGGTTGGACCTTGAGCCTGGGCTTAAACCTAATACTAGTTTACAGGGCAATGATGGCCGGAGCTACTGTATTCCGCATATGGGGATATGTTAAGCCAGATACCGGGGACTATCCGATCATAAGGCTTCCAAACCAGATAGTCTCCACTTGGCTCACAACCCGCAAGGCAGGGAAACCTTGACCACCAGATTAACATAAAAACTTGACTCCACCCTCACTCCTCAGTTGTTGTAGAGATCTGAAAGAGAGAAAAAAAAGAGACAGACCAAACCTTGGTTAAAACAAATATAAAAATCTATATCAATTAATAAAGGGAAAACTCCGTATGCTGCCCATTTGGATGTTTAGAAAAGAAGTTGCCAGCTAACAAACTTAAGTTTTCCCAAAAAACAGAAAAGAACACTTCTACCGAAAGACTGGTCCTGTTGAATAAGTAGATCCAAATGATAATGCCTCACAAAAGCTCAGGCCAAGGACCAAGTAGCTGCTTTATAAATCTGTTCAATGGAGGCCTCAGCTTGCTCTGCTCCAGATGTAGACATGCTTCTTGTAGAATGTGCAGTAACGCTAACCGCTACCGAACTACCATGGTAGGCCATCCTGATAGTACTCTTGTACACTTGTTTGCCTTTCTTTGGTCCTGAGAATGCCACAAATAAACTACCCGCTTTCCTCCACTCCTTGGTTTGATAAAGATATTCCAACAGATAAGCTCTGGCATCCAAAGATCTCTGATCTGCAGACTTCTCATTGTCCACTGAAGGGAGAACAATCTCTGGGGTTCTGTGAAAATCCGCAGTAATTTTCTGAAGATAACAAGGATCCACTCTCAACACTACCCCATCGGGGAATACCTGGAGGAAAGGACGACAACAAGATAAAGCCTAAATGTCACCTATCTTGCAGGCGGAAGGAATAGCTACCAGGAACAAAACCTTCTAAGTAAGGAACTTAATATCAGACTCCCTGGTAGGAACAAAGTGTGGAGATTCTAAGACTGAAAGAACCTTAGCAAGGTTCCACTGGATTACTATCTAAAAATACTGGTAAAAGCTGGCAGCTGGACTTTCAAGGAGTGTACGCTAAGACCCATAGTGGAACAGAGTAGCAGAAGCGAGTTCCCAGTGGTAACTATTAAAAATGGCCATCTTAAAGGCAACTAAGAAATATGTGAAACAAACTAGCAAGAATAAAAGGAAGAAGAAACCATTATGGTTTACTAGGGAAGTCAGCACGATCATAAAAGAAAAGAAGTCTGCCTATAAGAAGTGTAGAGAAAGTGGAAGTATAGCTGACAGAGAGGCATATAAAATTAAACAGAGGGAAGCAAAACTCATTATAAGGGCAAAAGGAGGAAGAAGTGGCCAAATCTATGAAGAGGGGAGATAAAGCCTTTTTCCGATATATTGGTGACAGAAAGAAGAAAAACAATGCAGTGTCAAAAATTAGAAATAGGGAAAATAATTATATTGACAGAGATAAGGCTGTGGCTGACCATCTGAATAGCTACTTTTGTTCGGTATTTTCAGATAGTAGCAGGCATGGCCATAGCACAGCATCCAGCTCGGAGGGCACAGCTCTGGAGTTTCTGGAGGCTGATGTCTTAGCCGAGCTGGCACATCTAAAGGTAAGTAAGGCGATGGGTCCAGATGGAATCCACCCCAGAGTTCTAAGAGAACTTAGATTTGTAATTGCAGACCCTCTGACTGATTTACTTATACATTCCCTTTCAACTGGTGAGGTTCCAGATGGTTGGAGAATGGCCAATGTCGTACCAATCCATAAAAATGGGAGTAGAGAAGAAGCCAGTAATTACAGGCCAGTTAGTTTAACATCTATAGTGGTCAAATTAATGGAAACACTCAAAAACAGCACGGCTTCACTGAGGGCCGATCATGTCAGTCCAATCTTATTGATTTCTTTGACAATGTCACTAAAGTGTTAGATGAAGGTGGTGCTGTGGATATCACTTATCTGGATTTTAGCAAAGCCTTTGACACTGTACCACATAAAGAGCTCATAGATAAGTTATTGAAGGTAGGACTCAATCCCTGGATAGGTCAGTGGATTTCCAGTTGGCTGAAGGATCGGTATCAGAGTGTTGTTGTTAATGGTGTGAAATCTGAACAAAGGCGAGTTACAAGTGGTGTGCCACAAGGCTCTGTCCTGGGCCCCATTCTTTTTAATATATTTGTAAGTGACATAGGAGAAGGCCTGGTAGGAAAAGTTTGTCTGTTTGCTAATGATACAAAGGTTACTAATAGGGTGGATATTCCTGGAGGTGTCTGCAACATGGAACATGATTTGGCTTTACTGGATAGATGGTCAAAACTGTGGAAACTAGAGTTTAATGTCTCTAAATGTAAAATCATGCACTTGGGTAGAAGGAATCCCTGCTCTGAGTACCGTATGGGCAGTACTGTGTTAGCCAGGACCTTGGAGGAGAGAGATTTAGGGGTACTGATTACTGATAGCTGCAAGATGAGTGGACAATGTAGCCAGGCAGTGGGAAAAGCAAGCAGGATGCTTGGCTGCATAGCTCGAGGCATCACTAGTAGGAAGAGGGAGGTTGTGATGCCGCTGTATAGAGCCCTGGTGAGGCCACATCTAGAATACTGTGTGCAGTTCTGGAGACCTTACCTGCAAAAAGACATTATTCAAATAGAACGGGTCCAAAGGCGGGCAACAAAAATGGTGGAAGGACTTCCACCAGGAAGGAGAGACTTAAAGAACTTAATATGTACAGTCTGGAGGAAAGAAAGGAGAGGGGGGACATGATTGAGACCTTTAAATATGTGAAAGGATTCAATAAGGTTCAGGAGGGAAGTGTTTTTAAGAAGAAACTTAATAATAGAACAAGGGGGCACAACCTGAAGCTGGTTGGGGGGAAGATCAGGAGCAATGTTAGAAAATATTATTTTACAGAAAGAGTAGTAGATGCTTGGAACAAACTTCCAGCAGAGGTAGTTGAAAAATCAACAGTCACTGAATTTAAACATGCCTGGGATAAGCACACATCTATCCTAAGATAAAGAGTACATACAGTTACTTAAGGGCAGACTAGATGGACCGTATGGTCTCCTTCTGCCGTCAACCTTCTATGTTTCTATGATTCTTTTTCCATGCGGTGCTGCAGAAATTCAAGAATAACTGGAATCCTGGAGAATGATTTCTTATTCTGTATTCTCCAAGTCCTAAAGGTCTTCCATACCTTTAAATAAATCTTTCTAGTCACCATTTTCCTACTTGAGAGTAGAGTATCGATAACCTTCCTCGAATATCCTTTCCTTAAAAGTAAGGTGACTTCAGGGTACACACTGTCAGGTTCCACTTCTGAGGGTCTAGACTTAGAACTGGCCCCTGCAATAACATTTCCAGAATCACTGGGAGTATCCATGGCTCTTGAATGGATAGAGCCACTAGCGTTGAAAACCACAATCTACTGGGCCGCCAGCAAAACTGTGGATGGTTACTTGAATATCTTGTTCAATACCAGCGGGAGCAAACAAACTGGAGGAAACCCATAAGCTAGGTAAACGTCGAATCGTGAGCCAGTGCATCCACTCAAGGCCGGACCCGCTGGATTCAATTAAAAGTACTTCTCCAACTTATGATTCTTTGCTAATGCAAATAGATCAATCCCTGGAGTGTCTCCCTGGTCACAGATTAGCTTGAACAATTCTGGATTCAGTGACCATTCCAATTCCCTTAGTGGAGATCGGCTCAGAAAATCTGCTACCTTATTCAATGTTCCTTTTAGATGAACTACTGACAGAGAATTAAAATGTTGTTCCACCTATAGCAAAATCTCTGCGGACAACAATTGAGGGGACCTTGTTCCCCCCCTGATGATTCAAATATGCTACCATAGTTGCGTTGTCCAAACTTATCTGGACATAACGATATTCCAGAAGAAGTGGTAAAGCTCCTAATGCTTCCTTTACTGCAATTAACTTTCTCAAGTTCTATGAAGACTGACTCAGAGCACTGGATCATTTCCCCTGAGCTTTCCAGGCCTTGCAAGGGGTCCCCCCAACCTCAAGTCAAAGCATCTGTAGACACTATCCTTTCTTTGGGGTCCCTACAGGCTAGACCATTGACATTTGTCCCTGGTAAGCCAAAATTCTAATGCTTTCCTTACCAGTCTGGGTACTGGAATCCCTTCTTCCAAGCCTTCCCGGGACCAGTTTCAACTGCCCAGGATGTGCACCTGTAGAGTTATTGAATTCTACTGGCCCCATCTCAATGCGGGAAAAGCGGAAGTCCGATATCCCAAAACCTTCATAGCCTGTTTTACTGATGATGATGGACTGCCACAGAGAGACTGGACGGCTTCCTGGAGGGTCACTATCTTCTGAGAGGGTAAACTAATGTCTGATGGATGGTGTTGATCTCAAACATCAAGTATGTCATCACCTGAGAGGGAACCAAGCACGATTTCTCGAGGTTCAGAACCCAACCGAGTTGTTCTAACAGCTGCAAGATGCAACAGAGATCCTGAAGCAATTTCTCCCTCAACGGGGCAAACAGCAACAGATTGTCTAAATAAGCCAGAATGCCAATCCTTCTATATCTCAGATATGCCAGAGGTTCCGCTAAAATCTTGGTAAAAAGCCTGGGATCCGATGCCAGGCCAAAAGGGAGGCAGACAAATTGGAAGTGAAATATTTGGTCACTGACCCTTATCGCTTATAACCTTAGAAAAGACTGGACAAGGGAACTCATTGGGACTTACCAATAAGCATCCTTCAGATCTACTGATACCATAAAAGAGCCCGGAGGAATGATAACCCTCACTGAGAAAAATTGTTTCCATTCGGATATGTCTGTACCAGACACTAAAATTGAGTTTCTTTAGGTTCAGAATAAATCTGAAAAAGATGCTGGAATAAAATCCTGCACCCTGCTGCCAATAAGGGACTGAGATACCCACCCCTCTTGACAACATGGTAGCCAGACTTTCCTGGATTGCCAATCTCTCTTCCAAACCCCTGGGCCGGGCAGTGACCAAAAAAGGAGGGGTTTAAGTAATTCTATGGGAAAATCCTTCTTTATCCCAATTGAAATAAACATCAATCTAGAAAGGAACTGCCAAGAAAACCCTAACTCTGGCCCCAATGCGAAGCCTGGCATCGTTTCTTAGGTTTGGACTGAAGTTCCAACAATGAAGACCCCTAAATATCCCTCTCCTGGCAGAGGCTGGGGCCTGGTTCCTATAGAAACTTCCCTGTTAATACGAATAAGAAGCACCTAAAAGAAAGCTGGGCATGAAATCACCTATTAACTGAACCTTTAAAACGGGTAGGAAGACACTTCTTCACCATATCAGCTAGCTATTAGCAACCCTAGCTTGGGCCCAAAAAGGGACTGCCCATCAAAGGGCATAACACAAAGGCGCCTCCTTCACCCAATAATGCCAGACCAGGTCCTCAACCATAGAGTCTGCACAATGAATTGGTCACAGCCATACTTTGCGTCAGAAACAGATTCAGCCATTACATCCGTAATGAATGCCATAGCTGAGAAAAGAATTGGTAAGGTCTTGAGTATCTTTTCCAGACTAGTTTGTTCTAATAAACAACTACTGAAGGTAAAATCCCAATGAGCTAAAAACACAAGCGGAAGCCAAAATAGTCTAAGCGTGTTTGGCCTTTTTGTCAAAAGGGTCTTTGAACACACCAAAATCCTCAAAGGCTAAATCCGCCCCTTTAAAAAAAAGGTGCATCAAGCTTGGGACACTTTTCCCAAAAGTCAGAATCCTCTTCTGAAAAAAGGATACCTTCTTTTAAGGCCCCGAGACCTGAAATCTTTATAGCTGGATCCTTCCACTCATTTAAAATAATATCCCTGAGTGAACTATGAAACGTAAAGGATTAGGACGTATTCCGAACCAAGACATGATCGAATCCATCATGCTTAGATCTAGGCCCCCCGACTCAATGCCCATAGATAAATAAATCATATGCAAGAGGAAAGGTAAGACCCCCGGAGGAAACCAAAACCCTTCCTGAGGAGGGAACTCCGAAACATAGGCCCAATCTTCCATTTGCAAGGGAGAAACTTCCGCAACATCTGACATGTCTGAGTCATGAGCAGAAAAATAGGAGGACCCCCCAAGAAGAAGAAAGTAAATATTTTCTGCTTTTACTTTGCATGTTGTAGGAGTAAAATACTTTCTGCTTTTACGCTGCATGTTGTAGGAGTAAAATACTTTCTGCTTTTACTTTGCATGTTGTGGATAAAAAAAATTCTGCTTTTACTCGGCATGTTGTAGAGTAAAAGACTTTCTGCTTTTACTCGGCATGTTGTAGAGTAAAAGACTTTCTGCTTTTACTCGGCATGTTGTAGAGTAAAAGACTTTCTGCTTTTACTCGGCATATTGCAGAGTAAAATACTTTCAACCACTCTTCTAGTCATGAATGACTCGCTCATCCCCCACTACCCTTTCACAGGGAGCATGCCCACACCGGCACAAAAGCCTGGCACGGACACCCGCCCTGCTAAAGGGATAGTGGGGATGCAATCGCTCTTCACGGATGTGCTGTTGGACCAGGAAAGAAGGTGAATTTCCAGGCGTCTTGGAGGGTTTTACACAGTGGGGCATTCCGAATCGGAATGCCCCGGGGGGAGAGAGTATGCTTACCATGGTGCGCTCCTTTAGCCCAAAACTGCCAAAAGATATTCTGTAGGCATGGTGTCAGAGGTATAGTGACATCCGGTAGTCAGATTTATTACGGAGGGGGGGGGGGGGGGGGGGGAGTCACACGTGGTGTTGTCTGAAACATAACTAAAAATCAAAGGGGTTTTGGAGCACATTATAAAATAATTGTCCTGTGGAATTGTCGCATGTGGAGTAGCATAAATCTGTCCTGGAGGAGGCAGAAAGTGCCAATGCAGGGTGCTGGAGCTCAGTGATTGGTAAGTGGTAAAGCGCTCAAAACTATTCAGGGCCTCAGACTCCAGAGCCGGTTGCTAGACTTTCCTTGGGGCAGCGGGTTTTGTGTCTTAAAAACACTGGTGCCAGATGGAAGAGCTGCGGCTGACACAAGGAGCATAATAGCGTGGTGTCTTTTCTTGCCTGTCCCTTCATCATCAGCAGCAGGAATATGGCGTTATGGGAAAACCTTCCAAGTTGCTGCTGAGTAATATTTTGAGAGGGTGCAAATCCTGTGGAGGAGGAAAGGAAACGCCCTAGTCTCGCCCTCTACATTCACTGCAATGGAGGGGGTGTGCCGAGGCCTGACACGCTTGCTCCATTGCAGTGATAGGACAGGGCATGTCAACGTCCCTGTGACTGATGGTGGAAGGCCCAATCCCTACGCGGAAGTGTCAGTGACCACAGTTTCAACCTGGTTGGCTCAGGATGAGATCCAGCAATTGGGTGAGTTACTGGTCAGGCAGCTCAGTGGTTTATTAAAGTGAAGCATGCCAATTTAGGATGCCCCACTGCGTGAAAACCTGCCAATGGCTCGCTTTTGTTACCGCACTCACAAGCGGCATGTGGCATCCCTAGGATGTGCGCAGCCACACCAGCCATTCAGTTACTGAGGGTGCGGCCATGCACAGCCTGAAAAAAGATGAGCGTAATGCTGCCACTGGCCACGTGCGCGCCATGGGCTCCTTGGCAAAGTAAGCACATCAGACAACTTAGGTGGGTTTCACAAACTGGGGCATCCCGAATTGCCTGCAGCCATAGAGTCTGCATCATTTTGTAGGCCATTTCTACTTTGTGTAACAGGAAAGCTCCAATGTCTGATTATAAAGAGATGTAGTACTTTAAAGCAACCTATCCAGTATAAAACTATCTCTAAATAGTCAGACATGTTCTAAGAGCTTTCCAGCAACAACCCTCTTTTGCATATACAAACGGTGAACACAGAGATACAGAGCCTTTATTTTATAGGCTGTATAAGTCATTTATACATACTCAAAGGACATACAAAACACCAGGTTAAGTGTAGGACTGGCAAGATGCTGGACAACTATGATTTTGCTGAGCAAACAACAATTTTATTGCACCTAGAAATCAGCACACACATGGGACAATACTGACAGTAAAAAGTTGTAAACATATAGTGCTTTAAAATCACGGGGGCCCACCGTGCACACAACACGCACACCCTGCTAGCAGCGCTGCTAAATGCCTAAACGTAAATGACACACTGCCCTATATTGTTTTGAGGGGCTTGCAAGCTAAATTAGCTATCAGAGTCCGTGGCATAACTCCTCGCTGGGGTTGCTCCCATCATAAATACAGTTGTAAACATAGTAGGCATGTGGAGATACCGCTGTTTAATCAAAAGTCTCAAAATGCCCCTTTGACACAGGGCCCAATACAGTCTGTGCTGAATGCAACCGCACACTGGTTATCTCACTTCAGCGCCGTATCAATAGCCAAATGACACTGCATGTATATCTCGCATTGGGGGCTCAAAACAGACATGAGCCTTCCCTGGGCTGGGGCACCTCACATGAGCGAGTACTTAGCTGTCACATCATGGTGATCTTCACACGTCGCTTGCCGTCCTTATGTCACTGTTGGTGTTGCGCAACACATAGCTTGAAGGAGCTGTGGGCACAGACAGAGCTGGAAGCAGGGTGGCTTGCACGTGGAGGGGCCGGCCGTCCGCCGACGCGCGTTTCGCTCCGCCCACCGGAGCTTCGTCAGGGTGGTGGGCGGCCCTTCATACTCCCATTTTATTTGTATAGTCCCTCCTTCAATAAACCGAGCGGCCAATCACATGCATGTGGCTCATAGTGACGTATTCTGCGTCCTTCACTTCACACAGTCCAACCCGATGGGCGGTCATTTGCATACTTCCCATAACGAGCAGTGCGCGTCATTCTCAAAAAATCAGTCTTTTTGTTAAAACAACAGGAAGTCGCAGACAGGCTACTATGGTGACATGTTCGTGCATATAGATGCATACAGCCTATAATGACGTATTCCGCATCCTTCACACAGTCCCGTCCAATAGGCAGTCATTTATTTGCTTCCTGTAACAAGCAATGCGCGTCATTCTCATAGGGACAGTCTTCATAAGGCGGCAGCATGTAGCTGGCATACAGCTATGATGGCATATTCTGCGTCCTTCATCTACTCCAGCCCTATAAGACGGTCATTTAAGTACTTCCCATTAGGGTGCACTGCGCACCGTTCTCCTAAGGGCAGCCTACATACAGTGTAACAAGCATATCGCTGTCCAAGGCCTATGCTACAACAAAACACACAATTAACGGCAGCATACACTCGTCCGGGCATCCGGCGAGGAGGGGGGTATACAGCGGGACCCTATGTCCCATCTGCCTCATATACTTCTCATTGGGATAATAGTGTGTGTGTGATTGCAGGGGGGGGCTTCAAGCATACTAACCAATGTAAAATAGTGCCACATTCTATATGCAGTAATTTACAAGCGCATCCATCACATATTGTCATCATCAGCTCCATCCTTAAATACCAAAGGACAAAACAAATACAGTCCTATTGCTATACATGAGCTATGTGGCACACATCTAACTCCATCTCATGCCTCTCTAAACTCATGTGGCAGGTTACCTCCCACGTCATATTTATAAACACCTATCCACTGCAAGGCGGGCTATGACATCAAACACCTACAGTCAGAGAATACACTGGATGACACCACCTATCTACCATCTACAAAAAGGCCCCTAAGCCAGAGTCAACATTAAGGCCATCGGGGGACATCGTTCCAAGTTCAAAGATCAATCTCGCCTCCTGCTGCATTAGGCGTTGATCCAAGAAACCCCGTCTGCCACCTTTTCTCAGTGCAAAAATTCCACAAGCCCTGAGGCCTTTTGGGTTTCCTTGGTGAAAAGTTTTAAAGTGGTCTGAGACAGGACTCTTTTCATTACGCGTTTTAATGTCCCGAACATGCTCACCTACCCGCGCCCGCAGTTCGCGCTTGGTCTTACCAACGTACTTCCTGCCGCACGGGCAGGTGAGCATGTATACCACGTACGTGGTCCCACAGTTGATAAACCCCTTTATTTTTCTCGGTGGGCGCCCTCTAGTGCCAACATACGTGCTACTTTTTTCTATGAAGGGGCAGATTTTACAATGCCCACATTTAAAACACCCCTCAAGGTTGTCTGTATCTGATCTCATCCTGGGTTTAGCCAAATCACTATGGACCAATCTGTCCCTGATATTTGTCGCCCGACGGGCAGTGAGTAGGGGACGTGGGCCTACACATCGGGCTATTTTTGGATCCAATTGTAAAATGTGCCAATGGGACTGTAAAATTGTCCTAAAAGTCTCCCAGTGAGTACCAAAATGTGTTATTAATCTCACTGGCTGATCCCCTGTCTCCTTTTTCCGCTTCTTCTGTTGGTAATCCCTTCCCAGCAACTCTCTCCGGTTTGTATCAAGGGCCCTCTTAAAACAGGTACGAATGAGTCTATGTGGATATCCCCTTTCCCTAAATCGGCCCGATAGTTCCCTTGCCTCCCGCACGTAGTCACACTCAGAACTGCAGTTCCTGCGAATACGCAAGAACTGCCCGAGGGGTATCCCGCGCCGGAGTGGGAAAGGGTGATGACTGGTGAAATGAAGTAGGGTATTACCCGCAGTGGGCTTTCTGAACGTAGATGTAGCTAACCTCGATCCATCTCGTTTTATAAGTAGGTCCAAAAATTCAATACATTGATAACCAATTTTAAACGTACGGCAGATATTACGCACATTCTGATTTAGTTGATTCACGAAAGTCTCAAACTCAGATGAAGTCCCCCGCCACACCACCAGGACATCATCTATGTAGCGCAGCCAGAGGGCGACCTGCGCCCCAAAATCCGCCCGTCCGAACACCTCGAGACTCTCCCACCGTCCCAGGTGCAGGCAGGCGTACGATGGAGCACAGGCCGCCCCCATGGCTGTTCCACGAATCTGATGATAGTAGCTGCTGTCAAACTTAAAGAAATTATTGGTAAGTACAAAGTGCAATAGGTCCACCACCATTTCGTTGTGAGCCGCATCACATGGGCCCAACTCATCAAGGAACTGGGCTACAGCCTCTAAGCCCACAGTGTGGGGAATGGACGTGTACAGCCCTTCTACATCAATACTTGCCAAAAGCCAGTCCCCCTCAAGTTCAAAGGACTGTAACTTCCGCAACACATCACTACTGTCTAGGACAAATGATGGCAAGATCTTCACCAAAGGTTTAAGATTTTCATCAATAAACCTGGATACACATTCCAATGGGCCCCCATTCCCTGACACTATGGGCCTACCTGGTGGTGCAGCGGGGGACTTATGAATCTTGGGGATGGTGTAAAGTACTGGGATATTGTATTCTTTAACAGTAAGGTACTTAAATAGCCTGGGCGTCAATAATTTTTCTTCCAGTGCCCAGTCTAGTTTGTCATTGAGTCTAGCTACTACACTTGGGAATGGATTGCGCTCCACCTTTTTATATGTCCTTTCATCTCCCAGTTGTTGCCTAATTTCTTTTATATAGTATTCCTGATTTAACAGGACTACATTACCTCCTTTATCACTTGGACGTATGATAATATCAGACGCACTTTCCAATTCTTTCAAGGCTGTACTTTCAGCTCGTGTCAAATTCATGTTTGTTTCAGATGCACATCGTCTCCAATCTAATTGTTTCAAGTCACGTTGAACAGCTTGAAAAAATACTGAGATATTTCGATTCATCGTCAGGGGTGGGAAGTTCTTTGATTTGGGGCGAAATTTCTCTAAGTTTGGTAAGAGATCCGGGATTTCGTCATCCATTTGTGTGTGGGCCCCTAATTCCTCACTCATACCGCCCTCAACTGCCCCTACAGGGCAGGCTCCACTAATATCTAAAAGGGGACTCGATGTCATTTCCAGATCAGACTCACTACGGGTTGACATGTCCTTCGAGTATAGACTCTTAAAAAGAACTTTTCGCAAGAAAAGGGCTGTATCTTTATATAGCGTAAATTCATCCCCACCTACTGCAGGGGAGAAAGACAAACCCCTAGATAAGACTGATCTGTGATGCTCATTTAGAGTGAAGTTTGATAAATTAATCACATTAAGGGACCCATTCTCATTTGTGGTTCCACCTGTTAAGGGGGCCATCTCTTTCCCGTCTTCCTGATACCCCTCAGGCTCTTTACTCTTGTGGCGACGCTGTCCCCGCCTCCGTCGTCTCCTTTTCCTTGTGGGTCTAAAAAAGACACCGACCGCCGTGACTTTTGGGACTGGCGTGGGGGGCTATCGTCTGACAACTCAGTTTCACACCCTGAGAGGTCACTGGAGATCTCCTTCCAATTTCTTTGTCTCCCCCCTACCCTACTTCTAGGCTTTATTTCTAAGAAAACCTTTCCTGACTCAAAGTCAGCTGAGTCTCTCCAAAATTTCTTTTGTTTTATCTCCTTTACTGCTTTCTGTACCCGTTCTACCTCATTTCTAACTAGATCATTCAGCTTCTGAAAGTCAGGAGCATCCCCTAAACTGTCCAGTTGGGCACAACTAGTTTTGATGTTCTCATCTAGTTCCTCTAGCTGTAATTTTTCTTCTTCAATTATTAAGTTCATTAGCCTAATACCATGTGCAATACATTCCTTTTGCCAATTCACCATAAATCTCTCAGAGCGTAAATGCTCCGCTGGCACAATGCGTTCCCGAAGACCCCTAGGAATCACCCTTTGTTGGACATAATTTTCAAGGGTACATATGTCCCAGTACCGTTTTAATTGCTTAACTACTAAGGTCTTATGTTTTTTAAAAAGGGTCTTAATCTCACCTCCCTGACTTGTTAATGGCCCACCTTCCGAAGCCTCAAAAGCCGCCTGAATACTTGATATGCAGGACTTATCCAATTTAAATGCCATGTTTAGATACAGCTGGTTCCTACTGTGGTCACTAAGTTATTAAACAGTAGAGTCCCCAATAAATTACTGCAGGTGTGCACCAGGTAGCACAAAACAAATGCCAACATAATCAATCCTAATGCTCTAGAGAACTCTCAATCAACCACCTATTAGCGGAGGTAACACATCTCCATATCTATGTATCAAGAAATCCTAATTAAAAAGGCTAGAGAGAGTGTAAATTCAAAGCACATGCACTGCCGCAAAATCCACGGCGTCCTACTAACCACCACAAGGCTCAACTCAAAGGACATACAAAACACCAGGTTAAGTGTAGGACTGGCAAGATGCTGGACAACTATGATTTTGCTGAGCAAACAACAATTTTATTGCACCTAGAAATCAGCACACACATGGGACAATACTGACAGTAAAAAGTTGTAAACATATAGTGCTTTAAAATCACGGGGGCCCACCGTGCACACAACACACACAACCACGCGCACAACACGCACACCCTGCTAGCAGCGCTGCTAAATGCCTAAACGTAAATGACACACTGCCCTATATTGTTTTGAGGGGCTTGCAAGCTAAATTAGCTATCAGAGTCCGTGGCATAACTCCTCGCTGGGGTTGCTCCCATCATAAATACAGTTGTAAACATAGTAGGCATGTGGAGATACCGCTGTTTAATCAAAAGTCTCAAAATGCCCCTTTGACACAGGGCCCAATACAGTCTGTGCTGAATGCAACCGCACACTGGTTATCTCACTTCAGCGCCGTATCAATAGCCAAATGACACTGCATGTATATCTCGCATTGGGGGCTCAAAACAGACATGAGCCTTCCCTGGGCTGGGGCACCTCACATGAGCGAGTACTTAGCTGTCACATCATGGTGATCTTCACACGTCGCTTGCCGTCCTTATGTCACTGTTGGTGTTGCGCAACACATAGCTTGAAGGAGCTGTGGGCACAGACAGAGCTGGAAGCAGGGTGGCTTGCACGTGGAGGGGCCGGCCGTCCGCCGACGCGCGTTTCGCTCCGCCCACCGGAGCTTCGTCAGGGTGGTGGGCGGCCCTTCATACTCCCATTTTATTTGTATAGTCCCTCCTTCAATAAACCGAGCGGCCAATCACATGCATGTGGCTCATAGTGACGTATTCTGCGTCCTTCACTTCACACAGTCCAACCCGATGGGCGGTCATTTGCATACTTCCCATAACGAGCAGTGCGCGTCATTCTCAAAAAATCAGTCTTTTTGTTAAAACAACAGGAAGTCGCAGACAGGCTACTATGGTGACATGTTCGTGCATATAGATGCATACAGCCTATAATGACGTATTCCGCATCCTTCACACAGTCCCGTCCAATAGGCAGTCATTTATTTGCTTCCTGTAACAAGCAATGCGCGTCATTCTCATAGGGACAGTCTTCATAAGGCAGCAGCATGTAGCTGGCATACAGCTATGATGGCATATTCTGCGTCCTTCATCTACTCCAGCCCTATAAGACGGTCATTTAAGTACTTCCCATTAGGGTGCACTGCGCACCGTTCTCCTAAGGGCAGCCTACATACAGTGTAACAAGCATATCGCTGTCCAAGGCCTATGCTACAACAAAACACACAATTAACGGCAGCATACACTCGTCCGGGCATCCGGCGAGGAGGGGGGTATACAGCGGGACCCTATGTCCCATCTGCCTCATATACTTCTCATTGGGATAATAGTGTGTGTGTGATTGCAGGGGGGGGGCTTCTAGCATACTAACCAATGTAAAATAGTGCCACATTCTATATGCAGTAATTTACAAGCGCATCCATCACATATTGTCATCATCAGCTCCATCCTTAAATACCAAAGGACAAAACAAATACAGTCCTATTGCTATACATGAGCTATGTGGCACACATCTAACTCCATCTCATGCCTCTCTAAACTCATGTGGCAGGTTACCTCCCACGTCATATTTATAAACACCTATCCACTGCAAGGCGGGCTATGACATCAAACACCTACAGTCAGAGAATACACTGGATGACACCACCTATCTACCATCTACAAAAAGGCCCCTAAGCCAGAGTCAACATTAAGGCCATCGGGGGACATCGTTCCAAGATTCAAAGATCAATCTCGCCTCCTGCTGCATTAGGCGTTGATCCAAGAAACCCCGTCTGCCACCTTTTCTCAGTGCAAAAATTCCACAAGCCCTGAGGCCTTTTGGGTTTCCTTGGTGAAAAGTTTTAAAGTGGTCTGAGACAGGACTCTTTTCATTACGCGTTCTAATGTCCCGAACATGCTCACCTACCCGCGCCCACAGTTCGCGCTTGGTCTTACCAACGTACTTCCTGCCGCACGGGCAGGTGAGCATGTATACCACGTACGTGGTCCCACAGTTGATAAACCCCTTTATTTTTCTCGGTGGGCGCCCTCTAGTGCCAACATACGTGCTACTTTTTTCTATGAAGGGGCAGATTTTACAATGCCCACATTTAAAACACCCCTCAAGGTTGTCTGTATCTGATCTCATCCTGGGTTTAGCCAAATCACTATGGACCAATCTGTCCCTGATATTTGTCGCCCGACGGGCAGTGAGTAGGGGACGTGGGCCTACACATCGGGCTATTTTTGGATCCAATTGTAAAATGTGCCAATGGGACTGTAATACATACATTTAAGGCATAACATACAAAGCTTTCCAGTGACAGAGCGTCTACTCCCAGAGCCAGGTCAGAGGGATTTAGAGAAAAAAAATCTTCAATTTTGCAATTCTACCCTGAAACAAAGAGATCCAACTCCAGGGACCCCCCTCAGGGCACCCACGTGATCAAAACACTGCCTGGTTCAGAGACCATTCTGTCTCCAAAAATGGAGAGCAAGTTAGAAAGTCCGGCAATTGATTCTGGCACTCTGGCTGAAAAAGAAAGCCGGTTCTGTTCAACCCAAAGCAGAATTTCCGTTGCAAGGAGTTGGAGCAATCTGGTGTTTCCCTGTTGATTCAAAATAAACTAAGGTCGTTGTCTTGTCTGTTCTGATCTGAACCTGTCGACCCCTTGGCTGGTGCAAGACAATGAAAAAAACCTCTTTAACTGTTATCAATGCCTTTAGGTTTAAGGAAGACTGATTCAACTTTTTCAGACCATCTGCCATCTAAAGTCAAAGCCCCACAATGGGCTCCCCAAATTCATGAGGCAGCGACTGTTGTAACAGTTTAGTCCATGGGACTAAAAAAAAATCTGTCCTCGCACACCCACCATTTCACCAAGTCGGGGAACTTCAAATCTACCAGGGATTCCAAAGATTTGTCCCAGGTGCTTAAGATATGAAGCTTGAGAGACCACCAGAATAGCTGACCCCACCTTACTGCTGGAAAGGCTAGGGGCAAAAAAAAAAAAACCCCAAAGACTCATAGCCTGGCGCACTGGCCGTCCTATTAGTAGACAAAGACTGAACGGATTCATGGAGGGCCCTTATCTCTGCGAAGGCAAGACAATGTTCTGAATGATCGAATAGATCACGAACCTTAAATAAGTCATGACCTGAGACGGAACTAAACTGGATTCTTGTAATTCAGGACCCACCCTATATGGGGCAACACCCCCACAAAGGACTGATCCTGTAAGGTCTTGTCAGATAAGGATCCTGACCTAATTTATCTAGGCTTAGGGCAAAGCAGCAGATTGTCCAAAATCAGCTATGATCCCGATCCCTTTATCAGGCTCTATGCCTAAAATACGCCAGAGGATCAGCCAGAGTCTGGGAGCTGATGCCAAGCCAAAGGGAGGACTCTTATCCTTCCCTTGCTGCCACGAATAACGAGAATAATGCCATTGCGATTATAGTGTCCAATCAAAAGGTACCAACTATTAAAGTGCATAAAAAGAACACCAGATAACCTGTCCCAAATATCGATAGCTATCGGAAGCTTGTCTGAGTATAAAAGGCTCCTTATAAAAAAAATGGTGGAAGTGCCAAAAAAGGCAAAAAACAGGGTAATCCCAAGTTATGTTCCCTTATAAGGGTTAAAATACAAGAAACAGAATTCCCCTTACATTAGGTGCAGACCAAATCAGATTTTCATCCTGACTGCATAACAAAAAGAGAATGAATTACCAGCATTACCATAGGTAACACCCTAAATCAGGGGTTCTTAACCAGTGGTAAATGTAACACTGGTGGAACCTAAGGTCTTCCAACAGGAGTGAAGCTCTACCTATACCTCGCCTGAATTGCTGCATATATACCTATGAGCCTGTTTTTGCATGTCTGCAGTGCACAACGCCATCTGGTGGAGGATTACCCACGTGTAAGTATTATATCTGGAGCAGGACGTACTGTATGCTTAGAATACACGAATGGGGGTGCACCACCTATTGATTACAGTGTGCTCACTAAGAATCTCCAACTACAACCACAAGAGGGACTGTGGGCATCTTGGCCACATCCACCTCAAAGAAGGAGCACCATGCAATAAATCCAATACAAGAAACTTTATTAGAAGAAAAGAATGTTTACACACAAAAAACACATAATTATACTATGCAAAACAAGCTTAAAAACAACTGCACTTTCCCCGTATCAAAAATGAATTGCATCCAAATCTGTCATAACAAGGACAGACCAATATATCTGGGAAAATATATATAGGGAACGGAAGATCCCAACAGATGATATAAAGAGGAGGTCTATTTGATATTTTTTGTGCTGGCACAAAACTGACCAATTAATCTATTAAGCCAATACCAACCAAAATCCCTTACATACAGACCAACCTAATAAAGTGACAAGTGCAAATGTAAAAGCACATGATAGTGAAAAATAAACATATAATTATAAAACACCATTGGAGAATGCAAATGCGTCACGGGCCTAAGCCCGGAAGTGATTTAACGGGCAGCATGCACGTCATGAAGGAGACAGGCATGCGCCGCCCTAAGATGGCACATACAGTGATCCTCTAGCCAAACAGGAATGGAGGTTCCCTCAGCAAGACAACAGGGGGAGACCACGGTCTGATGGCAAAAATCCACCAAAGTGGCGTTTCTATTTAGGGCCTCCTCACACCTTTCTGATTGCATTGAATTGGAGCAAAAATGCTTCAACACAAGAAAATCTGGAAGAAAATTGTCTGAAAATCAGGTAAAACACATGTATTGCGCTTTACCTGCATCTCATTGATTCTCACCACCATCTCCTGTCCATATCCCCCGGTGATGTCTTTGGTTCCTTTTCTCTCCCCTGACATGGGTACGTGTGTTGCATTTTCATCTTCAGCTTCTTTGCCAGAGAAGGTGTTATACGTTCCCACGACGCCTAACTGAAGGTGTCTGAAGCAGTGTCGGCAGCAGCTCCCAGGTCACTTATTTCTCTACAGGCCGTTCCTGGAGGGAGGATGTGGAGCCTGGGCTGACAGTGACTGGCAGCCCTCCTGCCCTGTAAACTGGTATCGGAGTCTCCTGCCCTCGCACCCACCATCCACCGATCACTACTGGCTTCTGCTTGCCGGACGCCGCTGGAGGCTGTTTTTTATACTGGAGGAGGGAGATGAAGTCAGCTCACTGCTCCTATAAAAGGACCCTCTCTGTGGTGGTCGGCAAGATGCCAAATACCGGCTCACGGGGCAGGCAATGGGCATTGCCCCGCTGAAAACCCTGGGGGGGGGGGATCGGATGCCCCCAAGGGGAAGATGAGGTCCCCAGCACTGGATCATGGATGGAGGTGAGCTCCATCTGTGATCTAGTGCACCAAGAACATAGATTCTACAGGCTTGACAGTTAATAGTAGATGAAGCAATTCCATAGAATCTGTGTGCTTTCCTGCTTACCTTTCACCCACGCCCACGGGGATACAACCCCCAGTAACTGAAGCGGAGGTGGGGGGTGCACTTCCAGGTTTAGCTGGCCATATACAAAGCTCAGTCCATAGAAAATAATGTGTGCTTTGTTCTGCATTGCACACTGTTCACTCAGCTCCTGGCTTCATAAACTGTGGCTGAGGGAGAACAATCGGTGGTCCATCTTATGCCCTCTGGCATTGTCTTGACCTGAGGCCTGTGGAAGGGTGAAGATGAGGGAGCTGGGAGCAGGACAGAGATGGCGAGCAGGAGCGAGCTGGGGAGCAGGACAGAGCAGGAGGGAGCTGGGGGATGCAGGATGAAGATGGTAAAGCAGGACAAAGATAGGGAAGCAGGGCGAAGATGGAGAAGAAGAAGGGAACTGGGAAGCAGCACAGGGCTGGAGTAGCAGGAATGAGCTGGGTATCAGGATGAGTATGGCCGAACGGGGTAGCAGGATGAAGATGGGGGAACTGGGGGAGCAAGACAAAGATGGGGTAGCAGGACGGAGCTGGGGTAGCAGGACGGAGCTGGGGTAGCAGGATGGAGCTGGTGTAGCAGGATGGAGTTGGATTTGCAGGATGGAGCTGGGGGAAGCAAGATAAAGATGGGAAAGCAGGCCGAAGACAGGGAAGCAGGAGGGAACTGGGAAGCAGGAAAGAGCTGGGATAGCAGGACAGATCGGGGTATCAGGATGAAGATGGCGGGAACTGGGGGAGCAGGATGTATCTGGGGGAGTAGGACAAAGATGGGGAACTGAGGGAGCAGGACAGAGCTGGGGGAGCAGGATGAAGATGGGGAAGAAGGAGGGGACTGGGGAGCAGGACAGAGCTAGAGTAGCAGGATGAAGATGAGGAAACTATGGGAGCAGGAAGAAGATTGGGTAGCAGGATGGAGCTGGGAAAGCAGAGCGGAGTAGCAGGATGAGGATGGGGGAACTGGGTTTTCAGGATGGAGCTGGGTAGCAGGAAAAATATGGGGGAACTGGGGAGCAGGACCGAGATAAGTAGCAGGATGAAGATGGGGGTGCTGGACAGAGCTGGGGAGCAGGATGAAGAGGGGCGACCTGAGGGAGCATAACAGAGCTGGTGAGCAGGACAGAGCTGAGTAGCAGGATGAAGATGCCCCCTGGCAATGGAACAAAACACAGGAAAGTTCTGCTTTAAGATACATCCCCTAAGCAGATGACTGTGAGACATCCCTAGCCATTCAGATAGGCTGGGGACGGGAGTGTGCTCCCTGCAGGGCTTGCAACTGATTGCGCCCCAATTGCCGAGACCCTTCCTGTAAACAGAGCCATCTGCTGAACATTTAATATGGATGGCAAACAGCTCTGATTGGACAAGAGCCCGACGTGCACCGTAGGACCGGGTAAAGGTGAGTTAGTACTGGCATCCTGGGGGTTTTCACACATCTCAATTCGGGATGCACAAGACAATAACTGGGATAGTCAAAATCCTGGGTTTTGTTCTACTTTATTGTTCAGGAAAAATTAAAACAAAAATACCATTTTGTGAATACTCACCTGTAAAATGGGTATTATAAGTATGTCACACACCCCGCTTCAAGAAATTCATAACGTGTGGGTAATACTGACCTGTAGAGGGCTATATGCAGAGATGCCAGGAAAAAAGAGAGCCCCTCCCGGTCCATAAATACCTGGGACCTCCCACTCATTATAGCAGTAAGGTAAGGGACCAGGAAGAGCCCAACACAAAGCATAACAACGCAAAGTTCACCATATAAAGGATCCAGAATACAAAAGGGCAGGGTGAAGCGCGGTGTGTGACATACTTATAATACCCATTTTACAGGTGAGTATTCACAAAATGGTATTATTCTAAGTATGTCACACACCCCGCTTCCAGAAATTCATAACGTGTGGGACATCCAACAGCAGTGTCCATAAAGGGCGGGGATCCAAAACAAGGCACAACTTAAACCACTGCAGCTTGCATAACTTTGCGGCCAAACACAGCATCCGCTGAGGCCCGAACATCAACCTTGTAAAACTTGGAAAAAATGTGAACAGAAGACCAGCAGCCTTACAAACTTGCTCAACAGAGGCCTGGTGCTGAAAAGCAACACGAAAAAAGGGTACCTTCCCTTTGGCAGAATAGGCCCCAACTATGGTCTGACGGATCCATTTACTAATGGAAGACTTGGCAGGCGCCAAGCCTTTTCGGGGCCCGGAGGGCACCCCAAAAAAGGCATCCGTCTTACGAAAGGAAGACGTTACCTCCAAATAATACTTCACAACACGAACCACATCCAAAGAATGCAGGGCCCTCTCCTTGTCATTGCTGGGATTAGGACACAGAGAGGGCAGAACAATGTCTTGGTTTAGGTGAAAGGCAGAAACAACCTTAGGAAGGAAATCGGACTTGAAACTAAAAACCACCTTGTCCTGATGCCCCTCAAAGTACGGGGCTTGAATGGACAAAGCCGCCAACTCAGAGACACGCCTAACCGAAGTGATGGCTACCAAAAAGGCCACCTTCTGCGTAAGTGAAGACAAGGCAATATCATTCAAGGGCTCAAAAGGAGAATCCTGAAGAGCAGAAAGAACCAAATTCAAATCCCAAACAGGGAGCAAAGGTTTTCTAGGAGGCCGCACATGCGTGCTCCACCAATCAATATAAGACCTCCAAGTCCTATAGTAGATATTAGAGGAAGACCGCTTCCTAGCACTAATGAGAGTTCGAATCACAGCATCGGAAAGACCTTCCTCCTTCAAGATGGAGGTTTCAGCAGCCATGCCGTCAAAGCCAGCGTTGGTAAATTGGGATAACGTAGTTGACCCTGGGTGAGCAGATCCGGCAGAAGGGGCAGAACGAACTGATCCTCTGTTAACCTTACCACATCTGCGAACCAAACCTGTCTTGGCCATCTTGGAGCCACCAGAATTGCTGACGCACCCTCCAGGGCCAGCTTGCGCACCACTCTGGCCACCAAGGGAAACGGAGGGAACAGATACAGAAACCCCAGATCCCTCCAGTTCAGAGACATGGCATCCACTGCCAGAGCCAGTGGATCCCGTGAGAGAGACACAAATGTCGGAAGTTTGTGATTGTGACGAGAGGCAAAGAGGTCCACCCCCGGGGACCCCCACCTGAGACAAATCAAGCGAACACTTTGGGGCTGAGAGACCATTCCCCCCGGCGAGCTGAGAACCTGCTCAGAGAGTCCGCCTCCGTGTTCTCCGCTCCCGGAATGTAAACTGCTGAAATGCACGGGACGTGGGTCTCCGCCCAGGCCAGAATCAAAGACACTTCCTTGAGGGCACTCCTGCTGCGAGTCCCTCCCTGGTGATTGATGTAGGCGACCGCCGTCCGATTGTCCGACCGGACTCAAGCGAAACAGAACCATCCTGATGGCCCTCAATTCCAGAACATTGATGGACTCGTGAGCCTCCTGAGGCCCCCACAGTCCCTGAAACGGACGATCCTTCCAGAACCCCCACCCATCCTGATAGACTGGCATCCGTGGTGACCGTCTCCCAACAAGGGGCCAGAAAGGATCTGCCCCTCGACAGATTGATTGGATCCAGCCACCACTGAAGGGAGCACCCAACTCGGGGGGTCATCAGGAAGGACTGATCCAACGACAGTGGCGACCCGTCCCAGGCCGCCAACAGATGGAGCTGGAGTGTCCTTGTGTGGAACTGAGCAAAGGGAACCGCTTCGAAGGAGGCTACCATCAATCCCATCAGCCTCATCCCCAGTCTGATGGCCGGACGAGGGATAGACAGGAGGAGTCAAACCAACTCCCGAATCAAGAGAACCTTGGACTGAGGAAGAAACACCCTGGCCTGGGAAGTATCCAGGGACATTCCCAGAAAAGACACTAACCTGGACGGAGAAAGGGAGGACTTGGGGTAGTTGATCACCCACCCGAATCTCTCCAGAGTGGACACCACAGTTCTGGTGTCCAATAATGCTTGGCTGAAGGAAGATGCCAAATTGAGAAGGTCGTCCAGATAAGGGACAATGCGAATACCCTGGGCTCTGAGGAGAGCCAAACCCCCCCGGCCAGCACCTTGGTGAAAACCCTTGGAGCCGAGGTAAGACCAAAAGGAAGTGCCACAAACTGAAAATGCCGATCCTCCATCATGAACCTGAGAAATCTCTGGTGCGCTGGAAAAATCGGCACATGCAGATAGGCGTCCTTGATGTCTACGGACGTCAGAAAGTCCCCCTGCCGAAGAGAATGGATAGCTGAACGCAGCGTTTCCATGCGAAATTTCCGCGGACGGACGAACCTGTTGAGGATCTTTAGATCCAGAATGGGTCGAACCGAGCCGTCCTTCTTGGGCACCATGAACAGATTGGAATAAAAGCCCCGACCCCTGTCTGAGGGGGGCACTGGGCAAATAACTGCCATATCCAACAGACTCTTTACTGCCGCCTGGATCTCCTGTGCGGCCAGAAGGTCCGAAGGCACCCGAGACCTGAGGAATCTGGGAGGGGGTCGGAGCTCGAACTCCAGCTTGTAGCCGGAAGTCCCCACTTCCCGGATCCATCTGTCCGAGACCTCCCGGTCCCAGACCTGGGAGAAGTGTTGCAGCCGTCCCCCCACCCACATGGGTGAGGGCGCCCCCTCATTGCTGAGCTGGCTTGGCAGGGGGTTTGGGCTTAGAGCCCCAGCTGTATCCTGGGCGGGCACGTCCTCTGCCCCTGTTCCAGGAATCTCCTCTGGCTGCGGGGAAAACAATTCCTCTGCCAGCTCTAGCCCCACGAAAGGAAGGAGCAAAGGAACCCGCCCCCCGAAAGGGACGACGCTGTTTTTGTGTTGAGGTAACTTACCACCCTTGGCAACTGAATCCAACTTCTCACCAAAGAGCCGTAATCCCACAAAGGGAAGAGCGGTCAGCGACTTTCTAGACACAAAATCAGCCGCCCACTGGCGCAACCAAACCGAACGCCAAATAGTCACCAATAGAGCCGACGTTCTGCCACACATCAGTGTGTCATCCAAGGCGGCTAGTACAAATGACAAAAACAATTCACACCTTTTAAGGTCAAGGAACTCGTCACTATCTGGATCTAACCCAGAAGAAGTCAACAGGTCCCTGACCACCGACCTGGTAGCCACCACCAGCAGCGCTGAAGCACAAACCGGCCTTATGGCTGACCCAACACTGGCAAAACCATGACAAGCCATTTGGTCAATGCGTTTATCCTCACCATCTTTAAGCGTGGAGCCATCAGGAGAATTTAAAACAGTAGTGTTGGATAAACCCAGAATCTGTGCATCCAACTCGGGAGGGGACGCCCAACGCTTAACCGTATCCAAGGGAAAGGGATATTTTTTGTCCCAACCCTGAGGGACACCTGGGAGCCGGGCAGGCCTCTCCCTTTCCTTAGCAATAATCCCATCAAAATGCTTTTGGTTAGGAAATTCCAAGCGCGGCCTGGATTCTTCTAAAAATTCCCCCTTTTGCTGTGGAACCACCTCAGGAGGAGAAATAGCCAAAACCTCAAACATCTGAGCCAGAACATTAGGAGTATCTGAAGACCTCCCCAAGCCCCGCTCGGTATCAGCACCCACAAACTGCTGATCGCCTGAATTATCTGATTCTTCATATACCTCCCCTTCCTCAGTAATCAGTAATCAGACCAGTCCAGATTATCAAGATCATCCAAGTCGGCCGCCGGTGAAGACGGCGACAAGTGCTTTCTCTTAGCCGGAGCCTTTCCGATTGCAACTGGCCGCCCATGACAACGTCAGACTGGGCACGGATCAAACTGGGAGGGGGGGGGGGAGGAGAGACCGGCGGCGCTGAACCAGACGCCTGGGGTCCGGACTGCCGCGTAATAGTCTGCTGTGCGCATGGTATACACAGATATACATCATCGCCAGTAAGGGATGTCCCACACACCATACACTTCCGGGATTGCTCCGAGGGGAGCCCGAGCCCAGTATCCGGGGATGCCTCCATAAGGTGAACTTATAGTTGGTCGCAATGACCGAGGGAATTACGCATATAAGCAACCCGGGATGCCCCTTTAACCCTTTCGCTGCCAGCCTACCTGCAGCATTTGCCACTCTCTGTTGCCAGACGATGTTTCACTATTTTGCGCTACATATATTCAACTGTCATTTTTGAAAGGATTTCCAGGGATTTCCCAGGAAAATTATATATTGTTTTTTTCAACAGAGTCTGGGCTTTAACATGAAATGTCTTGTTTGTATTCTTTAGGTGTATTCTCAATTTTTTTGGGTGAAATGTGTGAAAAAAAATAAAAAAAAAATATTTTTTTACAATTTGTAGAGTATTTTTGTAATAAAAAATGTAAGTTTGTCAATAAAATCTTATTGCGTGAGAAACCCCAATTTCTCCCGGTTACAGCGATACCACATATGTATAGGTAGACACCCTTTCCTGCCCAGAAGCCTTTTATAGCTGCTGGATGACAAATGGTTAATTAAAAAAAAAAATGACATAGGGTCCCCCTTCCCGGGGAGGGGGACCCCATTTTTTTTTGGATTTTTAAGGGTTAAAAACCCTTAAAAATCCAAAAAAAAAAATGGACGTGGGGTCCCCCTTACCCAAAGTAACCAGCCCGGGACCAGCTATGGGGGCTTGTAGGCACAGAGTGGGGGGGCCAGCTTTGGTGGCCCCCCCACCCTGCAGCCTACGAGCCCACATAGCCTATGTGGGCCCGGGCTCTTCTGCCCCCCCCTGGCCTTTGGGGAGGCAGGTAATGGGGGTGCGGGGGTTAATGGCAAGTCACCCGCTAGGGCAGGTGACTTGCCACCCCCCCAGCCTTGTGAACTGGTATAAGGGGTCTCATGGACCCCTTACCAGCTCACAAAGGGTTAACTGTTAAAAAAAACCACGACACAATAATAAAAAGTATTTTATTAGAAAAAAAAAAATTTTTTTACTGTACTTACCTTCGATTGCAAGCTCTTGTCCCTCGCCGCTCAGCTGACAGATGCCGGTGATCGGCATCCAGAGAAGGAGAAGGCAGGAGATCAGAGGATCTCCTGTCACCTCCTTCCCCAGCGCCGATCACCGGCATCTGAGAAGCTGAGAAAGCTGAAGCCCGTTCGGGGCCGGGATGACTTCATAAGCCCAGCCCCCAAGGGGGCGGGGCTTAGAGGCATGATGGCGGCCGCCATCGAGAAGAAGAGAGGAGAGAGCCTCCCAGGCTCTCTCCTGAAGATCGGTAAGTCCTGGGGGGGGATCGGAGGCCCCCCAGGTGAAGAGGAGGGACAGCGGGAGCCAGCGCACACACAGGTAAGTGAATGTCATTTTTATTTTTATTTTTTTTTACAGTTAGAAGCTGCTGCTGCAGAAGCGGGGGGGGGGCCTATTCCGGGGGCTCTCCTGGAGCCATCCGACCCCCCACGGGGGATCGGATGGCACCAAATTAAAGAGGAGACCCGGCCGGATCCAACAAGGGGTCAGGTGAGTATTTTTTATTTTTACTTTTTAAACTAGAAGCGAGGAAAGTCAAGCACGTAACACCTACGGGCTTGGCACTTAAGGCCCAGCCAAGCCAGCACGTAGGTGTTACGGGCTTGGCAACAAAAGGGTTAATGTCCCAAGTGGGAAGATATGCAATAAGCCAATTAAGAACCCAGGGACCCTAGGACCGGGAGAAACCCCCTAACACCACTGTAGGTTATATCCGAAAGACATAATAAAAAAGGCTAATAAGAATAGCGGAGTATAAAATATATATATATATATATATATATATGACATAAATATATATAATTATAGGTGATGGGACAGAAGGGGGCCCACCGGGCCACTCACTGTGTTCCTGAAGACAGCTTCCTCTCTCCGTGAGGTAAAGAGCAGCTCTGAGGAGAGAAGAGGGGCGTGGCCAGCTCCTTCTGAGGAAACAGGCACAGAGAAAAGCACCTCAGCGGTGCCTGTGACACAGGGGCGGGCCGCGGTGCTGGAAAGCCCGGCCCTGCCCCCAAGAGTGAAAGCGTGAGGGGAGTAGCTCCCCTCCGCCATGACAATGCAAAAAGGCCGGCACCGCTGCCAGCCTGCATAAAAATGGCGGCCACACCACCATTTTGACAGAGAAATACACGCTGTTATGAAGTAATAAATAAGTTAATAACTATTGGGAGGATAATTTAATAAATTAATACATTAAAACATTATTAAGAATTAATGATTACAAAATTTGGACCTAACACCAAATAAGGGGCCCTGCTCCTACCCTCCGCTATCCCGCTAGAGAGAGGGGCATTACCCAAAGGGGGAGACCACCCAAAGTGTAAGGCCAAGGGACGGGGCATCCCAAACCGGGGTCACCATCCCGGATGACCGCCTACCCTCTTATATAGGGTCTCACGGGAAAGCATTTGCTCTTAAGCACCAAGGGTGCTTTTCTACCCTCACCCGGACCATCAGCCTAGGCTGGGAGGCATGAGGTAACAGAAAAAAAAGATCCAAGCGGAAATAAATAACTAAAGGGCCGGGAGTCATCCCAGCTACCTGAAATCCCCCTGTGCAAGGAGGAGACCACATCTTCTGACTTGCTCGCCGTCTGCAGAGATGAGGACTGGGTAATGAGTGGGAGGTCCCAGGTATTTATGGACCGGGAGGGGCTCTCTTTTTTCCTGGCATCTCTGCATATCGCCCTCTGCAGGTCAGTATTACCCACACGTTATGAATTTCTTGAAGCGGGGTGTGTGACATACTTAGAATATACAGCCACTTACCTTCTCCCCCTACAACAGCTCCCGGCTGGTCGGGCACCTGGAGACCCCCTTGTTACTGTGAATGAGGGGCGCAGTAAGTATGGGCTGGGGGGCAGCTTATTCATTATTTATACTCTCTTTTCCTGTTCTGTCCCATCGCTTCTCTCTCTTTTCCCAGCTCTGTCCCATCCCATCTCTCTTTTCCTGCTCTGTCCCATCCCATCCCATCTCTTTTCCCAGCTCTGTCCAACCCCATCTCTCTTTTCCTGCCCTGTCCCATCCCATCTCTCTCTTTTCCCAGCTCTGTCCCGTCCCATCTCTCTTTTCCTGCCCTGTCCCATCCAAGCTCTCTCTTTTCCAGCTCTGTCTCATCCCTTCTCTCTCCCTTCCTGCCCTGTCTCATCCCATCTCTCTCTTTTCCCAGATCTGTCCCATCCTATCTCTCTTTTCCCATCTCTGTCCCATCCATCTCTCTCTTTCCCAGCTCTGTCCAATCCCATCTCTCTCTGTTCTAAGCGCTGTCCCATCCCATCTCTCTCTTTTCCAGCTCTGTCCCATGCCATCTCTCTCTTTTCCCAGCTCTGTCCCATCCCATCTCTCTCTTTTCCCAGCTTTGTCCCATCCCATCTCTCTCTCTTTTCCCAGCTCTGTCCCATCCCATCTCTCTCTCTTTTCCCAGCTCTGTCCCATCCCATCTCTCTCTTTTCCCAGCTCTGTCCCATCCCATCTCTCTCTTTTCCCAGATCTGTCCCATCTCTCTTTCCCAGCTCTGTCCCATCCCATCTCTCTCTTTTCCAGCTCTGTCCCATCCCATCTCTCTCTTTCCCAGCTCTGTCCCATCCCATCTCTCTCTTTTTTCCCAGCTCTGTCTCATCTCATCTCTCTCTTTTTTTCACAGCTCTGTCCCATCCCATCTCTCTTTTCCAGCTCTGTCCCATCCCATCTCTCTCTTTCCCAGCTCTGTCCCATCCCATCTCTCTCTTTTTTCCCAGCTCTGTCTCATCGCATCTCTCTCTTTTTTTCACAGCTCTGTCCCATCCCATCTCTCTTTTCCAGCTCTGTCCCATCCCATCTCTCTCTTTTCCAGCTCTGTCCCATCCCATCTCTCTCTTTTCCAGCTCTGTCCCATCCCATCTATCTCTTTTTCCAGCTCTGTCCCATCCCATCTCTCTCTTTTCCAGCTCTGTCCCATCCCATATCTCTTTTCCCATCTCTGTCCAATCCCATCTCTCTCTTTTCCCAGCTCTGTCCCATCCCATCTCTCTCTTTTCCCATCACTGTCCCATCCCATCTCTCTCTTTTCCAGCCCTGTCCCATCCCATCTCTCTTGTTCCAGCTCTGTCCCATCCCATCTCTCTCTTTCCCAGCTCTGTCCCATCCCATCTCTCTTTTTTCCCAGCTCTGTCTCATCTCATCTCTCTCTTTTCCCATCTCTGTCCAATCCCATCTCTCTCTTTTCCTGCTCTGTCCCATCCCATCTCTCTCTTTTCCTGCTCTGTCCCATCCCATCTCTCTCTTTTCCTGCTCTGTCCCATCCCATCTCTCTCTTTTCCTGCTCTGTCCCATCCCATCTCTCTCTTTTCCCAGCTCTGTCTCATCTCATCTCTCTCTTTTCCCATCTCTGTCCAATCCCATCTCTCTCTTTTCCCAGCTCTGTCCCATCCCATCTCTCTCTTTTCCCTTCTCTGTCTCATCTCATCTCTCTCTTTTCCCATCTCTGTCCAATCCCATCTCTCTCTTTTCCCAGCTCTGTCCCATCCTATCTCTCTTTTCCCATCTCTCTCTTTTCCCAGCTCTGTCCCATCCTATCTCTCTCTTTTCCCATCTCTGTCCAATCCCATCTTTCTATTTTCCTGCTCTGTCCCATCCCATCTCTCTTTTCCCATCTCTGTCCAATCCTATTTCTCTCTTTTCACATCTCTGTCCAATCCCATCTCTCTCTTTTCCTGCTCTGTCCCATCCCATCTCTCTCTTTTCCTGCTCTGTCCCATCCTATCTCTCTCTTTTCCCATCTCTGTCCAATCTCATCTCTCTCTTTTCCTGCTCTGTCCCATCCCATCTCTCTCTTTTCCCCGCTTAGTCCCGTCTCATCTCTCTCTTTTCCCAGTTCTGTCCCATCCCATCTCTCTTTTTCCAGCTCTGTCCCATCCTATCTCTCTTTTCCCAGCTCTGTTCCATCCCATCTCTCTCTTTTCCCAGCTCTGTCCCATCCTATCTCTCTCTTTTCACATCTCTGTCCAATCCCATCTCTCTATTTTCCTGCTCTGTCCCATCCTATCTCTCTCTTTTCCCATCTCTGTCCAATCCCATCTCTCTCTTTTCCTGCTCTGTCCCATCCCATCTCTCTCTTTTCCTGCTCTGTCTCATCTTATCTCTCTCTTTTCCCATCTCTGTCCAATCCCATCTCTCTCTTTTCCCATCTCTGTCCAATCCCAGCTCTGTCCCATCCTATCTCTCTCTTTTCACATCTCTGTCCAATCCCATCTCTCTCTTTTCCTGCTCTGTCCCATCCAATCTCCCTCTTTTCCTGCTCTATCCCATCCCATCTCTCTCTTTTCCTGCTCTGTCCCATCCCATCTCTCTATTTTCCCATCTCTGTCCCATCCCATCTCTCTCTTTCCCAGCTCTGTCCCATCCCATCTCTCTCCTTTCCCAGCTATGTCCCATCCCATCTTTCTCTTTTCCAGCTCTATCCCATCCCATCTCTTTCTTTTCCAGCTCTGTCCCACCCCATCTCTCTCCTTTCCCAGCTATGTCCCATCCCATCTTTCTCTTTTCCAGCTCTGTCCCGCCCCATCTTTCTCTTTTCCAGCTCTGTCCCATCCCATCTCTCTCTTTTCCAGCTCTGTCCCATCTCATCTTTCTCTTTTCCAGCTCTGTCCAATCCCATCTCTCTCTTTTCCAGCTCTGTCCCATCTCATCTTTCTCTTTTCCAGCTCTGTCCCATCCCATCTCTCTCTTTTCCAGCTCTGTCCCATCTCATCTTTCTCTTTTCCAGCTCTGTCCCATCCCATCTCTTTCTTTTCCAGCTCTGTCCGACCCCATCTCTCTCCTTTCCCAGCTATGTCCCATCCCATCTCTCTCTTTTCCAGCTCTGTCCCACCCCATCTCTCTCTCTTTTCCAGCTCTGTCCCACCCCATCTCTATCTTTTCCCAGCTCTGTCCCATCCCATCTCTCTCTTTTCCTGCTCTGTCCCATCCCATCTCTCTCTTTTCCAGCGCTGTCCCATCCCATCTCTCTCTTTTCCTGCTCTGTCCCATCCCATCTCTCTCTTTTCCAGCGATGTCCCATCCCATCCCATCTCTCTCTTTTCCTAGCTCTGTCACTTCTCATTTCTCTCTTTTCCAGCGCTGTCCCATCCCATCTCTCTCTTTTCCAGCTCTGTCCCATCCCATCTCTCTCGTTTCAAGCTCTGTCCCACCCCATCTCTTTCTCTCTTTTTTCCCAGCTCTGTCCCATCCCATCTCTCTTTTCCCAACTCTGTCCCATCCCATCTCTCTCTTTTCCTGCTCTCTCCCATTCAATCTCTCTATTTTCCCAGCTCTGCCCCATCCCATCTCTCTCTTTTCCAGCTCTGTGCCATCCCATCTCTCTCGTTTCCCAGCTCTGTCCCATCCAATCTCTCTCTTTTCCCAGCTCAGTCCCATTTCATCTCTCTCTTTTCCCAACTCAGTCCAATCTCATCTCTCTCTTTTCCCAGCCCAGTCCCATCCCATCTCTCTCTTTTCCCAGCTCTGTCCCATCCCATCTCTCTCTTTTCCCAGCTCTGTCCGATTGCCTCTCTCTCTTTTCCTAGCTCTGTCCCCTCGCATCTCTCTCTTTTCCCAGCTCAGTCCCATCTCATCTTTCTCTTTTCCCAGCTCAGTCCCATCTCATCTCTCTCTTTTCCCAGCTCTGTCCCATCCCATCTCTCTCTTTTCCCAGCTCTGTCCGATTGCCTCTCTCTCTCTTTTCCTAGCTCTGTCCCCTCGCATCTCTCTCTTTTCCCAGCTCAGTCCCATCTCATCTCTCTCTTTTCCCAGCTCAGTCCCATCTCATCTCTCTCTTTTCCCAGCTCAGTCCCATACCATCTCTCTCTTTTCCCAGCTCAGTCCCATACCATCTCTCTCTTTTCCCAGCTCAGTCCAATCTCATCTCTCTCTTTTCCCAACCCAGTCCCATCCCATCTCTCTCTTTTCCAGCTCTGTCCCATCCCATCTCTCTCTTTTCCAGCTCTGTCCGATTGCCTCTCTCTCTTTTCCCAGCTCAGTCCCATCCCATCCCTCTTTTTTCCTAGCTCTGTCCCATCTCATCTCTCTCTTTTCCAGCTCTGTCCCATTCCATCTCTCTTTTTCCCAGCTCTGTCCGATTGCCTCTCTCTCTTTTCCCAGCTCTGTCCCCTCGCATCTCTCTCTTTTCCCAGCTCAGTACCATCCCATCTCTCTCTTTTCCTAGCTCTGTCCCATCCCATCTCTCTCTTTTCCTAGCTCTGTCCCATCCCATCTCTGTCCCATCCAATCTCTCTCTTTTCTGCTATGTCCCATCCAATCTCTCTCTTTTCTGCTATGTCCCATCCAATCTCTCTCTTTTCTGCTATGTTTCATCCCATCTCTCTCTCTACCAGCTCTGTCCCATCTCATTTCTCTCTTTTCCCAGCTCAGTCCCATCTCATCTCTCTCTTTTCCCAGCTCAGTCCCATCTCATCTCTCTCTTTTCCCAGCTCAGTCCCATCTCATCTTTCTCTTTTCCCAGCTCAGTCCCATCTCATCTCTCTCTTTTCCCAGCTCAGTCCCACCCCATCTCTCTCTTTTCCTGCTCTGTCTCATCCCATCTCTCTCTTTTCCCAGCTCTGTCCCATCCCATCTCTCTCTTTTCCTGCTCTGTCCCATGCCATCTCTCTCTTTTCCCCGCTCAGTCCCATCTCATCTCTCTCTTTTCCCAGTTCTGTCCCATCCCATCTCTCTTTTCCAAGCTCTGCCCCATCCCATCTCTCTCTTTTCCAGCTCTTTGCCATCCCATCTCTCTCTTTTCCCAGCTCTGTCCCATCCAATCTCTCTCTTTTCTGCTATGTCCCATCCCATCTCTCTCTTTTCCCAGCTCTGTCCCCTCGCATCTCTCTCTTTTCCCAGCTCAGTCCCATCTCTTCTCTCTCTTTTCCCAGCTCAGTTCCATCTCATCTCTCTCTTTTCCCAGCTCAGTCCAATCTCATCTCTCTCTTTTCCCAGTTCTGTCCCATCCCATCTCTCTTTTCCCAGCTCTGTCCCATCCCATCTCTCTCTTTTCCCCGCTCAGTCCCATCTCATCTCTCTCTTTTCCCAGTTCTGTCCCATCCCATCTCTCTTTTCCCAGCTCTGCCCCATCCCATCTCTCTCTTTTCCAGCTCTTTGCCATCCCATCTCTCTCTTTTCCCAGCTCAGTCCCTTCCCATCTCTCTCTTTCCCAGCTCTGTCCCATCCCATCTCTCTCTTTTCTCTTCTCTGTCTCATCTCATCTCTCTCTTTTCCCATCTCTGTCCAATCCCATCTCTCTCTTTTCCCAGCTCTGTCCCATCCTATCTCTCTTTCCCCAGCTCTGTCCCATCCTATCTCTCTCTTTTCCCATCTCTGTCCAATCCCATCTCTCTATTCCCCTGCTCTGTCCCATCCTATCTCTCTCTTTTCCCATCTCTGTCCAATCCCATCTCTCTCTTTTCCTGCTCTGTCTCATCTCATCTCTCTCTTTTCCCATCTCTGTCCCATCCCATCTCTCTCTTTTCCCATCTCTGTCCAATCCCAGCTCTGTCCCATCCTATCTCTCTCTTTGCACATCTCTGTCCAATCCCATCTCTCTCTTTTTCTGCTCTGTCCCATCCAGTCTCCCTCTTTTCCAGCTCTTTGCCATCCCATCTCTCTCTTTTCCCAGCTCAGTCCCATCCCATCTCTCTCTTTCCCATCTCTGTCCAATCCCATCTCTCTCTTTTCCCAGCTCTGTCCCATCCTATCTCTCTTTTCCCAGCTCTGTCCCATCCTATCTCTCTCTTTTCCCATCTCTGTCCAATCCCATCTCTCTATTCCCCTGCTCTGTCCCATCCTATCTCTCTCTTTTCCCATCTCTGTCCAATCCCATCTCTCTCTTTTCCTGCTCTGTCCCATCCCATCTCTCTCTTTTCCTGCTCTGTCTCATCTCATCTCTCTCTTTTCCCATCTCTGTCCTATCCCATCTCTCTCTTTTCCCATCTCTGTCCAATCCCAGCTCTGTCCCATCCTATCTCTCTCTTTGCACATCTCTGTCCAATCCCATCTCTCTCTTTTTCTGCTCTGTCCCATCCAGTCTCCCTCTTTTCCTGCTCTATCCCATCCCATCTCTCTCTTTTCCTGCTCTGTCCCATCCTATCTCTCTCTTTTCCCATCTCTGTCCAATCCCATCTCTCTCTTTCCCAGCTCTGTCCCATCCCATCTCTCTCCTTTCCCAGCTATGTCCCATCCCATCTTTCTCTTTTCCAGCTCTGTCCCACCCCATCTTTCTCTTTTCCAGCTCTGTCCCATCCCATCTCTCTCTTTTCCAGCTCTGTCCCATCTCATCTTTCTCTTTTCCAGCTCTGTCCCATCCCATCTCTCTCTTTTCCAGCTCTGTCCCACCCCATCTCTCTCTCTCTTTTCCAGCTCTTTTTCCACCCCATCTCTATCTTTTCCTGCTCTGTCCCATCCCATCTCTTTTCCTGCTCTGTCCCATCCCATCTCTCTCTTTTCCAGCGCTGTCCCATCCCATCTCTCTCTTTTCCTGCTCTGTCCCATCCCAATTCTCTCTTTTCCAGCTCTGCCCCATCCCATCTCTCTCTCTCTTTTTTCCTAGCTCTGTCCCATCCCATCTCTCTTTTCCCAACTCTGTCCCATCCCATCTCTCTCTTTTCCTGCTCTCTCCCATTCAATCTCTCTCTTTTCCCAGCTCTGCCCCATCCCATCTCTCTCTTTTCCAGCTCTGTGCCATTCCATCTCTCTCTTTTCCCAGCTCTGTCCCATCCAATCTCTCTCTTTTCTGCTATGTCCCATCCTATCTCTCTCTTTTCCCAGCTCTGTCCCATCTCATCTTTCTCTTTTCCCAGCTCAGTCCAATCTCATCTCTCTCTTTTCCCAGCCCAGTCCCATCCCATCTCTCTCTTTTCCCAGCTCTGTCCCATCCCATCTCTCTCTTTTCCCAGCTCAGTCCCATCTCATCCCTCTCTTTTCCCAGCTCAGTCCCATCTCATCTCTCTCTTTTCCCAGCTCAGTCCCATACCATCTCTCTCTTTTCCCAGCTCAGTCCAATCTCATCTCTCTCTTTTCCCAGCTCAGTCCCATCCCATCTCTCTCTTTTCCAGCTTTGTCCCATCCCATCTTTTTTTTCCTGTCCTGTCCCATCCCATCTCTCTCTTTTCCTGCTCTACCCCATCCCAAATCTCTCTTTTCCCAGCTCTGTCCCATCTCATCTCTCTCTTTTCCAGCTCTGTCCCATCCCATCTCTCTCTTTTCCAGCTCTGTCCAATTGCCTCTCTCTCTTTTCCCAGCTCTGTCCCCTCGCATCTCTCTCTTTTCCCAGCTCAGTCCCATCCCATCTCTCTCTTTTCCAGCTCTGTCCCATCCCATCTCTCTCTTTCCCAGCTCTGTCCGATTGCCTCTCTCTCTTTTCCCAGCTCTGTCCCATCCCATCTCTCTCTTTTCCCAGCTCTGTCCCATCCCATCTCTCTCTCTTTTCCCATCTCTGCCCCATCCCATTCTCTCTTTTCCTAGCTCTTTCCCATCCCATACCTCTTCTTTCCCAGCTCTGTTCCATCCCATCTCTCTTTTCCTGCCCTGTCCCATCCCATCTCTCTCTTTTCCAGCTTTGTCCCATCCCATCTTTTTTTTCCTGTCCTGTCCCATCCCATCTCTCTCTTTTCCTGCTCTACCCCATCCCAAATCTCTCTTTTCCCAGCTCTGTCCCATCTCATCTCTCTCTTTTCCAGCTCTGTCCCATCCCATCTCGCTCATTTTTGTAAACTCCCTTGTTAGATTAGTTATGGAATAAATATTATTTAGGCTAATAATGTATTTTGGAGATGGATCATTCCCTAGATGATAGTCAGTGGTCCATGCATATTTCTCAAATCAGGATATATAGATAAAGAATCAGCACAATGATAATATGGTTGTGCAGCTTTTAGGTGATCCAATCTTAAAGGACAAATATCGTTTGCCAACTGCTCTAGTGAGGTGCTTATTGCTAGTGAGTGCTTATTTTCATTAAAGTCAATTTTCAGTCAAAACATTAAAAAAAGCTATACTCATCTTTTCTCGCTCACAGACCGTCGCTCCTAGTCCAGGGCTGCAGAACTTACCTGAAAAGCTTCATCCAGATCCCTTGCTTCTCCGATGTGGCAAAGCCCACGCCATCAGTCACGGTGAGCTGCCACACCTCCTCTATTCACTGCAATGGAGAAGGGTGTGGCAGCTCATCATGACTGATGGCGGGGGCGTCACCACGTCAGAGGGAGACAGGAAGAGAAGCTTAACGAGAGCACGGTGCTGCACAAGGTGCAGCGAGGGACCTGGATGAAGCCTTACAAAGACCCTCTCTATTGCTTTATAGTTAGTATAAACTTCCTCTCTTTCTGAAAGCTCACCCAAAGCCAAATGGCTACAAACCCAGAGTTGTTTTGTTTAAACAATGCCTTTTAAAGCAGGTTGAAAACGTGTTAAAATTTACAAGAGCGGTTGATCACCAGGGGCCCAGGGAAGGTTTCTCAACCTCTGGGCTGCGGCCGTAGGTGCCTTTTGCTTTATATGAAATGAACATTCCTTTCTTCAGGTATCGTTTGTTTTTAAATTCTCTATTTATTTATCTCATCACATTACCTTATAACTTAGAAGGCTGAGAAAAGTGCATATTATTGGCCACCTGAACAGTCAAGATCAAACTTACTAGAGGGTAACCAACTACCACGGTACAAGAAAAAGTGTCAGTGGTACAAAAAACCTCTAGAACACACTCTTAGAACGACAATAAGAAGATTTTTTCCACCTGGCTCATCTTCCTTACACAATAACCTCTGCCATATATTTTTCCCTTTCAGCAAGCCTCTCAAAACAAGTTGCAGCATTTCTTTTTGATCAAGAGCGCTACCCAAATAACAAATCGTTTTTTCCCTTGCATCTGTTTGAACAAAAGAGGTTACATTGGTCCCCCTATATTTTCTGCTTCCCTGAAGATTAAGTGAGGTGGACTCAGGTGGACCTCAAGAAGAAAAAAATACTGGAAAATCTTCTTCCACCATTCTTTTTAGATTCCAGGTGGTATCCTTGAATGTAACGGACATCAGTTCTCTAAGTGACAATAAAACCTTCCAATATACTGCAGAAAAGCTCAGTTTTTTGTTGTTATTTGAGACTACTAGTAATGAGTGAACCTGTAGAAGTTCAGGTTTGGTAAGTTTGGCCTAAATGTGACGCAAAAGTTTGGTTCTGAGTACCCAAAAATGGCTGTAAAAATACCATTCTGTGAATACTCACCTGTAGAATAGATATTATCAGTATGCATCACACCCTGCTCCAGAATAATTCATTACGTCTGGGTTATAGTCCACAAGAGGGCGCTTTACTGCAGAGATGGCAAAAAAGAGGCCCCTCCCGGCCCATATATAACCGGGACCTCCCACTCATTCCCCAGCATATGTAAGCAGTAAGGGAACCAGGAGAAGCCAATAACAAATTAACAACATTAACAAGGAAAAATTCACCATATAGAGGATCCAGAATACAACTCAGGGAGGGATGGAGCAGGGTGTGATGCTTACTGATAATATCCATTCTACAGGTGAGTATTCACAGAATGGTATTATTCTAAGTATGCATCACATCCTGCTCCAGAATAATTAATTACGTCTGGGACATCCAGTAGCAGTGTCTAACAACGGGTGGGGATCCCAAAGCAAGGCCACAATGCGCAGTTCAAAATACTGCAACTTGTAGACCTTTGCGGCCAAAACATCATCCGCTGAGGCCCGAACATCAACCTTGGAAAAGGTATGAACAGAAGACCAAGTAGCAGTCTTACAAACTCGTTCAACCAAAGCCTGGTGCTGAAAAGGCCTAAAGGCCCCAACAGCACAAGTAAAATGAACAGTAACTCGGAAAAAGGGGGAACCTTTCCCCTAACAGAATAGGCCCTAACAATGGCCTGAAGAATCCATATGCTAATGATAGACCTGACCGGCGCCAAACCCTTCTTTGGACCAAAGGGTACCCCAAACAAGGCGTTGGTCTTCCTGAAAAGGCACTGAGGCCACCAGGTAGTATTTCAAGTTTCTGACAACATTCAGAGAAGCAAGGCCCCGTCCTTGTCATTACCAGGATTAGGACATAAGGAAGGAAGCACAATGTCCTGAATAAAGTGAAAGGCAGAGACAACCCTATGCAAGAAGTCCGGTTCAAAACCACCCTGTCCTAGTGTCTCTCAAAGTAGGGGGCCTGAATGGACAGAGCCACCAACTCAGAAACACGTCAGACAGAAGAAATAGCCACCAAGGAGGCAACGTTCAAGGTGAGAATAAACAGTGCAGCTTCATGCACAGATTCTAAGGAGGACCCCGAAGGGCAGACAATACCAAACTCAAATCCAAACCGGAAACAAGGATGAAGAGCAAGGACCTCTGGAAGAGAACAGCCAAGGCGGAAACATGCCTCTTCAGAGTGCCAAGCTGAAAAATCCAAATCAGGACCATGTTGAAGGAACTCCAGTATCCAAGGAAAGAGGAACCCCCGACAGGGGAAGGCACCAGCCTCACACCAGACAATGTAGGTCCACCAGGTCCTGTAGAAGCTGCTAGGAGAAAATTTCTTCCTAGCTCTGACCAGAGTCTGAACAACAGCATCAGACATACCCTCTCCTCTAGGATGGAGGCAACAGCAGCCATGCCGTCAAAGCCAGCGTATGTACATTGGGGAAACAGAGCCGTCCTTGAGTGAGAAGATCCAGAACCAGGGCAGAGGGTACTGATCGACCGTCAGCTGCACGACGTCTGCGAACCACACCTGTCTTGGCCACCTGGGGGCCACCAGAACAACTGGCAATCCTTCTTGAATCAGTTTACGTAAGACTTAGTCCAGAAGGGGAACAGAGGTAAAAAAGGTACAGGAGACCGAACCCCGGACAGGATAGAGACATGGCATCCACCGCCAGAGCCAGAAGATCCTGGGACAGTGATACAAATGCAGGAAGCTTGCGATTGTGACGAGAAACAAACAGATCAACAACCGGCATCCCTCACCTGTGACAGAGAGATAGGAAGACCTCGCTGTTAAGGGACCATTCTCCCCAGCGAGAAGCCCCTCCCCCGCTCAGGGATGCACGGAAAATTGTCCTAGACCCAGGATAGGACCAACGACACCTCCTGGAGGACACTCTTGCTCTGAGTCCCTCCCTGATAATTGATGCAAGTGACCGCAGCCCAGTAGTCGGAACGTACCTGAACCAGTAGGCCCTGGAGGTAAGGCGTCATCTGCGCCAGCGCCAACCGAACCGCCCTCAACTCCAGAACATTAATAGGGGCGTGTGCCTCCTGAGGGCCCCACAGCCCCTAGAATTTTGGAGGGCTCACCCAGTAGCCCTCCCAGCCTGACAGTCTGGCAACCGTAGTGACCGTCTCCCAGTACTGTGTCAGGAATGATCTGCCCCCAGAAGATTCTCAAGTCCAGCCACTCGAGAGGGGACCGCGGGACCAGAGGATACCTATTTAAAGCAAAGGCCTGAACCAGAGACAGGGGACAATTCCTTTCCCAGGCTGAAAGAAGATGGATCTGAAGAAAAACACCGTCGCTCCTAGTCCAGGGCTGCAGAACTTACCTGAAAAGCTTCATCCAGATCCCTTGCTTCGCCGATGTGGCAAAGCCCACGCCATCAGTCACGGTGAGCTGCCACACCTCCTCTATTCACTGCAATGGAGAAGGGTGTGGCAGCTCATCATGACTGATGGCGGGGGCGTCACCACGTCAGAGGGAGACAGGAAGAGAAGCTTAACGAGACCACGGTGCTGCACAAGGTGCAGCGAGGGACCTGGATGAAGCCTTACAAAGACCCTCTCTATTGCTTTATAGTTAGTATAAACTTCCTCTCTTTCTGAAAGCTCACCCAAAGCCAAATGGCTACAAACCCAGAGTTGTTTTGTTTAAACAATGCCTTTTAAAGCAGGTTGAAAACGTGTTAAAATTTACAAGAGCGGTTGATCACCAGGGGCCCAGGGAAGGTTTCTCAACCTCTGGGCTGCGGCCGTAGGTGCCTTTTGCTTTATATGAAATGAACATTCCTTTCTTCAGGTATCGTTTGTTTTTAAATTCTCTATTTATTTATCTCATCACATTACCTTATAACTTAGAAGGCTGAGAAAAGTGCATATTATTGGCCACCTGAACAGTCAAGATCAAACTTACTAGAGGGTAACCAACTACCACGGTACAAGAAAAAGTGTCAGTGGTACAAAAAACCTCTAGAACACACTCTTAGAACGACAATAAGAAGATTTTTTCCACCTGGCTCATCTTCCTTACACAATAACCTCTGCCATATATTTTTCCCTTTCAGCAAGCCTCTCAAAACAAGTTGCAGCATTTCTTTTTGATCAAGAGCGCTACCCAAATAACAAATCGTTTTTTCCCTTGCATCTGTTTGAACAAAAGAGGTTACATTGGTCCCCCTATATTTTCTGCTTCCCTGAAGATTAAGTGAGGTGGACTCAGGTGGACCTCAAGAAGAAAAAAATACTGGAAAATCTTCTTCCACCATTCTTTTTAGATTCCAGGTGGTATCCTTGAATGTAACGGACATCAGTTCTCTAAGTGACAATAAAACCTTCCAATATACTGCAGAAAAGCTCAGTTTTTTTGTTGTTATTTGAGACTACTAGTAATGAGTGAACCTGTAGAACAGCGGTACTCAACTGGCGGACCGGGGTCCAAATGCGGACCTCGGCACCAAATTTACGGACCTCTTCCCTAACAGCCCTGCCCCATTTACTTGATTGTCGATGAAGTGCTTAGTCTCTCTGACTCTCATGACTCTGCTCCCTGGCACCTAGCATTGCAATATGAATTTCTGCTCAAGCATCCAATCCTCAGTTCAATGTGGGGTGGGGGGGCAAACGCCCCCCCCCCCACGACAGCCCTCTGCCCGGACCTTCACCTCTCATTGGATGCCTGTAAATGGACCTTTACAAGAAGTGGTTGAGTACCCCTGCTGTAGAAGTTCAGGTTTGGTAAGTTTGGCCTAAATGTGACGCAAAAGTTTGGTTCTGAGTACCCAAAAATGGCTGTAAAAATACCATTCTGTGAATACTCACCTGTAGAATAGATATTATCAGTAGGCATCACACCCTGCTCCAGAATAATTCATTACGTCTGGGTTATAGTCCACAAGAGGGCACTTTACTGCAGAGATGGCAAAAAAGAGGCCCCTCCCGGCCCATATATAACCGGGACCTCCCACTCATTCCCCAGCATATGTAAGCAGTAAGGGAACCAGGAGAAGCCAATAACAAATTAACAACATTAACAAGGAAAAATTCACCATATAGAGGATCCAGAATACAACTCAGGGAGGGATGGAGCAGGGTGTGATGCTTACTGATAATATCCATTCTACAGGTGAGTATTCACAGAATGGTATTATTCTAAGTATGCATCACATCCTGCTCCAGAATAATTAATTACGTCTGGGACATCCAGTAGCAGTGTCTAACAACGGGTGGGGATCCCAAAGCAAGGCCACAATGCGCAGTTCAAAATACTGCAACCTGTAGACCTTTGCGGCCAAAACAGCATCCGCTGAGGCCCGAACATCAACCTTGGAAAAGGTATGAACAGAAGACCAAGTAGCAGTCTTACAAACTCGTTCAACCAAAGCCTGGTGCTGAAAAGGCCTAAAGGCCCCAACAGCACAAGTAAAATGAACAGTAACTCGGAAAAAGGGGGAACCTTTCCCCTAACAGAATAGGCCCTAACAATGGCCTGAAGAATCCATATGCTAATGGTAGACCTGACCGGCGCCAAACCCTTCTTTGGACCAAAGGGTACCCCAAACAAGGCGTCGGTCTTCCTGAAAAGGCACTGAGGCCACCAGGTAGTATTTCAAGTTTCTGACAACATTCAGAGAAGCAAGGCCCCGTCCTTGTCATTACCAGGATTAGGACATAAGGAAGGAAGCACAATGTCCTGAATAAAGTGAAAGGCAGAGACAACCCTATGCAAGAAGTCCGGTTCAAAACCACCCTGTCCTAGTGTCTCTCAAAGTAGGGGGCCTGAATGGACAGAGCCACCAACTCAGAAACACGTCAGACAGAAGAAATAGCCACCAAGGAGGCAACGTTCAAGGTGAGAATAAACAGTGCAGCTTCGATGGCGGGCTGGCTGTGCCGAACATGAAAATGTATTTTTATGCGGCCCAGCTGCTATACGCCCATTGGTGGATTAGCCGACCGGGGGATAATCCGGTGATACATCTGGAGGAGGCGGTGCTGGGCTCCCCTGGGCGACTATCCTCCCTGCCGTATAGGGGTACCAGGGGACTCAGGGAGGCGACCACATGTATGAGAACGGTCTGCGGTGTCTGGGGACGGGTGGCTAAACTACGTGCGAGGCCTGGCGGGCGTGAGGTGTACTCCCCCTTCACCCCCCTCTGGGCTAACCCTGGGCTTCCGGAGCTTGTGACTATACAGGATCCACAGTTCTGGAGTGGGAGGGGGGTGCATCAGCTGGGCCAACTATACAAAGAAGGGGTACTGGTGTCCTTCGATCATCTCAAGGGAAGCTTCCACCTGTCTAACCGGGATTTTTTCCGTTACCTGCAAATCAGACATGCCCTAAACGCTCAGTTCTCCAGGGTGGGCCCGCAGGTCTCGGTCTCGCGGGTGGAGGAAACGGTTAGAGACTCGAACCTTAAGAAACCGGTCTCCACACTGTACAAGACCCTGTTAGCTGAGCTGGGATCCCCTAGGGAAGGGATTGAGATGAAGTGGCGGGCTGTAGACCAGAGCCTGGACCAGGATGATTGGGAGGAGGTGATGGACAATTTGCATTCCTCGGTGGTTGAGGCGAGAGAGAGACTGATTCAGACCAAATGGATTCACCAGGCGTACATTACCCCGGTCCGTCTGCACAGGATGGGACTCCTAGAAGGGGACACGTGTCCCAGATGTGAGGGTGGTAGTGGCACATGGATGCATATGACTTGGTCATGTGGAATACTTGCTGGCTATTGGGAGGATGTAATGAACCTGATCGGCAAAATAGTGGGTTATCGCATCGGGGGTTCGGTGTCGGTGTGCCTTCTGGGGGTCGTGGGGCCGCTGTCGGAGCTCCACTCTTTGAGGGCGTTGCTCCGGTTGCTGCTCTTTTATGCCCGGATGTGCATACTGATAAACTGGAAACACCCGGCTAGACCGTCCTTGCAGGCATGGAAGGGGCTGGTTAATCAGAAGCTTGCCATGTATAAATTGACATATCAGGCGAGAGGTGTGCCAGACAAATTCACCAAGGTATGGGACCCTTGGCTACAGTGCCAGGACACGGCCTCTGATGATGGCTGAGAAGAGAGTGTGGCGCATCACCGGGGTTGTGGCTCCTGTGGCGATACCCGGAGCTGGAGGATGGGTCGGTGGGTTGGCATCCGATCCTGGGGGGAGAGGGAGGGACGTTGGAAGCTAGCTTCACGGGACAAACTGAATACTCTGAGGTTCTTCTAATCATCCTCTGCTCCTTTGGTCCCCCAACAAAGTTCTTACTTGATTAAGCTTGAGTCCGGTGTGAATGTCTTTGTGTGGTGTGAATGGACGTCTTGCGTGCAAGTAGGCCAGACTGTTTTAGGCGCCTGCGGCGTCCTGTTGCTCTGCCGAATATCATATCTCATTGTATGTCATGTTTGGTTTTTTTGTGTTTCATGCAAACAAATAAAAACTTTCAAAAAAAAAAAAAAAAAACAGTGCAGCTTCATGCACAGATTCTAAGGAGGACCCCGAAGGGCAGACAATACCAAACTCAAATCCAAACCGGAAACAAGGATGAAGAGCAAGGACCTCTGGAAGAGAACAGCCAAGGCGGAAACATGCCTTTTCAGAGCGCCAAGCTGAAAAATCCAAATCAGGACCATGTTGAAGGAACTCCAGTATCCAAGGAAAGAGGAACCCCCGACAGGGGAAGGCACCAGCCTCACACCAGACAATGTAGGTCCACCAGGTCCTGTAGAAGCTGCTAGGAGAAAATTTCTTCCTAGCTCTGACCAGAGTCTGAACAACAGCATCAGACATACCCTCTCCTCTAGGATGGAGGCAACAGCAGCCATGCCGTCAAAGCCAGCGTATGTACATTGGGGAAACAGAGCCGTCCTTGAGTGAGAAGATCCAGAACCAGGGCAGAGGGTACTGATCGACCGTCAGCTGCACGACGTCTGCGAACCACACCTGTCTTGGCCACCTGGGGGCCACCAGAACAACTGGCAATCCTTCTTGAATCAGTTTACGTAAGACTTAGTCCAGAAGGGGAACAGAGGTAAAAAAGGTACAGGAGACCGAACCCCGGACAGGATAGAGACATGGCATCCACCGCCAGAGCCAGAAGATCCTGGGACAGTGATACAAATGCAGGAAGCTTGCGATTGTGACGAGAAACAAACAGATCAACAACCGGCATCCCTCACCTGTGACAGAGAGATAGGAAGACCTCGCTGTTAAGGGACCATTCTCCCCAGCGAGAAGCCCCTCCCCCGCTCAGGGATGCACGGAAATTTGTCCTAGACCCAGGATAGGACCAACGACACCTCCTGGAGGACACTCTTGCTCTGAGTCCCTCCCTGAAAATTGATGCAAGTGACCGCAGCCCAGTAGTCGGAACGTACCTGAACCAGTAGGCCCTGGAGGTGAGGCGTCATCTGCGCCAGCGCCAACCGAACCGCCCTCAACTCCAGAACATTAATAGGGGCGTGTGCCTCCTGAGGGCCCCACAGCCCCTAGAATTTTGGAGGGCTCACCCAGTAGCCCTCCCAGCCTGACAGTCTGGCAACCGTAGTGACCGTCTCCCAGTACTGTGTCAGGAATGATCTGCCCCCAGAAGATTCTCAAGTCCAGCCACTCGAGAGGGGACCGCGGGACCAGAGGATACCTATTTAAAGCAAAGGCCTGAACCAGAGACAGGGGACAATTCCTTTCCCAGGCTGAAAGAAGATGGATCTGAAGAAAACCACATGTGAAATTGAGCATTGGGCACTGCCTAGAAGCAGGCCACCATATGTCCCACCAGCTGCATCCCTTACCGGAAGGATGGATGAAGATTGGACAGTAAAACATGAATCGGCGCTTGAAAGGCGACCACTTTCTGCTGAGGGAGGAAAACCCTGGCCTGAGTGGTATCCAGAGTCATACCCAGGAAGGCGATCACCCGGGATGGGGAGAGAGAGAGAACTTGTGGTAATTGATCACCCACCCAAACCACTCCAGTGTCGCCACCACCGTCCAGGTGTCCAGCTCCGCCAGTTGGAGTGAAGGAGACTTAATAAGAAGAATGCGAATAACTACGGGCTCTGAGAAGGACATCACGCTTGCCAACACCTTGAGTAACCCCTGTGGGCAAGGTGGGCTCGAAGGGGAGTGCCACAAATGGTAGTGTCGTTCCTCTACTGCAAACCTGAGGAACCGCTGGTGCCCTGGAAAAATACAACTCTGTGAAGTACTCACCTGTAGAGTTGATATTATACGCATACAGCACGTCCTGCTCCCGAATAGTCATAACATGTGGGTAGTCCTCTGCCTCCAGCGCCGTGCACTGCAGACATGTAGAAAACAAGCTCCTCCCGGCCCTACATATACCGCGGGACCTCCCACAAATCACCAGCATTGAAAAGCAGTGAGAAGAGAAGCCAGGAGGAACCAACCACCCAGAATAACTGGTAGCAATATCTTAATGATGATAATCACAATACAGGGGATCCAGAATTAGTGAAACCAGGGTGGGGTGGAGCAGGACATGCTGTATGCGTATAATATCAACTCTACAGGTGAGTACTTCACAGAGTTGTATTATTCTAAGCATACAGCACGTCCTGCTCCCGAATAGTCATAACATGTGGGACATCCAATAGCAGTGTCCATAAGCTGCTGATGTATTGTAAACAAATTCATACATTGTATCAAACTGTAATCTCTCTCCCAGGGAAGGAGAATTTTAGATGGTGCAGAGAATACGACTAATGTCTTTTAACCCCTACTTTGCCTGCAAACATGTAGTCTGCATCATTTTGTAGACCATTTCTACTTTTGTAACTGGAAAGCTCCAATGTCTGACTATATAGAGATGTAGTACTTTAAAGCAACCTATTCAGTATAAAACTATATCTAAATAGTCAGACATGTTCTAAGAGCTTTCCAGCAACAACCCTCTTTTGCATATACAAAACGGTGAACACAGAGATAGAGAGCCTTCATTTTATAGGCTGTATGCAAGAGATAAAATGGGAGCAGCTTACCTGAGGTTGCACATGAGGTTTAGGGCAACCTCAGGTAAGCTGCTCCCATTTTATCTCTTGCATTGTATGTCCCAAATGGGGCTCTCATAGATTAGAGTTAGGACTGCACCCATAGAGGCACCTTGGCGCGGTGGTGCAGATTAGCATACTTCTGCAGATGTGTGTGACCGAGCCTCTGTTTTTACCAGATTTAGAGACAGATTATAGGTTGGTCTGCAAGCTAACAGGGTTGAGTGCTGCAGCTCCTTTAAGTCTTTAGGAGGGAAGTGGGGCGCCGTCCTGGAGGACTACTGGAATACCTATTAGCGTTAAGCTAAGCTGGGGTTTTCTCAAAACGTCCTCCATGACGGCCCAGCCGATGATGAATGAGTAATTATAGTAGCGTCCTACCTCAGGATGTGGTATCATCTTAAGGATCTTTCTGTCGAAAGCCTGCTCGACAAATCCACTCTGTAGTGTCTCAAAACATGTGTGGGGAAGCCCAAGTTGCTGCTCTGCAAATTTCTTTCAGTGATACACCTGCTTGATTAGCCCAAGAAGCAGAAACTGCCCTAGTAGAATGAGCTTTCAAAGATATTAGAAGCTTCCTTTCCTATAAATTCATAAGCTAACTGAATGGCTTCCCTAATCCATCTAGCTATACAGGCCCTCTACTCTTTCTGGAGAATGCTAACAATAAATGATCAGACTTCCTCCACCCAGCTGAACGATCCGAATACATTTATAAAATCCTCCTGGCATCTAAGAACTGCATCTCTTGCTGATCCCCAATATGTTCCGGCCTGAGCCACGGAGATAGATCTTCTGGGACCTGTGAAACTCTGAAGCAATCTTAGGCAAGTAGAAGGGATCCGGTCTGATTGTGAGATGATCTGGAAATACTCAGAAGTACGGTTTCTTAATGGACAAAGCCTGTAGGTCACTGATTCTTCTAGCTGACGTGATTGCTAGAATAAAGGCAAATTCAACTAAACTGCTGACTCGGAAATAGGCTCAAATGGAGCCCTAGTCAGTCCACTGGGCAAAATAATAAATCCCAAAGCGGAAAGCCTCGGGATTCACTGGTCTTCCTCTAGAACGTGAGATGGAGAATCTATCAACCAGATCATCTGCTCGAAGCCTTCTGTCCAAAAATACTCACAGCGCTGCCAACTGAATCTTTAGGGTACTTATAGCCAATCCCATTTCTGCCCCCTCCTGCAAAAATTCCATTACTTCTGCCAAATCTGATAGAAACAGATTATGGCTTCTACAAAAGAAGGAAAATCTCTTCCAGACCTTTCTGTAGATCTTACGGGTTACCAGTTTTCTGCTCTGAAGCAGAGTTTTAATAACACTGCTAGACAGGCCCTTGCTTCTTAGCAGGCCCCATTCAGGATCCAGGCTGTCAGATGGAGGTTCTGGACCTGGGGGTGGAATATGGGCCCCTGATGAAGCAGATAAACTGATATAGAAAGCGTAAGGGGTGGACTTACCGCCATCTGACTCAGTAGAGAAAACCATAAACTCCTGGGCCAATAAGGAGCAACTAGAATCACTCTTGCTTGTTCCATCTTTATTTTCCTTAAGACTCAAGAGAGCATTGAGCATTGAAGCTTGAGAGACCCTGAGAATAGCTGACCCCACCTTACTGCTGGAAAGGCTAGGGACCAAAAAAAAAAAAAAATCAAAAGGCTCATGGCCTGATGCACGGGCCATCCTATTTGTACACAAAGACTGAACAGATTCATGGAGGCCCAAAGAAGGGGAGGAAGAAAAAATAAGAAATGGGACTGGCCAGAGGGAAAACACTGCTTACCCCCCTTTGTCCCAACAAGGTCTGGGGATCAAAGAATATAACACTGTTCCAGTTTGTGGGGCTATCCTGGGCCCCTGGCTGTTTTTCTGCCTCCAGGACCGAGAAATGGACCTGCCTGTCCAAGCCCATAGCGCCAGTTACTTACCTAAACCCACATGGTTCAGGAGCAGTGGTCCGGCTCCTATCCCAAGGAGGGACACGAAAACAACTGAAAATGGGAGGAGGAGTCAAAGGGGGCATCCCCAGAAATCCCATTGTTGACCTTATCAATCCAAAACGCTGAAACTCTGCTAATACAGTCAGTTACTAGCAGTGGTTTGAGCAAAAAAGAAGAAGAGTATCCCAGGCTCTTTTTAGAAGAATATCCGACTATTTATCTAAAGGATCTCTAAGAGAGCCCATGTCCTCAAAGGAGGGACTTAGGAATGAAAAACCTGGATTAAGGTGTCCTCCATTCCCTAGCCATGACATCTTTTATCGATTGGTGAATCGGAAAACACGGATCCTTTTTCTCAAGCAGGCCTCTTTAAAGGGAATCCTGCACTAAAGGGGTCTATTCTAATTCTCAATATTCAGAGAAGACCTAATTAATTCCTCTGATGGGATCCGGGAACATCCTCTAGGGAAAAATCTAGCTGAATGCTCAGACAAAGAAACATCCGCACTGCTCCCAGTTACTGTAGAATGAAATGATTCATCTGAGGAAGCCCCCTTCTCCTCCTACCCATCCAAAGAACCCTGTCTGGATTTGGACGGGCCAGCGTCAGACCTGCCCGAGGTTGCTTGGACAAAACAGTCCTTGAAAAACTCAAATGAATAAGCCATTCTGGAGTCAAAAGATTCAAAAAAGTTCTTTAACATACACTGGAAATTGCCCCCCTCCATGACAAAAGCCCTCCGGTAAGGGGGCCTGATAAATGGTGCAGGATCCAGCTTAACCCATTCTAGTATACCTGGGCTCTTTCAAGTCCCTGGGCTCCTTATGACCCCTAGATTCCTTAGAATACCTTCTGGGATCTTTCCTGGCTTTGGCCTCCTTGACTTTGGGCTCCTTGGCCTATGAAATAAGAGGGAACAAAAACATCCTTTAAGATTCCTGGCTAGAGGGGTCCTTTTAACCGACTTCCCCCCCCCCCGAAGCACTGTCACCCGCCATGAACCACGTGGAGGCCCATCAGGTATTCCCCTGACAGTGCCTTTCCTGGTCCTGACGAGCGCGCAGGAGCAGCATCTTCCCGAAAGCATGCAGAGGTCTGAAAAGCCTTCCATAAACCAGAATTGCCCCTGGTGGAGGCGGGGTTGCCACATCCGGATCCAGCGTACACGTCACTGGAACTAACGCCCCTCCCCCGGAAACTGGAAACAAACTACCTTGAGAGTAGCTGACCCAACCTTACTGCTGGGAAGGGCTGGGGTCAGAAAGCCCCAAGAGCCTCATGGCTTGACGCACTGGGGCCATCCGACTGGTGCGCAAACACTGCTTCCTGGAGGGATCCACAGCTTGGGGCAAAGAGTAGCAGATCGTCCAAACAAGCTATGATCCCGATCTCTCTTTACCTAAAATACGCCAGAGGATCGGCCAGAACCTTGGCAAAGATCCTGGGAGCTGATGCTAGGCCAAAGGGAGGACAAATCGGAAGAACCAGGTGGATAATCTTATCCTACCCTTGATGTATAGTAAGATACTACAGCCACATGACTAGCCAGAATAAAGGCCACTCTAATTAAAATGTCCACTCAAAGTTACCGATTCTAAAGTGCATAAAACAGGTAACTGTAACAGGTAAAAAATAGGTGACTCCTGGAAGCTTGTCTGAATAAATAGCTCCTTATAAGAATGGTGGGAGCACAAATAAAGACAATCGAGAGGGTAATACAAAGTTACGTTCCCTTAGAAGGTTTAAAAAGAACAAAAAGCCAGAATTCACCACAGTCAAGTGCACACAGCCAATCGCACTTGGTCAGGTGCAGGCTAAACCAGATTGTCTTCCCGACTGTATAATGAACAAGGAATGAACTACCAGCATTACCATAGGTAATACCCTGAATCAGGGGTTCTCAACCTGTGGTAAATGTAACACTGGTGGTACCTAAGGTTCTCCAACAGCACTGAAGACCTACCTGTACCCCACCTGATCTACAACCTGCACTTTGCTGCATAAGAACATATAAAAAAAAAAAAGGTTATAAAAAATGTCGAGTCCCCATCTGCCAGGGGCAGGAAAATGCAAAGAGTTGGTAGAGACCATCCAGAGCGCGAATGTTCCGAAGCCCTCCAGACTCCAGCCTGTCCTCCAAACAGCAGCAAGCGTCGCTGCCGAAGTGTCCTCAGCCACCCTCCCTCCTGCCCGACGAATGGACACATCCCAGGTGGCGGGGGTGAATGGGAAGGGGGAGATGACAGAAGGGGGGTAGAGACCTTCCTGACTCTCGCAGCAGATGGGGGGGGGGGCGCAATCCCAGCTTTCTCTAGAAGATCATCCTTAGTAAAAGCACAGCACCGCTTACCCCCCTGCCATTAACGGTCAGTGAATCAAGGAATCAATGGTCAAGGAATGGAAATCTGGTCAGTCCACTGGGGGTATCCCAGATCCAGAGCCAAGAAATGAGTTTGCCTGCCTCAAACCCACAGCACCAGATACTTACCTAAACCTTTTAGTTCAGGAGCTAGGGGTTTGGCTCCTACCTGGGCAGGAACACGAAAACAACTGGAGACTGAGCAGAGGGGCTAAAGTTTAATCCATATCTGGTGGATGAGGTCTCATGAGTATGCAGCCTGCTGTATGACTGGGGGGATGCTCACACATCCATTGCGGAATCGCCGGTGACACAAGTATGCCAGGCATTAAATCAAGAAGCCTCACAATAATTTTGGTGATACGGCAGTGTTGTCCCTTTATGTGCCACATGTACTGTGTTATTAGTATTGAATTGTATGTTGTTCTATAAGAACCCCCACAATAGGCTCGATTCAGCCGTGGCCCCATAAGCAATAGTAAATTGATGGCTCAACAACCCCCCCGCCCTTGCAAAACACTCCCTGAGTCACATGCAATTACAGTAGTAAATGAGTAAATTTGAGTAAATGTGCGGGTGTGATCTGGCTCAATGCACACATTAGTTCCAAATAAAAATTTTACTGAAGAAAACCCATGTGCAAATGTATTTACTCACAGTGCTGAACCGATCCAAAAGAGGAGATCATCGGTCCTAGAGTCCTATAAACTGTAGATAGGTGGTTGCTTCACTTTAAAGTAGCCACAGTTACCAAACTATCCCAGCCTTTGGTCCATGCTTTGAAACCTGCTGGTTCGCCAGTATTTTTGGCGCTTTACATTCACGTGGAGTGGAATCACTAGCCCAGCTTTTGCAACGAGAAGAGCTCTCTCTGCAAACGCGAAATGCGTAGGTGACTGCGCCCCAAGATTGCTATGGGCAGCATTTCACTGGTGATTAGATCATAAATGCTCCGCAATTTCCCTGGTGTGAAAGCAGCCTGATGGCGCTATATAAAATGGTGCTATCATTATTCTATTTTGTGCATTTTATTGTTAGCATCTTGTTAAAATCATTTTTGAGCCATAAGAAAAAAAAAAAAACTATGCTCACCTTAAGACCCACTTAGACCATTTCTGCTAGTCCGGGGCTGCAGGGCTTACTTCATTGTTTAACCCACATCCAGCGCAGCCCAGCCGATCACCACGCTCCTCTCACTTGTCGTACGCTCTCTTCCTGGGTCCGTCCGCCATGGTGACGCCCCCGCCACCAGTCACATGGCGCTGCCACGCCCCTCTACATTGCAATAAATGGGCTTTAACTGTTTCATTTTATTGTGTCAGCTACAATAAGGGATTGGGTATCTAGAGTATTTATGTATATTTCTCTGTGTAATCGTGTTTGCCTTATGGTGTTCTTAGGCCACTTGGTGACTTTTTAAATTGTACACTGAATCTATGCATGATTATTTAATGCATTGCTATACAGTAACAAAACTTTATGCATTATTATAATAAACTTTAGGGGTGCACTGTAACTATATTGATGTGATGCCTTGGGAGTGTAGGAGTGCACCCAGGAAGCTGCATACATTTTTTAGGTTTCTGTACATTTCTATATCATTTGAGTGTGCCTTCTTTTGCTTAACTAGTTGCCGGGGGGGGGGGGGGCAATTTAAAACAAAACATAATCTCATTATCTTAGGTCCTGCGTCTTGCCCCGTGGGCATCCTGATTTGGGGTGCCTCATTGTGTGAATTCCCTCCAAATCGCAAGTAAAAACGTATCTTTCCCTGGTCACATGGTGCATGCGCAGGCTCTCGTCCAATCAGCGCCCCATGCTGCTGACATACGACTCGGTTTACTCAAAGGTGCCAGCATTAGGGAAGCAAATCTATAGGTTTCCCTTTGGATGAGGGCACATTCCCATCCCCAATCATCTGAATGGCTGGGTGTGAGAGTCAGCCGAAAGATGTTGGAGGTCAATGTCGTTTACCTTGCCGTGGGTGTCACTGCTGTGCTGCCCCTGTTGCTGCGGTCGCTGCACCCACTGCTTCTCGGGCTCCAAAGGAGAATAAGCTCTTACACCTCTGGGTCGCCCACATGTAACAAAGTCTGCGCCCAGAAGGGACATCTGCGCGCCGCTGGTCAGCAGCCACGCCCAATAAAATTAAAAAAACTAGCGGCGACAAGGAAAGAGACCCAGGCTCAGATCCTCAGAGATCAAGCGAGTACTGCAGAAAAATACAATTTAAAAACTCTGCTGTGAAATGAGTGAAATGGTGGAAGTGGTCCTAAAGGGACAGCGCAGAACTAATGCTGTGTCAGAAAAAAATACTATGTGGGACTGCCCTGGCCGCCTTTAAACCTCGGGTACCCAAAGATTATCCAATGCACCACCAATCCACAATTATATAGTAAGAAGGTTATGTGCTGAAATGGCAGTTCCCTTAAAAGGATACTCAGAAAAATGCACTATATTGTGGCTCCAGCAACCGCCAGGGAAACAGCCCACTGCACCAAAGAGCCCTCAAATAGATACAATCAAGTGAAATTCATCAAATTAGTTTATTAATAAAAATTCATTCATTACATCATAAAAAACATCCACCCACACACATACATAATTTCATGGCAGGTGACCAACCTCTGGGCGAAAAACACTAAACTAAATAATATGATCCTTAATAATCACCCAATCACAAATTGATACTAATATCTACTAAGTGCTAAACATGATTCAGATACAGAAAGTGCTACAGTGCTATTAAAGTGCTAAGGAAATATGTGCAAAATATGCAAATTAAAATAACCTACAATGTGAAGCCCAAGCAGATGGTACCCTGCCGTCCCCTAAAACAGGAGGTAGGATTCCACATGTTGCGTGGAATCCTAAGTGCCCAGCCACTTCATCAGGATAAACCTCGTGTGAGCTAAACCCAAAAGATTCCAGGCTGAGAAGGCTTCTCCAGGTGTCTCCTGGAGCAGAAAACAGCAACCTAAAATAACAAACAGGCTGTAGTCTAACTGTCCTGTGGTTCCCAGGGAGGAAACAGAAAGAACTGAGGTGGGGAGGAAGGGGTGGGGCTTTTAAGAAGGGAGAGGGGGGACATGATTGAGACCTTTAAATATGTGAAAGGATTCAATAAGGTTCAGGAGGGAAGTGTTTTTAAGAAGAAACTTAATGATAGAACAAGGGGGCACAACCTGAAGCTAGTCGGGGGGAAGATCAGGATCAATGTTAGAAAATATTATTTTACAGAAAGAGTAGTAGATGCTTGGAACAAACTTCCAGCAGAGGTAGTTGAAAAATCAACAGTCACTGAATTTAAACATGCCTGGGATAAGCACACATCTATCCTAAGATAAAGAGTACATACAGTATACACATAAGGGCAGACTAGATGGACCGTATGGTCTCCTTCTGCCGTCAACCTTCTATGTTTCTATGTTTCTATGTTTAACCACTGTTCAGTTTTGTGTTTCCTCCGAGGGGGCGGAGCTTCTCTCTCTCTCTCTGTGAGTCTGATGGTAGAAAAATTCTCATGGTGTTGAATCAACCCTTTAGTTGAGGGGGAATTGCTCGGGGGTCACATAATGATGGGCACAGCTTCATCAGCCAGGCGAATGCTTTGAGCCCCGGGGGTAAAATAGAACTCACCTTTGGAATAGTCTGTGTTGTCTCGCTGCCACACCAGAGAAGCTGCTGCAGAAAGGCTTTACTCACCCCCTACCCCCTTACAAGATGGTCCAGCAACCCTGCAGTATAAACAGCCCCTCCACTGACACCATTATATGGAATTTAATATTCATGCTCTATGAAGCAAAGGTTTCTGACTAGTTATTGAATGTCTACTAATGAAAACCATGTTCTAAATATAATAGTTATTTATTGCTCCCCCATATTTTAAAGCCCCTGTGCAGGCACACATTAACTTTCTACCACCTAATACCACCTTATAGGAGCAGTAAAAATGAGCCATTTGCATCTGAAAATCTCTGAATATATATATAGTAAATACCTTTGTGATTCTAAGGGAAACTGATGTTTCGCTTCAATATCTTGGTTATAGCTCGGCTGGAAGGGACGTGTCATAAAGCAGATTTATGAGTCTTGTCCATGCTCGGCGGCAGTCAGAGAGAGCTGTAGAACCACTGTGGCTGGCTGGGCTTGCAAAGTAAGACAACTTTCTTGCAGGGTCCTGGAAAAATAAAATATAAATAAAAATAATGCACATTTTCTGCAGAGTCCTGCTACTGATTCTACCCTAAAAATAGAGGAGAGGCACATGGGACAGGCATCAAGTCGGCTGCTTAATGGCTAATTGTTGCCACTGGGTCCCTTTGGCTCTCATTCCAACCAACAGTAAGTCCGGCTATAAAATAACTCTTCCTCCCACCACACTGTCAAATCGGGATGCCCCTGGGGAGGGCTTTCACCCAGCCCAGGAGTCTTTTAGACTAGTCTCAGATTTGGTGCACTATAAAGCAGACCCCTTCCCTCAGCTACCCTCCCCTGGCAGGGACCAGGTTACAAGGAATAAAAAAGCCATATCTTGCTCGTGGTCCAGCACCCTTCTCTCGGCACGATGAGACCTGGGAACGGCCATCTTGAACAGGAAGAATAGGGGGCGAATAAGTAACCAGCCAGTTCCTCCCGTGCTGCACCAAGGATTAGGAGACCTGTTGGTCAAGTTCCCAGCTCACAGAGTAAAAGTTCACAAATCTCAAGAACCATAACATGAATTTACTGATGACCAAGCATGTTCTGCCATTGTAGTTAGAGGCATTCCTATTACATTTTTGCTGTATGCATTGATTTGTATAATTAAAGCAGAACTAAAGATAAAATGGCTCATTGCACAATAGGGCAGATACAGCACAAACACTTTTCATCCACAATGTAATTCAGCACCATTTTTAGCTGTGCTCATTTAAAAAAAATTCACACAGCTAAAAATGGTGCTGAACTGCAGCAAGAAATAACAAATCAAGCCAAAAAGCATTTCCACACAAAAATGAGAGAAAAAAAACATTGCCACGGTGCTGAATCAGCTGTAATATAACCATCATGTCTCTCCCTTGCAATAAAAAAATCCAGCTCCTATATAAATATATACATACATGATATTACAGTGATAATGAAATACCCCACATACAAATATAAGAAGCCTTAAAGTGGACCAAAACCCACAAAAACTCACCTTCTTTGCCAACTCGGCAAGGGCAGTGCGGTGTTGCTTTCGGATATATCACACACCTTTCGTCAAGCAATGGTGATAGTTGGCTCAGGTCCATAGGCTGCCAACTCGGCGGCTCCGTATAATTCATCACTTCTGTTGGCTCAGCGAGGCATGTTCTATCGGTCCGCCGGCTTCTCCAATGGCATTGTCTGCCGGTTCCTCCTCAGGAATGTCCTGGAAAAATGTCATAGCAGCTCCGACCGCAGTGTACTCGGCCACATAACGCTTAAAAGATTTAATCTCTGCAGTGGTCCTCGTCTCCGCTTCCGGTTCTGCAGGCATATCCGGTCAGGTAATTGAGGTAGGGCATTGAGGTGATAGAGCCCCCTCAAAAGAAAAATCTTTTGCATTCTCCATGGAAAAATCCATAAAAAGCAGGTCAGGATCAGTAAAAGTCGCCTTTTAGAAATGCTCAGAGAGAGACCAGGTGCTGTCCTTGCAAAGGCAATTCCCCACCAGGTCTGACGCTCCCTAGCAGCAGTCCAGTATTTATACTTCACCTCCAATTGATGTCACAGCCCCCCCTCACAAACAAGGGAAGGGGAAGGAGGAGCTTCAGGTTGATTTGAAGCAAAGTAGCTTTCTCAGGCAGCATCGTCTAGAGGACTTTTTGGGCTCCTCCTCTTCTTCAGATTCAATGCTCGGTTTTGCTTTGTTGTTCTTCGTAAAAATACTGGCTGTCAGGTTTCTCAGGATTTTCCAGCGTGATTTTGATGGTGGTTTAGTCACAACTGGATCCTGTTCTTCCGAGTCTGGCTCAGGCGTCTCAGGCATTAGTTCCAGCACATTGTCTATTTCAATAATGTTCTGTGGAGGGAGCATGACCTGGACCTCCACAAGAATTGGTACTGAGACAACTGGCTCTAATTTAAAGTCTGGTAAATGCTCGGGGGCATCGTCTGCCGACTCCTTGGTGGTAAGGTCTGGCAGATCCTCAAGCAAATGTTCCATGTCCCCAAAGGCATTGTCAGTTGTCTCCTCCTCGGTCTGCTGGCTCAAGTCCTCCATTTCAAGTTCACATTCTGCCAGCTCCTCGATAATAGGTTGGAAAGGTGCTTCCAACACATGGTGCATTGGCCCTTTGAGGTCTGCCGTCTCCTCAGGGGCACAGAATTCCGGCTCAAGGTGGCAGTTTGCCGGCTCCTCCTTTGCACTGCTGAAAGATGCTCGTTTTCGGGGTTTTTTCATTCGCTTGCGCCTCGGCAGCCTTGGTTTCTTCATGGTGATAGGCTCACAGGCTGCAGACTCAGCGAGGACATGTTCTATCGGTCCGCCGGCTCCTCCGATGGCACTGTCTGCCGGCTCCTCCTCAGGTATGTCTTCTTCAGGGGCAGAGGATGCCGGCTCAAGGTGGCAGTTTGCCGGCTCCTCCTTTGCACTGCTGAAAGATGCTCGTTTTCGGGGTTTTTTCATTCGCTTGCGCCTCGGCAGCCTTGGTTTCTTCATGGTGATAGGCTCACAGGCTGCAGACTCAGCAAGGACATGTTCTATCGGTCCGCCGGCTCCTCCGATGGCACTGTCTGCCGGCTCCTCCTCAGGTATGTCTTCTTCAGGGGCAGAGGATGCCGGCACAAGGTGGTGGCTTGCCGGCTCCTCATTTGCACTGCTGAAAGATGTTCGTTTTCGGGGTTTTTTCATTCGCTTGCGCCTCGGCAGCCTCGGTTTCTCCATGGTGATAGGCTCACAGGCTGCAGACTCAGCAAGGACATGTTCTAGCGGTCCGCCGGCTCCTCCGATGGCATTGTCTGCCGGCTCCTCCTCAGTAATGTCCTGGAAATATGTCACAGCAGCGCCGGCCCCAGTGCATTCGGCCCATGTTTGGGACATGTAAGCCACATACTGCTCAAAAGATTTAATGTCTGCAGTGGTCCAGGTCTCCGCTGCCGGTTCTGCAGGCATATCCGGTCGGGTATGTGAGGTAGGGCATTGAGGTGTTAGAGTGCCCTCAAGAGAAAAATCTTTTGCATTCTCCATGGAAAAATCCATAAAGAGCAGGTCAGGATCAGTAAGAAAATAAAAAAAAGACTCTAAAAGTCGCCTTTCAGAAATGCTCAGAGAGCAACCAGGTGCTGTCCTTGCAACGGCAATTCCCCACCAGGTCTGACGCTCCCTAGCAACGGTCCAGCATTTAGACTCCGCCTCCAACTGACGTCCCAGCCCAGCATTTCGACTCCGCCTCCAACTGACGTCACATCCCCCTCACAAACAACAGCTGTGGTACACAAATCACCCAGAAATACTAGGCCGCAGCCCGGGATTTGATAAGAGCCCAATTACTACTACTAATACTAATTAATGTTATGGCGGGTTTAGGAAGTCAGCGTGTGTTTTCCCCATCGCTCCCCATTCTCAGACCATGTAACAGCTAAAACCTTCCTCCGCCATCGGCAGAAAGTCTCCTCTGTCACCCGATCGCATCCCCATCCCCTGGCGGGGTCCTCACCTGTCACCCGATCGCATCCCCATCCCCCGGCGGGGTCCTCACCTGTCACCCGCGCTGAGTTCTCCTCCCTCCGCCACCATCAGCTGAGCAGCGCAGGCGATGTGAGGGGAGATCGAAAGCAAAACATTGATGGATCCTCCTCCAGCTCAGGCAGCACAAGCAGAATGCAGAGCAGGCCTGAGGATCGATCGCCGAGCTCATCATTTCCTGCACTTCTGCTTGTCTGCCTGAGCTGGAAGACGTGTGTGTGTTGTGTTGTGTTGTGTGTGTGTGAGCTGAGCTCCTGTCATCCATTCTACAGCCTCCATCTGCTGATCTGCGGTGTGTCTGCTGTCCTCTCATTCATTCATGTCATTAAAGGTTTATTCTCTAATTGCACAGTGTGTGCATGTGTGCTTATGGGCTTTATATCTTAATAGTGGACCTGCAGTGTTAACTAAGGGGCCGATTTGGGATGCCCCACTGAGTGGCAATGGCCCACACTTACCTTTCTGGCACTCCCACGCTTGGTGTTGTCGGATGATGGTCGGCCTCCCTGCAGCTGAGGCCTGCTCCTGCCCTAACCCATCTGAGTGCCACAGACCACAAGGAGGCTGGGGATGCCGCTGTTCCATCTCTCTGTTCAAAACATTGCTTCATGCCATGCAAGAGAGCTGTGCATGCGCCTTGGGATCAGCAGAGAGGTGAGTTGTGTGGGCAGTCTGGGAGTTTCACACAGCCGGGCATCCTAAATTGAAATGCCCCAGGGAAAAGGACAGTGAAAATCCTGGTGAGGAACACGGACACATCTACTATCTGTTAACCCTTTCACTACCAGCCAGTTTGGGTCCACATTTGGGTATGTCCCCAGGGAACACGGACACATCTACTATCTGTTAACCCTTTCACTGCCAGACAGTTTGGGTCCATATTTGGCTTTGAACTCTGGGAACACGGACACATCTACTATCTGTTAACCTTTTCACTGCCAGCCAGTTTGGGTCCACATTTGCGTATGTCCTTTGGGAACACGGACACATCTACTATCTGTTAACCCTTTCACTGCCAGCCAGTTTGGGTCCACATTTGCGTATGTCCTTTGGGAACACGGACACATCTACTATCTGTTAACCCTTTCACTGCCAGCCAGTTTGGGTCCACATTTGCGTATGTCCTCTTTCGCTGCCAGCCAGTTTGGGTCCACATTTGGATATGTCCTCGGGGAACACGGACACATCTACTATCTGTTAACCCTTTCACTGCCAGCCAGTTTGGGTCCACATTTGGGTATGTCCTTTGGGAACACGGACACATCTACTATCTGTTAACCCTTTCACTGCCAGACAGTTTGGGTCCACATTTGGCAATGAACTCTGGGAACACGGACACATCTACTATCTGTTAACCCTTTCGCTGCCAGCCAGTTTGGGTCCACATTTGGGTATGTCCTTTGGGAACATGGACACATCTACTATCTGTTAACCCTTTCACTGCCAGACAGTTTGGGTCCACATTTGGGTATGTCCTTTGGGAACACGGACACATCTACTATCTGTTAACCCTTTCACTGCCAGCCAGTTTGGGTCCACATTTGGGTATGTCCTTTGGGAACACGGACACATCTACTATCTGATAACCCTTTCACTGCCAGCCAGTTTGGGTCCACATTTGGCTATGAACTCTGGGAACACGGACACATCTACTATCTGTTAACCCTTTCGCTGCCAGCCAGTTTGGGTCCACATTTGGGTATGTCCTTTGGGAACATGGACACATCTACTATCTGTTAACCCTTTCGCTGCCAGCCAGTTTGGGTCCACATTTGGGTATGTCCTTTGGGAACACGGACACATCTACTATCTGATAACCCTTTCACTGCCAGCCAGTTTGGGTCCACATTTGGCTATGAACTCTGGGAACACGGACACATCTACTATCTGTTAACTCTTTCGCTGCCAGCCAGTTTGGGTCCACATTTGGGTATGTCCTCTGGGAACACGGACACATCTACTATCTGTTAACCCTTTCACTGCCAGCCAGTTTGGGTCCACATTTGGGTATGTTCTTTGGGAACACGGACACATCTACTATCTGTTAACCCTTTCGCTGCCAGCCAGTTTGGGTCCACATTTGGGTATGTCCTCTTTCGCTGCCAGCCAGTTTGGGTCCACATTTGGGTATGTCCTCTGGGAACACGGACACATCTACTATCTGTTAACCCTTTCACTGCCAGCCAGTTTGTCAGCCTGAAGCCCTGAGTCAGGTGTGTCAGGATGTGCACTCCCTCCCACACGTATCGCAGCAGCTTCGTCAGGGCAGCACAATATATTGTGGCCTCACACTTTTGTATCACTCATTGCTTGATCTCTCGGAGTCCCCACACGTATCGCAGCAGCTTCCTCAGGGCAGCTCTATATATTGGGGCCTCACACTTCTGTATTGTATCACTTATTGCTCGATCCCTCGGTGTCCCCACACGTATCGCAGCAGCTTCGTCAGGGCAGCACTATATATTGTGGGTACACACTTCTGTATTGTATCACTTATTGCTCGATCCCTTGGTGTCCCCACACGTATAGCAGCAGCTTCGTCAGGGCAGCACTATAGATTGGGGGTACACACTTCTGTATTGTATCACTCATTGCTCGATCCCTCGGTGTCCCCACACATATGGCAGCAGCTTCGTCAGGGCAGCACTATAGATTGGGGGTACACACTTCTGTATTGTATCACTCATTGCTCGATCTCTCGGTGTCCCCACGCTTATCGCAGCAGCTTCGTCAGGGCAGCACTATATATTGTTGCCTCACACTACTGTATTGTTTCAGTCATTGCTCGATCCCTCGATGTCGCCACGCATATCGCAGCAGCTTCCTCAGGGCAGCACTATATATTGTGGGTACACGGCTCTGTATTGTATTACTCATTGCTTGATCACTCGGTGTCCCCACGCGTATCCCAGCAGCTTCTTCAGGGCAGCACTATATATATTGTGGGTACACACTTCTGTATTGTATCACTCATTGCTCGATCCCTTGGTGTCGCCACGCATATCGCAGCAGCTTCGTCAGGGCAGCACTATATATTGTGGGTACACACTTCTGTATTGTATCACTCATTGCTCCCCACGCGTATCACAGCAGCTTGGTCAGGGCAGCACTATATATCGTTGGTACACACTTCTGTATTGTATCACTCATTGCTCGATCTCTCGGTTTCCCCACGCTTATCGCAGCAGCTTCGTCAGGGCAGCACTAAATATTGTGGCCTCACGCTACTGTATTGTATCACTCATTGCTCGATCCCTTGGTGTCGCCACGCATATCGCAGCAGCTTCGTCAGGGCAGCACTATATATTGTGGGTACACACTTCTGTATTGTATCACTCATTGCTCCCCAGGCGTATCACAGCAGCTTGGTCAGGGCAGCACTATATATCGTTGGTACACACTTCTGTATTGTATCACTCATTGCTCGATCTCTCGGTTTCCCCACGCTTATCGCAGCAGCTTCGTCAGGGCAGCACTATATATTGTGGCCTCACGCTACTGTATTGTATCAGTCATTGCTCGATCCCTCGATGTCGCCACGCATATCGCAGCAGCTTCGTCAGGGCAGCACTATATATTGTGGGTACACACTTCTGTATTGTATCACTCATTGCTCGATCCCTCGGTGTCCCCACACGTATCACAGCAGCTTCGTCAGGACAGCACTATATATCGTTGGTACACACTTCTGTATTGTATCACTCATAGCTCGATCCCTCGGTGTCGCCACGCTTATCGCAGCAGCTTCGTCAGGGCAGCACTATATATTGTGGGCAGGGCCGGATTAACGTAGGGGCGGATGGAGCTGCCGCTCCAGGCCCCTACGTTAAAACAGGCCCAGCAGCCTGCAAACGCGGCCCGCATAGGCCCGTCCGCCGTGCGGGCACTTTAACAGATGAAGAGGGCCGGCCCTGCACTGTCACAGGCCGGCCAGCTATAGTGCCACAGAGCGGAACAAAAAGTGTCAGCATTGTTTCCCCCGCGGAGGCCGGCCCCCAGAGCACAGCTATCGCTTCCGCTTCCGGGGGGCGCAGTGCAAATCTGAGGGAGTGAAGAGCATGCAGCCAGGCTGCAGAGATGAGAGGTGACAGAAGGAGAGAAGAATCGGAGACAGAGGGTGCTGAGTGGAGGAGGCGCAGCAACGCAGCAATTCAGTGTGAGTGATTTGCTGTCTTAGTTACATATGGGGGGGGGGGGGCAGAGACAAGTGAGGAATGCTGTCAACTAAAAGCAGCCGAGAGTGACACATTGCTCGGAGCCGGAGGGAGGGCATAGTGAGGACTCACATTCAGGAGCCGAATGTCTGGATGGATGGTAGGCTGTCCCTGCAGCGTCACTCCCCCCTCTGTATCTCTCTGAAGCTCAGCAGTGATGGGGGACAGACAAGGAAGCGCCTTCTCCCCACCTCTCCTCCTCTGCGCAGCACAAGCCCTTCACCAGGAAACAGAATGACGTGAGCTGCTCCTCTAATGCTCCATGTGCTGACAGGAGACACACACACTGCTGCAATGAAAAGGTTTTAAAGTTGTACAGTGTGTGTGTGTGTGTGTGTGTGTGTGTGTGTGTGTGTATGTGTGTGTGCTGTCTGCATCCTGGGGAAGAGGGGGGGGGTATATATTGCTGTCTGCATCTTGTAGTATGTGTGTATATATTGCCGTCTGCATCTTGTAGTATGTGTGTATATATTGCCGTCTGCATCTTGTAGTATGTGTGTATATATTGCCGTCTGCATCTTGTAGTATGTGTGTATATATTGCCGTCTGCATCTTGTAGTATGTGTGTATATATTGCCGTCTGCATCTTGTAGTATGTGTGTATATAGTGCCGTCTGCATCTTGTAGTATGTGTGTATATATTGCCGTCTGCATCTTGTAGTATGTGTGTATATAGTGCCGTCTGCATCTTGTAGTATGTGTGTATATATTGCCGTCTGCATCTTGTAGTATGTGTGTATATAGTGCCGTCTGCATCTTGTAGTATGTGTGTATATAGTGCCGTCTGCATCTTGTAGTATGTGTGTATATATTGCCGTCTGCATCTTGTAGTATGTGTGTATATATTGCCGTCTGCATCTTGTAGTATGTGTGTATATATTGCCGTCTGCATCTTGTAGTAGGTGTGTATATAGTGCCGTCTGCATCTTGTAGTATGTGTGTATATAGTGCCGTCTGCATCTTGTAGTATGTGTGTATATAGTGCCGTCTGCATCTTGTAGTATGTGTGTATATAGTGCCGTCTGCATCTTGTAGTATGTGTGTATATAGTGCCGTCTGCATCTTGTAGTATGTGTGTATATAGTGCCGTCTGCATCTTGTAGTATGTGTGTATATAGTGCTGTCTGCATCTTGTAGTATGTGTGTATATAGAGCCGTCTGCATCTTGTAGTATGTGTGTATATATTGCCGTCTGCATCTTGTAGTATGTGTGTATATAGTGCCGTCTGCATCTTGTAGTATGTGTGTATATAGTGCCGTCTGCATCTTGTAGTATGTGTGTATATAGTGCCGTCTGCATCTTGTAGTATGTGTGTATATAGTGCCGTCTGCATCTTGTAGTATGTGTGTATATAGTGCCGTCTGCATCTTGTAGTATGTGTGTATATATTGCCGTCTGCATCTTGTAGTAGGTGTGTATATAGTGCCGTCTGCATCTTGTAGTATGTGTGTATATATTGCTGTCTGCATCTTGTAGTATGTGTGTATATATTGCCGTCTGCATCTTGTAGTAGGTGTGTATATATTGCCGTCTGCATCTTGTAGTATGTGTGTATATATTGCCGTCTGCATCTTGTAGTATGTGTGTATATAGTGCCGTCTGCATCTTGTAGTATGTGTGTATATAGTGCCGTCTGCATCTTGTAGTAGGTGTGTATATATTGCCGTCTGCATCTTGTAGTATGTGTGTATATATTGCTGTCTGCATCTTGTAGTATGTGTGTATATATTGCCGTCTGCATCTTGTAGTATGTGTGTATATATTGCTGTCTGCATCTTGTAGTATGTGTGTATATATTGCCGTCTGCATCTTGTAGTAGGTGTGTATATAGTGCCGTCTGCATCTTGTAGTATGTGTGTATATAGTGCCGTCTGCATCTTGTAGTATGTGTGTATATAGTGCCGTCTGCATCTTGTAGTATGTGTGTATATATTGCTGTCTGCATCTTGTAGTATGTGTGTATATATTGCTGTCTGCATCTTGTAGTATGTGTGTATATAGTGCCGTCTGCAACTTGTAGTATGTGTGTATATATTGCTGTCTGCGTGTTGTGATGTGTGTGTGTGTGTGCGTGTTTGTGTGCTGTCTGCATCCTGGGGAAGGAGGGGGTATGTAGTGCCTTCTGCATCTTGTAGTATGTGTGTATATAGTGCTGTCTGCGTGTTGTGATGTGTGTTTGTGTGCTGTCTGCATCCTGGGGAAGGAGGGGGTATGTAGTGCCTTCTGCATCTTGTAGTATGTGTCTATATAGTTCTGTCTGCGTGTTGTGATGTGAATGTACAGGGTCTAAGATGCTTGTAGCTGGGAATGCTATACTGGTACATACCTTATATGTAGTCATAAGTCAGGCAGTCATATTAAAGTGGACCAACACCCTGCTAGATCGTCCCGGGAATCTATAAGATTCCCAGGCTGATCCGATCCCTCCCCGCGGGGCATCCAAAATCGGGATGCCTCACTGTGTGAAACCCCCCAGGACACCCGTAAACACTTACCTTTTCGCCGTATGTCGTGACTATGTCATTCGGCAGGCAGCTTTCAATGTTCTGAATGTGAAGCGTACAGTGGCAGCGTGCTAGCACGCCCTGGAGGATGCAACAGTGCACACTCCCCATTCTAGTCAATGAGAGCCGTTTGCTGAATTGACGTGACCACGCAGGCGGATCTCATTGGGCAAAAGCCGCACACATGCACCGCTGGAACCAGGAAGAGGTGAAAAATCATCATTTTGGGTGGTTTTCAAACAGCAGGGCATGCCAATTTGGGATTCCCCAGGGAACTGGAATAAAACCTGGGAAAGCCAAATTTCCTGGGTTTTGTTTCACTGTAAAGAGGCACATTTTGCCTGTCCTGGAGCCTAATAGACTCCAGGGCCAGTCGATTCCCTCACCCCTCACTGGGGCCTCCACCACTCTTAATCCTGCCCTGCTTCTCGTGTTTCAGCCCTGTAGCAAGCCCTGTGTGTTAATCAAAAAAGCTGTGGGTGTGACGTCACATCGGATAGGTGTTACAGTCTGGGGGCATAGCATAGAACAAACTCTATGAAGATATGCAAAATTTTCATACACTAACATGTATTCAGCTATCCTGGTAATTTAATGTACATTAGACATGTAACAAATGCACTTTGTCTTAAACAAAATTGCTTTGTGTTGCGTTTTCATTTTATATACTTCGATAAATAGGCCCGTCAAAATCTACAGCACCAGGCCCGGGATGCTCTTAATCCGGCCCTGATTGTGGGTACACACTTCTGTATTGTATCAGTCATTGCTCGATCTCTCGGTGTCCCCACGCGTATCGCAGCAGCTTCATCAGGGCAGCACTATATATTGTGGCCTCACACTACTGTATTGTATCAGTCATTGCTCGATCCCTCGATGTCGCCACGCACATAGCAGCAGCTTAGTCAGGGCAGCACTATATATTGTGGGTACACACTTCTGTATTGTATCACTCATTGCTCGATCCCTCGATGTCGCCACGCATATCGCAGCAGCTTCGTCAGGGCAGCACTATATATTGTGGCCTCACACTACTGTATTGTATCAGTCATTGCTCGATCCCTCGATGTCGCCACGCATATCGCAGCAGCTTCGTCAGGGCAGCACTATATATTGTGGGTACACACTTCTGTATTGTATCACTCATTGCTCGATCCCTCGGTGTCCCCGCGCGTATCACAGCAGCTACATCAGGACAGCACTATATATCGTTGTTACACACTTCTGTATTGTATCACTCATTGCTCGATCCCTCTGTGTCCCCACACGTAGCACCCTGAGGAAGTGATCTCTCACGCAACGCGTCAGTGTTTTTGAAGGGGCGTCTGCAGAGGACTGGGACCCATTAATTGGTGACAGTATTATGCTTAATTTTGCCTTGTTTTGGTAAAGTTTTGTTTACTATACATGCCATGGTGTATTGGTCTAACTGTTAATAGCACTTTCTGGTCACCCTTTGCACTTGCACTTTTTGTTCTAGTATTCCGTTTGGGGTCTCTTTCACCTATTTAGTACTAATCTCCTTATTCACAATCTATGTGGTCTTTTTCAACTACATATACCATTGAGTATATGCTTATTTGCACTGCAGACAGTTGTACCTCTTAAACCTGGCATACTTTGAACCTATTGTTACATTAAGTGAATTAGTGATTGGTAGTCCCATAAAGTCCATCTGCAGGGCCTGCTCCTTGGTCTGTGTATATATTTGTATACACATTTTATTGTGTTTAGATGTGGTTATTGTTTGTCATGTTATATGATGTGTCCTTGGCGAAATAAACCTTGATTAATTATTCTACATAATGTGTGTGCGGCTTAGTCTATAGGGTGAGATAACAGCTATCCAATACTGGTGGATGGCCCCTGTGTTAGTGTCCCCACACGTATCGCAACAGCTTCGACAGGACAGCTCTATATATTGTGGGTACACACTTCTGTATTGTATCACTCATTGCTCAATCTCTCGGTGTCCACACGCATATCGCAGCAGCTTTGTCAGGGCAGCAATATATATTGTGGATACTCACTTCTGTATTGTATCAGTCATTGCTGGATCCCTCGGTGTCCCCACGCGTATCGCAGCGGCATCATCAGGGCACCTCTCCACCACCAGGGGGCATCAACTTTCATTAAACTGGACGTTTTACTACAACACGGAGGCTGGCCGGTCTATTGTTTTCATCATCCCTGACCGTCCTCCGCTCTGGATGGTTCCGGTAGAGTCTCCTGAATGTATTTTCCGGAAGAATCTGTTCCCTATCCCCCGTCTTATCAGTAGCACATTGGGGATCGGAGCATCCCGTGACGCCGGTGCAGGTGTGCGGCATCCATTGTGCGCGGAAGCTCTGCGGTGGGAGATATCTTTGTGCCGGGAGATGCGGCGTGGCCCCTGTGAAGCGTATCGCCTCTCGCCATGAATTTTCTCCTAATACCTTTTCCGCCGCCACAATGAGAGCGAGCGGCCGCAGATTGGCGGTCAATGGAAGGCGAGACAGCAGATTAGGGCGCGGGGGCGTGAAAATTGAAGCATTCATAGCCGGCCATTACCCAGAAGCCTCTCTGCTGCCCGACGATCTGATCACGCTCTGTGCTAGAAATGGCGCATGAAGGATCCCATTTGCCCTTATCACCCCTATGGGGCTGTGCCACACCCTAACTGCCCCTCCCCAGCCTCTGCCAGGCACCAATCACAGCACAGTGTTGCCAAAAAGGGGAGAGGTCATATACAGCCCATGTATTTATGCCTGTGTGGCTGGCTCCTCCCCTCCTCCCCGTTGTCATGGCAACACCAAGCTAATTGCCCCTCCAAGGAGGCAGCCACAGACGTGCTCCCATCAGTCACTGCAAGAAGAGTCAGAGGGGGGCCGCAGAGGACCAAGAAAGAGCTAGAGAGGGGCCACAGAGGGCCAAGAAAGAGCTAGAGAGGGGCCACAGAGGGCCATAAAGAGCTAGAGAGGGGCCACAGAGGGCCAAGAAAAAGCTAGAGAGGGGCCACAGAGGGCCAAGAAAGAGCTAGAGAGGGGCCACAGAGGGCCATAAAGAGCTAGAGAGGGGCCGCAGAGGACCAAGAAAGAGCTAGAGAGGGGCCACAGAGGGCCAAGAAAGAGCTAGAGAGGGGCCACAGAGGGCCATAAAGAGCTAGAGAGGGGCCACAGAGGGCCAAGAAAGAGCTAGAGAGGGGCCACAGAGGGCCATAAAGAGCTAGAGAGGGGCCACAGAGGGCCAAGAAAGAGCTAGAGAGGGGCCACAGAGGGCCATAAAGAGCTAGAGAGGGGCCACAGAGGGCCAAGAAAAAGCTAGAGAGGGGCCACAGGGGGCCAAGAAGGAGGCAAAAGGGGCCAAGAATAAGCTAGAGAGGGGCCACAGAGGGCCAAGAAAGAGCTAGAGAGGGGCCACAGAGGGCCAAGAAAAAGCTAGAGAGGGGCCACAGGGGGCCAAGAAGGAGGCAAAAGGGGCCAAGAATAAGCTAGAGAGGGGCCACAGAGGGCCAAGAAAGAGCTAGACAGGGGCCACAGAGAGCCAAGAAAGAGCTAGAGGGGCCACAGGGGGCCAAGAAAGAGCTAGGGAGGGGCCACATAGGGCCAAGAATGAGCCAAAAGGGGCCAATAAAGAGCTAGAGGGTCCACAGAGGGCCAATAATGAGCTGAAAGTGGCAAAGTAAGAGCTAGAGAGGGCCAAGAACGAGCTAGAGCTTCCACAGAGGGCCGAGAATGAGCTAGAGGGACCACAGAGGGCCAAGAAAGAGCTAAAGGGGCCACAGAGGGTCAGGAAAGAGCTCGAGGGCCACAGAGGGCCAAGAAAAAGCTAGAGAGGGGGCCAAGAAGGAGGCAAAAGGGGCCAAGAATAAGCTAGAGAGGGGCCACAGAGGGCCAAGCATGAGCCGAAAGGGGCCAAGAAAGAGCTAGAGGGGCCACAGAGGGCCAAGAAAGAGCTAGAGGGGCCACAGAGGGCCAAGAATGAGCCAAAAGGGGCCAAGAAAGAGCTAAAGGGGCCACAGAGGGAGTATGGAGTAAAATTGCAAAGATCGGTTTCCTAATTGCATATATATGGAGTAAAATTGCAAAGATCGGTTTCCTAATTGCATATATATGGAGTAAAATTGCAAAGATCGGTTTCCTAATTGTATATATATGGAGTAAAATTGTAAAGATCGGTTTCCTAATTGCATATATATGGAGTAAAATTGCAAAGATCGGTTTCCTAATTGCATATATATGGAGTAAAATTGCAAAGATCGGTTTCCTAATTGCATATATATGGAGTAAAATTGCAAAGATCGGTTTCCTAATTGCATATATATGGAGTAAAATTGTAAGGATCGGTTTCCTAATTGCATATATATGGAGTAAAATTGTAAGGATCGGTTTCCTAATTGTATATATATGGAGTAAAATTGCTAAGATCGGTTTCCTAATTGCATATATATGGAGTAAAATTGCAAAGAACGGTTTCCTAACTGCATATATATGGAGTAAAATTGCAAAGATCGGTTCTATAATTGCATATATATGGAGTAAAATTGTAAAGATCGGTTTCCTAATTGTATATATATGGAGTAAAATTGTAAAGATCGGTTTCCTAATTGCATATATATGGAGTAAAATTGCAAGGATCGGTTTCCTAATTGTATATATATGGAGTAAAATTGTAAGGATCAGTTTCCTAATTGCATATATATGGAGTAAAATTGCAAAGATCGGTTTCCTAATTGCATATATATGGAGTAAAATTGTAAAGATCGGTTTTCAAATTGCATATATATGGAGTAAAATTGTAAAGATCGGTTTCCTAATTGCATATATATGGAGTAAAATTGCAAAGATCGGTTTTCAAATTGCATATATATGGAGTAAAATTGCAAAGATCGGTTCTATAATTGCATATATATGGAGTAAAATTGTAAAGATCGGTTTCCTAATTGTATATATATGGAGTAAAATTGTAAAGATCGGTTTCCTAATTGCATATATATGGAGTAAAATTGTAAGGATCGGTTTCCTAATTGCATATATATGGAGTAAAATTGTAAAGATCGGTTTCCTAATTGCATATATATGGAGTAAAATTGTAAAAATCGGTTTCCTAATTGCATATATATGGAGTAAAATTGCAAAGATCGGTTTTCAAATTGCATATATATGGAGTAAAATTGCAAAGATCGGTTCTATAATTGCATATATATGGAGTAAAATTGTAAAGATCGGTTTCCTAATTGTATATATATGGAGTAAAATTGTAAAGATTGGTTTCCTAATTGCATATATATGGAGTAAAATTGTAAAGATTGGTTTCCTAATTGCATATATATGGAGTAAAATTGTAAGGATCGGTTTCCTAATTGCATATATATGGAGTAAAATTGTAAAGATCGGTTTCCTAATTGCATATATATGGAGTAAAATTGTAAAGATTGGTTTCCTAATTGCATATATATGGAGTAAAATTGTAAGGATCGGTTTCCTAATTGCATATATATGGAGTAAAATTGTAAAGATCGGTTTCCTAATTGCATATATATGGAGTAAAATTGTAAAGATCGGTTTCCTAATTGTATATATATGGAGTAAAATTGCAAAGATCGGTTTCCTAATTGCATATATATGGAGTAAAATTGTAAAGATCGGTTTTCAAATTGCATATATATGGAGTAAAATTGTAAAGATCGGTTTCCTAATTGCATATATATGGAGTAAAATTGCAAAGATCGGTTTTCAAATTGCATATATATGGAGTAAAATTGCAAAGATCGGTTCTATAATTGCATATATATGGAGTAAAATTGTAAAGATCGGTTTCCTAATTGTATATATATGGAGTAAAATTGTAAAGATCGGTTTCCTAATTGCATATATATGGAGTAAAATTGTAAAGATCGGTTTCCTAATTGTATATATATGGAGTAAAATTGCAAAGATCGGTTTCCTAATTGCATATATATGGAGTAAAATTGTAAAGATCGGTTTTCAAATTGCATATATATGGAGTAAAATTGTAAAGATCGGTTTCCTAATTGCATATATATGGAGTAAAATTGCAAAGATCGGTTTTCAAATTGCATATATATGGAGTAAAATTGCAAAGATCGGTTCTATAATTGCATATATATGGAGTAAAATTGTAAAGATCGGTTTCCTAATTGTATATATATGGAGTAAAATTGTAAAGATCGGTTTCCTAATTGCATATATATGGAGTAAAATTGTAAGGATCGGTTTCCTAATTGCATATATATGGAGTAAAATTGTAAAGATCGGTTTCCTAATTGCATATATATGGAGTAAAATTGTAAAAATCGGTTTCCTAATTGCATATATATGGAGTAAAATTGTAAAGATCGGTTTCCTAATTGCATATATATGGAGTAAAATTGTAAAGATCGGTTTTCAAATTGCATATATATGGAGCAAAATTGTAAAGATCGGTTTCCTAATTGTATATATATGGAGTAAAATTGTAAAGATCGGTTTCCTAATTGCATATATATGGAGTAAAATTGCAAAGATCGGTTTCCTAATTGCATATATATGGAGTAAAATTGTAAAAATCGGTTTCAAAATTGCATATATATGGAGTAAAATTGTAAAGATCGGTTTCCTAATTAAATATATATGGAGTAAAATTGTAAAAATCGGTTTCAAAATTGCATATATATGGAGTAAAATTGTAAAGATCGGTTTCCTAATTGTATATATATGGAGTAAAATTGTAAAGATCGGTTTCCTAATTGCATATATATGGAGTAAAATTGCAAAGATCGGTTTCCTAATTGCATATATATGGAGTAAAATTGCAAAGATCGGTTTCCTAATTGCATATATATGGAATAAAATTGTAAAAATCGGTTTCCTAATTGCATATATATGGAGTAAAATTGTAAAAATCGGTTTCCTAATTGCATATATATGGAGTAAAATTGTAAAGATCGGTTTCCTAATTGCATATATATGGAGTAAAACTGTAAAGATCGGTTTCCTAATTGCATATATATGGAGTAAAATTGTAAAGATCGGTTTCCTAATTGCATATATATGGAGTAAAACTGTAAAGATCGGTTTCCTAATTGCATATATATGGAGTAAAATTGTAAAGATCGGTTTCCTAATTGTATATATATGGAGTAAAATTGCAAAGATCGGTTTCCTAATTGCATATATATGGAGTAAAATTGTAAAGATCGGTTTCCTAATTGCATATATATGGAGTAAAATTGTAAAGATCGGTTTCCTAATTGCATATATATGGAGTAAAATTGTAAAAATCGGTTTCAAAATTGCATATATATGGAGTAAAACTGTAAAGATCGGTTTCCTAATTGCATATATATGGAGTAAAATTGTAAAGATCGGTTTCCTAATTGCATATATATGGAGTAAAACTGTAAAGATCGGTTTCCTAATTGCATATATATGGAGTAAAATTGTAAAGATCGGTTTCCTAATTGTATATATATGGAGTAAAATTGCAAAGATCGGTTTCCTAATTGCATATATATGGAGTAAAACTGTAAAGATCGGTTTCCTAATTGCATATATATGGAGTAAAATTGTAAAGATCGGTTTCCTAATTGCATATATATGGAGTAAAATTGTAAAGATCGGTTTTCAAATTGCATATATATGGAGTAAAATTGTAAAGATCGGTTTCCTAATTGCATATATATGGAGTAAAATTGTAAAGATCGGTTTTCAAATTGCATATATATGGAGCAAAATTGTAAAGATCGGTTTCCTAATTGCATATATATGGAGTAAAACTGTAAAGATCGGTTTCCTAATTGCATATATATGGAGTAAAATTGTAAAGATCGGTTTCCTAATTGTATATATATGGAGTAAAATTGCAAAGATCGGTTTCCTAATTGCATATATATGGAGTAAAACTGTAAAGATCGGTTTCCTAATTGCATATATATGGAGTAAAATTGTAAAGATCGGTTTTCAAATTGCATATATATGGAGTAAAATTGCAAAGATCGGTTTCCTAATTGCATATATATGGAGTAAAATTGCAAAGATCGGTTTCCTAATTGCATATATATGGAGCAAAATTGTAAAGATCGGTTTCCTAATTGTATATATATGGAGTAAAATTGCAAGGATCGGTTTCCTAATTGCATATATATGGAGTAAAATTGTAAAAATCGGTTTCAAAATTGCATATATATGGAGTAAAATTGTAAAGATCGGTTTCCTAATTAAATATATATGGAGTAAAATTGTAAAAATCGGTTTCAAAATTGCATATATATGGAGTAAAATTGTAAAGATCGGTTTCCTAATTAAATATATATGGAGTAAAATTGTAAAAATCGGTTTCAAAATTGCATATATATGGAGTAAAATTGTAAAAATCGGTTTCAAAATTGCATATATATGGAGTAAAATTGTAAAGATCGGTTTCCTAATTGCATATATATGGAGTAAAATTGTAAAGATCGGTTTCCTAATTAAATATATATGGAGTAAAATTGTAAAGATCGGTTTCCTAATTGCATATATATGGAGTAAAATTGTAAAGATCGGTTTCCTAATTGCATATATATGGAGTAAAACTGTAAAGATCGGTTTCCTAATTGTATATATATGGAGTAAAATTGCAAAGATCGGTTTTCAAATTGCATATATATGGAGTAAAATTGTAAAGATCGGTTTTCAAATTGCATATATATGGAGTAAAATTGTAAAGATCGGTTTCCTAATTGCATATATATGGAGTAAAATTGTAAAGATCGGTTTCCTAATTGTATATATATGGAGTAAAATTGCAAAGATCGGTTTCCTAATTGCATATATATGGAGTAAAATTGTAAAGATCGGTTTCCTAATTGCATATATATGGAGTAAAACTGTAAAGATCGGTTTCCTAATTGCATATATATGGAGTAAAATTGTAAAGATCGGTTTCCTAATTGCATATATATGGAGTAAAATTGTAAAGATCGGTTTTCAAATTGCATATATATGGAGTAAAATTGTAAAGATCGGTTTCCTAATTGCATATATATGGAGTAAAATTGTAAAGATCGGTTTCCTAATTGCATATATATGGAGTAAAATTGCAAAGATCGGTTTCCTAATTGCATATATATGGAGTAAAATTGTAAAGATCGGTTTCCTAATTGCATATATATGGAGTAAAATTGTAAAAATCGGTTTCCTAATTGCATATATATGGAGTAAAATTGTAAAGATCGGTTTCCTAATTGCATATATATGGAGTAAAATTGCAAAGATCGGTTTCCTAATTGCATATATATGGAGTAAAATTGTAAAGATCGGTTTCCTAATTGCATATATATGGAGTAAAATTGTAAAGATCGGTTTCCTAATTGCATATATATGGAGTAAAATTGCAAAAATCGGTTTCCTAATTGCATATATATGGAGTAAAATTGCAAAAATCGGTTTCCTAATTGCATATATATGGAGTAAAATTGCAAAGATCGGTTTCCTAATTGCATATATATGGAGTAAAATTGAAAGGATCGGTTTCCAAATTGCATATATATGGAGTAAAATTGAAAGGATCGGTTTCCTAATTGCATATATATGGAGTAAAATTGTAAAGATCGGTTTCCTAATTGCATATATATGGAGTAAAATTGAAAGGATCGGTTTCCTAATTGCATATATATGGAGTAAAATTGTAAAGATCGGTTTCCTAATTGCATATATATGGAGTAAAATTGTAAATATCGGTTTCCTAATTGCATATATATGGAGTAAAATTGCAAAGATCGGTTTCCTAATTGCATATATATGGAGTAAAATTGCAAAGATCGGTTTCCTAATTGCATATATATGGAGTAAATTGTAAAAATCGGTTTAAAAATTGCATATATATGGAGTAAAATTGTAAAGATCGGTTTCCTAATTGCATATATATGGAGTAAAATTGTGAAAATCGGTTTCCTAATTGCATATATATGGAGTAAAATTGTAAAGATCGGTTTCCTAATTGCATATATATGGAGTAAAATTGCAAAGATCGGTTTAGCCAGTTTGGGTCCACATTTGGGTCTGTCCTCTGGGAACACGGACTTATCTGCTGCTAATGACTTGTTACTTTCCCTTTCTCATGTATTATGACACTGTATCTGTGTTTGCTCATCTCTGTATTTCCCATATGTATTGCAACAAGGTTGTCAGCCATCACTGCTTTTGTCTATGCAATTACTCTGTTCACATAATTACTGTTTGTATTCTAAGTATGTCACACACCCCGCTTCAAGAATCCATAACATGTGGGTAATATCGTCCTGAAGAGGCGTTCCTGCAGAGATGATAGTAAAAGAAAGCCCCTCCCTGATCCATAAATACCTGGGACCTCCCACTCATCACCCAGTTTTCCATCTCTGCAAGACGGCGAGCAAGTCAGAAGATGATGTCTCCTCCTTGCACTGGGGGAGTTCAGGTAGCCGGGGTAACTCCCGGCCTGTTTGTTGAATATTCCCGCTCGGCCTTCTTTTCTCTGAGTAACCCCTTATATTATATGCCTCCTCAGTTTTGGCTGTGGGCCCGAGCGAGGGTATGCTGGCACCTCTGGTGCTTAGGAGCAGTGCTCCCCCCGTGAGACCCTAAAATAAGAGGGTAGGCGGTGGTTCCGGGTTGGTGATCCCGGTTTGGGATGCCCCGTCCCTTGGTATTGCCCCTGGGGTGGGTCCCTCTTCAGTCCTCATCTTACTCATCTGTGGGGGTTGGGGGTCTCCTTCCTAGGGCCTGTAGTTTCCCGCTGCCCTTGGTGGTGCTGTGTCACCTGTGTGGCTGCGGGTGTATGTTTTTTAGTGCTTGTGCTACTTATTCGGGCGCCGCGACCGCCATGTCGGCCGGGGCGCCGGGTGCTTTGCTGCTTTTACCTCACGTTTTTTGGGGGCGGGGCCGGCCCGCGGCGCGCTGCCGATACCCCGTTTCTTTCTGTGCCGGTTAGGCCGGGCGGGTGCGACGCTGGACTCTGCGGTCGCACCCGCCGGGCGTGTCATTTTGGCCGGCGGCGCGGCAGCGGAGGCGCCGGTTTTCAGGGGGGGGAGTCCCGTTGGCGGCAGAGGGAGATGCGTCCTCGTCGGAGGGGGGGGGGGGGCGGGGCCGGGTTTTCGGCGCGTCGCCACGGCTCCGCCCCTCCCTCCTCTCTGCTTCTGGCGCCGATGCGGAGCCTTGTCAGCTCCGTGCTGTTCAGGGAAGGGGTGTTTCTCTTTGCTTCGCGCGCTCTGCGCCCTGGCCACGCCCCGGATTCCTTGCCTGCGTCTCCTCATGCTTGTGGTGGACTCCATCGTTCCCTAGGATCTGTGAGTGGCCCTGTGGGTCCTATTTATCATAGACTTTTTTATTGTCTTCTGATCATATATTTAAGGGGTTCCTTCTGTCTTTCAGGCGGAGTGTTCTATCGGGAGTGTCATCATTAGTAATTAGAGGGTTTCTCCCGGTCCTAGATTCCTGGGTTCTCTTAGTCTTAAATCCTCCCACTTGGGACATTAAAGGGGCATCCCGGGTTGCTTATTGGCGTAATTCCCTGGGTCATTGCGACTAATAAAGTTCACCTTATGGAGGCATCCCCGGATACTGGGGCAGGGGCCCCTTCGGGGCATCCCAAAAGATGCATGTTGTGTGGTGCATCCATTACAGGGGATGATGTACTGCTTTGTATACTTTGTGCACAGCAAACTATTGCGCGGCAGTCCGGATCCCAGGCTTCTGGGTCAGCTCCGCCGGCCGAGTCATCTCAACCTCCCACCCTGACACGCGCTCCGTGTGACGTTGTCATGGGCAGGGATCTGCAAGCTGAGATGTGCGCCAGATTGGCCAACCTTGAGAAAATTGTTTCCAGGTCGGCCGCCCGTAAGGCCCCGGCCAAGAGGAAGCATTTGTCCCCGGCTTTGCCGGCTGATGACCTGGACGAGTTTAATAATCTGGATTGGTCTGATTATTCTGGGCTAGAGGAAGGTGAGGTTTCTGAGGGCTCAGAGGTTTCGGACGATGAACAGTCTGCGGGCGCTGATGAGGAGCTTAGTGAGTTAGGGAGATCCTCGGATTCTCCTCACGCGCTGGCGCTGATGTTGGAGGTTCTGAAGATTTCCCTTCCCGAGGTGGCGTCACAGCAGGAGGGTGAGTTGTTTGAGGAGTCCAGGCCGCGCTTGGAGTTTCCTTCACAACGGCACTTTCACAAGATCATTGATAAGGAATGGGACAGGCCGGCTAGGCTCCCTGGCATCTCTCAGGGGTGGGACAAGAAATACCCTTTCCCTTCGGAGGTGGTTAAGCGCTGGGTTTCCCCGCCCGAGGTCGATGCTCCGGTTCTGGGGTTGTCTAATTCCTCGGTTTTAAATAGGCCGGATTGCTCCTCCCTTAAGGATGGGGAGGATAAACGTATTGACCAAATGGCGTGTCATGGCTTTACTAGCGTTGGGTCAGCCATACGGCCTGTGTGCGCTTCTGAGCTTATGGTGTTGGCTGCCAGGTCTGTGGTCAGGGACTTGTTGACATCTTCCGGGCTTCGCCCTGGTAGTGCTGAGTTCCTTAGCCTCAAACGGTGTGAGTTGTTTTTGTCCTTTGTATTAACCGCCTTGGATGACACTTTGATGATGTGTGGTAGGACATCGGCTTTGTTGGTGACTATTCGGCGGTCGGTCTGGCTGCGCCAGTGGGCGGCCGACTTCATGTCTAAAAAGTCTCTGACGGCTTTACCCTTTGTTGGGTTGAGGCTCTTTGGAGAAACATTGGACTCCGTCACCAAGGGCGGTAGGTTGCCTCAACGTAAAAAGCAGCGCCGTTCCTTTCGGGGGGCGCCTGCTTTTACATCTTCCTTTCGTGGGGCCAGATTTGGCAGAGGATCTGCGTCCCAATCTTCCAGAGGAGATTCCGGGAACAGGGGCAGGGGACGTGCCCGTTCTGGATACCATTGGGGTTCTAAGCCCAAGCCGGCTATTAAGCCGGCCCAGCAATGAGGGGGCGCCCTCACCCTTGCGGGTGGGGGGACGGCTGAGACACTTCTCCCGGATCTGGGATCAAGAAGTCTCGGACAGATGGATCCGGGAAGTGGTGTCTTCCGGTTACAAGCTAGAGTTCGAGCTCCGCCCCCCTCCAGGTTCTTCAGGTCTCGGATGCCTTCGGAGCCTCTGGTGGCGCAGGGGCTCCTGGTGGCAGTAAAGAATCTTCTGGACATGGCTGTCATTTGCCCAGTGCCCCCCTCGGAGCAGGGCAGGGGCTTCTATTCCAATCTGTTCACGGTTCCCAAGAAGGACGGGCCACTTCCTTTCGGTCTCACCTCAGCCCCTCGGGTTTTCACCAAGGTGCTAGCGGGGGTGATGGCACTGCTCAGAGTTCAGGGTATCCGCATTGTGCCCTATCTGGACGATCTACTGATCATGGCCTCTTCTTTCAACCAAGCGGAGTTGGACACCGGAGTGGTGGTGTCCACTCTGGAGAGGTTCGGTTGGGTGATCAACCACCCCAAGTCTTCTCTTTCTCCGTCCAGAGTTGTGACCTTTCTGGGGATGTCTCTGGACACCTCGCAGGCCAGGGTGTTTCTGCCCCAGGCCAAGATTCTTTTGATTCAGGAGTTAGTTCAGCTTCTCTTGTTGGCCCATCATCCGACCATCCGGCTAGGGATGAGGCTGGTGGGTTTAATGGTGGCCTCATTCGAGGCAGTTCCCTTTGCGCAGCTCCATACGAGGGCGATTCAGCTTCATCTGCTGGCGGTTTGGGACAGGTCGCAGTCGTCATTGGACCGGTCCTTCCGGTTGACTCCCCGAGTTCGTCGTTCCCTACAATGGTGGCTGGGGTCTGTCAATCTGTCAAAAGGCAGATCCTTCCTGGCTCCACGTTGGGAAACGGTCACCACGGATGCCAGTCTGTCAGGTTGGGGGGGTGTTTGGAAGGACCTCCAGTTTCAGGGTCTGTGGAGTCCGCAGGAGGCTCACGAGCCCATCAATATTCTGGAGTTGAGAGCCATCAGGTTGGTTCTGTTTCGCTTGACTCATCAGTTGAGAGGCCTGCCAGTTCAGGTCCGGTCGGACAACAGGACGGCGGTTGCTTACATCAATCACCAAGGAGGGACTCGCAGCAGGAGTGCCCTCAGGGAAGTGTCTTTGATTCTGGACTGGGCCGAGGCCCACGTCCCGTGTATCTCAGCAGTCTACATTCCGGGGGTGGAAAACACGGAGGCGGACTTGCTGAGCCGGGCCTCCTCTCGTCAGGGGGAGTGGTCTCTCAGTCCCAGGGTGTTTCGTTCGATATGTCTCAGGTGGGGGGTCCCAGCGGTGGACCTCTGCCTCTCGTCACAATCACAAGCTTCCAGTCTTTGTGTCTCTCTCGCAGGATCCTCTGGCTCTGGCAGTGGATGCCATGTCTCTGACCTGGAGGGATCTGGGGTTCCTTTATCTGTTCCCTCCGTTTCCAATGCTAGCCAGAGTGGTGCGCAAACTGGCCTTGGAAGGCGCGTCGGCGATTCTGGTGGCCCCAAGGTGGCCAAGGCGCGTTTGGTTCGCAGATCTTGTAAGGCTGGCAGAGGATCAGTTCGCCCTGCCTCTGCTGCCGGACCTGCTCACCCAGGGTCGGCTACGCTATCCCAATTTACCATCGCTGGCTTTGACGGCGTGGCTGCTGAATCCGCCATCTTGAGGGAAGAAGGTCTTTCTGACGCGGTGATTCAGACTCTTATCAGCGCCAGGAAGCGGTCTTCCTCTTCTGTTTACTACAGGACCTGGAGGTCCTATATTGATTGGTGTGAAGGTAGGTCCTTCTCTTGTCGAGAGTTCTCCATTCCTAGGATTCTGGAGTTTCTTCAACATGGTTTAGATCTGGGGCTCCAAATTAGTACCTTGAAGGGGCAGGTCTCTGCCCTGGCGGTGTTCTTCCAAAGGTCCTTTGCACTTCATCCTTTAGTCAGGACCTTTTTCCAAGGAGTCACGCATGTACGTCCGCCTAGGAAGCCCTTGGTTCCAGTTTGGGATTTGAACCTTGTTCTTTCTGCTCTTCAGGGTCCTCCGTTTGAGCCCTTGAATGAGGTTGCCTTGTCTTCGCTTACTCAAAAGGTGGCCTTTTTGGTGGCTATCACTTCGGTTAGGCGTGTTTCTGAGTTGGCAGCTTTATCCATTAAAGCTCCATACTTTGAGAAGCATCAGGACAAGGTTGTCTTTCGTTTCAAGCCGGATTTTCTTCCTAAGGTGGTCTCGGCTTTTCATCTAAATCAGGACATAGTTCTGCCTTCTCTATGCCCTAATCCTAGCAACGACAAGGAAAGGGCGTTGCATTCCTTGGATGTAGTTCGTGTTGTGGAATATTATCTGGAGGTTACGTCTTCCTTTCGCAAGACGGACGCCTTTTTTGTGGTGCCCTCCGGGCCTAGGAAAGGTTTGGCTCCTGCCAAATCTTCCATTAGTAAATGGATTCGTCAGGCCATCATTGGAGCCTATTCTGCCAAGGGGAGGAGTCCCCCTTTTCGTGTTACTGCTCATTCTACTCGCGCAGTTGGTGCGTCCTGGGCTTTTCAGCACCAGGCTTCTGTTGAGCAAGTTTGTAAGGCCGCTACCTGGTCTTCTGTTCACACTTTTTCCAAGTTTTACAAGGTTGATGTTTGGGCGTCCGCGGATGCTGTCTTTGGACGCAAAGTTTTGCAAGCTGTAGTGGTTTGAAGTTGTGCATTGTTGCCTAGTTTTGGATCCCCGCCCTTGTTTTTTGGACACTGCTATTGGATGTCCCACATGTTATGGATTCTTGAAGCGGGGTGTGTGACATACTTAGAATAATACCATTTTGTGAATACTCACCTTGTAAAATGGGTATTATAAGTATGTCACACACCCCGCTTCACCCGCCCTTTCTGTATTCGGGATCCTCTATTTTGTGAACTTTGCGTGGTTGCGTTTTATATTTGCCTCTTCCTGGTCCCTTACCTTACTGCTTCTGTATACTGGGTGATGAGTGGGAGGTCCCAGGTATTTATGGATCAGGGAGGGGCTTTCTTTTACTATCATCTCTGCAGGAACGCCTCTTCAGGACGATATTACCCACATGTTATGGATTCTTGAAGCGGGGGGTGTGACATACTTATAATACCCATTTTACAAGGTGAGTATTCACAAAATGGTATTTTTGTGACCCCCTAGCTTCCCCTCCTGATAACCCCAGCTAAGCACCTTTATTGCCCTAGTACCACCCACCCCCCAGCTGTTTGAGCTAATCAAGGCATCTCACAAGTGGTATATCTTTGTGAGGAATGGCTGCATGTCAGAGTCCAGAGTTGTGACCGTCCAGAGTTGTGACCTTTCTGGGGATGTCTCTGGACACCTCGCAGGCCAGGGTGTTTCTGCCCCAGGCCAAGATTCTTTTGATTCAGGAGTTAGTTCAGCTTCTCTTGTTGGCCCATCATCCGACCATCCGGCTAGGGATGAGGCTGGTGGGTTTAATGGTGGCCTCATTCGAGGCAGTTCCCTTTGCGCAGCTCCATACGAGGGCGCTTCAGCTTCATCTGCTGGCGGTTTGGGACAGGTCGCAGTCGTCATTGGACCGGTCCTTCCGGTTGACTCCCCGAGTTCGTCGTTCCCTACAATGGTGGCTGGGGTCTGTCAATCTGTCAAAAGGCAGATCCTTCCTGGCTCCACGTTGGGAAACGGTCACCACGGATGCCAGTCTGTCAGGTTGGGGGGGTGTTTGGAAGGACCTCCAGTTTCAGGGTCTGTGGAGTCCGCAGGAGGCTCACGAGCCCATCAATATTCTGGAGTTGAGAGCCATCAGGTTGGTTCTGTTTCGCTTGACTCATCAGTTGAGAGGCCTGCCAGTTCAGGTCCGGTCGGACAACAGGACGGCGGTTGCTTACATCAATCACCAAGGAGGGACTCGCAGCAGGAGTGCCCTCAGGGAAGTGTCTTTGATTCTGGACTGGGCCGAGGCCCACGTCCCGTGTATCTCAGCAGTCTACATTCCGGGGGTGGAAAACACGGAGGCGGACTTGCTGAGCCGGGCCTCCTCTCGTCAGGGGGAGTGGTCTCTCAGTCCCAGGGTGTTTCGTTCGATATGTCTCAGGTGGGGGGTCCCAGCGGTGGACCTCTTTGCCTCTCGTCACAATCACAAGCTTCCAGTCTTTGTGTCTCTCTCGCAGGATCCTCTGGCTCTGGCAGTGGATGCCATGTCTCTGACCTGGAGGGATCTGGGGTTCCTTTATCTGTTCCCTCCGTTTCCAATGCTAGCCAGAGTGGTGCGCAAACTGGCCTTGGAAGGCGCGTCGGCGATTCTGGTGGCCCCAAGGTGGCCAAGGCGCGTTTGGTTCGCAGATCTTGTAAGGCTGGCAGAGGATCAGTTCGCCCTGCCTCTGCTGCCGGACCTGCTCACCCAGGGTCGGCTACGCTATCCCAATTTACCATCGCTGGCTTTGACGGCGTGGCTGCTGAATCCGCCATCTTGAGGGAAGAAGGTCTTTCTGACGCGGTGATTCAGACTCTTATCAGCGCCAGGAAGCGGTCTTCCTCTTCTGTTTACTACAGGACCTGGAGGTCCTATATTGATTGGTGTGAAGGTAGGTCCTTCTCTTGTCGAGAGTTCTCCATTCCTAGGATTCTGGAGTTTCTTCAACATGGTTTAGATCTGGGGCTCCAAATTAGTACCTTGAAGGGGCAGGTCTCTGCCCTGGCGGTGTTCTTCCAAAGGTCCTTTGCACTTCATCCTTTAGTCAGGACCTTTTTCCAAGGAGTCACGCATGTACGTCCGCCTAGGAAGCCCTTGGTTCCAGTTTGGGATTTGAACCTTGTTCTTTCTGCTCTTCAGGGTCCTCCGTTTGAGCCCTTGAATGAGGTTGCCTTGTCTTCGCTTACTCAAAAGGTGGCCTTTTTGGTGGCTATCACTTCGGTTAGGCGTGTTTCTGAGTTGGCAGCTTTATCCATTAAAGCTCCATACTTTGAGAAGCATCAGGACAAGGTTGTCTTTCGTTTCAAGCCGGATTTTCTTCCTAAGGTGGTCTCGGCTTTTCATCTAAATCAGGACATAGTTCTGCCTTCTCTATGCCCTAATCCTAGCAACGACAAGGAAAGGGCGTTGCATTCCTTGGATGTAGTTCGTGTTGTGGAATATTATCTGGAGGTTACGTCTTCCTTTCGCAAGACGGACGCCTTTTTTGTGGTGCCCTCCGGGCCTAGGAAAGGTTTGGCTCCAGCCAAATCTTCCATTAGTAAATGGATTCGTCAGGCCATCATTGGAGCCTATTCTGCCAAGGGGAGGAGTCCCCCTTTTCGTGTTACTGCTCATTCTACTCACGCAGTTGGTGCGTCCTGGGCTTTTCAGCACCAGGCTTCTGTTGAGCAAGTTTGTAAGGCCGCTACCTGGTCTTCTGTTCACACTTTTTCCAAGTTTTACAAGGTTGATGTTTGGGCGTCCGCGGATGCTGTCTTTGGACGCAAAGTTTTGCAAGCTGTAGTGGTTTGAAGTTGTGCATTGTTGCCTAGTTTTGGATCCCCACCCTTGTTTTTTGGACACTGCTATTGGATGTCCCACATGTTATGGATTCTTGAAGCGGGGTGTGTGACATACTTAGAATAATACCATTTTGTGAATACTCACCTTGTAAAATGGGTATTATAAGTATGTCACACACCCCGCTTCACCCGCCCTTTCTGTATTCGGGATCCTCTATTTTGTGAACTTTGCGTGGTTGCGTTTTATATTTGCCTCTTCCTGGTCCCTTACCTTACTGCTTCTGTATACTGGGTGATGAGTGGGAGGTCCCAGGTATTTATGGATCAGGGAGGGGCTTTCTTTTACTATCATCTCTGCAGGAACGCCTCTTCAGGACGATATTACCCACATGTTATGGATTCTTGAAGCGGGGGGTGTGACATACTTATAATACCCATTTTACAAGGTGAGTATTCACAAAATGGTATTTTTGTGACCCCCTAGCTTCCCCTCCTGATAACCCCAGCTAAGCACCTTTATTGCCCTAGTACCACCCACCCCCCAGCTGTTTGAGCTAATCAAGGCATCTCACAAGTGGTATATCTTTGTGAGGAATGGCTGCATGTCAGCCTGGGCTGCTGTCCTGGATTTATTAAGTCCATCAAAGAATTAGGCCCAAATTGAGCCCGAAGTGACCAGAAGGGAACAGGCACCAGACTCTGCTTGTCTGAAGAACTTATCCCCAACAATGCTCCTCTGGTATTTTACAGTCCTGCTTCCTCTGACTCTAAAATTCCTTAACTCCCAGCATCCCCCTGCACCTGGTAAGTGTCTCTATCCCCTCGATTTAAAGAGCAAAAGTTAATTGATTTCGGATCTAGAATCCTAAGTTTGGGTGGGTGTTTGTCATTTTTTCCTGTTTTTTTGGCCATTTCCGACTCGCACGAGCCTACGTCCGATTTCGTATATGCTCTTACGATCATCGGAAGTTCGTTCCTAAATTGTAGGATCAAATCCTAAAACTTAGGATCAAAACCTAAAACTTAGGCTAATCGGATGTGTTTACGTGTGATTCAGAGAGCAGTTTTCCAACCTCTAAATACGTTTTAAAAGAAAGCCACTTCCGACACCTTTTAGCAGTCGGATTGCTGTTCTGGAACAGGTTTTTTGGCTATGTGGAGGAGTCTGCGCGTCTTGAGCTCCAATGAACTGCATGTATCAGCATGGCCATAAATTGCATGGCAATGCATACCTGATTCAATACATTTCATGTATGCCTTATAAAAGCATTTTAATGTGGACCTTAATTAGTCCTTTGCATGTAAACCTTTATTTTGCAATACATCCATATATTTGCGTTAATTAAAGAAACTTATGTCCTTTGTTATTTTTTTTTAAATTGATGTACTAGAATAATATTTTTAATTTGAATTTATTGGTGTAGTTGTTTACCTTTGCTTTGTTTAATTATTTTAGCTCATCTTTGGTCAGATGCATCACACTTACTGAGGAGAGGAGAGCGGGATAAAGTGCAGGATGTGGGTTACTGCTGTATTTTGCACAGACACAGCAGAGCTGGGGGCACGGAAAGGTCAGAAATCAAAGAATGCAGAGCAACACAGTCACAAGGCCCTTTCTGTTTGCAGGCTGCCCGATAATACCTGACCCGCCATCTTGGCTGTTTCTAGACTCATAACATGCCGAAGTTGCTGGGTGTTTTTTAATTTTTGAGAGCAATCTGTATGTAGAGGGTGTGGGTAACCACACCAAAAATTTTAAGTTGTACCATTTGAAGCCAAAATATTAAAATTAAATCCACAAGTAAAAAATGCAAGTTAACTAAAAATTAAACAAAGTAAGATTTACTTATGCAAATGCATTCATTAATGGTTGGTTACTACAAAATGAATGAAATAAAGAAAAATAAAAGACCAAATCTTTAGAATGCACTTTAATGAGGTAAGTTTGTAGTGCGCAGGCGAAAGATCAGAAGGATTTACGTCCAGACAAAAAAGGAAAAAGGGCAAAACCAATGTTGCAACCTGAGAAATGAAACGGAAAATTCAGGATGGAAACTGACATAGGTCTGATTCCCGAACTGCCATACGAACGGACCTAAATTTTAGGATAGAAACGTATTAGCTTATAGAATCACTCGCAAGTTCATACGAGCGCACGAGCGTTCGGGAAAAATAGGATGATCGGCACCAAAATCAAAGCTGTTACATGTTTCTTTGAATCGACCCCTATATCTCTCCATCACTGCTCTCATCCCCCTAGCTTTGCTCGCATGAATTTATCTCACTGGCTAAATCTCTCTGCTTTTCTCAATGCACCCGCAAAACACGCTCTGCCACTTTCAAATCCCACAGTCACCTCCTCTCCCTTTCTCTGCTCCTACTTGCTGCTGGTGACATCGCTCAAAACCCAGGTCCATTTCCTTCGCCTCCCTGCTCCTCTACACCCCACAACTCATCACAGATTCGCCTTCACCATGGTAGCAAACCAACAAACACACAGAACCTAGCCAACCTCTTAACAATCACCCCCTCCCCACACACTCCCCCCATTGTCTCCTGTGCACTGTGGAATGCACGTTCAGTGTGCAACAAACTGGCATACATTCACGACCTCTTCACTACCAACCTCTTCACTTTCATGGCCTTTACTGAAACCTGGCTCACTCCCTCTGATACAGCCTCACCCGCTGCCCTCTCATATGGGGGCTTACAGTTCAGCCACACATCTCCTGGCCGTGGCCATATCCCCGCAATGTTTTTAGCTGGGCGTTTACCTGCATCCGACATCTCTGATTGGCATCACAGTGAGCGACAGGTGGCGGGCAATCCATTCACCTTTCCTTGTGGCTCTTTAGAGCAGAAAAGAAAATCTCAATGGAACGCAAGCCTTTGATTTGCTGAGCAGCCTGAGCATTCACCGTGGGAGCAGAAAGCGTTTTTGGCCCATATGGGGGGTGCACACAGTGGGACATCCCAAATCGGGGTTCCCCTGCAGGAGGAACAACACCCAAGATGGTGAAAGTCCTGGGTTTTGTTCCTCTTTAAATGCTCGTGTCTGGGGGGGCATCCTGATTGGGGATAGCGCCTCCTGTGCATAGCCTCTCACACCCCAAATACTTACCTACTTACTTCTGGAACTGCTTACGGCCTGTACAGGACCCACTCTCCTTTCTGTTTCCGGCACTCTCATGCAGTTTTCTCTGACCATGGCAGGCCTCCCTGCAGCTGAGGCACGCTCCTACCTAGCCATTCAGATGGGCTGGGGAGCAGAAGCTTGCAACAGACTGCAGGGAGACTGGGGATGCGGCCACTCCACTTCTCTATTATGGCGCTTTATGCCATGCATTAGTATGCATAGCTTATAGCACTGATTGGACGGGAGCCATGCATGCACTGTGGGATTGGTGGAAAGGTGAGTTGTGTGGGGTGTCTCAGGGTTTTCACACAGCCAGGCATCCGAAATCAAAATGCCCCAGGAACAAGGATCTATCACAAGGATAGTGAAAATCCTGATGATAGGTTCACTTTAAAGAGCAACCATTTTTCTAGGACCTCTTCATGGGGCATCCCGAATTGGGATTCACAACCCATTATATGCTACCACCGAATGTTCTTGTTTTTGCACATTGGTATCTTCACTGGAACTTGTCCCTTGGGTCAAGTGTACTTATATGTGTTAGTGACTAGGAATAATTTTATCAAGTAGATGGGTTGTGATTTGGACATCAGATCACTGTTTTTATTTAATCATTCATTTATTTATTCATACAATTTTGCACAGGCACTTTGGGATCTCTGGCCTGATGTACAGCAGAGTCATATCTGCAGGTTTATTAGACATATTGGTGTTTATGCACAGGCACTTTCTAAGGCCCTTATTTAAGAAGGGATAGCGTCAGGTAGCGCCTGGTTAATGAGCGGTAGTGACAGACAGCGACTGGTCAACGCCGGACACGGCACGCAATTACACATTTATCAAGCAGAATCTGTTTAGCGACTGGAATAGCGCCATGTAGCGTCTGATTCATCATTTTCACAGCCTCAGCGAACAGCGCCAGCGTTCAGCCTTGCACAGCGCCAGGTATGACCTCTCGCTACCTGTCGCTCTCCCATACATTTCTATGGACGATCCTTTTCTTCTCTTTAAACGGGTTTTTTTTTTTTTTTTTCAAAAAAATCACAAATAATTCTTTGACCTCTTCTGGCATTGAAAAAGCGATTTTTTTTCATATTTTTTAAATTTTTTATATATTTCCTCAAAAATGACATTACAGGTCTGGCATTAAAGTGTTCATGTTACAATGTTGTTACAATGTTATTCCATATGTTTTCGCTTTGTTACTATTTGACAGATGCTTGAAAACAGACTTTAAACACACCGCCTCCTGCGCTCTGGGCTTCAAACAACTATTTTTCAGCGCCAGAGATTTGTGAAGCTGTTTTTTTCCTGAATATGGTGTGAGTCGGTCGCTATGAGCAGTCGCTAACATGCGCTCCCGTACAGCGCTGTACTGGTCAAATAGCGATTCCTCACAATGTATTCAACATTACTGAACAGCGACTATAAAGTAGCGACTCACGGGCGAGCACTGCGACTACTAGGGGGCGCTCTGAAAATGCCTGCTACAGACGCTCATCTGTCGCTACCTGCCGCTAATGATGAATCGGCCTGCCCGTCTCCATTTTGTACTTAGGATTTTTATATACTGCTTTGCACTAGCACAAAATGGATGAATTATTGATAAATTACATTGGGGTACATACTCATTGATTGAATATGTGTCAAACATATTTATATGTTCATGGCATTATTTAGTGACAGGACCCATTTTCCTTGTTTTTAACAGTCGTCTCCTTGGATTTGAATTCCTATGTGAACTGCACATTAAACCGGAACAACACCCATGTCTTATCTTAAAGCTCGGGCCCTGGAAGAAATCCAGCGCTCTGACTGGCTTCTGCGCTCGGAGCAACACCCATTTTTTTTTTTTTAATGGGTGTTGTTCCAGTTTAAAGTAGTGTATTTTAAATGTTACTGTTGCTTTGAATTTCATTTTTGGGGTTGTTGTGACATAGGGATCGATTCAGAGCCAGGTGAGAATTCTCTCTTCTTTTTAGGAGAGAAAACTGCCACTCACTTTCATTGTCTGCAAGGTGAAAATGTTCTCCTGGATCTGAATCAGCCCCAAGGTAGACAATGAAAGTGAATGGCGATTTTCTCTCCTAAAATAAAGAGTGTGCTTTCTCTCTCTTTTCTCTGTCTCTGAATCGACCCTATTGAGTGTTTTGTTTTTTTGTGTCTGGAGTTTTGCTCTGTTTCGGTTGTCACCACACACCTCTGCTCACCCCAGACACTGTTATTTAAGGTTGTGCAGCCCTAATCCAAGTAAGCATAATTGCGATGCCTCGCTGTGTGAGTCCCCGGGTCGCCCGGAAGACTCACCTTGTCAACGATCCCAGTCACCTCTGAGTGGCATCACAGTGAGCGGGGATGCTGCAGATGGCGGGCACTCCATTCACCATTCCTTGTGGCTCTTTAGAGCAAAAAAGAAAATCTGATCGGAACGCAGGCCACTGATTTGCTGAGCGTCCAGAACATGACCTGCGTCAGCGGAAAAAGGTGAGTTTTTGGGCCATTAGGATGCCCCCAGCAGGAGGAACAACAACCAAGATCAAGAAATCCTGGGTTTTGTTCCTCTATAAATGACATCTGTGTATAGCCTCTCAGACCCCAAATACTTACCTCTTCTGGGACTGCTTACAGCCCGGACTGGACCCACATGACTATCAGCAGCCAATTGCTAGGGCCCCGTTGGAAACAGCAGCTGGAAGAGGAGGGTCCGGGTTCCCAGGCTTGTGGGGTGGCTAGGTACATGGGAGGGCATCACCAATCTGGTGAGATCTCTATAGCAGGACAAAACCCAGCCAGGCCAGCCTTGGAATCTAGATCTCCCAGATCAAATCTATCTCTCAGGGCTGGTCACTGGCCTTTTCCTGGGAAACCCTCCCCCGTTACCCCAGGTCGCCACATAGCTCACCTTTGCCCTGGCTTCAATGGCAGTGTAAACAGCATCAGCCACCTCCCAGGCATCTCAAAGCTGAGACGTGCTTCTGTGCCCAGCCATTCACATAAGAGAGTTAAACATTTATTTAGAAGTGATCATCTAGTCAAACAGGACTGGAAGTTCCCTGAGCAACACAACAGGGGGAGACCACGGTCTGATGGCAAAAATCCACCAAAGTGGCGTTTCTATTTAGGGCCTCCAAAAATACAATTCTGTGAAATACTCACCTGTAGAATTGGTATTATACGCATACAGTACGTCCTGCTCCAGATATAATACTTACACGCGGGACAACCAATAGCAGTGTCCATAAATAGGGTGGGATCCCCAACAAAAAAGGCACAGCAGACAGTCAAAAGCACTGCCACCTGCAACCTTGCTACCAAGAGCTACGTGAGCAAAGGCTCCAACGTCAACCCCATAAAAACCATGGAGAAGGTATAAACAGAAAACCAGTAGCGGTCCAGCAACTCGTTCAACCGAAACCTGGCGCTGAAGGGCCCAAAGGACCAGGGCACCAATAGAATCAGAATAAAGAAAGGAGAAGATTTTTCCCCGTAAAAGAACAGGCCTGAGAAACAGCCCGCCCAGTCCAAACGCTAACAGTAGTCTTGGCAGACTTTTCTTAGGACCAGAAGGGACAACCCATCCAAGAAAAGACCAGGCCAAGGGGCCTCGTAACCCCTGAAGGTAGATGAGATCAGGTACATGCGAATGGAAACGCCTGCAAACCCCAAAAGGGCATCAGTCCCCCTAAAGGACAAGAGACCATCCAGGAAAAGCTTGCAACACCTGTTGAGGGAATGTAAACCCCCTTTCTTGCAGCGTTACAAGGGATAATGCCCGGAAGAAGGACAATGTCCTGAATACATAAGCCTAAAACACCACCTTAGGCAGAAGGACCAGCGTAAAGCGGAACACCACCTCATCAAGGTGTAAATATCAATAAACAAGGGCTAGCTAAACAGAGCCGCCCGCTCAGGCACACGTCTGACTGAAGTAACAGCCCCCAGAAGGACAACTGGAAGGTAAGAACAGACAGACAGCATCCGGAATAGTTCCAAAGAGAACGCCCCACAAAGGCAAACAGACTAAAAAGCAATCCCCAAAGAGGATCATAGAATTACGCGGGGAATGCACACAAGTAATCCCCAAAAGAAGCTCAACCAAGGAAAGAGTGAGCAAAAGACTTCTACAGGAAGACGGACAGGGCAGAACCTGAACCTTCAGAGCATCGAGATGGAAAGCCAACTCCAACCCATGCAGCAACAAAGCTATAACCCTGAGAACAGAGAGCGCCCAACAGGGAAGCCCTAGACTCACACCAATCAATATAGGTATGCCATATTCTGTAATAGACAGAGGAAGAAGAAAAGGCTTGGTCCTAGACTTCCCATAGTCACAGTCACCGAGAAGGTAAGCCTGACTCCATCATGCTGGAGGAATCAGCCGCCAGGTCGTCTTAGACCAGAACCTGTAGATTGGGGTAACATAAAAAGGCCTTGAGTGAGCAGATCAGCACACCTGAAAGCACGTACAGGTCCACAGTCCTCAGCACCACGACTGCAAACCACACTCCCATAGGCCACCCAGCGGCCACCAGAATCATTGCTCCCCACTTCCAGAGTAACTTGCGCAGATCCCCACCTAGCAGGGTGAATGAAGATAAGACATAAGCATAGCATGTCCAGGCACAACTCAAGTAAGCCTCACGACCACAGTCAGGAATACTCGGACAGAGAAAAGAAGGCCGAGAACTAGTGATAGTGACGGGCCCTCAACAGGACCACCCAAGTTGGATCACAAAGAGACAAAAGGATTAGCACATCCTGTCTCAGAAGGACATCCATAGGGGCGAATACCACCGACGGGCAGGGAACGTAGTCCTTCTCCCAGATCAGGAACAAATACCTTCCAGGAGAATCAACCTGCTCCGAGTCCCAAGCAGTTAATCAATACCGGTCACCGTCAGCAGAACAACCAAGAGCCCTCAAGGAGGAGGTCCAGAAGAGGGGTAGGCCAGGCATATAGAGCCACCCCAAAAGTTCACTGTTTCAAAATCCAAAAGATGAATGGGCCCCCCAGGGGCCCTACCTCGGAACCACAGGGTTTTTTTAGAAGGAAACTCCTCTCCCTGTCAACCTGATAGATATGACATCCACCTACAGGAAAAAACGCAAAGAAGGGGGGGGGGGCCCTGACTGGTTCCTTGAGTACAACAGTCTCATAAGAAAACCACCTTACCAAGGGGGAAGGTACACAGACCCAGATCCAGTGAAAATGGAATCTGATGAGCATTACCAATATAAGTAGCAGAAGAGCTCAAGGGCACTGAGTAAAAGTCTGGGCAGCCACCAATGGGCCCACCAGCTGCAATCCTGCTTGGCGCAGAACGGGGACAGCAATGAGGGACAGAGCCCATATAACCAGATTGTCCACTTGAATGTCAATGAAGACGGTTCTAGCCTGAACCAACTCTAAATTCAACCCCAGAATGGAAATACCAAATAAGGGAACACACGAGGAAATGAGCTGATAGAGCACCCAACCAAGGACTCCCAAGGACACCACCAGCCGAGTAACCAACTCGACCTGACGTAGAGATTGGGAAACAAGGTAGGACGACCGGGTAGTTCGTCACGCGGACGCCCCTGGGTCTCAGCAGAGACATCACCCCCGTCAGTGCCTTGGCGAGCACTCTGGAAGCAGAAGAGAGGCCAGATAACAAGGCCACAATCAACAGTGTTGGACCTCCAACACAATCTGTAAGAGCCTCAGTGTCCATAAATGCACAGTGGAAATGAAATAAGAATCTTAGATCTCCACAAACGGCAAGAGTCCCCTGGGCGTAGGACGCTGGCGGCCCAACCCAGAGAAAACCACGCAGAAACTGCCAGTGAATGTAAAATTGTCAAACCTATGGAAGTCCAGAATGGACTAGACTGCCTCATCCTTTTGTAGGAAAAGTGGAAAAAAGGTAGAAGTAAAAACCCTTGCCACTGCCTGTTAAGGGCAACCTGCAAGTGGCCCCAGACCCTGCAGGCCAAGCAAGGCCTGCACAAACACCTGAAGAGAGACAGGGACCAAAGGCACCCTGACAATCATGGGAAGGGTGCGCCCAGCAACTCTATCCTGCTTCCAGAGGAAACTACCTCCTGAATCCACCAGAAGGAGGCATGACGCCTCCTGATAGGAGCAAAGTGCTGCGGCCATCCCCTCACCCAGAAGGGCGAGGGCGTCCCATCATGCTTGGGGAGTTTTGGTGAAAGATTTGGACTTAGTCCTGCCGGAGGGGCCAGGGCGTTGTCTGCCAACCCTGGGACAGGAATCTACACCAAATAGCTGGAAGCACACCCATGGTTCCTGTTTGACACTAACATAGGTGAGGAGGCCGAGACAGCCTTCTGCGTAGGGGTGTTTTGCCCTTTTTTCCAAAAAGGTCCAGACGGGCCCCAAATAGGCGTCGCCCTTTAAAGGGAAGCCCAGTAAGAGTCTTTTTTGTAGCATCGTCAACACCCCACTGTCACAGCCAGAGCAAGCGACGTATAGCTACCACAGAAGTTCTTGCACACACCCTAATGGTGTCATCCAGCGCTAAAAGGATAAACCTTAAAAATACATTGCAACTGGAGAGTACGTTAAACACCTCCCAGGGAAGATCCTCAGGTTGATGGTCAATCGTCTTTCTGATGAGGGTTCTAGCGGCCACTGCAGTGATGGCCGCGGCACAGACCGGGCGCAGCGCTGTCCCTGCACAAGAAAAGGCATGGGAAGCAAGCCTATCAATGCGCCGGTCTTCAGCATCCCGAAGGGTACGATAAGAAGGAGCTGTAATGAAGGGGGGGTTAAGGGCCCCTATGATCGGTGCATCCACCATGGGAGGTGATGACCAACAGTTAACCACATTAGGGGGAAATGGGTATTTCCAATCCCAGTCCCCTGGAACCCCTGGAAGTTTACTAGGAGATTCCCATTCTTTGAGTAAGAGAGCCTGGAAATGATCCTGCTCCAGAAATTCCAAGCGCGGTGTCACTGTATGGAAACTCTCTCCTCGAGGCCTGGGAACCTCACTAGAGGGAGAGATAGACAATACCTCAAAAATTCTTATCAGCAATTCAACAGTGTCACACAGGCCCCAGGAACCAGGACCAGTATCATCATGACTCCTCGGCCCCTCGTCAGGGGAGTCCAAGTTGGAGAACAGCTCACCTTCATCAGAAGGAGCAACACCCTGCGGAGCAGCGAACTCCTCAGTCTCGGTAGGAAGGGGTGAAACCCGAGGCGTCAGGGACCGCTTCTTTCCAGGTCCCAAGCGCTCTGCCAACCTCGAGATAACCTGATCAGCCGTAGGCAGAATGCGCGGCATGACTTGCTGGTCATCCCCGCTCGAGTGCGACTCATCAGGCGTGAGATTTAAGCACGGGGAGACAGGTGTATTAAACCGAGGAGCAGCCACTGGCAACCCACTGGCAGGGCCAGTACTTGTTCAGCACAGGGTCCGCAGACCCGTGCTCTGTCAGCATCAGCACGGGGTTGTCCACACGCTGAACACAGCCGGTCTTGTCCCCGAGGGACCCCGGTCACATAATTCTGAGATGCCTCCATATGGTGATTATCTAGACACAATATGTCTGTAGGGATTTACGCAATAGGCAACCCTGGATGCCCCCAGACCCGCTGATCAATGTGGGAGAATAGTAGGGGAGACCGCTAAAAATATATATATAAATGAGTCCGGGAGAAGCCACCGGAGACTTGGCGTCTGAAAGACATAAAGGGGATAACAGGTGTCAGGGCCATGCTCAGCTGGTAAAATATGTAATAAAGAATCGCCCACGAGGGCACTTACAGACCAAGAAGGAGGGGAGCCGCCACCACGCGCGCGCGTGAAGATCATCAAAATGGCGCACAGCGAACCTCGAAGGGCGGGCCCAATGCTCAGCCGTGACGCGGAGCGTGCCAAGCCAAGTCCCCGCCCACCCCAAAGAGCGCGAAGCTCTGAGGTAGTCGTCAAACACGCAAGGATAAAATCACTGAAAATAAGCCTTGCAAAAGAAAGACGCCGCAGCGTCTGTACGAAGCCGCCGCCAGCGCGATGTAAATGAAAGGCAATACTATGGCCATAAGCGTGACATTAGAGTCCACTCGCCACACACATACCCCCCCCCCTTTCTTTTCCCCCCTAACTACTGGGGGAAAACGAGGGAGGATAGCGACCCTTCACGCAGGGTCCACCGCTACACGGGGCACGGGGCAATAATGCGGGAGGGGCATCCACAAGAGGCTCACCATCAGCCTAACCGCCTACCCTATGGTGGGGGACTGTGGTGGAGCATGGCTCCATAAGCACACATGGTGCTGCCTACCTTCACCCGACCAGCGCAGCCCAGGCTGGGAGGCACATCACAAGGAGGACGGGTGGAAATAGTCCCACAGGGCCGCAGGCTGTAATAGCCCCGCTCACCTGCGAGAGAGTGATAATTCATGTCTTCGCAGTGAGCACTGCAGAGAAATCTGGGGATTTGTGGGAGGTCCCTGGGTATATGAAAGGCCGGGAGGAGCCTGTTTTTGCATGTCTGCAGTGCACAGTGCCATCTGGCGGAGGATTACCCACGTGTAAGTATTATATCTGGAGCAGGACGTACTGTATGCTTAGAATACACGAATGGGGGTGCACCACCTATTGATTACAGTGTGCTCACTAAGAATCTCCAACTACAACCACAAGAGGGACTGTGGGCACATCCACCTCAAAGAAGGAGCACCATGCAATAAATCCAATACAAGAAACTTTATTAGAAGAAAAGAATGTTTACACACAAAAAACACATAATTATACTATGCAAAACAAGCTTAAAAACAACTGCACTTTCCCCGTATCAAAAATGAATTGCATCCAAATCTGTCATAACAAGGACAGACCAATATATCTAAGATGGGGTAGCAGGACGGAGCTGGGGTAGCAGGACGGAGCTGGGGTAGCAGGATGGAGCTGGTGTAGCAGGATGGAGTTGGATTTGCAGGATGGAGCTGGGGGAAGCAAGATAAAGATGGGAAAGCAGGCCGAAGACAGGGAAGCAGGAGGGAACTGGGAAGCAGGAAAGAGCTGGGATAGCAGGACAGATCGGGGTATCAGGATGAAGATGGCGGGAACTGGGGGAGCAGGATGTATCTGGGGGAGTAGGACAAAGATGGGGAACTGAGGGAGCAGGACAGAGCTGGGGGAGCAGGATGAAGATGGGGAAGAAGGAGGGGACTGGGGAGCAGGACAGAGCTAGAGTAGCAGGATGAAGATGAGGAAACTATGGGAGCAGGAAGAAGATTGGGTAGCAGGATGGAGCTGGGAAAGCAGAGCGGAGTAGCAGGATGAGGATGGGGGAACTGGGTTTTCAGGATGGAGCTGGGTAGCAGGAAAAATATGGGGGAACTGGGGAGCAGGACCGAGATAAGTAGCAGGATGAAGATGGGGGTGCTGGACAGAGCTGGGGAGCAGGATGAAGAGGGGCGACCTGAGGGAGCATAACAGAGCTGGTGAGCAGGACAGAGCTGAGTAGCAGGATGAAGATGCCCCCTGGCAATGGAACAAAACACAGGAAAGTTCTGCTTTAAGATACATCCCCTAAGCAGATGACTGTGAGACATCCCTAGCCATTCAGATAGGCTGGGGACGGGAGTGTGCTCCCTGCAGGGCTTGCAACTGATTGCGCCCCAATTGCCGAGACCCTTCCTGTAAACAGAGCCATCTGCTGAACATTTAATATGGATGGCAAACAGCTCTGATTGGACAAGAGCCCGACGTGCACCGTAGGACCGGGTAAAGGTGAGTTAGTACTGGCATCCTGGGGGTTTTCACACATCTCAATTCGGGATGCACAAGACAATAACTGGGATAGTCAAAATCCTGGGTTTTGTTCTACTTTATTGTTCAGGAAAAATTAAAACAAAAATACCATTTTGTGAATACTCACCTGTAAAATGGGTATTATAAGTATGTCACACACCCCGCTTCAAGAAATTCATAACGTGTGGGTAATACTGACCTGTAGAGGGCTATATGCAGAGATGCCAGGAAAAAAGAGAGCCCCTCCCGGTCCATAAATACCTGGGACCTCCCACTCATTATAGCAGTAAGGTAAGGGACCAGGAAGAGCCCAACACAAAGCATAACAACGCAAAGTTCACCATATAAAGGATCCAGAATACAAAAGGGCAGGGTGAAGCGCGGTGTGTGACATACTTATAATACCCATTTTACAGGTGAGTATTCACAAAATGGTATTATTCTAAGTATGTCACACACCCCGCTTCCAGAAATTCATAACGTGTGGGACATCCAACAGCAGTGTCCATAAAGGGCGGGGATCCAAAACAAGGCACAACTTAAACCACTGCAGCTTGCATAACTTTGCGGCCAAACACAGCATCCGCTGAGGCCCGAACATCAACCTTGTAAAACTTGGAAAAAATGTGAACAGAAGACCAGCAGCCTTACAAACTTGCTCAACAGAGGCCTGGTGCTGAAAAGCAACACGAAAAAAGGGTACCTTCCCTTTGGCAGAATAGGCCCCAACTATGGTCTGACGGATCCATTTACTAATGGAAGACTTGGCAGGCGCCAAGCCTTTTCGGGGTCTGGAGGGCACCCCAAAAAAGGCATCCGTCTTACGAAAGGAAGACGTTACCTCCAAATAATACTTCACAACACGAACCACATCCAAAGAATGCAGGGCCCTCTCCTTGTCATTGCTGGGATTAGGACACAGAGAGGGCAGAACAATGTCTTGGTTTAGGTGAAAGGCAGAAACAACCTTAGGAAGGAAATCGTACTTGAAACTAAAAACCACCTTGTCCTGATGCCCCTCAAAGTACGGGGCTTGAATGGACAAAGCCGCCAACTCAGAGACACGCCTAACCGAAGTGATGGCTACCAAAAAGGCCACCTTCTGCGTAAGTGAAGACAAGGCAATATCATTCAAGGGCTCAAAAGGAGAATCCTGAAGAGCAGAAAGAACCAAATTCAAATCCCAAACAGGGAGCAAAGGTTTTCTAGGAGGCCGCACGTGCGTGCTCCACCAATCAATATAAGACCTCCAAGTCCTATAGTAGATATTAGAGGAAGACCGCTTCCTAGCACTAATGAGAGTTCGAATCACAGCATCGGAAAGACCTTCCTCCTTCAAGATGGAGGTTTCAGCAGCCATGCCGTCAAAGCCAGCGTTGGTAAATTGGGATAACGTAGTTGACCCTGGGTGAGCAGATCCGGCAGCAGGGGCAGAACGAACTGATCCTCTGTTAACCTTACCACATCTGCGAACCAAACCTGTCTTGGCCATCTTGGAGCCACCAGAATTGCTGACGCACCCTCCAGGGCCAGCTTGCGCACCACTCTGGCCACCAAGGGAAACGGAGGGAACAGATACAGAAACCCCAGATCCCTCCAGTTCAGAGACATGGCATCCACTGCCAGAGCCAGTGGATCCCGTGAGAGAGACACAAATGTCGGAAGTTTGTGATTGTGACGAGAGGCAAAGAGGTCCACCCCCGGGGACCCCCACCTGAGACAAATCAAGCGAACACTTTGGGGCTGAGAGACCATTCCCCCCGGCGAGCTGAGAACCTGCTCAGAGAGTCCGCCTCCGTGTTCTCCGCTACCGGAATGTAAACTGCTGAAATGCACGGGACGTGGGTCTCCGCCCAGGCCAGAATCAAAGACACTTCCTTGAGGGCACTCCTGCTGCGAGTCCCTCCCTGGTGATTGATGTAGGCGACCGCCGTCCGATTGTCCGACCGGACTCAAGCGAAACAGAACCATCCTGATGGCCCTCAATTCCAGAACATTGATGGACTTGTGAGCCTCCTGAGGCCCCCACAGTCCCTGAAACGGACGATCCTTCCAGAACCCCCCCCCCCATCCTGATAGACTGGCATCCGTGGTGACCGTCTCCCAACAAGGGGCCAGAAAGGATCTGCCCCTCGACAGATTGATTGGATCCAGCCACCACTGAAGGGAGCACCCAACTCGGGGGGTCATCAGGAAGGACTGATCCAACGACAGTGGCGACCCGTCCCAGGCCGCCAACAGATGGAGCTGGAGTGTCCTTGTGTGGAACTGAGCAAAGGGAACCGCTTCGAAGGAGGCTACCATCAATCCCATCAGCCTCATCCCCAGTCTGATGGCCGGACGAGGGATAGACAGGAGGAGTCAAACCAACTCCCGAATCAAGAGAACCTTGGACTGAGGAAGAAACACCCTGGCCTGGGAAGTATCCAGGGACATTCCCAGAAAAGACACTAACCTGGACGGAGAAAGGGAGGACTTGGGGTAGTTGATCACCCACCCGAATCTCTCCAGAGTGGACACCACAGTTCTGGTGTCCAATACTGCTTGGCTGAAGGAAGATGCCAAATTGAGAAGGTCGTCCAGATAAGGGACAATGCGAATACCCTGGGCTCTGAGGAGAGCCATCACCCCGGCCAGCACCTTGGTGAAAACCCTTGGAGCCGAGGTAAGACCAAAAGGAAGTGCCACAAACTGAAAATGCCGATCCTCCACCATGAACCTGAGAAATCTCTGGTGCGCTGGAAAAATCGGCACATGCAGATAGGCGTCCTTGATGTCTACGGACATCAGAAAGTCCCCCTGCCGAAGAGAATGGATAGCTGAACGCAGCGTTTCCATGCGAAATTTCCGCGGACGGACGAACCTGTTGAGGATCTTTAGATCCAAAATGGGTCGAACCGAGCCGTCCTTCTTGGGCACCATGAACAGATTGGAATAAAAGCCCCGACCCCTGTCTGAGGGGGGCACTGGACAAATAACTGCCATATCCAACAGACTCTTTACTGCCGCCTGGATCTCCTGTGCGGCCAGAAGGTCCGAAGGCACCCGAGACCTGAGGAATCTGGGAGGGGGCCGGAGCTCGAACTCCAGCTTGTAGCCGGAAGTCACCACTTCCCGGATCCATCTGTCCGAGACCTCCCGGTCCCAGACCTGGGAGAAGTGTTGCAGCCGTCCCCCCACCCACATGGGTGAGGGCGCCCCCTCATTGCTGAGCTGGCTTGGCAGGGGGTTTGGGCTTAGAGCCCCAGCTGTATCCTGGGCGGGCACGTCCTCTGCCCCTGTTCCAGGAATCTCCTCTGGCTGCGGGGAAAACAATTCCTCTGCCAGCTCTAGCCCCACGAAAGGAAGGAGCAAAGGAACCCGCCCCCCGAAAGGGACGACGCTGTTTTTGCGTTGAGGTAACTTACCACCCTTGGCAACTGAATACAACTTCTCACCAAAGAGCCGTAATCCCACAAAGGGAAGAGCGGTCAGCGACTTTTTAGACACAAAATCAGCCGCCCACTGGCGCAACCAAACCGAACGCAGAATAGTCACCAATAGAGCCGACGTTCTGCCACACATCATCAGTGTGTCATCCAAGGCGGCTAGTACAAATGACAAAAACAATTCACACCTTTTAAGGCCAAGGAACTCGTCACTATCCGGATCTAACCCGGAAGAAGTCAACAGGTCCCTGACCACCGACCTGGTAGCCACCACCAGCAGCGCTGAAGCACAAACCGGCCTCATGGCTGACCCAACACTGGCAAAACCATGACAAGCCATTTGGTCAATGCGTTTATCCTCACCATCTTTAAGCGTGGAGCAATCAGGAGAATTTAAAACAGTAGTGTTGGATAAACCCAGAATCTGTGCATCCACCTCGGGAGGGGACGCCCAACGCTTAACCGTATCCAAGGGAAAGGGATATTTTTTGTCCCAACCCTGAGGGACACCTGGGAGCCGGGCAGGCCTCTCCCATTCCTTAGCAATAATTCCATCAAAATGCTTTTGGTTAGGAAATTCCAAGCGCGGCCTGGATTCTTCTAAAAATTCCCCCTTTTGCTGTGGAACCACCTCAGGAGGAGAAATAGCCAAAACCTCAAACATCTGAGCCAGAACATTAGGCGTATCCGAAGACCTCCCCAAGCCCCGCTCGGTATCAGCACCCACAAACTGCTGATCGTCTGAATTATCTGATTCTTCATATACCTCCCCTTCCTCAGTAATCAGTAATCAGACCAGTCCAGATTATCAAGATCATCCAAGTCGGCCGCCGGTGAAGACGGCGACAAGTGCTTTCTCTTAGCCGGAGCTTTTCTGGTGACCGTGCTGGAGAATAATTTTTCAAGATTGGCCAATCGGGCACACATCTCCGATTGCAACTGGCCGCCCATGACAACGTCAGACTGGGCACGGCTCAAACTGGGAGGGGGGGGAGGAGAGACCGGCGGCGCTGAACCAGACGCCTGGGGTCCGGACTGCCGCGTAATAGTCTGCTGTGCGCATGGTATACACAGATATACATCATCGCCAGTAAGGGATGCCCCACACACCATACACTTCCGGGATTGCCCCGAGGGGAGCCCGAGCCCAGTATCCGGGGATGCCTCCATAAGGTAAACTTATAGTTGGTCGCAATGACCGAGGGAATTACGCATATAAACAACCCGGGATGCCCCTTTAATGTCCCAAGTGGGAAGATTTGCAATAAGCCAATTAAGAACCCAGGGACCCTAGGACCGGGAGAAACCCCCTAACACCACTGTAGGTTATATCCGAAAGACATAATAAAAAAGGCTAATAAGAATAGCGGAGTATAAAAAATATATATGACATAAATATATATAATTATAGGTGATGGGACAGAAGGGGGGCCCACCGGGCCACTCACTGTGGTCCTGAAGACAGCTTCCTCTCTCCGTGAGGTAAAGAGCAGCTCTGAGGAGAGAAGAGGGGCGTGGCCAGCTCCTTCTGAGGAAACAGGCACAGAGAAAAGCACCTCAGCGGTGCCTGTGACACAGGGGCGGGCCGCGGTGCTGGAAAGCCCGGCCCCGCCCCCGAGAGTGAAAGCGTGAGGGGAGAAGCTCCCCTCCGCCATGACAATGCAAAAAGGCATGTGCGGCCGCGGCGCCGGTCTCAGAAGAGACAGAAGGAGGGGAGCGGGACGTGGCTTTGACCCTGACGCCCGGCCTCGCTCAGAATCCAAGCCGCATCAGCGCCAAATAGAAGGGTGGGGGCCGTGGCTCGCGCCTAAAGCCCGGCCCCGCCCCTTTTACCTCAGGGAGAAAGCCTGCATAAAAATGGCGGCCACACCACCGTTTTGACAGAGAAATACACGCTGTTATGAAGTAATAAATAAGTTAATAACTATTGGGAGGATAATTTAATAAATTAATACATTAAAACATTATTAAGAATTAATGATTACAAAATTTGGACCTAACACCGAATAAGGGGCCCTGCTCCTACCCTCCGCTATCCCGCTAGAGAGAGGGGCATTACCCAAAGGGGGAGACCACCCAAAGTGTAAGGCCAAGGGACGGGGCATCCCAAACCGGGGTCACCATCCCGGATGACCGCCTACCCTCTTATATAGGGTCTCACGGGAGAGCATTTGCTCTTAAGCACCAAGGGTGCTTTTCTACCCTCACCCGGACCGTCAGCCTAGGCTGGGAGGCATGAGGTAACAGAAAAAAAAGATCCAAGCGGAAATAAATAACTAAAGGGCCGGGAGTCATCCCGGCTACCTGAAATCCCCCTGTGCAAGGAGGAGACCACATCTTCTGACTTGCTCGCCGTCTGCAGAGATGAAGACTGGGTAATGAGTGGGAGGTCCCAGGTATTTATGGACCGGGAGGGGCTCTCTGTTTTCCTGGCATCTCTGCATATCGCCCTCTGCAGGTCAGTATTACCCACACGTTATGAATTTCTTGAAGCGGGGTGTGTGACATACTTAGAATATACAGCCACTTACCTTCTCCCCCCACAACAGCTCCCGGCTGGTCGGGCGCCTGGAGACCCCCTTGTTACTGTGAATGAGGGGCGCAGTAAGTATGGGCTGGGGGGCAGCTTATTCATTATTTATACTCTCTTTTCCTGTTCTGCCCCATCGCTTCTCTCTCTTTTCCCAGCTCTGTCCCATCCCATCTCTCTTTTCCTGCTCTGTCCCATCCCATCCCATCTCTTTTCCCAGCTCTGTCCCACCCCATCTCTGTTTTCCTGCCCTGTCCCATCCCATCTCTCTCTTTTCCCAACTCTGCCCCGTCCCATCTCTCTTTTCCTGCCCTATCCCATCCAAGCTCTCTCTTTTCCAGCTCTGTCTCATCCCTTCTCTATCTCTTCCTGCCCTGTCCCACCCCATCTCTCTCTTTTCCCAGCTCTGTCCCATCCCATCTCTCTTTTCCCATCTCTGTCCCATCCATCTCTCTCTTTCCCAGCTCTGTCCAATCCCATCTCTCTCTGTTCTCAGCGCTGTCCCATCCCATCTCTCTCTTTTCCAGCTCTGTCCCATGCCATCTCTCTCTTTTCCCAGCTCTGTCCCATCCCATCTCTCTCTTTTCCCAGCTCTGTCCCATCCCATCTCTCTCTCTTTTCCCAGCTCTGTCCCAACCCCATCTCTCTCTTTTCCCAGCTCTGTCCCATCCCATCTCTCTCTCTTTTCCCAGCTCTGTCCCATCCCATCTCTCTCTTTTCCCAGCTCTGTCCCATCCCATCTCTCTCTCTTTTCCCAGCTCTGTCCCATCCCATCTCTCTCTTTTCCCAGCTCTGTCCCAGCTCTGTCCCATTCCATCTCTCTCTTTTCCAGCTCTGTCCCATCCCATCTCTCTCTTTTCCCAGCTCTGTCCCGTCACATCCCATCTCTCTCTTTTCCCAGCTCTGTCCCATCCCATCTCTCTCTTCTTTCCCAGCTCTGTCTCATCCCATCTCTCTCTTTTTTTCACAGCTCTGTCCCATCCCATCTCTCTTTTCCAGCTCTGTCCCATCCCATCTCTCTCTTTTCCAGCTCTGTCCCATCCCATCTCTCTCTTTTCCAGCTCTGTCCCATCCCATCTCTCTCTTTTCCCAGCTCTGTCCCATCCCATCTCTCTCTTTTCCCATCACTGTCACATCCCATCTCTCTCTTTTCCAGCCCTGTCCCATCCCATCTCTCTTTTTCCAGCTCTGTCCCATCCCATCTCTCTCTTTCCCAGCTCTGTCCCATCCCATCTCTTTTTTCCCAGCTCTGTCCCATCCCATCTCTCTCTTTTCCCAGCTCTGTCCCTTCCCATCTCTCTCTTTTTTCCCAGCTCTGTCCCATCCCATCTCTCTCTTTTCCAGCGCTGTCCCATCCCATGTCTCTCTTTTCCTGCTCTGTCCCATCCCATGTCTCTCTTTTCCAGCGCTGTCCCATCCCATCTCTCTCTTTTCCTGCTCTGTCCCATCCCATCTCTCTCTTTTCCAGCGCTGTCACATCCCATCTCTCTCTTTTCCTAGCTCTGTTCCATCTCATCTCTCTCTTTTCAAGCTTTGTCCCATCTCTCTCTCTCTTTTTTCCCAGCTCTGTCCCATCCCATCTCTCTTTTCCCAACTCTGTCCCATCCCATCTCTCTCTTTTCCTGCTCTCTCCGATCCAATCTCTCTCATTTCCTGCTCTGTCCCATCCCATCTCTCTCTTTTCCTGCTCTGTCCCATCCCATCTCTCTCTTTTCCTGCTCTGTCCCATCCCATCTCTCTCGTTACCTGCTCTGTCCCATCCCATCTCTCTCTCTTTTCCCAGCTCTGTCCCATCCCATCTCTCTCTTTTTCCCAGCTCTGTCCCATCCCATCTCTCTCTCTTTTTTCCCAGCTCTGTCCCATCCCATCTCTTTTTTCCCAGCTCTGTCCCATCTCTCTCTCTTTTCCCAGCTCTGTCCCATCCCATCTCTCTCTCTCTCTTTTCCCAGCTCTGTCCCATCCCATCTCTCTTTCTCTTTTCCCAGCTCTGTCCCATCCCATCTCTCTTTCTCTTTTCCCAGCTCTGTCCCATCCTATCTCTCTTTTCCCATCTCTCTCTTTTCCCAGCTCTGTCCCATCCTATCTCTCTCTTTTCCCATCTCTGTCCAATCCCATCTCTCTATTTTCCTGCTCTGTCCCATCCCATCTCTCTCTTTTCCTGCTCTGTCCCATCTCATCTCTCTCTTTTCCCAGCTCTGTCTCATCTCATCTCTCTCTTTTCCCATCTCTGTCCAATCCCATCTCTCTATTTTCCTGCTCTGTCCCATCCCATCTCTCTCTTTTCCTGCTCTGTCCCATCCCATCTCTCTCTTTTCCCAGCTCTGTCTCATCTCATCTCTCTCTTTTCCCATCTCTGTCCAATCCCATCTCTCTCTTTTCCCAGCTCTGTCCCATCCTATCTCTCTTTTCCCATCTCTCTCTTTTCCCAGCTCTGTCCCATCCTATCTCTCTCTTTTCCCATCTCTGTCCAATCCCATCTCTCTATTTTCCTGCTCTGTCCCATCCCATCTCTCTTTTCCCATCTCTGTCCAATCCTATCTCTCTCTTTTCCTGCTCTGTCCCATCAAATCTCCTTCTTTTCCTGCTCTATCCCATCCCATCTCTCTCTTTTCCTGCTCTGTCCCATCCTATCTCTCTCTTTTCCCATCTCTGTCCAATCCCATCTCTCTCTTTTCCTGCTCTGTCCCATCCTATCTCTCTCTTTTCCCATCTCTGTCCCATCCCATCTCTCTCTTTTCCCATCTCTGTCCCATCCTATCTCTCTCTTTTCCCATCTCTGTCCAATCCCATCTCTCTCTTTTCCTGCTCTGTCCCATCCCATCTCTCTCTTTTCCAGTGCTGTCCCATCCCATCTCTCTCTTTTCCTGCTCTGTCCCATCCCATCTCTCTCTTTTCCAGCGCTGTCCCATCCCATCTCTCTCTTTTCCAGCGCTGTCACATCCCATCTCTCTCTTTTCCTAGCTCTGTTCCATCTCATCTCTCTCTTTTCAAGCTCTGTCCCATCTCTCTCTCTCTTTTTTCCCAGCTCTGTCCCATCCCATCTCTCTTTTCCCAACTCTGTCCCATCCCATCTCTCTCTTTTCCTGCTCTCTCCGATCCAATCTCTCTCTTTTCCTGCTCTGTCCCATCCCAGCTCTCTCTTTTCCTGCTCTGTCCCATCCCATCTCTCTCTTTTCCTGCTCTGTCCCATCCCATCTCTCTCTTTTCCTGCTCTGTCCCATTCCATCTCTCTCTGTTCCCAGCTCTATCCCATCTCTCTCTTTTCCCAGCTTTGTCCCATCTCGTCTCGCTTTTCCAGCTCTGGCCCATCCCATCTCTCTCTTTTCCTGCTCTGTCCCATCCCATCTCTCTCTGTTCCCAGCTCTGTCCCATCCCATCTCTCTCTTTTCCCGGCTCTGTCCCATCCCATCTCTCCCATTTCCAGCTCTGTCCCATCCCATCTCTCTCTTTTCCCAGCTCTGTCCCATCCCATCTCTCTCTTTTCCCAGCTTTGTCCCATCCCATCTCTCTCTTTTCCCAGCTTTGTCCCATCCCATCTCTCTTTATCAGCTCTGTCCCATCCCATCTCTCTCTTTTCCCAGCTCTGTCCCATCCCATCTCTCTCTTTTCCCAGCTTTGTCCCATCCCATCTCTCTTTATCAGCTCTGTCCCATCCCATCTCTCTCTTTCTCAGCTCTGTCCCATCCCATCTCTCTCTTTTCAAGCTATGTCCCACCCCATCTCTCTCTTTTCCAGCTATGTCCCACCCCATCTCTCTCTCTTTTCCAGCTCTGTCCCACCCCATCTCTCTCTTTTCCCATGTCTGTCCCATCCCATCTCTTTCTTTTCCAGCTCTGTCCCATCCCGTCTCTCTCTTTTTCAGCTCTGTCCAATCCCATCTCTCTCTTTTCCCATGTCTGTCCCATCCCATCTCTCTCTTCTCCAGCTCTGTCCCATCCCATCTCTCTCTTTTTCAGCTCTGTCCCATCCCATCTCTCTCTTTTCCCATGTCTGTCCCATCCCATCTCTCTCTTTTCCAGCTCTGTCCTATCCCATCTCTCTCTTTTCCCAGCTCAGTCCCATCTCATCTCTCTCTTTTCCCAGCTCTGTCCCATCCCATCTCTCTTTTCCCAGCTCTGTCCCATCCCATCTCTTTCTTTTCCAGCTCTGTCCCACCCCATCTCTCTCTCTTTTACAGCTCTGTCCCATCCCATCTCTCTTTTCCCAGCTCTGTCCCATCCCATCTCTTTCTTTTCCAGCTCTGTCCCATCCCATATCTCTCTTTTTCAGCTCTGTCCCATCCCATCTCTCTCTTTTCCAGCTCTGTCCCATCCCATCTCTCTCTTTTCCCAGCTCAGTCCCATCTCATCTCTCTCTTTTCCCAGCTCTGTCCTATCCCATCTCTCTTTTCCCAGCTCTGTCCCATCCCATCTCTCTCTTTTCCTGCTCTGTCCCATCCCATCTCTCTTTTCCCAGCTCTGTCCCATCCCATCTCTCTATTTTCCTGCTCTGTCCCATCCCATCTCTGTCCAATCCCATCTCTCTCTTTTCCTGCTCTGTCCCATCCGATCTCTCTCTTTTCACATCTCTGTCCAATCCCATCTCTCTTTTTTCCTGCTCTGTCCCATCCAATCTCCCTCTTTTCCCAGCTCTGTCCCATCCCATCTCTCTCTTTTCCAGCTCTGCCCCATCCCATCTCTTTCTTTTCCAGCTCTGTCCCACCCCATCTTTCTCTTTTCCAGCTCTGTCCCATCCCATCTCTCTCTTTTCCAGCTCTGTCCCACCCCATCTCTCTCTTTTCCAGCTCTGTCCCACCCCATCTCTATGTTTTCCTGCTCTGTCCCATCCCATCTCTCTCTTTTCCTGCTCTGTCCCATCCCATCTCTCTCTTTTCCAGCGCTGTCCCATCCCATCTCTCTCTTTTCCTGCTCTGTCCCATCCCATCTCTCTCTTTTCCAGCTCTGCCCCATCCCATCTCTCTCTTTTCCAGCGCTGTCTCATCTCATCTCTCTCTTTTCCCATCTCTGTCCAATCCCATCTCTCTCTTTTCCCATCTCTGTCCAATCCCAGCTCTGTCCCATCCTATCTCTCTCTTTTCACATCTCTGTCCAATCCCATCTCTCTTTTTTCCTGCTCTGTCCCATCCAATCTCCCTCTTTTCCCTGCTCTGTCCCATTCCATCTCTCTCTGTTCCCAGCTCTATCCCATCTCTCTCTTTTCCCAGCTTTGTCCCATCTCGTCTCGCTTTTCCAGCTCTGGCCCATCCCATCTCTCTCTTTTCCTGCTCTGTCCCATCCCATCTCTCTCTGTTCCCAGCTCTGTCCCATCCCATCTCTCTCTTTTCCCGGCTCTGTCCCATCCCATCTCTCCCATTTCCAGCTCTGTCCCATCCCATCTCTCTCTTTTCCCAGCTCTGTCCCATCCCATCTCTCTCTTTTCCCAGCTTTGTCCCATCCCATCTCTCTCTTTTCCCAGCTTTGTCCCATCCCATCTCTCTTTATCAGCTCTGTCCCATCCCATCTCTCTCTTTTCCCAGCTCTGTCCCATCCCATCTCTCTCTTTTCCCAGCTTTGTCCCATCCCATCTCTCTTTATCAGCTCTGTCCCATCCCATCTCTCTCTTTCTCAGCTCTGTCCCATCCCATCTCTCTCTTTTCCAGCTATGTCCCACCCCATCTCTCTCTCTTTTCCAGCTCTGTCCCACCCCATCTCTCTCTTTTCCCATGTCTGTCCCATCACATCTCTTTCTTTTCCAGCTCTGTCCCATCCCATCTCTCTCTTTTTCAGCTCTGTCCCATCCCATCTCTCTCTTTTCCCATGTCTGTCCCATCCCATCTCTCTCTTTTCCAGCTCTGTCCTATCCCATCTCTCTCTTTTCCCAGCTCAGTCCCATCTCATCTCTCTCTTTTCCCAGCTCTGTCCCATCCCATCTCTCTTTTCCCAGCTCTGTCCCATCCCATCTCTTTCTTTTCCAGCTCTGTCCCACCCCATCTCTCTCTCTTTTACAGCTCTGTCCCATCCCATCTCTCTTTTCCCAGCTCTGTCCCATCCCATCTCTTTCTTTTCCAGCTCTGTCCCATCCCATATCTCTCTTTTTCAGCTCTGTCCCATCCCATCTCTCTCTTTTCCAGCTCTGTCCCATCCCATCTCTCTCTTTTCCCAGCTCAGTCCCATCTCATCTCTCTCTTTTCCCAGCTCTGTCCTATCCCATCTCTCTTTTCCCAGCTCTGTCCCATCCCATCTCTCTCTTTTCCTGCTCTGTCCCATCCCATCTCTCTCTTTTCCCAGCTCTGTCCCATCCCATCTCTCTATTTTCCTGCTCTGTCCCATCCCATCTCTGTCCAATCCCATCTCTCTCTTTTCCTGCTCTGTCCCATCCGATCTCTCTCTTTTCACATCTCTGTCCAATCCCATCTCTCTTTTTTCCTGCTCTGTCCCATCCAATCTCCCTCTTTTCCCAGCTCTGTCCCATCCCATCTCTCTCTTTTCCAGCTCTGCCCCATCCCATCTCTTTCTTTTCCAGCTCTGTCCCACCCCATCTTTCTCTTTTCCAGCTCTGTCCCATCCCATCTCTCTCTTTTCCAGCTCTGTCCCACCCCATCTCTCTCTTTTCCAGCTCTGTCCCACCCCATCTCTATGTTTTCCTGCTCTGTCCCATCCCATCTCTCTCTTTTCCTGCTCTGTCCCATCCCATCTCTCTCTTTTCCAGCGCTGTCCCATCCCATCTCTCTCTTTTCCTGCTCTGTCCCATCCCATCTCTCTCTTTTCCAGCTCTGCCCCATCCCATCTCTCTCTTTTCCAGCTCTGCCCCATCCCATCTCTCTCTTTTCCAGCGCTGTCTCATCTCATCTCTCTCTTTTCCCATCTCTGTCCAATCCCATCTCTCTCTTTTCCCATCTCTGTCCAATCCCATCTCTCTCTTTTCCAGCGCTGTCCCATCCCATCTCTCTCTTTTCCAGCTCTGTCCCACCCCATCTCTCTCTTTTCCAGCTCTGTCCCATCCCATCTCTCTCTTTTCCAGCGCTGTCCCATCCCATCTCTCTCTTTTCCTGCTCTGTCCCATCCCATCTCTCTCTTTTCCAGCTCTGCCCCATCCCATCTCTCTCTTTTCCAGCGCTGTCTCATCTCATCTCTCTCTTTTCCCATCTCTGTCCAATCCCATCTCTCTCTTTTCCCATCTCTGTCCAATCCCAGCTCTGTCCCATCCTATCTCTCTCTTTTCACATCTCTGTCCAATCCCATCTCTCTTTTTTCCTGCTCTGTCCCATCCAATCTCCCTCTTTTCCCAGCTCTGTCCCATCCCATCTCTCTATTTTCCCATCTCTGTCCCATCCCATCTCTCTCTTTTCCAGCTCTGCCCCATCCCATCTCTTTCTTTTCCAGCTCTGTCCCACCCCATCTTTCTCTTTTCCAGCTCTGTCCCACCCCATCTCTCTTTTTTCCAGCTCTGTCCCACCCCATCTCTCTCTTTTCCAGCTCTGTCCCACCCCATCTCTATGTTTTCCTGCTCTGTCCCATCCCATCTCTCTCTTTTCCTGCTCTGTCCCATCCCATCTCTCTCTTTTCCAGCGCTGTCCCATCCCATCTCTCTCTTTTCCTGCTCTGTCCCATCCCATCTCTCTCTTTTCCAGCTCTGCCCCATCCCATCTCTCTCTTTTCCAGCGCTGTCTCATCCCATCTCTCTCTTTTCCTAGCTCTGTCACATCTCATTTCTCTCTTTTCCACCGCTGTCCCATCCCATCTCTCTCTTTTGCCAGCTCTGTCCCATCCCATCTCTCTCTTTTCAAGCTCTGTCCCACCCCATCTCTCTCTCTCTTTTTTCCCAGCTCTGTCCCATCCCATCTCTCTTTTCCCAACTCTGTCCCATCTCTCTCTTTTCCTGCTCTCTCCCATTCAATCTCTCTCTTTTCCCAGCTCTGCCCCATCCCATCTCTCTCTTTTCCCAGCTCTGTCCCATCCAATCTCTCTCTTTTCTGCTATGTCCCATCCCATCTCTCTCTTTTCCCAGCTCTGTCCCATCTCATCTTTCTCTTTTCCCAGCTCAGTCCCATCTCATCTCTCTCTTTTCCCAGCCCAGTCCCATCGCATCTCTCTCTTTTCCTAGCTCTGTCCCATCCCATCTCTCTCTTTTCCCAGCTCTGTCCAATTGCCTCTCTCTCTTTTCCTAGCTCTGTCCCCTCGCATCTCTCTCTTTTCCCAGCTCAGTCCCATCTCATCTTTCTCTTTTCCCAGCTCAGTCCCATCTCATCTCTCTCTTTTCCCAGCTCAGTCCAATCTCATCTCTCTCTTTTCCCAGCCCAGTCCCATCCCATCTCTCTCTTTTCCCAGCCCAGTCCCATACCATCTCTCTCTTTTCCCAGCTCTGTCCCATCCCATCTCTCTCTTTTCCAGCTCTGTCCGATCCCATCGCTCTCTTTTCCCAGTTCTGTCCCATTCATCTCTCTTTTCCTAGCTCTGTCCCATTCATCTCTCTTTTTCCAGCTCTGTCCCATTCATCTCTCTTTTCCCAGCTCTGTCCCATTCATCTCTCTTTTCCCAGCTCTGTTCCATGCATCTCTCTTTTCCCAACTCCGCCCCAACTATCCTTCCCAGCTCTGCCGCAGCCAGCTCTCTCATCTTAGCTTCTTTAAAATCAATGCACCAAAAGTAAGAGCTGTAGATTCCACATGGTCAAACAAAAAATAAGTTGCTGTTTGTTTTCCTCTCAATTCCAAATAGATATAATGCTGGAGGGGGGGGGGGCAAGCAGCCTTTATTTAGTTATGCGTTGGAATATATAGCCCCCTGGTGCACTGATTTTAACCTACCCCCGATTCTGGACCTTCAGCTTGCGGCATACTGCTACGAGTGGACCTCTACAAAAAGTTTTTGAGTACCACTGCCCTAGATGATAGTCAGTGTTCCATGCATATTTCTCAAATCAGGATATATAGATAAAGAATCAGCACAATGATAATATGGTTGTGCAGCTTTTAGGTAATCCAATCTTAAAGGCCAACTGCTCTAGTGAGGTGCTGTGTGCTTATTTTTATTAAAGTCAATTTTAAGTCAAAACATAAAAAAAAGCTATACTATATACTATATTTTCTCGCTCGCAGACCGTCGCTCTTAGTCTTAGTCTTAGTCTGGGGCTGTAGAACTTACCTGAAAAGCTTCATCCAGATCCCTTGCTTCTCCGGCGTGGCGAATCAGTCCGACGCCATCAGTCACGGTGAGCTGCCACACCTCCTCTATTCACTGCAATGGAGAAGGGTGTGGCAGCTCATCATGACTGATGGCAGAGGCGTCACCACTACAGAGGGAGACAGGAACAGAAGCTTAACGAGAGCACGATGCTGCACAAGGTGCAGTGAGGGACCTGGATGAAGCCTTACAAAGACCCTCTCTATTGCTTTATAGTTAGAGTAACCGTCCTCTCTTTCTGAAAGCTCACCCAAAGCCAAATGGCTACAAACCCAGAGTTGTTTTGTTTAAACATTGCCATTTAAAGCAGGTCGAAAACGTGGTTATTCACCAGGGGCCCAGGAAAGGTTTCTCAACCTACGGGCTGCGCCGGTAGGTGCCCTTTCCTTTATATGAAATGAACATACCTTTCTTCAGGCAACATTTGTTTTTACATTTTCTATGTATTTATTTCATCACATTACCTTATAAATCAGAAGGCTGAGAAAAGTGCATATAATTGGCCACCTGAACAGTCAAGACCAAACTTACTAGAGGGTAACCACCTCTAGCACGACAATAAGAAAGACTGAGATTTTTTCCATCTGGCTCTTCTTCCTTACCCAATAACCTCTACCATATATTTTTCCCTTTCAGCAAGCCTCTCAAAACAAGTCGCAGCATTTCTTTTTGATCAAAAGCGCTTCCCAAAAAAACATTTTTTTTTTCCTTCCATCTGTTTGAACACAAGAGGTTACATTGTTCCCCCTATATTTTCTGCTTCCCTGAAGATTAAGTGAGGAGCTGCGGCAACTCAGGTAGACCTCAAGAAGAAAAAAATACTGGGGAATCTCCTTCCATCATTCTTTTTAGATTCCAGGTGGTATCCTTGAATGTAATGGACATCAGTTCTCTTAAGTGACAATAAAACCTTCCAATATCCTTCAGAAAAGCTCAGTTTTTTTGTTGTTATTTTAGACTACTAGTAATGAGTGAACCTGTAGAAGTTCAGGTTTGGTAAGTTTGGTCTAAATGTGACGCAAAAGTTTGGTTCAGAGTACCCAAAAATGGCTGTAAAAATACAATTCTGTGATTAATCACCTTGTAGAATTGGTATTATAAGTATGCAGCACGTCCTGCTCCAGATAATGATTCATAACAGATGGGAATTACTTCCGCTAGAGGGCGCTGGACTGCAGAGATGGCAAAAAGAGGCCCCTCCCGGTCCCATATATACCCGGGACCTCCCACAAATTCCCCAGTATTGAAAAGCAATAAGGAGAACCAGGAGAAGCCAATAATCAGTAACAATTTAACAAGGATAACAATCACCATACAGAGGATCCAAGATAATGCAATCAGGGTGGGGTGGAGCAGGACGCGCTGCATACTTATAATACCAATTCTACAAGGTGAGTAATCACAGAATTGTATTATTCTAAGTATGCAGCACGTCCTGCTTTAGATAATGATTCATAACAGATGGGACATCCAATAGCAGTGTCCAGAAATAGGATGGGATCCCCAGAAGCAACAACGTGCAGTTCAAACCACTGCCGCCTGCAGAACTTTGCGGCCAAAAACAGCATCCGCTGAGGCCCGAACATCAACCTTGTAAAACTTGGAATGAACAGAAGACCAAGTAGCAGCCTTACAAACTTGTTCAACAGGAGCCTGGTGCTGAAAGGCCCAGGAAGCCCCAACAGCACGGGTAGAATGAGCCGTAACACGAAAAGGGGGCTCCTTTCCCCTAGCAGAGTAGGACCTAAAAATGGCCTGACGAATCCACTTGCTAATAGTAGACTTAGCAGGAGACAAACCCTTCTTGGGACCCGAAAGTACCTCAAACAAAGGATAAGTCTTCCTGAAAGGCGCAGGCAGAACTTCAAATTCCTGACCACGTCCAGAGAATGCAAGGCCCTCTCCTTGGAGTTACCAGGATTAGGGCACAAGTAAGGAAGCACAATGTCCTGATTAAGGTGGAAGGCAGAGACAACCTTAGGCAAGAAATCCGGTTTAAATCTGAAAACCACCTTGTCCTGATGTCTCTCAAAGTAGGGGGCCTGACTAGAAAGGGCCACCAACTCTGAGGCCCGCCTGACAGAGGTGATAGCCACTAAAAAGGCAACCTTAAGAGTAAGAACAGACAGAGCAGCCTCATGCACAGGCTCAAATGGAGGGCCCTGAAGGGCAGACAAAACCAAATTCAAATCCCAGACTGGCAACAGAGGCTTACGGAGGGGACGGTTTCCTAATTGTATATATATGGAGTAAAATTGTAAAGATCGGTTTCCTAATTGCATATATATGGAGTAAAATTGTAAAGATCGGTTTCCTAATTGCATATATATGGAGTAAAATTGTAAAGATCGGTTTCCTAATTGCATATATATGGAGTAAAATTGTAAGGATCAGTTTCCTAATTGCATATATATGGAGTAAAATTGCAAAGATCGGTTTCCTAATTCCATATATATGGAGTAAAATTGTAAAGATCGGTTTCCAAATTGCATATATATGGAGTAAAATTGTAAAGATCGGTTTCCTAATTGCATATATATGGAGTAAAATTGTAAAGATCGGTTTCCTAATTGCATATATATGGAGTAAAATTGTAAAGATCGGTTTCCTAATTGCATATATATGGAGTAAAATTGTAAGGATCGGTTTCCTAATTGCATATATATGGAGTAAAATTGTAAAGATCGGTTTCCTAATTGCATATATATGGAGTAAAATTGTAAGGATCGGTTTCCTAATTGCATATATATGGAGTAAAATTGCAAAAATCGGTTTCCTAATTGTATATATATGGAATAAAATTGTAAGGATCGGTTTCCTAATTGTATATATATGGAGTAAAATTGCAAAGATCGGTTTCCTAATTGTATATATATGGAGTAAAATTGTAAAGATCGGTTTCCTAATTGCATATATATGGAGTAAAATTGTAAAGATCGGTTTCCTAATTGCATATATATGGAGTAAAATTGTAAAGATCGGTTTCCTAATTGCATATATATGGAGTAAAATTGCAAAAATCGGTTTCCTAATTGCATATATATGGAATAAAATTGTAAGGATCGGTTTCCTAATTGTATATATATGGAGTAAAATTGCAAAGATCGGTTTCCTAATTGCATATATATGGAGTAAAATTGCAAAGATCGGTTTCCTAATTGCATATATATGGAGTAAAATTGTAAGGATCGGTTTCCTAATTGTATATATATGGAGGAAAATTGTAAAGATCGGTTTCCTAATTGTATATATATGGAGTAAAATTGTAAAGATCGGTTTCCTAATTGTATATATATGGAGTAAAATTGTAAAGATCGGTTTCCTAATTGCATATATATGGAGTAAAATTGTAAAGATCGGTTTCCTAATTGCATATATATGGAGTAAAATTGTAAAGATCGGTTTCCTAATTGCATATATATGGAGTAAAATTGCAAAAATCGGTTTCCTAATTGTATATATATGGAGTAAAATTGTAAAGATCGGTTTCCTAATTGCATATATATGGAGTAAAATTGTAAAAATCGGTTTCCTAATTGCATATATATGGAGTAAAATTGCAAAGATTGGTTTCCTAATTGCATATATATGGAGTAAAATTGTAAGGATCGGTTTCCTAATTGCATATATATGGAGTCAAATTGTAAAAATCGGTTTCCTAATTGCATATATATGGAGTAAAATTGTAAAAATCGGTTTCCTAATTGCATATATATGGAGTAAAATTGTAAAAATCGGTTTCCTAATTGCATATATATGGAGTAAAATTGCAAAGATCGGTTTCCTAATTGCATATATATGGAGTAAAATTGTAAAAATCGGTTTCCTAATTGCATATATATGGAGTAAAATTGCAAAGATCGGTTTCCTAATTGCATATATATGGAGTAAAATTGTAAAAATCGGTTTCCTAATTGTATATATATGGAGTAAAATTGTAAAGATCGGTTTCCTAATTGCATATATATGGAGTAAAATTGTAAAGATCGGTTTCCTAATTGCATATATATGGAGTAAAATTGTAAAGATCGGTTTCCTAATTGCATATATATGGAGTAAAATTGCAAAGATCGGTTTCCTAATTGTATATATATGGAGTAAAATTGCAAAAATCGGTTTCCTAATTGTATATATATGGAGTAAAATTGCAAAGATCGGTTTCCTAATTGCATATATATGGAGTAAAATTGCAAAGATCGGTTTCCTAATTGCATATATATGGAGTAAAATTGCAAAAATCGGTTTCCTAATTGCATATATATGGAGTAAAATTGCAAAGATCGGTTTCCTAATTGTAAATATATGGGGTAAAATTGTAAAGATCGGTTTCCTAATTGCATATATATGGAGTAAAATTGTAAGGATCGGTTTCCTAATTGCATATATATGGAGTAAAATTGTAAAGATCGGTTTCCTAATTGCATATATATGGAGTAAAATTGCAAAGATCGGTTTCCTAATTGCATATATATGGAGTAAAATTGCAAAGATCGGTTTCCTAATTGCATATATATGGAGTAAAATTGCAAAAATCGGTTTCCTAATTGCATATATATGGAGTAAAATTGCAAAGATCGGTTTCCTAATTGTATATATATGGGGTAAAATTGTAAAAATCGGTTTCCTAATTGCATATATATGGAGTAAAATTGCAAAGATCTGTTTCCTAATTGCATATATATGGAGTAAAATTGTAAAGATCGGTTTCCTAATTGCATATATATGGAGTAAAATTGTAAAGATCGGTTTCCTAATTGCATATATATGGAGTAAAATTGCAAAAATCGGTTTCCTAATTGCATATATATGGAATAAAATTGTAAAGATCGGTTTCCTAATTGCATATATATGGAGTAAAATTGTAAGGATCGGTTTCCTAATTGCATATATATGGAGTAAAATTGCAAAGATCGGTTTCCTAATTGCATATATATGGAGTAAAATTGCAAAGATCGGTTTCCTAATTGCATATATATGGAGTAAAATTGCAAAAATCGGTTTCCTAATTGCATATATATGGAGTAAAATTGCAAAGATCGGTTTCCTAATTGTATATATATGGGGTAAAATTGTAAAAATCGGTTTCCTAATTGCATATATATGGAGTAAAATTGCAAAGATCGGTTTCCTAATTGCATATATATGGAGTAAAATTGTAAAGATCGGTTTCCTAATTGCATATATATGGAGTAAAATTGTAAAGATCGGTTTCCTAATTGCATATATATGGAGTAAAATTGCAAAAATCGGTTTCCTAATTGCATATATATGGAATAAAATTGTAAGGATCGGTTTCCTAATTGTATATATATGGAGTAAAATTGCAAAGATCGGTTTCCTAATTGCATATATATGGAGTAAAATTGTAAAGATCGGTTTCCTAATTGCATATATATGGAGTAAAATTGTAAAGATCGGTTTCCTAATTGCATATATATGGAGTAAAATTGTAAAGATCGGTTTCCTAATTGCATATATATGGAGTAAAATTGCAAAGATCGGTTTCCTAATTGTATATATATGGAGTAAAATTGCAAAGATCGGTTTCCTAATTGCATATATATGGAGTAAAATTGCAAAGATCGGTTTCCTAATTGCATATATATGGAGTAAAATTGTAAAGATCGGTTTCCTAATTGTATATATATGGAGTAAAATTGTAAAGATCGGTTTCCTAATTGCATATATATGGAGTAAAATTGTAAAGATCGGTTTCCTAATTGCATATATATGGAGTAAAATTGTAAAGATCGGTTTCCTAATTGCATATATATGGAGTAAAATTGCAAAGATCGGTTTCCTAATTGCATATATATGGAGTAAAATTGTAAAAATCGGTTTCCTAATTGTATATATATGGAGTAAAATTGTAAAGATCGGTTTCCTAATTGCATATATATGGAGTAAAATTGTAAAGATCGGTTTCCTAATTGTATATATATGGAGTAAAATTGCAAAGATCGGTTTCCTAATTGCATATATATGGAGTAAGATTGTAAAGATCGGTTTCCTAATTGCAAATATATGGAGTAAAATTGTAAAGATCGGTTTCCTAATTGTATATATATGGAGTAAAATTGCAAAGATCGGTTTCCTAATTGCATATATATGGAGTAAAATTGTAAAGATCGGTTTCCTAATTGTATATATATGGAGTAAAATTGCAAAGATCGGTTTCCTAATTGTATATATATGGAGTAAAATTGTAAAGATCGGTTTCCTAATTGTATATATATGGAGTAAAATTGCAAAGATCGGTTTCCTAATTGTATATATATGGAGTAAAATTGTAAAGATCGGTTTCCTAATTGCATATATATGGAGTAAAATTGTAAAGATCGGTTTCCAAATTGCATATATATGGAGTAAAATTGTAAAGATCGGTTTCCTAATTGCATATATATGGAGTAAAATTGTAAAGATCGGTTTCCTAATTGCATATATATGGAGTAAAATTGTAAGGATCGGTTTCCTAATTGTATATATATGGAGTAAAATTGTAAAGATCGGTTTCCTAATTGCATATATATGGAGTAAAATTGTAAGGATCGGTTTCCTAATTGTATATATATGGAGTAAAATTGCAAAGATCGGTTTCCTAATTGCATATATATGGAGTAAAATTGCAAAGATCGGTTTCCTAATTGCATATATATGGAGTAAAATTGCAAAGATCGGTTTCCTAATTGCATATATATGGAGTAAAATTGCAAAAATCGGTTTCCTAATTGCATATATATGGAGTAAAATTGCAAAAATCGGTTTCCTAATTGCATATATATGGAGTAAAATTGCAAAGATCGGTTTCCTAATTGCATATATATGGAGTAAAATTGTAAAGATCGGTTTCCTAATTGCATATATATGGAGTAAAATTGTAAAAATCGGTTTCCTAATTGCATATATATGGAGTAAAATTGCAAAGATCGGTTTCCTAATTGTATATATATGGGGTAAAATTGTAAAGATCGGTTTCCTAATTGCATATATATGGAGTAAAATTGTAAAGATCGGTTTCCTAATTGCATATATATGGAGTAAAATTGTAAAAATCGGTTTCCAAATTGCATATATATGGAGTAAAATTGTAAAGATCGGTTTCCTAATTCCATATATATGGAGTAAAATTGTAAAGATCGGTTTCCTAATTGCATATATATGGAGTAAAATTGCAAAGATCGGTTTCCTAATTGCATATATATGGAGTAAAATTGTAAAAATCGGTTTCCTAATTGCATATATATGGAGTAAAATTGCAAAGATCGGTTTCCTAATTGCATATATATGGAGTAAAATTGCAAAGATCGGTTTCCTAATTGTATATATATGGGGTAAAATTGCAAAGATCGGTTTCCTAATTGCATATATATGGAGTAAAATTGTAAAGATCGGTTTCCTAATTGCATATATATGGAGTAAAATTGCAAAGATCGGTTTCCTAATTGTATATATATGGGGTAAAATTGTAAAGATCGGTTTCCTAATTGCATATATATGGAGTAAAATTGTAAAGATCGGTTTCCTAATTGCATATATATGGAGTAAAATTGTAAAAATCGGTTTCCTAATTCCATATATATGGAGTAAAATTGCAAAGATCGGTTTCCTAATTGCATATATATGGAGTAAAATTGTAAAGATCGGTTTCCTAATTGCATATATATGGAGTAAAATTGTAAAAATCGGTTTCCTAATTCCATATATATGGAGTAAAATTGCAAAGATCGGTTTCCTAATTGCATATATATGGAGTAAAATTGCAAAGATCGGTTTCCTAATTGTATATATATGGAGTAAAATTGTAAAGATCGGTTTCCTAATTGCATATATATGGAGTAAAATTGTAAAAATCGGTTTCCTAATTGCATATATATGGAGTAAAATTGCAAAGATCGGTTTCCTAATTGTATATATATGGAGTAAAATTGCAAAGATCGGTTTCCTAATTGCATATATATGGAGTAAAATTGTAAAGATCGGTTTCCTAATTGCATATATATGGAGTAAAATTGCAAAGATCGGTTTCCTAATTGCATATATATGGAGTAAAATTGCAAAGATCGGTTTCCTAATTGCATATATATGGAGTAAAATTGCAAAGATCGGTTTCCTAATTGCATATATATGGAGTAAAATTGCAAAGATCGGTTTCCTAATTGCATATATATGGAGTAAAATTGTAAAGATCGGTTTCCTAATTGCATATATATGGAGTAAAATTGTAAAAATCGGTTTCCTAATTGCATATATATGGAGTAAAATTGCAAAGATCGGTTTCCTAATTGTATATATATGGGGTAAAATTGTAAAAATCGGTTTCCTAATTGCATATATATGGAGTAAAATTGCAAAGATCGGTTTCCTAATTGCATATATATGGAGTAAAATTGTAAAGATCGGTTTCCTAATTGCATATATATGGAGTAAAATTGTAAAAATCGGTTTCCTAATTGCATATATATGGAGTAAAATTGCAAAGATCGGTTTCCTAATTGTATATATATGGAGTAAAATTGCAAAGATCGGTTTCCTAATTGCATATATATGGAGTAAAATTGTAAAGATCGGTTTCCTAATTGCATATATATGGAGTAAAATTGCAAAGATCGGTTTCCTAATTGTATATATATGGAGTAAAATTGTAAAGATCGGTTTCCTAATTGCATATATATGGAGTAAAATTGCAAAGATCGGTTTCCTAATTGTATATATATGGAGTAAAATTGTAAAAATCGGTTTCCTAATTCCATATATATGGAGTAAAATTGCAAAGATCGGTTTCCTAATTGCATATATATGGAGTAAAATTGCAAAGATCGGTTTCCTAATTGTATATATATGGAGTAAAATTGTAAAGATCGGTTTCCTAATTGCATATATATGGAGTAAAATTGTAAAAATCGGTTTCCTAATTGCATATATATGGAGTAAAATTGCAAAGATCGGTTTCCTAATTGTATATATATGGAGTAAAATTGCAAAGATCGGTTTCCTAATTGCATATATATGGAGTAAAATTGTAAAGATCGGTTTCCTAATTGCATATATATGGAGTAAAATTGCAAAGATCGGTTTCCTAATTGCATATATATGGAGTAAAATTGCAAAGATCGGTTTCCTAATTGCATATATATGGAGTAAAATTGCAAAGATCGGTTTCCTAATTGCATATATATGGAGTAAAATTGCAAAGATCGGTTTCCTAATTGCATATATATGGAGTAAAATTGTAAAGATCGGTTTCCTAATTGCATATATATGGAGTAAAATTGCAAAGATCGGTTTCCTAATTGCATATATATGGAGTAAAATTGTAAAAATCGGTTTCCTAATTGTATATATATGGAGTAAAATTGCAAAGATCGGTTTCCTAATTGTATATATATGGGGTAAAATTGTAAAGATCGGTTTCCTAATTGTATATATATGGAGTAAAATTGCAAAGATCGGTTTCCTAATTGTATATATATGGGGTAAAATTGTAAAGATCGGTTTCCTAATTGTATATATATGGAGTAAAATTGCAAAGATCGGTTTCCTAATTGTATACATATGGGGTAAAATTGTAAAGATCGGTTTCCTAATTGTATATATATGGAGTAAAATTGCAAAGATCGGTTTCCTAATTGCATATATATGGAGTAAAATTGTAAAGATCGGTTTCCTAATTGCATATATATGGAGTAAAATTGTAAAAATCGGTTTCCTAATTCCATATATATGGAGTAAAATTGTAAAGATCGGTTTCCTAATTGCATATATATGGAGTAAAATTGTAAAGATCGGTTTCCTAATTGTATATATATGGGGTAAAATTGTAAAGATCGGTTTCCTAATTGTATATATATGGAGTAAAATTGTAAAGATCGGTTTCCTAATTGCATATATATGGAGTAAAATTGCAAAGATCGGTTTCCTAATTGTATATATATGGAGTAAAATTGTAAAGATCGGTTTCCTAATTGCATATATATGGAGTAAAATTGTAAAAATCGGTTTCCTAATTGCATATATATGGAGTAAAATTGTAAAAATCGGTTTCCTAATTGCATATATATGGAGTAAAATTGTAAAAATCGGTTTCCTAATTGCATATATATGGAGTAAAATTGCAAAGATCGGTTTCCTAATTGCATATATATGGAGTAAAATTGCAAAGATCGGTTTCCTAATTGTAAATACATGGGGTAAAATTGTAAAGATCGGTTTCCTAATTGAATATATATGGAGTAAAATTGCAAAGATCGGTTTCCTAATTGTAAATATATGGGGTAAAATTGTAAAGATCGGTTTCCTAATTGCATATAAATGGAATAAAATTGTAAAGATCGGTTTCCTAATTGCATATATATGGAGTAAAATTGTAAAGATCGGTTTCCTAATTGCATATATATGGAGTAAAATTGTAAAGATCGGTTTCCTAATTGCATATATATGGAGTAAAATTGTAAAGATCGGTTTCCTAATTGTATATATATGGAGTAAAATTGCAAAGATCGGTTTCCTAATTGCATATATATGGAGTAAAATTGCAAAGATCGGTTTCCTAATTGCATATATTCGGGAGCAGGACGTGCTGTATGCTTAGAATAACCAGCACATGAAGATAAGCATCCAAGATGTCTGTCGAAGTCATTAGGTTCCCGGGGCGCAGGGAACTGAAGACGTAGCGCAGCGTTACCATGGGACAAGTCAGGTTCTGATGAACTTGTTGAAAAGATTAGTTCTCGGATGGGTCTAACGGGACCATCCCTTTTGGGCACTGTAAAGAGATTGTTAACACTGACCTCACTGACCTGATGGACGGCCCCCATGGCCAGAAGGCTTTGTACCACCAGCAACAGGCCCTGAGCAGCCTAAGGGTCCGTAGGAACCGTGATAAGAATCTGAGAAGAGGAGTGAAGAGCAGCAGCCGTCCCCCACCAGAAGGGTGAAGGCGCCCTCTCAATGCTGAGCGGACTAGCAGTGGATTTGGGCATAGCACCCCATAAGGATCCGGATGGGGCACGGCAACTGCCTTTGCCCCAGAATCTCCCATTTGTCCAGCAAAGGGAACCCCCTGCCTGACCCAGGCCCATGAAAGGAGGGATTGAAGGCTGCTTATTGCGTTGGGGAAACTCGCCTCCCTTAGCCAGAGATCCAACGATCACCAACAGGTGCAATCCAACAGAGGGAAGCCCCTTGAACGCCTTCCTAACAGCATTATCAGCTGCCCACCGGTGCCACCAGACCGGACAACTGGAAGAGACCACTAGGCCGAGGTCCTGCTATACCGCCGAATGGTGTCATCTAAGGCGGGGATAATTAGCTCACATTGTGACAAGCTCTAATTCAGCCCTAGAAGGATCCACATGGAAGCCGTAAAGAAGGCCCCTGAATAGGTCCTAATAGCCACGGCCGTAATAGCAAAGGCACCCACCGGGTGCAAGGCGAACCACACAGGCAAGGGCATGGGAGTCCTGTTACTCAATACATCAGTCCTCACTATCCATCAGGTAGTGGAAACGAGGGAATGCGCCACAGACGTAACAGACAACCCCAGGAAGGGGGCGTCCACCTCAGGGGAAATTGACCAACACTAGACCAATCCGCGGGGAAAGGATACCTCTATCCCACCCTGTAGGTATACCGAGAACCAGCAAGCCATTCCCATTCCTAGAGAACCAGATAACAAAAAAGCGTCTGGTTTGGCAATTCCGACTGCGGTTCTGCGGTACCAAACAATTCCGCCTGCTGCTTAGGAGCCGCTGCAGGAGGGAAAATGTCAAGTACCTCAAAACTCTGAGTAAGGGGGCGTGGCTTGGCCAGGGAGGAAGATGGCTGCTTGACCCGTGAGCTCCTGACGAGGCCCCCTAAGAAGCTTTTGTACTTGCGCACTACCTTGAAAATGGGCCGTCTGAACAGACCCGGGGCTTCCACCAAGACCCCCAGATCCTCCCAGACCCCAAAATCTGCTGCTAAAAGGCTTCCGGAGCTGTTCCTGAGCCAGAGGAAGGAGGACCCCCGCGCCTCCAATATGGCGGACGCATGCTCGGCTTGTAGTTCTCCGGAGCGGGAAGATGCGGCCGCCTCAGATGGAGAGGAACGCGCACTTTCTGCCCAACTTAGTCAACTCCCCACCCGCAGTGAGTTGGCGAACTTTGCAGGTGAAATTAAGGCATCGATTACTGCGGCTGTGGCGGACCTGCGAGGAGACCTGAAACAACTATCCCAGAGAGTTGACAAGGTGGAGAGAGAGGGGGCCGACACCTCTGCTAGACTGACCGAAGTTTGGGACGTTGTACGTGCTCATAACAAACATCTGCTGGACTTCCACAGACACCTGGAAGACCTCAACAACCGAAATCGGAGGTGCAATATCAGAGTGCGGGGGGTCCCAGAGGAAGTGGCCCCGGATCAAACGCAGGAAGCTCTGTCCTCCATTTTCAACTCCCTCTTGGAGAGACCGCCGGGTACGCAGATTGAATTTGTAAAAGCACATAGGGCGCTCAGACCCCGAAGTGTGGGTGACCCTACCCCCCGAGACATCATTTGCTGCCTGCTGAGTTTTCCACTAAAGGAGGAGATCCTCGCGAAGGCTAGAGGGAGAGACCAAATTTTATTAAATAACTGTGAAATCCAACTGTTTCAAGATCTGTCAAGCATCACGCTGCAAAACCGAAGGGCTCTGAGACCTCTTACAGCGCTTCTCAGAGAACGAGGCATTCCCTATAGGTGGCGTTTCCCCTTTGCCCTATCGGTCTCGAGCAATGGCAAGAACATCACGCTTAGGATGCCGGAGGACCTACCGGACTTTTGCTCTCAACTACGGATCCCCTTGATATCCCTTCCGGACTGGCTTCAGGACTTCTCCATCCCGCAGCTACTGCGCAGAAGTGCTCAAGACGGCCTCTCCAGAAGCTCTCGGCGCGCGGCCTGGGAATGCTCCCCGCGGGCTGCCCGCAGGGCAGAAAGTCGTTCCAGATCCAGGAGCTGAGATGCGGTCTGCTGCGGCTGGCATGGCCTTCAGAGCTAAGATGTTCTATACTGCTACCCTATTTGGCTTAGATTAGGGCCCCTTCCCCCTTAGATGTTAGGCATATTTCCTGTATAGCATTGTAGGCTGCCCACTTGCACTTAGTTTAGATTTTTCCCACGTTATGTTGCTGCATGAAAATATTGCTGCTGGGACGGGCTGGCTGGGTGGTTAGAAACGCCTGATGTTGTTTATGCAATCTTTATGCGGTTATGCTGCTCCCGCTCGGATCCCTGCTGGGGTGGGCCTGGGTGGATTGGGGAGCCACGGTTCCAAATATGGTGTTGGGAGCTCTCTCCTCCTCCTGGCTCATCCCGGCCCAGCGGGACCTATGTTATAAAGTTATCGCAACGTTATGGGTTGGAGTGTTATGCAATACTTCTGACATGTTTTTTCTCCCTCTCTTGTGCTTCTCTCATGTGCCTGATCTGGACTAGTTTATTAACCAGTAGGGGGAGAGGTGAAAGATTGCTTTCTGCTGGCTGGGGAGGGTCGAGGGGGGTGGAGAGGGAGGTTGCTGCACTAATCGGGCAATGCCGGAGTGGATTAAATGGGGGCTATGGGGTGGCGCTCCGCCCTTCCGTAGTCGGAGAAGATCGGAGGCTCTGGGCTAGGCAGGGTGGCGCGGAGGGACCTGGGGAGACGGGGGTGGGGTTCAATGGGTGACTCGGGTGTCTGCGGGTGCTCGGAGACGCGGTAGGGGGGCGGCTCTATGTCTCCAGTGTGTTGAGTTTGGTGGCCTCACGCCTGGGGCTCCACTGCTGCTGGCGATATAAGGGAACCTCCACCGCCTCACTGCTGCTACGCTCCGTGGGCCGATGGAGGACAAATCTGGGGCGGATTGCTGGCTGTTCGCGGGGCAGTGAACGGTGGCGTGGGGGTCAGAATTGGGTTTGGGGGGGGGGAGTGCAGGGTCTTTCTAGGACGGGCTTGCTCGCTGCTCTCTTGCTGGTATGGGCGTATGGCGGGGGCCCTCGTTGGGGCTGCGGGTTGAATGGATGATCCGGAGCAGTTGGTGCTTATAGTTCAGGAGGGGCTCCTTTGGCCGTCCACGTTCCCCCACAAAGGGTAGGCTGTCCAGGTTGGAACTGGAGAGGGCCTGCTTTCTGTTTTTTCTGGCCTCTCCCACCTTGGCCTTAGGGGCGCTCCTCTTGGATCGCGGGGGATAGCTGCAGAGGGGTTACTCCTCCCTGGGTAGTTATCCCAGTTGTTCCCACATCCTGTGTTGGGAGTCCGGGATTTATTCCCGTGCCCCCCTACCCTCTTTCGGCGCGTGTTAGCTGTGGGGTGTCTGTTCGTCTGTCTTGTTTGTAAGTAATCCCTATTGTGTTTTCCCTGGTGTGGCTCCTCTCTGTCTCTGGTGTTTTCTCCTCCTCTATATTTCCCCCTCTCTCTCTTGCTCTCAGAAGTGCAGGGAGGGTTTCTGCAATCCACCACAGAGACTTATATTGCTGACCTTGGCGAAACTCGAGTGGATAGCTTAGACCAACATATTTAGTCAAGATGGGGCCCCTGTGTCTTAATATAATATCTGTGAATGCTAAGGGCCTGAACACTCCTGCTAAACAGCACGCTTTGCTTCGGGAATTGAAACAGTACAAAGCTCATATTGCCATGGTCCAGGAAACCCACTCGGCCCACTCGCCCAACAATAAAGCTAAAGGGGTATCTATTCTAGTTGACAAGTCTATAGCGTTGAAGATCATGGCTATAGAAAGGGACAATGAGGGTAGGTTCGTGTTTGTGAAAGGGACTCTCCCAAGTGGGCGTGTTGTCACTTTGGCTAACGTTTATGCCCCAAACAAGGACCAACACAAATTCTGTTCCGCGGTGCTGGCTAAACTTGAAGCTTTCAGGGAGGGCATGTTATTGCTAGGAGGTGACTTGAATTGCGCACTGAACCCCCTTGTGGATACATCTGACGCCAAGACTGCCATTTCTTATAAGGCGCTGAGGAGGATTAAGAATTCCCTGCGGGACCTTGAGCTAGTTGACACCTGGCGTCTGATGCATCCAGTGGGACGCGATTATACCTATTACTCACCCATTCACGCTAAATATACCAGAATTGACTATATATTTCTTTCACAAAGGGACCTTGGGAGGGTGGATAAGGTGCAGATCGGGAATATTACCTTTTCCGATCATGCGCCTGTGGTGCTTTCGTTGATTCTCCCATGTGCAGAGCGGAGGGAGTGGCATTGGAGACTCAATGAAAGTCTGCTGAAAGATTCCAGAGTAGTAATGAGGCTTAAGGACAGTCTGGCCATGTATGTCAGGGAAAACGTGACAGAGGGTATGGACCCGGTAGTGATTTGGGAGGCACAGAAGTGCACAATGAGAGGCTTGCTGATACAGGAGGGGTCTAGGCTTAAGAGGGAGAGGATGCAACAACGAGAGGAATTGGTTAGACAGGTAGCCGACCTTGAAGCCGCACATAAACAGTCACTTCTGGATAAAGTCCTTAAGGATCTCGAATTGAAGCGGAAGGAGTTGATGGATCTGATGGCTAGGGAGAACAGCAGGTGGCTTGTCAGGCGCTTGGGGTTGTATTATGAGCAAGGCAATAGGTCTGGTAGAATGCTGGCTCGCTCCAGAATCGAAGCTATAAAAGGGAGGGATGGTACCTTGCAACAAAAGAATGAAAACATTGCTGATGCTTTCTGTACATTTTACTCGGATCTATACAACCTTCGGGGGCAGCACCAGGGGGGGGGGGGATCAGGACAGCTCCATGGCTGCATATTTGCTGGACTCCGGTATGCCTGCGCTGACGGAGGACGAGGTGGCTCAATTAGAGGCCCCAATCTCGGTCAGGGAGCTGCAAAAGGCCTTGAAATCTATTAAATCGGAACGGGCCCCGGGTCCGGATGGTTTCCCCACACAATATTATAAATCTTTCTCAAGCCAGTAGCTCCCTATGATGCAAAGGGCGTTCGAATCCACCTCCTCCTCGGGCATCCTGCCCAGCACTTCTTTGGAAGCTCAGATTGTGGTGATTCCAAAAGAAGGGAAAGATCCGACAGATTGTAAGAGTTATCGCCCTATATCTCTTCTAAATGTAGATGTGAAGCTCTTTGCGAAAGCATTGGCTAATAGGATAGCTTCCCTCTTGCCGACCCTCATAACACAAGATCAGGTGGGGTTTATCCCGACCCGCGAGGCCCGTGACAATGTTACCAAAGCTCTTAATGTGCAATGGTGGGCTAAGGCCCGGAAAATCAGAGCAATTATGCTGTCTACTGATGCTGAGAAGGCATTCGATCGGGTTGAGTGGCGGTGGATAGGGAAGATATTAGAACATATAGGTCTAGGCATAGAGATGAGAAACAGGATCTTGTCGCTTTACTCTAATCCTGTAGCCAAGGTGCGAGTTAATACTTGCACATCCCAGGCGTTTCACATACGTAATGGCACTCGGCAGGGCTGCCCATTGTCCCCGCTAATATTTGCCCTTTCACTGGAGCCTTTCTTAAGAAAAGTGAATCTCAATGCCGATATCAAGGGGGTGCTTATAGGGGCGAGGGAGAGGAAGGTGGCGGCTTACGCCGATGATATGCTATTCTTCTTGAGCTCTCCAAGAATCTCAGTTCCGAACTTGCTGAAGGAATTTGAGATCTTTGAACGTCTCTCGAATCTGAAGATTAATTTTGGCAAGTCGTGAGCCATGAACGTGTCGATGCCTGAGGGGGAGGTGAGTGAGCTGCAGAAGATTTTTCCCTTCACCTGGGAAAGGAGGAGTCTACGATATCTGGGTATCCAGATCCCTGTTTCTCCCGCGGATTTATTCCAGCTTAACTTTGCCCCCCTAGGAGAAAAAATTAGGAGAGATCTGGAGGGTTGGAATAAGATACGGTTGTCCTGGTTTGGACGCATAGCGGTAATTAAGATGAACGTGCTGCCGAGACTGCTGTACCTCCTACAATGCATTCCCATAAATATTCCCAACTCCTTCTTCGCTACTATGGTGAAGATCTTTATGAAATTTGTTTGGGCGGGTAAACCACCTAGAATTAGGAGGCGTACTCTTCTGCTCACTAAGAAACAGGGGGGCACTGGGTTGCCCTGTTTGAGGAAATATTATCGGGCCGTACATGTGGGCCGGGTGGTTGACTGGCACATTCATGGTCCCCAGAAGGATTGGGTACGTATAGAAGGGGAGATTGTCGAGGGGGGAGATTAGATGTTCTCTGCAACTTGAAGGAATCTGACATGCCGGCGCCTATAAAAACACTTCTTTGGAAATCCTAGGCCTCCTCCGTAGAGGTTCGGGGGCGATCTCTTCCCAATCGAGCTATATGACACCGATTAGATCCAACCCCGCCTTCCCACCCGGGAGAGACCCATCATTTTTGAAGGATTGCAAGGGTCCTAGTCCTTTGCAGGTGTATCACCTGTGGGACAGGGGGACCTTCATAGAAATTGCAGCTGGTATTGGAAAGCGAAATTTCTATCCTTGCTTTTCTTCAGATGCGTCACTTCCTCCTGGCGAAGGATTTCAAAGCTGGTTTGCGCAATGACCCCACAGAGTTTGAAAAAGCATGCCTGGGAATGGGCCCGGACTCACCCTCGCAAGTTACATCTCTGTCCCCTTCCTCTAGTTTAAATCAAAAAATGCTCTGAGTTCCACTCCAAGTTCTTTTGTGCCTTTCTGTGAAGGATGCAAGCCATCCCTCTTAAACAACTCATTGTTCGACCACCTTCTAACATCATGACTAATACATCCAAAGCCTTTGTCTTCACACCACTGACGTAACCACAAGTTGAACTTGGCGATGTTGAGTGCCTTTTTTCCCTGAGTACATACAGGCAAAACTTCAGAAAATGTGATGGAACCTGTTAGTTTGCAAAGTTCCTGACTAAAATTTTGGAAGTCCCTCTGCACAACAAACAAATCTTTTTGGGATAAGTCATTTGTGCCAAGATGTAGCACAATGTCCACTTGGTTATGTTTGCTTGCAGACTTCACAATATTTATAATACGTTTCTTATCCCTATTAACTGTGGCACCTGGGAGACACCTCACTTCCTTTAGCTCATCTTTATCCTGTCCAAAGTCCACACCTCTAATTGTTGAGTCACCAACCAGAATATGTCTTTTCCTATTGGTTGGCTTGGTAACTGTTCCTTGCTGCCCTTTTGTACTCATTTTATATGGTCCCTTATTTAAGTCCACTTCCTTTGATCTTACCAAATCCTGCCCAGACTGAGCATTAGCAGATACATCCACATCAAGCTCAGAAAGAACAGCAAATTGGTTATATTGGCTTAGTCCAAAATGTTGATGTTTTTGTTCTACATTGCGCAATCTTCCAGAGCCAACAGTCTTCCACTCTGCCCCTCTCTTGTGAAGTCTTTGTGGGAGTGGTGGCTGTATAACAAGCTGCTTTACTGGCTGGGATAGCTTCATAACTTCAGACTGAAGAGTAGAAACTAAAGACTGTAATTTTGAAATCTTGTCATACAACCCCTTCATTTGCATACAAATTGGACAGCATCGCAAGTTCCACAGAGTACTACGAAACACAACGGCCAGGCAAGAGTTACACTGCACCAAACCAGACATTCTAGATAATAAGAATAGGTACGGCTAAAAAGTAAATGCTGTACTCACCACTATTACTTGTGTACAACCCCTGCTGTTTTCAAACTACTGCAGTTTTTAAAACTACACACTTGTGTCCTGCTGCACTTATGTCAAGCTGCTCTCACACAGGCTGAAACTCCACAGAGCAGCTCACCTGTTTATATACAAGCCCCTCTAAGTTAAGCTAATGAGAGATTGCTAGCTCTTTTGCTATGTTAATTAGAACCCACCCTATTTAATCAACACCTGCTTAGCAAACAGCAACAGGCCAAAACCAAAACTTTTACTACCAATGCAATACTATCCAAATCACATTTAAGACAAATTAAAACAGTACACTTTTGACTTATAAAAGGAAGATTCAAATACAAATACAGTTACTTACCAAATCCAATGTAACTACTGCAGTTTTTAAAACTACACACTTGTGTCCTGCTGCACTTATGTCAAGCTGCTCTCACACAGGCTGAAACTCCACAGAGTGAAACTCCACAGAGCAGCTCACCTGTTTATATACAAGCCCCTCTAAGTTAAGCTAATGAGAGATTGCTAGCTCTTTTGCTATGTTAATTAGAACCCACCCTATTTAATCAACACCTGCTTAGCAAACAGCAACAGGCCAAAACCAAAACTTTTACTACCAATGCAATACTATCCAAATCACATTTAAGACAAATTAAAACAGTACACTTTTGACTTATAAAAGGAAGATTCAAATACAAATACAGTTACTTACCAAATCCAATGTAACTACTGCAGTTTTTAAAACTACACACTTGTGTCCTGCTGCACTTATGTCAAGCTGCTCTCACACAGGCTGAAACTCCACAGAGTGAAAAAGAAACTCCACAGAGTGAGGAGTGGGGAGATGTTTATGAGAATGCTCACAAGGGACTGATTAGCAGCTCCATGCAGGAGACAAACTACAAACTGATCACACGATGGTACTGCTGCACTCTTTCTTTCCCTCGGTTCCGGATACTTGCTGGAGGTGTGGGCAACATGGGGCCTCGATGTTGCACATTTGGTGGTCCTGTCAGGCCTTGAGTGACTTCTGGTCGAGGGTAAGGGAGATGTGTAATCAGATAATGGGAGAGCCACTAGATTGGAACGCAGAGGCTGTCCTGTTGGGGTGGTCCCCAGATGGCAAAGGGATAGCGGGTGGCGCCCCCCTGGCTAGACACCTCTTAAACGCTGCTAGAGTGCTTATCCCCCGGAATTGGAAGTCCCAGAGAGCTCCAACAATCAGGGATTGGTTTTGTCAGATTAACCATGTGGAAAACATGGAGGAGATATGCTTTGCTAGACAAGATAGGTTGGACGCATATAGAAAGATCTGGACGACTTGGTCGCTTTTCAAGGATACTGAGGTATATAAGGGAGTTGGGGTATGACTTCACTTGGGGATGGGCTCACTTGGGATTCCCAACTAGCCTGGGCGGGCAGAAGAGATCCTTTGGCTATTGGAATAACCTGGAGGGTAGTTGGAGGGCTCTGTCCCCCCCTCCAATAAGTCTTTCGCTGCTGCAGCATTGGGAACACCCCCCCCCCCCAGGGATGTCTACTTGACCCCTCCTCTCTGCTCTCTCTTCTCTTGTTTCTCCTTCCTCTCTTTCCCCTCTCTTGTTCCTTTCCTGGCTTCCCCTCCTCTCTCCCGCTCCCCTTGGTGATCTTTCTCTCCAATTTTCCTCCCCCTCTGGGTTCAATTTTCATCCACATTCCCTTTCTCTTTCCTCCTCCCCACTACTCCATGTCCTTATGTACAGACCTATTGTGTGTTTGTGTGTCCCCTCTTCCCTAGACGTACTCCCCGTAGGCTCCCAGTCTTGTCTTCTGTGATGTGGGTGTTTCGTATGTCCATTGTCCAGTGCATTGAGGTACGGCTGCCGCCATGACCCCAACCAAGACCTCATTGAGCTGATGGATCCCAAGCCCGATACATTCTACCCGGGTGGTGACTGGGTCCTGGGGCACCTCAGACCTGACGCGCAAAACGAGGCTGGACGTGAGGCTAGGGAGGGAAGGTCCAGGCTCGGGGTGCAATACGTTTACGAAATATGGAGCCTACTAAACCTGAGTCTCCTCCCCTATGTAGTGGGTTAATGGTATTGATGCTCTCCAGATGGTTGTCCCTAAGAAGATTTTGGGCAGGGTCTCTCCTTTCTATGCTGCTTAGGGCTTGGGGGGGTCTCACACTGTTTTACCTGTATGTTATAAACATTACCTCTGTAAAATGTGCTACTTTGGTTATTGTCTGTATCCCTGTCTATTTCCTTGACGTCTTAATAATAAAAATTGAGTAGGTTTAAAAAAAAAAAAACTCTGAGTAAGAAGCCTATGGGTGTCATCAGCCGGCATCAGTGCCATGGCAGGCTTATCAGCAGAGGGATCAGAATCTGAAAAATTTTCCCTTCCACTAGTGGGGTACAGACAGACAATGATTTAATCATGATGTTAACGCAAAGGCTGGCGCAGATGTGCCGTCCTTTAGCTGGAGCCAACCGGGCTGCAGAGCTAGCAATCCATATCTCAATGTTGGCCAATCTAGCGCAAACATCATATAACGACTCGCCGCTAGTGTTAATGTCACTAGGGGTCATAAACCAGGCGCGGGGCGTGGGGGATGAGACCAGCAGAGCTGAACCAGCCGCACATGGCCCAGATTGCAGCGTAAGCGCCTGCTGTGCACATTGAACACAATCAGCACATTATAGCCCACAAGGGATGCCCCCCATACCACACAAAGCCGGGCTTGCCCCAAGGGGGCCCCGAGCACAGTATCCTGGGAAGCCTTCGCATGGCGATTTTGGTAGTCGCCATGACCAATGGGAATTACGCGGTTCAGCTACCCGGGATGCCCCTTAAATGTCCGTTAGTGGGAGGATTTAAAAAGGGCCAATGGTAATAATGGTACCCCCCAAAATTTGAGGGATAGGGCCACAGGACCGGGAGAAACTTCTAATTAGGGTTGTGCCGCCTGGAAGATATAATAGGGAAACCAGCGTAAGCAAAAACAAGCAAGCACCCGCATACAAGTAGTTGTAGTTACAGTACTAATAAATGTACCAACAAATGCTGCCCGCAGAGCCTTAACAATCGCCTGGCAGCCCAATGACAATTACCAATATACACATAATGATATAAGATATAAGCCCGCATGGGGCACTCACAAGCACAGTCAGGGATAAGATGGCGCCGGAAGGACCGCAGGAAGAGAAGGAGGACGGGGGCGGGCCGCTGCAGAATGCGCCGAGCGCTAGGCCCCGCCCCCTTCAAAACACGGGAACCAACCACAGGGCGCGCTCCCCAGCCAATAAGGCTGGGAGCCAGGCGTGAGGAGGAGGACGGGGGCGGGCCGCAGCGGAGCACGCCGAGCGCTAGGCCCCGCCCCCTTCAAAACGCAGGGACCAACCACAGGCCGCAGCCAATAGGGCTGCGGAGCCGGCCGTGACATCACCGGCCCGCCACCACTCCAGAGCTGGAGTGTGCGCGCAGGACGTTCAAATGGCCAGAATAGCAGAATGGAGGAGAGGGGAAGAAACGCTGCCAGCACGAGACAGTACAAACATACACACTCAAACACAGATACAAGGTGAAAGTAAAACAGCACACATCACATTACAAATGAATGACCGCCCCCCCCCCCCCCTAACTAACCGGGAACAGGGAAGCAGGGGGAAAAGCCCATGGTTACATTTGGAGCCATGTAATGAGGGCTATAAAATGGACAGGGCATCCCATATCAGGATCACCAACCTGAGCCGCCTACCCTTTGGCGGGGGATTTGTGGTGGAGTCTAGCTCCATTGTAAAAAACACCTCTAATAGGTGCTCCTACCATCACCCGGACCATGCAGCCGTAGCTGGCAGGCATTTTTAAAATGGCCCGGGTGGAAATAGGACAAAAGTGCCGGGGGCTGTGCAGCCCGGCTTACCTGCAAGGAGAGAGAGAGCCATCATCTTGACCGTCGACGCCGACTGCAGAGACTAAACTGGGGAATGAGTGGGAGGTCCCGGGTATATATGGGCCGGGAGGGGCCTCTTTTTTGCCATCTCTGCAGTAAAGCGCCCTATTGTGGACTATAACCCAGACGTAATGAATTATTCTGGAGCAGGGTATGATGCATACTTATGAGGGTTGTGAAGGGTTGAAGGATGCTATGAATAGCGCTGCTTTCCATCCATTTGGCATGACAATGCCGCAGTCGCACCTTCAGCAGGGTCTGACATAAGATCACAAGCGGAACCAAACCCAGGACTTTGAAGACACTGGGCTTTGTTTTTGGACCCTGTTGTATGAAATTCCCACATCCCCAGTCACATGTATAACAGCACCAAAACAATGGGCAAGCACACACAGCAAATCCAAAGGCTCTGCTCAATTCAGCTAAGAACGGATAAGGGACAATTGGAGGCAATGATCATCTCCCAACGAGAATGCTTCACAAATGGCTGGTGCTTAGTTTTGTTTTTAATTTCTTATATACTCTCCGAAAAAGTATGACGTGGCTACTTCTTCAATGCTTTCACCAATTTGAGATGCTTGTTTTAATGTTTTTCCCCAATTTGGGATGCCCCTTGGGCCAGTACAGATGTGCGTGAAAAGTGCATTTATGGTTGATCCATTTGGGATGCTCCTTTTAGCAGTGCAGTTTGGGGTGCCCCATGTAGCAGCATATTTGTGGGTAAGCAGTGTGGGATACCCCTTGCAGCAGCGTATTTGAGGGTGAGCAGCTCGGGATACCCCTTGTAGCAGCGCATTTGTGGGTGAGTAGTTTCAGGTGCCCATAGTAGCAGCAGTTTGGGATGCCCCCTTTAGCAGTGCAGTTTGGGGTGAGCAGTTTGGGATGCCCCTTATAGCAGTGCATATTTGGGTGAGCAGTTTGGGATACCCCTTGTAGCAGCGTATTTGTGCCCCTTTGAGTCCAGTCCCTCCAAATGAGGGACGCTTGGGAGCTATGCTTATGTATAAGATTTAGAGATACTTTGAATTGGCTCATTTTACAAAGTGGTAGGAAGTTAGTGTGTCCCTGGACAGGGCCTTTAAAGCTCAGGAGACAGGCACTAAAATTCAGCAAATCCCCCCTGGCGTCAGTGGAATGAAACACTCATACAACTGTAACTCATGGATTTATTTCCTACCTGTAGAAAAAGAAAATCATGCTTGCCATCAATTTATATCAAACCCCTTTTTTTACAATGTGCCATGTTTATTGGGATTTTTAACATTTTTTGCCATAGAGCTCATTAAAAGTGAAACAAACCCTGTGATTTTTACTATCCTGGGTTTTGTTACTTGCCCCAGGGGCATCCCAATTTGGAATGCCCAACTATGTGAAAGACCCCAGTTCGGCCATAAAAGCTTACCTTTCTCTGATCCTATGGTGCATGCCACAGGAGAGGCATGCCACAGAGATTACCGTTGACTCAGAGGAGATTTTACACAGTGGGGCATGCTGATTTGGGATGCTCCAGGACCGGAAGCCCGGGGTTTTTTCCGCTTTAAATTGGACCAAAACCCATCTCTGCCGATTCCCTCTCCCTGGGCTATGCCGATTTGGGATGAATCAGTCTCCCACTGTGTAAAACCCTGGTGACAGGCGCATTAACTCATTTAGCCGCTCATCCCATGGCGCATGCATGGGCCATGGCCCTGAAATAGCTTTCGCTATGCGCATATCCACTCGAAGCAACGTACTTACCCATTTTATTTCCCGCACTGACAATAAGCTGAATGGAACCAATTGCCCTGATTGGCAGGCTGGCCGTCCTCACCTGTGCCATGGGGATGCTGGATAGGTGAGTTTTACCAGCAATCCGTGGTGACATACAAAATAAGAGGGCACACCCAATGTATTCGAACTGGAGAGTACACTGCACATAACAAAGACTAAACTGCACACAACAGATCAAAATGAGAAAATGTATTTTATTCAATATGCAGAAAGGGCTAAAATCATCTTATACACTCTAGACATTTAAAAGCAAGGCACGAGGACCCAAACTGCTCAAATATGGTAAACATCCAGCTTAAATCTGTGCTCTCTCATAAAGTGCTGACAAGTGCATCAATGGGTTCATTTCATAGGTTATAGTGCTGCAGGGGTTCCTCTGTAGCTCCTCCATGCAGGTCCGGGGTTCCTCTGTAGCTCCTGCATGCAGGTCCGGGGTTCCTCTGTAGCTCCTCCATGCAGGTCCGGGGTTCCTCTGTAGCTCCTGCATGCAGGTCCGGGGTTCCTCTGTAGCTCCTCCATGCAGGTCCGGGGTTCCTCTGTAGCTCCTCCATGCAGGTCTGGGGTTCCTCTGTAGCTCCTCCATGCAGGTCCGGGGTTCCTCTGTAGCTCCTCCATGCAGGTCTCGGGTTCCTCTGTAGCTCCTCCATGCAGTGGCTGCACGTTCATACTTACCAATGGCAAGGAGACTTTCAGTGCCGGTGGCCTCTAATGAAGGCGTCCATGGAGCCTTGTTTATAGGACACCCCTCCATTGCAGGACAGTAGGACAGTTAGTCCTGCCCTGCCATGGAGGTTGGAATTACTCTCAGCACATGGACACCCTGATTTGGGATGCCCCCCTGCAGGAAAGCCTGAGACCAGGCATCCAGTGTTCACCACTTTCAGGTTTCCTCAGTGGCTGCTGTTCACATGACCACCGGCAGCCTATCAGCTTCACCGATAGGCTGCCGGCAGTCACAGGGGAAGTGGAATGTGTAAGATGTTGGCTTGTCTGCCCTGTATAGATATTAGGCATTTATACAGTAGTTATTGCACTGTTGCCTTTGTTGAATAGATTGCCATAAAATATTGAATAAATGTAGCTGCAGCTGTGGGGATAATTTTTTTCCTTTTTGTAGGTTTTATTTCAGTGAAATGTACCTCAAAAAGGAAGTGAGGCTGCATTCACAAAGAAATCTTATTTATCTGTATGCCATCCTTAAAGAGGAACACCACCCCGAATTTTCACTATCCCAGGGCAGGCATGGTTCTGCAGCCAATCAGTACTCAGCTCTATTCCATTTTTTAGCCTCTCCGATGTCAGAGCGGCAAGGGAGCTTAATGGAGCTGAGCACACTGCCGACTGCATCCTCACCACTAGTTGCTACCCACAGCACCAATTTAAAATGCCTGGCACAGGTATATGCCCAACTAAAGGTTTAGCTTGGATGCTGCCAAGGCTGCCCCAGCAAGCCCACTCCTCCCAGCTCTGCCCCAGCCACCCCACTCCTCCCAGCTCTGCCCCAACCATCCTGGGTCCTCCCAGCTCTGTCCCAACAATCCCGGGTCCTCCCAGCTCTGCCCCAGCCAGCACACTCCTCCCAGCTCTGCCCCAACCATCCTGGGTCCTCCCAGCTCTGCCCCAACAATCCCGGGTCCTCCCAGCTCTGCCCCAGCCAGCACACTCCTCCCAGCTCTGCCCCAACCATCCTGGGTCCTCCCAGCTCTGCCACAACAATCCCGGGTCCTCCCAGCTCTGCCCCAGCCAGCACACTCCTCCCAGCTCTGCCCCAACCATCCTGGGTCCTCCCAGCTCTGCCACAACAATCCCGGGTCCTCCCAGCTCTGCCCCAGCCAGCACACTCCTCCCAGCTCTGCCCCAACCATCCTGGGTCCTCCCAGCTCTGCCACAACAATCCCGAGTCCTCCAAGATCTGCCTCATCTATCCCGAGTTCTCCCAGCTCTGTCCCAGCCAGCCCGAGTCCTACCAGCTCTGCCCTAACCATCCCGAAACCTTGCAGCTCTGCCCCATCCATCCCAAGTCCTCCCAAATCTGCCCCATCCATCCCCAGTCCTCCCAGCTCTGCCCTAGCCAACCCTCTCCTCTCAGCTTTTTCCCAGCCAGCCCTCTCCTCCCCAGCTCTGCCCCAGCCAGCCCTCTCCTTCCAGCTCTGCCCCAGCCAGCCCTCTCCTTCCAGCTCTGCCCCAGCCAGCCCTCTCCTCCCCAGCTCTGCCCCAGCCAGCCCTCTCCTCCCCAGCTCTGCCCCAGCCAGCCCTCTCCTTCCAGCTCTGCCCCAGCCAGCCCTCTCCTCCCCAGCTCTGCCCCAGCCAGCCCTCTCCTTCCAGCTCTGACCCATCCATACCGAGTCCTTACAACTCTGCCCCATCAATCCTGAGTCCTCCCAGCTGTGCCCAAGCCATGAAGGATGCCTTGATCGGTGCCTTTCCATATCAAACTTCCATAAAAAAGCTCAGGCAGACGGGCAGGTAGGCCAACAGCAGGCAGACCGTTAGAGGCTCTGACTGGCTTTTCTGCAAGTGGGAGTAAATGAGAAGGAGGCAGGGCTCCATCCGGCAGGCTGCCAAGTCTGCTTTCGGGAGGGTGGGTGGATATAGTGGTAGAGGCTTCAGCCAGCGTAGGCAGGATGGTAGGCAGTAATAGGATGCCTTGATTGGTGCCTTTCCATAACCAATTGTTTTCTGCCCCCCTCCACCTGCCCATTTTTTTATGTGATGTTTTTCACTTTTACCTTATTTTTTCTTCAGCTTATTTTTTTAAATTAAACCATATATATATATATATATATATATATATATATATATATATATATATATATATATTATATATATTTAGAATGTGTGGAGGTAGCTGGGAAGCAGCAACACTTACAACCTACTTACTGGGCATGTGTAAGCCTTACTCACCTCTGTGGCAGCATTCTGTGTGTACAGGGCTCGCTGCTTTATTCTTGTAGATCTTGGTCTAAAAGCAACAGAATGCAGATCGTGAAAACGTCTTCCATAAAATGCACAATTGTAATAAATAAATAAATCATTAAAAAAAAAATATTAGAAAAGCTCAGCACCTTGGGGACATCCATTTGGCGCACAATAATATACAATTTCAATAATGCCATTAAAAGTGGCATGGGATTTTGGCATTCATTTTTACATGTTTTAGACTTTTTACCATATATTGCAAGCTTTTGGCCTGCTTTATGGCATACTCAATTACGTCAATTCTGTCACTGGTGACTGTGACACTACTCTCCTGTGGCTGAAGGGACACCAAAGCATATTCACAGGAGCCACGAGCCATAACTTTTTAAGACTTTATTAAAAGGGCCTCTGGAGTCCATCCTGACCTGCCACTCTCTCCTTCTAGCGCAGCCGCCGCCATCTTTTCCTCTAGCCACTCCTACTGCCCAGAGTGCGTTTAAGTGAATGAAGATACTGGGCTTGGCAGCACACCATTACTCTTGGCGAGGCACCAAGGTTAGGAAGGGGGACCTGTATACCCCTGAAAGAGAGATGCCGGCTCTCACAGACTATATATCAGAAGGTGGGGGACTATAAGTGGATGGTGTAAGTAGAGAGATGTATTATCATGACTGCAGGTGATTTACCCATTGCACCTGCCCCATTACCCCTCCATCCAGCCATGTGGGTGCCGAAAAGCTCTGTGCCTCGGCACTCCTGCAAGAGCACCAGACCACTGCCAAAGAGCATGGAGCTGGCAAAATCCAGGGCCAGGGGCCGGCAGCTCCGCCCTTGAGCCTAGGCTTCAACCTAATACTACTTCACAGGGCAATGGGGGCCGGAGCTACTGTATTCTGCATTTGGGGATATGTTAAGCAGGATAACGGGGACTATTCGATCATAAGGCTTCCAAACCAGATAGTCTCCGATTGGCTCACAACCCGCAAGGCAGGGAACACTTGACCACCCGATTAACATAAAAACTTGACTCCACCCTCACTCCTCAGTTGAGATCCGAAAGAGAGAAAAAGAGACAGACCCACAAAATTATTTGGTTAAAACAAATATAAAAATCTATATCAATTAATAAAGGGAAAACTCCGTATTCTGCCCATTCGGATGTTTAGAAAAGAAGTTACCAGCTAACAAACTTAAGTTTTCCCAAAAAACAGAAAAGAACACTTCTACCGAAAGACTGGTCCTGTTGAATAAGAAGATCCAAACAATAATGCCTCACAAAAGTTCAGGCCGAAGACCAAGTAGATGCTTTACAAATTTGTTCAATAGAGGCCCCAGCTTGCTCTGCTCCATATGTAGACACGCTTCTTATAAAATGTGCAGTAACACTAACCGCTACCGAACTACCATGGTAGGCCATCCTGATAGTACTCTTGTACACTCGTTGACCTTTCCTTGGTCCTGAGAATGCCACAAATAAACTACCCGCTTTCCTCCACTCCTTGGTTCGATGAAGATATTCCAACAGATAAGCTCTGGCATCAAAAGATCTCTGATCTGCAGACTTCTCACTGTCCACTGAAGGAAGAACAATCTCTGGTGTTCTGTGAAAATCTGCAGCAATTTTCTGAAGATAACAAGGATCCACTCTCAACACTACCCCATCGGGGAATACCTGGAAGAAAGGACGACAACAACAAGATAAAGCCTAAATGTCACCTATCTTGCAGGCGGAAGTAATAGCCACCAGGAACAAAACCTTCTAATTAGAACTTAATATCTGACTCCCTGTCAGGAACAAAGTGTGGAGATTCCAAGACTGAAAGAACCTTAGCAAGGTTCCACTGGGCTACTATCTAAAAATACTGGTAAAAGCTGGCAGCTGGACTTTTAAGGACTTTTTCCATGCTGTGCTGCAGAAATTCAATAATAACTGGAATCCTGGAGGATGATTTCTTAATCTGTATTCTCCAAGTCCTAAAGGTCTTCCATACCTTTAAATAAATCTTTCTAGCCACCATTTTCCTACTTGAGAGTAGAGTATCGATAACCTTCCTCGAATATCCTTTCCTTAAAAGTAAGGTGACTTCAGGGTACACACTGTCAGGTTCCACTTCTGAGGATCCAGACTTAGAACTGGCCCCTGCAATAACATTTCCAGAATCACTGGGAGTATCCATGGCTCTTGAATGGATAGAGCCACTAGCGTTGAAAACCACAATTTCCTGGGCCTGCAGCAAAACAGTGGATGGTTACTTGAATATCTTGTTTAATACCAGTGGGAGCAACCGAACTGGAGGAAACCCATAAGCTAGGCTAAACATCCAACCGTGAACCAGTGCATCCAATCCCAAGGACGGATCTGCTGGATTCAATTAAAAGTACTTCTCCAACTTGTGATTCTTTGCTAATGCAAATAGATCAACCCCTGGAGTGTCTCCCTGGTCACAGATTAGCTTGAACAATTCTGGATTCAGTCACCATTCCAATTCCCTTAGCGGAGATCGGCTCCGAAAATCTGCTACCTTATTCAATGTTCCTTTTAGATAAACTGCTGACAGAGACCTAAAATTTTGTTCCTCTTATAGCAAAATCTCTGCGGACAACAATTGAGGGGACCTTGCCCCCCCCCCCCCATGATGATTCAGATATGCTACCGTAGATCCGTTGTCCAATCTTATCTGGATATAACGATATTCCAGAAGAAGTGGTAAAGCAGCCAATGCTTCCTTTACTGCAATTAACTTTTTCAAGTTAGATGAAGACTGACTCAGAGCACTGGACCATTTCCCCTGAGCTTTCCAGGCCTTGCAAGGAGTCCCCCCAACTCCAAGCCGAAGCATCTGTAGACACTATCCTTTCTTTGGGGTCCCTACAGGCTATACCATTGACATCTGTCCCTGGTTAGCCAAAATGATTTCCTTACCAGTCTGGGTACTGGAATCCCTTCTTCCAAGCCTTCCCGGGACCAGTTTGTGCACCTGTAGAGTTATTGAATTTTACTGGCCCCATTTCAATGCGGGAAAAGCGGAAGTCCGATATCCCAAAAGCTTCATAGCCTGTTTTTCTGATGATGATAGACTGGCACAGAGAGACTGGATGGCTTCCTGGAGGGTCACTATCTTCTGAGAGGGTAAACTAATGTCTGATGGATGGTGTTGATCTCGAACCTCAAGTATGTCATCACCTGGAACCAAGCACGATTTCTCGAGGTTCAGAACCCAACCGAGTTGTTCCAACAGCTGCAAGATGCAACAGAGATTATGAAGCAATGTCTCCCTCAACGGGCAAACAGCAACAGATCGTCGAAATAAGCCAGAATGACAATCGCTCTCTATCTCAGATATGCCAGAGGTTCCGCTAACACCTTGGTAAAAAGCCTGGGAGCCGATGCCAGGCCGAATGGGAGGCAGACAAATTGGAAGTGAAATATTTGGTCACTGACCCTTATCGCTTATAACCTTAGAAAAGACTGGACAAGGGAACTCATTGGGACTTGCCAATAAGCATCCTTCAGAACTACTGATACCATAAAAGAGCCCGGAGGAATGATATCCCTCACTGAGAAAAATCGTTTCCATGCGGAAATGTCTGTACCAGACACTGAAATTGAGTTTCTTTAGGTTCAGAATAAATCTGAACCCTCCTGAGGCCTTCTTACTAGAAAGATGCTGGAATAAAATCCTGCACCCTGCTGCCGATGAGGGACTGAGATACCCACCCCTCTCGACAACATGGTAGCCAGACATTCCTGGATTGCCAACCTCTCTTCCAGACCCCTGGGCCGGGGAGTGACCAAAAACTTCGAAGGGGGGGGGGGGGGGGTTTAAATAATTCTATGGGAAAACCCTCCTTTATCCCAATTGAAATAAACGGCAATCTAAAAAGGTACTGCCAAGAGCTTTGAAAGAAAACCCTAAATCTGTCCCCAATGCGAAGTCTGGCATCATTGTTTCTTAGGTTTGGACTGATAAGTTCCAACAATGAAGACCCCTAAATATCCCTCTCCTGGCGGAGGCTGGGGCCTGGTTCCTTTAGAAACTTCCCTGTTAATAAAGAAGCACCTAAAAGAAGACTGGGCATGAAATCACCTATTAACCCAACCTTTAAAACGACACTTATTTCTTCACTTATATCAGCCAACCCAACCCTAGCTCAGGCCCAAAAAGGAGCTGCATAGCACAAAGGCACCTCCTTCACCCAATAATGCCAGACCAGGTCCTCAACCATAGAGTCTGCACAATGAATTGGTCACAGCCATACTTTGCGTCAGAAACAGATTCAGCCATTGCATCCGTAATGAATGCCATAGCCGAGAAAATAATTGGTAAGGCCTTGAGTATCTTCCAGACTAGTTTGTTCTAATAAACAACTACTACTGAAGGTAAAATCCCAAGGACCTAAAAACACAAGTGGAAGCCAAAATAGTCTAAGCGTGTTAGATTCGGCCTGCCAAGCTCTTTTAAGCAGCGAATCCATCTTTTTGTCTAAAGGGTCTTTGAACTCACCAAAATCCTCAAAGGCTAAATCCACCCCTTTAGAAAAAGGAATGTACACGGCTGAGATGCAGGGAACATTGTCCTCTGCCCAGGACAAAATCAGAGACACTTCCTTGAGGGCCCCCTTGCTCCGGGTCTCTCCCTGATGATTGATGTAGGCAACCGCCGTCTGGTTGTCCGAGTGTACCTGAACAGCCCGACCCCGAAGGTGCGGGGTCAAGCGGGCTAGAACCAACCTGATCGCCCTCAGTTTCAGAATGTTGATAGGGGTGGGGGCCTCCTGAGGGCCCCACTGCCCCTGGAATGTTAGGGATCTCCAAAAGCCCCCCAACCTGTCAGACTGGCATCCGTGGTGACTGTCTCCCAGCAAGGGGCCATAAAGGATCTGTCCACCAACAGGTTCCTTAAGTCCAGCCACCACGAAAGGGACCGCCTGGTTAGGGGTGACAGAACCAAAACCTGATCCAGGGACACAGGGTCCCTGTCCCATACAGACAAGAGGTGGAGTTGAAGAGGCCTCATGTGAGACTAAGCATAAGGAACCGCCTCGAAGCAGGACACCATCAGGCCCACCAGCTGCATTCCCTGCCTGATGGAAGGATGAGGGCAGGACAGAAGGAGCTGAGCTTGCGCTTGCAGACTGTCCACCTTCTGCTGAGGAAGAAAAATCCTGGCCTGAGCTGTATCCAGATTCATGCCCAGAAATGGCTTCACCAAAGAGGGAGACAGGGAAGATTTGGAGTGGTTTATCACCCAGCCGAATGACCCCAGTGTGGTCACTACCCGCTGAATATCCAACTCTGCCTGTTGGAAGGACGGAGAAGTGATAAGAATGTCGTCCAAATAGGGAAGAATGCGAATGGCCTGAGCTCTCAGCAGAGCCATAATGCCCGCCAGAACCTTGGTGAATACCCTGGGAGCCGAATTGAGACTGAAGGGCAACGCCACAAACTGGTAATGCTGATCCTCCAGAGCGAACCTGAGGAATCTCTGATGACCTGGAAAGACTGGAATATGGAGGAAAGCATCCTTGATGTCCACAGAGGTCATGAAGTCCCCTGGGCGTAGTGAACTTACAGCTGAGCGCAGAGTCTCCATGCGAAAACTTCTGGATCTGACAAACTTGTTGAGAAGCTTTAAGTCCAGGATGGGTCTGACAGACCCATCTCTTTTGGGAACGGTGAAAAGGTTGGAATAATAGCCCTTGCCCCTTTCCCTTAAGGGCACCTGGCAGATGACCCACAGCTCCAGTAGATTCTGCACAGCAAGCAACAGGCCCTGAGCTGAATGGGGGTCTTGAGGCATCCGGGATCTGATGAATCTTGGGGGCGGCCAGGCTGCCAACTCTATCTTGTAACCAGAGGACACTACCTCCTGAATCCACCGGTCTGAGACATGATGCCTCCAGACGTGAGAAAAGAGCCAAAGCCGTCCCCCTACCCGGATGGGTGAGGGCGCCCCTTCATGCCTGAGGGGGCTTGGGGGATGTGACAGACGCTCTGCCTTTTGGATGTCATCACTATTCCATTGCCCACCGGGTCATTCACTGGCCTTTTCTTAATTAGGTTCCAGACAATGTCATTGTATTTTGATACTGTTACAAGCAATGTCATTGTAGTTTGGATTGTATTACAGGCTGCCATTGTGTTGATTGATTACGTCACAGACAATGGCATTGTTCTGATTGAGTGTGTTACAGACGTCTATTGTGTTGCTGATTGCGTCACCGGCAGAGTTGAGGGATTGTGTGCCCTGCTGCTATTGGTCGGTGTATTTGTCATGCAGTCCTCCATCAGGTCCACGGGGGAGGTCCCCTTGCATGGAGCCTTGCATATAAGGCACAGTGTGGCACTAATAAAGTTAACTTCACCTTCACCCTCAATACTGAAGTTCTGTTTCTTATTGGGGGAAACGCTATATTACAATTCACTAGCCCTTGTAAAGGCTGTTCCTGTTTCCTCATGGACGACTCTGGAATTCCAGCAGCACCTCTTACGATTGGGAAAAGGACGTCTCGGGCAGTGAAGCCCTCCGGCGATAAGGGTTATCGCTACAGGGGAAGACTTAGACTTGGAACCCCAGGAGGGGCCAGGGCGGCCACGCCCTCTGCCCCTGCCCCAGAAATCTCCCCGGGTCCCTGCAAATGAAGCTCCCCTTCCCATTCTGGACCCACGGTAGGAGGGAAGAAAGGAGCCTGAACCCCGGAAATGCAGAGACTGTCTCTTGCGCTGGGGTAACTTGCCTCCCTTAGCAAACAGGTCCAGGCGATCCCCAAATAGACGCAGTCCTTTAAAAGGGAACCCAGTGAGAGCCTTCTTGGCAGCGTTGTCAGCTGCCCACTGGATCAGCCAAACCGAGGGGCGTATAGCCACCGCCAAGGCAGAAGCCCTGCCACACATTCTAATGGTATCATCCAAGGCAGAGAGGACATATGCAACAAATTCATCACAACGCAGAAGGGCTCTATACTCTTCACTAGCAGCATCATCAGGAGCCCCATCTAAAATACTTTTGAGCAGAGTCCTAATAGCCACAGCTGTAATGGCAGAGGCACAAACCGGACGCAGCGCGGACCCCACACAGGCAAAGGCATGGGAAGCCAGCTGATCAATGCGCCAGTCCTCACCATCCTTCAGGGTAGTAGAGTCAGGGGAATGCATGACAGAAGTGTTGGACAAACCCAGAATTGGTGCATCCACTTCGGGAGGGGACGACCAACGCTTAACCACTTCAGCAGGAAAGGGATACCTCTTCTTCCAACTCTAGGTTGCTCCCACTCTTTGAGCACGAGATTATTAAAGAGAGTTTGCTCAGGAAACTCCAAACGTGGCTTAGCAGTGTGAAACAACTCCCCCTGCTGCCGAGGAGCCGTGGCAGGAGGAGAGATCAAAAGTACTTCAAAAATGTGAGCCAAAAGCCTGACAGTATCATCTGGAGCCCATGGGTCAGAGCCAGAATAAGCATAACCCTTAGGCTGCTCATCAGATGATTCTGAATCAGAAAAGAATTCCCCCTCTTCCAGGGGGGTATAGCCGGCCAGGTCAAAAAATTCCTCAGCCTCCATAGGAAAAAGGGTAACACCAGACGCCAGATGCCGCCACTTAGCAGTGGCCTTACATGCCGTAGAGCCAGAAATCAGCTTCTCAATGCTAGCCACCCTGGTAGACAAATCAGGCTGAGACTCCCCACTGGTATGCACCTCACTGGGAGTCAGATGTAAGCGTGGGGGAGTAGGCGAAGCCATACGGGGCGCAGGCCCAGCCACAGGTAACCCAGATTGCAGCGCAAGTGTCTGCTGGGCACAGGGTACACAAACCCGCACATTGTCATCACTTGTAGGGGACACCCCACACGCCACACACAGCCGGGTTTGTCCCAAAGGAACCCCAAGCACATTATCCTGAGAAGCCTCCATATGGTGATTATCGCGGCCCAACCGGCCAATAGGGATTTACGCTATAAGGCCACCCGGGATGCCCCAATAGCCCGCTAGGGAAGTGGGAGGTAAAGGCAGAATAGGCCTCTAATAGTGCAAACTAAATAGAGGGGATAGGCCGAGAGAAACCACAATTTAACAAGTTTGACCCGCCTGCAAGACAAACAGAAAGGTCCCGTAAGCGGTATGCATACATAAGATATAAAAAATAAGCCAGCCCGCAGGGGCACTTACGGACCGTGGTAGGTAGACGCCAGCCACGCAGCACGAGAGAGCAAAATGGCGCCCGCAGATACCTCGAGGGGCGGGCCGCGGAGACAGTGATGCAGAACGCACCATCCGCAAGGCCCGCCCCCGAAGAGCGCGAAGGCGCCCATGTGACCATGCCAGCCAATGATGGTGCAGCAGCGCCTGAGGTAAAGTCGCCGCTGACCGCGGAACGCCGTACAAGCGCGCGTGGCGGCATTTTTTCAAAAAAGCAACCAGTGAAACCAGCACACGCGGCGACACAAAGCCAAAGCATACCACGGTATACAATCCCAAGGAGTGAAGAATACACATACACCCCCCCCAAAAAAATACCAGGGAGAGCGAGGGAGGGCAGCAGCCAACCTAACAGGAGCCCACCAATGGACAGGGGGCGAGGGGCGATCCCATAAGGCTCACCATGGGCCTATACCGCCCACCCTTTGGTGGGGGATTGCGGTTGGAGCAGCGCTCCTTAAGCACCTGACAGCGGTGCTGCCTACCATCACCCGACCAGTGCAGCCAAAGCTGGGAGGCAGAAAAAAAGGAACGGGTGGGAATAGTCCTACAGGGCCACAGGCTAATAGCCCAGCTCACCTGCAAGTAGAGAAAGCCATATTCTTGCCTTCGCAGCGCCTACCGCAGAGTAGAACTGGGGAATTTGTGGGAGGTCCCTGGAATATAAGGGGCCGGGAGGAGGCACTTTTTTGCTGTCTCTGCAGTCCAGCGCCATCTTGTGGATGTATTACCCAAACGTAAGGAATTATCTCTGGAGCAGGACGTGCTGTATACTTAGTATAAATGCAAAGATGCAAATATTATCCGCCTGGTAGCCATTCTGGGTTGAGGTGAAAGGGAAGTCAACTCCTAGACCCTTTTAAATAGAGTAGGAGTACAACCCTCTAAATCAGTATTAACCCTCTTGTGTCAGGAATCAACAGAGTGAGGCCAGTCATATCAACATAAAAAAAACCCTTTAAAAGGTGCAAATCACATGTTTTCATGCAGGAAACCCGGCGGCGCATGGAAATTATGTCACCTCCGGCAGGAGGAGAAGCCACATGGCGCCCCCCATCCTATAGAAAAAAGAAAAAGTACATGCGAGCCAAAGGACCTACTTGGAAGCATATTCCAGGAGAAAAACGCCTGGCCGGAATCCAGATCCGGAATCCAGGCTATGCCTAGGGAGAAGGGCAGGAAGACGTTATCCCACCATGTCCGTGAAATGACGGAGACCGGACGCTGTCGTGGGGAGAGGCAGTGCAATACATAGTCGTATGTAAGTATGAAGAGAGCCAGAGGGGACGCAGATGAAATCTACACTATCGCCAGAGGTAAGGTTCGCACGCACACACACTGCAGCGTCGGGCGGGGAGGAGAGGCCGCGTCTGCAACATCGCTCTCCTCCCTGCCTCTTAAAAGGCATACACACCATAAAACATTTACACCTCATTCTCCGCCAATCTCCAAGGAAAAAGTAAAAAATTTGGGCCGGCCCAATTCTGTGAAACTCACCTGTAGAATTGTTTTTGTATCCATCCAGTCCAGGCCATCCCGATATCTTCACGATTGGGTGCTGACTGCAAAATCAAAGATGTAGCTCCTCCCAGCCCCTTATAAAGGCAGCTGCCCGTCTATCATTCCCCAGTGGCTTAAAAGCAGTACTCAATAAAAAGGGCAGGCCGGGAGGCCCAAACAAAACACAAGAGACCACGTAACTTCATATAGCCTCTGCTTGTACTCTCTCCAATGTAAAAACTAGAAGAAAACTAAAAACTAGTGTCCTATGAGCAAAAATGGTTCATCACCATAACAGGCATGCAGGATATAATGAACACAAGGGCGGGGTGCGACGGCCTGGACTGGATGGACATGGGCCTGGCAGTGTCCATATGGGTGGGATCCCCAGTGCGGAACAGCATGTAGTTCATTTCACTACCGCCTGAAGCACCTTTCGGCCAGAAACTGCGTCAGCTGACGCCCTGACATCCACCTTGTCAAACTGTGTAAAAGTATGAACAGAAGACCAAGTGGCGGCCTTACAAACTTGTTTCGCCGATACCTGATGCTGAAAAGCCCAAGAGGCACCAATAGCCTTGGTAGAATGAGCTGTGATCCGAAAAGGGGGTTCCTTCCCCCTGACAGAATAGGGATGTACCGCGGCCTGTGTAATCCACTTACTGAGAGTGGACTTGGCTGGTGGCAATCCCTTCCTAGAACCTTCTGTTAAGACAAAAAGCAAATGCGATTTCCTGAAGGATTCAGTCGCAGCCAGGTAATCCCTTATGGCTCTGACCACATCCAAAGCATGGAGGGTCCGTTCTTTGGAATTAGCCGGTGCCGGACACAAGGAAGGTAAGACAACTCCTTTATTAAGGTGAAAAGAAGAAACAACCTTAGGCAAAAAATCAGGTTTAAAACGAAAAACCACCTTTTCTCTGTGTAACTCAAAGTAGGGTGGTTTCATACAAAGCGCGGCCAGCTCTGATACACGACACACCGAGGTGATCGCCACCAGAAAGACCACTTTGAGAGTCAGCATAGACAATGTAGCATCATTCAAAGGCTCGAAGGGAGGACCCTGGAGAGCAGACAGCACTAGATTAGAGTCCCACACCGGTATGACTGATATGTGCGGTGGCCGGACATGGGCGACTCCCTGGAAAAAAGTCTTGATCAATCTATGATTGGCAATGGACCTCTGGAAAAAAAATGACCTGACCCTTGAGGGTGCTCAACTGGAGGCCCAAGTCTAAACCGTGTTGTAGAAACTCCAGAATTCTAGAAATAGAAAATCTCCGGCAAGGAAGGCTCTTGGCCTCGCACAAAGCGATATAGGCACGCATCTGTAGTAGATCATGGAAGGCGACTTCTTCCGCGCCTGAATCATTGTGTGAATAACCGTGGCCGATAACCCCTTCTCCGTTAGGATTGAGGTTTTAATAGCCAGGCCGTCAAAGCCAGCGTCCGTAAATTCTGGTGCCGCAGCGACCCCTGTGTGAGAAGACCTGGGTCGTCGAGCATGATGTAGTGATCTATTGACATCTGAGCTTCTCGGCCAGCGAGGAGCCACCAGGATGGCTGGCACCCCCTCCTGGGCTATCTTGCGCAGCACTCTGCCCAGGAGCGGAAACAGAGGGAATGCATACAGAAATTTGAACTCCGTCCAAAGGATCGCCAGAGCGTCTGTTGCTACAGCCAGAGGATCTCTTGAGAGAGAGAGACGAACCTTGGAAGCTTGCGATTGTGTCTGGATGCAAAAAGACCCATGTCTGGTCGACCCCAGCGAAGGCACAGAGCCTGAAAAATCTCTCTGCTGAGGGACCATTCCCCAAGGCGCAAGGAACTCCTGCTCAGGGAGTCTGCCTCCTGGTTTTCAAACCTGGGGATGTAGAACGCCGAGATGCAGGGAAGATTCTCCTCTGTCCAAGTCAGAATCCGGGTTACCTCCTTGAGGGATCTCTTGCTCCGAGTCCCGCCCTGGTGGTTGATGTAGGGGAGTCAAACGTAGAAGAACCAACCGGATTGCTCTCAGCTCCAAGAGATTTATGGGTAACCGGTTCTCCTGCAGACCCCACTGACCCTGGACCTTCTGGGTCTGCCAAACGCCTCCCCAGCCTGTAAGACTGGCATCCGTGGTAACTATCTCCCAATGGGGAGTCAGAAAGGACTTGCCCACCAGCAGGTTTCGGGAGTCCAACCACCACAAGAGGGACTGCCTGGCCAGGGGGGGACAGCGAAAAACCTTGTTCCAGAGATTCCTGCAACCGATTCCAGACGGTCAGCAGGTTCAATTGTAGAGGTCTCATGTGAAATTGGGCGAAGGGTACTGCCTCGAAGCATGACACCATTAGGCCCACCAATCTCATCCCCAGACGTACCGACGGCTGTTGACAAGTCAGCAAGGCCTGCACTTGCGTCTGGAGTCCCAAGACCTTCTGCTGTGACAGAAATACCTTGACCTGACCGAGGTCTATCGTCATTGCCAGAAAGGATCTCACTGTTGAAGGCGTGATAAACGACTTGGGGTAATTGATTACCCAATCGAAGGTTTCCAGGGTTGACAGCACTGTCCGCGTATCGCTCTCGGCCTCCTGAAGGGACCGGGACGAAATCAGCAGGTAGTCCAGAGAGGGTAACACACGAATACCCTGACTCCTTAGGATAGCCATGATGCCCGCCAGCACCTTGGGGAACACACAGAAGGCTGAGGATATGCCGAATGGGAGTGCTACAAACTGGTAATGTTGATGCAAACCTCAAGAACCTCTGATGTCCTTGGAAAATCGAGATGTGCAGATAAGCATCCCTGATGTCCACCGTGGTAATGAAGTCGCCGGGCCGAAGCGATCTCACCCCCGACTGCAACGTTTCCATGAGGAAATGTCTGACCCTTACAAATTTGTTGAGACCCTTCAGGTCCGAGATCGGCCGCAGCGTTCCGTCCTTCTTGGGAACCGTGAACAGGTTGGAGTAGAACCCCTGACCCTGTTCCTGCCAGGGCACAGCGCAAATCACCCCTATCCGCAGGAGGTGTTGAACAGCTTGTCTCAACGCCTGAGCTTTTAGTGGGTTTCGGGATATCCTTGAACATAGGAATTTTGTGGGTGGTCTGTCTGACAGCTCTATCTTGTAGCCGGAGGACACCACCTCCTGAATCCACCGATCCAAGACGTGACGTCTCCAGATCGGAGCAAACAGCAGAAGCCGTCCCCCCACCCATATGGCTGAGGGCGCCCCCTCATGCCTGAGTAGGCTTGGCTGGGGGTTCGGGCTTAGCTCCCCAGGAGGGGTTGGGCCGGTTGCAGGACCTACCCCAGGTATCTCTGCGGACACCTGGAAATGTAGATCCTCTTCCTCCCCTAAAGGATCGATAAGAGGAGGAGTTTCGAAAGGACCGAGCAGGCTTCCTTCTCTGAGGGAGCTTACCATCCTTGACCAAAAGGTCCAGGCGCTCCCCAAACAGCCGGCTTCCCACAAAGGGTAGACCTGTGAGGGACTTCTTGGCAGCTGCATCGGCTGACCACTGCTTCAACCAGAGCGAGCGGTGTACAGCGACAAGCAAGGCCGAAATTCTGGTACCAAGCCTGACCACCTCATACATGGCAGTAACAACAAAGCGGATGAAGTCCAAGCAGGCCTTGAGTTTCTTATACTCCTCCGCCCGCTTGCGAGCTTTAGCCCTAGCCACAAGGTGTTTAACCTGTTCCTGTTGGCTAGTGAAACAATTGCAAACCGGACCTAGCAGAGGTCACATTAAGGCCTAGTTTAAAGGAATATACATGTATATTTTCTCACGCACCCTGAAGCCCTGCATACATGTACTCCTCCAATTGTGTAGCAACTGTAGAAGTCTAGCAATTTCTTTTGGTCTTTCAACGCTGGCATTCGATACAATGTGTTATATCTGCTGCTGATGTATTGTAAACAAATTCATACATTGTATCAAACTGTAATCTCTCTCCCAGGGAAGGAGAATTTTAGATGGTGCAGAGAATACGACTAATGTCTTTTAACCCCTACTTTGCCTGCAAACATGTAGTCTGCATCATTTTGTAGACCATTTCTACTTTTGTAACTGGAAAGCTCCAATGTCTGACTATATAGAGATGTAGTACTTTAAAGCAACCTATTCAGTATAAAACTATATCTAAATAGTCAGAAATGTCCTAAGAGCTTTCCAGCAACAACCCTCTTTTGCATATACAAAACGGTGAACACAGAGATAGAGAGCCTTCATTTTATAGGCTGTATGCAAGAGATAAAATGGGAGCAGCTTACCTGAGGTTGCACATGAGGTTTAGGGCAAACTCAGGTAAGCTGCTCCCATTTTATCTCTTGCATTGTATGTCCCAAATGGGGCTCTCATAGATTAGAGTTAGGATTGCACCCATAGAGGCACCTTGGCGCGATGGTGCAGATTAGCATACTTCTGCAGATGTGTGTGACCGAGCCCCTGTTTTTACCAGATTTAGAGACAGATTATAGGTTGGTCTGCAAGCTAACAGGGTTGAGTGCTGCAGCTCCTTTAAGTCTTTAGGAGGGAAGTGGGGCGCCGTCCTGGAGGACTACTGGAATCCCTATTAGCGTAAGCTAAGCTGGGGTTTTCTCAAAACGTCCTCCATGACGGCCCAGCCGATGATGAATGAGTAATTATAGTAGCGTCCTACCTCAGGATGTGGTATCATCTTAAGGAACTTTCTGTCGAAAGCCTGCTCGACAAATCCACTCTGTAGTGTCTCAAAACATGTGTGGGGAAGCCGAAGTTGCTGCTCTGCAAATTTCTTTCAGTGATACACCTGTTTGATTAGCCCAAGAAGCAGAAACTGCCCTAGTAGAATGAGCTTTCAAAGATATTAGAAGCTTCCTTTCCTATAAATTCATAAGCTAACTGAATGGCTTCCCTAATCCATCTAGCTATACAGGCCCTCTACTCTTTCTGGAGAATGCTAACAATAAATGATCAGACTTCCTCCACCCAGCTGAACGATCCGAATAAATTTATAAAATCCTCCTGGCATCTAAAAACTGCATCTCTTGCTGATCCCCAATATCTTCCGGCCTGAGCCACGGAGATAGATCTTCTGGGACCTGTGAAACTCTGAAGCGATCTTAGGCAAGTAGAAGGGATCCGGTCTGATTGTGAGATGATCTGGAAATACCTGTAGGTCACTGATTCTTCTAGCTGACGTGATTGCTAGAATAAAGGCAAATTCAACTAAACTGCTGACTCCGAAATAGGCTCAAATGGAGCCCTAGTCAGTCCACTGGGCAAAATAATAAATCCCAAAGCGGAAAGCCTTGGGATTCACTGGTCTTCCTCTAGAACGTGAGATGGAGAATCTATCAATCAGATCATCTGCTCGAAGCCTTCTGTCCAAAAATACTCACAGCGCTGCCACCTGAATCTTTAGGGTACTTATAGCCAATCCCATTTCTGCCCCCTCCTGCAAAAATTCCATTACTTCTGCCAAACCTGATAGAAACAGATTATGGCTTCTACAAAAGAAGGAAAATCTCTTCCAGACCTTTCTGTAGATCTTACGGGTTACCAGTTTTCTGCTCTGAAGCAGAGTTTTAATAACACTGCTAGACAGGCCCTTGCTTCTTAGCAGGCCCCATTCAGGATCCAGGCTGTCAGATGGAGGTTCTGGACCTGGGGGTGGAATATGGGCCCCTGATGAAGCAGATAAACTGATATAGAAAGCGTAAGGGGTGGACTTACCGCCATCTGACTCAGTAGAGAAAACCATAAACTCCTGGGCCAATAAGGAGCAACTAGAATCACTCGTTCCATCTTTATTTTCCTTAAGACTCAAGAGAGCATTGAACCTCCCCCAATGCTGGGACAGCGCATCCTCCGCTAGAGCTCCCTGCCCCCGATGAAGCAAGAAGAAGTTTTAGCATTTGGAATTTCTTCTCGTGGCAAACAGATCTATCTCTGGTGAACCCCAGAGATCTACTAACTGCTCCTAGACTCTCTGGTTCAGCTCCCATTCCAATTGTCTCAGCTGCACCCGACTGAGTAGATTTGCTAGCACATTCAACTGTCCCTTGATATGAATAGCTCTTAGGGACTTCACCACTCCTTCCATCCTGCCGCAAATAGTCCTGGAGAGAGACATCAACTCCACTGACCTTGTGCCGCCCTAATGGTTGAGGTATGCTACCACCGTGGCATTGTCTGAAACAATTAGTACATCCTAATCCAGTAACTTCTTCTCGAGGTGTTCTAGAGCCAATTGCACAGCTTTCAGCTCTGCAGAGCCGACCAAAGTCCGACCAAATGCCCTAAATCTGACAATGCGTCATGTGGGCGCCCCATCCCCAAGCACTTGCATCTATTGTGATCTGGATAGGGTCTGTCTGATGCCATGGCCTCCCCATGGCTAGGTTTTCCTGAACCAACCACCATTGCAGGGAGGCACAAACCTGCTCTGGGAGAGTCGTCATCGTGTCCAATGACTCTGGATCTTTGTTCCAAGTACTTAGAAAGAAGTCCTGAAGAGTCCTTGATTGAAATTGGGCCCAACTGACCTCTGGGATGGCGGACTTCATAAGTCCCAACAAAACCAAAATTTGTCTCTGAGACATTCCTGGCTTTTCCTGGATCTGAGAGGCGAGGGAGACAATTTTCTGAATCTTTGGAGGAGGAAGGAATGTCCTCTCCTTTAGACTGTTGTTCAGATAACCTAGATATATGCAAGATGTCTATGGAGACAAACTCGACTTTTCCCTGTTTACGATTCATCCTAACTCCAACAGGAAAGCCAATGTTCTCCTCACATTGTTCTCCAACAGCGCTCTCGATGGTGCGAAAAGTAAAAGGTCGTCCAGAAATGCTACAATACCTATCTGATTCATTCTCAGAAAGACCATTGCTTCTGCCAAAGACCAAAGCATTGCTCTGAATTGCCAATAAAAAGGTTACTCCACCTAACATTACAGCAAATCTAGGATTGTGACTAATAATTGAGGAAGCATCTTAAATGGAAGAAACACGAAAACCAGCCTGAGATTCAACTCCAGGGCCCCCCCTCAGTGCACCCACTTGATCAAAACACCCCGTAATGGGCTCCCCAAATTCATGAGGAGGCGACTGTTTTAACAGTTTAGTCCATGGGACTAAAAAAAAAAAAAGGGGCAAAATCTGTCCTCGCACACCCATCATTTCAGTGACTTCTTCACCAAGTCGGGCAAATTCACATCTACCAGGAATTCCAGAGATTTGTCCCAGGTGCTCAAGATATGAAGCTTGAGAGACCCTGAGAATAGCTGACCCCACCTTACTGCTGGAAAGGCTAGGGGCCAAAAAAAAAAACCCAAAAGGCTCATGGCCTGATGCACGGGCCATCCTATTTGTACACAAAGACTGAACAGATTCATGGAGGCCCAAAGAAGGGGAGGAAGAAAAAATAAGAAATGGGACTGGCCAGAGGGAAAACACTGCTTACCCCCCTTTGTCCCAACAAGGTCTGGGGATCAAAGAATATAACACTGTTCCAGTTTGTGGGGCTATCCTGGGCCCCTGGCTGTTTTTCTGCCTCCAGGACCGAGAAATGGACCTGCCTGTCCAAGCCCATAGCGCCAGTTACTTACCTAAACCCACATGGTTCAGGAGCAGTGGTCCGGCTCCTATCCCAAGGAGGGACACGAAAACAACTGAAAATGGGAGGAGGAGTCAAAGGGGGCATCCCCAGAAATCCCATTGTTGACCTTATCAATCCAAAACGCTGAAACTCTGCTAATACAGTCAGTTACTAGCAGTGGTTTGAGCAAAAAAGAAGAAGAGTATCCCAGGCTCTTTTTAGAAGAATATCCGACTATTTATCTAAAGGATCTCTAAGAGAGCCCATGTCCTCAAAGGAGGGACTTAGGAATGAAAAACCTGGATTAAGGTGTCCTCCATTCCCTAGCCATGACATCTTTTATCGATTGGTGAATCGGAAAACACAGATCCTTTTTCTCAAGCAGGCCTCTTTAAAGGGAATCCTGCACTAAAAGGGGTCTATTCTAATTCTCAATATTCAGAGAAGACCCAATTAATTCCTCTGATGGGATCCGGGAACATCCTCTAGGGAAAAATTAAATCTAGCTGAATGCTCAGACAAAGAAACATCCGCACTGCTCCCAGTTACTGTAGAATGAAATGATACATCTGAGGAAGCCCCCTTCTCCTCCTACCCATCCAAAGAACCCTGTCTGGATTTGGACGGGCCAGCGTCAGACCTGCCCGAGGTTGCTTGGACAAAACAGTCCTTGAAAAACTCAAATGAATAAGCCATTCTGGAGTCAAAAGATTCAAAAAAGTTCTTTAACATACACTGGAAATTGCCCCCCTCCATGACAAAAGCCCTCCGGTAAGGGGGCCTGATAAATGGTGCAGGATCCAGCTTGACCCATTCTAGTATACCTGGGCTCTTTCAAGTCCCTGGGCTCCTTATGACCCCTAGATTCCTTAGAATACCTTCTGGGATCTTTCCTGGCTTTGGCCTCCTTGACTTTGGGCTCCTTGGCCTATGAAATAAGAGGGAACAAAAACATCCTTTAAGATTCCTGGCTAGAGGGGTCCTTTTAACCGACTTACTCCCTCCGAAGCACTGTCACCCGCCATGAACCACGTGGAGGCCCATCAGGTATTCCCCTGACAGTGCCTTTCCTGGTCCTGACGAGCGCGCAGGAGCAGCATCTTCCCGAAAGCATGCAGAGGTCTGAAAAGCCTTCCATAAACCAGAATTGCCCCTGGTGGAGGCGGGGTTGCCACATCCGGATCCAGCGTACACGTCACTGGAACTAACGCCCCTCCCCCGAAAACTGGAAACAAACTATCTTGAGAGTAGCTGACCCAACCTTACTGCTGGGAAGGGCTGGGGTCAGAAAGCCCCAAGAGCCTCATGGCTTGACGCACTGGGGCCATCCGACTGGTGCGCAAACACTGCTTCCTGGAGGGATTCACAGCTTGGGGCAAAGAGTAGCAGATCGTCCAAACAAGCTATGATCCCGATCTCTCTTTACCTAAAATACGCCAGAGGATCGGCCAGAACCTTGGCAAAGATCCTGGGAGCTGATGCTAGGCCAAAGGGAGGACAAATCGGAAGAACCAGGTGGATAATCTTATCCTACCCTTGATGTATAGTAAGATACTACAGCCACATGACTAGCCAGAATAAAGGCCACTCTAATTAAAATGTCCACTCAAAGTTACCGATTCTAAAGTGCATAAAACAGGTAACGTCTTTTAAATAGGTGACTCCTGGAAGCTTGTCTGAATAAAAAGCTCCTTATAAGAATTGTGGGAGCACAAATAAAGACAATCGAGAGGGTAATACAAAGTTACGTTCCCTTAGAAGGTTTAAAAAGAACAAAAAGCCAGAATTCACCACAGTCAAGTGCACACAGCCAATCGCACTTGGTCAGGTGCAGGCTAAACCAGATTGTCTTCCCGACTGTATAATGAACAAGGAATGAACTACCAGCATTACCATAGGTAATACCCTGAATCAGGGGTTCTCAGCCTGTGGTAAATGTAACACTGGTGGTACCTAAGGTTCTCCAACAGCACTGAAGACCTACCTGTACCCCACCTGATCTACAACCTGCACTTTGCTGCATAAGAACATATAAACAAAAAAAAAGGTTATAAAAAATGTCGAGTCCCCATCTGCCAGGGGCAGGAAAATGCAAAGAGTTGGTAGAGACCATCCAGAGCGCGAATGTTCCGAAGCCCTCCAGACTCCAGCCTGTCCTCCAAACAGCAGCAAGCGTCGCTGCCGAAGTGTCCTCAGCCACCCTCCCTCCTGCCCGACGAATGGACACATCCCAGGTGGCGGGGGTGAATGGGAAGGGGGAGATGACAGAAGGGGGGGTAGAGACCTTCCTGACTCTCGCAGAAGATGGGGGGGCGCAATCCCAGCTTTCTCTAGAAGATCATCCTTAGTAAAAGCACAGCACCGCTTACCCCCCTGCCATTAACGGTCAGTGAATCAAGGAATCAATGGTCAAGGAATGGAAATCTGGTCAGTCCACTGGGGGTATCCCAGATCCAGAGCCAAGAAATGAGTTTGCCTGCCTCAAACCCACAGCACCAGATACTTACCTAAACCTTTCAGTTCAGGAGCTAGGGGTTTGGCTCCTACCTGGGCAGGAACACGAAAACAACTGGAGACTGAGCAGAGGGGCTAAAGTTTAATCCATATCTGGTGGATGAGGTCTCATGAGTATGCAGCCTGCTGTATGACTGGGGGGATGGAGCTCACACATCCACTGCGGAATCGCCGGTGACACGAGTATGCCAGGCATTAAATCAAGAAGCCTCACAATAATTTTGGTGATACGGCAGTGTTGTCCCTTTATGTGCCACATGTACTGTGTTATTAGTATTGAATTGTATGTTGTTCTATAAGAACCCCCACAATAGGCTCGATTCAGCCGTGGCCCCATAAGCAATAGTAAATTGATGGCTCAACAACCCCCCCGCCCTTGCAAAACACTCCCTGAGTCACATGCAATTACAGTAGTAAATGAGTAAATTTGAGTAAATGTGCGGGTGTGATCTGGCTCAATGCACACATTAGTTCCAAATAAAAATTTTACTGAAGAAAACCCATGTGCAAATGTATTTACTCACAGTGCTGAACCGATCCAAAAGAGGAGATCATCGGTCCTAGAGTCCTATAAACTGTAGATAGGTGGTTGCTTCACTTTAAAGTAGCCACAGTTACCAAACTATCCCAGCCTTTGGTCCATGCTTTGAAACCTGCTGGTTCGCCAGTATTTTTGGCGCTTTACATTCACGTGGAGTGGAATCACTAGCCCAGCTTTTGCAACGAGAAGAGCTCTCTCTGCAAACGCGAAATGCGTAGGTGACTGCGCCCCAAGATTGCTATGGGCAGCATTTCACTGGTGATTAGATCATAAATGCTCCGCAATTTCCCTGGTGTGAAAGCAGCCTGATGGCGCTATATAAAATGGTGCTATCATTATTCTATTTTGTGCATTTTATTGTTAGCATCTTGTTAAAATCATTTTTGAGCCATAAGAAAAAAAAAAAAGCTATGCTCACCTTAAGACCCACTTAGACCATTTCTGCTAGTCCGGGGCTGCAGGGCTTACTTCATTGTTTAAGCCACATCCAGCGCAGCCCAGCCGATCACCACGCTCCTCTCACTTGTCGTACGCTCTCTTCCTGGGTCCGTCCGCCATGGTGACGCCCCCGCCACCAGTCACATGGCGCTGCCACGCCCCTCTACATTGCAATAAATGGGCTTTAACTGTTTCATTTTATTGTGTCAGCTACAATAAGGGATTGGGTATCTAGAGTATTTATGTATATTTCTCTGTGTAATCGTGTTTGCCTTATGGTGTTCTTAGGCCACTTGGTGACTTTTTAAATTGTACACTGAATCTATGCATGATTATTTAATGCATTGCTATACAGTAACAAAACTTTATGCATTATTATAATAAACTTTAGGGGTGCACTGTAACTATATTGATGTGATGCCTTGGGAGTGTAGGAGTGCACCCAGGAAGCTGCATACATTTTTTAGGTTTCTGTACATTTCTATATCATTTGAGTGCGCCTTCTTTTGCTTAACTAGTTGCCGGGGGGGGGGGGGGGGGCAATTTAAAACAAAACATAATCTCATTATCTTAGGTCCTGCGTCTTGCCCCGTGGGCATCCTGATTTGGGGTGCCTCATTGTGTGAATTCCCTCCAAATCGCAAGTAAAAACGTATCTTTCCCTGGTCACATGGTGCATGCGCAGGCTCTCGTCCAATCAGCGCCCCATGCTGCTGACATACGACTCGGTTTACTCAAAGGTGCCAGCATTAGGGAAGCAAATCTATAGGTTTCCCTTTGGATGAGGGCACATTCCCATCCCCAATCATCTGAATGGCTGGGTGTGAGAGTCAGCCGAAAGATGTTGGAGGTCAATGTCGTTTACCTTGCCGTGGGTGTCACTGCTGTGCTGCCCCTGTTGCTGCGGTCGCTGCACCCACTGCTTCTCGGGCTCCAAAGGAGAATAAGCTCTTACACCTCTGGGTCGCCCACATGTAACAAAGTCTGCGCCCGGAAGGGACATCTGCGCGCCGCTGGTCAGCAGCCACGCCCAATAAAATTAAAAAAACTAGCGGCGACAAGGAAAGAGACCCAGGCTCAGATCCTCAGAGATCAAGCGAGTACTGCAGAAAAATACAATTTAAAAACTCTGCTGTGAAATGAGTGAAATGGTGGAAGTGGTCCTAAAGGGACAGCGCAGAACTAATGCTGTGTCAGAAAAAAATACTATGTGGGACTGCCCTGGCCGCCTTTAAACCTCGGGTACCCAAAGATTATCCAATGCACCACCAATCCACAATTATATAGTAAGAAGGTTATGTGCTGAAATGGCAGTTCCCTTAAAAGGATACTCAGAAAAATGCACTATATTGTGGCTCCAGCAACCGCCAGGGAAACAGCCCACTGCACCAAAGAGCCCTCAAATAGATACAATCAAGTGAAATTCATCAAATTAGTTTATTAATAAAAATTCATTCATTACATCATAAAAAACATCCACCCACACACATACATAATTTCATGGCAGGTGACCAACCTCTGGGCGAAAAACACTAAACTAAATAATATGATCCTTAATAATCACCCAATCACAAATTGATACTAATATCTACTAAGTGCTAAACATGATTCAGATACAGAAAGTGCTACAGTGCTATTAAAGTGCTAAGGAAATATGTGCAAAATATGCAAATTAATATATATAAATAACCTACAATGTGAAGCCCAAGCAGATGGTACCCTGCCGTCCCCTAAAACAGGAGGTAGGATTCCACATGTTGCGTGGAATCCTAAGTGCCCAGCCACTTCATCAGGATAAACCTCGTGTGAGCTAAACCCAAAAGATTCCAGGCTGAGAAGGCTTCTCCAGGTGTCTCCTGGAGCAGAAAACAGCAACCTAAAATAACAAACAGGCTGTAGTCTAACTGTCCTGTGGTTCCCAGGGAGGAAACAGAAAGAACTGAGGTGGGGAGGAAGGGGTGGGGCTTTTAAGAAGGGAGAGGGGGGACATGATTGAGACCTTTAAATATGTGAAAGGATTGAATAAGGTTCAGGAGGGAAGTGTTTTTAAAAAGAAACTTAATGATAGAACAAGGGGGCACAACCTGAAGCTAGTCGGGGGGAAGATCAGGATCAATGTTAGAAAATATTATTTTACAGAAAGAGTAGTAGATGCTTGGAACAAACTTCCAGCAGAGGTAGTTGAAAAATCAACAGTCACTGAATTTAAACATGCCTGGGATAAGCACACATCTATCCTAAGATAAAGAGTACATACAGTATACACATAAGGGCAGACTAGATGGACCGTATGGTCTCCTTCTGCCGTCAACCTTCTATGTTTCTATGTTTCTATGTTTAACCACTGTTCAGTTTTGTGTTTCCTCCGAGGGGGCGGAGCTTCTCTCTCTCTCTGTGAGTCTGATGGTAGAAAAATTCTCATGGTGTTGAATCAACCCTTTAGTTGAGGGGGAATTGCTCGGGGGTCACATAATGATGGGCACAGCTTCATCAGCCAGGCGAATGCTTTGAGCCCCGGGGGTAAAATAGAACTCACCTTTGGAATAGTCTGTGTTGTCTCGCTGCCACACCAGAGAAGCTGCTGCAGAAAGGCTTTACTCACCCCCTACCCCCTTACAAGATGGTCCAGCAACCCTGCAGTATAAACAGCCCCTCCACTGACACCATTATATGGAATTTAATATTCATGCTCTATGAAGCAAAGGTTTCTGACTAGTTATTGAATGTCTACTATAATAATGAAAACCATGTTCTAAATATAATAGTTATTTATTGCTCCCCTATATTTTAAAGCCCCTGTGCAGGCACACATTAACTTTCTACCACCTAATACCACCTTATAGGAGCAGTAAAAATGAGCCATTTGCATCTGAAAATCTCTGAATATATATATATAGTAAATACCTTTGTGATTCTAAGGGAAACTGATGTTTCGCTTCAATATCTTGGTTATAGCTCGGCTGGAAGGGACGTGTCATAAAGCAGATTTATGAGTCTTGTCCATGCTCGGCGGCAGTCAGAGAGAGCTGTAGAACCACTGTGGCTGGCTGGGCTTGCAAAGTAAGACAACTTTCTTGCAGGGTCCTGGAGAAATAAAATATAAATAAAAATAATGCACATTTTCTGCAGAGTCCTGCTACTGATTCTACCCTGTGCTACTAAAAATAGAGGAGAGGCACATGGGACAGGCATCAAGTCGGCTGCTTAATGGCTAATTGTTGCCACTGGGTCCCTTTGGCTCTCATTCCAACCAACAGTAAGTCCGGCTATAAAATAACTCTTCCTCCCACCACACTGTCAAATCGGGATGCCCCTGGGGAGGGCTTTCACCCAGCCCAGGAGTCTTTTAGACTAGTCTCAGATTTGGTGCACTATAAAGCAGACCCCTTCCCTCAGCTACCCTCCCCTGGCAGGGACCAGGTTACAAGGAATAAAAAAGCCATATCTTGCTCGTGGTCCAGCACCCTTCTCTCGGCACGATGAGACCTGGGAACGGCCATCTTGAACAGGAAGAATAGGGGGCGAATAAGTAACCAGCCAGTTCCTCCCGTGCTGCACCAAGGATTAGGAGACCTGTTGGTCAAGTTCCCAGCTCACAGAGTAAAAGTTCACAAATCTCAAGAACCATAACATGAATTTACTGATGACCAAGCATGTTCTGCCATTGTAGTTAGAGGCATTGCTATTACATTTTTGCTGTATGCATTGATTTGTATAATTAAAGCAGAACTAAAGATAAAATGGCTCATTGCACAATAGGGCAGATACAGCACAAACACTTTTCATCCACAATGTAATTCAGCACCATTTTTAGCTGTGCACATTTTAAAAAAATTCACACAGCTAAAAATGGTGCTGAACTGCAGCAAGAAATAACAAATCAAGCCAAAAAACATTTCCACACAAAAATGAGAGAAAAAAAACATTGCCACGGTGCTGAATCAGCTGTAATATAACCATCATGTCTCTCCCTTGCAATAAAAAAATCCAGCTCCTATATAAATATATACATACATGATATTACAGTGATGATGAAATACCCCACATACAAATATAAGAAGCCTTAAAGTGGACCAAAACCCACAAAAACTCACCTTCTTTGCCAACTCGGCAAGGGCAGTGCGGTGTTGCTTTCGGATATATCACACACCTTTCGTCAAGCAATGGTGATAGTTGGCTCAGGTCCATAGGCTGCCAACTCGGCGGCTCCGTATAATTCATCACTTCTGTTGGCTCAGCGAGGCATGTTCTATCGGTCCGCCGGCTTCTCCAATGGCATTGTCTGCCGGTTCCTCCTCAGGAATGTCCTGGAAAAATGTCATAGCAGCTCCGACCGCAGTGTACTCGGCCACATAACGCTTAAAAGATTTAATCTCTGCAGTGGTCCTCGTCTCCGCTTCCGGTTCTGCAGGCATATCCGGTCGGGTAATTGAGGTAGGGCATTGAGGTGATAGAGCCCCCTCAAAAGAAAAATCTTTTGCATTCTCCATGGAAAAATCCATAAAAAGCAGGTCAGGATCAGTAAAAGTCGCCTTTTAGAAATGCTCAGAGAGAGACCAGGTGCTGTCCTTGCAAAGGCAATTCCCCACCAGGTCTGACGCTCCCTAGCAGCAGTCCAGTATTTATACTTCACCTCCAATTGATGTCACAGCCCCCCCTCACAAACAAGGGAAGGGAAGGGGAAGGAGGAGCTTCAGGTTGATTTGAAGCAAAGTAGCTTTCTCAGGCAGCATCGTCTAGAGGACTTTTTGGGCTCCTCCTCTTCTTCAGATTCAATGCTCGGTTTTGCTTTGTTGTCCTTCGTAAAAATACTGGCTGTCAGGTTTCTCAGGATTTTCCAGCGTGATTTTGATGGTGGTTTAGTCACAACTGGATCCTGTTCTTCCGAGTCTGGCTCAGGCGTCTCAGGCATTAGTTCCAGCACATTGTCTATTTCAATAATGTTCTGTGGAGGGAGCATGACCTGGACCTCCACAAGAATTGGTACTGAGACAACTGGCTCTAATTTAAAGTCTGGTAAATGCTCGGGGGCATCGTCTGCCGACTCCTTGGTGGTAAGGTCTGGCAGATCCTCAAGCGAATGTTCCATGTCCCCAAAGGCATTGTCAGTTGTCTCCTCCTCGGTCTGCTGGCTCAAGTCCTCCATTTCAAGTTCACATTCTGCCAGCTCCTCGATAATAGGTTGGAAAGGTGCTTCCAACACATGGTGCATTGGCCCTTTGAGGTCTGCCGTCTCCTCAGGGGCACAGAATTCCGGCTCAAGGTGGCAGTTTGCCGGCTCCTCCTTTGCACTGCTGAAAGATGCTCGTTTTCGGGGTTTTTTCATTCGCTTGCGCCTCGGCAGCCTTGGTTTCTTCATGGTGATAGGCTCACAGGCTGCAGACTCAGCGAGGACATGTTCTATCGGTCCGCCGGCTCCTCCGATGGCACTGTCTGCCGGCTCCTCCTCAGGTATGTCTTCTTCAGGGGCAGAGGATGCCGGCTCAAGGTGGCAGTTTGCCGGCTCCTCCTTTGCACAGCTGAAAGATGCTCGTTTTCGGGGTTTTTTCATTCGCTTGCGCCTCGGCAGCCTTGGTTTCTCCATGGTGATAGGCTCACAGGCTGCAGACTCAGCGAGGACATGTTCTATCGGTCCGCCGGCTCCTCCGATGGCACTGTCTGCCGGCTCCTCCTCAGGTATGTCTTCTTCAGGGGCAGAGGATGCCGGCACAAGGTGGTGGCTTGCCGGCTCCTCATTTGCACTGCTGAAAGATGCTCGTTTTCGGGGTTTTTTCATTCGCTTGCGCCTCGGCAGCCTCGGTTTCTCCATGGTGATAGGCTCACAGGCTGCAGACTCAGCAAGGACATGTTCTAGCGGTCCGCCGGCTCCTCCGATGGCATTGTCTGCCGGCTCCTCCTCAGTAATGTCCTGGAAATATGTCACAGCAGCGCCGGCCCCAGTGCATTCGGCCCATGTTTGGGACATGTAAGCCACATACTGCTCAAAAGATTTAATGTCTGCAGTGGTCCAGGTCTCCGCTGCCGGTTCTGCAGGCATATCCGGTCGGGTATGTGAGGTAGGGCATTGAGGTGTTAGAGTGCCCTCAAGAGAAAAATCTTTTGCATTCTCCATGGAAAAATCCATAAAGAGCAGGTCAGGATCAGTAAGAAAATAAAAAAAAGACTCTAAAAGTCGCCTTTCAGAAATGCTCAGAGAGCAACCAGGTGCTGTCCTTGCAACGGCAATTCCCCACCAGGTCTGACGCTCCCTAGCAACGGTCCAGCATTTAGACTCCGCCTCCAACTGACGTCCCAGCCCAGCATTTCGACTCCGCCTCCAACTGACGTCACATCCCCCTCACAAACAACAGCTGTGGTACACAAATCACCCAGAAATACTAGGCCGCAGCCCGGGATTTGATAAGAGCCCAATTACTACTACTAATACTAATTATTATTATGGCGGGTTTAGGAAGTCAGCGTGTGTTTTCCCCATCGCTCCCCATTCTCAGACCATGTAACAGCTAAAACCTTCCTCCGCCATCGGCAGAAAGTCTCCTCTGTCACCCGATCGCATCCCCATCCCCTGGCGGGGTCCTCACCTGTCACCCGATCGCATCCCCATCCCCCGGCGGGGTCCTCACCTGTCACCCGCGCTGAGTTCTCCTCCCTCCGCCACCATCAGCTGAGCAGCGCAGGCGATGTGAGGGGAGATCGAAAGCAAAACATTGATGGATCCTCCTCCAGCTCAGGCAGCACAAGCAGAATGCAGAGCAGGCCTGAGGATCGATCGCCGAGCTCATCATTTCCTGCACTTCTGCTTGTCTGCCTGAGCTGGAAGACGTGTGTGTGTTGTGTTGTGTGTGTGTGAGCTGAGCTCCTGTCATCCATTCTACAGCCTCCATCTGCTGATCTGCGGTGTGTCTGCTGTCCTCTCATTCATTCATGTCATTAAAGGTTTATTCTCTAATTGCACAGTGTGTGCATGTGTGCTTATGGGCTTTATATCTTAATAGTGGACCTGCAGTGTTAACTAAGGGGACGATTTGGGATGCCCCACTGAGTGGCAATGGCCCACACTTACCTTTCTGGCACTCCCACGCTTGGTGTTGTCGGATAATGGTCGGCCTCCCTGCAGCTGAGGCCTGCTCCTGCCCTAACCCATCTGAGTGCCACAGACCACAAGGAGGCTGGGGATGCCGCTGTTCCATCTCTCTGTTCAAAACATTGCTTCATGCCATGCAAGAGAGCTGTGCATGCGCCTTGGGATCAGCAGAGAGGTGAGTTGTGTGGGCAGTCTGGGAGTTTCACACAGCCGGGCATCCTAAATTGAAATGCCCCAGGGAAAAGGACAGTGAAAATCCTGGTGAGGAACACGGACACATCTACTATCTGTTAACCCTTTCACTACCAGCCAGTTTGGGTCCACATTTGGGTATGTCCTTTGGGAACACGGACACATCTACTATTTGTTAACCCTTTCACTGCCAGCCAGTTTGGGTCCACATTTGGGTATGTCCTCTGGGAACACGGACACATCTACTATCTGTTAACCCTTTCACTGCCAGCCAGTTTGGGTCCACATTTGGGTATGTCCTCTGGGAACACGGACACATCTACTATCTGTTAACCCTTTCACTGCCAGCCAGTTTGGGTCCACATTTGGGTATGTCCTCTGGGAACACGGACACATCTACTATCTGTTAACCCTTTCACTGCCAGCCAGTTTGGGTCCACATTTGGGTATGTCCTCTGGGAACACGGACACATCTACTATCTGTTAACCCTTTCACTGCCAGCCAGTTTGGGTCCACATTTGGGTATGTCCTTTGGGAACACGGACACATATATTATCTGTTAACCATTTCACTGCCAGCCAGTTTGGGTCCACATTTGGGTATGCCCTCTGGGAACACGGACACATCTACTATCTGTTAACCCTTTCATTGCCAGTCAGTTTGGGTCCACATTTGGGTATGTCCTTTGGGAACACGGACACATCTACTATCTGTTAACCCTTTCACTGCCAGGCAGTTTGGGTCCACATTTGGGTATGTCCTCTGGGAACACGGACACATCTACTATCTGTTAACCCTTTCGCTGCCAGCCAGTTTGGGTCCACATATGGGTATGTCCTCTTTCGCTGCCAGCCAGTTTGGGTCCACATTTGGGTATGTCCTTTGGGAACATGGACACATCTACTATCTGTTAACCCTTTCACTACCAGCCAGTTTGGGTCCACATTTGGGTATGTCCTTTGGGAACACGGACACATCTACTATTTGTTAACCCTTTCACTGCCAGCCAGTTTGGGTCCACATTTGGGTATGTCCTCTGGGAACAGGGACACATCTACTATCTGTTAACCCTTTCGCTGCCAGCCAGTTTGGGTCTACATTTGGGTATGTCCTCTGGGAACACGGACACATCTACTATCTGTTAATCATTTCACTGCCAGACAGTTTGGGTCCACATTTGGGTATGTCCTCTGGGAACAGGGACACATCTACTATCTGTTAACCCTTTCGCTGCCAGCCAGTTTGGGTCCACATTTGGGTATGTCCTTTGGCAACACGGACACATATATTATCTGTTAACCCTTTCATTGCCAGTCAGTTTGGGTCCACATTTGGGTATGTCCTTTGGGAACACGGACACATCTACTATCTGTTAACCCTTTCACTGCCAGGCAGTTTGGGTCCACATTTGGGTATGTCCTCTGGGAACACGGACACATCTACTATCTGTTAACCCTTTCGCTGCCATCCAGTTTGGGTCCACATATGGGTATGTCCTCTTTCGCTGCCAGCCAGTTTGGGTCCACATTTGGGTATGTCCTTTGGGAACATGGACACATCTACTATCTGTTAACCCTTTCACTGCCAGCCAGTTTGGGTCCACATTTGGGTATGTCCTTTGGGAACACGGACACATCTACTATCTGTTAACCCTTTCACTGCCAGCCAGTTTGGGTCCACATTTGGGTATGTCCTTTGGGAACACGGACACATCTACTATCTGTTAACCCTTTCACTGCCAGCCAGTTTGGGTCCACATTTGGGTATGTCCTCTGGGAACACGAACACATCTACTATCTGTTAACCCTTTCACTGCCAGCCAGTTTGGGTCCACATTTGGGTATGTCCTCTGGGAACCGGGACACATCTACTATCTGTTAACCCTTTCGCTGCCAGCCAGTTTGGGTCCACATTTGGGTATGTCCTTTGGGAACACGGACACATCTACTATCTGTTAACCCTTTCACTGCCAGCCAGTTTGGGTCCACATTTGGGTATGTCCTCTGGGAACACGGACACATCTACTATCTGTTAACCCTTTCACTGCCAGCCAGTTTGGGTCCACATTTGGGTATGTCCTCTGGGAACACGGACACATCTACTATCTGTTAACCCTTTCATTGCCAGCCAGTTTGGGTCCACATTTGGGTATGTCCTTTGGGAACACGGACACATCTACTATCTGTTAACCCTTTCACTGCCAGCCAGTTTGGGTCCACATTTGGGTATGTCCTCTGGGAACACGGACACATCTACTATCTGTTAACCCTTTCATTGCCAGCCAGTTTGGGTCCACATTTGGGTATGTCCTTTGGGAACAGGGACACATCTACTATCTGTTAACCCTTTCGCTGCCAGGCAGTTTGGGTCCACATTTGGGTATGTCCTCTTTCGCTGCCAGCCAGTTTGGGTCCACATTTGGGTATGTCCTCTGGGGACACAGACACATCTACTATCTGTTAACCCTTTCGCTGCCAGCCAGTTTGGGTCCACATTTGGGTATGTCCTCTTTCGCTGCCAGCCAGTTTGGGTCCACATTTGGGTATGTCCTCTGGGAACACGGACACATCTACTATCTGTTAACCCTTTCACTTCCAGCCAGTTTGGGTCCACATTTGGGTATGTCCTTTGGGACCACGGACACATCTACTATCTGTTAACCCTTTCACTGCCAGCCAGTTTGTCAGCCTGAAGCCCTGAGTCAGGTGTGTCAGGATGTGCACTCCCTCCCACACGTATCGCAGCAGCTTCCTCAGGGCAGCTCTATATATTGTGGCCTCACACTTCTGTATTGTATCACTCATTGCTCGATCCCTCGGTGTCCCCACACGTATCGCAGCAGCTTCGTCAGGGCAGCACTATATATTGTGGGTACACACTTCTGTATTGTATCACTCATTGCTCGATCCCTCGGTGTCCCAACACTTATTGTAGCAGCTTCCTCAGGGCAGCTCTATATATTGGGGCCTCACACTTCTGTATTGTATCACTTATTGCTCGATCCCTCGGTGTCCCAACACTTATCATAGCAGCTTCCTCAGGGCGGCTCTGTATATTGGGGCCTCACACTTCTGTATTGTATCACTCATTGCTCGATCCCTCGGTGTCCCCACACATATGGCAGCAGCTTCGTCAGGGCAGCACTATAGATTGGGGGTACACACTTCTGTATTGTATCACTCATTGCTCGATCTCTCGGTGTCCCCACGCTTATCGCAGCAGCTTCGTCAGGGCAGCACTATATATTGTTGCCTCACACTACTGTATTGTTTCAGTCATTGCTCGATCCCTCGATGTCGCCACGCATATCGCAGCAGCTTCCTCAGGGCAGCACTATATATTGTGGGTACACGGCTCTGTATTGTATTACTCATTGCTTGATCACTCGGTGTCCCCACGCGTATCCCAGCAGCTTCTTCAGGGCAGCACTATATATATTGTGGGTACACACTTCTGTATTGTATCACTCATTGCTCGATCCCTTGGTGTCGCCACGCATATCGCAGCAGCTTCGTCAGGGCAGCACTATATATTGTGGGTACACACTTCTGTATTGTATCACTCATTGCTCCCCAGGCGTATCACAGCAGCTTGGTCAGGGCAGCACTATATATCGTTGGTACACACTTCTGTATTGTATCACTCATTGCTCGATCTCTCGGTTTCCCCGCGCTTATCGCAGCAGCTTCGTCAGGGCAGCACTATATATTGTGGCCTCACGCTACTGTATTGTATCAGTCATTGCTCGATCCCTCGATGTCGCCACGCACATAGCAGCAGCTTAGTCAGGGCAGCACTATATATTGTGGGTACACACTTCTGTATTGTATCACTCATTGCTCGATCCCTCGGTGTCCCCACACGTATCACAGCAGCTACGTCAGGACAGCTCTATATATCGTTGTTACACACTTCTGTATTGTATCACTCATTGCTCGATCCCTCTGTGTCCCCACACGTAGCACCCTGAGGAAGTGATCTCTCACGCAACGCGTCAGTGTTTTTGAAGGGGCGTCTGCAGAGGACTGGGACCCATTAATTGGTGACAGTATTATGCTTAATTTTGCCTTGTTTTGGTAAAGTTTTGTTTACTATACATGCCATGGTGTATTGGTCTAACTGTTAATAGCACTTTCTGGTCACCCTTTGCACTTGCACTTTTTGTTCTAGTATTCCGTTTGGGGTCTCCTATTTAGTACTAATCTCCTTATTCACAATCTATGTGGTCTTTTTCAACTACATATACCATTGAGTATATGCTTATTTGCACTGCAGACAGTTGTACCTCTTAAACCTGGCATACTTTGAACCTATTGTTACATTAAGTGAATTAGTGATTGGTAGTCCCATAAAGTCCATCTGCAGGGCCTGCTCCTTGGTCTGTGTATATATTTGTATACACATTTTATTGTGTTTAGATGTGGTTATTGTTTGTCATGTTATATGATGTGTCCTTGGCAAAATAAACCTTGATTAATTATTCTACATAATGTGTGTGCGGCTTAGTCTATAGGGTGAGATAACAGCTATCCAATACTGGTGGATGGCCCCTGTGTTAGTGTCCCCACACGTATCGCAACAGCTTCGACAGGACAGCTCTATATATTGTGGGTACACACTTCTGTATTGTATCACTCATTGCTCAATCTCTCGGTGTCCACACGCATATCGCAGCAGCTTTGTCAGGGCAGCAATATATATTGTGGATACTCACTTCTGTATTGTATCAGTCATTGCTGGATCCCTCGGTGTCCCCACGCGTATCGCAGCGGCATCATCAGGGCACCTCTCCACCACCAGGGGGCATCAACTTTCATTAAACTGGACGTTTTACTACAACACGGAGGCTGGCCGGTCTATTGTTTTCATCATCCCTGACCGTCCTCCGCTCTGGATGGTTCCGGTAGAGTCTCCTGAATGTATTTTCCGGAAGAATCTGTTCCCTATCCCCCGTCTTATCAGTAGCACATTGGGGATCGGAGCATCCCGTGACGCCGGTGCAGGTGTGCGGCATCCATTGTGCGCGGAAGCTCTGCGGTGGGAGATATCTTTGTGCCGGGAGATGCGGCGTGGCCCCTGTGAAGCGTATCGCCTCTCGCCATGAATTTTCTCCTAATACCTTTTCCGCCGCCACAATGAGAGCGAGCGGCCGCAGATTGGCGGTCAATGGAAGGCGAGACAGCAGATTAGGGCGCGGGGGCGTGAAAATTGAAGCATTCATAGCCGGCCATTACCCAGAAGCCTCTCTGCTGCCCGACGATCTGATCACGCTCTGTGCTAGAAATGGCGCATGAAGGATCCCATTTGCCCTTATCACCCCTATGGGGCTGTGCCACACCCTAACTGCCCCTCCCCAGCCTCTGCCAGGCACCAATCACAGCACAGTGTTGCCAAAAAGGGGAGAGGTCATATACAACCCATGTATTTATGCCTGTGTGGCTGGCTCCTCCCCTCCTCCCCGTTGTCATGGCAACACCAAGCTAATTGCCCCTCCAAGGAGGCAGCCACAGACGTGCTCCCATCAGTCACTGCAAGAAGAGTCAGAGGGGGGCCGCAGAGGACCAAGAAAGAGCTAGAGAGGGGCCACAGAGGGCCAAGAAAGAGCTAGAGAGGGGCCACAGAGGGCCAAGAAAGAGCTAGAGAGGGGCCACAGAGGGCCAAGAAAGAGCTAGAGAGGGGCCACAGAGGGCCAAGAAAGAGCTAGAGAGGAGCCACAGAGGGCCATAAAGAGCTAGAGAGGGGCCACAGAGGGCCAAGAAAAAGCTAGAAAGGGGCCACAGGGGGCCAAGGAGGAGGCAAAAGGGACCAAGAATAAGCTAGAGAGGGGCCACAGAGGGCCAAGAAAGAGCTAGACAGGGGCCACAGAGAGCCAAGAAAGAGCTAGAGGGGCCACAGGGGGCCAATAAAAAGCTAGAGAGAGGCCACAGAGTGACAAGAAAAAGCTAGAGAGGGGCCACAGAGTGACAAGAAAAAGCTAGAGAGGGGCCACAGAGAGCCAAGAAAGAGCTAGAGGGCCACAAGGGGCCAAGAAAGAGCTAGGGAGGGGCCACATAGGGCCAAGAATGAGCCAGAGGGCCAAGAATGAGCCAAAAGGGGCCAATAAAGAGCTAGAGGGTCCACAGAGGGCCAATAATGAGCGGAAAGTGGCAAAGTAAGAGCTAGAGAGGGCCAAGAACGAGCTAGAGCTTCCACAGAGGGCCGAGAATGAGCTAGAGGGGCTACAGAAGGCCGAGAATGAGCTAGAACGGGGCCACAGAGGGCTGAGAGTGAGCTAGAGGGACCACAGAGGGCCAAGAAAGAGCTAAAGGGGCCACAGAGGGTCAGGAAAGAGCTAAAGGGGCCAAGAAAGAGCTAGAGGGGCCACATAGGGCCAAGAAAGAGCTAGAGAGGGGCCACAGAGGGCCAAGAAAGAGCTAAAGGGGCCACAGAGGGAGTATGGAGTAAAATTGCAAAGATCGGTTTCCTAATTCCATATATATGGAGTAAAATTGTAAAGATCGGTTTCCTAATTGCATATATATGGAGTAAAATTGTAAAGATCGGTTTCCTAATTGCATATATATGGAGTAAAATTGCAAAGATCGGTTTCCTAATTGCATATATATGGAGTAAAATTGCAAAGATCGGTTTCCTAATTGCATATATATGGAGTAAAATTGCAAAGATCGGTTTCCTAATTGCATATATATGGAGTAAAATTGCAAAGATCGGTTTCCTAATTGCATATATTTGGAGTAAAATTGTAAGGATCGGTTTCCTAATTGCATATATATGGAGTAAAATTGTAAGGATCGGTTTCCTAATTGCATATATATGGAGTAAAATTGCAAAGATCGGTTTCCTAATTGTATATATATGGAGTAAAATTGCAAAGATCGGTTTCCTAATTGCATATATATGGAGTAAAATTGCAAAGATCGGTTTCCTAATTGCATATATATGGAGTAAAATTGCAAAGATCGGTTTCCTAATTGCATATATATGGAGTAAAATTGTAAAGATCGGTTTCCTAATTGCATATATATGGAGTAAAATTGCAAAGATCGGTTTCCTAATTGCATATATATGGAGTAAAATTGTAAAGATCGGTTTCCTAATTGCATATATATGGAGTAAAATTGCAAGGATCGGTTTCCTAATTGCATATATATGGAGTAAAATTGTAAAGATCGGTTTCCTAATTGCATATATATGGAGTAAAATTGCAAGGATCGGTTTCCTAATTGCATATATATGGAGTAAAATTGTAAAAATCGGTTTCCTAATTGTATATATATGGAGTAAAATTGCAAGGATCGGTTTCCTAATTGCATATATATGGAGTAAAATTGCAAAGATCGGTTTCCTAATTAAATATATATGGAGTAAAATTGCAAAGATCGGTTTCCTAATTGCATATATATGGAGTAAAATTGCAAAGATCGGTTTCCTAATTGCATATATATGGAGTAAAATTGCAAGGATCGGTTTCCTAATTGCATATATATGGAGTAAAATTGTAAAAATCGGTTTCCTAATTGTATATATATGGAGTAAAATTGCAAAGATCGGTTTCCTAATTGTATATATATGGAGTAAAATTGCAAAGATCGGTTTCCTAATTGCATATATATGGAGTAAAATTGCAAAGATCGGTTTCCTCATTGTATATATATGGAGTAAAATTGCAAAGATCGGTTTCCTAATTGCATATATATGGAGTAAAATTGCAAAGATCGGTTTCCTCATTGTATATATATGGAGTAAAATTGTAAAGATCGGTTTCCTAATTGCATATATATGGAGTAAAATTGCAAAGATCGGTTTCCTAATTGCATATATATGGAGTAAAATTGTAAAAATCGGTTTCTTAATTGCATATATATGGAGTAAAATTGTAAAGATCGGTTTCCTAATTGCATATATATGGAGTAAAATTGCAAGGATCGGTTTCCTAATTGCATATATATGGAGTAAAATTGTAAAGATCGGTTTCCTAATTGCATATATATGGAGTAAAATTGTAAAATTCGGTTTCCTAATTGCATATATATGGAGTAAAATTGTAAAATTCGGTTTCCTAATTGCATATATATGGAGTAAAATTGTAAAGATCGGTTTCCTAATTGCATATATATGGAGTAAAATTGCAAAGATCGGTTTCCTAATTGTATATATATGGAGTAAAATTGCAAAGATCGGTTTCCTAATTGCATATACATGGAGTAAAATTGTAAAGATCGGTTTCTTAATTGCATATATATGGAGTAAAATTGTAAAGATCGGTTTCCTAATTGCATATATATGGAGTAAAATTGCAAGGATCGGTTTCCTAATTGCATATATATGGAGTAAAATTGTAAAGATCGGTTTCCTAATTGCATATATATGGAGTAAAATTGCAAAAATCGGTTTCCTAATTGCATATATATGGAGTAAAATTGTAAAATTCGGTTTCCTAATTGCATATATATGGAGTAAAATTGTAAAATTCGGTTTCCTAATTGCATATATATGGAGTAAAATTGTAAAAATCGGTTTCTTAATTGCATATATATGGAGTAAAATTGTAAAGATCGGTTTCCTAATTGCATATATATGGAGTAAAATTGCAAGGATCGGTTTCCTAATTGCATATATATGGAGTAAAATTGTAAAGATCGGTTTCCTAATTGCATATATATGGAGTAAAATTGTAAAATTCGGTTTCCTAATTGCATATATATGGAGTAAAATTGTAAAATTCGGTTTCCTAATTGCATATATATGGAGTAAAATTGTAAAGATCGGTTTCCTAATTGCATATATATGGAGTAAAATTGCAAAGATCGGTTTCCTAATTGCATATACATGGAGTAAAATTGTAAAGATCGGTTTCCTAATTGCATATATATGGAGTAAAATTGTAAAGATCGGTTTCCTAATTGCATATATATGGAGTAAAATTGCAAGGATCGGTTTCCTAATTGCATATATATGGAGTAAAATTGTAAAGATCGGTTTCCTAATTGCATATATATGGAGTAAAATTGCAAAAATCGGTTTCCTAATTGCATATATATGGAGTAAAATTGTAAAATTCGGTTTCCTAATTGCATATATATGGAGTAAAATTGTAAAATTCGGTTTCCTAATTGCATATATATGGAGTAAAATTGTAAAATTCGGTTTCCTAATTGCATATATATGGAGTAAAATTGTAAAGATCGGTTTCCTAATTGCATATATATGGAGTAAAATTGTAAAATTCGGTTTCCTAATTGCATATATATGGAGTAAAATTGTAAAGATCGGTTTCCTAATTGCATATATATGGAGTAAAATTGTAAAGATCGGTTTCCTAATTGCATATATATGGAGTAAAATTGCAAAGATCGGTTTCCTAATTGCATATATATGGAGTAAAATTGTAAAGATCGGTTTCCTAATTGCATATATATGGAGTAAAATTGCAAAAATCGGTTTCCTAATTGCATATATATGGAGTAAAATTGCAAAAATCGGTTTCCTAATTGCATATATATGGAGTAAAATTGTAAAATTCGGTTTCCTAATTGCATATATATGGAGTAAAATTGCAAGGATCGGTTTCCTAATTGCATATATATGGAGTAAAATTGTAAAGATCGGTTTCCTAATTGCATATATATGGAGTAAAATTGCAAAGATCGGTTTCCTAATTGTATATATATGGAGTAAAATTGCAAGGATCGGTTTCCTAATTGTATATATATGGAGTAAAATTGTAAAGATCGGTTTCCTAATTGCATATATATGGAGTAAAATTGCAAAGATCGGTTTCCTAATTGTATATATATGGAGTAAAATTGCAAAGATCGGTTTCCTAATTGCATATATATGGAGTAAAATTGCAAAGATCGGTTTCCTAATTGTATATATATGGAGTAAAATTGCAAAGATCGGTTTCCTAATTGCATATATATGGAGTAAAATTGCAAGGATCGGTTTCCTAATTGTATATATATGGAGTAAAATTGTAAAGATCGGTTTCCTAATTGCATATATATGGAGTAAAATTGCAAAGATCGGTTTCCTAATTGTATATATATGGAGTAAAATTGTAAAGATCGGTTTCCTAATTAAATATATATGGAGTAAAATTGCAAAGATCGGTTTCCTAATTGTATATATATGGAGTAAAATTGTAAAGATCGGTTTCCTAATTAAATATATATGGAGTAAAATTGCAAAGATCGGTTTCCTAATTGCATATATATGGAGTAAAATTGTAAAGATCGGTTTCCTAATTGCATATATATGGAGTAAAATTGTAAAGATCGGTTTCCTAATTAAATATATATGGAGTAAAATTGCAAGGATCGGTTTCCTAATTGCATATATATGGAGTAAAATTGTAAAGATCGGTTTCCTAATTGCATATATATGGAGTAAAATTGCAAGGATCGGTTTCCTAATTGCATATATATGGAGTAAAATTGTAAAGATCGGTTTCCTAATTGCATATATATGGAGTAAAATTGCAAGGATCGGTTTTCTAATTGCATATATATGGAGTAAAATTGTAAAGATCGGTTTCCTAATTGCATATATATGGAGTAAAATTGCAAAGATCGGTTTCCTAATTGCATATATATGGAGTAAAATTGTGAAAATCGGTTTCCTAATTGCATATATATGGAGTAAAATTGTAAAGATCGGTTTCCTAATTGCATATATATGGAGTAAAATTGCAAAGATCGGTTTCCTAATTGCATATATATGGAGTAAAATTGCAAGGATCGGTTTCCTAATTGCATATATATGGAGTAAAATTGTAAAGATCGGTTTCCTAATTGCATATATATGGAGTAAAATTGCAAAGATCGGTTTCCTAATTGCATATATATGGAGTAAATTGTAAAAATCGGTTTAAAAATTGCATATATATGGAGTAAAATTGTAAAGATCGGTTTCCTAATTGCATATATATGGAGTAAAATTGTGAAAATCGGTTTCCTAATTGCATATATATGGAGTAAAATTGTAAAGATCGGTTTCCTAATTGCATATATATGGAGTAAAATTGCAAAGATCGGTTTAGCCAGTTTGGGTCCACATTTGGGTCTGTCCTCTGGGAACACAGACTTATCTGCTGCTAATGACTTGTTACTTTCCCTTTCTCATGTATTATGACACTGTATCTGTGTTTGCTCATCTCTGTATTTCCCATATGTATTGCAACAAGGTTGTCAGCCATCACTGCTTTTGTCTATGCAATTACTCTGTTCACATAATTACTGTTTGTATTCTAAGTATGTCACACACCCCGCTTCAAGAATTCATAACATGTGGGTAATATCGTCCTGAAGAGGCGTTCCTGCAGAGATGATAGTAAAAGAAAGCCCCTCCCTGATCCATAAATACCTGGGACCTCCCACTCATCACCCAGTTTTCCATCTCTGCAAGACGGCGAGCAAGTCAGAAGATGATGTCTCCTCCTTGCACTGGGGGAGTTCAGGTAGCCGGGGTAACTCCCGGCCTGTTTGTTGAATATTCCCGCTCGGCCTTCTTTTCTCTGAGTAACCCCTTATATTATATGCCTCCTCAGTTTTGGCTGCGGGCCCGAGCGAGGGTATGCTGGCACCTCTGGTGCTTAGGAGCAGTGCTCCCCCCGTGAGACCCTAAAATAAGAGGGTAGGCGGTGGTTCCGGGTTGGTGATCCCGGTTTGGGATGCCCCGTCCCTTGGTATTGCCCCTGGGGTGGGTCCCTCTTCAGTCCTCATCTTACTCATCTGTGGGGGTTGGGGGTCTCCTTCCTAGGGCCTGTAGTTTCCCGCTGCCCTTGGTGGTGCTGTGTCACCTGTGTGGCTGCGGGTGTATGTTTTTTAGTGCTTGTGCTACTTATTCGGGCGCCGCGACCGCCATGTCGGCCGGGGCGCCGGGTGCTTTGCTGCTTTTACCTCACGTTTTTTGGGGGCGGGGCCGGCCCGCGGCGCGCTGCCGCGGGCGATACCCCGTTTCTTTCTGTGCCGGTTAGGCCGGGCGGGTGCGACGCTGGACTCTGCGGTCGCACCCGCCGGGCGTGTCATTTTGGCCGGCGCCGCAGGCGCCGGTTTTCAGGGGGGTGAGTCCCGTTGGCGGCAGAGGGAGATGCGTCCTCGTCGGAGGGGGGGGGGGCGTTGCCGGGTTTTCGGCGCGTCGCCGCGGCTCCGCCCCTCCCTCCTCTCTGCTTCTGGCGCCGATGCGGAGCCTTGTCAGCTCCGTGCTGTTCAGGGAAGGGGTGTTTCTCTTTGCTTCGCGCGCTCTGCGCCCTGGCCACGCCCCGGATTCCTTGCCTGCGTCTCCTCATGCTCGTGGTGGACTCCATCGTTCCCTAGGATCTGTGAGTGGCCCTGTGGGTCCTATTTATCATAGACTTTTTTATTGTCTTCTGGTCATATATTTAAGGGGTTCCTTCTGTCTTTCAGGCGGAGTGTTCTATCGGGAGTGTCATCATTAGTAATTAGAGGGTTTCTCCCGGTCCTAGATTCCTGGGTTCTCTTAGTCTTAAATCCTCCCACTTGGGACATTAAAGGGGCATCCCGGGTTGCTTATTGGCGTAATTCCCTGGGTCATTGCGACTAATAAAGTTCACCTTATGGAGGCATCCCCGGATACTGGGGCAGGGGCCCCTTCGGGGCATCCCAAAAGATGCATGTTGTGTGGTGCATCCATTACAGGGGATGATGTACTGCTTTGTATACTTTGTGCACAGCAAACTATTGCGCGGCAGTCCGGATCCCAGGCTTCTGGGTCAGCTCCGCCGGCCGAGTCATCTCAACCTCCCACCCTGACACGCGCTCCGTGTGACGTTGTCATGGGCAGGGATCTGCAAGCTGAGATGTGCGCCAGATTGGCCAACCTTGAGAAAATTGTTTCCAGTTCGGCCGCCCGTAAGGCCCCGGCCAAGAGGAAGCATTTGTCCCCGGCTTTGCCGGCTGATGACCTGGACGAGTTTAATAATCTGGATTGGTCTGATTATTCTGGGCTAGAGGAAGGTGAGGTTTCTGAGGGCTCAGAGGTTTCGGACGATGAACAGTCTGCGGGCGCTGATGAGGAGCTTAGTGAGTTAGGGAGATCCTCGGATTCTCCTCACGCGCTGGCGCTGATGTTGGAGGTTCTGAAGATTTCCCCTCCCGAGGTGGCGTCACAGCAGGAGGGTGAGTTGTTTGAGGAGTCCAGGCCGCGCTTGGAGTTTCCTTCACAACGGCACTTTCACAAGATCATTGATAAGGAATGGGACAGGCCGGCTAGGCTCCCTGGCATCCCTCAGGGGTGGGACAAGAAATACCCTTTCCCTTCGGAGGTGGTTAAGCGCTGGGTTTCCCCGCCCGAGGTCGATGCTCCGGTTCTGGGGTTGTCTAATTCCTCGGTTTTAAATAGGCCGGATTGCTCCTCCCTTAAGGATGGGGAGGATAAACGTATTGACCAAATGGCGTGTCATGGCTTTACTAGCGTTGGGTCAGCCATACGGCCTGTGTGCGCTGCTGAGCTTATGGTGTTGGCTGCCAGGTCTGTGGTCAGGGACTTGTTGACATCTTCCGGGCTTCGCCCTGGTAGTGCTGAGTTCCTTAGCCTCAAACGGTGTGAGTTGTTTTTGTCCTTTGTATTAACCGCCTTGGATGACACTTTGATGATGTGTGGTAGGACATCGGCTTTGTTGGTGACTATTCGGCGGTCGGTCTGGCTGCGCCAGTGGGCGGCCGACTTCATGTCTAAAAAGTCTCTGACGGCTTTACCCTTTGTTGGGTTGAGGCTCTTTGGAGAAACATTGGACTCCGTCACCAAGGGCGGTAGGTTGCCTCAACGTAAAAAGCAGCGCCGTTCCTTTCGGGGGGCGCCTGCTTTTACATCTTCCTTTCGTGGGGCCAGATTTGGCAGAGGATCTGCGTCCCAATCTTCCAGAGGAGATTCCGGGAACAGGGGCAGGGGACGTGCCCATTCTGGATACCATTGGGGTTCTAAGCCCAAGCCGGCTATTAAGCCGGCCCAGCAATGAGGGGGCGCCCTCACCCTTGCGGGTTGGGGGACGGATGAGACACTTCTCCCGGATCTGGGATCAAGAAGTCTCGGACAGATGGATCCGGGAAGTGGTGTCTTCCGGTTACAAGCTAGAGTTTGAGCTCCGCCCCCCCTCCAGGTTCTTCAGGTCTGGGATGCCTTCGGAGCCTCTGGTGGCGCAGGGGCTCCTGGTGGCAGTAAAGAATCTTCTGGACATGGCTGTCATTTGCCCAGTGCCCCCCTCGGAGCAGGGCAGGGGCTTCTATTCCAATCTGTTCACGGTTCCCAAGAAGGACGGGTCGGTCCGTCCTATCTTGGATCTGAAGTTTCTCAACAGGTTTATTCGGCCGCGCAAATTCCGCATGGAAACGCTGCGCTTGGCCATTCACTCTCTTCGTCAGGGAGACTTTCTGACGTCCATAGACATCAAGGATGCTTATTTACACGTTCCGGTTTTTCCAGCACACCAGAGGTTTCTCAGGTTTGTGGTGGAGGATCGGCATTTTCAGTTTGTGGCACTTCCTTTCGGTCTCACCTCAGCCCCTCGGGTTTTCACCAAGGTGCTAGCGGGGGTGATGGCACTGCTCAGAGTTCAGGGTATCCGCATTGTGCCCTATCTGGACGATCTACTGATCATGGCCTCTTCTTTCAACCAAGCGGAGTTGGACACCGGAGTGGTGGTGTCCACTCTGGAGAGGTTCGGTTGGGTGATCAACCACCCCAAGTCTTCTCTTTCTCCGTCCAGAGTTGTGACCTTTCTGGGGATGTCTCTGGACACCTCGCAGGCCAGGGTGTTTCTGCCCCAGGCCAAGATTCTTTTGATTCAGGAGTTAGTTCAGCTTCTCTTGTTGGCCCATCATCCGACCATCCGGCTAGGGATGAGGCTGGTGGGTTTAATGGTGGCCTCATTCGAGGCAGTTCCCTTTGCGCAGCTCCATACGAGGGCGCTTCAACTTCATCTGCTGGCGGTTTGGGACAGGTCGCAGTCGTCATTGGACCGGTCCTTCCGGTTGACTCCCCGAGTTCGTCGTTCCCTACAATGGTGGCTGGGGTCTGTCAATCTGTCAAAAGGCAGATCCTTCCTGGCTCCACGTTGGGAAACGGTCACCACGGATGCCAGTCTGTCAGGTTGTGTTTCCTTTGTTTGGAAGGACCTCCAGTTTCAGGGTCTGTGGAGTCCGCAGGAGGCTCACGAGCCCATCAATATTCTGGAGTTGAGAGACATCAGGTTGGTTCTGTTTCGCTTGACTCATCAGTTGAGAGGCCTGCCAGTTCAGGTCCGGTCGGACAACAGGACGGCGGTTGCTTACATCAATCACCAAGGAGGGACTCGCAGCAGGAGTGCCCTCAGGGAAATGTCTATGATTCTGGACTGGGCCGAGGCCCACGTCCCGTGTATCTCAGCAGTCTACATTCCGGGGGTGGAAAACACGGAGGCGGACTTGCTGAGCCGGGCCTCCTCTCGTCAGGGGGAGTGGTCTCTCAGTCCCAGGGTGTTTCGTTCGATATGTCTCAGGTGGGGGGTCCCAGCGGTGGACCTCTTTGCCTCTCGTCACAATCACAAGCTTCCAGTCTTTGTGTCTCTCTCGCAGGATCCTCTGGCTCTGGCAGTGGATGCCATGTCTCTGACCTGGAGGGATCTGGGGTTCCTTTATCTGTTCCCTCCGTTTCCAATGCTAGCCAGAGTGGTGCGCAAACTGGCCTTGGAAGGCGCGTCAGCGATTCTGGTGGCCCCAAGGTGGCCAAGGCGCGTTTGGTTCGCAGATCTTGTAAGGCTGGCAGAGGATCAGTTCGCCCTGCCTCTGCTGCCGGACCTGCTCACCCAGGGTCGGCTACGCTATCCCAATTTACCATCGCTGGCTTTGACGGCGTGGCTGCTGAATCCGCCATCTTGAGGGAAGAAGGTCTTTCTGACGCGGTGATTCAGACTCTTATCAGCGCCAGGAAGCGGTCTTCCTCTTCTGTTTACTACAGGACCTGGAGGTCCTATATTGATTGGTGTGAAGGTAGGTCCTTCTCTTGTCGAGAGTTCTCCATTCCTAGGATTCTGGAGTTTCTTCAACATGGTTTAGATCTGGGGCTCCAAATTAGTACCTTGAAGGGGCAGGTCTCTGCCCTGACGGTGTTCTTCCAAAGGTCCTTTGCACTTCATCCTTTAGTCAGGACCTTTTTCCAAGGAGTCACGCATGTACGTCCGCCTAGGAAGCCCTTGGTTCCAGTTTGGGATTTGAACCTTGTTCTTTCTGCTCTTCAGGGTCCTCCGTTTGAGCCCTTGAATGAGGTTGCCTTGTCTTCGCTTACTCAAAAGGTGGCCTTTTTGGTGGCTATCACTTCGGTTAGGCGTGTTTCTGAGTTGGCAGCTTTATCCATTAAAGCTCCATACTTTGAGAAGCATCAGGACAAGGTTGTCTTTCGTTTCAAGCCGGATTTTCTTCCTAAGGTGGTCTCGGCTTTTCATCTAAATTAGGACATAGTTCTGCCTTCTCTATGCCCTAATCCTAGCAACGACAAGGAAAGGGCGTTGCATTCCTTGGATGTAGTTCGTGTTGTGGAATATTATCTGGAGGTTACGTCTTCCTTTCGCAAGACGGACGCCTTTTTTGTGGTGCCCTCCGGGCCTAGGAAAGGTTTGGCTCCTGCCAAATCTTCCATTAGTAAATGGATTCGTCAGGCCATCATTGGAGCCTATTCTGCCAAGGGGAGGAGTCCCCCTTTTCGTGTTACTGCTCATTCTACTCGCGCAGTTGGTGCGTCCTGGGCTTTTCAGCACCAGGCTTCTGTTGAGCAAGTTTGTAAGGCCGCTACCTGGTCTTCTGTTCACACTTTTTCCAAGTTTTACAAGGTTGATGTTTGGGCGTCCGCGGATGCTGTCTTTGGACGCAAAGTTTTGCAAGCTGTAGTGGTTTGAAGTTGTGCATTGTTGCCTAGTTTTGGATCCCCGCCCTTGTTTTTTGGACACTGCTATTGGATGTCCCACATGTTATGGATTCTTGAAGCGGGGTGTGTGACATACTTAGAATAATACCATTTTGTGAATACTCACCTTGTAAAATGGGTATTATAAGTATGTCACACACCCCGCTTCACCCGCCCTTTCTGTATTCGGGATCCTCTATTTTGTGAACTTTGCGTGGTTGCGTTTTATATTTGCCTCTTCCTGGTCCCTTACCTTACTGCTTCTGTATACTGGGTGATGAGTGGGAGGTCCCAGGTATTTATGGATCAGGGAGGGGCTTTCTTTTACTATCATCTCTGCAGGAACGCCTCTTCAGGACGATATTACACACATGTTATGGATTCTTGAAGCGGGGTGTGTGACATACTTATAATACCCATTTTACAAGGTGAGTATTCACAAAATGGTATTTTTGTGACCCCCTAGCTTCCCCTCCTGATAACCCCAGCTAAGCACCTTTATTGCCCTAGTACCACCCACCCCCCAGCTGTTTGAGCTAATCAAGGCATCTCACAAGTGGTATATCTTTGTGAGGAATGGCTGCATGTCAGCCTGGGCTGCTGTCCTGGATTTATTAAGTCCATCAAAGAATTAGGCCCAAATTGAGCCCGAAGTGACCAGAAGGGAACAGGCACCAGACTCTGCTTGTCTGAAGAACTTATCCCCAACAATGCTCCTCTGGTATTTTACAGTCCTGCTTCCTCTGACTCTAAAATTCCTTAACTCCCAGCATCCCCCTGCACCTGGTAAGTGTCTCTATCCCCTCGATTCAAAGAGCAAAAGTTAATTGATTTCGGATCTAGAATCCTAAGTTTGGGTGGGTGTTTGTCATTTTTTCCTGTTTTTTTGGCCATTTCCGACTCGCACGAGCCTACGTCCGATTTCGTATATGCTCTTACGATCATCGGAAGTTCGTTCCTAAATTGTAGGATCAAATCCTAAAACTTAGGATCAAAACCTAAAACTTAGGCTAATCGGATGTGTTTACGTGTGATTCAGAGAGCAGTTTTCCAACCTCTAAATACGTTTTAAAAGAAAGCCACTTCCGACACCTTTTAGCGGTCGGATTGCTGTTCTGGAACAGGTTTTTTGGCTATGTGGAGGAGTCTGCGCGTCTTGAGCTCCAATGAACTGCATGTATCAGCATGGCCGAGGCCATAAATTGCATGGCAATGCATACCTGATTCAATACATTTCATGTATGCCTTATAAAAGCATTTTAATGTGGACCTTAATTAGTCCTTTGCATGTAAACCTTTATTTTGCAATACATCCATATATTTGCGTTAATTAAAGAAACTTATGTCCTTTGTTATTTTTTTTTAAATTGATGTACTAGAATAATATTTTTAATTTGAATTTATTGGTGTAGTTGTTTACCTTTGCTTTGTTTAATTATTTTAGCTCATCTTTGGTCAGATGCATCACACTTACTGAGGAGAGGAGAGCGGGATAAAGTGCAGGATGTGGGTTACTGCTGTATTTTGCACAGACACAGCAGAGCTGGGGGCACGGAAAGGTCAGAAATCAAAGAATGCAGAGCAACACAGTCACAAGGCCCTTTCTGTTTGCAGGCTGCCCGATAATACCTGACCCGCCATCTTGGCTGTTTCTAGACTCATAACAGTTGCTGGGTGTTTTTTAATTTTTGAGAGCAATCTGTATGTAGAGGGTGTGGGTAACCACACCAAAAATTTTAAGTTGTACCATTTGAAGCCAAAATATTAAAATTAAATCCACAAGTAAAAAATGCAAGTTAACTAAAAATTAAACAAAGTAAGATTTACTTATGCAAATGCATTCATTAATGGTTGGTTACTACAAAATGAATGAAATAAAGAAAAATAAAAGACCAAATATTTAGAATGCACTTTAATGAGGTAAGTTTGTAGTGCGCAGGCGAAAGATCAGATGGATTTACGTCCAGACAAAAAAGGAAAAAGGGCAAAACCAATGTTGCAACCTGAGAAATGAAACGGAAAATTCAGGATGGAAACTGACATAGGTCTGATTCGCGAACTGCCATACGAACGGACCTAAATTTTAGGATAGAAACGTATTAGCTTATAGAATCACTCGCAAGTTCATATGAGCGCACGAGCGTTCGGGAAAAATAGGATGATCGGCACCAAAATCAAAGCTGTTACATGTTTCTTTGAATCGACCCCTATATCTCTCCATCACTGCTCTCATCCCCCTAGCTTTGCTCGCATGAATTTATCTCACTGGCTAAATCTCTCTGCTTTTCTCAATGCACCCGCAAAACACGCTCTGCCACTTTCAAATCCCACAGTCACCTCCTCTCCCTTTCTCTGCTCCTACTTGCTGCTGGTGACATCGCTCAAAACCCAGGTCCATTTCCTTCGCCTCCCTGCTCCTCTACACCCCACAACTCATCACAGATTAGCCTTCACCATGGTAGCAAACCAACAAACACACAGAACCTAGCCAACCTCTTAACAATCACCCCCTCCCCACACACTCCCCCCATTGTCTCCTGTGCACTGTGGAATGCACGTTCAGTGTGCAACAAACTGGCATACATTCACGACCTCTTCACTACCAACCTCTTCACTTTCATGGCCTTTACTGAAACCTGGCTCACTCCCTCTGATACAGCCTCACCCGCTGCCCTCTCATATGGGGGCTTACAGTTCAGCCACACATCTCCTGGCCGTGGCCATATCCCCGCAATGTTTTTAGCTGGGCGTTTACCTGCATCCGACATCTCTGATTGGCATCACAGTGAGCGACAGGTGGCGGGCAATCCATTCACCTTTCCTTGTGGCTCTTTAGAGCAGAAAAGAAAATCTCAATGGAACGCAAGCCTTTGATTTGCTGAGCAGCCTGAGCATTCACCGTGGGAGCAGAAAGCGTTTTTGGCCCATATGGGGGGTGCACACAGTGGGACATCCCAAATCGGGGTTCCCCTGCAGGAGGAACAACACCCAAGATGGTGAAAGTCCTGGGTTTTGTTCCTCTTTAAATGCTCGTGTCTGGGGGGGCATCCTGATTGGGGATAGCGCCTCCTGTGCATAGCCTCTCACACCCCAAATACTTACCTACTTACTTCTGGAACTGCTTACGGCCTGTACAGGACCCACTCTCCTTTCTGTTTCCGGCACTCTCATGCAGTTTTCTCGGACCATGGCAGGCCTCCCTGCAGCTGAGGCATGCTCCTACCTAGCCATTCAGATGGGCTGGGGAGCAGAAGCTTGCAACAGACTGCAGGGAGACTGGGGATGCGGCCACTCCACTTCTCTATTATGGCGCTTTATGCCATGCATTAGTATGCATAGCTTATAGCACTGATTGGACGGGAGCCATGCATGCACTGTGGGATTGGTGGAAAGGTGAGTTGTGTGGGGTGTCTCAGGGTTTTCACACAGCCAGGCATCCGAAATCAAAATGCCCCAGGAACAAGGATCTATCACAAGGATAGTGAAAATCCTGATGATATGTTCACTTTAAAGAGCAACCATTTTTCTAGGACCTCTTCATGGGGCATCCCGAATTGGGATTCACAACCCATTATATGCTACCACCGAATGTTCTTGTTTTTGCACATTGGTATCTTCACTGGAACTTGTCCCTTGGGTCAAGTGTACTTATATGTGTTAGTGACTAGGAATAATTTTATCAAGTAGATGGGTTGTGATTTGGACATCAGATCACTGTTTTTATTTAATCATTCATTTATTTATTCATACAATTTTGCACAGGCACTTTGGGATCTCTGGCCTGATGTACAGCAGAGTCATATCTGCAGGTTTATTAGACATATTGGTGTTTATGCACAGGCACTTTCTAAGGCCCTTATTTAAGAAGGGATAGCGTCAGGTAGCGCCTGGTTAATGAGCGGTAGCGACAGACAGCGACTGGTCAACGCCGGACACGGCACGCAATTACACATTTAATCTGTTTAGCGACTGGAATAGCGCCATGTAGCATCTGATTCATCATTTTCACAGCCTCAGCGAACAGCGCCAGCGTTCAGCCTTGCACAGCGCCAGGTATGACCTCTCGCTACCTGTCGCTCTCCCATACATTTCTATGGACGATCCTTTTTTTTCAAAAAAATCACAAATAATTCTTTGACCTCTTCTGGCATTGAAAAAGCGATTTTTTTTTTTCATATTTTTTAAATTTTTTATATATTTCCTCAAAAATGACATTACAGGTCTGGCATTAAAGTGTTCATGTTACAATGTTGTTACAATGTTATTCCATATGTTTTCGCTTTGTTACTATTTGACAGATGCTTGAAAACAGACTTTAAACACACCGCCTCCTGCGCTCTGGGCTTCAAACAACTATTTTTCAGCGCCAGAGATTTGTGAAGCTGTTTTTTTCCTGAATATGGTGTGAGTCGGTCGCTATGAGCAGTCGCTAACATGCGCTCCCGTACAGCGCTGTACTGGTCAAATAGCGATTCCTCACAATGTATTCAACATTACTGAACAGCGACTATAAAGTAGCGACTCACGGGCGAGCACTGCGACTACTAGCGGGCGCTCTGAAAATGCCTGCTACAGACGCTCATCTGTCGCTACCTGCCGCTAATGATGAATCAGCCTGCCCGTCTCCATTTTGTACTTAGGATTTTTATATACTGCTTTGCACTAGCACAAAATGGATGAATTATTGATAAATTACATTGGGGTACATACTCATTGATTGAATATGTGTCAAACATATTTATATGTTCATGGCATTATTTAGTGACAGGACCCATTTTCCTTGTTTTTAACAGTCGTCTCCTTGGATTTGAATTCCTATGTGAACTGCACATTAAACCGGAACAACACCCATGTCTTATCTTAAAGCTCGGGCCCTGGAAGAAATCCAGCGCTCTGACTGGCTGGTATGGTCATGTGGCTGCCGGCACTCAGCTGGGATGCCCTCTGCGCTCGGAGCAACACCCATTTTTTTTTTTTTAAATGGGTGTTGTTCCAGTTTAAAGTAGTGTATTTTAAATGTTACTGTTGCTTTGAATTTCATTTTTGGGGGTTGTTGTGACATAGGGATCGATTCAGAGCCAGGTGAGAATTCTCTCTTCTTTTTAGGAGAGAAAACTGCCATTCACTTTCATTGTCTGCAAGGTGAAAATGTTCTCCTGGATCTGAATCAGCCCCAAGGTAGACAATGAAAGTGAATGGCGATTTTCTCTCCTAAAATAAAGAGTGTGCTTTCTCTCTCTTTTCTCTGGCTCTGAATCGACCCTATTGAGTGTTTTGTTTTTTTGTGTCTGGAGTTTTGCTCTGTTTCGGTTGTCACCACACACCTCTGCTCACCCCAGACACTGTTATTTAAGGTTGTGCAGCCCTAATCCAAGTAAGCATAATTGCGATGCCTCGCTGTGTGAGTCCCCGGGTCGCCCGGAAGACTCACCTTGTCAACGATCCCAGTCACCTCTGAGTGGCATCACAGTGAGCGGGGATGCTGCAGATGGCGGGCACTCCATTCACCATTACTTGTGGCTCTTTAGAGCAAAAAAGAAAATCTGATCGGAACGCAGGCCACTGATTTGCTGAGCGTCCAGAACATGACCTGCGTCAGCGGAAAAAGGTGAGTTTTTGGGCCATTAGGATGCCCCCAGCAGGAGGAACAACAACCAAGATCAAGAAATCCTGGGTTTTGTTCCTCTATAAATGACATCTGTGTATAGCCTCTCAGACCCCAAATACTTACCTCTTTTGGGACTGCTTACAGCCCGGACTGGACCCACATGACTATCAGCAGCCGATTGCTAGGGCCCTGTTGGAAACAGCAGCTGGAAGAGGAGGGTCCGGATTCCTAGGCTTGTGGGGTGGCTAGGTACATGGGAGGGCATCACCAATCTGGTGAGATCTCTATAGCAGGACAAAACCCAGCCAGGCCAGCCTTGGAATCTAGATCTCCCAGATCAAATCTATCTCTCAGGGCTGGTCACTGGCCTTTTCCTGGGAAACCCTCCCCCGTTACCCCAGGTCGCCACATAGCTCACCTTTGCCCTGGCTTCAATGGCAGTGTAAACAGCATCAGCCACCTCCCAGGCATCTCAAAGCTGAGACGTGCTTCTGTGCCCAGCCATTCACATAAGAGAGTTAAACATTTATTTAGAAGTGATCATCTAGTCAAACAGGACTGGAAGTTCCCTGAGCAACACAACAGGGGGAGACCACGGTCTGATGGCAAAAATCCACCAAAGTGGCGTTTCTATTTAGGGCCTCCAAAAATACAATTCTGTGAAATACTCACCTGTAGAATTGGTATTATACGCATACAGTACGTCCTGCTCCAGATATAATACTTACACGTGGGACAACCAATAGCAGTGTCCATAAATAGGGTGGGATCCCCAACAAAAAAGGCACAGCAGACAGTCAAAAGCACTGCCACCTGCAACCTTGCTACCAAGAGCTACGTGAGCAAAGGCTCCAACGTCAACCCCATAAAAACCATGGAGAAGGTATAAACAGAAAACCAGTAGCGGTCCAGCAACTCGTTCAACCGAAACCTGGCGCTGAAGGGCCCAAAGGACCAGGGCACCAATAGAATCAGAATAAAGAAAGGAGAAGATTTTTCCCCGTAAAAGAACAGGCCTGAGAAACAGCCCGCCCAGTCCAAACGCTAACAGTAGTCTTGGCAGACTTTTCTTAGGACCAGAAGGGACAACCCATCCAAGAAAAGACCAGGCCAAGGGGCCTCGTAACCCCTGAAGGTAGATGAGATCAGGCACATGCGAATGGAAACGCCTGCAAACCCCAAAAGGGCATCAGTCCCCCTAAAGGACAAGAGACCATCCAGAAAAAGCTTGCAACACCTGTTGAGGGAGTGTAAACCCCCTTTCTTGCAGCGTTACAAGGGATAATGCCCGGAAGAAGGACAATGTCCTGAATACATAAGCCTAAAACACCACCTTAGGCAGAAGGACCAGCGTAAAGCGGAACGCCACCTCATCAAGGTGTAAATATCAATAAACAAGGGCTAGCTAAACAGAGCCGCCCGCTCAGGCACACGTCTGACTGAAGTAACAGCCCCCAGAAGGACAACTGGAAGGTAAGAACAGACAGACAGCATCCGGAATAGTTCCAAAGAGAACGCCCCACAAAGGCAAACAGACTAAAAAGCAATCCCCAAAGAGGATCATAGAATTACGTGGGGAATGCACACAAGTAATCCCCAAAAGAAGCTCAACCAAGGAAAGAGTGAGCAAAAGACTTCTACAGGAAGACGGACAGGGCAGAACCTGAACCTTCAGAGCATCGAGATGGAAAGCCAACTCCAACCCATGCAGCAACAAAGCTATAACCCTGAGAACAGAGAGCGCCCAACAGGGAAGCCCTAGACTCACACCAATCAATATAGGTATGCCATATTCTGTAATAGACAGAGGAAGAAGAAAAGGCTTGGTCCTAGACTTCCCATAGTCACAGTCACCGAGAAGGTAAGCCTGACTCCATCATGCTGGAGGAATCAGCCGCCAGGTCGTCTTAGACCAGAACCTGTAGATTGGGGTAACATAAAAAGGCCCTGAGTGAGCAGATCAGCACACCTGAAAGCACGTACAGGTCCACAGTCCTCAGCACCACGACTGCAAACCACACTCCCATAGGCCACCCAGCGGCCACCAGAATCATTGCTCCCCACTTCCAGAGTAACTTGCGCAGATCCCCACCTAGCAGGGTGAATGAAGATAAGACATAAGCATAGCATGTCCAGGCACAACTCAAGTAAGCCTCACGACCACAGTCAGGAATACTCGGACAGAGAAAAGAAGGCCGAGAACTAGTGATAGTGACGGGCCCTCAACAGGACCACCCAAGTTGGATCACAAAGAGACAAAAGGATTAGCACATCCTGTCTCAGAAGGACATCCATAGGGGCGAATACCACCGACGGGCAGGGAACGTGGTCCTTCTCCCAGATCAGGAACAAATACCTTCCAGGAGAATCAACCTGCTCCGAGTCCCAAGCAGATAATCAATACCGGTCACCGTCAGCAGAACAACCAAGAGCCCTCAAGGAGGAGGTCCAGAAGAGGGGTAGGCCAGGCATATAGAGCCACCCCAAAAGTTCACTGTTTCAAAATCCAAAAGATGAATGGGCCCCCCAGGGGCCCTACCTCGGAACCACAGGGTTTTTTTAGAAGGAAACTCCTCTCCCTGTCAACCTGATAGATATGACATCCACCTACAGGAAAAAACGCAAAGAGGGGGGGGGGGGCCCTGACTGGTTCCTTGAGTACAACAGTCTCATAAGAAAACCACCTTACCAAGGGGGAAGGTACACAGACCCAGATCCAGTGAAAATGGAATCTGATGAGCATTACCAATATAAGTAGCAGAAGAGCTCAAGGGCACTGAGTAAAAGTCTGGGCAGCCACCAATGGGCCCACCAGCTGCAATCCTGCTTGGCGCAGAACGGGGACAGCAATGAGGGACAGAGCCCATATAACCAGATTGTCCACTTGAATGTCAATGAAGACGGTTCTAGCCTGAACCAACTCTAAATTCAACCCCAGAATGGAAATACCAAATAAGGGAACACACGAGGAAATGAGCTGATAGAGCACCCAACCAAGGACTCCCAAGGACACCACCAGCCGAGTAACCAACTCGACCTGACGTAGAGATTGGGAAACAAGGTAGGACGACCGGGTAGTTCGTCACGCGGACGCCCCTGGGTCTCAGCAGAGACATCACCCCCGTCAGTGCCTTGGCGAGCACTCTGGAAGCAGAAGAGAGGCCAGATAACAAGGCTACAATCAACAGTGTTGGACCTCCAACACAATCTGTAAGAGCCTCAGTGTCCATAAATGCACAGTGGAAATGAAATAAGAATCTTAAATCTCCACAAACGGCAAGAGTCCCCTGGGCGTAGGACGCTGGCGGCCCAACCCAGAGAAAACCACGCAGAAACTGCCAGTGAATGTAAAATTGTCGAACCTATGGAAGTCCAGAATGGACTAGACTGCTTCATCCTTTTGTAGGAAAAGTGGAAAAAAGGTAGAAGTAAAAACCCTTGCCACTGCCTGTTAAGGGCAACCTGCAAGTGGCCCCAGACCCTGCAGGCCAAGCAAGGCCTGCACAAACACCTGAAGAGAGACAGGGACCAAAGGCACCCTGACAATCATGGGAAGGGTCCGCCCAGCAACTCTATCCTGCTTCCAGAGGAAACTACCTCCTGAATCCACCAGAAGAAGGACGCCTCCTGATAGGAGCAAAGTGCTGCGGCCATCCCCTCACCCAGAAGGGCGAGGGCGTCCCATCATGCTTGGGGAGTTTTGGTGAAAGATTTGGACTTAGTCCTGCCGGAGGGGCCAGGGCGTTGTCTGCCAACCCTGGGACAGGAATCTACACCAAATAGCTGGAAGCACACCCATGGTTCCTGTTTGACACTAACATAGGTGAAGAGGCCGAGACAGCCTTCTGCGTAGGGGTGTTTTGCCCTTTTTTCCAAAAAGGTCCAGACGGGCCCCAAATAGGCGTCGCCCTTTAAAGGGAAGCCCAGTAAGAGTCTTTTTTGTAGCATCGTCAACACCCCACTGTCACAGCCAGAGCAAGCGACGTATAGCTACCACAGAAGTTCTTGCACACACCCTAATGGTGTCATCCAGCGCTAAAAGGATAAACCTTAAAAATACATTGCAACTGGAGAGTACGTTAAACACCTCCCAGGGAAGATCCTCAGGTTGATGGTCAATCGTCTTTCTGATGAGGGTTCTAGCGGCCACTGCAGTGATGGCCGCGGCACAGACCGGGCGCAGCGCTGTCCCTGCACAAGAAAAGGCATGGGAAGCAAGCCTATCAATGCGCCGGTCTTCAGCATCCCGAAGGGTACGATAAGAAGGAGCTGTAATGAAGGGGGGGTTAAGGACCCCTATGATCGGTGCATCCACCATGGGAGGTGATGACCAACAGTTAACCACATTAGGGGGAAATGGGTATTTCCAATCCCAGTCCCCTGGAACCCCTGGAAGTTTACTAGGAGATTCCCATTCTTTGAGTACGAGAGCCTGGAAATGATCCTGCTCCAGAAATTCCAAGCGCGGTGTCGCTGTATGGAAACTCTCTCCTCGAGGCCTGGGAACCTCACTAGAGGGAGAGATAGACAATACCTCAAAAATTTTTATCAGCAATTCAACAGTGTCACACAGGCCCCAGGAACCAGGACCAGTATCATCATGACTCCTCGGCCCCTCGTCAGGGGAGTCCAAGTTGGAGAACAGCTCACCTTCATCAGAAGGAGCAACACCCTGCGGAGCAGCGAACTCCTCAGTCTCGGTAGGAAGGGGTGAAACCCGAGGCGTCAGGGACCGCTTCTTTCCAGGTCCCAAGCGCTCTGCCAACCTCGAGATAACCTGATCAGCCGTAGGCAGAATGCGCGGCACGACTTGCTGGTCATCCCCGCTCGAGTGCGACTCATCAGGCGTGAGATTTAAGCACGGGGAGACAGGTGTATTAAACCGAGGAGCAGCCACTGGCAACCCTGCTTGCAGGGCCAGTACTTGTTCAGCACAGGGTCCGCAGACCCGTGCTCTGTCAGCATCAGCACGGGGTTGTCCACACGCTGAACACAGCCGGTCTTGTCCCCGAGGGACCCCGGTCACATAATTCTGAGATGCCTCCATATGGTGATTATCTAGACACAATATGTCCGTAGGGATTTACGCAATAGGCAACCCTGGATGCCCCCAGACCCGCTGATCAATGTGGGAGAATAGTAGGGGAGACCGCTAAAAATATATATATAAATGAGTCCGGGAGAAGCCACCGGAGACTTGGCATCTGAAAGACATAAAGGGGATAACAGGTGTCAGGGCCATGCTCAGCTGGTAAAATATGTAATAAAGAATCGCCCACGAGGGCACTTACAGACCAAGAAGGAGGGGAGCCGCCACCACGCGCGCGCGTGAAGATCATCAAAATGGCGCACAGCGAACCTCGAAGGGCGGGCCCAATGCTCAGCCGTGACGCGGAGCGTGCCAAGCCAAGTCCCCGCCCACCCCAAAGAGCGCGAAGCTCTGAGGTAGTCGTCAAACACGCAAGGATAAAATCACTGAAAATAAGCCTTGCAAAAGAAAGACGCCGCAGCGTCTGTACGAAGCCGCCGCCAGCGCGATGTAAATGAAAGGCAATACTATGGCCATAAGCGTGACATTAGAGTCCACTCGCCACACACATACCCCCCCCCCCTTTCTTTTCCCCCCTAACTACTGGGGGAAAACGAGGGAGGATAGCGACCCTTCACGCAGGGTCCACCGCTACACGGGGCACGGGGCACGGGGCAATAATGCGGGAGGGGCATCCACAAGAGGCTCACCATCAGCCTAACCGCCTACCCTATGGTGGGGGACTGTGGTGGAGCATGGCTCCATAAGCACACATGGTGCTGCCTACCTTCACCCGACCAGCGCAGCCCAGGCTGGGAGGCACATCACAAGGAGGACGGGTGGAAATAGTCCCACAGGGCCGCAGGCTGTAATAGCCCCGCTCACCTGCGAGAGAGTGATAATTCATGTCTTCGCAGTGAGCACTGCAGAGAAATCTGGGGATTTGTGGGAGGTCCCTGGGTATATGAAAGGCCGGGAGGAGCCTGTTTTTGCATGTCTGCAGTGCACAGTGCCATCTGGCGGAGGATTACCCACGTGTAAGTATTATATCTGGAGCAGGACGTACTGTATGCTTAGAATACACGAATGGGGGTGCACCACCTATTGATTACAGTGTGCTCACTAAGAATCTCCAACTACAACCACAAGAGGGACTGTGGGCATCTTGGCCACATCCACCTCAAAGAAGGAGCACCATGCAATAAATCCAATACAAGAAACTTTATTAGAAGAAAAGAATGTTTACACACAAAAAACACATAATTATACTATGCAAAACAAGCTTAAAAACAACTGCACTTTCCCCGTATCAAAAATGAATTGCATCCAAATCTGTCATAACAAGGACAGACCAATATATCTGGGAAAATATATATAGGGAACGGAAGATCCCAACAGATGATATAAAGAGGAGGTCTATTTGATATTTTTTGTGCTGGCACAAAACTGACCAATTAATCTATTAAGCCAATACCAACCAAAATCCCTTACATACAGACCAACCTAATAAAGTGACAAGTGCAAATGTAAAAGCACATGATAGTGAAAAATAAACATATAATTATAAAACACCATTGGAGAATGCAAATGCGTCACGGGCCTAAGCCCGGAAGTGATTTAACGGGCAGCATGCACGTCATGAAGGAGACAGGCATGCGCCGCCCTAAGATGGCACATACAGTGATCCTCTAGCCAAACAGGAATGGAGGTTCCCTGAGCAAGACAACAGGGGGAGACCACGGTCTGATGGCAAAAATCCACCAAAGTGGCGTTTCTATTTAGGGCCTCCTCACACCTTTCTGATTGCATTGAATTGGAGCAAAAATGCTTCAACACAAGAAAATCTGGAAGAAAATTGTCTGAAAATCAGGTAAAACACATGTATTGCGCTTTACCTGCATCTCATTGATTCTCACCACCATCTCCTGTCCATAGCCCCCGGTGATGTCTTTGGTTCCTTTTCTCTCCCCTGACATGGGTACGTGTGTTGCATTTTCATCTTCAGCTTCTTTGCCAGAGAAGGTGTTATACGTTCCCACGACGCCTAACTGAAGGTGTCTGAAGCAGTGTCGGCAGCAGCTCCCAGGTCACTTATTTCTCTACAGGCCGTTCCTGGAGGGAGGATGTGGAGCCTGGGCTGACAGTGACTGGCAGCCCTCCTGCCCTGTAAACTGGTATCGGAGTCCCCTGCCCTCGCACCCACCATCCACCGATCACTACTGGCTTCTGCTTGCCGGACGCCGCTGGAGGCTGTTTTTTATACTGGAGGAGGGAGATGAAGTCAGCTCACTGCTCCTATAAAAGGTCCCTCTCTGTGGTGGTCGGCAAGATGCCAAATACCGGCTCACGGGGCAGGCAATGGGCATTGCCCCGCTGAAAACCCTGGGGGGGGGGGGATCGGATGCCCCCAAGGGGAAGATGAGGTCCCCAGCACTGGATCATGGATGGAGGTGAGCTCCATCTGTGATCTAGTGCACCAAGAACATAGATTCTACAGGCTTGACAGTTAATAGTAGATGAAGCAATTCCATAGAATCTATGTGCTTTCCTGCTTACCTTTCACCCACGCCCACGGGGATACAACCCCCAGTAACTGAAGCGGAGGTGGGGGGTGCACTTCCAGGTTTAGCTGGCCATATACAAAGCTCAGTCCATAGAAAATAATGTGTGCTTTGTTCTGCATTGCACACTGTTCACTCAGCTCCTGGCTTCATAAACTGTGGCTGAGGGAGAACAATCGGTGGTCCATCTTATGCCCTCTGGCATTGCTTTGACCTGAGGCCTGTGGAAGGGTGAAGATGAGGGAGCTGGGAGCAGGACAGAGATGGCGAGCAGGAGCGAGCTGGGGAGCAGGACATAGCAGGAGGGAGCTGGGGGATGCAGGATGAACATGGTAAAGCAGGACAAAGATAGGGAAGCAGGGCGAAGATGGAGAAGAAGAAGGGAACTGGGAAGCAGCACAGGGCTGGAGTAGCAGGACTGAGCTGGGTATCAGGATGAGTATGGCCGAACGGGGTAGCAGGATGAAGATGGGGGAACTGGGGGAGCAAGACAAAGATGGGATAGCAGGACGGAGCTGGGGTAGCAGGACGGAGCTGGGGTAGCAGGATGGAGCTGGTGTAGCAGGATGGAGTTGGATTTGCAGGATGGAGCTGGGGGAAGCAAGATAAAGATGGGAAAGCAGGCCGAAGACAGGGAAGCAGGAGGGAACTGGGAAGCAGGAAAGAGCTGGGATAGCAGGACAGATCGGGGTATCAGGATGAAGATGGCGGGAACTGGGGGAGCAGGATGTATCTGGGGGAGTAGGACAAAGATGGGGAACTGAGGGAGCAGGACAGAGCTGGGGGAGCAGGATGAAGATGGGGAAGAAGGAGGGGACTGGGGAGCAGGACAGAGCTAGAGTAGCAGGATGAAGATGAGGAAACTATGGGAGCAGGAAGAAGATTGGGTAGCAGGATGGAGCTGGGAAAGCAGAGCGGAGTAGCAGGATGAGGATGGGGGAACTGGGTTTTCAGGATGGAGCTGGGTAGCAGGAAAAATATGGGGGAACTGGGGAGCAGGACCGAGATAAGTAGCAGGATGAAGATGGGGGTGCTGGACAGAGCTGGGGAGCAGGATGAAGAGGGGCGACCTGAGGGAGCATAACAGAGCTGGTGAGCAGGACAGAGCTGAGTAGCAGGATGAAGATGCCCCCTGGCAATGGAACAAAACACAGGAAAGTTCTGCTTTAAGATACATCCCCTAAGCAGATGACTGTGAGACATCCCTAGCCATTCAGATAGGCTGGGGACGGGAGTGTGCTCCCTGCAGGGCTTGCAACTGATTGCGCCCCAATTGCCGAGACCCTTCCTGTAAACAGAGCCATCTGCTGAACATTTAATATGGATGGCAAACAGCTCTGATTGGACAAGAGCCCGACGTGCACCGTAGGACCGGGTAAAGGTGAGTTAGTACTGGCATCCTGGGGGTTTTCACACATCTCAATTCGGGATGCACAAGACAATAACTGGGATAGTCAAAATCCTGGGTTTTGTTCTACTTTATTGTTCAGGAAAAATTAAAACAAAAATACCATTTTGTGAATACTCACCTGTAAAATGGGTATTATAAGTATGTCACACACCCCGCTTCAAGAAATTCATAACGTGTGGGTAATACTGACCTGTAGAGGGCTATATGCAGAGATGCCAGGAAAAAAGAGAGCCCCTCCCGGTCCATAAATACCTGGGACCTCCCACTCATTATAGCAGTAAGGTAAGGGACCAGGAAGAGCCCAACACAAAGCATAACAACGCAAAGTTCACCATATAAAGGATCCAGAATACAAAAGGGCAGGGTGAAGCGCGGTGTGTGACATACTTATAATACCCATTTTACAGGTGAGTATTCACAAAATGGTATTATTCTAAGTATGTCACACACCCCGCTTCCAGAAATTCATAACGTGTGGGACATCCAACAGCAGTGTCCATAAAGGGCGGGGATCCAAAACAAGGCACAACTTAAACCACTGCAGCTTGCATAACTTTGCGGCCAAACACAGCATCCGCTGAGGCCCGAACATCAACCTTGTAAAACTTGGAAAAAATGTGAACAGAAGACCAGCAGCCTTACAAACTTGCTCAACAGAGGCCTGGTGCTGAAAAGCAACACGAAAAAAGGGTACCTTCCCTTTGGCAGAATAGGCCCCAACTATGGTCTGACGGATCCATTTACTAATGGAAGACTTGGCAGGCGCCAAGCCTTTTCGGGGTCTGGAGGGCACCCCAAAAAAGGCATCCGTCTTACGAAAGGAAGACGTTACCTCCAAATAATACTTCACAACACGAACCACATCCAAAGAATGCAGGGCCCTCTCCTTGTCATTGCTGGGATTAGGACACAGAGAGGGCAGAACAATGTCTTGGTTTAGGTGAAAGGCAGAAACAACCTTAGAAAGGAAATCGGACTTGAAACTAAAAACCACCTTGTCCTGATGCCCCTCAAAGTACGGGGCTTGAATGGACAAAGCCGCCAACTCAGAGACACGCCTAACCGAAGTGATGGCTACCAAAAAGGCCACCTTCTGCGTAAGTGAAGACAAGGCAATATCATTCAAGGGCTCAAAAGGAGAATCCTGAAGAGCAGAAAGAACCAAATTCAAATCCCAAACAGGGAGCAAAGGTTTTCTAGGAGGCCGCACGTGCGTGCTCCACCAATCAATATAAGACCTCCAAGTCCTATAGTAGATATTAGAGGAAGACCGCTTCCTAGCACTAATGAGAGTTCGAATCACAGCATCGGAAAGACCTTCCTCCTTCAAGAGGGAGGTTTCAGCAGCCATGCCGTCAAAGCCAGCGTTGGTAAATTGGGATAACGTAGTTGACCCTGGGTGAGCAGATCCGGCAGCAGGGGCAGAACGAACTGATCCTCTGTTAACCTTACCACATCTGCGAACCAAACCTGTCTTGGCCATCTTGGAGCCACCAGAATTGCTGACGCACCCTCCAGGGCCAGCTTGCGCACCACTCTGGCCACCAAGGGAAACGGAGGGAACAGATACAGAAACCCCAGATCCCTCCAGTTCAGAGACATGGCATCCACTGCCAGAGCCAGTGGATCCCGTGAGAGAGACACAAATGTCGGAAGTTTGTGATTGTGACGAGAGGCAAAGAGGTCCACCCCCGGGGACCCCCACCTGAGACAAATCAAGCGAACACTTTGGGGCTGAGAGACCATTCCCCCCGGCGAGCTGAGAACCTGCTCAGAGAGTCCGCCTCCGTGTTCTCCGCTCCCGGAATGTAAACTGCTGAAATGCACGGGACGTGGGTCTCCGCCCAGGCCAGAATCAAAGACACTTCCTTGAGGGCACTCCTGCTGCGAGTCCCTCCCTGGTGATTGATGTAGGCGACCGCCGTCCTATTGTCCGACCGGACTCAAGCGAAACAGAACCATCCTGATGGCCCTCAATTCCAGAACATTGATGGACTCGTGAGCCTCCTGAGGCCCCCACAGTCCCTGAAACGGACGATCCTTCCAGAACCCCCCCCCCATCCTGATAGACTGGCATCCGTGGTGACCGTCTCCCAACAAGGGGCCAGAAAGGATCTGCCCCTCGACAGATTGATTGGATCCAGCCACCACTGAAGGGAGCACCCAACTCGGGGGGTCATCAGGAAGGACTGATCCAACGACAGTGGCGACCCGTCCCAGGCCGCCAACAGATGGAGCTGGAGTGTCCTTGTGTGGAACTGAGCAAAGGGAACCGCTTCGAAGGAGGCTACCATCAATCCCATCAGCCTCATCCCCAGTCTGATGGCCGGACGAGGGATAGACAGGAGGAGTCAAACCAACTCCCGAATCAAGAGAACCTTGGACTGAGGAAGAAACACCCTGGCCTGGGAAGTATCCAGGGACATTCCCAGAAAAGACACTAACCTGGACGGAGAAAGGGAGGACTTGGGGTAGTTGATCACCCACCCGAATCTCTCCAGAGTGGACACCACAGTTCTGGTGTCCAATACTGCTTGGCTGAAGGAAGATGCCAAATTGAGAAGGTCGTCCAGATAAGGGACAATGCGAATACCCTGGGCTCTGAGGAGAGCCATCACCCCGGCCAGCACCTTGGTGAAAACCCTTGGAGCCGAGGTAAGACCAAAAGGAAGTGCCACAAACTGAAAATGCCGATCCTCCACCATGAACCTGAGAAATCTCTGGTGCGCTGGAAAAATCGGCACATGCAGATAGGCGTCCTTGATGTCTACAGACGTCAGAAAGTCCCCCTGCCGAAGAGAATGGATAGCTGAACGCAGCGTTTCCATGCAAAATTTCCGCGGACGGACGAACCTGTTGAGGATCTTTAGATCCAGAATGGGTCGAACCGAGCCGTCCTTCTTGGGCACCATGAACAGATTGGAATAAAAGCCCCGACCCCTGTCTGAGGGGGGCACTGGGCAAATAACTGCCATATCCAACAGACTCTTTACTGCCGCCTGGATCTCCTGTGCGGCCAGAAGGTCCGAAGGCACCCGAGACCTGAGGAATCTGGGAGGGGGCCGGAGCTCGAACTCCAGCTTGTAGCCGGAAGTCACCACTTCCCGGATCCATCTGTCCGAGACCTCCCGGTCCCAGACCTGGGAGAAGTGTTGCAGCCGTCCCCCCACCCACATGGGTGAGGGCGCCCCCTCATTGCTGAGCTGGCTTGGCAGGGGGTTTGGGCTTAGAGCCCCAGCTGTATCCTGGGCGGGCACGTCCTCTGCCCCTGTTCCAGGAATCTCCTCTGGCTGCGGGGAAAACAATTCCTCTGCCAGCTCTAGCCCCACGAAAGGAAGGAGCAAAGGAACCCACCCCCCGAAAGGGACGACGCTGTTTTTGCGTTGAGGTAACTTACCACCCTTGGCAACTGAATACAACTTCTCACCAAAGAGCCGTAATCCCACAAAGGGAAGAGCGGTCAGCGACTTTTTAGACACAAAATCAGCCGCCCACAGGCGCAACCAAACCGAACGCTGAATAGTCACCAATAGAGCCGACGTTCTGCCACACATCATCAGTGTGTCATCCAAGGCGGCTAGTACAAATGACAAAAACAATTCACACCTTTTAAGGCCAAGGAACTCGTCACTATCCGGATCTAACCCGGAAGAAGTCAACAGGTCCCTGACCACCGACCTGGTAGCCACCACCAGCAGCGCTGAAGCACAAACCGGCCTCATGGCTGACCCAACACTGGCAAAACCATGACAAGCCATTTGGTCAATGCGTTTATCCTCACCATCTTTAAGCGTGGAGCAATCAGGAGAATTTAAAACAGTAGTGTTGGATAAACCCAGAATCTGTGCATCCACCTCGGGAGGGGACGCCCAACGCTTAACCGTATCCAAGGGAAAGGGATATTTTTTGTCCCAACCCTGAGGGACACCTGGGAGCCGGGCAGGCCTCTCCCATTCCTTAGCAATAATCCCATCAAAATGCTTTTGGTTAGGAAATTCCAAGCGCGGCCTGGATTCTTCTAAAAATTCCCCCTTTTGCTGTGGAACCACCTCAGGAGGAGAAATAGCCAAAACCTCAAACATCTGAGCCAGAACATTAGGCGTATCCGAAGACCTCCCCAAGCCCCGCTCGGTATCAGCACCCACAAACTGCTGATCCTCTGAATTATCTGATTCTTCATATACCTCCCCTTCCTCAGTAATCAGTAATCAGACCAGTCCAGATTATCAAGATCATCCAAGTCGGCCGCCGGTGAAGACGGCGACAAGTGCTTTCTCTTAGCCGGAGCTTTTCTGGTGACCGTGCTGGAGAATAATTTTTCAAGATTGGCCAATCGGGCACACATCTCCGATTGCAACTGGCCGCCCATGACAACGTCAGACTGGGCACGGCTCAAACTGGGAGGGGGGGGAGGAGAGACAGGCGGCGCTGAACCAGACGCCTGGGGTCCGGACTGCCGCGTAATAGTCTGCTGTGCGCATGGTATACACAGATATACATCATCGCCAGTAAGGGATGCCCCACACACCATACACTTCCGGGATTGCCCCGAGGGGAGCCCGAGCCCAGTATCCGGGGATGCCTCCATAAGGTAAACTTATAGTTGGTCGCAATGACCGAGGGAATTACGCATATAAGCAACCCGGGATGCCCCTTTAATGTCCCAAGTGGGAAGATTTGCAATAAGCCAATTAAGAACCCAGGGACCCTAGGACCGGGAGAAACCCCCTAACACCACTGTAGGTTATATCCGAAAGACATAATAAAAAAGGCTAATAAGAATAGCGGAGTATAAAAAATATATATGACATAAATATATATAATTATAGGTGATGGGACAGAAGGGGGGCCCACCGGGCCACTCACTGTGGTCCTGAAGACAGCTTCCTCTCTCCGTGAGGTAAAGAGCAGCTCTGAGGAGAGAACAGGGGCGTGGCCAGCTCCTTCTGAGGAAACAGGCACAGAGAAAAGCACCTCAGCGGTGCCTGTGACACAGGGGCGGGCCGCGGCGCTGGAAAGCCCGGCCCCGCCCCCGAGAGTGAAAGCGTGAGGGGAGAAGCTCCCCTCCGCCATGACAATGCAAAAAGGCATGTGCGGCCGCGGCGCCGGTCTCAGAAGAGACAGAAGGAGGGGAGCGGGACGTGGCTTTGACCCTGACGCCCGGCCTCGCTCAGAATCCAAGCCGCATCAGCGCCAAATAGAAGGGTGGGGGCCGTGGCTCGCGCCTAAAGCCCGGCCCCGCCCCTTTTACCTCAGGGAGAAAGCCTGCATAAAAATGGCGGCCACACCACCGTTTTGACAGAGAAATACACGCTGTTATGAAGTAATACATAAGTTAATAACTATTGGGAGGATAATTTAATAAATTAATACATTAAAACATTATTAAGAATTAATGATTACAAAATTTGGACCTAACACCGAATAAGGGGCCCTGCTCCTACCCTCCGCTATCCCGCTAGAGAGAGGGGCATTACCCAAAGGGGGAGACCACCCAAAGTGTAAGGCCAAGGGACGGGGCATCCCAAACCGGGGTCACCATCCCGGATGACCGCCTACCCTCTTATATAGGGTCTCACGGGAGAGCATTTGCTCTTAAGCACCAAGGGTGCTTTTCTACCCTCACCCGGACCGTCAGCCTAGGCTGGGAGGCATGAGGTAACAGAAAAAAAAAGATCCAAGCGGAAATAAATAACTAAAGGGCCGGGAGTCATCCCGGCTACCTGAAATCCCCCTGTGCAAGGAGACCACATCTTCTGACTTGCTCGCCGTCTGCAGAGATGAAGACTGGGTAATGAGTGGGAGGTCCCAGGTATTTATGGACCGGGAGGGGCTCTCTTTTTTCCTGGCATCTCTGCATATCGCCCTCTGCAGGTCAGTATTACCCACACGTTATGAATTTCTTGAAGCGGGGTGTGTGACATACTTAGAATATACAGCCACTTACCTTCTCCCCCCACAACAGCTCCCGGCTGGTCGGGCGCCTGGAGACCCCCTTGTTACTGTGAATGAGGGGCGCAGTAAGTATGGGCTGGGGGGCAGCTTATTCATTATTTATACTCTATTTTCCTGTTCTGTCCCATCGCTTCTCTCTCTTTTCCCAGCTCTGTCCCATCCCATCTCTCTTTTCCTGCTCTGTCCCATCCCATCTCTTTTCCCAGCTCTGTCCCACCCCATCTCTGTTTTCCTGCCCTGTCCCATCCCATCTCTCTCTTTTCCCAGCTCTGCCCCGTCCCATCTCTCTTTTCCTGCCCTATCCCATCCAAGCTCTCTCTTTTCCAGCTCTGTCTCATCCCTTCTCTATCTCTTCCTGCCCTGTCCCACCCCATCTCTCTCTTTTCCCAGCTCTGTCCCATCCCATCTCTCTTTTCCCATCTCTGTCCCATCCATCTCTCTCTTTCCCAGCTCTGTCCAATCCCATCTCTCTCTGTTCTCAGCGCTGTCCCATCCCATCTCTCTCTTTTCCAGCTCTGTCCCATGCCATCTCTCTCTTTTCCCAGCTCTGTCCCATCCCATCTCTCTCTTTTCCCAGCTCTGTCCCATCCCATCTCTCTCTTTTCCAGCTCTGTCCCATGCCACCTCTCTCTTTTCCCAGCTCTGTCCCATCCCATCTCTCTTTTCCCATCTCTGTCCCATCCATCTCTCTCTTTCCCAGCTCTGTCCAATCCCATCTCTCTCTGTTCTCAGCGCTGTCCCATCCCATCTCTCTCTTTTCCAGCTCTGTCCCATGCCATCTCTCTCTTTTCCCAGCTCTGTCCCATCCCATCTCTCTCTCTTTTCCCAGCTCTGTCCCAACCCCATCTCTCTCTTTTCCCAGCTCTGTCCCATCCCATCTCTCTCTTTTCCCAGCTCTGTCCCATCCCATCTCTCTCTTTTCCCAGCTCTGTCCCATCTCTCTCTTTCCCAGCTCTGTCCCATTCCATCTCTCTCTTTTCCAGCTCTGTCCCATCCCATCTCTCTCTTTTCCCAGCTCTGTCCCGTCCCATCCCATCTCTCTCTTTTCCCAGCTCTGTCCCATCCCATCTCTCTCTTCTTTCCCAGCTCTGTCTCATCCCATCTCTCTCTTTTTTTCACAGCTCTGTCCCATCCCATCTCTCTTTTCCAGCTCTGTCCCATCCCATCTCTCTCTTTTCCAGCTCTGTCCCATCCCATCTCTCTCTTTTCCAGCTCGTTCCCATCCCATCTCTCTCTTTTCCCAGCTCTGTCCCATCCCATCTCTCTCTTTTCCCACCACTGTCCCATCCCATCTCTCTCTTTTCCAGCCCTGTCCCATCCCATCTCTCTTTTTCCAGCTCTGTCCCATCCCATCTCTCTCTTTCCCAGCTCTGTCCCATCCCATCTCTTTTTTCCCAGCTCTGTCCCATCCCATCTCTCTTTTCCCAGCTCTGTCCCTTCCCATCTCTCTCTTTTTTCCCAGCTCTGTCCCATCCCATCTCTCTCTTTTCCAGCGCTGTCCCATCCCATGTCTCTCTTTTCCTGCTCTGTCCCATCCCATGTCTCTCTTTTCCAGCGCTGTCCCATCCCATCTCTCTCTTTTCCTGCTCTGTCCCATCCCATCTCTCTCTTTTCCAGCGCTGTCACATCCCATCTCTCTCTTTTCCTAGCTCTGTTCCATCTCATCTCTCTCTTTTCAAGCTTTGTCCCATCTCTCTCTCTCTTTTCCCAGCTCTGTCCCATCCCATCTCTCTTTTCCCAACTCTGTCCCATCCCATCTCTCTCTTTTCCTGCTCTCTCCGATCCAATCTCTCTCTTTTCCTGCTCTGTCCCATCCCATCTCTCTCTTTTCCTGCTCTGTCCCATCCCATCTCTCTCTTTTCCTGCTCTGTCCCATCCCATCTCTCTCGTTTCCTGCTCTGTCCCATCCCATCTCTCTCTCTGTTCCCAGCTCTGTCCCATCCCATCTCTCTCTTTTTCCCAGCTCTGTCCCATCCCATCTCTCTCTCTTTTTTCCCAGCTCTGTCCCATCCCATCTCTTTTTTCCCAGCTCTGTCCCATCTCTCTCTCTTTTCCCAGCTTTGTCCCATCCCATCTCTCTCTCTCTCTTTTCCCAGCTCTGTCCCATCCCATCTCTCTTTCTCTTTTCCCAGCTCTGTCCCATCCCATCTCTCTTTCTCTTTTCCCAGCTCTGTCCCATCCTATCTCTCTTTTCCCATCTCTCTCTTTTCCCAGCTCTGTCCCATCCTATCTCTCTCTTTTCCCATCTCTGTCCAATCCCATCTCTCTATTTTCCTGCTCTGTCCCATCCCATCTCTCTCTTTTCCTGCTCTGTCCCATCCCATCTCTCTCTTTTCCCAGCTCTGTCTCATCTCATCTCTCTCTTTTCCCATCTCTGTCCAATCCCATCTCTCTATTTTCCTGCTCTGTCCGATCCCATCTCTCTCTTTTCCTGCTCTGTCCCATCCCATCTCTCTCTTTTCCCAGCTCTGTCTCATCTCATCTCTCTCTTTTCCCATCTCTGTCCAATCCCATCTCTCTCTTTTCCCAGCTCTGTCCCATCCTATCTCTCTTTTCCCATCTCTCTCTTTCCCATCTCTGTCCAATCCCATCTCTCTATTTTCCTGCTCTGTCCCATCCCATCTCTCTTTTCCCATCTCTGTCCAATCCTATCTCTCTCTTTTCCCATCTCTGTCCAATCCTATCTCTCTCTTTTCCTGCTCTGTCCCATCAAATCTCCTTCTTTTCCTGCTCTATCCCATCCCATCTCTCTCTTTTCCTGCTCTGTCCCATCCTATCTCTCTCTTTTCCCATCTCTGTCCAATCCCATCTCTCTCTTTTCCTGCTCTGTCCCATCCTATCTCTCTCTTTTCCCATCTCTGTCCCATCCCATCTCTCTCTTTTCCCATCTCTGTCCCATCCTATCTCTCTCTTTTCCCATCTCTGTCCAATCCCATCTCTCTCTTTTCCTGCTCTGTCCCATCCCATCTCTCTCTTTTCCAGTGCTGTCCCATCCCATCTCTCTCTTTTCCTGCTCTGTCCCATCCCATCTCTCTCTTTTCCAGTGCTGTCCCATCCCATCTCTCTCTTTTCCAGTGCTGTCCCATATCATCTCTCTCTTTTCCTGCTCTGTCCCATCCCATCTCTCTCTTTTCCTGCTCTGTCCCATCCCATCTCTCTCTTTTCCAGCGCTGTCACATCCCATCTCTCTCTTTTCCTAGCTCTGTTCCATCTCATCTCTCTCTTTTCAAGCTCTGTCCCATCTCTATCTCTCTTTTTTCCCAGCTCTGTCCCATCCCATCTCTCTTTTCCCAACTCTGTCCAATCCCATCTCTCTCTTTTCCTGCTCTCTCCGATCCAATCTCTCTATTTTCCTGCTCTGTCCCATCCCAGCTCTCTCTTTTCCTGCTCTGTCCCATCCCATCTCTCTCTTTTCCTGCTCTGTCCCATCCCATCTCTCTCTTTTCCTGCTCTGTCCCATTCCATCTCTCTCTGTTCCCAGCTCTGTCCCATCTCTCTCTTTTCCCAGCTTTGTCCCATCTCGTCTCGCTTTTCCAGCTCTGGCCCATCCCATCTCTCTCTTTTCCTGCTCTGTCCCATCCCATCTCTCTCTGTTCCCAGCTCTGTCCCATCCCATCTCTCTCTTTTCCCGGCTCTGTCCCATCCCATCTCTCCCATTTCCAGCTCTGTCCCATCCCATCTCTCTCTTTTCCCAGCTCTGTCCCATCCCATCTCTCTCTTTTCCCAGCTTTGTCCCATCCCATCTCTCTCTTTTCCCAGCTATGTCCCATCCCATCTCTCTTTATCAGCTCTGTCCCATCCCATCTATCTCTTTTCCCAGCTCTGTCCCATCCCATCTCTCTTTTTTCCCAGCTTTGTCCCATCCCATCTCTCTTTATCAGCTCTGTCCCATCCCATCTCTCTCTTTCTCAGCTCTGTCCCATCCCATCTCTCTCTTTTCAAGCTATGTCCCACCCCATCTCTCTCTTTTCCAGCTATGTCCCACCCCATCTCTCTCTCTTTTCCAGCTCTGTCCCACCCCATCTCTCTCTTTTCCCATGTCTGTCCCATCCCATCTCTTTCTTTTCCAGCTCTGTCCCATCCCGTCTCTCTCTTTTTCAGCTCTGTCCAATCCCATCTCTCTCTTTTCCCATGTCTGTCCCATCCCATCTCTCTCTTCTCCAGCTCTGTCCCATCCCATCTCTCTCTTTTTCAGCTCTGTCCCATCCCATCTTTCTCTTTTCCCATGTCTGTCCCATCCCATCTCTCTCTTTTCCAGCTCTGTCCTATCCCATCTCTCTCTTTTCCCAGCTCAGTCCCATCTCATCTCTCTCTTTTCCCAGCTCTGTCCCATCCCATCTCTCTTTTCCCAGCTCTGTCCCATCCCATCTCTTTCTTTTCCAGCTCTGTCCCACCCCATCTCTCTCTCTTTTACAGCTCTGTCCCATCCCATCTCTCTTTTCCCAGCTCTGTCCCATCCCATCTCTTTCTTTTCCAGCTCTGTCCCATCCCATATCTCTCTTTTTCAGCTCTGTCCCATCCCATCTCTCTCTTTTCCAGCTCTGTCCCATCCCATCTCTCTCTTTTCCCAGCTCAGTCCCATCTCATCTCTCTCTTTTCCCAGCTCTGTCCTATCCCATCTCTCTTTTCCCAGCTCTGTCCCATCCCATCTCTCTCTTTTCCTGCTCTGTCCCATCCCATCTCTCTCTTTTCCCAGCTCTGTCCCATCCCATCTCTCTATTTTCCTGCTCTGTCCCATCCCATCTCTGTCCAATCCCATCTCTCTCTTTTCCTGCTCTGTCCCATCCGATCTCTCTCTTTTCACATCTCTGTCCAATCCCATCTCTCTTTTTTCCTGCTCTGTCCCATCCAATCTCCCTCTTTTCCCAGCTCTGTCCCATCCCATCTCTCTCTTTTCCAGCTCTGCCCCATCCCATCTCTTTCTTTTCCAGCTCTGTCCCACCCCATCTTTCTCTTTTCCAGCTCTGTCCCATCCCATCTCTCTCTTTTCCAGCTCTGTCCCACCCCATCTCTCTCTTTTCCAGCTCTGTCCCACCCCATCTCTATGTTTTCCTGCTCTGTCCCATCCCATCTCTCTCTTTTCCTGCTCTGTCCCATCCCATCTCTCTCTTTTCCAGCGCTGTCCCATCCCATCTCTCTCTTTTCCTGCTCTGTCCCATCCCATCTCTCTCTTTTCCAGCTCTGCCCCATCCCATCTCTCTCTTTTCCAGCGCTGTCTCATCTCATCTCTCTCTTTTCCCATCTCTGTCCAATCCCATCTCTCTCTTTTCCCATCTCTGTCCAATCCCAGCTCTGTCCCATCCTATCTCTCTCTTTTCACATCTCTGTCCAATCCCATCTCTCTTTTTTCCTGCTCTGTCCCATCCAATCTCCCTCTTTTCCCAGCTCTGTCCCATCCCATCTCTCTATTTTCCCATCTCTGTCCCATCCCATCTCTCTCTTTTCCAGCTCTGCCCCATCCCATCTCTTTCTTTTCCAGCTCTGTCCCACCCCATCTTTCTCTTTTCCAGCTCTGTCCCACCCCATCTCTCTCTTTTCCAGCTCTGTCCCACCCCATCTCTCTCTTTTCCAGCTCTGTCCCACCCCATCTCTATGTTTTCCTGCTCTGTCCCATCCCATCTCTCTCTTGTCCTGCTCTGTCCCATCCCATCTCTCTCTTTTCCAGCGCTGTCCCATCCCATCTCTCTCTTTTCCTGCTCTGTCCCATCCCATCTCTCTCTTTTCCAGCTCTGCCCCATCCCATCTCTCTCTTTTCCAGCGCTGTCTCATCCCATCTCTCTCTTTTCCTAGCTCTGTCACATCTCATTTCTCTCTTTTCCACCGCTGTCCCATCCCATCTCTCTCTTTTGCCAGCTCTGTCCCATCCCATCTCTCTCTTTTCAAGCTCTGTCCCACCCCATCTCTCTCTCTCTTTTTTCCCAGCTCTGTCCCATCCCATCTCTCTTTTCCCAACTCTGTCCCATCTCTCTCTTTTCCTGCTCTCTCCCATTCAATCTCTCTCTTTTCCCAGCTCTGCCCCATCCCATCTCTCTCTTTTCCCAGCTCTGTCCCATCCAATCTCTCTCTTTTCTGCTATGTCCCATCCCATCTCTCTCTTTTCCCAGCTCTGTCCCATCTCATCTTTCTCTTTTCCCAGCTCAGTCCCATCTCATCTCTCTCTTTTCCCAGCCCAGTCCCATCGCATCTCTCTCTTTTCCTAGCTCTTTCCCATCCCATCTCTCTCTTTTCCCAGCTCTGTCCGATTGCCTCTCTCTCTTTTCCTAGCTCTGTCCCCTCGCATCTCTCTCTTTTCCCAGCTCAGTCCCATCTCATCTTTCTCTTTTCCCAGCTCAGTCCCATCTCATCTCTCTCTTTTCCCAGCTCAGTCCAATCTCATCTCTCTCTTTTCCCAGCCCAGTCCCATCCCATCTCTCTCTTTTCCCAGCCCAGTCCCATACCATCTCTCTCTTTTCCCAGCTCTGTCCCATCCCATCTCTCTCTTTTCCAGCTCTGTCCGATCCCATCGCTCTCTTTTGCCAGTTCTGTCCCATTCATCTCTCTTTTCCTAGCTCTGTCCCATTCATCTCTCTTTTTCCAGCTCTGTCCCATTCATCTCTCTTTTCCCAGCTCTGTCCCATTCATCTCTCTTTTCCCAGCTCTGTTCCATGCATCTCTCTTTTCCCAACTCCGCCCCAACTATCCTTCCCAGCTCTGCCGCAGCCAGCTCTCTCATCTTAGCTTCTTTAAAATCAATGCACCAAAAGTAAGAGCTGTAGATTCCACATGGTCAAACAAAAAATAAGTTGCTGTTTGTTTTCCTCTCAATTCCAAATAGATATAATGCTGGAGGGGGGGGGGGCAAGCAGCCTTTATTTAGTTATGCGTTGGAATATATAGCCCCCTGGTGCACTGATTTTAACCTACCCCCGATTCTGGACCTTCAGCTTGCGGCATACTGCTACGAGTGGACCTCTACAAAAAGTTTTTGAGTACCACTGCCCTAGATGATAGTCAGTGTTCCATGCATATTTCTCAAATCAGGATATATAGATAAAGAATCAGCACAATGATAATATGGTTGTGCAGCTTTTAGGTAATCCAATCTTAAAGGCCAACTGCTCTAGTGAGGTGCTGTGTGCTTATTTTTATTAAAGTCAATTTTAAGTCAAAACATAAAAAAAAGCTATACTCATATTTTCTCGCTCGCAGACCGTCGCTCTTAGTCTGGGGCTGTAGAACTTACCTGAAAAGCTTCATCCAGATCCCTTGCTTCTCCGGCGTGGCGAATCAGTCCGACGCCATCAGTCACGGTGAGCTGCCACACCTCCTCTATTCACTGCAATGGAGAAGGGTGTGGCAGCTCATCATGACTGATGGCAGAGGCGTCACCACTACAGAGGGAGACAGGAACAGAAGCTTAACGAGAGCACGATGCTGCACAAGGTGCAGTGAGGGACCTGGATGAAGCCTTACAAAGACCCTCTCTATTGCTTTATAGTTAGAGTAACCGTCCTCTCTTTCTGAAAGCTCACCCAAAGCCAAATGGCTACAAACCCAGAGTTGTTTTGTTTAAACATTGCCATTTAAAGCAGGTCGAAAACGTGGTTATTCACCAGGGGCCCAGGAAAGGTTTCTCAACCTACGGGCTGCGCCGGTAGGTGCCCTTTCCTTTATATGAAATGAACATACCTTTCTTCAGGCAACATTTGTTTTTACATTCTCTATTTATTTATTTCATCACATTACCTTATAAATCAGAAGGCTGAGAAAAGTGCATATAATTGGCTACCTGAACAGTCAAGACCAAACTTACTAGAGGGTAACCACCTCTAGCACGACAATAAGAAAGACTGAGATTTTTTCCATCTGGCTCTTCTTCCTTACCCAATAACCTCTACCATATATTTTTCCCTTTCAGCAAGCCTCTCAAAACAAGTCGCAGCATTTCTTTTTGATCAAAAGCGCTTCCCAAAAAACATTTTTTTTTTTCCATCTGGTTGAACACAAGAGGTTACATTGTTCCCCCTATATTTTCTGCTTCCCTGAAGATTAAGTGAGGAGCTGCGGCAACTCAGGTAGACCTCAAGAAGAAAAAAATACTGGGGAATCTCCTTCCATCATTCTTTTTAGATTCCAGGTGGTATCCTTGAATGTAATGGACATCAGTTCTCTTAAGTGACAATAAAACCTTCCAATATCCTTCAGAAAAGCTCAGTTTTTTTGTTGTTATTTTAGACTACTAGTAATGAGTGAACCTGTAGAAGTTCAGGTTTGGTAAGTTTGGTCTAAATGTGACGCAAAAGTTTGGTTCGGAGTACCCAAAAATGGCTGTAAAAATACAATTCTGTGATTAATCACCTTGTAGAATTGGTATTATAAGTATGCAGCACGTCCTGCTCCAGATAATGATTCATAACAGATGGGAATTACTTCCGCTAGAGGGCGCTGGACTGCAGAGATGGCAAAAAGAGGCCCCTCCCGGTCCCATATATACCCGGGACCTCCCACAAATTCCCCAGTATTGAAAAGCAGTAAGGAGAACCAGGAGAAGCCAATAATCAGTAACAATTTAACAAGGATAACAATCACCATACAGAGGATCCAAGATAATGCAATCAGGGTGGGGTGGAACAGGACGTGCTGCATACTTATAATACCAATTCTACAAGGTGAGTAATCACAGAATTGTATTATTCTAAGTATGCAGCACGTCCTGCTCTAGATAATGATTCATAACAGATGGGACATCCAATAGCAGTGTCCAGAAATAGGATGGGATCCCCAGAAGCAACAACGTGCAGTTCAAACCACTGCCGCCTGCAGAACTTTGCGGCCAAAAACAGCATCCGCTGAGGCCCGAACATCAACCTTGTAAAACTTGGAATGAACAGAAGACCAAGTAGCAGCCTTACAAACTTGTTCAACAGGAGCCTGGTGCTGAAAGGCCCAGGAAGCCCCAACAGCACGGGTAGAATGAGCCGTAACACGAAAAGGGGGCTCCTTGCCCCTAGCAGAGTAGGCCATAAAAATGGCCTGACGAATCCACTTGCTAATAGTAGACTTAGCAGGAGACAAACCCTTCTTGGGACCCGAAAGTACCTCAAACAAAGGATAAGTCTTCCTGAAAGGCGCAGGCAGAACTTCAAATTCCTGACCACGTCCAGAGAATGCAAGGCCCTCTCCTTGGAGTTACCAGGATTAGGGCACAAGTAAGGAAGCACAATGTCCTGATTAAGGTGGAAGGCAGAGACAACCTTAGGCAAGAAATCCGGTTTAAATCTGAAAACCACCTTGTCCTGATGTCTCTCAAAGTAGGGGGCCTGACTAGAAAGGGCCACCAACTCTGAGGCCCGCCTGACAGAGGTGATAGCCACTAAAAAGGCAACCTTAAGAGTAAGAACAGACAGAGCAGCCTCATGCACAGGCTCAAATGGAGGGCCCTGAAGGGCAGACAAAACCAAATTCAAATCCCAGACTGGCAACAGAGGCTTACGGAGGGGACGCACATGAGCAACCCCCTGGAAGAAGGTCTTGACAAGAGGATGTTGAGCGAAAGACCTCTGGAAGAAAACAGCCAAGGCAGAAACATGACCCTTGAAAGTGCTGAGCTGAAGTCCCAGATCCAAACCATGTTGAAGAAATTCCAGGATCCTCGGATTGGAGAACACACAACAGGGAAGGACCTTAGACTCACACCAGTCAATGTAGACCCGCCAAATCCTATAGTAAATGGAGGAGGAAGATTTCTTCCTAGCCCTGATCAAGGTATTGACTACAGAGACAGAAAGCCCTTCTTCCATCAAGATGGAGGTTTCAGCAGCCAGGCCGCCAAAGCCAGGGTTTGTAAATTGGGATGGCAAAGCTGTCCCTGAGTGAGAAGGTCCGGGACCATGGGCAGAGCGTACTGATCTACTGCTAGTTGAACGATGTCTGCCAATCCCACCTGTATTGGCCAGCGGGGGGCCACCAGGATTGCTGGCACCCTTTCTTGAACCAACTTGCGCAGAACCCTGCCCAGCAGAGGGAATGGAGGAAAAATATACAGGAGACGGAACCCCTGCCAGGATAGAGTCAAAGCATCCACGGCCAGAGGATCCTGGGACAGAGAGACAAAGACTGGGAGCTTGTGATTGTGGCGAGATGCAAACAGATCCATGTCCGGCACCCCCCAGCGGTGACATAAGGATAGGAAGACCTCGCTGCTGAGAGACCATTCCCCCAGGCGAGAGGTCCCCCTGCTCAGAGAGTCTGCCTCCAGATTCTCCACCCCCGGAATGTACACAGCTGAAATGCAAGGAACATTGTCCTCCGCCCAAGAGAGAATCATGGACACTTCCCTGAGGGCACTCTTGCTCCGAGCCCCTCACTGATGATTTATTTAGGCAACCGCCGTCTGGTTGTCTGAGTGTACTTGGACCGGCCGGCGCTGAAGGTGAGGAGTCAAACGGGCCAGAATCAACCTGACCGCCCTTAGTTCCAGGATGGGCATGGGCCTCCTGAGGGCCGCACAGCCCCTGGAATTGTAGGTTCTTCCAGAAGACCCCCCAACCTGTCAGAATGGCATCCGTGGTGACTGTCTCCCAACAGGGGGCCAGGAAGGATCTGCCCCCCAACAGGTTCCTCGAGTCCAGCCACCACAAGCAGGACCGCCAGACAAAAGGGGACAGAATGAAAGCCTGATCCAGAGACAGGGGACTCTTGTCCCAGACTGATAGGAGATGGAGTTGAAGAGGTCTCATGTGAAACTGCGCATAGGGAACCGCCTCGAAGCAGGACACCATCTGCCCCACTAGCTGCATCCCCTGCCGGATGGAGGGGTGAGGGCATGACAGAAGGGAGTGAACTAGAGCTTGCAAAGAGTCCACCTTCTGCTGAGGAAGAAAGATCCTGGCCTGAACAGTATCCAGATTCATGCCCAGGAAGGAAGTCACCAGAGATGGGGATAGGGAAGATTTGGGGTGATTGATCACCCATCCGAACGACTCCACTGGGTATCCCGTTCTGCCTGATGGAGAGACTGACAAGAGATGAGAAGGTCGTTCAAATATGGAAGAATGCGAGTGCCCTGAGCTCTGAGGAGAGTCATAACAACTGCCAGCACCTTGGTGAAGACTCTGGGAGCCGAGGTGAAACCGAAGGGCAGAGCTACAAATTGGTAATGCTGGTCCTCCAGCGCGAACCTGAGAAATTTCTGATGCCCCGGGAAGACTGGAACATGAAGGTGCGCGTCCTTGATGTCTATGGAGGTCATGAAGTCCCCTGGGCACAACGAGCCGACAGCTGAGCGCAGGGTCTCCATGCGAAAGTGCCTGGTTCTGACAAATTTGTTGAGAAGTTTTAAGTCCAGGATGGGCCTGATTGAGCCATCCCTTTTGGGCACTGTGAAAAGATTGGAATAATAGCCCTGACCTCTTTCCCAAGGAGGGACCTGACAGATGACCCCCATGTCCAGAAGGTTTTGCACAGCCAGAAACAGACCCTGAGCTGCCAGGGGATTTTGAGGGATCCGGGACCTGAGGAATCTTGGGGGCGGCCAGGCAGCGAACTCTATCTTGTAGCCAGAGGACACCACTTCCAAAATCCACCAGTCTGAGACCTGTTGTCTCCAGACATAAGCGAAGAGCCTCAGCCGTCCCCCCACCCGGATGGGGCTGAACGGGCTTGGTGGCAGACTTGGGCTTAGAGCCCCAGGAGGCTCCTGGGGGGGCACGTCCTCTGCCTCTGCTCCAGAAGTCACCCCTGTGCCCCGCAAAGGATACCCCTCTCCCAGACCTGGATCCGCGGAAGGAGGGGGCAAAGGCGCCTGAACCTCAAAAGGGCCACGGCTGTTTCTTACGCTGGGACAACTTACCTCCCTTAGCAAACAGGTCCAAGCGATCACCAAATAGGCGCAGCCCCTTAAAAGGGAGAAAGGTACCTCAAGGGGCGGGCCGCAGGGAGAACGACGCGGAGCGTGCCGCCCGATAAGCTCCGCCCCCAAGAAAGTGCGAAGGCCTAACGTGACTGGCCAGCCAATAGGGGCGCAGCAGCGCCTGCAGTGACATCACCGCTGACCACGGAAACGCCGAAAGGCGCGCGTGTCAGCTGAGGCAGATTTAAAAGATAAAACTGACAGAGAAAAGAAGAACCCGGGCGCGGAGCCCAAAAATGACAAAAGAAAAGGCACAAATACACACCTACATCACACCCCCCCCCCCCCGAACGAGCAGGACAGCGGGGGGGGGGGGGGGGGCGACCAACTAGCAGAGGCCCACCGAGAACCGGGGAAGGGGGCGAGGGGCATCCCACATCAGGCTCACCATAAGCCTGTACCGCCTACACTTTGATGGGGGATTGCGGTTGGAGCAAGGCTCCTAGAACACCTGTAAACGGTGTAGCCTACCATCACCCAACCAGCACAGCCAAAGCTGGAAGGCATAAATGAAGAAATAGAACGGGTGGGAATAGTTCTACAGGGCCAAGGGCCGATAGGCCCTGCTCACCTGCGAACAGAGAAGCCATCATTCTTGTTCCTCGCAGCCCTCTGGCGGAGGTAATTCCCATCTGTTATGAATCATTATCTGGAGCAGGACGTGCTGCATACTTAGAATATGAGGGTTGTGAGGGGTTGAAGGATGCTATGGATAGCGCTGCTTTCCATCCATTTGGCATGACGATGCCGCAGTCGCACCTTCACCAGGGTCTGACATAAGATCACAAGCGGAACCAAACCCAGAAGACACTGGGCTTTGTTTCTGGACCCTGTTGTGTGAAATCCCCATATCCCTAGTCACATGTATAACTGCACCAAAACAATGCGCAAACACACACAGCAACTCCAAAGGCTCTGCTCAATTCACCTAAGAATGGATAAGGGACAATTGGAGGCAATGATGGCAATGGTCATCTCCCAATTAGAATGCTTCACAAATGGCTGGTGCTTAGTTTTGTTTTTATTTTCTTATATACTCTCTGAAAAAGTATGACGTGGCTACTTCTTCAATGATTTTACCAATTTGAGATGCCCTTTTTAGCTTGTTTTAATGTTTTTCCCCAATTTGTGATGCCCCTTGTGCCAGTACAGATGTGCGTGAGAAGTGCATTTATGGTTGATCCATTTGGGATGCTTCTTTTAGCAGTGCAGTTTGGGGTGCCCCATGTAGCAGCATATTTGTGGGTAAGCATTGTGGGATACCCCTTGTAGCAGTGTATTTGAGGGTGAGCAGCTTGGGATACCCCTTGTAGCAGCATATTTGAGGGTGAGCAGCTTGGGATACCCATAGTAGCAGCACATTTGTAAGTGAGCAGTTTGGGATGCCCCCTTTAGCAGTGCAGTTTGGGGTGAACAGTTTGGGATGCCCCTTATAGCAGTGCATATTTGGGTGAGCAGTTTGGGATACCCCTTGTAGCAGCGTATTTGTGGGTGAGTAGTTTAGGGGGCCCCTTATAGCAGTGCCCTAGTTTGAGTCCAGTCCCTCCAAATGAGGGACACTTGGGAGCTTATGTATAAGATTTAGAGATACTTTGAATTGGCTCATTTTACAAAGTGGTAGGAAGTTAGTGTGTCCCTGGACAGGGTCTTTAATGATCAGGAGACAGGCCTGGAAATTCAGCAAATCCCCCCTGGCTTCAGTGGAATGAAACACTCATACACCTGTAACTCATGGATTTATTTCCTACCAGTAGAAAAAGGAAATCATGTTTGGCATCAATTTATATCAAACCCCCTTTTTTTTACGATGTGCCATTTTTAACATTTTTTTGCCATAGAGCTCATTAAAAGCAAAACAAAACCTGTGATTTTTACTATCCTGGGTTGTGTTACTTGCCCCAGGGGCATCCCGATTGGGAATGCCCAACTATGTGACAGACCCCAGTTCGGTCATAAAAGCTTAACTTTCTCTGATCCTATGGTGCATGCCACAGGAGCCTCCGAGAAAGACGAGATTAACGTTAACTCAGAGGAGATTTTACACAGTGGGGCATGCTGATTTGGGATGCTCCAGGGTCGGAAGCCCTGGGTTTTCTTCCGCTTTAAATTGGACCAAAACCCATCTCTGCCGATTCCCTCTCCATGGGCCATGCCGATTTGGGATAAATCAATCTCCCACTGTGTAAAACCCTGGTGACAGGCGCATTAACTCAATTGGCTGCTCATCCCATGGCGCATGCATGGGCCATGGCCCTGAAATAGCTTTCGCTATGAGCATATCCACTCGAAGCAATGTACTTACCCATTTTCTTTCCCGCACTGACAATAAGCTGAATGGAACCAATTGCCCTGATTGGCTGGCTGGCCGCCCTCGCCTGTGCCATGGGGATGCTGGATAGGTGAGTTTTACCAGCAATCCTTGGTGATATACAAAATAAGAGGGCACACCCAATGTATTCGGACTGGAGAGTACACTGCACATAACAAAGACTAAACTGCACATAACAGATCAAAATGAGAACATTTATTTTATTCAATATGCAGAAAGGGCTAAAATCAACTTATACACTCTAGACCTTTAAAAGCAAGGCACGAGGTAGAAACACAAAAATTCCAAGTTCCTGCAGCTCCTCCATGCAGGTCCGGGGTTCCTCTGTAGCTCCTCCATGCAGGTCCGGGGTTCTTCTGTAGCTCCCCCATGCAGGTCCAGGGTTCCTCTGTAGCTCCTCCATGCAGGTCCAGGGTTCCTCTGTAGCTCTTCCATGCAGGTCTGGGGTTCCTCTGTAGCTCCTCCATGCAGGTCCGGGGTTCCTATGTAGCTCCTCCATGCAGGTCCGGGGTTCCTCTGTAGCTCCTCCATGCAGGTCCGGGGTTCCTCTGTAGCTCCTCCATGCAGGTCCAGGGTTCCTCTGTAGCTCCTCCATGCAGGTCCGGGGTTCCTCTGTAGCTCCTCCATGCAGGTCCGGGGTTCCTCTGTAGCTCCTCCATGCAGGTCCGGGGGTCCTCTGTAGCTCCTCCATGCAGATCCGGGGGTCCTCTGTAGCTCCTCCATGCAGGTCCGGGGGTCCTCTGTAGCTCCTCCATGCAGGTCCGGGGGTCCTCTGTAGCTCCTCTATGCATGGTCCGGGGGTCCTCTGTAGCTCCTCTATGTAGGTCCGGGGTTCCTCTGTAGCTCCTCCATGTAGTGGCGGCACCTTCATACTTACCAATGCCAAGGAGACGTTCAGTGCCGGTGGCCTCTAATGAAGGCGTCCATGGAGCCTTGTTTATAGGACACCCCTCCATTGCAAATAGAGTAGGAGAGTTAGTCCTGCCCTGCCATGGAGGATACAATTACACCTCCCACCACTGCCCCATCTATCCCCAGTCCTCCCACCACTGCCCCATCCATCCTGAGTCCTCCCACCACTGCCCCATCCATCCAGAGCCCTCCCAACTCTGCCCCATCCATCCAGAGCCCTTCCACCACTGCCCCATCCATCCAGAGCCCTCCCAGCTCTGCCCCATCCATCCAGAGCCCTCCCAGCTCTGCCCCATCCATCCAGAGCCCTCCCAGCTCTGCCCCATCTATCCAGAGCCCCCCCAGCTCTGCCCCATCTATCCAGAGCCCTCCATGCCCCATCTATCCTGAGCCCTCCCAGTTCTGCCCCATCGATCCAGAGCCCTCCCAGCACTGCCCCATCCTTTCCGAGTCCTCCCACCACTGCCCCATCCATCCCGAGCTCTCCCAGCTCTGCCCCATCCATCCAGAGCCCTCCCAGCTCTACCCCATCCATCCCAAGCCCTCCCAGCTCTGCCCTATCCATCCAGAGCCCTCCCAGCTCTGCCCCATCCATCCCAAGTCCTCCCAGCTCTGCCCCATCTATCCAGAGCCCTCCAAGCTCTGCCCCAGCCATCCCGGGTTCTCCCAGCTCTGCCCCATCCAGCGCCCTCCCAGCTCTGCCCCATCCATCCCGAGTCCTCCCAGCTCTGCCCCATCCATCCCGAGCCCTCCCAGCTCTGCCCCATCCATCCCGAGCCCTCCCAGCTCTGCCCCATCCATCCCGAGCCCTCCCAGCTCTGCCCCATCCATCCCGAGTCCTCCCACCACTGCCCCATCCATCCAGAGCCCTCCCAGCTCTGCGCCATCCATCCAGAGCCCTCCCAGCTCTGCCCCATCCATCCTGAGCCCTCCCAGCTCTGCCCCATCCATCCCGAGCCCTCCCAGCTCGGCCCCATCCATCCCAAGTCCTTCCAACTCTGCCCCATCCATCCCGAGTCCTCCCAGCTCTGCCCCAGGCACCCCGAGCCCTCCCAGCTCTGCCCCATCCATCCCGGGCCCTCCCAACTCGGCCCCAGCCACCCAAGCCCTCCCACCACTGCCACATCCATCCAGAGTCCTCAGGAGAGTGGTGTCACCAGTGCCAGAATTGATGTAATTGAGTATGCCATAAAACAGCTCTGCCTCATCCATCCAGAGCCCTCTCAGCTCTGCCCCATCCATCCAGAGCCCTCCCAGCTCTGCCCCATCCATCCAGAGCCCTCCCAGCTCTGCCCCATCCATCCAGAGCCCTCCCAGCTCTGCCCCATTCATCCAGAGCCCTCCCAGCTCTGCCCCATCCATCCAGAGCCCTCCCAACTCTGCCCCATCTATCCGGAGCCCTCCCAGCTCTGCCCCATCTATCCAGAGCCCTCCCAGCTATGCCCCATCTATCCTGAGCCCTCCCAGCTCTGCCCCATCCATCCAGAGCCCTCACAGCTCTGCCCCATCAATCCAGAGCCCTCCCAACTCTGCCCCATCCATCCAGAGCCCTCCCAACTCTGCCCCATCCATCCAGAACCCTCCCAGCTCTGCCCCATCCATCCCGAGTCCTCCCAGCTCTGCCCCACCCATCCCGAGCCCTCTAAACTCTGCCCCATCCATCCCGAGCCCTACAAACTCTGCCCCATCCATCCAGAGCCCTCCCAGCTTTGCCCTATCCATCCCGAGTCCTCCCAGCTCTGCCCCATCCATCCCGAGCCCTCCAAACTCTGCCCCATCCATCCCGAGCCCTACAAACTCTGCCCCATCCATCCCGAGCCCTACAAACTCTGCCCCATCCATCCCGAGCCCTACAAACTCTGCCTAAACGAAAATATATATATACTTACTGGGTATGTGTAAGCCGTACTCACCTCTGTGGCAGCATTCTGTGTGTACAGGTCTTGCTGCTTTATTCTTGTAGATCTTGGCCTAAAAGCAACAGAATGCAGACAGTGAAAACGTTTTCCATAAAATGCACAATTGTAATAAATAAATCATCGTAAAAAAAAAAATACTAGAAAAGCTCAGCACCTTGGGGACATCCATTTGGCACACAATAATATACAATTTCAATAATTCCTTTAAAAGTGGCATGGGATTTCGGCATTCATTTTTACATGTTGCAGACTTTTTTTCCATATATCGCAAGCTTTTGGCCTGCTTTATGGCATACTCAATTACATCAATTCTGGCACTGGTGACTGTGACACCACTCTCCTGTGGCTGGAGGGACACCGAAGCATGGTCACAGGAGCCACGATCCAAGACTTTTTAAGACTTTAATAAAGGGCCTCTGAAGTCCATCCTGACCTGCCACTCTCTCCTTCTAGCCCTGGCCGCCGCCATCTTTTCCTCCAGCCACTCCTGCTGCCCAGAGTGCGTTTAAGTGAATGAAGATATTGGGCTTGGCAGCACACCATTACTCTTGGCGAGGCACCAAGGTTAGGAAGGGGGACCTGTGTACCCCTGAAAGAGATGCCGGTTCTCACAGCCTATATATCAGAATGGATGGTGGGGGACTAGAAGTGGATGGTGTAAGTAGAGAGATGTATTATCATGACTGCAGGTGATTTACCCATTGCACCTGCCCCATTACCCCTCCATCCAGCCATGTGGATGCGGAAAAGCTCTGTGCTTCGGCACTCTTGCAAGAGCACCATTCCACTGCCAAAGAGCATGGAGCTGGCAAAATCTTGGGCCAGGGGCCGGCAGGTTGGACCTTGAGCCTGGGCTTAAACCTAATACTAGTTTACAGGGCAATGGTGGCCGGAGCTACTGTATTCCGCATATGGGGATATGTTAAGCCAGATACCGGGGACTATCCGATCATAAGGCTTCCAAACCAGATAGTCTCCACTTGGCTCACAACCCGCAAGGCAGGGAAACCTTGACCACCAGATTAACATAAAAACTTGACTCCACCCTCACTCCTCAGTTGTTGTAGAGATCTGAAAGAGAGAAAAAAAAGAGACAGACCAAACCTTGGTTAAAACAAATATAAAAATCTATATCAATTAATAAAGGGAAAACTCCGTATGCTGCCCATTTGGATGTTTAGAAAAGAAGTTGCCAGCTAACAAACTTAAGTTTTCCCAAAAAACAGAAAAGAACACTTCTACCGAAAGACTGGTCCTGTTGAATAAGTAGATCCAAATGATAATGCCTCACAAAAGCTCAGGCCAAGGACCAAGTAGCTGCTTTATAAATCTGTTCAATGGAGGCCTCAGCTTGCTCTGCTCCAGATGTAGACATGCTTCTTGTAGAATGTGCAGTAACGCTAACCGCTACCGAACTACCATGGTAGGCCATCCTGATAGTACTCTTGTACACTTGTTTGCCTTTCTTTGGTCCTGAGAATGCCACAAATAAACTACCCGCTTTCCTCCACTCCTTGGTTTGATAAAGATATTCCAACAGATAAGCTCTGGCATCCAAAGATCTCTGATCTGCAGACTTCTCATTGTCCACTGAAGGGAGAACAATCTCTGGGGTTCTGTGAAAATCCGCAGTAATTTTCTGAAGATAACAAGGATCCACTCTCAACACTACCCCATCGGGGAATACCTGGAGGAAAGGACGACAACAAGATAAAGCCTAAATGTCACCTATCTTGCAGGCGGAAGGAATAGCTACCAGGAACAAAACCTTCTAAGTAAGGAACTTAATATCAGACTCCCTGGTAGGAACAAAGTGTGGAGATTCTAAGACTGAAAGAACCTTAGCAAGGTTCCACTGGATTACTATCTAAAAATACTGGTAAAAGCTGGCAGCTGGACTTTCAAGGAGTGTACGCTAAGACCCATAGTGGAACAGAGTAGCAGAAGCGAGTTCCCAGTGGTCACTATTAAAAATGGCCATCTTAAAGGCAACTAAGAAATATGTGAAACAAACTAGCAAGAATAAAAGGAAGAAGAAACCATTATGGTTTACTAGGGAAGTCAGCACGATCATAAAAGAAAAGAAGTCTGCCTATAAGAAGTGTAGAGAAAGTGGAAGTATAGCTGACAGAGAGGCATATAAAATTAAACAGAGGGAAGCAAAACTCATTATAAGGGCAAAAGGAGGAAGAAGTGGCCAAATCTATGAAGAGGGGAGATAAAGCCTTTTTCCGATATATTGGTGACAGAAAGAAGAAAAACAATGCAGTGTCAAAAATTAGAAATAGGGAAAATAATTATATTGACAGAGATAAGGCTGTGGCTGACCATCTGAATAGCTACTTTTGTTCGGTATTTTCAGATAGTAGCAGGCATGGCCATAGCACAGCATCCAGCTCGGAGGGCACAGCTCTGGAGTTTCTGGAGGCTGATGTCTTAGCCGAGCTGGCACATCTAAAGGTAAGTAAGGCGATGGGTCCAGATGGAATCCACCCCAGAGTTCTAAGAGAACTTAGATTTGTAATTGCAGACCCTCTGACTGATTTACTTATACATTCCCTTTCAACTGGTGAGGTTCCAGATGGTTGGAGAATGGCCAATGTCGTACCAATCCATAAAAATGGGAGTAGAGAAGAAGCCAGTAATTACAGGCCAGTTAGTTTAACATCTATAGTGGTCAAATTAATGGAAACACTCAAAAACAGCACGGCTTCACTGAGGGCCGATCATGTCAGTCCAATCTTATTGATTTCTTTGACAATGTCACTAAAGTGTTAGATGAAGGTGGTGCTGTGGATATCACTAATCTGGATTTTAGCAAAGCCTTTGACACTGTACCACATAAAGAGCTCATAGATAAGTTATTGAAGGTAGGACTCAATCCCTGGATAGGTCAGTGGATTTCCAGTTGGCTGAAGGATCGGTATCAGAGTGTTGTTGTTAATGGTGTGAAATCTGATCAAAGGCGAGTTACAAGTGGTGTGCCACAAGGCTCTGTCCTGGGCCCCATTCTTTTTAATATATTTGTAAGTGACATAGGAGAAGGCCTGGTAGGAAAAGTTTGTCTGTTTGCTAATGATACAAAGGTTACTAATAGGGTGGATATTCCTGGAGGTGTCTGCAACATGGAACATGATTTGGCTTTACTGGATAGATGGTCAAAACTGTGGAAACTAGAGTTTAATGTCTCTAAATGTAAAATCATGCAGAAGGAATCCCTGCTCTGAGTACCGTATGGGCAGTACTGTGTTAGCCAGGACCTTGGAGGAGAGAGATTTAGGGGTACTGATTACTGATAGCTGCAAGATGAGTGGACAATGTAGCCAGGCAGTGGGAAAAGCAAGCAGGATGCTTGGCTGCATAGCTCGAGGCATCACTAGTAGGAAGAGGGAGGTTGTGATGCCGCTGTATAGAGCCCTGGTGAGGCCACATCTAGAATACTGTGTGCAGTTCTGGAGACCTTACCTGCAAAAAGACATTATTCAAATAGAACGGGTCCAAAGGCGGGCAACAAAAATGGTGGAAGGACTTCCACCAGGAAGGAGAGACTTAAAGAACTTAATATGTACAGTCTGGAGGAAAGAAAGGAGAGGGGGGACATGATTGAGACCTTTAAATATGTGAAAGGATTCAATAAGGTTCAGGAGGGAAGTGTTTTTAAGAAGAAACTTAATAATAGAACAAGGGGGCACAACCTGAAGCTGGTTGGGGGGAAGATCAGGAGCAATGTTAGAAAATATTATTTTACAGAAAGAGTAGTAGATGCTTGGAACAAACTTCCAGCAGAGGTAGTTGAAAAATCAACAGTCACTGAATTTAAACATGCCTGGGATAAGCACACATCTATCCTAAGATAAAGAGTACATACAGTTACTTAAGGGCAGACTAGATGGACCGTATGGTCTCCTTCTGCCGTCAACCTTCTATGTTTCTATGATTCTTTTTCCATGCGGTGCTGCAGAAATTCAAGAATAACTGGAATCCTGGAGAATGATTTCTTATTCTGTATTCTCCAAGTCCTAAAGGTCTTCCATACCTTTAAATAAATCTTTCTAGTCACCATTTTCCTACTTGAGAGTAGAGTATCGATAACCTTCCTCGAATATCCTTTCCTTAAAAGTAAGGTGACTTCAGGGTACACACTGTCAGGTTCCACTTCTGAGGGTCTAGACTTAGAACTGGCCCCTGCAATAACATTTCCAGAATCACTGGGAGTATCCATGGCTCTTGAATGGATAGAGCCACTAGCGTTGAAAACCACAATCTACTGGGCCGCCAGCAAAACTGTGGATGGTTACTTGAATATCTTGTTCAATACCAGCGGGAGCAAACAAACTGGAGGAAACCCATAAGCTAGGTAAACGTCGAATCGTGAGCCAGTGCATCCACTCAAGGCCGGACCCGCTGGATTCAATTAAAAGTACTTCTCCAACTTATGATTCTTTGCTAATGCAAATAGATCAATCCCTGGAGTGTCTCCCTGGTCACAGATTAGCTTGAACAATTCTGGATTCAGTGACCATTCCAATTCCCTTAGTGGAGATCGGCTCAGAAAATCTGCTACCTTATTCAATGTTCCTTTTAGATGAACTACTGACAGAGAATTAAAATGTTGTTCCACCTATAGCAAAATCTCTGCGGACAACAATTGAGGGGACCTTGTTCCCCCCCTGATGATTCAAATATGCTACCATAGTTGCGTTGTCCAAACTTATCTGGACATAACGATATTCCAGAAGAAGTGGTAAAGCTCCTAATGCTTCCTTTACTGCAATTAACTTTCTCAAGTTCTATGAAGACTGACTCAGAGCACTGGATCATTTCCCCTGAGCTTTCCAGGCCTTGCAAGGGGTCCCCCCAACCTCAAGTCAAAGCATCTGTAGACACTATCCTTTCTTTGGGGTCCCTACAGGCTAGACCATTGACATTTGTCCCTGGTAAGCCAAAATTCTAATGCTTTCCTTACCAGTCTGGGTACTGGAATCCCTTCTTCCAAGCCTTCCCGGGACCAGTTTCAACTGCCCAGGATGTGCACCTGTAGAGTTATTGAATTCTACTGGCCCCATCTCAATGCGGGAAAAGCGGAAGTCCGATATCCCAAAACCTTCATAGCCTGTTTTACTGATGATGATGGACTGCCACAGAGAGACTGGACGGCTTCCTGGAGGGTCACTATCTTCTGAGAGGGTAAACTAATGTCTGATGGATGGTGTTGATCTCAAACATCAAGTATGTCATCACCTGAGAGGGAACCAAGCACGATTTCTCGAGGTTCAGAACCCAACTGAGTTGTTCTAACAGCTGCAAGATGCAACAGAGATCCTGAAGCAATTTCTCCCTCAACGGGGCAAACAGCAACAGATTGTCTAAATAAGCCAGAATGCCAATCCTTCTATATCTCAGATATGCCAGAGGTTCCGCTAAAATCTTGGTAAAAAGCCTGGGATCCGATGCCAGGCCAAAAGGGAGGCAGACAAATTGGAAGTGAAATATTTGGTCACTGACCCTTATCGCTTATAACCTTAGAAAAGACTGGACAAGGGAACTCATTGGGACTTACCAATAAGCATCCTTCAGATCTACTGATACCATAAAAGAGCCCGGAGGAATGATAACCCTCACTGAGAAAAATTGTTTCCATTCGGATATGTCTGTACCAGACACTAAAATTGAGTTTCTTTAGGTTCAGAATAAATCTGAAAAAGATGCTGGGATAAAATCCTGCACCCTGCTGCCAATAAGGGACTGAGATACCCACCCCTCTTGACAACATGGTAGCCAGACTTTCCTGGATTGCCAATCTCTCTTCCAAACCCCTGGGCCGGGCAGTGACCAAAAAAGGAGGGGTTTAAGTAATTCTATGGGAAAATCCTCCTTTATCCCAATTGAAATAAACATCAATCTAGAAAGGAACTGCCAAGAAAACCCTAACTCTGGCCCCAATGCGAAGCCTGGCATCATTGTTTCTTAGGTTTGGACTGAAGTTCCAACAATGAAGACCCCTAAATATCCCTCTCCTGGCAGAGGCTGGGGCCTGGTTCCTATAGAAACTTCCCTGTTAATACGAATAAGAAGCACCTAAAAGAAAGCTGGGCATGAAATCACCTATTAACTGAACCTTTAAAACGGGTAGGAAGACACTTCTTCACCATATCAGCTAGCTATTAGCAACCCTAGCTTGGGCCCAAAAAGGGACTGCCCATCAAAGGGCATAACACAAAGGCGCCTCCTTCACCCAATAATGCCAGACCAGGTCCTCAACCATAGAGTCTGCACAATGAATTGGTCACAGCCATACTTTGCGTCAGAAACTGATTCAGCCATTACATCCGTAATGAATGCCATAGCTGAGAAAAGAATTGGTAAGGTCTTGAGTATCTTTTCCAGACTAGTTTGTTCTAATAAACAACTACTGAAGGTAAAATCCCAATGAGCTAAAAACACAACACAACCCTTTCACAGGGAGCATGCCCACACCGGCACAAAAGCCTGGCATGGACACCCGCCCTGCTAAAGGGATAGTGGGGATGCAATCGCTCTTCACGGATGTGCTGTTGGACCAGGAAAGAAGGTGAATTTCCAGGCGTCTTGGGGGGTTTTACACAGTGGGGCATTCCGAATCGGAATGCCCCGGGGGGAGAGAGTATGCTTACCATGGTGCGCTCCTTTAGCCCAAAACTGCCAAAAAATATTCTGTAGGCATGGTGTCAGAGGTATAGTGACATCCGGTAGTCAGATTTATTACGGAGGGGGGGGGGGGGGGGGTCACACGTGGTGTTGTCTGAAACATAACTAAAAATCAAAGGGGTTTTGGAGCACATTATAAAATAATTGTCCTGTGGAATTGTCGCATGTGGAGTAGCATAAATCTGTCCTGGAGGAGGCAGAAAGTGCCAATGCAGGGTGCTGGAGCTCAGTGATTGGTAAGTGGTAAAGCGCTCAAAACTATTCAGGGCCTCAGACTCCAGAGCCGGTTGCTAGACTTTCCTTGGGGCAGCGGGTTTTGTGTCTTAAAAACACTGGTGCCAGATGGAAGAGCTGCGGCTGACACAAGGAGCATAATAGCGTGGTGTCTTTTCTTGCCTGTCCCTTCATCATCAGCAGCAGGAATATGGCGTTATGGGAAAACCTTCCAAGTTGCTGCTGAGTAATATTTTGAGAGGGTGCAAATCCTGTGGAGGAGGAAAGGAAACGCCCTAGTCTCGCCCTCTACATTCACTGCAATGGAGGGGGTGTGCCAAGGCCTGACACGCTTGCTCCATTGCAGTGATAGGACAGGGCATGTCAACGTCCCTGTGACTGATGGTGGAAGGCCCAATCCCTACGCGGAAGTGTCAGTGACCACAGTTTCAACCTGGTTGGCTCAGGATAAGATCCAGCAATTGGGTGAGTTACTGGTCAGGCAGCTCAGTGGTTTATTAAAGTGAAGCATGCCAATTTAGGATGCCCCACTGCGTGAAAACCTGCCAATGGCTCGCTTTTGTTACCGCACTCACAAGCGGCATGTGGCATCCCTAGGATGTGCGCAGCCACACCAGCCATTCAGTTACTGAGGGTGCGGCCATGCACAGCCTGAAAAAAGATGAGCGTAATGCTGCCACTGGCCACGTGCGCGCCATGGGCTCCTTGGCAAAGTAAGCACATCAGACAACTTAGGTGGGTTTCACAAACTGGGGCATCCCGAATTGCCTGCAGCCATAGAGTCTGCATCATTTTGTAGGCCATTTCTACTTTGTGTAACAGGAAAGCTCCAATGTCTGATTATAAAGAGATGTAGTACTTTAAAGCAACCTATTCAGTATAAAACTATCTCTAAATAGTCAGACATGTTCTAAGAGCTTTCCAGCAACAACCCTCTTTTGCATATACAAACGGTGAACACAGAGATACAGAGCCTTTATTTTATAGGCTGTATAAGTCATTTATACATACATTTAATGCATAACATACAAAGCTTTCCAGTGACAGAGCGTCTACTCCCAGAGCCAGGTCAGAGGGATTTAGAGAAAAAAAATCTTCAATTTTGCAATTCTACCCTGAAACAAAGAGATCCAACTCCAGGGACCCCCCTCAGGGCACCCACGTGATCAAAACACTGCCTGGTTCAGAGACCATTCTGCCTCCAAAAATGGAGAGCAAGTTAGAAAGTCCGGCAATTGATTCTGGCACTTTGGCTGAAAAAGAAAGCCGGTTCTGTTCAACCCAAAGCAGAATTTCCGTTGCAAGGAGTTGGAGCAATCTGGTGTTTCCCTGTTGATTCAAAATAAACTAAGGTCGTTGTCTTGTCTGTTCTGATCTGAACCTGTCGACCCCTTGGCTGGTGCAAGACAATGAAAAAAACCTCTTTAACTGTTATCAATGCCTTTAGGTTTAAGGAAGACTGATTCAACTTTTTCAGACCATCTGCCATCTAAAGTCAAAGCCCCACAATGGGCTCCCCAAATTCATGAGGCAGCGACTGTTGTAACAGTTTAGTCCATGGGACTAAAAAAAAATCTGTCCTCGCACACCCACCATTTCACCAAGTCGGGGAACTTCAAATCTACCAGGGATTCCAAAGATTTGTCCCAGGTGCTTAAGATATGAAGGTTGAGAGACCACCAGAATAGCTGACCCCACCTTACTGCTGGAAAGGCTAGGGGCAAAAAAAAAAAAAAACCCCAAAGACTCATAGCCTGGCGCACTGGCCGTCCTATTAGTAGACAAAGACTGAACGGATTCATGGAGGGCCCTTATCTCTGCGAAGGCAAGACAATGTTCTGAATGATCGAATAGATCACGAACCTTAAATAAGTCATGACCTGAGATGGAACTAAACTGGATTCTTGTAATTCAGGACCCACCCTATATGGGGCAACACCCCCACAAAGGACTGATCCTGTAAGGTCTTGTCAGATAAGGATCCTGACCTAATTTATCTAGGCTTAGGGCAAAGCAGCAGATTGTCCAAAATCAGCTATGATCCCGATCCCTTTATCAGGCTCTATGCCTAAAATACGCCAGAGGATCAGCCAGAGTCTGGGAGCTGATGCCAAGCCAAAGGGAGGACTCTTATCCTTCCCTTGCTGCCACGAATAACGAGAATAATGCCATTGCGATTATAGTGTCCACTCAAAAGGTACCAACTATTAAAGTGCATAAAAAGAACACCAGATAACCTGTCCCAAATATCGATAGCTATCGGAAGCTTGTCTGAGTATAAAAGGCTCCTTATAAAAAAAATGGTGGAAGTGCCAAAAAAGGCAAAAAACAGGGTAATCCCAAGTTATGTTCCCTTATAAGGGTTAAAATACAAGAAACAGAATTCCCCTTACATTAGGTGCAGACCAAATCAGATTTTCATCCTGACTGCATAACAAAAAGAGAATGAATTACCAGCATTACCATAGGTAACACCCTAAATCAGGGGTTCTGAACCAGTGGTAAATGTAACACTGGTGGAACCTAAGGTCTTCCAACAGGAGTGAAGCTCTACCTATACCTCGCCTGAATTGCTGCATATATACCTATGAGCCTGTTTTTGCATGTCTGCAGTGCACAACGCCATCTGGTGGAGGATTACCCACGTGTAAGTATTATATCTGGAGCAGGACGTACTGTATGCTTAGAATACACGAATGGGGGTGCACCACCTATTGATTACAGTGTGCTCACTAAGAATCTCCAACTACAACCACAAGAGGGACTGTGGGCATCTTGGCCACATCCACCTCAAAGAAGGAGCACCATGCAATAAATCCAATACAAGAAACTTTATTAGAAGAAAAGAATGTTTACACGCAAAAAACACATAATTATACTATGCAAAACAAGCTTAAAAACAACTGCACTTTCCCCGTATCAAAAATGAATTGCATCCAAATCTGTCATAACAAGGACAGACCAATATATCTGGGAAAATATATATAGGGAACGGAAGATCCCAACAGATGATATAAAGAGGAGGTCTATTTGATATTTTTTGTGCTGGCACAAAACTGACCAATTAATCTATTAAGCCAATACCAACCAAAATCCCTTACATACAGACCAACCTAATAAAGTGACAAGTGCAAGTGTAAAAGCACATGATAGTGAAAAATAAACATATAATTATAAAACACCATTGGAGAATGCAAATGCGTCACGGGCCTAAGCCCGGAAGTGATTTAACGGGCAGCATGCACGTCATGAAGGAGACAGGCATGCGCCGCCCTAAGATGGCACATACAGTGATCCTCTAGCCAAACAGGAATGGAGGTTCCCTGAGCAAGACAACAGGGGGAGACCACGGTCTGATGGCAAAAATCCACCAAAGTGGCGTTTCTATTTAGGGCCTCCTCACACCTTTCTGATTGCATTGAATTGGAGCAAAAATGCTTCAACACAAGAAAACATGTATTGCGCTTTACCTGCATCTCATTGATTCTCACCACCATCTCCTGTCCATAGCCCCCGGTGATGTCTTTGGTTCCTTTTCTCTCCCCTGACATGGGTACGTGTGTTGCATTTTCATCTTCAGCTTCTTTGCCAGAGAAGGTGTTATACGTTCCCACGGCGCCTAACTGAAGGTGTCTGAAGCAGTGTCGGCAGCAGCTCCCAGGTCACTTATTTCTCTACAGGCCGTTCCTGGAGGGAGGATGTGGAGCCTGGGCTGACAGTGACTGGCAGCCCTCCTGCCCTGTAAACTGGTATCGGAGTCCCCTGCCCTCGCACCCACCATCCACCGATCACTACTGGCTTCTGCTTGCCGGACGCCGCTGGAGGCTGTTTTTTATACTGGAGGAGGGAGATGAAGTCAGCTCACTGCTCCTATAAAAGGTCCCTCTCTGTGGTGGTCGGCAAGATGCCAAATACCGGCTCACGGGGTAGGTTTAGCTGGCCATATACAAAGCTCAGTCCATAGAAAATAATGTGTGCTTTGTTCTGCATTGCACACTGTTCACTCAGCTCCTGGCTTCATAAACTGTGGCTGAGGGAGAACAATCGGTGGTCCATCTTATGCCCTCTGGCATTGTCTTGACCTGAGGCCTGTGGAAGGGTGAAGATGAGGGAGCTGGGAGCAGGACAGAGATGGCGAGCAGGAGCGAGCTGGGGAGCAGGACAGAGCAGGAGGGAGCTGGGGGATGCAGGATGAAGATGGTAAAGCAGGACAAAGATAGGGAAGCAGGGCGAAGATGGAGAAGAAGAAGGGAACTGGGAAGCAGCACAGGGCTGGAGTAGCAGGACTGAGCTGGGTATCAGGATGAGTATGGCCGAACGGGGTAGCAGGATGAATATGGGGGAACTGGGGGAGCAGGACAAAGATGGGGTAGCAGGACGGAGCTGGGGTAGCAGGATGGAGCTGGTGTAGCAGGATGGAGTTGGATTTGCAGGATGGAGCTGGGGGAAGCAAGATAAAGATGGGAAAGCAGGCCGAAGACAGGGAAGCAGGAGGGAACTGGGAAGCAGGAAAGAACTGGGATAGCAGGACAGATCGGGGTATCAGGATGAAGATGGCGGGAACTGGGGGAGCAGGATGTATCTGGGGGAGTAGGACAAAGATGGGGAACTGAGGGAGCAGGACAGAGCTGGGGGAGCAGGATGAAGATGGGGAAGAAGGAGGGGACTGGGGAGCAGGACAGAGCTAGGGTAGCAGGATGAAGATGAGGAAACTATGGGAGCAGGAAGAAGATTGGGTAGCAGGATGGAGCTGGGAAAGCAGAGCGGAGTAGCAGGATGAGGATGGGGGAACTGGGTTCTCAGGATGGAGCTGGGTAGCAGGATAAATATGGGGGAACTGGGGAGCAGGACCGAGATAAGTAGCAGGATGAAGATGGGGGTGCTGGACAGAGCTGGGGAGCAGGATGAAGAGGGGCGACCTGAGGGAGCATAACAGAGCTGGTGAGCAGGACAGAGCTGAGTAGCAGGATGAAGATGCCCCCTGGCAATGGAACAAAACACAGGAAAGTTCTGCTTTAAGATACATCCCCTAAGCAGATGACTGTGAGACATCCCTAGCCATTCAGATAGGCTGGGGACGGGAGTGTGCTCCCTGCAGGGCTTGCAACTGATTGCGCCCCAATTGCCGAGACCCTTCCTGTAAACAGAGCCATCTGCTGAACATTTAATATGGATGGCAAACAGCTCTGATTGGACAAGAGCCCGACATGCACCGTAGGACCGGGTAAAGGTGAGTTACTACTGGCATCCTGGGGGTTTTCACACATCTCAATTCGGGATGCACAAGACAATAACTGGGATAGTCAAAATCCTGGGTTTTGTTCTACTTTATTGTTCAGGAAAAATTAAAACAAAAATACCATTTTGTGAATACTCACCTGTAAAATGGGTATTATAAGTATGTCACACACCCCGCTTCAAGAAATTCATAACGTGTGGGTAATACTGACCTGTAGAGGGCTATATGCAGAGATGCCAGGAAAAAAAGAGAGCCCCTCCCGGTCCATAAATACCTGGGACCTCCCACTCATTATAGCAGTAAGGTAAGGGACCAGGAAGAGCCCAACACAAAGCATAACAACGCAAAGTTCACCATATAAAGGATCCAGAATACAAAAGGGCAGGGTGAAGCGGGGTGTGTGACATACTTATAATACCCATTTTACAGGTGAGTATTCACAAAATGGTATTATTCTAAGTATGTCACACACCCCGCTTCCAGAAATTCATAACGTGTGGGACATCCAACAGCAGTGTCCATAAAGGGCGGGGATCCAAAACAAGGCAACAAGGCACAACTTAAACCACTGCAGCTTGCAGAACTTTGCGGCCAAACACAGCATCCGCTGAGGCCCGAACATCAACCTTGTAAAACTTGGAAAAAATGTGAACAGAAGACCAGCAGCCTTACAAACTTGCTCAACAGAGGCCTGGTGCTGAAAAGCCCAGGACGCCCCAACCGCAAGAGCAGAATGAGCAGTAACACGAAAAAAGGGTACCTTCCCTTTGGCAGAATAGGCCCCAACTATGGTCTGACGGATCCATTTACTAATGGAAGACTTGGCAGGCGCCAAGCCTTTTCGGGGCCCGGAGGGCACCCCAAAAAAGGCATCCGTCTTACGAAAGGAAGACGTTACCTCCAAATAATACTTCACAACACGAACCACATCCAAAGAATGCAGGGCCCTCTCCTTGTCATTGCTGGGATTAGGACACAGAGAGGGCAGAACAATGTCTTGGTTTAGGTGAAAGGCAGAAACAACCTTAGGAAGGAAATCGGACTTGAAACGAAAAACCACCTTGTCCTGATGCCCCTCAAAGTACGGGGCTTGAATGGACAAAGCCGCCAACTCAGAGACACGCCTAACCGAAGTGATGGCTACCAAAAAGGCCACCTTCTGCGTAAGTGAAGACAAGGCAATATCATTCAAGGGCTCAAAAGGAGAATCCTGAAGAGCAGAAAGAACCAAATTCAAATCCCAAACAGGGAGCAAAGGTTTTCTAGGAGGCCGCACGTGCGTGCTCCACCAATCAATATAAGACCTCCAAGTCCTATAGTAGATATTAGAGGAAGACCGCTTCCTAGCACTAATGAGAGTTCGAATCACAGCATCGGAAAGACCTTCCTCCTTCAAGATGGAGGTTTCAGCAGCCATGCCGTCAAAGCCAGCGTTGGTAAATTGGGATAACGTAGTTGACCCTGGGTGAGCAGATCCGGCAGCAGGGGCAGAACGAACTGATCCTCTGTTAACCTTACCACATCTGCGAACCAAACCTGTCTTGGCCATCTTGGAGCCACCAGAATTGCTGACGCACCCTCCAGGGCCAGCTTGCGCACCACTCTGGCCACCAAGGGAAACAGAGGGAACAGATACAGAAACCCCAGATCCCTCCAGTTCAGAGACATCCACTGCCGGAGCCAGTGGATCCCGTGAGAGAGACACAAATGTCGGAAGTTTGTGATTGTGACGAGAGGCAAAGAGGTCCACCCCCGGGGACCCCCACCTGAGACAAATCAAGCGAAACACTTTGGGGCTGAGAGACCATTTCCCCTGGCGAGCTGAGAACCTGCTCAGAGAGTCCGCCTCCGTGTTCTCCGCTCCCGGAATGTAAACTGCTGAAATGCACGGGACGTGGGTCTCCGCCCAGGCCAGAATCAAAGACACTTCCTTGAGGGCACTCCTGCTGCGAGTCCCTCCCTGGTGATTGATGTAGGCGACCGCCGTCCGATTGTCCGACCGGACTTGAACCGGCAATCCTTGCAACTGATGAGTCAAGCGAAACAGAACCATCCTGATGGCCCTCAATTCCAGAACATTGATGGACTCGTGAGCCTCCTGAGGCCCCCACAGTCCCTGAAACGGACGATCCTTCCAGAACCCCCCCATCCTGATAGACTGGCATCCGTGGTGACCGTCTCCCAACAAGGGGCCAGAAAGGATCTGCCCCTCGACAGATTGATTGGATCCAGCCACCACTGAAGGGAGCACCCAACTCGGGGGGTCATCAGGAAGGACTGATCCAACGACAGTGGCGACCCGTCCCAGGCCGCCAACAGATGGAGCTGGAGTGTCCTTGTGTGGAACTGAGCAAAGGGAACCGCTTCGAAGGAGGCTACCATCAATCCCATCAGCCTCATCCCCAGTCTGATGGCCGGACGAGGGATAGACAGGAGGAGTCAAACCAACTCCTGAATCAAGAGAACCTTGGACTGAGGAAGAAACACCCTGGCCTGGGAAGTATCCAGGGACATTCCCAGAAAAGACACTAACCTGGACGGAGAAAGGGAGGACTTGGGGTAGTTGATCACCCACCCGAATCTCTCCAGAGTGGACACCACAGTTCTGGTGTCCAATACTGCTTGGCTGAAGGAAGATGTCAAATTGAGAAGGTCGTCCAGATAAGGGACAATGCGAATACCCTGGGCTCTGAGGAGAGCCATCACCCCGGCCAGCACCTTGGTGAAAACCCTTGGAGCCGAGGTAAGACCGAAAGGAAGTGCCACAAACTGAAAATGCCGATCCTCCACCATGAACCTGAGAAATCTCTGGTGCGCTGGAAAAATCGGCACATGCAGATAGGCGTCCTTGATGTCTACGGACGTCAGAAAGTCCCCCTGCCGAAGAGAATGGATAGCTGAACGCAGTGTTTCCATGCGAAATTTCCGCGGACGGACGAACCTGTTGAGGATCTTTAGATCCAGAATGGGTCGAACCGAGCCGTCCTTCTTGGGCACCGTGAACAGATTGGAATAAAAGCCCCGACCCCTGTCTGAGGGGGGCACTGGGCAAATAACTGCCATATCCAACAGACTCTTTACTGCCGCCTGGATCTCCTGTGCGGCCAGAAGGTCCGAAGGCACCCTAGACCTGAGGAATCTGGGAGGGGGCCGGAGCTCGAACTCCAGCTTGTAGCCGGAAGTCACCACTTCCCGGATCCATCTGTCCGAGACCTCCCGGTCCCAGACCTGGGAGAAGTGTTGCAGCCGTCCCCCCACCCACATGGGTGAGGGCGCCCCCTCATTGCTGAGCTGGCTTGGCAGGGGGTTTGGGCTTAGAGCCCCAGCTGTATCCTGGGCGGGCACGTCCTCTGCTCCTGTTCCAGGAATCTCCTCTGGCTGCGGGGAAAACAATTCCTCTGCCAGCTCTAGCCCCACGAAAGGAAGGAGCAAAGGAACCCGCCCCCCGAAAGGGACGACGCTGTTTTTGCGTTGAGGTAACTTACCACCCTTGGCAACTGAATACAACTTCTCACCAAAGAGCCGTAATCCCACAAAGGGAAGAGCGGTCAGCGACTTTTTAGACACAAAATCAGCCGCCCACTGGCGCAACCAAACCGAACGCCGAATAGTCACCAATAGAGACAACGTTCTGCCACACATCATCAGTGTGTCATCCAAGGCGGCTAGTACAAATGACAAAAACAATTCACACCTTTTAAGGCCAAGGAACTCGTCACTATCCGGATCTAACCCGGAAGAAGTCAACAAGTCCCTGACCACCGACCTGGTAGCCACCACCAGCAGCGCTGAAGCACAAACCGGCCTCATGGCTGACCCAACACTGGCAAAACCATGACAAGCCATTTGGTCAATGCGTTTATCCTCACCATCTTTAAGCGTGGAGCCATCAGGAGAATTTACAGTAGTGTTGGATAAACCCAGAATCTGTGCATCCAACTCGGGAGGGGACGCCCAACGCTTAACCGTATCCAAGGGAAAGGGATATTTTTTGTCCCAACCCTGAGGGACACCTGGGAGCCGGGCAGGCCTCTCCCTTTCCTTAGCAATAATCCCATCAAAATGCTTTTGGTTAGGAAATTCCAAGCGTGGCCTGGATTCTTCTAAAAATTCCCCCTTTTGCTGTGGAACCACCTCAGGAGGAGAAATAGCCAAAACCTCAAACATCTGAGCCAGAACATTAGGAGTATCTGAAGACCTCCCCAAGCCCCGCTTGGTATCAGCACCGACAAACTGCTGATCGCCTGAATTATCTGATTCTTCATATACCTCCCCTTCCTCAGTAATCAGACCAGTCCAGATTATCAAGATCATCCAAGTCGGCCGCCGGTGAAGACGGCGACAAGTGCTTTCTCTTAGCCGGAGCCTTTCCGATTGCAACTGGCCGCCCATGACAACGTCAGACTGGGCACGGATCAAACTGGGAGGGGGGGGGGGGGGAGGAGAGACCGGCGGCGCTGAACCAGACGCCTGGGGTCCGGACTGCCGCGTAATAGTCTGCTGTGCGCATGGTATACACAGATATACATCATCGCCAGTAAGGGATGCCCCACACACCATACACTTCCGGGATTGCCCCGAGGGGAGCCCGAGCCCAGTATCCGGGGATGCCTCCATAAGGTGAACTTATAGTTGGTCGCAATGACCGAGGGAATTACGCATATAAGCAACCCGGGATGCCCCTTTAACCCTTTCGCTGCCAGCCTACCTGCAGCATTTGCCACTCCCTGTTGCCAGACGATGTTTCACTATTTTGCGCTACACATATTCAACTGTCATTTTTGAAAGGATTTCCAGGGATTTCCCAGGAAAATTATATATTGTTTTTTTCAACAGAGTCTGGGCTTTAACATGAAATGTCTTGTTTGTATTTTTTAGGTGTATTCTCAATTTTTTTGGGTGAAATGTGTGAAAAAAAATAAAAAAAAAATATTTTTTTACAATTTGTAGAGTTTTTTTGTAATAAAAAATGTAAGTTTGTCAATAAAATCTTATTGCGTGAGAAACCCCAATTTCTCCCGGTTACAGCGATACCACATATGTATAGGTAGACACCCTTTCCTGCCCAGAAGCCTCTTATAGCTGCTGGATGACAAATGGTTAATTAAAAAAAAAAATGACATAGGGTCCCCCTTCCCGGGGAGGGGGACCCCATTTTTTTTGGATTTTTAAGGGTTAAAAACCCTTAAAAATCCAAAAAAAAAAAATGACGTGGGGTCCCCCTTACCCAAAGTAACCAGCCCGGGACCAGCTATGGGGGCTTGTAGGCACAGAGTGGGGGGGCCAGCTTTGGTGGCCCCCCCACCCTGCAGCCTACGAGCCCACATAGCCTATGTGGGCCCGGGCTCTTCTGCCCCCCCCTGGCCTTTGGGGAGGCAGGTAATGGGGGTGCGGGGGTTAAAGGCAAGTCACCCGCTAGGGCAGGTGACTTGCCACCCCCCCAGCCTTGTGAACTGGTATAAGGGGTCTCATGGACCCCTTACCAGCTCACAAAGGGTTAACTGTTAAAAAAACCACGACACAATAATAAAAAGTATTTTATTAGAAAAAAAAAAAAAATCTTTTACTGTACTTACCTTCGATTGCAAGCTCTTGTCCCTCGCCGCTCAGCTGACAGATGCCGGTGATCGGCATCCAGAGAAGGAGAAGGCAGGAGATCAGAGGATCTCCTGTCACCTCCTTCCCCAGCGCCGATCACCGGCATCTGAGAAGCTGAGAAAGCTGAAGCCCGTTCGGGGCCGGGATGACTTCATAAGCCCCGCCCCCAAGGGGCTTAGAGGCATGATGGCGGCCGCCATCGAGAAGAAGAGAGGAGAGAGCCTCCCAGGCTCTCTCCTGAAGATCGGTAAGTCCTGGGGGGGGATCGGAGGCCCCCCAGGTGAAGAGGAGGGACAGCGGGAGCCAGCGCACACACAGGTAAGTGAATGTCATTTTTATTTTTTATTTTTTTTTTACAGTTAGAAGCTGCTGCTGCAGAAGCGGGGGGGGGGGGGCGGCCTATTCCGGGGGCTCTCCTGGAGCCATCCGACCCCCCACGGGGGATCGGATGGCACCAAATTAAAGAGGAGACCCGGCCGGATCCAACAAGGGGTCAGGTGAGTATTTTTTATTTTTACTTTTTAAACTAGAAGCGAGGAAAGTCAAGCACGTAACACCTACGGGCTTGGCACTTAAGGCCCAGCCAAGCCAGCACGTAGGTGTTACGGGCTTGGCAACAAAAGGGTTAATGTCCCAAGTGGGAAGATTTGCAATAAGCCAATTAAGAACCCAGGGACCCTAGGACCGGGAGAAACCCCCTAACACCACTGTAGGTTATATCCGAAAGACATAATAAAAAAGGCTAATAAGAATAGCGGAGTATAAAATATATATATATATATGACATAAATATATATAATTATAGGTGATGGGACAGAAGGGGGGCCCACCGGGCCACTCACTGTGTTCCTGAAGACAGCTTCCTCTCTCCGTGAGGTAAAGAGCAGCTCTGAGGAGAGAAGAGGGGCGTGGCCAGCTCCTTCTGAGGAAACAGGCACAGAGAAAAGCACCTCAGCGGTGCCTGTGACACAGGGGCGGGCCGCGGTGCTGGAAAGCCCGGCCCTGCCCCCAAGAGTGAAAGCGTGAGGGGAGAAGCTCCCCTCCGCCATGACAATGCAAAAAGGCCGGCACCGCAGCCAGCCTGCATAAAAATGGCGGCCACACCACCATTTTGACAGAGAAATACACGCTGTTATGAAGTAATAAATAAGTTAATAACTATTGGGAGGATAATTTAATAAATTAATACATTAAAACATTATTAAGAATTAATGATTACAAAATTTGGACCTAACACCGAATAAGGGGCCCTGCTCCTACCCTCCGCTATCCCGCTAGAGAGAGGGGCATTACCCAAAGGGGGAGACCACCCAAAGTGTAAGGCCAAGGGACGGGGCATCCCAAACCGGGGTCACCATCCCGGATGACCGCCTACCCTCTTATATAGGGTCTCATGGGAGAGCATTTGCTCTTAAGCACCAAGGGTGCTTTTCTACCCTCACCCGGACCGTCAGCCTAGGCTGGGAGGCATGAGGTAACAGAAAAAAAAGATCCAAGCGGAAATAAATAACTAAAGGGCCGGGAGTCATCCCAGCTACCTGAAATCCCCCTGTGCAAGGAGGAGACCACATCTTCTGACTTGCTCGCCGTCTGCAGAGATGAAGACTGGGTAATGAGTGGGAGGTCCCAGGTATTTATGGACCAGGAGGGGCTCTCTTTTTTCCTGGCATCTCTGCATATCGCCCTCTGCAGGTCAGTATTACCCACACGTTATGAATTTCTTGAAGCGGGGTGTGTGACATACATAGAATATACAGCCACTTACCTTCTCCCCCCACAACAGCTCCCGGCTGGTCGGGCACCTGGAGACCCCCTTGTTACTGTGAATGAGGGGCGCAGTAAGTATGGGCTGGGGGGCAGCTTATTCATTATTTATACTCTCTTTTCCTGTTCTGTCCCATCGCTTCTCTCTCTTTTCCCAGCTCTGTCCCATCCCATCTCTCTTTTCCTGCTCTGTCCCATCCCATCCCATCTCTTTTCCCAGCTCTGTCCAACCCCATCTCTCTTTTCCTGCCCTGTCCCATCCCATCTCTCTCTTTTCCCAGCTCTGTCCCGTCCCATCTCTCTTTTCCTGCCCTGTCCCATCCAAGCTCTCTCTTTTCCAGCTCTGTCTCATCCCTTCTCTCTCTCTTCCTGCCCTGTCTCATCCCATCTCTCTCTTTTCCCAGATCTGTCCCATCCTATCTCTCTTTTCCCATCTCTGTCCCATCCATCTCTCTCTTTCCCATCTCTGTCCAATCCCATCTCTCTCTGTTCTCAGCGCTGTCCCATCCCATCTCTCTCTTTTCCAGCTCTGTCCCATGCCATCTCTCTGTTTTCCCAGCTCTGTCCCATCCCATCTCTCTCTTTTCCCAGCTTTGTCCCATCCCATCTCTCTCTCTTTTCCCAGCTCTGTCCCATCCCATCTCTCTCTCTTTTCCCAGCTCTGTCCCATCCCATCTCTCTCTTTTCCCAGCTCTGTCCCATCCCATCTCTCTCTTTTCCCAGATCTGTCCCATCTCTCTCTTTCCCAGCTCTGTCCCATCCCATCTCTCTCTTTTCCAGCTCTGTCCCATCCCATCTCTCTCTTTCCCAGCTCTGTCCCATCCCATCTCTCTCTTTTTTCCCAGCTCTGTCTCATCTCATCTCTCTCTTTTTTTCACAGCTCTGTCCCATCCCATCTCTCTTTTCCAGCTCTGTCCCATCCCATCTCTCTCTTTCCCAGCTCTGTCCCATCCCATCTCTCTCTTTTTTCCCAGCTCTGTCTCATCTCATCTCTCTCTTTTTTTCACAGCTCTGTCCCATCCCATCTCTCTTTTCCAGCTCTGTCCCATCCCATATCTCTCTTTTCCAGCTCTGTCCCATCCCATCTCTCTCTTTTCCAGCTCTGTCCCATCCCATCTATCTCTTTTTCCAGCTCTGTCCCATCCCATCTCTCTCTTTTCCAGCTCTGTCCCATCCCATATCAATTTTCCCATCTCTGTCCAATCCCATCTCTCTCTTTTCCCAGCTCTGTCCCATCCCATCTCTCTCTTTTCCCATCACTGTCCCATCCCATCTCTCTCTTTTGCAGCCCTGTCCCATCCCATCTCTCTTGTTCCAGCTCTGTCCCATCCCATCTCTCTCTTTCCCAGCTCTGTCCCATCCCATCTCTCTTTTTTCCCAGCTCTGTCCCATCCTATCTCTCTCTTTTCCCATCTCTGTCCAATCCCATTTCTCTCTTTCCCCAGCTCTGTCCCATCCTATCTCTCTCTTTTCCCATCTCTGTCAAATCCCATCTCTCTCTTTTCCTGCACTGTCCCATCCTATCTCTATCTTTTCCTGCTCTGTCCCATCCCATCTCTCTCTTTTCCCAGCTCTGTCTCATCTCATCTCTCTCTTTTCCCATCTCTGTCCAATCCCATCTCTCTCTTTTCCTGCTCTGTCCCATCCCATCTCTCTCTTTTCCTGCTCTGTCCCATCCCATCTCTCTCTTTTCCCTTCTCTGCCCCATCCAATCTCTCTCTTTTCCCAGCTCTGTCCCATCCCATCTCTCTCTTTTCCCTTCTCTGTCTCATCTCATCTCTCTCTTTTCCAATCTCTGTCCAATCCCATCTCTCTCTTTTCCCAGCTCTGTCCCATCCTATCTCTCTTTTCCCATCTCTCTCTTTTCCCAGCTCTGTCCCATCCTATCTCTCTCTTTTCCCATCTCTGTCCAATCCCATCTCTCTATTTTCCTGCTCTCTCCCATCCCATCTCTCTTTTCCCATCTCTGTCCAATCCTATTTCTCTCTTTTCACATCTCTGTCCAATCCCATCTCTCTCTTTTCCTGCTCTGTCCCATCCCATCTCTCTCTTTTCCTGCTCTGTCTCATCTCATCTCTCTCTTTTCCCATCTCTGTCCAATCCCATCTCTCTCTTTTCCCATCTCTGTCCAATCCCAGCTCTGTCCCATCCTATCTCTCTCTTTTCACATCTCTGTCCAATCCCATCTCTCTCTTTTCCTGCTCTGTCCCATCCAATCTCCCTCTTTTCCTGCTCTATCCCATCCCATCTCTCTCTTTTCCTGCTCTGTCCCATCCCATCTCTCTATTTTCCCATCTCTCTCTCTTTCCCAGCTCTGTCCCATCCCATCTCTCTCCTTTCCCAGCTATGTCCCATCCCATCTTTCTCTTTTCCAGCTCTGTCCCATCCCATCTCTTTCTTTTCCAGCTCTGTCCCACCCCATCTCTCTCCTTTCCCAGCTATGTCCCATCCCATCTTTCTCTTTTCCAGCTCTGTCCCACCCCATCTTTCTCTTTTCCAGCTCTGTCCCATCCCATCTCTCTCTTTTCCAGCTCTGTCCCATCTCATCTTTCTCTTTTCCAGCTCTGTCCCATCCCATCTCTCTCTTTTCCAGCTCTGTCCCATCTCATCTTTCTCTTTTCCAGCTCTGTCCCATCCCATCTCTCTCTTTTCCAGCTCTGTCCCATCTCATCTTTCTCTTTTCCAGCTCTGTCCCATCCCATCTCTTTCTTTTCCAGCTCTGTCCCACCCCATCTCTCTCCTTTCCCAGCTATGTCCCATCCCATCTTTCTCTTTTCCAGCTCTGTCCCACCCCATCTCTCTCTCTTTTCCAGCTCTGTCCCACCCCAACTCTATCTTTTCCCAGCTCTGTCCCATCCCATCTCTCTCCTTTCCTGCTCTCTGTCCAATCCCATCTCTCTATTTTCCTGCTCTGTCCCATCCCATCTCTCTTTTCCCATCTCTGTCCAATCCTATTTCTCTCTTTTCACATCTCTGTCCAATCCCATCTCTCTCTTTTCCTGCTCTGTCCCATCCCATCTCTCTCTTTTCCTGCTCTGTCCCATCCTATCTCTCTCTTTTCCCATCTCTGTCCAATCTCATCTCTCTCTTTTCCTGCTCTGTCCCATCCCATCTCTCTCTTTTCCCATCTCTGTCTCATCCTATCTCTCTTTTCCCAGCTCTGTTCCATCCCATCTCTCTCTTTTCCAGCTCTGTCCCATCCCATCTCTCTCTTTTCCCCGCTTAGTCCCGTCTCATCTCTCTCTTTTCCCAGTTCTGTCCCATCCCATCTCTCTTTTTCCAGCTCTGTCCCATCCTATCTCTCTTTTCCCAGCTCTGTTCCATCCCATCTCTCTCTTTTCCCAGCTCTGTCCCATCCTATCTCTCTCTTTTCACATCTCTGTCCAATCCCATCTCTCTATTTTCCTGCTCTGTCCCATCCTATCTCTCTCTTTTCCCAGCTCTGTCCCATCCCATCTCTCTCTTTTCCCTTCTCTGTCTCATCTCATCTCTCTCTTTTCCAATCTCTGTCCAATCCCATCTCTCTCTTTTCCCAGCTCTGTCCCATCCTATCTCTCTTTTCCCATCTCTCTCTTTTCCCAGCTCTGTCCCATCCTATCTCTCTCTTTTCCCATCTCTGTCCAATCCCATCTCTCTATTTTCCTGCTCTCTCCCATCCCATCTCTCTTTTCCCATCTCTGTCCAATCCTATTTCTCTCTTTTCACATCTCTGTCCAATCCCATCTCTCTCTTTTCCTGCTCTGTCCCATCCCATCTCTCTCTTTTCCTGCTCTGTCTCATCTCATCTCTCTCTTTTCCCATCTCTGTCCAATCCCATCTCTCTCTTTTCCCATCTCTGTCCAATCCCAGCTCTGTCCCATCCTATCTCTCTCTTTTCACATCTCTGTCCAATCCCATCTCTCTCTTTTCCTGCTCTGTCCCATCCAATCTCCCTCTTTTCCTGCTCTATCCCATCCCATCTCTCTCTTTTCCTGCTCTGTCCCATCCCATCTCTCTATTTTCCCATCTCTCTCTCTTTCCCAGCTCTGTCCCATCCCATCTCTCTCCTTTCCCAGCTATGTCCCATCCCATCTTTCTCTTTTCCAGCTCTGTCCCATCCCATCTCTTTCTTTTCCAGCTCTGTCCCACCCCATCTCTCTCCTTTCCCAGCTATGTCCCATCCCATCTTTCTCTTTTCCAGCTCTGTCCCACCCCATCTTTCTCTTTTCCAGCTCTGTCCCATCCCATCTCTCTCTTTTCCAGCTCTGTCCCATCTCATCTTTCTCTTTTCCAGCTCTGTCCCATCCCATCTCTCTCTTTTCCAGCTCTGTCCCATCTCATCTTTCTCTTTTCCAGCTCTGTCCCACCCCATCTCTCTCTTTTCCAGCTCTGTCCCATCTCATCTTTCTCTTTTCCAGCTCTGTCCCATCCCATCTCTTTCTTTTCCAGCTCTGTCCCACCCCATCTCTCTCCTTTCCCAGCTATGTCCCATCCCATCTTTCTCTTTTCCAGCTCTGTCCCACCCCATCTCTCTCTCTTTTCCAGCTCTGTCCCACCCCAACTCTATCTTTTCCCAGCTCTGTCCCATCCCATCTCTCTCCTTTCCTGCTCTCTGTCCAATCCCATCTCTCTATTTTCCTGCTCTGTCCCATCCCATCTCTCTTTTCCCATCTCTGTCCAATCCTATTTCTCTCTTTTCACATCTCTGTCCAATCCCATCTCTCTCTTTTCCTGCTCTGTCCCATCCCATCTCTCTCTTTTCCTGCTCTGTCCCATCCTATCTCTCTCTTTTCCCATCTCTGTCCAATCTCATCTCTCTCTTTTCCTGCTCTGTCCCATCCCATCTCTCTCTTTTCCCATCTCTGTCTCATCCTATCTCTCTTTTCCCAGCTCTGTTCCATCCCATCTCTCTCTTTTCCAGCTCTGTCCCATCCCATCTCTCTCTTTTCCCCGCTTAGTCCCGTCTCATCTCTCTCTTTTCCCAGTTCTGTCCCATCCCATCTCTCTTTTTCCAGCTCTGTCCCATCCTATCTCTCTTTTCCCAGCTCTGTTCCATCCCATCTCTCTCTTTTCCCAGCTCTGTCCCATCCTATCTCTCTCTTTTCACATCTCTGTCCAATCCCATCTCTCTATTTTCCTGCTCTGTCCCATCCTATCTCTCTCTTTTCCCATCTCTGTCCAATCCCATCTCTCTCTTTTCCTGCTCTGTCCCATCCCATCTCTCTCTTTTCCTGCTCTGTCTCATCTCATCTCTCTCTTTTCCCATCTCTGTCCAATCCCATCTCTCTCTTTTCCCATCTCTGTCCAATCCCAGCTCTGTCCCATCCTATCTCTCTCTTTTCACATCTCTGTCCAATCCCATCTCTCTCTTTTCCTGCTCTGTCCCATCCAATCTACCTCTTTTCCTGCTCTATCCCATCCCATCTCTCTCTTTTCCTGCTCTGTCCCATCCCATCTCTCTATTTTCCCATCTCTCTCTTTCCCAGCTCTGTCCCATCCCATCTCTCTCCTTTCCCAGCTATGTCCCATCCCATCTTTCTCTTTTCCAGCTCTGTCCCATCCCATCTCTTTCTTTTCCAGCTCTGTCCCACCCCATCTCTCTCCTTTCCCAGCTATGTCCCATCCCATCTTTCTCTTTTCCAGCTCTGTCCCACCCCATCTTTCTCTTTTCCAGCTCTGTCCCATCCCATCTCTCTCTTTTCCAGCTCTGTCCCATCTCATCTTTCTCTTTTCCAGCTCTGTCCCATCCCATCTCTCTCTTTTCCAGCTCTGTCCCATCTCATCTTTCTCTTTTCCAGCTCTGTCCCATCCCATCTCTCTCTTTTCCAGCTCTGTCCCATCTCATCTTTCTCTTTTCCAGCTCTGTCCCATCCCATCTCTTTCTTTTCCAGCTCTGTCCCACCCCATCTCTCTCCTTTCCCAGCTATGTCCCATCCCATCTTTCTCTTTTCCAGCTCTGTCCCACCCCATCTCTCTCTCTTTTCCAGCTCTGTCCCACCCCAACTCTATCTTTTCCCAGCTCTGTCCCATCCCATCTCTCTCCTTTCCTGCTCTATCCCATCCCATCTCTCTCTTTTCCAGCGCTGTCCCATCCCATCTCTCTCTTTTCCTGCTCTGTCCCATCCCATCTCTCTCTTTTCCAGCGCTGTCCCATCCCATCCCATCTCTCTCTTTTCCTAGCTCTGTCACATCTCATTTCTCTCTTTTCCAGCGCTGTCCCATCCCATCTCTCTCTTTTCCAGCTCTGTCCCATCCCATCTCTCTCGTTTCAAGCTCTGTCCCACCCCATCTCTTTCTCTCTTTTTTCCCAGCTCTGTCCCATCCCATCTCTCTTTTCCCAACTCTGTCCCATCCCATCTCTCTCTTTTCCTGCTCTCTCCCATTCAATCTCTCTATTTTCCCAGCTCTGCCCCATCCCATCTCTCTCTTTTCCAGCTCTGTGCCATCCCATCTCTCTCGTTTCCCAGCTCTGCCCCATCCCATCTCTCTCTTTTCCAGCTCTGTGCCATCCCATCTCTCTCGTTTCCCAGCTCTGTCCCATCCAATCTCTCTCTTTTCCCAGCTCATTCCCATTTCATCTCTCTCTTTTCCCAACTCAGTCCAATCTCATCTCTCTCTTTTCCCAGCCCAGTCCCATCCCATCTCTCTCTTTTCCCAGCTCTGTCCCATCCCATCTCTCTCTTTTCCCAGCTCTGTCCGATTGCCTCTCTCTCTTTTCCTAGCTCTGTCCCCTCGCATCTCTCTCTTTTCCCAGCTCAGTCCCATCTCATCTTTCTCTTTTCCCAGCTCAGTCCCATCTCATCTCTCTCTTTTCCCAGCTCTGTCCCATCCCATCTCTCTCTTTTCCCAGCTCTGTCCGATTGCCTCTCTCTCTCTTTTCCCATCTCTGTCCAATCCCATTTCTCTCTTTCCCCAGCTCTGTCCCATCCTATCTCTCTCTTTTCCCATCTCTGTCAAATCCCATCTCTCTCTTTTCCTGCACTGTCCCATCCTATCTCTATCTTTTCCTGCTCTGTCCCATCCCATCTCTCTCTTTTCCCAGCTCTGTCTCATCTCATCTCTCTCTTTTCCCATCTCTGTCCAATCCCATCTCTCTCTTTTCCTGCTCTGTCCCATCCCATCTCTCTCTTTTCCTGCTCTGTCCCATCCCATCTCTCTCTTTTCCTGCTCTGTCCCATCCCATCTCTCTCTTTTCCCTTCTCTGCCCCATCCAATCTCTCTCTTTTCCCATCTCTGTCCCATCCCATCTCTCTCTTTTCCCTTCTCTGTCTCATCTCATCTCTCTCTTTTCCAATCTCTGTCCAATCCCATCTCTCTCTTTTCCCAGCTCTGTCCCATCCTATCTCTCTTTTCCCATCTCTCTCTTTTCCCAGCTCTGTCCCATCCTATCTCTCTCTTTTCCCATCTCTGTCCAATCCCATCTCTCTATTTTCCTGCTCTGTCCCATCCCATCTCTCTTTTCCCATCTCTGTCCAATCCTATTTCTCTCTTTTCACATCTCTGTCCAATCCCATCTCTCTCTTTTCCTGCTCTGTCCCATCCCATCTCTCTCTTTTCCTGCTCTGTCCCATCCTATCTCTCTCTTTTCCCATCTCTGTCCAATCCAATCTCTCTCTTTTCCCAGCTCTGTCCCATCCCATCTCTCTCTTTTCCCTTCTCTGTCTCATCTCATCTCTCTCTTTTCCCATCTCTGTCCAATCCCATCTCTCTCTTTTCCCAGCTCTGTCCCATCCTATCTCTCTTTTCCCATCTCTCTCTTTTCCCAGCTCTGTCCCATCCTATCTCTCTCTATTCCCATCTCTGTCCGATCCCATCTCTCTATTTTCCTGCTCTGTCCCATCCCATCTCTCTTTTCCCATCTCTGTCCAATCCTATTTCTCTCTTTTCACATATCTGTCCAATCCCATCTCTCTCTTTTCCTGCTCTGTCCCATCCCATCTCTCTCTTTTCCTGCTCTGTCCCATCCTATCTCTCTCTTTTCCCATCTCTGTCCAATCTCATCTCTCTCTTTTCCTGCTCTGTCCCATCCCATCTCTCTCTTTTCCCATCTCTGTCTCATCCTATCTCTCTTTTCCCAGCTCTGTTCCATCCCATCTCTCTCTTTTCCAGCTCTGTCCCATCCCATCTCTCTCTTTTCCCCGCTTAGTCCCGTCTCATCTCTCTCTTTTCCCAGTTCTGTCCCATCCCATCTCTCTTTTTCCAGCTCTGTCCCATCCTATCTCTCTTATCCCAGCTCTGTTCCATCCCATCTCTCTCTTTTCCCAGCTCTGTCCCATCCTATCTCTCTCTTTTCACATCTCTGTCCAATCCCATCTCTCTATTTTCCTGCTCTATCCCATCCCATCTCTCTCTTTTCCAGCGCTGTCCCATCCCATCTCTCTCTTTTCCTGCTCTGTCCCATCCCATCTCTCTCTTTTCCAGCGCTGTCCCATCCCATCCCATCTCTCTCTTTTCCTAGCTCTGTCACATCTCATTTCTCTCTTTTCCAGCGCTGTCCCATCCCATCTCTCTCTTTTCCAGCTCTGTCCCATCCCATCTCTCTCGTTTCAAGCTCTGTCCCACCCCATCTCCTTCTCTCTTTTTTCCCAGCTCTGTCCCATCCCATCTCTCTTTTCCCAACTCTGTCCCATCCCATCTCTCTCTTTTCCTGCTCTCTCCCATTCAATCTCTCTATTTTCCCAGCTCTGCCCCATCCCATCTCTCTCTTTTCCAGCTCTGTGCCATCCCATCTCTCTCGTTTCCCAGCTCTGCCCCATCCCATCTCTCTCTTTTCCAGCTCTGTGCCATCCCATCTCTCTCGTTTCCCAGCTCTGTCCCATCCAATCTCTCTCTTTTCCCAGCTCATTCCCATTTCATCTCTCTCTTTTCCCAACTCAGTCCAATCTCATCTCTCTCTTTTCCCAGCCCAGTCCCATCCCATCTCTCTCTTTTCCCAGCTCTGTCCCATCCCATCTCTCTCTTTTCCCAGCTCTGTCCGATTGCCTCTCTCTCTTTTCCTAGCTCTGTCCCCTCGCATCTCTCTCTTTTCCCAGCTCAGTCCCATCTCATCTTTCTCTTTTCCCAGCTCAGTCCCATCTCATCTCTCTCTTTTCCCAGCTCTGTCCCATCCCATCTCTCTCTTTTCCCAGCTCTGTCCGATTGCCTCTCTCTCTCTTTTCCCATCTCTGTCCAATCCCATTTCTCTCTTTCCCCAGCTCTGTCCCATCCTATCTATCTCTTTTCCCATCTCTGTCAAATCCCATCTCTCTCTTTTCCTGCACTGTCCCATCCTATCTCTATCTTTTCCTGCTCTGTCCCATCCCATCTCTCTCTTTTCCCAGCTCTGTCTCATCTCATCTCTCTCTTTTCCCATCTCTGTCCAATCCCATCTCTCTCTTTTCCTGCTCTGTCCCATCCCATCTCTCTCTTTTCCTGCTCTGTCCCATCCCATCTCTCTCTTTTCCCTTCTCTGCCCCATCCAATCTCTCTCTTTTCCCAGCTCTGTCCCATCCCATCTCTCTCTTTTCCCTTCTCTGTCTCATCTCATCTCTCTCTTTTCCAATCTCTGTCCAATCCCATCTCTCTCTTTTCCCAGCTCTGTCCCATCCTATCTCTCTTTTCCCATCTCTCTCTTTTCCCAGCTCTGTCCCATCCTATCTCTCTCTTTTCCCATCTCTGTCCAATCCCATCTCTCTATTTTCCTGCTCTGTCCCATCCCATCTCTCTTTTCCCATCTCTGTCCAATCCTATTTCTCTCTTTTCACATCTCTGTCCAATCCCATCTCTCTCTTTTCCTGCTCTGTCCCATCCCATCTCTCTCTTTTCCTGCTCTGTCCCATCCCATCTCTCTCTTTTCCTGCTCTGTCCCATCCTATCTCTCTCTTTTCCCATCTCTGTCCAATCCAATCTCTCTCTTTTCCCAGCTCTGTCCCATCCCATCTCTCTCTTTTCCCTTCTCTGTCTCATCTCATCTCTCTCTTTTCCCATCTCTGTCCAATCCCATCTCTCTCTTTTCCCAGCTCTGTCCCATCCTATCTCTCTTTTCCCATCTCTCTCTTTTCCCAGCTCTGTCCCATCCTATCTCTCTCTATTCCCATCTCTGTCCAATCCCATCTCTCTATTTTCCTGCTCTGTCCCATCCCATCTCTCTTTTCCCATCTCTGTCCAATCCTATTTCTCTCTTTTCACATCTCTGTCCAATCCCATCTCTCTCTTTTCCTGCTCTGTTCCATCCCATCTCTCTCTTTTCCTGCTCTGTCCCATCCTATCTCTCTCTTTTCCCATCTCTGTCCAATCTCATCTCTCTCTTTTCCTGCTCTGTCCCATCCCATCTCTCTCTTTTCCCATCTCTGTCTCATCCTATCTCTCTTTTCCCAGCTCTGTTCCATCCCATCTCTCTCTTTTCCAGCTCTGTCCCATCCCATCTCTCTCTTTTCCCCGCTTAGTCCCGTCTCATCTCTCTCTTTTCCCAGTTCTGTCCCATCCCATCTCTCTTTTTCCAGCTCTGTCCCATCCTATCTCTCTTTTCCCAGCTCTGTTCCATCCCATCTCTCTCTTTTCCCAGCTCTGTCCCATCCTATCTCTCTCTTTTCACATCTCTGTCCAATCCCATCTCTCTATTTTCCTGCTCTGTCCCATCCTATCTCTCTCTTTTCCCATCTCTGTCCAATCCCATCTCTCTCTTTTCCTGCTCTGTCCCATCCCATCTCTCTCTTTTCCTGCTCTGTCTCATCTCATCTCTCTCTTTTCCCATCTCTGTCCAATCCCATCTCTCTCTTTTCCCATCTCTGTCCAATCCCAGCTCTGTCCCATCCTATCTCTCTCTTTTCACATCTCTGTCCAATCCCATCTCTCTCTTTTCCTGCTCTGTCCCATCCAATCTCCCTCTTTTCCTGCTCTATCCCATCCCATCTCTCTCTTTTCCTGCTCTGTCCCATCCCATCTCTCTATTTTCCCATCTCTCTCTTTCCCAGCTCTGTCCCATCCCATCTCTCTCCTTTCCCAGCTATGTCCCATCCCATCTTTCTCTTTTCCAGCTCTGTCCCATCCCATCTCTTTCTTTTCCAGCTCTGTCCCACCCCATCTCTCTCCTTTCCCAGCTATGTCCCATCCCATCTTTCTCTTTTCCAGCTCTGTCCCACCCCATCTTTCTCTTTTCCAGCTCTGTCCCATCCCATCTCTCTCTTTTCCAGCTCTGTCCCATCTCATCTTTCTCTTTTCCAGCTCTGTCCCATCCCATCTCTCTCTTTTCCAGCTATGTCCCATCTCATCTTTCTCTTTTCCAGCTCTGTCCCATCCCATCTCTTTCTTTTCCAGCTCTGTCCCACCCCATCTCTCTCCTTTCCCAGCTATGTCCCATCCCATCTTTCTCTTTTCCAGCTCTGTCCCACCCCATCTCTCTCTCTTTTCCAGCTCTGTCCCACCCCAACTCTATCTTTTCCCAGCTCTGTCCCATCCCATCTCTCTCCTTTCCTGCTCTATCCCATCCCATCTCTCTCTTTTCCAGCGCTGTCCCATCCCATCTCTCTCTTTTCCCTTCTCTGTCTCATCTCATCTCTCTCTTTTCCAATCTCTGTCCAATCCCATCTCTCTCTTTTCCCAGCTCTGTCCCATCCTATCTCTCTTTTCCCATCTCTCTCTTTTCCCAGCTCTGTCCCATCCTATCTCTCTCTTTTCCCATCTCTGTCCAATCCCATCTCTCTATTTTCCTGCTCTGTCCCATCCCATCTCTCTTTTCCCATCTCTGTCCAATCCTATTTCTCTCTTTTCACATCTCTGTCCAATCCCATCTCTCTCTTTTCCTGCTCTGTCCCATCCCATCTCTCTCTTTTCCTGCTCTGTCCCATCCTATCTCTCTCTTTTCCCATCTCTGTCCAATCCAATCTCTCTCTTTTCCCAGCTCTGTCCCATCCCATCTCTCTCTTTTCCCTTCTCTGTCTCATCTCATCTCTCTCTTTTCCCATCTCTGTCCAATCCCATCTCTCTCTTTTCCCAGCTCTGTCCCATCCTATCTCTCTTTTCCCATCTCTCTCTTTTCCCAGCTCTGTCCCATCCTATCTCTCTCTATTCCCATCTCTGTCCAATCCCATCTCTCTATTTTCCTGCTCTGTCCCATCCCATCTCTCTTTTCCCATCTCTGTCCAATCCTATTTCTCTCTTTTCACATATCTGTCCAATCCCATCTCTCTCTTTTCCTGCTCTGTCCCATCCCATCTCTCTCTTTTCCTGCTCTGTCCCATCCTATCTCTCTCTTTTCCCATCTCTGTCCAATCTCATCTCTCTCTTTTCCTGCTCTGTCCCATCCCATCTCTCTCTTTTCCCATCTCTGTCTCATCCTATCTCTCTTTTCCCAGCTCTGTTCCATCCCATCTCTCTCTTTTCCAGCTCTGTCCCATCCCATCTCTCTCTTTTCCCCGCTTAGTCCCGTCTCATCTCTCTCTTTTCCCAGTTCTGTCCCATCCCATCTCTCTTTTTCCAGCTCTGTCCCATCCTATCTCTCTTATCCCAGCTCTGTTCCATCCCATCTCTCTCTTTTCCCAGCTCTGTCCCATCCTATCTCTCTCTTTTCACATCTCTGTCCAATCCCATCTCTCTATTTTCCTGCTCTATCCCATCCCATCTCTCTCTTTTCCAGCGCTGTCCCATCCCATCTCTCTCTTTTCCTGCTCTGTCCCATCCCATCTCTCTCTTTTCCAGCGCTGTCCCATCCCATCCCATCTCTCTCTTTTCCTAGCTCTGTCACATCTCATTTCTCTCTTTTCCAGCGCTGTCCCATCCCATCTCTCTCTTTTCCAGCTCTGTCCCATCCCATCTCTCTCGTTTCAAGCTCTGTCCCACCCCATCTCCTTCTCTCTTTTTTCCCAGCTCTGTCCCATCCCATCTCTCTTTTCCCAACTCTGTCCCATCCCATCTCTCTCTTTTCCTGCTCTCTCCCATTCAATCTCTCTATTTTCCCAGCTCTGCCCCATCCCATCTCTCTCTTTTCCAGCTCTGTGCCATCCCATCTCTCTCGTTTCCCAGCTCTGCCCCATCCCATCTCTCTCTTTTCCAGCTCTGTGCCATCCCATCTCTCTCGTTTCCCAGCTCTGTCCCATCCAATCTCTCTCTTTTCCCAGCTCATTCCCATTTCATCTCTCTCTTTTCCCAACTCAGTCCAATCTCATCTCTCTCTTTTCCCAGCCCAGTCCCATCCCATCTCTCTCTTTTCCCAGCTCTGTCCCATCCCATCTCTCTCTTTTCCCAGCTCTGTCCGATTGCCTCTCTCTCTTTTCCTAGCTCTGTCCCCTCGCATCTCTCTCTTTTCCCAGCTCAGTCCCATCTCATCTTTCTCTTTTCCCAGCTCAGTCCCATCTCATCTCTCTCTTTTCCCAGCTCTGTCCCATCCCATCTCTCTCTTTTCCCAGCTCTGTCCGATTGCCTCTCTCTCTCTTTTCCCATCTCTGTCCAATCCCATTTCTCTCTTTCCCCAGCTCTGTCCCATCCTATCTATCTCTTTTCCCATCTCTGTCAAATCCCATCTCTCTCTTTTCCTGCACTGTCCCATCCTATCTCTATCTTTTCCTGCTCTGTCCCATCCCATCTCTCTCTTTTCCCAGCTCTGTCTCATCTCATCTCTCTCTTTTCCCATCTCTGTCCAATCCCATCTCTCTCTTTTCCTGCTCTGTCCCATCCCATCTCTCTCTTTTCCTGCTCTGTCCCATCCCATCTCTCTCTTTTCCCTTCTCTGCCCCATCCAATCTCTCTCTTTTCCCAGCTCTGTCCCATCCCATCTCTCTCTTTTCCCTTCTCTGTCTCATCTCATCTCTCTCTTTTCCAATCTCTGTCCAATCCCATCTCTCTCTTTTCCCAGCTCTGTCCCATCCTATCTCTCTTTTCCCATCTCTCTCTTTTCCCAGCTCTGTCCCATCCTATCTCTCTCTTTTCCCATCTCTGTCCAATCCCATCTCTCTATTTTCCTGCTCTGTCCCATCCCATCTCTCTTTTCCCATCTCTGTCCAATCCGATTTCTCTCTTTTCACATCTCTGTCCAATCCCATCTCTCTCTTTTCCTGCTCTGTCCCATCCCATCTCTCTCTTTTCCTGCTCTGTCCCATCCCATCTCTCTCTTTTCCTGCTCTGTCCCATCCTATCTCTCTCTTTTCCCATCTCTGTCCAATCCAATCTCTCTCTTTTCCCAGCTCTGTCCCATCCCATCTCTCTCTTTTCCCTTCTCTGTCTCATCTCATCTCTCTCTTTTCCCATCTCTGTCCAATCCCATCTCTCTCTTTTCCCAGCTCTGTCCCATCCTATCTCTCTTTTCCCATCTCTCTCTTTTCCCAGCTCTGTCCCATCCTATCTCTCTCTATTCCCATCTCTGTCCAATCCCATCTCTCTATTTTCCTGCTCTGTCCCATCCCATCTCTCTTTTCCCATCTCTGTCCAATCCTATTTCTCTCTTTTCACATCTCTGTCCAATCCCATCTCTCTCTTTTCCTGCTCTGTTCCATCCCATCTCTCTCTTTTCCTGCTCTGTCCCATCCTATCTCTCTCTTTTCCCATCTCTGTCCAATCTCATCTCTCTCTTTTCCTGCTCTGTCCCATCCCATCTCTCTCTTTTCCCATCTCTGTCTCATCCTATCTCTCTTTTCCCAGCTCTGTTCCATCCCATCTCTCTCTTTTCCAGCTCTGTCCCATCCCATCTCTCTCTTTTCCCCGCTTAGTCCCGTCTCATCTCTCTCTTTTCCCAGTTCTGTCCCATCCCATCTCTCTTTTTCCAGCTCTGTCCCATCCTATCTCTCTTTTCCCAGCTCTGTTCCATCCCATCTCTCTCTTTTCCCAGCTCTGTCCCATCCTATCTCTCTCTTTTCACATCTCTGTCCAATCCCATCTCTCTATTTTCCTGCTCTGTCCCATCCTATCTCTCTCTTTTCCCATCTCTGTCCAATCCCATCTCTCTCTTTTCCTGCTCTGTCCCATCCCATCTCTCTCTTTTCCTGCTCTGTCTCATCTCATCTCTCTCTTTTCCCATCTCTGTCCAATCCCATCTCTCTCTTTTCCCATCTCTGTCCAATCCCAGCTCTGTCCCATCCTATCTCTCTCTTTTCACATCTCTGTCCAATCCCATCTCTCTCTTTTCCTGCTCTGTCCCATCCAATCTCCCTCTTTTCCTGCTCTATCCCATCCCATCTCTCTCTTTTCCTGCTCTGTCCCATCCCATCTCTCTATTTTCCCATCTCTCTCTTTCCCAGCTCTGTCCCATCCCATCTCTCTCCTTTCCCAGCTATGTCCCATCCCATCTTTCTCTTTTCCAGCTCTGTCCCATCCCATCTCTTTCTTTTCCAGCTCTGTCCCACCCCATCTCTCTCCTTTCCCAGCTATGTCCCATCCCATCTTTCTCTTTTCCAGCTCTGTCCCACCCCATCTTTCTCTTTTCCAGCTCTGTCCCATCCCATCTCTCTCTTTTCCAGCTCTGTCCCATCTCATCTTTCTCTTTTCCAGCTCTGTCCCATCCCATCTCTCTCTTTTCCAGCTATGTCCCATCTCATCTTTCTCTTTTCCAGCTCTGTCCCATCCCATCTCTTTCTTTTCCAGCTCTGTCCCACCCCATCTCTCTCCTTTCCCAGCTATGTCCCATCCCATCTTTCTCTTTTCCAGCTCTGTCCCACCCCATCTCTCTCTCTTTTCCAGCTCTGTCCCACCCCAACTCTATCTTTTCCCAGCTCTGTCCCATCCCATCTCTCTCCTTTCCTGCTCTATCCCATCCCATCTCTCTCTTTTCCAGCGCTGTCCCATCCCATCTCTCTCTTTTCCTGCTCTGTCCCATCCCATCTCTCTCTTTTCCAGCGCTGTCCCATCCCATCCCATCTCTCTCTTTTCCTAGCTCTGTCACATCTCATTTCTCTCTTTTCCAGCGCTGTCCCATCCCATCTCTCTCTTTTCCAGCTCTGTCCCATCCCATCTCTCTCGTTTCAAGCTCTGTCCCACCCCATCTCTTTCTCTCTTTTTTCCCAGCTCTGTCCCATCCCATCTCTCTTTTCCCAACTCTGTCCCATCCCATCTCTCTCTTTTCCTGCTCTCTCCCATTCAATCTCTCTATTTTCCCAGCTCTGCCCCATCCCATCTCTCTCTTTTCCAGCTCTGTGCCATCCCATCTCTCTCGTTTCCCAGCTCTGCCCCATCCCATCTCTCTCTTTTCCAGCTCTGTGCCATCCCATCTCTCTCGTTTCCCAGCTCTGTCCCATCCAATCTCTCTCTTTTCCCAGCTCATTCCCATTTCATCTCTCTCTTTTCCCAACTCAGTCCAATCTCATCTCTCTCTTTTCCCAGCCCAGTCCCATCCCATCTCTCTCTTTTCCCAGCTCTGTCCCATCCCATCTCTCTCTTTTCCCAGCTCTGTCCGATTGCCTCTCTCTCTTTTCCTAGCTCTGTCCCCTCGCATCTCTCTCTTTTCCCAGCTCAGTCCCATCTCATCTTTCTCTTTTCCCAGCTCAGTCCCATCTCATCTCTCTCTTTTCCCAGCTCTGTCCCATCCCATCTCTCTCTTTTCCCAGCTCTGTCCGATTGCCTCTCTCTCTCTTTTCCTAGCTCTGTCCCCTCGCATCTCTCTCTTTTCCCTGCTCAGTCCCATCTCATCTCTCTCTTTTCCCAGCTCAGTCCCATCTCATCTCTCTCTTTTCCCAGCTCAGTCTCATACCATCTCTCTCTTTTCCCAGCTCAGTCCAATCTCATCTCTCTCTTTTCCCAACCCAGTCCCATCCCATCTCTCTCTTTTCCAGCTCTGTCCCATCCCATCTCTCTCTTTTCCAGCTCTGTCCGATTGCCTCTCTCTCTTTTCCCAGCTCAGTCCCATCCCATCTCTCTCTTTTCCTAGCTCTGTCCCATCTCATCTCTCTCTTTTCCAGCTCTGTCCCATCCCATCTCTCTCTTTCCCAGCTCTGTCCGATTGCCTCTCTCTCTTTTCCCAGCTCTGTCCCCTCGCATCTCTCTCTTTTCCCAGCTCAGTACCATCCCATCTCTCTCTTTTCCTAGCTCTGTCCCATCCCATCTCTCTCTTTTCCTAGCTCTGTCCCATCCCATCTCTCTCTTTTCCCAGCTCTGTCCCATCCAATCTCTCTCTTTTCTGCTATGTCCCATCCAATCTCTCTCTTTTCTGCTATGTCCCATCCAATCTCTCTCTTTTCTGCTATGTTTCATCCCATCTCTCTCTTTTCCCAGCTCTGTCCCATCCAATCTCTCTCTTTTCTGCTATGTCCCATCCCATCTCTCTCTTTTCCCAGCTCTGTCCCCTCGCATCTCTCTCTTTTCCCAGCTCAGTCCCATCTCATCTTTCTTTTTTCCCAGCTCAGTCCCATCTCATCTCTCTCTTTTCCCAGCTCAGTTCCATCTCATCTCTCTCTTTTCCCAGCTCAGTCCAATCTCATCTCTCTCTTTTCCCAGTTCTGTCCCATCCCATCTCTCTCTTTTCCCCGCTCAGTCCCATCTCATCTCTCTCTTTTCCCAGTTCTGTCCCATCCCATCTCTCTTTTCCCAGCTCTGCCCCATCCCATCTCTCTCTTTTCCCAGCTCTGTCCCATCCAATCTCTCTCTTTTCTGCTATGTCCCATCCCATCTCTCTCTTTTCCCAGCTCTGTCCCCTCGCATCTCTCTCTTTTCCCAGCTCAGTCCCATCTCATCTTTCTTTTTTCCCAGCTCAGTCCCATCTCATCTCTCTCTTTTCCCAGCTCAGTTCCATCTCATCTCTCTCTTTTCCCAGCTCAGTCCAATCTCATCTCTCTCTTTTCCCAGTTCTGTCCCATCCCATCTCTCTTTTCCCATCTCTGTCCAATCCTATTTCTCTCTTTTCACATCTCTGTCCAATCCCATCTCTCTCTTTTCCTGCTCTGTCCCATCCCATCTCTCTCTTTTCCTGCTCTGTCCCATCCTATCTCTCTCTTTTCCCATCTCTGTCCAATCCAATCTCTCTCTTTTCCCAGCTCTGTCCCATCCCATCTCTCTCTTTTCCCTTCTCTGTCTCATCTCATCTCTCTCTTTTCCCATCTCTGTCCAATCCCATCTCTCTCTTTTCCCAGCTCTGTCCCATCCTATCTCTCTTTTCCCATCTCTCTCTTTTCCCAGCTCTGTCCCATCCTATCTCTCTCTATTCCCATCTCTGTCCAATCCCATCTCTCTATTTTCCTGCTCTGTCCCATCCCATCTCTCTTTTCCCATCTCTGTCCAATCCTATTTCTCTCTTTTCACATATCTGTCCAATCCCATCTCTCTCTTTTCCTGCTCTGTCCCATCCCATCTCTCTCTTTTCCTGCTCTGTCCCATCCTATCTCTCTCTTTTCCCATCTCTGTCCAATCTCATCTCTCTCTTTTCCTGCTCTGTCCCATCCCATCTCTCTCTTATCCCATCTCTGTCTCATCCTATCTCTCTTTTCCCAGCTCTGTTCCATCCCATCTCTCTCTTTTCCAGCTCTGTCCCATCCCATCTCTCTCTTTTCCCCGCTTAGTCCCGTCTCATCTCTCTCTTTTCCCCGCTTAGTCCCGTCTCATCTCTCTCTTTTCCCAGTTCTGTCAAATCCCATCTCTCTTTTTCCAGCTCTGTCCCATCCTATCTCTCTTTTCCCAGCTCTGTTCCATCCCATCTCTCTCTTTTCCCAGCTCTGTCCCATCCTATCTCTCTCTTTTCACATCTCTGTCCAATCCCATCTCTCTATTTTCCTGCTCTATCCCATCCCATCTCTCTCTTTTCCAGCGCTGTCCCATCCCATCTCTCTCTTTTCCTGCTCTGTCCCATCCCATCTCTCTCTTTTCCAGCGCTGTCCCATCCCATCCCATCTCTCTCTTTTCCTAGCTCTGTCACATCTCATTTCTCTCTTTTCCAGCGCTGTCCCATCCCATCTCTCTCTTTTCCAGCTCTGTCCCATCCCATCTCTCTCGTTTCAAGCTCTGTCCCACCCCATCTCCTTCTCTCTTTTTTCCCAGCTCTGTCCCATCCCATCTCTCTTTTCCCAACTCTGTCCCATCCCATCTCTCTCTTTTCCTGCTCTCTCCCATTCAATCTCTCTATTTTCCCAGCTCTGCCCCATCCCATCTCTCTCTTTTCCAGCTCTGTGCCATCCCATCTCTCTCGTTTCCCAGCTCTGCCCCATCCCATCTCTCTCTTTTCCAGCTCTGTGCCATCCCATCTCTCTCGTTTCCCAGCTCTGTCCCATCCAATCTCTCTCTTTTCCCAGCTCATTCCCATTTCATCTCTCTCTTTTCCCAACTCAGTCCAATCTCATCTCTCTCTTTTCCCAGCCCAGTCCCATCCCATCTCTCTCTTTTCCCAGCTCTGTCCCATCCCATCTCTCTCTTTTCCCAGCTCTGTCCGATTGCCTCTCTCTCTTTTCCTAGCTCTGTCCCCTCGCATCTCTCTCTTTTCCCAGCTCAGTCCCATCTCATCTTTCTCTTTTCCCAGCTCAGTCCCATCTCATCTCTCTCTTTTCCCAGCTCTGTCCCATCCCATCTCTCTCTTTTCCCAGCTCTGTCCGATTGCCTCTCTCTCTCTTTTCCCATCTCTGTCCAATCCCATTTCTCTCTTTCCCCAGCTCTGTCCCATCCTATCTCTCTCTTTTCCCATCTCTGTCAAATCCCATCTCTCTCTTTTCCTGCACTGTCCCATCCTATCTCTATCTTTTCCTGCTCTGTCCCATCCCATCTCTCTCTTTTCCCAGCTCTGTCTCATCTCATCTCTCTCTTTTCCCATCTCTGTCCAATCCCATCTCTCTCTTTTCCTGCTCTGTCCCATCCCATCTCTCTCTTTTCCTGCTCTGTCCCATCCCATCTCTCTCTTTTCCCTTCTCTGCCCCATCCAATCTCTCTCTTTTCCCAGCTCTGTCCCATCCCATCTCTCTCTTTTCCCTTCTCTGTCTCATCTCATCTCTCTCTTTTCCAATCTCTGTCCAATCCCATCTCTCTCTTTTCCCAGCTCTGTCCCATCCTATCTCTCTTTTCCCATCTCTCTCTTTTCCCAGCTCTGTCCCATCCTATCTCTCTCTTTTCCCATCTCTGTCCAATCCCATCTCTCTATTTTCCTGCTCTGTCCCATCCCATCTCTCTTTTCCCATCTCTGTCCAATCCTATTTCTCTCTTTTCACATCTCTGTCCAATCCCATCTCTCTCTTTTCCTGCTCTGTCCCATCCCATCTCTCTCTTTTCCTGCTCTGTCCCATCCTATCTCTCTCTTTTCCCATCTCTGTCCAATCCAATCTCTCTCTTTTCCCAGCTCTGTCCCATCCCATCTCTCTCTTTTCCCTTCTCTGTCTCATCTCATCTCTCTCTTTTCCCATCTCTGTCCAATCCCATCTCTCTCTTTTCCCAGCTCTGTCCCATCCTATCTCTCTTTTCCCATCTCTCTCTTTTCCCAGCTCTGTCCCATCCTATCTCTCTCTATTCCCATCTCTGTCCAATCCCATCTCTCTATTTTCCTGCTCTGTCCCATCCCATCTCTCTTTTCCCATCTCTGTCCAATCCTATTTCTCTCTTTTCACATCTCTGTCCAATCCCATCTCTCTCTTTTCCTGCTCTGTTCCATCCCATCTCTCTCTTTTCCTGCTCTGTCCCATCCTATCTCTCTCTTTTCCCATCTCTGTCCAATCTCATCTCTCTCTTTTCCTGCTCTGTCCCATCCCATCTCTCTCTTTTCCCATCTCTGTCTCATCCTATCTCTCTTTTCCCAGCTCTGTTCCATCCCATCTCTCTCTTTTCCAGCTCTGTCCCATCCCATCTCTCTCTTTTCCCCGCTTAGTCCCGTCTCATCTCTCTCTTTTCCCAGTTCTGTCCCATCCCATCTCTCTTTTTCCAGCTCTGTCCCATCCTATCTCTCTTTTCCCAGCTCTGTTCTATCCCATCTCTCTCTTTTCCCAGCTCTGTCCCATCCTATCTCTCTCTTTTCACATCTCTGTCCAATCCCATCTCTCTATTTTCCTGCTCTGTCCCATCCTATCTCTCTCTTTTCCCATCTCTGTCCAATCCCATCTCTCTCTTTTCCTGCTCTGTCCCATCCCATCTCTCTCTTTTCCTGCTCTGTCTCATCTCATCTCTCTCTTTTCCCATCTCTGTCCAATCCCATCTCTCTCTTTTCCCATCTCTGTCCAATCCCAGCTCTGTCCCATCCTATCTCTCTCTTTTCACATCTCTGTCCAATCCCATCTCTCTCTTTTCCTGCTCTGTCCCATCCAATCTACCTCTTTTCCTGCTCTATCCCATCCCATCTCTCTCTTTTCCTGCTCTGTCCCATCCCATCTCTCTATTTTCCCATCTCTCTCTTTCCCAGCTCTGTCCCATCCCATCTCTCTCCTTTCCCAGCTATGTCCCATCCCATCTTTCTCTTTTCCAGCTCTGTCCCATCCCATCTCTTTCTTTTCCAGCTCTGTCCCACCCCATCTCTCTCCTTTCCCAGCTATGTCCCATCCCATCTTTCTCTTTTCCAGCTCTGTCCCACCCCATCTTTCTCTTTTCCAGCTCTGTCCCATCCCATCTCTCTCTTTTCCAGCTCTGTCCCATCTCATCTTTCTCTTTTCCAGCTCTGTCCCATCCCATCTCTCTCTTTTCCAGCTATGTCCCATCTCATCTTTCTCTTTTCCAGCTCTGTCCCATCCCATCTCTTTCTTTTCCAGCTCTGTCCCACCCCATCTCTCTCCTTTCCCAGCTATGTCCCATCCCATCTTTCTCTTTTCCAGCTCTGTCCCACCCCATCTCTCTCTCTTTTCCAGCTCTGTCCCACCCCAACTCTATCTTTTCCCAGCTCTGTCCCATCCCATCTCTCTCCTTTCCTGCTCTATCCCATCCCATCTCTCTCTTTTCCAGCGCTGTCCCATCCCATCTCTCTCTTTTCCTGCTCTGTCCCATCCCATCTCTCTCTTTTCCAGCGCTGTCCCATCCCATCCCATCTCTCTCTTTTCCTAGCTCTGTCACATCTCATTTCTCTCTTTTCCAGCGCTGTCCCATCCCATCTCTCTCTTTTCCAGCTCTGTCCCATCCCATCTCTCTCGTTTCAAGCTCTGTCCCACCCCATCTCTTTCTCTCTTTTTTCCCAGCTCTGTCCCATCCCATCTCTCTTTTCCCAACTCTGTCCCATCCCATCTCTCTCTTTTCCTGCTCTCTCCCATTCAATCTCTCTATTTTCCCAGCTCTGCCCCATCCCATCTCTCTCTTTTCCAGCTCTGTGCCATCCCATCTCTCTCGTTTCCCAGCTCTGCCCCATCCCATCTCTCTCTTTTCCAGCTCTGTGCCATCCCATCTCTCTCGTTTCCCAGCTCTGTCCCATCCAATCTCTCTCTTTTCCCAGCTCATTCCCATTTCATCTCTCTCTTTTCCCAACTCAGTCCAATCTCATCTCTCTCTTTTCCCAGCCCAGTCCCATCCCATCTCTCTCTTTTCCCAGCTCTGTCCCATCCCATCTCTCTCTTTTCCCAGCTCTGTCCGATTGCCTCTCTCTCTTTTCCTAGCTCTGTCCCCTCGCATCTCTCTCTTTTCCCAGCTCAGTCCCATCTCATCTTTCTCTTTTCCCAGCTCAGTCCCATCTCATCTCTCTCTTTTCCCAGCTCTGTCCCATCCCATCTCTCTCTTTTCCCAGCTCTGTCCGATTGCCTCTCTCTCTCTTTTCCTAGCTCTGTCCCCTCGCATCTCTCTCTTTTCCCTGCTCAGTCCCATCTCATCTCTCTCTTTTCCCAGCTCAGTCCCATCTCATCTCTCTCTTTTCCCAGCTCAGTCTCATACCATCTCTCTCTTTTCCCAGCTCAGTCCAATCTCATCTCTCTCTTTTCCCAACCCAGTCCCATCCCATCTCTCTCTTTTCCAGCTCTGTCCCATCCCATCTCTCTCTTTTCCAGCTCTGTCCGATTGCCTCTCTCTCTTTTCCCAGCTCAGTCCCATCCCATCTCTCTCTTTTCCTAGCTCTGTCCCATCTCATCTCTCTCTTTTCCAGCTCTGTCCCATCCCATCTCTCTCTTTCCCAGCTCTGTCCGATTGCCTCTCTCTCTTTTCCCAGCTCTGTCCCCTCGCATCTCTCTCTTTTCCCAGCTCAGTACCATCCCATCTCTCTCTTTTCCTAGCTCTGTCCCATCCCATCTCTCTCTTTTCCTAGCTCTGTCCCATCCCATCTCTCTCTTTTCCCAGCTCTGTCCCATCCAATCTCTCTCTTTTCTGCTATGTCCCATCCAATCTCTCTCTTTTCTGCTATGTCCCATCCAATCTCTCTCTTTTCTGCTATGTTTCATCCCATCTCTCTCTTTTCCCAGCTCTGTCCCATCCAATCTCTCTCTTTTCTGCTATGTCCCATCCCATCTCTCTCTTTTCCCAGCTCTGTCCCCTCGCATCTCTCTCTTTTCCCAGCTCAGTCCCATCTCATCTTTCTTTTTTCCCAGCTCAGTCCCATCTCATCTCTCTCTTTTCCCAGCTCAGTTCCATCTCATCTCTCTCTTTTCCCAGCTCAGTCCAATCTCATCTCTCTCTTTTCCCAGTTCTGTCCCATCCCATCTCTCTCTTTTCCCCGCTCAGTCCCATCTCATCTCTCTCTTTTCCCAGTTCTGTCCCATCCCATCTCTCTTTTCCCAGCTCTGCCCCATCCCATCTCTCTCTTTTCCAGCTCTTTGCCATCCCATCTCTCTCTTTTCCCAGCTCTGTCCCATCCAATCTCTCTCTTTTCTGCTATGTCCCATCCCATCTCTCTCTTTTCCCAGCTCTGTCCCCTCGCATCTCTCTCTTTTCCCAGATCAGTCCCATCTCATCTTTCTTTTTTCCCAGCTCAGTCCCATCTCATCTCTCTCTTTTCCCAGCTCAGTTCCATCTCATCTCTCTCTTTTCCCAGCTCAGTCCAATCTCATCTCTCTCTTTTCCCAGTTCTGTCCCATCCCATCTCTCTTTTCCCAGCTCTGTCCCATCCCATCTCTCTCTTTTCCCCGCTCAGTCCCATCTCATCTCTCTCTTTTCCCAGTTCTGTCCCATCCCATCTCTCTTTTCCCAGCTCTGCCCCATCCCATCTCTCTCTTTTCCAGCTCTTTGCCATCCCATCTCTCTCTTTTCCCAGCTCAGTCCCATCCCATCTCTCTCTTTCCCAGCTCTGTCCCATCCCATCTCTCTCTTTTCCCTTCTCTGTCTCATCTCATCTCTCTCTTTTCCCATCTCTGTCCAATCCCATCTCTCTCTTTTCCCAGCTCTGTCCCATCCTATCTCTCTTTTCCCAGCTCTGTCCCATCCTATCTCTCTCTTTTCCCATCTCTGTCCAATCCCATCTCTCTATTTCCCTGCTCTGTCCCATCCTATCTCTCTCTTTTCCCATCTCTGTTCAATCCCATCTCTCTCTTTTCCTGCTCTGTCCCATCCCATCTCTCTCTTTTCCTGCTCTGTCTCATCTCATCTGTCTCTTTTCCCATCTCTGTCTTATCCCATCTCTCTCTTTTCCCATCTCTGTCCAATCCCAGCTCTGTCCCATCCTATCTCTCTCTTTGCACATCTCTGTCCAATCCAATCTCTCTCTTTTTCTGCTCTGTCCCATCCAGTCTCCCTCTTTTCCTGCTCTATCCCATCCCATCTCTCTCTTTTCCTGCTCTGTCCCATCCTATCTCTCTCTTTTCCCATCTCTGTCCAATCCCATCTCTCTCTTTTCCTGCTCTGTCCCATCCTATCTCTCTCTTTTCCCATCTCTGTCCAATCCCATGTCTCTCTTTCCCAGCTCTGTCCCATCCCATCTCTCTCCTTTCCCAGCTATGTCCCATCCCATCTTTCTCTTTTTCAGCTCTGTCCCACCCCATCTTTCTCTTTTCCAGCTCTGTCCCATCCCATCTCTCTCTTTTCCAGCTCTGTCCCATCTCATCTTTCTCTTTTCCAGCTCTGTCCCATCCCATCTCTCTCTTTTCCAGCTCTGTCCCACCCCATCCCTCTCTCTCTTTTCCAGCTCTTTTCCCACCCCATCTCTATCTTTTCCAGCGCTGTCCCATCCCATCTCTCTCTTTTCCTGCTCTGTCCCATCCCAATTCTCTCTTTTCCAGCTCTGCCCCATCCCATCTCTCTCTCTCTGTTTTCCTAGCTCTGTCCCATCCCATCTCTCTTTTCCCAACTCTGTCCCATCCCATCTCTCTCTTTTCCTGCTCTCTCCCATTCAATCTCTCTCTTTTCCCAGCTCTGCCCCATCCCATCTCTCTCTTTTCCAGCTCTGTGCCATTCCATCTCTCTCTTTTCCCAGCTCTGTCCCATCCAATCTCTCTCTTTTCTGCTATGTCCCATCCCATCTCTCTCTTTTCCCAGCTCTGTCCCATCTCATCTTTCTCTTTTCCCAGCTCAGTCCCATCTCATCTCTCTCTTTTCCCAGCTCAGTCCCATCTCATCTCTCTCTTTTCCCAGCTCAGTCCAATCTCATCTCTCTCTTTTCCCATCCCAGTCCCATCCCATCTCTCTCTTTTCCCAGCTCTGTCCCATCCCATCTCTCTCTTTTCCCAGCTCTGTCCGATTGCCTCTCTCTCTTTTCCTAGCTCTGTCCCCTCGCATCTCTCTCTTTTCCCAGCTCAGTCCCATCTCATCTTTCTCTTTTCCCAGCTCTGTCCCATCTCATCTCTCTCTTTTCCCAGCTCAGTCCCATCCCATCTCTCTCTTTTCCCAGCTCTGTCCCATCCCATCTCTCTCTTTTCCCAGCTCAGTCCCATCTCATCCCTCTCTTTTCCCAGCTCAGTCCCATCTCATCTCTCTCTTTTCCCAGCTCAGTCCCATACCATCTCTCTCTTTTCCCAGCTCAGTCCAATCTCATCTCTCTCTTTTCCCAGCTCAGTCCCATCCCATCTCTCTCTTTTCCAGCTTTGTCCCATCCCATCTTTTTTTTCCTGTCCTGTCCCATCCCATCTCTCTCTTTTCCTGCTCTACCCCATCCCAAATCTCTCTTTTCCCAGCTCTGTCCCATCTCATCTCTCTCTTTTCCAGCTCTGTCCCATCCCATCTCTCTCTTTTCCAGCTCTGTCCAATTGCCTCTCTCTCTTTTCCCAGCTCTGTCCCCTCGCATCTCTCTCTTTTCCCAGCTCAGTCCCATCCCATCTCTCTCTTTTCCTAGCTCTGTCCCATCTCATCTCTCTCTTTTCCAGCTCTGTCCCATCCCATCTCTCTCTTTCCCAGCTCTGTCCGATTGCCTCTCTCTCTTTTCCCAGCTCTGTCCCATCCCATCTCTCTCTTTTCCCAGCTCTGTCCCATCCCATCTCTCTCTCTTTTCCCATCTCTGCCCCATCCCACTCTCTCTTTTCCTAGCTCTTTCCCATCCCATACCTCTTCTTTCCCAGCTCTGTTCCATCCCATCTCTCTTTTCCTGCCCTGTCCCATCCCATCTCTCTCTTTTCCAGCTTTGTCCCATCCCATCTTTTTTTCCTGTCCTGTCCCATCCCATCTCTCTCTTTTCCTGCTCTACCCCATCCCAAATCTCTCTTTTCCCAGCTCTGTCCCATCTCATCTCTCTCTTTTCCAGCTCTGTCCCATCCCATCTCGCTCATTTTTGTAAACTCCCTTGTTAGATTAGTTATGGAATAAATATTATTTAGGCTAATAATGTATTTTGGAGATGGATCATTCCCTAGATGATAGTCAGTGGCCCATGCATATTTCTCAAATCAGGATATATAGATAAAGAATCAGCACAATGATAATATGGTTGTGCAGCTTTTAGGTGATCCAATCTTAAAGGACAAATATCGTTTGCCAACTGCTCTAGTGAGGTGCTTATTGCTAGTGAGTGCTTATTTTCATTAAAGTCAATTTTCAGTCAAACCATTAAAAAAAGCTATACTCATCTTTTCTCGCTCACAGACCGTCGCTCCTAGTCCAGGGCTGCAGAACTTACCTGAAAAGCTTCATCCAGATCCCTTGCTTCTCCAATGTGGCAAAGCCCACGCCATCAGTCACGGTGAGCTGCCACACCTCCTCTATTCACTGCAATGGAGAAGGGTGTGGCAGCTCATCATGACTGATGGCGGGGGCGTCACCACGTCAGAGGGAGACAGGAAGAGAAGCTTAACGAGAGCACGGTGCTGCACAAGGTGCAGCGAGGGACCTGGATGAGCCTTACAAAGACCCTCTCTATTGCTTTATAGTTAGTATAAACTTCCTCTCTTTCTGAAAGCTCACCCAAAGCCAAATGTCTACAAACCCAGAGTTGTTTTGTTTAAACAATGCCTTTTAAAGCAGGTTGAAAACGTGTTAAAATTTACAAGAGCGGTTGATTACCAGGGGCCCAGGGAAGGTTTCTCAACCTCTGGGCTGCGGCCGTAGGTGCCTTTTGCTTTATATGAAATGAACATTCCTTTCTTCAGGTATCGTTTGTTTTTAAATTCTCTATTTATTTATCTCATCACATTACCTTATAACTTAGAAGGCTGAGAAAAGTGCATATTATTGGCCACCTGAACAGTCAAGATCAAACTTACTAGAGGGTAACCAACTACCACGGTACAAGAAAAAGTGTCAGTGGTACAAAAAACCTCTAGAACACACTCTTAGAACGACAATAAGAAGATTTTTTCCACCTGGCTCATCTTCCTTACACAATAACCTCTGCCATATATTTTTCCCTTTCAGCAAGCCTCTCAAAACAAGTTGCAGCATTTCTTTTTGATCAAGAGCGCTACCCAAATAACAAATCGTTTTTTCCCTTGCATCTGTTTGAACAAAAGAGGTTACATTGGTCCCCCTATATTTTCTGCTTCCCTGAAGATTAAGTGAGGTGGACTCAGGTGGACCTCAAGAAGAAAAAAATACTGGAAAATCTTCTTCCACCATTCTTTTTTGATTCCAGGTGGTATCCTTAAATGTAACGGACATCAGTTCTCTAAGTGACAATAAAACCTTCCAATATACTGCAGAAAAGCTCAGTTTTTTTGTTGTTATTTGAGACTACTAGTAATGAGTGAACCTAGTGTCTCTCAAAGTAGGGGGCCTGAATGGACAGAGCCACCAACTCAGAAACACGTCAGACAGAAGAAATAGCCACCAAGGAGGCAACGTTCAAGGTGAGAATAAACAGTGCAGCTTCATGCACAGATTCTAAGGAGGACCCCGAAGGGCAGACAATACCAAACTCAAATCCAAACCGGAAACAAGGATGAAGAGCAAGGACCTCTGGAAGAGAACAGCCAAGGCGGAAACATGCCTTTTCAGAGCGCCAAGCTGAAAAATCCAAATCAGGACCATGTTGAAGGAACTCCAGTATCCAAGGAAAGAGGAACCCCCGACAGGGGAAGGCACCAGCCTCACACCAGACAATGTAGGTCCACCAGGTCCTGTAGAAGCTGCTAGGAGAAAATTTCTTCCTAGCTCTGACCAGAGTCTGAACAACAGCATTAGACATACCCTCTCCTCTAGGATGGAGGCAACAGCAGCCATGCCGTCAAAGCCAGCGTATGTACATTGGGGAAACAGAGCCGTCCTTGAGTGAGAAGATCCAGAACCAGGGCAGAGGGTACTGATCGACCGTCAGCTGCACGACGTCTGCGAACCACACCTGTCTTGGCCACCTGGGGGCCACCAGAACAACTGGCAATCCTTCTTGAATCAGTTTACGTAAGACTTAGTCCAGAAGGGGAACAGAGGTAAAAAAGGTACAGGAGACCAAACCCCGGACAGGATAGAGACATGGCATCCACCGCCAGAGCCAGAAGATCCTGGGACAGTGATACAAATGCAGGAAGCTTGCGATTGTGACGAGAAACAAACAGATCAACAACCGGCATCCCTCACCTGTGACAGAGAGATAGGAAGACCTCGCTGTTAAGGGACCATTCTCCCCAGCGAGAAGCCCCTCCCCCGCTCAGGGATGCACGGAAAATTGTCCTAGACCCAGGATAGGACCAACGACACCTCCTGGAGGACACTCTTGCTCTGAGTCCCTCCCTGAAAATTGATGCAAGTGACCGCAGCCCAGTAGTCGGAACGTACCTGAACCAGTAGGCCCTGGAGGTGAGGCGTCATCTGCGCCAGCGCCAACCGAACCGCCCTCAACTCCAGAACATTAATAGGGGCGTGTGCCTCCTGAGGGCCCCACAGCCCCTAGAATTTTGGAGGGCTCACCCAGTAGCCCTCCCAGCCTGACAGTCTGGCAACCGTAGTGACCGTCTCCCAGTACTGTGTCAGGAATGATCTGCCCCCAGAAGATTCTCAAGTCCAGCCACTCGAGAGGGGACCGCGGGACCAGAGGATACCTATTTAAAGCAAAGGCCTGAACCAGAGACAGGGGACAATTCCTTTCCCAGGCTGAAAGAAGATGGATCTGAAGAAAAACACCGTCGCTCCTAGTCCAGGGCTGCAGAACTTACCTGAAAAGCTTCATCCAGATCCCGTGCTTCTCCGATGTGGCAAAGCCCACGCCATCAGTCACGGTGAGCTGCCACACCTCCTCTATTCACTGCAATGGAGAAGGGTGTGGCAGCTCATCATGACTGATGGCGGGGGCGTCACCACGTCAGAGGGAGACAGGAAGAGAAGCTTAACGAGAGCACGGTGCTGCACAAGGTGCAGCAAGGGACCTGGATGAAGCCTTACAAAGACCCTCTCTATTGCTTTATAGTTAGTATAAACTTCCTCTCTTTCTGAAAGCTCACCCAAAGCCAAATGGCTACAAACCCAGAGTTGTTTTGTTTAAACAATGCCTTTTAAAGCAGGTTGAAAACGTGTTAAAATTTACAGGAGCGGTTGATCACCAGGGGCCCAGGGAAGGTTTCTCAACCTCTGGGCTGCGGCCGTAGGTGCCTTTTGCTTTATATGAAATGAACATTCCTTTCTTCAGGTATCGTTTGTTTTTAAATTCTCTATTTATTTATCTCATCACATTACCTTATAACTTAGAAGGCTGAGAAAAGTGCATATAATTGGCCACCTGAACAGTCAAGATCAAACTTACTAGAGGGTAACCAACTACCACGGTACAAGAAAAAGTGTCAGTGGTACAAAAAACCTCTAGAACACACTCTTAGAACGACAATAAGAAGATTTTTTCCACCTGGCTCATCTTCCTTACACAATAACCTCTGCCATATATTTTTCCCTTTCAGCAAGCCTCTCAAAACAAGTTGCAGCATTTCTTTTTGATCAAGAGCGCTACCCAAATAACAAATCGTTTTTTCCCTTGCATCTGTTTGAACAAAAGAGGTTACATTGGTCCCCCTATATTTTCTGCTTCCCTGAAGATTAAGTGAGGTGGACTCAGGTGGACCTCAAGAAGAAAAAAATACTGGAAAATCTTCTTCCACCATTCTTTTTAGATTCCAGGTGGTATCCTTGAATGTAACGGACATCAGTTCTCTAAGTGACAATAAAACCTTCCAATATACTGCAGAAAAGCTCAGTTTTTTTGTTGTTATTTGAGACTATTAGTAATGAGTGAACCTGTAGAAGTTCAGGTTTGGTAAGTTTGGCCTAAATGTGACGCAAAAGTTTGGTTCGGAGTACCCAAAAATGGCTGTAAAAATACCATTCTGTGAATACTCACCTGTAGAATAGATATTATCAGTATGCATCACACCCTGCTCCAGAATAATTCATTACGTCTGGGTTATAGTCCACAAGAGGGCGCTTTACTGCAGAGATGGCAAAAAAAGAGGCCCCTCCCGGCCCATATATAACCGGGACCTCCCACTCATTCCCCAGCATATGTAAGCAGTAAGGGAACCAGGAGAAGCCAATAACAAATTAACAACATTAACAAGGAAAATTCACCATATAGAGGATCCAGAATACAACTCAGGGAGGGATGGAGCAGGGTGTGATGCTTACTGATAATATCCATTCTACAGGTGAGTATTCACAGAATGGTATTATTCTAAGTATGCATCACATCCTGCTCCAGAATAATTAATTACGTCTGGGACATCCAGTAGCAGTGTCTAACAATGGGTGGGGATCCCAAAGCAAGGCCACAATGCGCAGTTCAAAATACTGCAACTTGTAGACCTTTGCGGCCAAAACAGCATCCGCTGAGGCCCGAACATCAACCTTGGAAAAGGTATGAACAGAAGACCAAGTAGCAGTCTTACAAACTCGTTCAACCAAAGCCTGGTGCTGAAAAGGCCTAAAGGCCCCAACAGCACAAGTAAAATGAACAGTAACTCGGAAAAAGGGGGAACCTTTCCCCTAACAGAATAGGCCCTAACAATGGCCTGAAGAATCCATATGCTAATGGTAGACCTGACCGGCGCCAAACCCTTCTTTGGACCAAAGGGTACCCCAAACAAGGCGTCGGTCTTCCTGAAAAGGCACTGAGGCCACCAGGTAGTATTTCAAGTTTCTGACAACATTCAGAGAAGCAAGGCCCCGTCCTTGTCATTACCAGGATTAGGACATAAGGAAGGAAGCACAATGTCCTGAATAAAGTGAAAGGCAGAGACAACCCTATGCAAGAAGTCCGGTTCAAAACCACCCTGTCCTAGTGTCTCTCAAAGTAGGGGGCCTGAATGGACAGAGCCACCAACTCAGAAACACGTCAGACAGAAGAAATAGCCACCAAGGAGGCAACGTTCAAGGTGAGAATAAACAGTGCAGCTTCATGCACAGATTCTAAGGAGGACCCCGAAGGGCAGACAATACCAAACTCAAATCCAAACCGGAAACAAGGATGAAGAGCAAGGACCTCTGGAAGAGAACAGCCAAGGCGGAAACATGCCTTTTCAGAGCGCCAAGCTGAAAAATCCAAATCAGGACCATGTTGAAGGAACTCCAGTATCCAAGGAAAGAGGAACCCCCGACAGGGGAAGGCACCAGCCTCACACCAGACAATGTAGGTCCACCAGGTCCTGTAGAAGCTGCTAGGAGAAAATTTCTTCCTAGCTCTGACCAGAGTCTGAACAACAGCATCAGACATACCCTCTCCTCTAGGATGGAGGCAACAGCAGCCATGCCGTCAAAGCCAGCGTATGTACATTGGGGAAACAGAGCCGTCCTTGAGTGAGAAGATCCAGAACCAGGGCAGAGGGTACTGATCGACCGTCAGCTGCACGACGTCTGCGAACCACACCTGTCTTGGCCACCTGGGGGCCACCAGAACAACTGGCAATCAGTTTACGTAAGACTTAGTCCAGAAGGGGAACAGAGGTAAAAAAGGTACAGGAGACCGAACCCCGGACAGGATAGAGACATGGCATCCACCGCCAGAGCCAGAAGATCCTGGGACAGTGATACAAATGCAGGAAGCTTGCGATTGTGACGAGAAACAAACAGATCAACAACCGGCATCCCTAACCTGTGACAGAGAGATAGGAAGACCTCGCTGTTAAGGGACCATTCTCCCCAGCGAGAAGCCCCTCCCCCGCTCAGGGATGCACGGAAAATTGTCCTAGACCCAGGATAGGACCAACGACACCTCCTGGAGGACACTCTTGCTCTGAGTCCCTCCCTGAAAATTGATGCAAGTGACCGCAGCCCAGTAGTCGGAACGTACCTGAACCAGTAGGCCCTGGAGGTGAGGCGTCATCTGCGCCAGCGCCAACCGAACCGCCCTCAACTCCAGAACATTAATAGGGGCGTGTGCCTCCTGAGGGCCCCACAGCCCCTAGAATTTTGGAGGGCTCACCCAGTAGCCCTCCCAGCCTGACAGTCTGGCAACCGTAGTGACCGTCTCCCAGTACTGTGTCAGGAATGATCTGCCCCCAGAAGATTCTCAAGTCCAGCCACTCGAGAGGGGACCGCGGGACCAGAGGATACCTATTTAAAGCAAAGGCCTGAACCAGAGACAGGGGACAATTCCTTTCCCAGGCTGAAAGAAGATGGATCTGAAGAAAACCACATGTGAAATTGAGCATTGGGCACTGCCTAGAAGCAGGCCACCATATGTCCCACCAGCTGCATCCCTTACCGGAAGGATGGATGAAGATTGGACAGTAAAACATGAATCGGCGCTTGAAAGGCGACCACTTTCTGCTGAGGGAGGAAAACCCTGGCCTGAGTGGTATCCAGAGTCAAACCCAGGAAGGCGATCACCCGGGATGGGGAGAGAGAGAGAACTTGTGGTAATTGATCACCCACCCAAACCACTCCAGTGTCGCCACCACCGTCCAGGTGTCCAGCTCCGCCAGTTGGAGTGAAGGAGACTTAATGAGAAGAATGCGAATAACTACGGGCTCTGAGAAGGACATCACGCTTGCCAACACCTTGAGTAACCCCTGTGGGCAAGGTGGGCTCGAAGGGGAGTGCCACAAATGGTAGTGTCGTTCCTCTACTGCAAACCTGAGGAACCGCTGGTGCCCTGGAAAAATACAACTCTGTGAAGTACTCACCTGTAGAGTTGATATTATACGCATACAGCACGTCCTGCTCCCGAATAGTCATAACATGTGGGTAGTCCTCTGCCTCCGGCGCCGTGCACTGCAGACATGTAGAAAACAAGCTCCTCCCGGCCCTACATATACCGTGGGACCTCCCACAAATCCCCAGCATTGAAAAGCAGTGAGAAGAGAAGCCAGGAGGAACCAACCACCCAGAATAACTGGTAGCAATATCTTAATGATGATAATCACCATACAGGGGATCCAGAATTAGTGAAACCAGGGTGGGGTGGAGCAGGACATGCTGTATGCGTATAATATCAACTCTACAGGTGAGTACTTCACAGAGTTGTATTATTCTAAGCATACAGCACGTCCTGCTCCCGAATAGTCATAACATGTGGGACATCCAATAGCAGTGTCCATAAGCAGCGTGGGATCCCCAGAAAAAACAAGGCACAGCGGACAGTAAAGGCGCTGTCACCTGCAAAACTTGCAACAGGTAAGACAAGAGCAGAGGCTCCAATGTCAGTCTCATAACAGAACCAAGAAGGTATGAACAGAGACAGGCCATAAGTCAAGTATTTGAACTAACAGAGAAAAGAACCCTGGTGCTGAAGGGTAAGTGACACCCAAGCACCCATGATAACAGAGTAAACAGTAACGGGGAAGAGACGCTCCCCTGAAGGAACATAGGTCAGTGTAGTGACCCAACCAGCTCACAGGCAAGGAGGCCATGTGGCAGCTCTTGTAACACCCCCAAGGGGAACAAAAAACAGGGCACCCGGCCAAGGCGGGAGTACAGACTCTTAATTATCAGGAAGCCAAGGCTTCCCCAGAATCAGAGAGCATCCAGAAGGATTGATCCAAGGCGCAATGGCGGTGGAACAGATATCAGGCGCCTACCTAGGGAGGCGCCCGTAGACTCCAAGAACAGCAGTCCCCCTAAAGGCCAAGGAGGCCGGCATGGGGAGAAGTGCAAAACCTGTAGAGGGATGTAGGCCCTCACATTTAGTATTATTAGCAACCAGCCCATGGCTATACTAAGGGTCTGAACCAAGGGTCCAACAGACCACCTGGACCAGAAGCCCAGGGTAAAGGGAACACCCCCAGGCATGGGGTACCTGTAGCCGTATATAGGTGTACATGTATATATGTGTATACATAGCGTCAGGAAATAATAAGCCAGAACCATCGTCTCAGGCCCAAGCCTGACGGAGTCAGGAGGCCCCAGAAGAGCGGCCTGGCCTACAGGGCAGCTGATACCGTATCCAGGCAGAATCCCCAGGAAGTCCGCAGGGTAACAGGATGAAAGGATTGATCCCCACAGGGACTTATGGAACTACTGGGGAGGTGCAGTTAAGCAAACCCAAAGAGAAAACTCTACAAAGGTGACAGAACCAGACTCCTACAGGAAGGCCCAGACAGGCCTACACCATCAGAGTCCCCAGATGGGGACTTTAAGGCCTTGGGCTTTAAGGCCTTGGGAACCGATAACGTCTCACAGGGAAGAGACTAAGGCCCATGCCAGTCAATATGGGATACCACCAAGCCATTATAGGTGGAGTAAAGGAAGGCTGGGGAGCTAGCTCCCAAACCTCCACTCATACTAAGTCACCCAGAAGATGAGGCCCGCCCCCAAGGGGCGGTTAGCAATCAGTCCCCAGACAGGGGCCTTTGATCTGAAACAGGGAGAGACCTGATAAGGGCAGGACCGCACCCCAACAGGGATGTCACAATTCCGCAGCCCTCAGCAGAGGCGTCTGCGAGTCATTACTCCCAAGGCCGCCTAGGCCATAGATCCCATGGGGCTCATTATCCGGCCAGCCGTGCGCAGAACCCAAAGGTAGGATGATGAAAAGAAGGCATATGAAATAACAAGGCTAAGCCTAAATACTCAGGCCCACCGACAGGATTCAGAATATGCTGGGACAGTAGGGGCAAGGGCAGAGGCCCTGTGTCAGAAGGGAGACCCCTCAGAGCCACGCTAGGCTCCCTGGGCAACCCGGGATGGCATAACCTGCCGCTAAGGGCATCCATAGAAGCGAATACCGCTGAGAAGCAGGGGGGGGGGAACCCCACCCATGCCAAGGACAGGGACCCTCCAGAGGTAGCAACCTGTCACAAACTTTAAACCAGCATTTAAAAACATGCCATCGTCTTTCAACGGGCCAGGAATCCCTCATGAACCGACCGGACCTGAGGGAGGGGGAAGCCCGCCATATAGATTCAAAGGGGGCCACTGTTTCAGCAAGCCCAGCAGATAAGATGGACCCTCTAAGGGCCCAACCTAGAACCCCGTGGGTCGTGGGAGAGATTTACCTCTCCCTTTCCAAACCTGTGAGACTTGGTACCCAGGGGGACCATACTCTAGGAGATGCTAGTAAGGAAGGGAGGTGCCCCCCTGACAGGGCCCTTGCATATGGGAAGTTCCAGAGGAACCACCTTACCAAGAAGGCCTGAGCACAGACCAAGCACCGGGGTGCTGGGACATATGAAGGTTTAGTAACCTACTGCGCCGAAGAGCCAGAGGGCTCGGTACATAAATGACATCATCTTGATGTGCCACCGACAGGCCCACCAGTTGCCATCCGGCTTGGTGAAGGCAAGGCGCAAGTAAAGGGGGGCAGAGCCCCAGTAACCAGGGGCCCCTAATGCCAGAGAAGAAGGCAGCAAGCCTGAACCGATTTCCCGGGACGGGGAATAGTGGATAAGTGACCGTGAGGGGATGAGGTGTTTAAGCAACGATCCAGTAGCTTCCAGGGGACACTGTCGGCCAACCGACCCACTTCGTCTGATGCAGAGGCTGGGGAGTAAGGAAGACGACCCGGTAGGTCCCAACGCCGAAGCCCACCTCAGGCGTGTCCCCAGACCCGCCAGGCTAGTAGCCTGGGCACGAAGGGAGGCCCCTACAGTGCCTTAAGCTGCAGGGTTGATCCTGTAACACTGACTAGAATAATCTTTGTGGTGAGCAGACCCCAGAGAAGCTGAGAAGGGCTAGAGCTTCGCAAGAGGCCGAAACCCCCCCCCCCGCGCAGAGGACCGTGACCTAAGACAGATATGTCATATATGGATTGCTTGCAAAGGTAGTATAGCTAGGCCTGCCATAGGCCCATGGGGTCCAGACTACCTCGTAAAAATGTATTAGTTTGGGGTAACCTCTACCTACACCCCCTGCCAAAAAGCCCAACAGAGACTCACTATTGCACTCAAACAATCAATTTATAAATCCATTTTATTGTAGCATATTGTTTAAAACCAATTTAAAAACAATTTTACTGAACCATATGCATGGTAAGCAACAACACACAACAAACAAGTGCTTACTGTTAGTATGGGGACAGGAAGACCCCCCTCAGGCGCAGACCAACCTACGCTGGATCTATGATTTAGATACCCAAGCCCCATGGGGCCTAAACGAAGATGTAGCCTTCACACCATATTTAGGGTAACACACATTAGTATGATATCATACATATTGTTTAGTTAGTCACTAAGTGGGATGATAGTAATATATTTTACTTTGTTGATCACTATTTTTAGTTTTATGTATAGTTTTGGGGATTTCAACTGGTCCAAATTTGGACATAGATTGTCCCTGTTTAAGAATCACATAATAGCATTGTATTGGAGTGTGGGGGGGGGGGGTGTTTGGGGGGGTGGGTAGGGAGTGTGCAGTGGGGATGGGGGGTGTTTCACGGTTTATGTACACTTATTAGGTGTGTAGATATATAATGTGTCACCTTTCCTTTTTTATTGGTGTAGTAGCAACTGGCGACTCTTCTTGTTGGGATGCCCGGGAGATGATGGGGAAGTCTATTATCAAGGGTATTATATGATACTGGCAAGAGGAAGAAGCCGGGCTTCCTTTAAGATGTGTTGGTGGCAAGGAGCAAATTGGAGATTGAAGCAGAAAAGAATCTACACACACGGAGAACAAAGTGCACTGTGGATCTCTATTTTTGATTGGATGTAATTAATCACATGGAGTAATTACTGTAAATATATGCTGATGTTATTGATGCATTGCCACCTTATATAGAGGACTGGGCCCCCGGCCTTCCTTAAAGTGGACCAACACCCAGGATTTTGACTATCCTGGGTGTTGGTCCACTTAGTTGGGGCACCCCGATCGGGGGTGCCCCGCTGTGTGAAACCCCCCCGATCGCCGCAAAAACTCACCTCTTCCCGCTCCCACGTGACCTCGTCCGGCCAATGACAGCGCTCAGAGCCGCTCTGGTATGCGCGTCCAAAGCCGCTTGGACGCGCATACCAGAGCGCTGTCATTGGCTGCGTCTCTCGCTTCCCTCTAACAGGGAGCGCGCCTGCGCCGGCCATTCACAAAACAGCCGGCGCGGGAGCGCGCCCTGCTAGAGGGAAGCGAGAGACGCGGCCACGTCTCGCGCATGCGCCGTTGGATCGCCGGTAAGGTGAGGATTGTGGGCCTCCTGAGGGGTTCCTCCCTGCGGGACATCCCGATTTCGGATGTCCCGCGGGGAGGGATCTGATCGGTCCCGGAATCTTATAGATTCCCGGGCCGATCCCCCCTGGGTGTTGGTCCACTTTAATGCTTCACCCGTAGCAAAACAAAGGACTTACATCAATGTTGATGTTTGAACCTTACATTCTGTAGTCAAACCCCTCCTCCCCCTTTCCTGAGTAAATCTCTGTGGAACATGAGGAATTTGAATGACAAATAGTCAATAACATCTTCCAGACCCCCTTTGCACACTGATTGGCAACTGGGATGCATATCTGAATATATTTACTTTAGACTGGGCTTCCTTTTCCCTTTCCTCCCCCCCCCCCCGTCCTTTTCCCCCTTCCCCTTCCCTTGAGAGTTGTACTCTTGTATATAGAGGCCAAATATAGTGCAATATAGACATTAATAGCTAGCATCTGCCTCTGTTGTTTTTGAGTATCTGTACTTCGGATCTTTATCCCGCTCTCCCCCTGTCGCTTCAGGGGGCTTATAAAATCTATAAATAGACATCAATAATGTGAGGGATAGTTGCCATTAGATGGCAATTGTGCCTGCATATCTTGGACTGACTGAGGTGGTTCACCTGGGAACTTTATCCCTCTCTCCCCCCTGTGTTTGGAGATGCACAAACATATATATAGATGTTTAATATTAGAACTTTATTGAGAAAGAAGCCAACTGATAAAAATGCTGTGGATTCAAAAAACTTTCTCTGGATCTTTGTCCCTCTCTCCTCCTGTTATTGAAATTGTATAAATGGATGCAGAGGAAATCCAGCTGTACTGTGACCGGTAGTTGTAAAGTATATTTACCCATAAAATGTGATGTATATATTAGATGCCGTTAAGTATAAATATAGATTATGTGTAAACAAGACTTTGGATTAAGCAAGTAGCAGGAAATGTATAAAGATAAGTGAGGAAGGGGTTAAATGTGTTCCTGAACGATGGCTCCCCCGCCTGGCTATATCTGGCCCATTACCATCCACCTTCCACCTATCAGCGTGGGGGATGGGGCCAGTACCAGTGTGAGCTGTGCGTTCCAGCGTGGAGCGCAGGTGCGCATGCGCAGTTGTGTTGATTTGCGTACTTCCGGCCGGAGTATGCAATCACCACATTCAGCTGGGGCCAGGCGTGGGAGTGGTCGGGAGGGTATGTATTTAAGGAGGGCTGTGGCCCTCTGCCCCCACACACATACTGACCGTGAGCAAGAGCCCATAGGGGGCTCGAAACGCGTTGGTCTGAGCCTGAGGGGGGCCTTCCTGTCACCATACTAACAGTAAGCACTTGTTTGTTGTGTGTTGTTTGTGTGCCCTTGCTCTCTGTGAATGGGCTTAAATATTTTGCACAAGGTTCTATTTGTGATGGAAGCACTGGCACTTTATTAGGGTGAGGATATTAATTGTGAATTGTATATTAAGTTTTAGTATAGTTGTATATATATGAATTTATTGATAGATTAGCACAGAATCACTTTGAAATTACTTATATGTATATGAGATTGTATTGTTGATGAGGGAGTGTGCCCCCTGGTGGCTTACCATGCATATGGTTCAGTAAAATTGTTTTTAAATTGGTTTTAAACAATATGCTACAATAAAATGGATTTATAAATTGATTGTTTGAGTGCAATAGTGAGTCTCTGTTGGGCTTTTTGGCAGGGGGTGTAGAGGTTACCCCAAACTAATACATTTGGTTTTTTGGGTATTAACCCACAGAGTAGTGCACCTATAGAAATATTCACTGGTGCTGTCCACATTTCTTATCCGTAGCCCAAACGGATGGTTATTACTACCTCGTAAAAATGTATAGGGGCCATGGCCACATACCATTAAGGTAATTGACAAGGCGCGCCCAACACTGCAGGCCCAGTCCGGCCTGCGCCAGGTTCAGAAGGGAGAGCAGGGGCTAAAAACACCCTGACAGGAAACTGAGGGGGGACTGCCAGCGAGAACCCATCCTGAGCCCAGGTGGGTTACATCCCGGAACCACCAGAAGGCGAAGGCATATTCCTGGATGTGAGACAGCTGTGCAGTCGCCCCCTCGCCCAAACGGGTGAGGGCGCCCCTTCATGCTTGCAAGGTTTTGGCAGATTTGGACTTGGTCCTGCCAGAAGGCCCAGGGCGCTGTCTGCCCGCGCCATGCTGGAAATCCACGCCGAACAACTGGAAACACACCTCAGATTCACGTTTAACACTAACGTAGGGAGGTGGAGGGGTGACCCTGCCTCGTGGAGGCCGGAGCGGCCTTCTGCGGAGGGGTGCTATAGCCTTTTTGCCAAAAAGGTCCAAGCAGGCCCCGAATAACCTCCTTCCTCTGAATGGAAGGCAAGTGAGAGCCTTTTTTGTAGCTCCATCGGCGCCCCACTGTCGCAGTCAGACCAGGCGGCAAATGGTTACCTCAAGTGCTGAGCTCCTAGCACACATCTTAATGGTGTCATCCAGTGCCGATAGAATAAACTTCACAAAGGCTTCGCAGTCTGATAGGGCACTAAACACCCCCCAAGGAAGATCCTCAGGGCAGTGATCCAGTATCTTTCTGACAAGAGTCCTGGCGGCCACCGCAGTGATGGCCGCGGCACAAACCGGGCGCAAGGCCGTCCAAGCACATGAGAAGGCGTGTGAGGCCAGTCTGTCAATGCGCCGGTCCTCAGCATCCCGAAGGGTACGATAAAAGGGAGCAGTCATAAAAGGGGGGTTCGTGACCCCTATAACCGGCGCGTCCACCACCAGGGGAGCTGACCATAAATTGACCACATCAGGGGGAAAGGGGTACTTCCATTCCCAGACCCCTGGAATCCCTTTGAGCTTACCAGGCAATTCCCATTCCTGGGATATAATGTTCTGGGAAAGTTCCTGTTCTAGGAACTCCAAGCGCGGCGGCGCTGTATGGAAGCTTTCCCTTTTAGGCTTGGGGATCTCCCCTGGGGGAGAGATTGACAAGACCTCAAAAATCTTGATCAGGATTTCATCCGTGTCACACAGACCCCAGGAGCCAGGCTCGGATTCCTCACGGGCCGCGGGCATCCCATGGGAGGAGCCCGAGTCTGAGAATAGCTCACCTTCCTCAGAAGGGTCAGGGTCCTGCATATCAGCAGAATCATCGGTATCGTTAGGAACCGGAGAGCCTGGGGGCGTCAGGGACCGCTTTTTACCAGGGCCCATACGCTCCCCCAATCCAGAGAGCACCGGCTCCGCCGTGGGCAACGCTCGTGGCACCTCTTGCAGGTCATCCCCGCTGGAGCGGGACTCATCATGAGCGATGTTTGGGAGCGGGGAGACGGGGGTGAGGAAGGGAGGATCCTCTGTTAGCAATGCCTGTGCTGCACACTGTCCGCAGACCTGTGCCCTGCCGGCCTCAGCCAGGGGCTGGCCACACACTGCACACAGCCGGTCATGTCCCAGAGGGACCCCGGTTCCATAATTGTGAAATGCCTCCATATGGTGATTTTTATGCAGTATAACGCAGGGAATTATGCAATAAGCAACCCTGGATGCCGCAACCCGCTAGAAATGTAGGAGATTTGTAAAGAGGACCCGTGTAATATAAGTTAGGCCGGGGCCGGCAACGAAGTCTTGGCTTCCGAAAGACACAATGGGACAAGGGGAGAGGAGTCAGTGCCATGCTCTGTTTGAAAAAAACTAGAAACCATACCGCCCCGGAGGGCACTTACATGACCGAGGGAGGAGACGAGCCACACCACGCGCGCACGGGAAGATAGAGAAAATGGCGCCAGCGAACCTCGAGGGGAGGGCCAGGCCAGGCTGTGACGCAAGACGCGTCATGCCGAGTCTCTGCCTCCCCCAAAGAGCGCTAAGCTCTAACTGACAGAAAAGGTAGAACAGAGGGGAATAAGTATACCTCTCATGCTGAACCGCTGAATGAAGCTGCCGAGCAGCAGATAGTTAGTAAAAAGGGCAGGAAAAGGTGTATAGCGAGACGCGACACTGACCCCCTAACTCAGGAACCGAAGTCTAAAGGCGAATTAGCACTAGGGCTGCCACACATACCCCCCCCTTCTTTTCCCCCGAGTTACGGGAGGAAGCGAGGGGGAGGCTGACGGTGTCCATGGACTAATTCTGTGAGGGGCACGGGCAAAATTGCGGGAGGGGCATCCTCTAGAGGCTCACCATCGGCCTGACCGCCTACCCTATGGAGGGGGATTGCGGAGGAGCATGGCTCCATTCAGCACACCAGGTGCTACCTACCTTCACCCGACCCGCGGAGCCTAGGCTGGGAGGCATATTTCTTCAGAAGAGGACGGGTGGAAATAGTCCCACAGGACCTTGGGCCATAAGGCCCGCTCGCCTGCGAGAGCGTGATACTTCATGTCTTCGCAGTTCCAGCACTGCAGAGAAATCTGGGGATTTGTGGGAGGTCCCGCGGTATATGTAGGGCCGGGAGGAGCTTGTTTTCCACATGTCTGCAGTGCACGGCGCCGGAGGCGGAGGACTACCCACATGTTATGACTATTCGGGAGCAGGACGTGCTGTATGCTTAGAATAACCAGCACATGAAGATAAGCATCCAAGATGTCTGTCGAAGTCATTAGGTTCCCGGGGCGCAGGGAACTGAAGACGTAGCGCAGCGTTACCATGGGACAAGTCAGGTTCTGATGAACTTGTTGAAAAGATTAGTTCTCGGATGGGTCTAACGGGACCATCCCTTTTGGGCACTGTAAAGAGATTGTTAACACTGACCTCTATCTCCCCGGGGGACCTGATGGACGGCCCCCATGGCCAGAAGGCTTTGTACCACCAGCAACAGGCCCTGAGCAGCCTAAGGGTCCGTAGGAACCGTGATAAGAATCTGAGAAGAGGAGTGAAGAGCAGCAGCCGTCCCCCACCAGAAGGGTGAAGGCGCCCTCTCAATGCTGAGCGGACTAGCAGTGGATTTGGGCATAGCACCCCATAAGGATCCGGATGGGGCACGGCAACTGCCTTTGCCCCAGAATCTCCCATTTGTCCAGCAAAGGGAACCCCCTGCCTGACCCAGGCCCATGAAAGGAGGGATTGAAGGCTGCTTATTGCGTTGGGGAAACTTACCTCCCTTAGCCAGAGATCCAACGATCACCAACAGGTGCAATCCAACAGAGGGAAGCCCCTTGAACGCCTTCCTAACAGCATTATCAGCTGCCCACCGGTGCCACCAGACCGGACAACTGGAAGAGACCACTAGGCCGAGGTCCTGCTATACCGCCGAATGGTGTCATCTAAGGCGGGGATAATTAGCTCACATTGTGACAAGCTCTAATTCAGCCCTAGAAGGATCCACATGGAAGCCGTAAAGAAGGCCCCTGAATAGGTCCTAATAGCCACGGCCGTAATAGCAAAGGCACCCACCGGGTGCAAGGCGAACCACACAGGCAAGGGCATGGGAGTCCTGTTACTCAATACATCAGTCCTCACTATCCATCAGGTAGTGGAAGCGAGGGAATGCGCCACAGACGTAACAGACAACCCCAGGAAGGGGGCGTCCACCTCAGGGGAAATTGACCAACACTAGACCAATCCGCGGGGAAAGGATACCTCTATCCCACCCTGTAGGTATACCGAGAACCAGCAAGCCATTCCCATTCCTAGAGAACCAGATAACAAAAAAGCAAAAATGGCAAGTACCTCAAAACTCTGAGTAAGAAGCCTATGGGTGTCATCAGCCGGCATCAGTGCCATGGCTGGCTGATCAGCAGAGGGATCAGAATCTGAACAATTTTCCCTTCCACTACAGGGGTACAGACAGACAATGATTTAATCATGATGTTAGCGCAAAGGCCGGCGCAGATGTGCCGTCCTTTAGCTGGAGCCAACCGGGCTGCAGAGCTAGCAATCAATATCTCAATGTTGGCCAATCTAGCGCAAACATCATATAACGACTCGCCGCTAGTGTTAATGTCACTAGGGGTCATAAACCAGGCGCGGGGCCCCAATAGGGCTGGGAGCCAGGCGTGAGGAGGAGGACGGGGGCGGGCCGCAGCGGAGCACGCCGAGCGCTAGGCCCCGCTCCCTTCAAAATGCAGGGACCAACCACAGGCCGCGCTCCCCAGCCAATAGGGCTGCGGGCTGACGTCACCGGCCCGCCACCACTCCAGAGCTGGAGTGTGCGCGCAGGACGTTCAAATGGCCAGAATAGCAGAATGGAGGAGAGGGGAAGAAACGCTGCCAGCGCGAGACAGTACAAACATACACACTCAAACACAGATACAATGACCGCCCCCCCAACTAACGGGGAACAGGGAAGCAGGGGGAAAAGCCCATGGTTACATTTGGAGCCATGTAATGAGGGCTATAAAATGGACAGGGCATCGCATATCAGGATCACCAACCTGAGCTGCCTACCCTTTGGCAGGGGATTTGTGGTGGAGTCTAGCTCCATTGTAAAAAACACCTCTAATAGCTGCTCCTACCATCACCCGGACCATGCAGCCGTAGCTGGCAGGCATTTTTAAAATGGCCCGGGTGGAAATAGGGGGCTGTGCAGCCCGGCTTACCTGCAAGGAGAGCGAGAGCAATCATCTTGACCGTCGACGCCGACTGCAGAGACTAAACTGGGGAATGAGTGGGAGGTCCCGGGTATATATGGGCCGGGAGGGGCCTCTTTTTTTGCCATCTCTTCAGTAAAGCGCCCTATTGTGGACTATAACCCAGACGTAATGAATTATTCTGGAGCAGGGTATGATGCATACTTATGAGGGTTGTGAAGGGTTGAAGGATGCTATGAATAGCGCTACTTTCCATCCATTTGGCATGACGATGCCGCAGTCCCACCTTCACCAGGGTCTGACATAAGATCACAAGCGGAACCAAACCCAGGACTTTAAAGACACTGGGCTTTGTTTTTGGACCCTGTTGTATGAAATTCCCACATCCCCAGTCACATGTATAACAACACCAAAACAATGGGCAAGCACACACAGCAAATCCAAGGCTCTGCTCAATTCAGCTAAGAACAGATAAGGGACAATTGGAGGCAATGATCATCTCCCAACGAGAATGCTTCACAAATGGCCGGTGCTTAGTTTTGTTTTTAATTTCTTATATACTCTCCGAAAAAGTATGACGTGGCTACTTCTTCAATGCTTTCACCAATTTGAGATGCTTGTTTTAATGTTTTTCCCCAATTTGTGATGCCCCTTGTGCCAGTACAGATGTGCGTGAAAAGTGCATTTATGGTTGATCCATTTGGGATGCTCCTTTTAGCAGTGCAGTTTGGGGTGCCCCATGTAGCAGCATATTTGTGGGTAAGCAGTGTGGGATACCCCTTGCAGCAGCGTATTTGAGGGTGAGCAGCTCGGGATACCCCTTGTAGCAGCGCATTTGTGGGTGAGTAGTTTCAGGTGCCCATAGTAGCAGCAGTTTGGGATGCCCCCTTTAGCAGTGCAGTTTGGGGTGAGCAGTTTGGGATGCCCCTTATAGCAGTGCATATTTGGGTGAGCAGTTTGGGATACCCCTTGTAGCAGCGTATTTGTGCCCCTTTTAGCAGTGCCCTAGTTTGAGTCCAGTCCCTCCAAATGAGGGACACTTGGGAGCTATGCTTATGTATAAGATTTAGAGATACTTTGAATTGGCTCATTTTACAAAGTGGTAGGAAGTTAGTGTGTCCCTGGACAGGGCCTTTAATGCTCAGGAGACAGGCACTAAAATTCAGCAAATCCCCCCTGGCGTCAGTGGAATGAAACACTCATACAACTGTAACTCATGGATTTATTTCCTACCTGTAGAAAAAGAAAATCATGCTTGCCATCAATTTATATCAAACCCCTTTTTTTACAATGTGCCATGTTTATTGGGATTTTTAACATTTTTTGCCATAGAGCTCATTAAAAGTGAAACAAAGCCTGTGATTTTTACTATGCTGGGTTTTGTTACTTGCCCCAGGGGCATCCCAATTTGGAATGCCCAACTATGTGAAAGACCCCAGTTCGGCCATAAAAGCTTACCTTTCTCTGATCCTATGGTGCATGCCACAGGAGAGGCATGCCACAGAGATTACCGTTGACTCAGAGGAGATTTTACACAGTGGGGCATGCTTATTTGGGATGCTCCAGGGCCGGAAGTCCGGGGTTTCTTCCGCTTTAAATTGGACCAAAACCCATCTCTGCCGATTCCCTCTCCCTGGGCTATGCCGATTTGGGATGAATCAGTCTCCCACTGTGTAAAACCCTAGTGACAGGCGCATTAACTCATTTAGCCGCTCATCCCATGGCGCATGCATGGGCCAGGGCCCTGAAATAGCTTTCGCTATGAGCATATCCACTCGAAGCAACGTACTTACCCATTTTATTTCCCGCACTGACAATAAGCTGAATGGAACCAATTGCCCTGATTGGCAGGCTGGCCGCCCTCGCCTGTGCCATGCGGAAGCAATCCGTGGTGACATACAAAATAAGAGGGCACACTCAATGTATTCGGACTGGAGAGTACACTGCACATAACAGATCAAAATGAGAAAATTTATTTTATTCAATATGCAGAAAGGGCTAAAATCATCTTATACACTCTAAACATTTAAAAGCAAGGCACGAGGACCCAAACTGCTCAAATATGGTAAACATCCAGCTTAAATCTGTGCTCTCTCATAAAGTGCTGACAAGTGCATCAATGGGTTCATTTCATAGGTTATAGTGCTGCAGGGGTTCCTCTGTAGCTCCTCCATGCAGGTCCGGGGTTTCTCTGTAGCTCCTCCATGCAGGTCCGGGGTTCCTCTGTAGCTCCTGCATGCAGGTCCGGGGTTCCTCTGTAGCTCCTGCATGCAGGTCCGGGGTTCCTCTGTAGCTCCTCCATGCAGGTCCGGGGTTCCTCTGTAGCTCCTCCATGCAGGTCCGGGGTTCCTCTGTAGCTCCTCCATGCAGGTCCTGGGTTCCTCTGTAGCTCTTCCATGCAGGTCTGGGGTTCCTCTGTAGCTCCTCCATGCAGGTCTGGGGTTCCTCTGTAGCTCCTCCATGCAGGTCCGGGGTTCCTCTGTAGCTCCTCCATGCAGTGGCTGCACGTTCATACTTACCAATGGCAAGGAGACTTTCAGTGCCGGTGGCCTCTAATGAAGGCGTCCATGGAGCCTTGTTTATAGGACACCCCTCCATTGCAGGACAGTAGGACAGTTAGTCCTGCCCTGCCATGGAGGTTGGAATTACTCTCAGCACATGGACACCCTGATTTGGGATGCCCCCCTGCAGGAAAGCCTGAGACCAGGCATCCAGTGTTCACCACTTTCAGGTTTCCTCAGTGGCTGCTGTTCACATGACCACCGGCAGCCTATCAGCTTCACCGATAGGCTGCCGGCAGTCACAGGGGAAGTGGAATATGTAAGATGTTGGCTTGTCTGCCCTGTATAGATATTAGGCATTTATACAGTAGTTATTGCACTGTTGCCTTTGTTGAATAGATTGCCATAAAATATTGACTAAATGTAGCTGCAGCTGTGGGGATAATTTTTTTCCTTTTTGTAGGTTTTATTTCAGTGAAATGTACCTCAAAAAGGAAGTGAGGCTGCATTCACAAAGAAATCTCATTTATCTGTATGCCATCCTTAAAGAGGGACACCACCCCGGATTTTCACTATCCCAGGGCAGGCATGGTTCTGCAGCCAATCAGTACTCAGCTCTATTCCATTTTTTAGCCTCTCCGATGTCAGAGCGGCAAGGGAGCTTAATGGAGCTGAGCACACTGCCGACTGCATCCTCACCACTAGCTGCTACCCACAGCACCAATTTAAAATGCCTGGCACAGGTATATGCTCAACTAAAGGTTTAGCTTGGATGCTGCCGAGGCTGCCCTAGCAAGCCCACTCCTCCCAGCTCTGCCCCAGCCACCCCACTCCTCCCAGCTCTGCCCCAACCATCCTGGGTCCTCCCAGCTCTGCCCCAACAATCCCGGGTCCTCCCAGCTCTGCCCCAGCCAGCACACTCCTCCCAGCTCTGCCCCAACCATCCTGGGTCCTCCCAGCTCTGCCCCAACAATCCCGGGTCCTCCCAGCTCTGCCCCAGCCAGCACACTCCTCCCAGCTCTGCCCCAACCATCCTGGGTCCTCCCAGCTCTGCCCCAACAATCCCGGGTCCTCCCAGCTCTGCCCCAGCCAGCACACTCCTCCCAGCTCTGCCCCAACCATCCTGGGTCCTCCCAGCTCTGCGCCAACAATCCCGGGTCCTCCCAGCTCTGCCCCAGCCAGCACACTCCTCCCAGCTCTGCCCCAACCATCCTGGGTCCTCCCAGCTCTGCCACAACAATCCCGGGTCCTCCCAGCTCTGCCACAACAATCCCGAGTCCTCCAAGATCTGCCTCATCTATCCCGAGTTCTCCCAGCTCTGTCCCAGCCAGCCCGAGTCCTACCAGTTCTGCCCTAACCATCCCGAAACCTTGCAGCTCTGCCCCATCCATCCCAAGTCCTCCCAAATCTGCCCCATCCATCCCCAGTCCTCCCAGCTCTGCCCTAGCCAGCCCTCTCCTCTCAGCTTTTTCCCAGCCAGCCCTCTCCTCCCCAGCTCTGCCCCAGCCAGCCCTCTCCTTACAGCTCTGCCCCAGCCAGCCCTCTCCTCCCCAGCTCTGCCCCAGCCAGCCCTCTCCTTCCAGCTCTGCCCCAGCCAGCCCTCTCCTTCCAGCTCTGCCCCAGCCAGCTCTGCCCCAGCCAGCCCTCTCCTTCCAGCTCTGCCCCAGCCAGCCCTCTCCTTCCAGCTCTGCCCCAGCCAGCCCTCTCCTTCCAGCTCTGACCCATCCATACCGAGTCCTTACAACTCTGCCCCATCAATCCTGAGTCCTCCCAGCTGTGCCCAAGCATGATGATGCCTTGATCGGTGCCTTTCCATATCAAACTTCCATAAAAAAGCTCAGGCAGACGGGCAGGTAGGCCAACGGCAGGCAGACCGTTAGTTAGAGGCTCTGACTGGCTTTTCTGCAAGAGGGAGTAAATGAGAAGGAGGCAGGGCTCCATCCGGCAGGCTGCCAAGTCTGCTTTCGGGAGTGTGGGTGGATATAGTGGTAGAGGCTTCAGCCAGCGTAGGCAGGATGGTAGGCAGTAATAGGATGCCTTGATTGGTGCCTTTCCATAACCAATTGTTTTCTGCCCCCCTCCACCTGCCCATTTTTTTATGTGATGTTTTTCACTTATACCTTATTTTTTCTTCAGCTTATTTTTTTTAATTAAACTATATATATATATATATATATATATATATATATATATATATATTATATATATATTTAGAATGTGTGGAGGTAGCTGGGAAGCAGCAACACTTACAACCTACTTACTGGGCATGTGTAAGCCTTACTCACCTCTGTGGCAGCATTCTGTGTGTACAGGGCTCGCTGCTTTATTCTTGTAGATCTTGGTCTAAAAGCAACAGAATGCAGATCGTGAAAACGTCTTCCATAAAATGCACAATTGTAATAAATAAATCATTAAAAAAAAAAAAATACTAGAAAAGCTCAGCACCTTGGGGACATCCATTTGGCACACAATAATATACAATTTCAATAATGCCATTAAAAGTGGCATGGGATTTTGGCATTCATTTTTACATGTTGTAGACTTTTTACCATATATTGCAAGCTTTTGGCCTGCTTTATGGCATACTCAATTACGTCAATTCTGTCACTGGTGACTGTGACACTACTCTCCTGTGGCTGAAGGGATACCAAAGCATATTCACAGGAGCCACGAGCCATAACTTTTTAAGACTTTATTAAAAGGGCCTCTGGAGTCCATCCTGACCTGCCACTCTCTCCTTCTAGCGCAGCCGCCGCCATCTTTTCCTCTAGCCACTCCTACTGCCCAGAGTGCGTTTAAGTGAATGAAGGGACTGGGCTTGGTAGCACACCATTACTCTTGTCGAGGCACCAAGGTTAGGAAGGGGGACCTGTATACCCCTGAAAGAGAGATGCCGGCTCTCACAGACTATATATCAGAAGGGATGGTGGGGGACTATAAGTGGATGGTGTAAGTAGAGAGATGTATTATCATGACTGCAGGTGATTTACCCATTGCACCTGCCCCATTACCCCTCCATCCAGCCATGTGGGTGCCGAAAAGCTCTGTGCCTCGGCATTCCTGCAAGAGCACCAGACCACTGCCAAAGAGCATGGAGCTGGCAAAATCCAGGGCCAGGGGCCGGCAGGTCGGCCCTTGAGCCTAGGCTTAAACCTAATACTACTTCACAGGGCAATGGGGGCCGGAGCTACTGTATTCTGCATTTGGGGATATGTTAAGCAGGATAACGGGGACTATTCGATCATAAGGCTTCCAAACCAGATAGTCTCCGATTGGCTCACAACCCGCAAGGCAGGGAACACTTGACCACCCGATTAACATAAAAACTTGACTCCACCCTCACTCCTCAGTTGAGATCCGAAAGAGAGAAAAAGAGAGACAGACCCACAAAATTATTTGGTTAAAACAAATATAAAAATCTATATCAATTAATAAAGGGAAAACTCAGTATTCTGCCCATTCGGATGTTTAGAAAAGAAGTTACCAGCTAACAAACTTAAGTTTTCCCAAAAAACAGAAAAGAACACTTCTACCGAAAGACTGGTCCTGTTGAATAAGAAGATCCAAACGATAATGCCTCACAAAAGTTCAGGCCGAAGACCAAGTAGATGCTTTACAAATTTGTTCAATAGAGGCCCCAGCTTGCTCTGCTCCATATGTAGACACGCTTCTTGTAAAATGTGCAGTAACGCTAACCGCTACCGAACTACCATGGTAGGCCATCCTGATAGTACTCTTGTACACTCGTTGACCTTTCCTTGGTCCTGAGAATGCCACAAATAAACTACCCACTTTCCTCCACTCCTTGGTTCGATGAAGATATTCCAACAGATAAGCTCTGGCATCCAAAGATCTCTGATCTGCAGACTTCTCGCTGTCCACTGAAGGAAGAACAATCTCTGGTGTTCTTTGAAAATCTGCTGAAATTTTCTGAAGATAACAAGGATCCACTCTCAACACTACCCCATCGGGGAATACCTGGAGGAAAGGACGACAACAACAAGATAAAGCCTAAATGTCACCTATCTTGCAGGCGGAAGTAATAGCCACCAGGAACAAAACCTTCTAAGTTAGAACTTAATATCCGACTCCCTGGCAGGAACAAAGTGTGGAGATTCCAAGACTGAAAGAACCTTAGCAAGGTTCCACTGGGCTACTATCTAAAAATACTGGTAAAAGCTGGCAGCTGGACTTTTAAGGAGTGTACGCTAAGATCCATTTCCATGCTGTGCTGCAGAAATTCAATAATAACTGGAATCCTGGAGGATGATTTCTTAATCTGTATTCTCCAAGTCCTAAAGGTCTTCCATACCTTTAAATAAATCTTTCTAGCCACCATTTTCCTACTTGAGAGTAGAGTATCGATAACCTTCCTCGAATATCCTTTCCTTAAAAGTAAGGTGACTTCAGGGTACACACTGTCAGGTTCCACTTCTGAGGATCAAGACTTAGAACTGGCCCCTGCAATAACATTTCCAGAATCACTGGGAGTATCCATGGCTCTTGAATGGATAGAGCCACTAGCGTTGAAAACCACAATCTCCTGGGCCACCAGCAAAACAGTGGATGGTTACTTGAATATCTTGTTTAATACCAGTGGGAGCAACCGAACTGGAGGAAACCCATAAGCTAGGCTAAACATCCAACCGTGAACCAGTGCATCCACTCCCAAGGCCGGATCTGCTGGATTCAATTAAAAGTACTTCTCCAACTTGTGATTCTTTGCTAATGCAAATAGATCAACCCCTGGAGTGTCTCCCTGGTCACAGATTAGCTTGAACAATTCTGGATTCAGTCACCATTCCAATTCCCTTAGCGGAGATCGGCTCCGAAAATCTGCTACCTTTATTCAATGTTCCTTTTAGATAAACTACTGACAGAGACCTAAAATGTTGTTACTCGTATAGCAAAATCTCTGCGGACAACAATTGAGGGGACCTTCTCCCCCCCCCATGATGATTCAGATATGCTACCGTAGATCCATTGTCCAATCTTATCTGGACATAACGATATTCCAGAAGAAGTGGTAAAGCAGCCAATGCTTCCTTTACTGCAATTAACTTTTTCAAGTTAGATGAAGACTGACTCAGAGCACTGGACCATTTCCCCTGAGCTTTCCAGGCCTTGCAAGGAGTCCCCCCAACTCCAAGCCGAAGCATCTGTAGACACTATCCTTTCTTTGGGGTCCCTACAGGCTATACCATTGACATCTGTCCCTGGTTAGCCAAAATGATTTCCTTACCAGTCTGGGTACTGGAATCCCTTCTTCCAAGCCTTCCCGGGACCAGTTTGTGCACCTGTAGAGTTATTGAATTTTACTAGCCCCATTTCAATGCGGGAAAAGCGGAAGTCCGATATCCCAAAAGCTTCATAGCCTGTTTTTCTGATGATGATAGACTGGCAAAGAGAGACTGGATGGCTTCCTGGAGGGTCACTATCTTCTGAGAGGGTAAACTAATGTCTGATGGATGGTGTTGATCTCGAACCTCAAGTATGTCATCACCTGGAACCAAGCACAATTTCTCGAGGTTCAGAACCCAACCGAGTTGTTCCAACAGCTGCAAGATGCAACAGATTATGAAGCAATGTCTCCCTCAACGGGGCAAACAGCAACAGATCGTCGAAATAAGCCAGAATGACAATCGCTCTCTATCTCAGATATGCCAGAGGTTCCGCTAACACCTTGGTAAAAAGCCTGGGAGCCGATGCCAGGCCGAATGGGAGGCAGACAAATTGGAAGTGAAATATTTGGTCACTGACCCTTATCGCTTATAACCTTAGAAAAGACTGGACAAGGGAACTCATTGGGACTTGCCAATAAGCATCCTTCAGAACTACTGATACCATAAAAGAGCCCAGAGGAATGATATCCCTCACTGAGAAAAATCGTTTCCATGCGGAAATGTCTGTACCAGACACTGAAATTGAGTTTCTTTGCTGCGAATGAGGGACTGAGATACCCACCCCTCTCGACAACATGGTAGCCAGACATTCCTGGATTGCCAACCTCTCTTCCAGACCCCTGGGCCGGGGAGTGACCAAAAACTTCGAAGGGGGGGGGGGGGGGGGTTTAAATAAATCTGTGGGAAAACCCTCCTTTATCCCAATTGAAATAAACGGCAATCTAAAAAGGTACTGCCAAGAGCTTTGAAAGAAAACCCTAAATCTGTCCCCAATGCGAAGTCTGGCATCATTGTTTGGACTGATAAGTTCCAACAATGAAGACCCCTAAATATCCCTCTCCTGGCGGAGGCTGGGGCCTGGTTCCTTTAGAAACTTCCCTGTTAATAAAGAAGCACCTAAAAGAAGACTGGGCATGAAATCACCTATTAACCCAACCTTTAAAACGACACTTATTTCTTCACTTATATCAGCCAACCCAACCCTAGCTCAGGCCCAAAAAGGAGCTGCATAGCACAAAGGCACCTCCTTCACCCAATAATGCCAGACCAGGTCCTCAACCATAGAGTCTGCACAATGAATTGGTCACAGCCATACTTTGCGTCAGAAACAGATTCAGCCATTGCATCCGTAATGAATGCCATAGCCGAGAAAATAATTGGTAAGGCCTTGAGTATCTTCCAGACTAGTTTGTTCTAATAAACAAGTACTGAAGGTAAAATCCCAAGGACCTAAAAACACAAGTGGAAGCCAAAATAGTCTAAGCGTGTTAGATTCGGCCTGCCAAGCTCTTTTAAGCAGCGAATCCATCTTTTTGTCTAAAGGGTCTTTGAACACACCAAAATCCTCAAAGGCTAAATCCACCCCTTTAGAAAAAGGAATGTACACGGCTGAGATGCAGGGAACATTGTCCTCTGCCCAGGACAGGATCAGAGACACTTCCTTGAGGGCCCCCTTGCTCCGGGTCTCTCCCTGATGATTGATGTAGGCAACCGCCGTCTGGTTGTCCGAGTGTACCTGAACAGCCCGACCCCGAAGGTGCGGGGTCAAGCGGGCTAGAACCAACCTGATCGCCCTCAGTTCCAGAATGTTGATAGGGGTGTGGGCCTCCTGAGGGCCCCACTGCCCCTGGAATGTTAGGGATCTCCAAAAGCCCCCCAACCTGTCAGACTGGCATCCGTGGTGACTGTCTCCCAGCAAGGGGCCAGAAAGGATCTGTCCACCAACAGGTTCCTTAAGTCCAGCCACCACGAAAGGGACCGCCTGGTTAGGGGTGACAGAACCAAAACCTGATCCAGGGACACAGGGTCCCTGTCCCATACAGACAAGAGGTGGAGTTGAAGAGGCCTCATGTGAAACTAAGCATAAGGAACCGCCTCGAAGCAGGACACCATCAGGCCCACCAGCTGCATTCCCTGCCTGATGGAAGGATGAGGGCAGGACAGAAGGAGCTGAGCTTGCGCTTGCAGACTGTCCACCTTCTGCTGAGGAAGAAAAATCCTGGCCTGAGCTGTATCCAGATTCATGCCCAGAAATGGCTTCACCAAAGAGGGAGACAGGGAAGATTTGGAGTGGTTTATCACCCAGCCGAATGACCCCAGTGTGGTCACTACCCGCTGAATATCCAACTCTGCCTGTTGGAAGGACGGAGAAGTGATAAGAATGTCGTCCAAATAGGGAAGAATGCGAATGGCCTGAGCTCTCAGCAGAGCCATAATGCCCGCCAGAACCTTGGTGAATACCCTGGGAGCCGAATTGAGACTGAAGGGCAACGCCACAAACTGGTAATGCTGATCCTCCAGAGCGAACCTGAGGAATCTCTGATGACCTGGAAAGACTGGAATATGGAGGAAAGCATCCTTGATGTCCACAGAGGTCATGAAGTCCCCTGGGCGTAGTGAACTTACAGCTGAGCGCAGAGTCTCCATGCGAAAACTTCTGGATCTGACAAACTTGTTGAGAAGCTTTAAGTCCAGGATGGGTCTGACAGACCCATCTCTTTTGGGAACGGTGAAAAGGTTGGAATAATAGCCCTTGCCCCTTACCCTTAAGGGCACCTGGCAGATGACCCCCAGCTCCAGTAGATTCTGCAGAGCAAGCAACAGGCCCTGAGCTGACTGGGGGTCTTGAGGCATCCGGGATCTGATGAATCTTGGGGGCGGCCAGGCTGCCAACTCTATCTTGTAACCAGAGGACACTACCTCCTGAATCCACCGGTCTGAGACATGACGCCTCCAGACGTGAGAAAAGAGCCAAAGCCGCCCCCCCACCCGGATGGGTGAGGGCGCCCCTTCATGCCTGAGGGGGCTTGGGGGATGTGACAGACGCTCTGCCTTTTGGATGTCATCACTATTCCATTGCCCACCGGGTCATTCACGTCACAGACAATGGCATTGTTCTGATTGAGTGTTTTACAGACGTCTATTGTGTTGCTGATTGCGTCACCGGCAGAGTTGAGGGATTGTGTGCCCTGCTGCTATTGGTCGGTGTATTTGTCATGCAGTCCTCCATCAGGTCCACGGGGGAGGTCCCCTTGCATGGAGCCTTGCATATAAGGCACAGTGTGGCACTAATAAAGTTAACTTCACCTTCACCCTCAATACTGAAGTTCTGTCTCTTATTGGGGGAAACGCTATATTACAATTCACTAGCCCTTGTAAGGGCTGTTCCTGTTTCCTCACGGACGACTCTGGAATTCCAGCAGCACCTCTTACGATTGGGAAAAGGACGTCTCGGGCGGTGAAGCCCTCCGGCGATAAGGGTTATCGCTACAGGGGAAGACTTAGACTTGGAACCCCAGGAGGGGACAGGGCGGCCACGCCCTCTGCCCCTGCCCCAGAAATCTCCCCGGGCCCCTGCAAATGAAGCTCCCCTTCCCATTCTGGACCCACGGTAGGAGGGAAGAAAGGAGCCTGAACCCCGGAAATGCAGAGACTGTCTCTTGCGCTGGGGTAACTTGCCTCCCTTAGCAAACAGGTCCAGGCGATCCCCAAATAGACGCAGTCCTTTAAAAGGGAACCCAGTGAGAGCCTTCTTGGCAGCGTTGTCAGCTGCCCACTGGCGCAGCCAAACCGAGCGGCGTATAGCCACCGCCAAGGCAGAAGCCCTGCCACACATTCTAATGGTATCATCCAAGGCAGAGAGGACATATGCAACAAATTCATCACAACACAGAAGGGCTCTATACTCTTCACTAGCAGCATCATCAGGAGCCCCATCTAAAATACTTTTGAGCAGAGTCCTAATAGCCACAGCTGTAATGGCAGAGGCACAAACCGGACGCAGCGCGGACCCCACACAGGCAAAGGCATGGGAAGCCAGCTGATCAATGCGCCAGTCCTCACCATCCTTCAGGGTAGTAGAGTCAGGGGAATGCATGACAAAAGTGTTGGACAAACCCAGAATTGGTGCATCCACTTCGGGAGGGGACGACCAACGCTTAACCACTTCAGCAGGAAAGGGATACCTCTTCTTCCAACTCTAGGTCGCTCCCACTCTTTGAGCACGAGATTATTAAAGAGAGTTTGCTCAGGAAACTCCAAACGTGGCTTAGCAGTGTGAAACAACTCCCCCTGCTGCCGAGGAGCCGCGGCAGGAGGAGAGATCAAAAGTACTTCAAAAATGTGAGCCAAAAGCCTGACAGTATCATCTGGAGCCCATGGGTCAGAGCCAGAATAAGCATAACCCTTAGGCTGCTCATCAGATGATTCTGAATCAGAAAAGAATTCCCCCTCTTCCAGGGGGGTATAGCCGGCCAGGTCAAAAAATTACTCAGCCTCCATAGGAAAAAGGGTAACACCAGACGCCAGATGCCGCCACTTAGCAGTGGCCTTACATGCCGTAGAGCCAGCAATCAGCTTCTCAATGCTAGCCACCCTGGTAGACAAATCAGGCTGAGACTCCCCACTGGTATGCACCTCACTGGGAGTCAGATGTAAGCGTGGTGGAGTAGGCGAAGCCATACGGGGCGCAGGCCCAGCCACAGGTAACCCAGATTGCAGCGCAAGTGTCTGCTGGGCACAGGGTACACAAACCCGCACATTGTCATCACTTGTAGGGGACACCCCACACGCCACACACAGCCGGGTTTGTCCCAAAGGAACCCCAAGCACATTATCCTGAGAAGCCTCCATATGGTGATTATCGCGGCCCAACCGGCCAATAGGGATTTACGCTATAAGGCCACCCGGGATGCCCCAATAGCCCGCTAGGGAAGTGGGAGGTAAAGGCAGAATAGTCATGATTAAGGGTGTAAACCCGAAACGCGTAGACGTGTGAGGACACCTTATGTTTGCTGCTCTTACTTGTACCGCTGTAACGGACTTTTAACCAGGTTGGAATAAATGGATTTTTAATTCACTCTTCTACTATGTGGCTGGCTTTTCTATGGCTTTTGGACATTACCAAATCAAGAGGTGAGCACTCTAGCCCTGCCTGAGTAGGGAGTTATATCTCCTGTCTATGAGCTGGCATTCCTGTTTTTTAAAGGCAGAATAGGCCTCTAATAGTGCAAACTAAATAGAGGGGATAGGCCGAGAGAAACCACAATTTAACAAGTTTGACCCGCCTGCAAGACAAACAGAAAGGTCCCGTAAGCGGTATGCATACATAAGATATAAAAAATAAGCCAGCCCGCAGGGGCACTTACGGACCGAGGCAGGTAGACGCCAGCCATGCAGCACGAGAAAGCAAAATGGCGCCCGCAGATACCTCGAGGGGCGGGCCGCGGAGACAGTGATGCAGAACGCACCATCCGCAAGGCCCGCCCCCCGAAGAGCGCGAAGGCGCCCATGTGACCATGGCAGCCAATGATGGTGCAGCAGCGCCTGAGGTAAAGTCGCCGCTGACCGCGGAACGCCGTACAAGCGCGCGTGACGGCATTTTTTCAAAAAAGCAACCAGTGAAACCAGCACACGCGGCGACACAAAGCCAAAGCATACCACGGTATACAATCCCAAGGAGTGAAGAATACACATACACCCCCCCCAAAAAAATACCAGGGAGAGCGAGGGAGGGCAGCAGCCAACCTAACAGGAGCCCACCGATGGACAGGGGGCGAGGGGCGATCCCATAAGGCTCACCATGGGCCTATACCGCCTACCCTTTGGTATGGGATTGCGGTTGGAGCAGCACTCCTTAAGCACCTGACAGCGGTGCTGCCTACCATCACCCGACCAGTGCAGCCAAAGCTGGGAGGCAGAAAAAAAGGAACGGGTGGGAATAGTCCTACAGGGCCACAGGCTAATAGCCCCGCTCACCTGCGAGTAGAGAAAGCCATATTCTTGCCTTCGCAGCGCCTACCGCAGAGTAGAACTGGGGAATTTGTGGGAGGTCCCTGGAATATAAGGGGCCGGGAGGAGGCACTTTTTTGCTGTCTCTGCAGTCCAGTGCCATCTTGTGGATGTATTACCCAAACGTAAGGAATTATCTCTGGAGCAGGACGTGCTGTATACTTAGTATAAATGCAAAGATGCAAATATTATCCACCTGGTAGCCATTCTGGGTTGAGGTGAAAGGGAAGTCAACTCCTAGACCCTTTTAAATAGAGTAGGAGTACAACCCTCTAAATCAGTATTAACCCTCTTGTGTCAGGAATCAACAGAGTGAGGCCAGTCATATCAACATTAAAAAAACCCTTTAAAAGGTGCAAATCACATGTTTTCATGCAGGAAACCCGGCGGCGCGTGGAAATTATGTCACCTCCGGCAGGAGGAGAAGCCACATGGCGCCCCCCATCCTCTAGAAAAAAGAAAAAGTACATGCGAGCCAAAGGACCTACTTGGAAGCATATTCCAGGAGAAAAACGCCTGGCCGGAATCCAGATCCGGAATCCAGGCTATGCCTAGGGAGAAGGGCAGGAAGACGTTATCCCACCATGTCCGTGAAATGACGGAGACTGGACGCTGTCGTGGGGAGAGGCAGTGCAATACATAGTCGTATGTAAGTATGAAGAGAGCCAGAGGGGACGCAGATGAAATCTACACTATCGCCAGAGGTAAGGTTCGCACGCACACACACTGCAGCGTCGGGCGGGGAGGAGAGGCCGCGTCTGCAACATCGCTCTCCTCCCTGCCTCTTAAAAGGCATACACACCATAAAACATTTACACCTCATTCTCCGCCAATCTCCAAGAAAAAAGTAAAAAATTTGGGCCGGCCCAATTCTGTGAAACTCACCTGTAGAATTGTTTTTGTATCCATCCAGTCCAGGCCATCCCGATATCTTCACGATTGGGTGTTCGCCCCTAGGGGGCGCTGACTGCAAAATCAAAGATGTAGCTCCTCCCAGCCCCTTATAAATGCAGCTGCCCGTCTATCATTCCCCAGTGGCTTAAAAGCAATACTCAATAAAAAGGGCAGGCCGGGAGGCCCAAACAAAACACAAGAGACCACGTAACTTCATATAGCCTCTGCTTGTACTCTCTCCAATGTAAAAACTAGAAGAAAACTAAAACTAGTGTCCTATGAGCAAAAATGGTTCATCACCATAACAGGCATGCAGGACATAATGAACAGAAGGGCGGGGTGGGACGGCCTGGACTGGATGGACATGGGCCTGGCAGTGTCCATATGGGTGGGATCCCCAGTGCGGAACAGCATGTAGTTCATTTCACTACCGCCTGAAGCACCTTTCGGCCAGAAACTGCGTCAGCTGACGCCCTGACATCCACCTTGTCAAACTGTGTAAAAGTGGAACAGAAGACCAAGTGGCGGCCTTACAAACTTGTTCCGCCGATACCTGATGCTGAAAAGCCCAAGAGGCACCAATAGCCTTGGTAGAATGAGCTGTGATCCGAAAAGGGGGTTCCTTCCCCCTGGCAGAATAGGGATGTACCGCGGCCTGTGTAATCCACTTACTGAGAGTGGACTTGGCTGGTGGCAATCCCTTCCTAGAACCTTCTGTTAAGACAAAAAGCAAATGCGATTTCCTGAAGGATTCAGTCGCAGCCAGGTAATACCTTATGGCTCTGACCACATCCAAAGCATGGAGGGTCCGTTCTTTGGAATTAGCCGGTGCCGGACACAAGGAAGGTAAGACAACTCCTTTATTAAGGTGAAAAGAAGAAACAACCTTAGGCAAAAAATCAGGTTTAAAACGAAAAACCACCTTTTCTCTGTGTAACTCAAAGTAGGGTGGTTTCATACAAAGCGCGGCCAGCTCTGATACACGACACACCGAGGTGATCGCCACCAGAAAGACCACTTTGAGAGTCAGCATAGACAATGTAGCATCATTCAAAGGCTCGAAGGGAGGACCCTGGAGAGCAGACAGCACTAGATTAGAGTCCCACACCAGTATGACTGATTTGTGCGGTGGCCGGACATGGGCGACTCCCTGGAAAAAAGTCTTGATCAATCTATGATTGGCAATGGACCTCTGGAAAAAAAATGACCTGACCCTTGAGGGTGCTCAACTGGAGGCCCAAGTCTAAACCGTGTTGTAGAAACTCCAGAATTCTAGAAATAGAAAATCTCCGGCAAGGAAGGCTCTTGGCCTCGCACAAAGCGATATAGGCACGCATCTGTAGTAGATCATGGAAGGCGACTTCTTCCCCGCCTGAATCATTGTGTGAATAACCGTGGCCGATAACCCCTTCTCCGTTAGGATTGAGGTTTTAATAGCCAGGCCGTCAAAGCCAGCGTCCGTAAATTCTGGTGCCGCAGCGACCCCTGTGTGAGAAGACCTGGGTCGTCGAGCATGATGTAGTGATCTATTGACATCTGAACTTCTCGGCCAGCGAGGAGCCACCAGGATGGCTGGCACCCCCTCCTGGGCTATCTTGCGCAGCACTCTGCCCAGGAGCGGAAACAGAGGGAATGCATACAGAAATTTGAACTCCGTCCAAAGGATCGCCAGAGCGTCTGTTGCTACAGCCAGAGGATCTCTTGAGAGAGAGAGAGACGAACCTTGGAAGCTTGCGATTGTGTCTGGATGCAAAAAGACCCATGTCTGGTCGACCCCAGCGAAGGCACAGAGCCTGAAAAATCTCTCTGCTGAGGGACCATTCCCCAAGGCGCAAGGAACTCCTGCTCAGGGAGTCTGCCTCCTGGTTTTCAAACCTGGAGATGTAGAACGCCGAGATGCAGGGAAGATTCTACTCTGTCCAAGTCAGAATCCGGGTTACCTCCTTGAGGGATCTCTTGCTCCGAGTCCCGCCCTGGTGGTTGATGTAGGGGAGTCAAACGTAGAAGAACCAACCGGATTGCTCTCAGCTCCAAGAGATTTATGGGTAACCGGTTCTCCTGCAGACCCCACTGACCCTGGACCTTCTGGGTCTGCCAAACACCTCCCCAGCCTGTAAGACTGGCATCCGTGGTAACTATCTCCCAATGGGGAGTCAGAAAGGACTTGCCCACCAGCAGGTTCCAGGAGTCCAACCACCACAAGAGGGACTGCCTGGCCAGGGGGGACAGCGATAAACCTTGTTCCAGAGATTCCTGCAACCGATTCCAGACGGTCAGCAGGTTCAATTGTAGAGGTCTCATGTGAAATTGGGCGAAGGCTACTGCCTCGAAGCATGACACCATTAGGCCCACCAAACTCATCCCCAGACATACCGACGGCTGTTGACAAGTCAGCAAGGCCTGCACTTGCGTCTGGAGTCCCAAGACCTTCTGCTGTGACAGAAATACCTTGACCTGACCGAGGTCTATCGTCATTGCCAGAAAGGATCTCACTGTTGAAGGCGTGATAAACGACTTGGGGTAATTGATTACCCAATTGAAGGTTTCCAGGGTTGACAGCACTGTCCGAGTATCGCTCTCGGCCTCCTGAAGGGACCGGGACGAAATCAGCAGGTAGTCCAGAGAGGGTAACACACGAATACCCTGACTCCTTAGGATAGCCATGATGCCCGCCAGCACCTTGGGGAACACACAGAAGGCTGAGGATATGCCGAATGGGAGTGCTACAAACTGGTAATGTTGATGCAAACCTCAAGAACCTCTGATGTCCTTGGAAAATCGAGATGTGCAGATAAGCATCCCTGATGTCCACCGTGGTAATGAAGTCGCCGGGCCGAAGCGATCTCACCCCCGACTGCAACGTTTCCATGCGGAAATGTCTGACCCTTACAAATTTGTTGAGACCCTTCAGGTCCGAGATCGGCCGCAGCGTTCCGTCCTTCTTGGGAACCGTGAACAGGTTGGAGTAGAACCCCTGACCCTGTTCCTGCCAGGGCACAGCGCAAATCACACCTATCCGCAGGAGGTGTTGAACAGCTTGTCTCAAAGCCTGAGCTTTCAGTGGGTTTCAGGATATCCTTGAACATAGGAATTTTGTGGGTGGTCTGTCTGACAGCTCTATCTTGTAGCCGGAGGACACCACCTCCTGAATCCACCGATCCAAGACGTGACGTCTCCAGATCGGAGCAAACAGCAGAAGCCATCCCCCCACCCATATGGGTGAGGGTGCCACCTCATGCCTGAGTAGGCTTGGCTGGGGGTTTGGGCTTAGCTCCCCAGGAGGGGTTGGGCCGGTTGCAGGACCTACCCCAGGTATCTCTGCGGGCACCTGGAAATGTAGATCCTCTTCCTCCCCTAAAGGATCGATAAGAGGAGGAGTTTCGAAAGGACCGAGCAGGCTTCCTTCTCTGAGGGAGCTTACCATCCTTGACCAAAAGGTCCAGGCGCTCCCCAAACAGCAGGCTTCCCACAAAGGGTAGACCTGTGAGGGACTTCTTGGCAGCTGCATCGGCTGACCACTGCTTCAACCAGAGCGAGCGGTGTACAGCGACAAGCAAGGCCGAAATTCTGGTACCAAGCCTGACCACCTCATCCATGGCAGTAACAACAAAGCGGATGAAGTCCAAGCAGGCCTTGAGTTTCTTATACTCCTCCGCCCGCTTGTGAGCTTTAGCCCTAGCCACAAGGTGTTTAACCTGTTCCTGTTGGCTAGTGAAACAATTGCAAACCGGACCTAGCAGAGGTCACATTAAGGCCTAGTTTAAAGGAATATACATGTATATTTTCTCACGCACCCTGAAGCCCTGCATACATGTACTCCTCCAATTGTGTAGCAACTGTAGAAGTCTAGCAATTTCTTTTGGTCTTTCAACGCTGGCATTCGATACAATGTGTTATATCTGCTGCTGATGTATTGTAAACAAATTCATACATTGTATCAAACTGTAATCTCTCTCCCAGGGAAGGAGAATTTTAGATGGTGCAGAGAATACGACTAATGTCTTTTAACCCCTACTTTGCCTGCAAACATGTAGTCTGCATCATTTTGTAGACCATTTCTACTTTTGTAACTGGAAAGCTCCAATGTCTGACTATATAGAGATGTAGTACTTTAAAGCAACCTATTCAGTATAAAACTATATCTAAATAGTCAGACATGTTCTAAGAGCTTTCCAGCAACAACCCTCTTTTGCATATACAAAACGGTGAACACAGAGATAGAGAGCCTTCATTTTATAGGCTGTATGCAAGAGATAAAATGGGAGCAGCTTACCTGAGGTTGCACATGAGGTTTAGGGCAACCTCAGGTAAGCTGCTCCCATTTTATCTCTTGCATTGTATGTCCCAAATGGGGCTCTCATAGATTAGAGTTAGGACTGCACCCATAGAGGCACCTTGGCGCGGTGGTGCAGATTAGCATACTTCTGCAGATGTGTGTGACCGAGCCTCTGTTTTTACCAGATTTAGAGACAGATTATAGGTTGGTCTGCAAGCTAACAGGGTTGAGTGCTGCAGCTCCTTTAAGTCTTTAGGAGGGAAGTGGGGCGCCGTCCTGGAGGACTACTGGAATACCTATTAGCGTTAAGCTAAGCTGGGGTTTTCTCAAAACGTCCTCCATGACGGCCCAGCCGATGATGAATGAGTAATTATAGTAGCGTCCTACCTCAGGATGTGGTATCATCTTAAGGATCTTTCTGTCGAAAGCCTGCTCGACAAATCCACTCTGTAGTGTCTCAAAACATGTGTGGGGAAGCCCAAGTTGCTGCTCTGCAAATTTCTTTCAGTGATACACCTGCTTGATTAGCCCAAGAAGCAGAAACTGCCCTAGTAGAATGAGCTTTCAAAGATATTAGAAGCTTCCTTTCCTATAAATTCATAAGCTAACTGAATGGCTTCCCTAATCCATCTAGCTATACAGGCCCTCTACTCTTTCTGGAGAATGCTAACAATAAATGATCAGACTTCCTCCACCCAGCTGAATGATCCGAATACATTTATAAAATCCTCCTGGCATCTAAGAACTGCATCTCTTGCTGATCCCCAATATCTTCCGGCCTGAGCCACGGAGATAGATCTTCTGGGACCTGTGAAACTCTGAAGCAATCTTAGGCAAGTAGAAGGGATCCGGTCTGATTGTGAGATGATCTGGAAATACTCAGAAGTACGGTTTCTTAATGGACAAAGCCTGTAGGTCACTGATTCTTCTAGCTGACGTGATTGCTAGAATAAAGGCAAATTCAACTAAACTGCTGACTCGGAAATAGGCTCAAATGGAGCCCTAGTCAGTCCACTGGGCAAAATAATAAATCCCAAAGTGGAAAGCCTTGGGATTCACTGGTCTTCCTCTAGAACGTGAGATGGAGAATCTATCAACCAGATCATCTGCTCAAAGCCTTCTGTCCAAAAATACTCACAGCGCTGCCACCTGAATCTTTAGGGTACTTATAGCCAATCCCATTTCTGCCCCCTCCTGCAAAAATTCCATTACTTCTGCCAAATCTGATAGAAACAGATTATGGCTTCTACAAAAGAAGGAAAATCTCTTCCAGACCTTTCTGTAGATCTTACGGGTTACCAGTTTTCTGCTCTGAAGCAGAGTTTTAATAACACTGCTAGACAGGCCCTTGCTTCTTAGCAGGCCCCATTCAGGATCCAGGCTGTCAGATGGAGGTTCTGGACCTGGGGGTGGAATATGGGCCCCTGATGAAGCAGATAAACTGATATAGAAAGCGTAAGGGGTGGACTTACCGCCACCTGACTCAGTAGAGAAAACCATAAACTCCTGGGCCAATAAGGAGCAACTAGAATCACTCTTGCTCGTTCCATCTTTATTTTCCTTAAGACTCAAGAGAGCATTGAACCTCCCCCAATGCTGGGACAGGGCATCCTCCGCTAGAGCTCCCTGGCCCTGATGAAGCAAGAAGAAGTTTTGGCATTTGGAATTTCTTCTCGTGGCAAACAGATCTATCTCTGGTGAACCCCAGAGATCTACTAACTGCTCCTAGACTCTCTGGTTCAGCTCCCATTCCAATTGTCTCAGCTGCACCCGACTGAGTAGATCTGCTAGCACATTCAACTGTCCCTTGATATGAATAGCTCTTAGGGACTTTACCACTCCTTCCATCCTGCCGCAAATAGTCCTGGAGAGAGACATCAACTCCACTGACCTTGTGCCGCCCTAATGGTTGAGGTATGCTACCACCGTGGCATTGTCTGAAACAATTAGTACATCCTAATCCAGTAACTTCTTCTCGAGGTGTTCTAGAGCCAATTGCACAGCTTTCAGCTCTGCAGAGCCGACCAAAGTCCGACCAAATGCCCTAAATCTGACAATGCATCATGTGGGCGCCCCATCCCCAAGCACTTGCATCTATTGTGATCTGGATAGGGTCTGTCTGATGCCATGGCCTCCCCATGGCTAGGTTTTCCTGAACCAACCACCATTGCAGGGAGGCACAAACCTGCTCTGGGAGAGTCGTCATCGTGTCCAATGACTCTGGATCTTTGTTCCAAGTACTTAGAAAGAAGTCCTGAAGAGTCCTTGATTGAAATTGGGCCCAACTGACCTCTGGGATGGCGGACTTCATAAGTCCCAACAAAACCAAAATTTGTCTCTGAGACATTCCTGGCTTTTCCTGGATCTGAGAGGCGAGGGAGACAATTTTCTGAATCTTTGGAGGAGGAAGGAATGTCCTCTCCTTTAGACTGTTGTTCAGATAACCTAGATATATGCAAGATGTCTATGGAGACAAACTCGACTTTTCCCTGTTTACGATTCATCCTAACTCCAACAGGAAAGCCAATGTTCTCCTCACATTGTTCTCCAACAGCGCTCTCGATGGTGCGAAAAGTAAAAGGTCGTCCAGAAATGCTACAATACCTATCTGATTCATTCTCAGAAAGACCATTGCTTCTGCCAAAGACCAAAGCATTGCTCTGAATTGCCAATAAAAAGGTTACTCCACCTAACATTACAGCAAATCTAGGATTGTGACTAATAATTGAGGAAGCATCTTAAATGGAAGAAACACGAAAACCAGCCTGAGATTCAACTCCAGGGCCCCCCCTCAGTGCACCCACTTGATCAAAACACCCCGTAATGGGCTCCCCAAATTCATGAGGAGGCGACTGTTTTAACAGTTTAGTCCATGGGACTAAAAAAAAATGTGACAAAATCTGTCCTCGCACACCCATCATTTCAGTGACTTCTTCACCAAGTCGGGGAAATTCACATCTACCAGGAATTCCAGAGATTTGTCCCAGGTGCTCAAGATATGAAGCTTGAGAGACCCTGAGAATAGCTGACCCCACCTTACTGCTGGAAAGGCTAGGGGCCAAAAAAAAAAAAAAACCCTCAAAAGGCTCATGGCCTGATGCACGGGCCATCCTATTTGTACACAAAGACTGAACAGATTCATGGAGGCCCAAAGAAGGGGAGGAAGAAAAAATAAGAAATGGGACTGGCCAGAGGGAAAACACTGCTTACCCCCCTTTGTCCCAACAAGGTCTGGGGATCAAAGAATATAACACTGTTCCAGTTTGTGGGGCTATCCTGGGCCCCTGGCTGTTTTCTGCCTCCAGGACCGAGAAATGGACCTGCCTGTCCAAGCCCATAGCGCCAGTTACTTACCTAAACCCACATGGTTCAGGAGCAGTGGTCCGGCTCCTATCCCAAGGAGGGACACGAAAACAACTGAAAATGGGAGGAGGAGTCAAAGGGGGCATCCCCAGAAATCCCATTGTTGACCTTATCAATCCAAAACGCTGAAACTCTGCTAATACAGTCAGTTACTAGCAGTGGTTTGAGCAAAAAAGAAGAAGAGTATCCCAGGCTCTTTTTAGAAGAATATCCGACTATTTATCTAAAGGATCTCTAAGAGAGCCCATGTCCTCAAAGGAGGGACTTAGGAATGAAAAACCTGGATTAAGGTGTCCTCCATTCCCTAGCCATGACATCTTTTATCGATTGGTGAATCGGAAAACACGGATCCTTTTTCTCAAGCAGGCCTCTTTAAAGGGAATCCTGCACTAAAAGGGGTGTATTCTAATTCTCAATATTCAGAGAAGACCTAATTAATTCCTCTGATGGGATCCGGGAACATCCTCTAGGGAAAAATCTAGCTGAATGCTCAGACAAAGAAACATCCGCACTGCTCCCAGTTACTGTAGAATGAAATGATTCATCTGAGGAAGCCCCCTTCTCCTCCTACCCATCCAAAGAACCCTGTCTGGATTTGGACGGGCCAGCGTCAGACCTGCCCGAGGTTGCTTGGACAAAACAGTCCTTGAAAAACTCAAATGAATAAGCCATTCTGGAGTCAAAAGATTCGAAAAAGTTCTTTAACATACACTGGAAATTGCCCCCCTCCATGACAAAAGCCCTCCGGTAAGGGGGCCTGATAAATGGTGCAGGATCCAGCTTAACCCATTCTAGTATACCTGGGCTCTTTCAAGTCCCTGGGCTCCTTATGACCCCTAGATTCCTTAGAATACCTTCTGGGATCTTTCCTGGCTTTGGCCTCCTTGACTTTGGGCTCCTTGGCCTATGAAATAAGAGGGAACAAAAACATCCTTTAAGATTCCTGGCTAGAGGGGTCCTTTTAACCGACTTACTCCCTCCGAAGCACTGTCACCCGCCATGAACCACGTGGAGGCCCATCAGGTATTCCCCTGACAGTGCCTTTCCTGGTCCTGACGAGCGCGCAGGAGCAGCATCTTCCCGAAAGCATGCAGAGGTCTGAAAAGCCTTCCATAAACCAGAATTGCCCCTGGTGGAGGCGGGGTTGCCACATCCGGATCCAGCATACACGTCACTGGAACTAACGCCCCTCCCCCGGAAACTGGAAACAAACTACCTTGAGAGTAGCTGACCCAACCTTACTGCTGGGAAGGGCTGGGGTCAGAAAGCCCCAAGAGCCTCATGGCTTGACGCACTGGGGCCATCCGACTGGTGCGCAAACACTGCTTCCTGGAGGGATCCACAGCTTGGGGCAAAGAGTAGCAGATCGTCCAAACAAGCTATGATCCCGATCTCTCTTTACCTAAAATACGCCAGAGGATCGGCCAGAACCTTGGCAAAGATCCTGGGAGCTGATGCTAGGCCAAAGGGAGGACAAATCGGAAGAACCAGGTGGATAATCTTATCCTACCCTTGATGTATAGTAAGATACTACAGCCACATGACTAGCCAGAATAAAGGCCACTCTAATTAAAATGTCCACTCAAAGTTACCGATTCTAAAGTGCATAAAGCAGGTAACTGTAACAGGTAAAAAATAGGTGACTCCTGGAAGCTTGTCTGAATAAATAGCTCCTTATAAGAATGGTGGGAGCACAAATAAAGACAATAGAGAGGGTAATACAAAGTTACGTTCCCTTAGAAGGTTTAAAAAGAACAAAAAGCCAGAATTCACCACAGTCAAGTGCACACAGCCAATCGCACTTGGTCAGGTGCAGGCTAAACCAGATTGTCTTCCCGACTGTATAATGAACAAGGAATGAACTACCAGCATTACCATAGGTAATACCCTGAATCAGGGGTTCTCAACCTGTGGTAAATGTAACACTGGTGGTACCTAAGGTTCTCCAACAGCACTGAAGACCTACCTGTACCCCACCTGATCTACAACCTGCACTTTGCTGCATAAGAACATATAAAAAAAAAAAGGTTATAAAAAATGTCGAGTCCCCATCTGCCAGGGGCAGGAAAATGCAAAGAGTTGGTAGAGACCATCCAGAGCGCGAATGTTCCGAAGCCCTCCAGACTCCAGCCTGTCCTCCAAACAGCAGCAAGCGTCGCTGCCGAAGTGTCCTCAGCCACCCTCCCTCCTGCCCGACGAATGGACACATCCCAGGTGGCGGGGGTGAATGGGAAGGGGGAGATGACAGAAGGGGGGGTAGAGACCTTCCTGACTCTCGCAGCAGATGGGGGGGGGGGGGCGCAATCCCAGCTTTCTCTAGAAGATCATCCTTAGTAAAAGCACAGCACCGCTTACCCCCCTGCCATTAACGGTCAGTGAATCAAGGAATCAATGGTCAAGGAATGGAAATCTGGTCAGTCCACTGGGGGTATCCCAGATCCAGAGCCAAGAAATGAGTTTGCCTGCCTCAAACCCACAGCACCAGATACTTACCTAAACCTTTTAGTTCAGGAGCTAGGGGTTTGGCTCCTACCTGGGCAGGAACACGAAAACAACTGGGCTAAAGTTTAATCCATATCTGGTGGATGAGGTCTCATGAGTATGCAGCCTGCTGTATGACTGGGGGGATGGAGCTCACACATCCACTGCGGAATCGCCGGTGACACGAGTATGCCAGGCATTAAATCAAGAAGCCTCACAATAATTTTGGTGATACGGCAGTGTTGTCCCTTTATGTGCCACATGTACTGTGTTATTAGTATTGAATTGTATGTTGTTCTATAAGAACCCCCACAATAGGCTCGATTCAGCCGTGGCCCCATAAGCAATAGTAAATTGATGGCTCAACAACCCCCCCGCCCTTGCAAAACACTCCCTGAGTCACATGCAATTACAGTAGTAAATGAGTAAATTTGAGTAAATGTGCGGGTGTGATCTGGCTCAATGCACACATTAGTTCCAAATAAAAATTTTACTGAAGAAAACCCATGTGCAAATGTATTTACTCACAGTGCTGAACCGATCCAAAAGAGGAGATCATCGGTCCTAGAGTCCTATAAACTGTAGATAGGTGGTTGCTTCACTTTAAAGTAGCCACAGTTACCAAACTATCCCAGCCTTTGGTCCATGCTTTGAAACCTGCTGGTTCGCCAGTATTTTTGGCGCTTTACATTCACGTGGAGTGGAATCACTAGCCCAGCTTTTGCAACGAGAAGAGCTCTCTCTGCAAACGCGAAATGCGTAGGTGACTGCGCCCCGAGATTGCTATGGGCAGCATTTCACTGGTGATTAGATCATAAATGCTCCGCAATTTCCCTGGTGTGAAAGCAGCCTGATGGCGCTATATAAAATGGTGCTATCATTATTCTATTTTGTGCATTTTATTGTTAGCATCTTGTTAAAATCATTTTTGAGCCATAAGAAAAAAAAAAAAGCTATGCTCACCTTAAGACCCACTTAGACCATTTCTGCTAGTCCGGGGCTGCAGGGCTTACTTCATTGTTTAAGCCACATCCAGCGCAGCCCAGCCGATCACCAGCCTCCTCTCACTTGTCGTACGCTCTCTTCCTGGGTCCGTCCGCCATGGTGACGCCCCCGCCACCAGTCACATGGCGCTGCCACGCCCCTCTACATTGCAATAAATGGGCTTTAACTGTTTCATTTTATTGTGTCAGCTACAATAAGGGATTGGGTATCTAGAGTATTTATGTATATTTCTCTGTGTAATCGTGTTTGCCTTATGGTGTTCTTAGGCCACTTGGTGACTTTTTAAATTGTACACTGAATCTATGCATGATTATTTAATGCATTGCTATACAGTAACAAAACTTTATGCATTATTATAATAAACTTTAGGGGTGCACTGTAACTATATTGATGTGATGCCTTGGGAGTGTAGGAGTGCACCCAGGAAGCTGCATACATTTTTTAGGTTTCTGTACATTTCTATATCATTTGAGTGCGCCTTCTTTTGCTTAACTAGTTGCCGGGGGGGGGGGGGGGGGGCAATTTAAAACAAAACATAATCTCATTATCTTAGGTCCTGCATCTTGCCCCGTGGGCATCCTGATTTGGGGTGCCTCATTGTGTGAATTCCCTCCAAATCGCAAGTAAAAACGTATCTTTCCCTGGTCACATGGTGCATGCGCAGGCTCTCGTCCAATCAGCGCCCCATGCTGCTGACATACGACTCGGTTTACTCAAAGGTGCCAGCATTAGGGAAGCAAATCTATAGGTTTCCCTTTGGATGAGGGCACATTCCCATCCCCAATCATCTGAATGGCTGGGTGTGAGAGTCAGCCGAAAGATGTTGGAGGTCAATGTCGTTTACCTTGCCGTGGGTGTCACTGCTGTGCTGCCCCTGTTGCTGCGGTCGCTGCACCCACTGCTTCTCGGGCTCCAAAGGAGAATAAGCTCTTACACCTCTGGGTCGCCCACATGTAACAAAGTCTGCGCCCGGAAGGGACATCTGCGCGCCGCTGGTCAGCAGCCACGCCCAATAAAATTAAAAAAACTAGCGGCGACAAGGAAAGAGACCCAGGCTCAGATCCTCAGAGATCAAGCGAGTACTGCAGAAAAATACAATTTAAAAACTCTGCTGTGAAATGAGTGAAATGGTGGAAGTGGTCCTAAAGGGACAGCGCAGAACTAATGCTGTGTCAGAAAAAAATACTATGTGGGACTGCCCTGGCCGCCTTTAAACCTCGGGTACCCAAAGATTATCCAATGCACCACCAATCCACAATTATATAGTAAGAAGGTTATGTGCTGAAATGGCAGTTCCCTTAAAAGGATACTCAGAAAAATGCACTATATTGTGGCTCCAGCAACCGCCAGGGAAACAGCCCACTGCACCAAAGAGCCCTCAAATAGATACAATCAAGTGAAATTCATCAAATTAGTTTATTAATAAAAATTCATTCATTACATCATAAAAAACATCCACCCACACACATACATAATTTCATGGCAGGTGACCAACCTCTGGGCGAAAAACACTAAACTAAATAATATGATCCTTAATAATCACCCAATCACAAATTGATACTAATATCTACTAAGTGCTAAACATGATTCAGATACAGAAAGTGCTACAGTGCTATTAAAGTGCTAAGGAAATATGTGCAAAATATGCAAATTAAAATAACCTACAATGTGAAGCCCAAGCAGATGGTACCCTGCCGTCCCCTAAAACAGGAGGTAGGATTCCACATGTTGCGTGGAATCCTAAGTGCCCAGCCACTTCATCAGGATAAACCTCGTGTGAGCTAAACCCAAAAGATTCCAGGCTGAGAAGGCTTCTCCAGGTGTCTCCTGGAGCAGAAAACAGCAACCTAAAATAACAAACAGGCTGTAGTCTAACTGTCCTGTGGTTCCCAGGGAGGAAACAGAAAGAACTGAGGTGGGGAGGAAGGGGTGGGGCTTTTAAGAAGGGAGAGGGGGGACATGATTGAGACCTTTAAATATGTGAAAGGATTCAATAAGGTTCAGGAGGGAAGTGTTTTTAAGAAGAAACTTAATGATAGAACAAGGGGGCACAACCTGAAGCTAGTCGGGGGGAAGATCAGGATCAATGTTAGAAAATATTATTTTACAGAAAGAGTAGTAGATGCTTGGAACAAACTTCCAGCAGAGGTAGTTGAAAAATCAACAGTCACTGAATTTAAACATGCCTGGGATAAGCACACATCTATCCTAAGATAAAGAGTACATACAGTATACACATAAGGGCAGACTAGATGGACCGTATGGTCTCCTTCTGCCGTCAACCTTCTATGTTTCTATGTTTCTATGTTTAACCACTGTTCAGTTTTGTGTTTCCTCCGAGGGGGCGGAGCTTCTCTCTCTCTCTGTGAGTCTGATGGTAGAAAAATTCTCATGGTGTTGAATCAACCCTTTAGTTGAGGGGGAATTGCTCGGGGGTCACATAATGATGGGCACAGCTTCATCAGCCAGGCGAATGCTTTGAGCCCCGGGGGTAAAATAGAACTCACCTTTGGAATAGTCTGTGTTGTCTCGCTGCCACACCAGAGAAGCTGCTGCAGAAAGGCTTTACTCACCCCCTACCCCCTTACAAGATGGTCCAGCAACCCTGCAGTATAAACAGCCCCTCCACTGACACCATTATATGGAATTTAATATTCATGCTCTATGAAGCAAAGGTTTCTGACTAGTTAATGAATGTCTACTATAATAATGAAAACCATGTTCTAAATATAATAGTTATTTATTGCTCCCCCATATTTTAAAGCCCCTGTGCAGGCACACATTAACTTTCTACCACCTAATACCACCTTATAGGAGCAGTAAAAATGAGCCATTTGCATCTGAAAATCTCTGAATATATATATAGTAAATACCTTTGTGATTCTAAGGGAAACTGATGTTTCAATATCTTGGTTATAGCTCGGCTGGAAGGGACGTGTCATAAAGCAGATTTATGAGTCTTGTCCATGCTCGGCGGCAGTCAGAGAGAGCTGTAGAACCACTGTGGCTGGCTGGGCTTGCAAAGTAAGACAACTTTCTTGCAGGGTCCTGGAGAAATAAAATATAAATAAAAATAATGCACATTTTCTGCAGAGTCCTGCTACTGATTCTACCCTGTGCTACTAAAAATAGAGGAGAGGCACATGGGACAGGCATCAAGTCGGCTGCTTAATGGCTAATTGTTGCCACTGGGTCCCTTTGGCTCTCATTCCAACCAACAGTAAGTCCGGCTATAAAATAACTCTTCCTCCCACCACACTGTCAAATCGGGATGCCCCTGGGGAGGGCTTTCACCCAGCCCAGGAGTCTTTTAGACTAGTCTCAGATTTGGTGCACTATAAAGCAGACCCCTTCCCTCAGCTACCCTCCCCTGGCAGGGACCAGGTTACAAGGAATAAAAAAGCCATATCTTGCTCGTGGTCCAGCACCCTTCTCTCGGCACGATGAGACCTGGGAACGGCCATCTTGAACAGGAAGAATAGGGGGCGAATAAGTAACCAGCCAGTTCCTCCCGTGCTGCACCAAGGATTAGGAGACCTGTTGGTCAAGTTCCCAGCTCACAGAGTAAAAGTTCACAAATCTCAAGAACCATAACATGAATTTACTGATGACCAAGCATGTTCTGCCATTGTAGTTAGAGGCATTCCTATTACATTTTTGCTGTATGCATTGATTTGTATAATTAAAGCAGAACTAAAGATAAAATGGCTCATTGCACAATAGGGCAGATACAGCACAAACACTTTTCATCCACAATGTAATTCAGCACCATTTTTAGCTGTGCACATTTTAAAAAAATTCACACAGCTAAAAATGGTGCTGAACTGCAGCAAGAAATAACAAATCAAGCCAAAAAACATTTCCACACAAAAATGAGAGAAAAAAAACATTGCCACGGTGCTGAATCAGCTGTAATATAACCATCATGTCTCTCCCTTGCAATAAAAAAATCCAGCTCCTATATAAATATATACATACATGATATTACAGTGATGATGAAATACCCCACATACAAATATAAGAAGCCTTAAAGTGGACCAAAACCCACAAAAACTCACCTTCTTTGCCAACTCGGCAAGGGCAGTGCGGTGTTGCTTTCGGATATATCACACACCTTTCGTCAAGCAATGGTGATAGTTGGCTCAGGTCCATAGGCTGCCAACTCGGCGGCTCCGTATAATTCATCACTTCTGTTGGCTCAGCGAGGCATGTTCTATCGGTCCGCCGGCTTCTCCAATGGCATTGTCTGCCGGTTCCTCCTCAGGAATGTCCTGGAAAAATGTCATAGCAGCTCCGACCGCAGTGTACTCGGCCACATAACGCTTAAAAGATTTAATCTCTGCAGTGGTCCTCGTCTCCGCTTCCGGTTCTGCAGGCATATCCGGTCAGGTAATTGAGGTAGGGCATTGAGGTGATAGAGCCCCCTCAAAAGAAAAATCTTTTGCATTCTCCATGGAAAAATCCATAAAAAGCAGGTCAGGATCAGTAAAAGTCGCCTTTTAGAAATGCTCAGAGAGAGACCAGGTGCTGTCCTTGCAAAGGCAATTCCCCACCAGGTCTGACGCTCCCTAGCAGCAGTCCAGTATTTATACTTCACCTCCAATTGATGTCACAGCCCCCCCTCACAAACAAGGGAAGGGAAGGGGAAGGAGGAGCTTCAGGTTGATTTGAAGCAAAGTAGCTTTCTCAGGCAGCATCGTCTAGAGGACTTTTTGGGCTCCTCCTCTTCTTCAGATTCAATGCTCGGTTTTGCTTTGTTGTCCTTCGTAAAAATACTGGCTGTCAGGTTTCTCAGGATTTTCCAGCGTGATTTTGATGGTGGTTTAGTCACAACTGGATCCTGTTCTTCCGAGTCTGGCTCAGGCGTCTCAGGCATTAGTTCCAGCACATTGTCTATTTCAATAATGTTCTGTGGAGGGAGCATGACCTGGACCTCCACAAGAATTGGTACTGAGACAACTGGCTCTAATTTAAAGTCTGGTAAATGCTCGGGGGCATCGTCTGCCGACTCCTTGGTGGTAAGGTCTGGCAGATCCTCAAGCGAATGTTCCATGTCCCCAAAGGCATTGTCAGTTGTCTCCTCCTCGGTCTGCTGGCTCAAGTCCTCCATTTCAAGTTCACATTCTGCCAGCTCCTCGATAATAGGTTGGAAAGGTGCTTCCAACACATGGTGCATTGGCCCTTTGAGGTCTGCCGTCTCCTCAGGGGCACAGAATTCCGGCTCAAGGTGGCAGTTTGCCGGCTCCTCCTTTGCACTGCTGAAAGATGCTCGTTTTCGGGGTTTTTTCATTCGCTTGCGCCTCGGCAGCCTTGGTTTCTTCATGGTGATAGGCTCACAGGCTGCAGACTCAGCGAGGACATGTTCTATCGGTCCGCCGGCTCCTCCGATGGCACTGTCTGCCGGCTCCTCCTCAGGTATGTCTTCTTCAGGGGCAGAGGATGCCGGCTCAAGGTGGCAGTTTGCCGGCTCCTCCTTTGCACTGCTGAAAGATGCTCGTTTTCGGGGTTTTTTCATTCGCCTGCGCCTCGGCAGCCTTGGTTTCTCCATGGTGATAGGCTCACAGGCTGCAGACTCAGCGAGGACATGTTCTATCGGTCCGCCGGCTCCTCCGATGGCACTGTCTGCCGGCTCCTCCTCAGGTATGTCTTCTTCAGGGGCAGAGGATGCCGGCACAAGGTGGTGGCTTGCCGGCTCCTCATTTGCACTGCTGAAAGATGCTCGTTTTCGGGGTTTTTTCATTCGCTTGCGCCTCGGCAGCCTCGGTTTCTCCATCGTGATAGGCTCACAGGCTGCAGACTCAGCAAGGACATGTTCTAGCGGTCCGCCGGCTCCTCCGATGGCATTGTCTGCCGGCTCCTCCTCAGTAATGTCCTGGAAATATGTCACAGCAGCGCCGGCCCCAGTGCATTCGGCCCATGTTTGGGACATGTAAGCCACATACTGCTCAAAAGATTTAATGTCTGCAGTGGTCCAGGTCTCCGCTGCCGGTTCTGCAGGCATATCCGGTCGGGTATGTGAGGTAGGGCATTGAGGTGTTAGAGTGCCCTCAAGAGAAAAATCTTTTGCATTCTCCATGGAAAAATCCATAAAGAGCAGGTCAGGATCAGTAAGAAAATAAAAAAAAAGACTCTAAAAGTCGCCTTTCAGAAATGCTCAGAGAGCGACCAGGTGCTGTCCTTGCAACGGCAATTCCCCACCAGGTCTGACGCTCCCTAGCAACGGTCCAGCATTTAGACTCCGCCTCCAACTGACGTCCCAGCCCAGCATTTCGACTCCGCCTCCAACTGACGTCACATCCCCCTCACAAACAACAGCTGTGGTACACAAATCACCCAGAAATACTAGGCCGCAGCCCGGGATTTGATAAGAGCCCAATTACTACTACTAATACTAATTATTATTATGGCGGGTTTAGGAAGTCAGCGTGTGTTTTCCCCATCGCTCCCCATTCTCAGACCATGTAACAGCTAAAACCTTCCTCCGCCATCGGCAGAAAGTCTCCTCTGTCACCCGATCGCATCCCCATCCCCTGGCGGGGTCCTCACCTGTCACCCGATCGCATCCCCATCCCCCGGCGGGGTCCTCACCTGTCACCCGCGCTGAGTTCTCCTCCCTCCGCCACCATCAGCTGAGCAGCGCAGGCGATGTGAGGGGAGATCGAAAGCAAAACATTGATGGATCCTCCTCCAGCTCAGGCAGCACAAGCAGAATGCAGAGCAGGCCTGAGGATCGATCGCCGAGCTCATCATTTCCTGCACTTCTGCTTGTCTGCCTGAGCTGGAAGACGTGTGTGTGTTGTGTTGTGTTGTGTGTGTGTGAGCTGAGCTCCTGTCATCCATTCTACAGCCTCCATCTGCTGATCTGCGGTGTGTCTGCTGTCCTCTCATTCATTCATGTCATTAAAGGTTTATTCTCTAATTGCACAGTGTGTGCATGTGTGCTTATGGGCTTTATATCTTAATAGTGGACCTGCAGTGTTAACTAAGGGGCCGATTTGGGATGCCCCACTGAGTGGCAATGGCCCACACTTACCTTTCTGGCACTCCCACGCTTGGTGTTGTTGGATGATGGTCGGCCTCCCTGCAGCTGAGGCCTGCTCCTGCCCTAACCCATCTGAGTGCCACAGACCACAAGGAGGCTGGGGATGCCGCTGTTCCATCTCTCTGTTCAAAACATTGCTTCGTGCCATGCAAGAGAGCTGTGCATGCGCCTTGGGATCAGCAGAGAGGTGAGTTGTGTGGGCAGTCTGGGAGTTTCACACAGCCGGGCATCCTAAATTGAAATGCCCCAGGGAAAAGGACAGTGAAAATCCTGGTGAGGAACACGGACACATCTACTATCTGTTAACCCTTTCACTACCAGCCAGTTTGGGTCCACATTTGGGTATGTCCTTTGGGAACACGGACACATCTACTATTTGTTAACCCTTTCACTGCCAGCCAGTTTGGGTCCACATTTGGGTATGTCCTCTGGGAACACGGACACATCTACTATCTGTTAACCCTTTCACTGCCAGCCAGTTTGGGTCCACATTTGGGTATGTCCTCTGGGAACACGGACACATCTACTATCTGTTAACCCTTTCGCTGCCAGCCAGTTTGGGTCTACATTTGGGTATGTCCTCTGGGAACACGGACACATCTACTATCTGTTAATCATTTCACTGCCAGCCAGTTTGGGTCCACATTTGGGTATGTCCTCTGGGAACAGGGACACATCTACTATCTGTTAACCCTTTCGCTGCCAGCCAGTTTGGGTCCACATTTGGGTATGTCCTTTGGGAACACGGACACATATATTATCTGTTAACCATTTCACTGCCAGCCAGTTTGGGTCCACATTTGGGTATGTCCTCTGGGAACACGGACACATCTACTATCTGTTAACCCTTTCATTGCCAGTCAGTTTGGGTCCACATTTGGGTATGTCCTTTGGGAACACGGACACATCTACTATCTGTTAACCCTTTCACTGCCAGCCAGTTTGGGTCCACATTTGGGTATGCCCTCTGGGAACACGGACACATCTACTATCTGTTAACCCTTTCATTGCCAGCCAGTTTGGGTCCACATATGGGTATGACCTCTTTCGCTGCCAGCCAGTTTGGGTCCACATTTGGGTATGTCCTTTGGGAACATGGACACATCTACTATCTGTTAACCCTTTCGCTGCCAGCCAGTTTGGGTCCACATTTGGGTATGTCCTCTGGGGACACAGACACATCTACTATCTGTTAACCCTTTCGCTGCCAGCCAGTTTGGGTCCACATTTGGGTATGTCCTTTGGGAACACGGACACATCTACTATCTGTTAACCCTTTCACTGCCAGCCAGTTTGGGTCCACATTTGGGTATGTCCTCTGGGAACAGGGACACATCTACTATCTGTTAACCCTTTCGCTGCCAGCCAGTTTGGGTCCACATTTGGGTATGTCCTTTGGGAACACGGACACATCTACTATCTGTTAACCCTTTCACTGCCAGCTAGTTTGGGTCCACATTTGGGTATGTCCTCTGGGAACACGGACACATCTACTATCTGTTAACCCTTTCATTGCCAGCCAGTTTGGGTCCACATATGGGTATGTCCTTTGGGAACAGGGACACATCTTCTATCTGTTAACCCTTTCGCTGCCAGCAAGTTTGGGTCCACATTTGGGTATGTCCTCTGGGGACACAGACACATCTACTATCTGTTAACCCTTTCGCTGCCAGCCAGTTTGGGTCCACATATGGGTATGTCCTCTTTCGCTGCCAGCCAGTTTGGGTCCACATTTGGGTATGTCCTTTGGGAACAGGGACACATCTACTATCTGTTAACCCTTTCGCTGCCAGCCAGTTTGGGTCCACATATGGGTATGTCCTCTTTCGCTGCCAGCCAGTTTGGGTCCACATTTGGGTATGTCCTCTGGGGACACAGACACATCTACTATCTGTTAACCCTTTCGCTGCCAGCCAGTTTGGGTCCACATTTGGGTATGTCCTCTTTCGCTGCCAGCCAGTTTGGGTCCACATTTGGGTATGTCCTCTGGGAACACGGACACATCTACTATCTGTTAACCCTTTCACTTCCAGCCAGTTTGGGTCCACATTTGGGTATGTCCTCTTTCGCTGCCAGCCAGTTTGGGTCCACATTTGGGTATGTCCTCTTTCGCTGCCAGCCAGTTTGGGTCCACATTTGGGTATGTCCTTTGGGAACACGGACACATCTACTATCTGTTAACCCTTTCACTGCCAGCCAGTTTGGGTCCACATTTGGGTATGTCCTCTTTCGCTGCCAGCCAGTTTGGGTCCACATTTGGGTATGTCCTCTGGGAACACGGACACATCTACTATCTGTTAACCCTTTCACTTCCAGCCAGTTTGGGTCCACATTTGGGTATGTCCTCTTTCGCTGCCAGCCAGTTTGGGTCCACATTTGGGTATGTCCTCTTTCGCTGCCAGCCAGTTTGGGTCCACATTTGGGTATGTCCTCTTTCACTGCCAGCCAGTTTGTCAGCCTGAAGCCCTGAGTCAGGTGTGTCAGGATGTGCACTCCCTCCCACACGTATCGCAGCAGCTTCGTCAGGGCAGCACAATATATTGTGGCCTCACACTTTTGTATCACTCATTGCTTGATCTCTCGGTGTCCCCACACGTATCGCAGCAGCTTCCTCAGGGCAGCTCTATATATTGGGGCCTAACACTTCTGTATTGTATCACTTATTGCTCGATCCCTCGGTGTCCCAACACTTATCATAGCAGCTTCCTCAGGGCGGCTCTATATATTGGGGCCTCACACTTCTGTATTGTATCACTTATTGCTCGATCCCTCGGTGTCCCAACACTTATCATAGCAGCTTCCTCAGGGCGGCTCTATATATTGGGGCCTCACACTTCTGTAGTGTATCACTCATTGCTCGATCCCTTGGTGTCCCCACACGTATGGGAGCAGCTTTGTCAGGGCAGCACTATAGATTGGGGGTACACACTTCTGTATTGTATCACTTATTGCTCGATCCCTCAGTGTCCCAACACTTATCGTAGCAGCTTCCTCAGGGCAGCTCTATATATTGGGGCCTCACACTTCTGTAGTGTATCACTCATTGCTCGATCCCTTGGTGTCCCCACACGTATGGCAGCAGCTTCGTCAGGGCAGCACTATATATTGTTGCCTCACACTACTGTATTGTTTCAGTCATTGCTCGATCCCTCGATGTCGCCACGCATATCGCAGCAGCTTCCTCAGGGCAGCACTATATATTGTGGGTACACGGCTCTGTATTGTATTACTCATTGCTTGATCACTCGGTGTCCCCACGCGTATCCCAGCAGCTTCTTCAGGGCAGCACTATATATATTGTGGGTACACACTTCTGTATTGTATCACTCATTGCTCGATCCCTTGGTGTCGCCACGCATATCGCAGCAGCTTCGTCAGGGCAGCACTATATATTGTGGGTACACACTTCTGTATTGTATCACTCATTGCTCCCCACGCGTATCACAGCAGCTTGGTCAGGGCAGCACTATATATCGTTGGTACACACTTCTGTATTGTATCACTCATTGCTCGATCTCTCGGTTTCCCCACGCTTATCGCAGCAGCTTCGTCAGGGCAGCACTATATATTGTGGGTACACACTTCTGTATTGTATCACTCATTGCTCCCCACGCGTATCACAGCAGCTTGGTCAGGGCAGCACTATATATCGTTGGTACACACTTCTGTATTGTATCACTCATTGCTCGATCTCTCGGTTTCCCCACGCTTATCGCAGCAGCTTCGTCAGGGCAGCACTATATATTGTGGCCTCACGCTACTGTATTGTATCACTCATTGCTCGATCCCTTGGTGTCGCCACGCATATCGCAGCAGCTTCGTCAGGGCAGCACTATATATTGTGGGTACACACTTCTGTATTGTATCACTCATTGCTCCCCAGGCGTATCACAGCAGCTTGGTCAGGGCAGCACTATATATCGTTGGTACACACTTCTGTATTGTATCACTCATTGCTCGATCTCTCGGTTTCCCCACGCTTATCGCAGCAGCTTCGTCAGGGCAGCACTATATATTGTGGCCTCACGCTACTGTATTGTATCAGTCATTGCTCGATCCCTCGATGTCGCCACGCATATCGCAGCAGCTTCGTCAGGGCAGCTTTATATATTGTGGGTACACACTTCTGTATTGTATCACTCATTGCTCGATCCCTCGGTGTCCCCACACGTATCACAGCAGCTTCGTCAGGACAGCACTATATATCGTTGGTACACACTTCTGTATTGTATCACTCATAGCTCGATCCCTCGGTGTCGCCACGCTTATCGCAGCAGCTTCGTCAGGGCAGCACTATATATTGTGGCCTCACACTACTGTATTGTATCAGTTATTGCTCGATCCCTCGATGTCGCCACGCACATAGCAGCAGCTTAGTCAGGGCAGCACTATATATTGTGGCCTCACACTACTGTATTGTATCACTCATTGCTCGATCCCTCGGTGTCCCCGCGCGTATCACAGCAGCTACGTCAGGACAGCACTATATATCGTTGTTACACACTTCTGTATTGTATCACTCATTGCTCGATCCCTCTGTGTCCCCACACGTAGCACCCTGAGGAAGTGATCTCTCACGCAACGCGTCAGTGTTTTTGAAGGGGCGTCTGCAGAGGACTGGGACCCATTAATTGGTGACAGTATTATGCTTAATTTTGCCTTGTTTTGGTAAAGTTTTGGTTACTATACATGCCATGGTGTATTGGTCTAACTGTTAATAGCACTTTCTGGTCACCCTTTGCACTTGCACTTTTTGTTCTAGTATTCCGTTTGGGGTCTCTTTCACCTATTTAGTACTAATCTCCTTATTCACAATCCATGTGGTCTTTTTCAACTACATATACCATTGAGTATATGCTTATTTGCACTGCAGACAGTTGTACCTCTTAAACCTGGCATACTTTGAACCTATTGTTACATTAAGTGAATTAGTGATTGGTAGTCCCATAAAGTCCATCTGCAGGGCCTGCTCCTTGGTCTGTGTATATATTTGTATACACATTTTATTGTGTTTAGATGTGGTTATTGTTTGTCATGTTATATGATGTGTCCTTGGCGAAATAAACCTTGATTAATTATTCTACATAATGTGTGTGCGGCTTAGTCTATAGGGTGAGATAACAGCTATCCAATACTGGTGGATGGCCCCTGTGTTAGTGTCCCCACACGTATCGCAACAGCTTCGACAGGACAGCTCTATATATTGTGGGTACACACTTCTGTATTGTATCACTCATTGCTCAATCTCTCGGTGTCCACACGCATATGGCAGCAGCTGTCAGGGCAGCAATATATATTGTGGATACTCACTTCTGTATTGTATCAGTCATTGCTGGATCCCTCGGTGTCCCCACGCGTATCGCAGCGGCATCATCAGGGCACCTCTCCACCACCAGGGGGCATCAACTTTCATTAAACTGGACGTTTTACTACAACACGGAGGCTGGCCGGTCTATTGTTTTCATCATCCCTGACCGTCCTCCGCTCTGGATGGTTCCGGTAGAGTCTCCTGAATGTATTTTCCGGAAGAATCTGTTCCCTATCCCCCGTCTTATCAGTAGCACATTGGGGATCGGAGCATCCCGTGACGCCGGTGCAGGTGTGCGGCATCCATTGTGCGCGGAAGCTCTGCGGTGGGAGATATCTTTGTGCCGGGAGATGCGGCGTGGCCCCTGTGAAGCGTATCGCCTCTCGCCATGAATTTTCTCCTAATACCTTTTCCGCCGCCACAATGAGAGCGAGCGGCCGCAGATTGGCGGTCAATGGAAGGCGAGACAGCAGATTAGGGCGCGGGGGCGTGAAAATTGAAGCAATTATAGCCGGCCATTACCCAGAAGCCTCTCTGCTGCCCGACGATCTGATCACGCTCTGTGCTAGAAATGGCGCATGAAGGATCCCATTTGCCCTTATCACCCCTATGGGGCTGTGCCACACCCTAACTGCCCCTCCCCAGCCTCTGCCAGGCACCAATCACAGCACAGTGTTGCCAAAAAGGGGAGAGGTCATATACAGCCCATGTATTTATGCCTGTGTGGCTGGCTCCTCCCCTCCTCCCCGTTGTCATGGCAACACCAAGCTAATTGCTCCTCCAAGGAGGCAGCCACAGACGTGCTCCCATCAGTCACTGCAAGAAGAGTCAGAGGGGGGCCGCAGAGGACCAAGAAAGAGCTAGAGAGGGGCCACAGAGGGCCAAGAAAGAGCTAGAGAGGGGCCACAGAGGGCCAAGAAAGAGCTAGAGAGGGGCCACAGAGGGCCAAGAAAGAGCTAGAGAGGGGCCACAGAGGGCCAAGAAAGAGCTAGAGAGGGGCCACAGAGGGCCAAGAAAGAGCTAGAGAGGGGCCACAGAGGGCCAAGAAAGAGCTAGAGAGGGGCCACAGAGGGCCATAAAGAGCTAGAGAGGGGCCACAGAGGGCCAAGAAAAAGCTAGAGAGGGGCCACAGGGGGCCAAGGAGGAGGCAAAAGGGGCCAAGAATAAGCTAGAGAGGGGCCACAGAGGGCCAAGAAAGAGCTAGACAGGGGCCACAGGGGGCCAATAAAAAGCTAGAGAGAGGCCACAGAGTGACAAGAAAAAGCTAGAGAGGGGCCACAGAGAGCCAAGAAAGAGCTAGAGGGCCACAAGGGGCCAAGAAAGAGCTAGAGAGGGGCCACAGAGGGCCAAGAAAGAGCTAGGGAGGGGCCACAGAGGGCCAAGAATGAGCCAAAAAGGGGCCAAGAAAGAGCTAGAGGGGCCACAGAGGGCCAAGAAAGAGCTAGGAAGGGGCCACAGAGGGAGTATGGAGTAAAATTGTAAAAATCGGTTTCCTAATTGCATATATATGGAGTAAAATTGCAAGGATCGGTTTCCTAATTCCATGTATATGGAGTAAAATTGTAAAGATCGGTTTCCTAATTGCATATATATGGAGTAAAATTGTAAAGATCGGTTTCCTAATTGCATATATATGGAGTAAAATTGTAAAGATCGGTTCTATAATTGTATATATATGGAGTAAAATTGCAAAGATCGGTTTCCTAATTGCATATATATGGAGTAAAATTGTAAAGATCGGTTTCCAAATTGCATATATATGGAGTAAAATTGCAAAAATCGGTTTCCTAATTGCATATATATGGAGTAAAATTGCAAAGATCGGTTTCCTAATTGCATATATATGGAGTAAAATTGTAAAGATCGGTTTCCTAATTGCATATATATGGAGCAAAATTGTAAAAATCGGTTCTATAATTGCATATATATGGAGTAAAATTGCAAAGATCGGTTTCCTAATTGTATATATATGGAGTAAAATTGTAAAGATCGGTTTCCTAATTGCATATATATGGAGAAAAATTGCAAAGATCGGTTTCCTAATTGTATATATATGGAGTAAAATTGCAAAGATCGGTTTCCTAATTGCATATATATGGAGTAAAATTGTAAAGATCGGTTTCCTAATTGCATATATATGGAGTAAAATTGTAAAAATCGGTTTCCTAATTGTATATACATGGAGTAAAATTGCAAAGATCGGTTTCCTAATTGCATATATATGGAGTAAAATTGCAAAGATCGGTTTCCTAATTGCATATATATGGAGTAAAATTGCAAAGATCGGTTTCCTAATTGCATATATATGGAGTAAAATTGTAAAAATCGGTTTCCTAATTGTATATATATGGAGTAAAATTGTAAAAATCGGTTTCCTAATTGCATATATATGGAGTAAAATTGCAAAGATCGGTTTCCTAATTGTATATATATGGAGTAAAATTGCAAAGATCGGTTTCCTAATTGCATATATATGGAGTAAAATTGTAAAAATCGGTTTCCTAATTGTATATACATGGAGTAAAATTGCAAAGATCGGTTTCCTAATTGCATATATATGGAGTAAAATTGCAAAGATCGGTTTCCTAATTGCATATATATGGAGTAAAATTGCAAAGATCGGTTTCCTAATTGCATATATATGGAGTAAAATTGTAAAAATCGGTTTCCTAATTGCATATATATGGAGTAAAATTGTAAAAATCGGTTTCCAAATTGCATATATATGGAGCAAAAATTGTAAAGATCGGTTTCCTAATTGCATATATATGGAGCAAAAATTGTAAAGATCGGTTTCCTAATTGCATATATATGGATTAAAATTGTAAAGATCGGTTTCCTAATTGTATATATGGAGTAAAATTGCAAAGATCGGTTTCCTAATTGCATATATATGGAGTAAAATTGTAAAAATCGGTTTCCAAATTGCATATATATGGAGTAAAATTGCAAAGATCGGTTTCCAAATTGCATATATATGGAGTAAAATTGCAAAGATCGGTTTCCTAATTGTATATATATGGAGTAAAATTGTAAAAATCGGTTTCCAAATTGCATATATATGGAGTAAAATTGCAAAAATCGGTTTCCTAATTGCATATATATGGAGTAAAATTGTAAAGATCGGTTTCCTAATTGCATATATATGGAGTAAAATTGTAAAAATCGGTTTCCAAATTGCATATATATGGAGTAAAATTGCAAAGATCGGTTTCCTAATTGCATATATATGGAGTAAAATTGCAAACATCGGTTTCCAAATTGCATATATATGGAGTAAAATTGCAAAAATCGGTTTCCTAATTGCATATATATGGAGTAAAAGTGTAAAAATCGGTTTCCAAATTGCATATATATGGAGTAAAATTGCAAAGATCGGTTTCCTAATTGCATATATATGGAGTAAAATTGTACAGATCGGTTTCCTAATTGCATATATATGGAGTAAAATTGCAAAGATCGGTTTCCTAATTGCATATATATGGAGTAAAAATTGCAAAGATCGGTTTCCTAATTGCATATATATGGAGTAAAATTGTAAAGATCGGTTTCCAAATTGCATATATATGGAGTAAAATTGCAAAAATCGGTTTCCTAATTGCATATATATGGAGTAAAATTGCAAAGATCGGTTTCCTAATTGCATATATATGGAGCAAAATTGTAAAGATCGGTTTCCTAATTGCATATATATGGAGCAAAATTGTAAAAATCGGTTCTATAATTGCATATATATGGAGTAAAATTGCAAAGATCGGCTTCCTAATTGCATATATATGGAGTAAAATTGTAAAGATCGGTTTCCTAATTGCATATATATGGAGTAAAATTGTAAAGATCGGTTTCCTAATTGCATATATATGGAGTAAAATTGCAAAGATCAGTTTAGCCAGTTTGGGTCCACATTTGGGTCTGTCCTCTGGGAACACGGACTTATCTGCTGCTAATGACTTGTTACTTTCCCTTTCTCATGTATTATGACACTGTATCTGTGTTTGCTCATCTCTGTATTTCCCATATGTATTGCAACAAGGTTGTCAGCCATCACTGCTTTTGTCTATGCAATTACTCTGTTCACATAATTACTGTTTGTATTCTAAGTATGTCACACACCCCGCTTCAAGAATCCATAACATGTGGGTAATATCGTCCTGAAGAGGCGTTCCTGCAGAGATGATAGTAAAAGAAAGCCCCTCCCTGATCCATAAATACCTGGGACCTCCCACTCATCACCCAGTTTTCCATCTCTGCAAGACGGCGAGCAAGTCAGAAGATGATGTCTCCTCCTTGCACTGGGGGAGTTCAGGTAGCCGGGGTAACTCCCGGCCTGTTTGTTGAATATTCCCGCTCGGCCTTCTTTTCTCTGAGTAACCCCTTATATTATATGCCTCCTCAGTTTTGGCTGCGGGCCCGAGCGAGGGTATGCTGGCACCTCTGGTGCTTAGGAGCAGTGCTCCCCCCGTGAGACCCTAAAATAAGAGGGTAGGCGGTGGTTCCGGTTTGGTGATCCCGGTTTGGGATGCCCCGTCCCTTGGTATTGCCCCTGGGGTGGGTCCCTCTTCAGTCCTCATCTTACTCATCTGTGGGGGTTGGGGGTCTCCTTCCTAGGGCCTGTAGTTTCCCGCTGCCCTTGGTGGTGCTGTGTCACCTGTGTGGCTGCGGGTGTATGTTTTTTAGTGCTTGTGCTACTTATTCGGGCGCCGCGACCGCCATGTCGGCCGGGGCGCCGGGTGCTTTGCTGCTTTTACCTCACGTTTTTTGGGGGCGGGGCCGGCCCGCGGCACGCTGCCGCGGCCGATACCCCGTTTCTTTCTGTGCCGGTTAGGCCGGGCGGGTGCGACGCTGGACTCTGCGGTCGCACCGCCGGGCGTGTCATTTTGGCCGGCGCCGCGGCAGCGGAGGCGCCGGTTTTCAGGGGGGTGAGTCCCGTTGGCGGCAGAGGGAGATGCGTCCTCGTCGGAGGGGGGGGGGGGGCGGGTTTTCGGCGCGTCGCCGCGGCTCCGCCCCTCCCTCCTCTCTGCTTCTGGCGCTGATGCGGAGCCTTGTCAGCTCCGTGCTGTTCAGGGAAGGGGTGTTTCTCTTTGCTTCGCGCGCTCTGCGCCCTGGCCACGCCCCGGATTCCTTGCCTGCGTCTCCTCATGCTCGTGGTGGACTCCATCGTTCCCTAGGATCTGTGAGTGGCCCTGTGGGTCCTATTTATCATAGACTTTTTTATTGTCTTCTGGTCATATATTTAAGGGGTTCCTTCTGTCTTTCAGGCGGAGTGTTCTATCGGGAGTGTCATCATTAGTAATTAGAGGGTTTCTCCCGGTCCTAGATTCCTGGGTTCTCTTAGTCTTAAATCCTCCCACTTGGGACATTAAAGGGGCATCCCGGGTTGCTTATTGGCGTAATTCCCTGGGTCATTGCGACTAATAAAGTTCACCTTATGGAGGCATCCCCGGATACTGGGGCAGGGGCCCCTTCGGGGCATCCCAAAAGATGCATGTTGTGTGGTGCATCCATTACAGGGGATGATGTACTGCTTTGTATACTTTGTGCACAGCAAACTATTGCGCGGCAGTCCGGATCAGCTCCGCCGGCCGAGTCATCTCAACCTCCCACCCTGACACGCGCTCCGTGTGACGTTGTCATGGGCAGGGATCTGCAAGCTGAGATGTGCGCCAGATTGGCCAACCTTGAGAAAATTGTTTCCAGGTCGGCCGCCCGTAAGGCCCCGGCCAAGAGGAAGCATTTGTCCCCGGCTTTGCCGGCTGATGACCTGGACGAGTTTAATAATCTGGATTGGTCTGATTATTCTGGGCTAGAGGAAGGTGAGGTTTCTGAGGGCTCAGAGGTTTCGGACGATGAACAGTCTGCGGGCGCTGATGAGGAGCTTAGTGAGTTAGGGAGATCCTCGGATTCTCCTCACGCGCTGGCGCTGATGTTGGAGGTTCTGAAGATTTCCCCTCCCGAGGTGGCGTCACAGCAGGAGGGTGAGTTGTTTGAGGAGTCCAGGCCGCGCTTGGAGTTTCCTTCACAACGGCACTTTCACAAGATCATTGATAAGGAATGGGACAGGCCGGCTAGGCTCCCTGGCATCCCTCAGGGGTGGGACAAGAAATACCCTTTCCCTTCGGAGGTGGTTAAGCGCTGGGTTTCCCCGCCCGAGGTCGATGCTCCGGTTCTGGGGTTGTCTAATTCCTCGGTTTTAAATAGGCCAGATTGCTCCTCCCTTAAGGATGGGGAGGATAAACGTATTGACCAAATGGCGTGTCATGGCTTTACTAGCGTTGGGTCAGCCATACGGCCTGTGTGCGCTTCTGAGCTTATGGTGTTGGCTGCCAGGTCTGTGGTCAGGGACTTGTTGACATCTTCCGGGCTTCGCCCTGGTAGTGCTGAGTTCCTTAGCCTCAAACGGTGTGAGTTGTTTTTGTCCTTTGTATTAACCGCCTTGGATGACACTTTGATGATGTGTGGTAGGACATCGGCTTTGTTGGTGACTATTCGGCGGTCGGTCTGGCTGCGCCAGTGGGCGGCCGACTTCATGTCTAAAAAGTCTCTGACGGCTTTACCCTTTGTTGGGTTGAGGCTCTTTGGAGAAACATTGGACTCCGTCACCAAGGGCGGTAGGTTGCCTCAACGTAAAAAGCAGCGCCGTTCCTTTCGGGGGGCGCCTGCCTTTACATCTTCCTTTCGTGGGGCCAGATTTGGCAGAGGATCTGCGTCCCAATCTTCCAGAGGAGATTCCGGGAACAGGGGCAGGGGACGTGCCCGTTCTGGATACCATTGGGGTTCTAAGCCCAAGCCGGCTATTAAGCCGGCCCAGCAATGAGGGGGCGCCCTCACCCTTGCGGGTGGGGGGACGGCTGAGACACTTCTCCCGGATCTGGGATCAAGAAGTCTCGGACAGATGGATCCGGGAAGTGGTGTCTTCCGGTTACAAGCTAGAGTTCGAGCTCCGCCCCCCCTCCAGGTTCTTCAGGTCTCGGATGCCTTCGGAGCCTCTGGTGGCGCAGGGGCTCCTGGTGGCAGTAAAGAATCTTCTGGACATGGCTGTCATTTGCCCAGTGCCCCCCTCGGAGCAGGGCAGGGGCTTCTATTCCAATCTGTTCACGGTTCCCAAGAAGGACGGGTCGGTCCGTCCTATCTTGGATCTGAAGTTTCTCAACAGGTTTATTCGGCCGCGCAAATTCCGCATGGAAACGCTGCGCTCGGCCATTCACTCTCTTCGTCAGGGAGACTTTCTGACGTCCATAGACATCAAGGATGCTTATTTACACGTTCCGGTTTTTCCAGCACACCAGAGGTTTCTCAGGTTTGTGGTGGAGGATCGGCATTTTCAGTTTGTGGCACTTCCTTTCGGTCTCACCTCAGCCCCTCGGGTTTTCACCAAAGTGCTAGCGGGGGTGATGGCACTGCTCAGAGTTCAGGGTATCCGCATTGTGCCCTATCTGGACGATCTACTGATCATGGCCTCTTCTTTCAACCAAGCGGAGTTGGACACCGGAGTGGTGGTGTCCACTCTGGAGAGGTTCGGTTGGGTGATCAACCACCCCAAGTCTTCTCTTTCTCCGTCCAGAGTTGTGACCTTTCTGGGGATGTCTCTGGACACCTCGCAGGCCAGGGTGTTTCTGCCCCAGGCCAAGATTCTTTTGATTCAGGAGTTAGTTCAGCTTCTCTTGTTGGCCCATCATCCGACCATCCGGCTAGGGATGAGGCTGGTGGGTTTAATGGTGGCCTCATTCGAGGCAGTTCCCTTTGCGCAGCTCCATACGAGGGCGCTTCAGCTTCATCTGCTGGCGGTTTGGGACAGGTCGCAGTCGTCATTGGACCGGTCCTTCCGGTTGACTCCCCGAGTTCGTCGTTCCCTACAATGGTGGCTGGGGTCTGTCAATCTGTCAAAAGGCAGATCCTTCCTGGCTCCACGTTGGGAAACGGTCACCACGGATGCCAGTCTGTCAGGTTGGGGGGGTGTTTGGAAGGACCTCCAGTTTCAGGGTCTGTGGAGTCCGCAGGAGGCTCACGAGCCCATCAATATTCTGGAGTTGAGAGCCATCAGGTTGGTTCTGTTTCGCTTGACTCATCAGTTGAGAGGCCTGCCAGTTCAGGTCCGGTCGGACAACAGGACGGCGGTTGCTTACATCAATCACCAAGGAGGGACTCGCAGCAGGAGTGCCCTCAGGGAAGTGTCTTTGATTCTGGACTGGGCCGAGGCCCACGTCCCGTGTATCTCAGCAGTCTACATTCCGGGGGTGGAAAACACGGAGGCGGACTTGCTGAGCCGGGCCTCCTCTCGTCAGGGGGAGTGGTCTCTCAGTCCCAGGGTGTTTTGTTCGATATGTCTCAGGTGGGGGGTCCCAGCGGTGGACCTCTTTGCCTCTCGTCACAATCACAAGCTTCCAGTCTTTGTGTCTCTCTCGCAGGATCCTCTGGCTCTGGCAGTGGATGCCATGTCTCTGACCTGGAGGGATCTGGGGTTCCTTTATCTGTTCCCTCCGTTTCCAATGCTAGCCAGAGTGGTGCGCAAACTGGCCTTGGAAGGCGCGTCGGCGATTCTGGTGGCCCCAAGGTGGCCAAGGCGCGTTTGGTTCGCAGATCTTGTAAGGCTGGCAGAGGATCAGTTCGCCCTGCCTCTGCTGCCGGACCTGCTCACCCAGGGTCGGCTACGCTATCCCAATTTACCATCGCTGGCTTTGACGGCGTGGCTGCTGAATCCGCCATCTTGAGGGAAGAAGGTCTTTCTGACGCGGTGATTCAGACTCTTATCAGCGCCAGGAAGCGGTCTTCCTCTTCTGTTTACTACAGGACCTGGAGGTCCTATATTGATTGGTGTGAAGGTAGGTCCTTCTCTTGTCGAGAGTTCTCCATTCCTAGGATTCTGGAGTTTCTTCAACATGGTTTAGATCTGGGGCTCCAAATTAGTACCTTGAAGGGGCAGGTCTCTGCCCTGGCGGTGTTCTTCCAAAGGTCCTTTGCACTTCATCCTTTAGTCAGGACCTTTTTCCAAGGAGTCACGCATGTACGTCCGCCTAGGAAGCCCTTGGTTCCAGTTTGGGATTTGAACCTTGTTCTTTCTGCTCTTCAGGGTCCTCCGTTTGAGCCCTTGAATGAGGTTGCCTTGTCTTCGCTTACTCAAAAGGTGGCCTTTTTGGTGGCTATCACTTCGGTTAGGCGTGTTTCTGAGTTGGCAGCTTTATCCATTAAAGCTCCATACTTTGAGAAGCATCAGGACAAGGTTGTCTTTCGTTTCAAGCCGGATTTTCTTCCTAAGGTGGTCTCGGCTTTTCATCTAAATCAGGACATAGTTCTGCCTTCTCTATGCCCTAATCCTAGCAACGACAAGGAAAGGGCGTTGCATTCCTTGGATGTAGTTCGTGTTGTGGAATATTATCTGGAGGTTACGTCTTCCTTTCGCAAGACGGACGCCTTTTTTGTGGTGCCCTCCGGGCCTAGGAAAGGTTTGGCTCCTGCCAAATCTTCCATTAGTAAATGGATTCGTCAGGCCATCATTGGAGCCTATTCTGCCAAGGGGAGGAGTCCCCCTTTTCGTGTTACTGCTCATTCTACTCGCGCAGTTGGTGCGTCCTGGGCTTTTCAGCACCAGGCTTCTGTTGAGCAAGTTTGTAAGGCCGCTACCTGGTCTTCTGTTCACACTTTTTCCAAGTTTTACAAGGTTGATGTTTGGGCGTCCGCGGATGCTGTCTTTGGACGCAAAGTTTTGCAAGCTGTAGTGGTTTGAAGTTGTGCATTGTTGCCTAGTTTTGGATCCCCGCCCTTGTTTTTTGGACACTGCTATTGGATGTCCCACATGTTATGGATTCTTGAAGCGGGGTGTGTGACATACTTAGAATAATACCATTTTGTGAATACTCACCTTGTAAAATGGGTATTATAAGTATGTCACACACCCCGCTTCACCCGCCCTTTCTGTATTCGGGATCCTCTATTTTGTGAACTTTGCGTGGTTGCGTTTTATATTTGCCTCTTCCTGGTCCCTTACCTTACTGCTTCTGTATACTGGGTGATGAGTGGGAGGTCCCAGGTATTTATGGATCAGGGAGGGGCTTTCTTTTACTATCATCTCTGCAGGAACGCCTCTTCAGGACGATATTACCCACATGTTATGGATTCTTGAAGCGGGGTGTGTGACATACTTATAATACCCATTTTACAAGGTGAGTATTCACAAAATGGTATTTTTGTGACCCCCTAGCTTCCCCTCCTGATAACCCCAGCTAAGCACCTTTATTGCCCTAGTACCACCCACCCCCCAGCTGTTTGAGCTAATCAAGGCATCTCACAAGTGGTATATCTTTGTGAGGAATGGCTGCATGTCAGCCTGGGCTGCTGTCCTGGATTTATTAAGTCCATCAAAGAATTAGGCCCAAATTGAGCCCGAAGTGACCAGAAGGGAACAGGCACCAGACTCTGCTTGTCTGAAGAACTTATCCCCAACAATGCTCCTCTGGTATTTTACAGTCCTGCTTCCTCTGACTCTAAAATTCCTTAACTCCCAGCATCCCCCTGCACCTGGTAAGTGTCTCTATCCCCTCGATTCAAAGAGCAAAAGTTAATTGATTTCGGATCTAGAATCCTAAGTTTGGGTGGGTGTTTGTCATTTTTTCCTGTTTTTTTGGCCATTTCCGACTCGCACGAGCCTACGTCCGATTTCGTATATGCTCTTACGATCATCGGAAGTTCGTTCCTAAATTGTAGGATCAAATCCTAAAACTTAGGATCAAAACCTAAAACTTAGGCTAATCGGATGTGTTTACGTGTGATTCAGAGAGCAGTTTTCCAACCTCTAAATACGTTTTAAAAGAAAGCCACTTCCGACACCTTTTAGCAGTCGGATTGCTGTTCTGGAACAGGTTTTTTGGCTATGTGGAGGAGTCTGCGCGTCTTGAGCTCCAATGAACTGCATGTATCAGCATGGCCGAGGCCATAAATTGCATGGCAATGCATACCTGATTCAATACATTTCATGTATGCCTTATAAAAGCATTTTAATGTGGACCTTAATTAGTCCTTTGCATGTAAACCTTTATTTTGAAATACATCCATATATTTGCGTTAATTAAAGAAACTTATGTCCTTTGTTATTTTTTTTTAAATTGATGTACTAGAATAATATTTTTAATTTGAATTTATTGGTGTAGTTGTTTACCTTTGCTTTGTTTAATTATTTTAGCTCATCTTTGGTCAGATGCATCACACTTACTGAGGAGAGGAGAGCGGGATAAAGTGCAGGATGTGGGTTACTGCTGTATTTTGCACAGACACAGCAGAGCTGGGGGCACGGAAAGGTCAGAAATCAAAGAATGCAGAGCAACACAGTCACAAGGCCCTTTCTGTTTGCAGGCTGCCCGATAATACCTGACCCGCCATCTTGGCTGTTTCTAGACTCATAACATGCCGAAGTTGCTGGGTGTTTTTTAATTTTTGAGAGCAATCTGTATGTAGAGGGTGTGGGTAACCACACCAAAAATTTTAAGTTGTACCATTTGAAGCCAAAATATTAAAATTAAATCCACAAGTAAAAAATGCAAGTTAACTAAAAATTAAACAAAGTAAGATTTACTTATGCAAATGCATTCATTAATGGTTGGTTACTACAAAATGAATGAAATAAAGAAAAATAAAAGACCAAATATTTAGAATGCACTTTAATGAGGTAAGTTTGTAGTGCGCAGGCGAAAGATCAGAAGGATTTACGTCCAGACAAAAAAGGAAAAAGGACAAAACCAATGTTGCAACCTGAGAAATCAAACGGAAAATTCAGGATGGAAACTGACATAGGTCTGATTCGCGAACTGCCATACGAACGGACCTAAATTTTAGGATAGAAACGTATTAGCTTATAGAATCACTCGCAAGTTCATACGAGCGCACGAGCGTTCGGGAAAAATAGGATGATCGGCACCAAAATCAAAGCTGTTACATGTTTCTTTGAATCGACCCCTATATCTCTCCATCACTGCTCTCATCCCCCTAGCTTTGCTCGCATGAATTTATCTCACTGGCTAAATCTCTCTGCTTTTCTCAATGCACCCGCAAAACACGCTCTGCCACTTTCAAATCCCACAGTCACCTCCTCTCCCTTTCTCTGCTCCTACTTGCTGCTGGTGACATCGCTCAAAACCCAGGTCCATTTCCTTCGCCTCCCTGCTCCTCTACACCCCACAACTCATCACAGATTAGCCTTCACCATGGTAGCAAACCAACAAACACACAGAACCTAGCCAACCTCTTAACAATCACCCCCTCCCCACACACTCCCCCCATTGTCTCCTGTGCACTGTGGAATGCACGTTCAGTGTGCAACAAACTGGCATACATTCACGACCTCTTCACTACCAACCTCTTCACTTTCATGGCCTTTACTGAAACCTGGCTCACTCCCTCTGATACAGCCTCACCCGCTGCCCTCTCATATGGGGGCTTACAGTTCAGCCACACATCTCCTGGCCGTGGCCATATCCCCGCAATGTTTTTAGCTGGGCGTTTACCTGCATCCGACATCTCTGATTGGCATCACAGTGAGCGACAGGTGGCGGGCAATCCATTCACCTTTCCTTGTGGCTCTTTAGAGCAGAAAAGAAAATCTCAATGGAACGCAAGCCTTTGATTTGCTGAGCAGCCTGAGCATTCACCGTGGGAGCAGAAAGCGTTTTTGGCCCATATGGGGGGTGCACACAGTGGGACATCCCAAATCGGGGTTCCCCTGCAGGAGGAACAACACCCAAGATGGTGAAAGTCCTGGGTTTTGTTCCTCTTTAAATGCTCGTGTCTGGGGGGGCATCCTGATTGGGGATAGCGCCTCCTGTGCATAGCCTCTCACACCCCAAATACTTACCTACTTACTTCTGGAACTGCTTACGGCCTGTACAGGACCCACTCTCCTTTCTGTTTCCGGCACTCTCATGCAGTTTTCTCGGACCATGGCAGGCCTCCCTGCAGCTGAGGCACGCTCCTACCTAGCCATTCAGATGGGCTGGGGAGCAGAAGCTTGCAACAGACTGCAGGGAGACTGGGGATGCGGCCACTCCACTTCTCTATTATGGCGCTTTATGCCATGCATTAGTATGCATAGCTTATAGCACTGATTGGACGGGAGCCATGCATGCACTGTGGGATTGGTGGAAAGGTGAGTTGTGTGGGGTGTCTCAGGGTTTTCACACAGCCAGGCATCCGAAATCAAAATGCCCCAGGAACAAGGATCTATCACAAGGATAGTGAAAATCCTGATGATATGTTCACTTTAAAGAGCAACCATTTTTCTAGGACCTCTTCATGGGGCATCCCGAATTGGGATTCACAACCCATTATATGCTACCACCGAATGTTCTTGTTTTTGCACATTGGTATCTTCACTGGAACTTGTCCCTTGGGTCAAGTGTACTTATATGTGTTAGTGACTAGGAATAATTTTATCAAGTAGATGGGTTGTGATTTGGACATCAGATCACTGTTTTTATTTAATCATTCATTTATTTATTCATACAATTTTGCACAGGCACTTTGGGATCTCTGGCCTGATGTACAGCAGAGTCATATCTGCAGGTTTATTAGACATATTGGTGTTTATGCACAGGCACTTTCTAAGGCCCTTATTTAAGAAGGGATAGCGTCAGGTAGCGCCTGGTCAATGAGCGGTAGCGACAGACAGCGACTGGTCAACGCCGGACACGGCACGCAATTACACATTTAATCTGTTTAGCGACTGGAATAGCGCCATGTAGCGTCTGATTCATCATTTTCACAGCCTCAGCGAACAGCGCCAGCGTTCAGCCTTGCACAGCGCCAGGTATGACCTCTCGCTACCTGTCGCTCTCCCATACATTTCTATGGACGATCCTTTTCTTCTCTTTAAACGGGTTTTTTTTTTTTTTCAAAAAAATCACAAATAATTCTTTGACCTCTTCTGGCATTGAAAATGCGATCTGGCGATTTTTTTTTTCATATTTTTTAAATTTTTTATATATTTCCTCAAAAATGACATTACAGGTCTGGCATTAAAGTGTTCATGTTACAATGTTGTTACAATGTTATTCCATATGTTTTCGCTTTGTTACTATTTGACAGATGCTTGAAAACAGACTTTAAACACACCGCCTCCTGCGCTCTGGGCTTCAAACAACTATTTTTCAGCGCCAGAGATTTGTGAAGCTGTTTTTTTCCTGAATATGGTGTGAGTCGGTCGCTATGAGCAGTCGCTAACATGCGCTCCCGTACAGCGCTGTACTGGTCAAATAGCGATTCCTCACAATGTATTCAACATTACTGAACAGCGACTATAAAGTAGCGACTCACGGGCGAGCACTGCGACTACTAGCGGGCGCTCTGAAAATGCCTGCTACAGACGCTCATCTGTCGCTACCTGCCGCTAATGATGAATCAGCCTGCCCGTCTCCATTTTGTACTTAGGATTTTTATATACTGCTTTGCACTAGCACAAAATGGATGAATTATTGATAAATTACATTGGGGTACATACTCATTGATTGAATATGTGTCAAACATATTTATATGTTCATGGCATTATTTAGTGACAGGACCCATTTTCCTTGTTTTTAACAGTCGTCTCCTTGGATTTGAATTCCTATGTGAACTGCACATTAAACCGGAACAACACCCATGTCTTATCTTAAAGCTCGGGCCCTGGAAGAAATCCAGCGCTCTGACTGGCTGGTATGGTCATGTGGCTGCCGGCACTCAGCTGGGATGCCCTCTGCGCTCGGAGCAACACCCATTTTTTTTTTTTAAATGGGTGTTGTTCCAGTTTAAAGTAGTGTATTTTAAATGTTACTGTTGCTTTGAATTTCATTTTTGGGGGTTGTTGTGACATAGGGATCGATTCAGAGCCAGGTTAGAATTCTCTCTTCTTTTTAGGAGAGAAAACTGCCATTCACTTTCATTGTCTGCAAGGTGAAAATGTTCTCCTGGATCTGAATCAGCCCCAAGGTAGACAATGAAAGTGAATGGCGATTTTCTCTCCTAAAATAAAGAGTGTGCTTTCTCTTTCTTTTCTCTGGCTCTGAATCGACCCTATTGAGTGTTTTGTTTTTTTGTGTCTGGAGTTTTGCTCTGTTTCGGTTGTCACCACACACCTCTGCTCACCCCAGACACTGTTATTTAAGGTTGTGCAGCCCTAATCCAAGTAAGCATAATTGCGATGCCTCGCTGTGTGAGTCCCCGGGTCGCCCGGAAGACTCACCTTGTCAACGATCCCAGTCACCTCTGAGTGGCATCACAGTGAACGGGGATGCTGCAGATGGCGGGCACTCCATTCACCATTCCTTGTGGCTCTTTAGAGCAAAAAAGAAAATCTGATCGGAACGCAGGCCACTGATTTGCTGAGCGTCCAGAACATGACCTGCGTCAGCGGAAAAAGGTGAGTTTTTGGGCCATTAGGATGCCCCCAGCAGGAGGAACAACAACCAAGATCAAGAAATCCTGGGTTTTGTTCCTCTATAAATGACATCTGTGTATAGCCTCTCAGACCCCAAATACTTACCTCTTTTGGGACTGCTTACAGCCCGGACTGGACCCACATGACTATCAGCAGCCGATTGCTAGGGCCCTGTTGGAAACAGCAGCTGGAAGAGGAGGGTCCGGATTCCCAGGCTTGTGGGGTGGCTAGGTACATGGGAGGGCATCACCAATCTGGTGAGATCTCTATAGCAGGACAAAACCCAGCCAGGCCAGCCTTGGAATCTAGATCTCCCAGATCAAATCTATCTCTCAGGGCTGGTCACTGGCCTTTTCCTGGGAAACCCTCCCCCGTTACCCCAGGTCGCCACATAGCTCACCTTTGCCCTGGCTTCAATGGCAGTGTAAACAGCATCAGCCACCTCCCAGGCATCTCAAAGCTGAGACGTGCTTCTGTGCCCAGCCATTCACATAAGAGAGTTAAACATTTATTTAGAAGTGATCATCTAGTCAAACAGGACTGGAAGTTCCCTGAGCAACACAACAGGGGGAGACCACGGTCTGATGGCAAAAATCCACCAAAGTGGCGTTTCTATTTAGGGCCTCCAAAAATACAATTCTGTGAAATACTCACCTGTAGAATTGGTATTATACGCATACAGTACGTCCTGCTCCAGATATAATACTTACACGTGGGACAACCAATAGCAGTGTCCATAAATAGGGTGGGATCCCCAACAAAAAAGGCACAGCAGACAGTCAAAAGCACTGCCACCTGCAACCTTGCTACCAAGAGCTACGTGAGCAAAGGCTCCAACGTCAACCCCATAAAAACCATGGAGAAGGTATAAACAGAAAACCAGTAGCGGTCCAGCAACTCGTTCAACCGAAACCTGGCGCTGAAGGGCCCAAAGGACCAGGGCACCAATAGAATCAGAATAAAGAAAGGAGAAGATTTTTCCCCGTAAAAGAACAGGCCTGAGAAACAGCCCGCCCAGTCCAAACGCTAACAGTAGTCTTGGCAGACTTTTCTTAGGACCAGAAGGGACAACCCATCCAAGAAAAGACCAGGCCAAGGGGCCTCGTAACCCTTGAAGGTAGATGAGATCAGGCACATGCGAATGGAAACGCCTGCAAACCCCAAAAGGGCATCAGTCCCCCTAAAGGACAAGAGACCATCCAGGAAAAGCTTGCAACACCTGTTGAGGGAATGTAAACCCCCTTTCTTGCAGCGTTACAAGGGATAATGCCCGGAAGAAGGACAATGTCCTGAATACATAAGCCTAAAACACCACCTTAGGCAGAAGGACCAGCGTAAAGCGGAACACCACCTCATCAAGGTGTAAATATCAATAAACAAGGGCTAGCTAAACAGAGCCGCCCGCTCAGGCACACGTCTGACTGAAGTAACAGCCCCCAGAAGGACAACTGGAAGGTAAGAACAGACAGACAGCATCCGGAATAGTTCCAAAGAGAACGCCCCACAAAGGCAAACAGACTAAAAAGCAATCCCCAAAGAGGATCATAGAATTACGCGGGGAATGCACACAAGTAATCCCCAAAAGAAGCTCAACCAAGGAAAGAGTGAGCAAAAGACTTCTACAGGAAGACGGACAGGGCAGAACCTGAACCTTCAGAGCATCGAGATGGAAAGCCAACTCCAACCCATGCAGCAACAAAGCTATAACCCTGAGAACAGAGAGCGCCCAACAGGGAAGCCCTAGACTCACACCAATCAATATAGGTATGCCATATTCTGTAATAGACAGAGGAAGAAGAAAAGGCTTGGTCCTAGACTTCCCATAGTCACAGTCACCGAGAAGGTAAGCCTGACTCCATCATGCTGGAGGAATCAGCCGCCAGGTCGTCTTAGACCAGAACCTGTAGATTGGGGTAACATAAAAAGGCCCTGAGTGAGCAGATCAGCACACCTGAAAGCACTTACAGGTCCACAGTCCTCAGCACCACGACTGCAAACCACACTCCCATAGGCCACCCAGCGGCCACCAGAATCATTGCTCCCCACTTCCAGAGTAACTTGCGCAGATCCCCACCTAGCAGGGTGAATGAAGATAAGACATAAGCATAGCATGTCCAGGCACAACTCAAGTAAGCCTCACGACCACAGTCAGGAATACTCGGACAGAGAAAAGAAGGCCGAGAACTAGTGATAGTGACGGGCCCTCAACAGGACCACCCAAGTTGGATCACAAAGAGACAAAAGGATTAGCACATCCTGTCTCAGAAGGACATCCATAGGGGCGAATACCACCGACGGGCAGGGAACGTAGTCCTTCTCCCAGATCAGGAACAAATACCTTCCAGGAGAATCAACCTGCTCCGAGTCCCAAGCAGATAATCAATACCGGTCACCGTCAGCAGAACAACCAAGAGCCCTCAAGGAGGAGGTCCAGAAGAGGGGTAGGCCAGGCATATAGAGCCACCCCAAAAGTTCACTGTTTCAAAATCCAAAAGATGAATGGGCCCCCCAGGGGCCCTACCTCGGAACCACAGGGTTTTTTTAGAAGGAAACTCCTCTCCCTGTCAACCTGATAGATATGACATCCACCTACAGGAAAAAACGCAAAGAAGGGGGGGGGGGGCCCTGACTGGTTCCTTGAGTACAACAGTCTCATAAGAAAACCACCTTACCAAGGGGGAAGGTACACAGACCCAGATCCAGTGAAAATGGAATCTGATGAGCATTACCAGTATAAGTAGCAGAAGAGCTCAAGGGCACTGAGTAAAAGTCTGGGCAGCCACCAATGGGCCCACCAGCTGCAATCCTGCTTGGCGCAGAACGGGGACCGCAATGAGGGACAAAGCCCATATAACCAGATTGTCCACTTGAATGTCAATGAAGACGGTTCTAGCCTGAACCAACTCTAAATTCAACCCCAGAATGGAAATACCAAATAAGGGAACACACGAGGAAATGAGCTGATAGAGCACCCAACCAAGGACTCCCAAGGACACCACCAGCCGAGTAACCAACTCGACCTGACGTAGAGATTGGGAAACAAGGTAGGACGACCGGGTAGTTCGTCACGCGGACGCCCCTGGGTCTCAGCAGAGACATCACCCCCGTCAGTGCCTTGGCGAGCACTCTGGAAGCAGAAGAGAGGCCAGATAACAAGGCCACAATCAACAGTGTTGGACCTCCAACACAATCTGTAAGAGCCTCAGTGTCCATAAATGCACAGTGGAAATGAAATAAGAATCTTAGATCTCCACAAACGGCAAGAGTCCCCTGGGCGTAGGACGCTGGCGGCCCAACCCAGAGAAAACCACGCAGAAACTGCCAGTGAATGTAAAATTGTCGAACCTATGGAAGTCCAGAATGGACTAGACTGCCTCATCCTTTTGTAGGAAAAGTGGAAAAAAGGTAGAAGTAAAAATCCTTGCCACTGCCTGTTAAGGGCAACCTGCAAGTGGCCCCAGACCCTGCAGGCCAAGCAAGGCCTGCACAAACACCTGAAGAGAGACAGGGACCAAAGGCACCCTGACAATCATGGGAAGGGTCCGCCCAGCAACTCTATCCTGCTTCCAGAGGAAACTACCTCCTGAATCCACCAGAAGGAGGCATGACGCCTCCCGATAGGAGCAAAGTGCTGCGGCCATCCCCTCACCCAGAAGGGCGAGGGAGTCCCATCATGCTTGGGGAGTTTTGGTGAAAGATTTGGACTTAGTCCTGCCGGAGGGGCCAGGGCGTTGTCTGCCAACCCTGGGACAGGAATCTACACCAAATAGCTGGAAGCACACCCATGGTTCCTGTTTGACACTAACATAGGTCAGGAGGCCGAGACAGCCTTCTGCGTAGGGGTGTTTTGCCCTTTTTTCCAAAAAGGTCCAGACGGGCCCCAAATAGGCGTCGCCCTTTAAAGGGAAGCCCAGTAAGAGTCTTTTTTGTAGCATCGTCAACACCCCACTGTCACAGCCAGAGCAAGCGACGTATAGCTACCACAGAAGTTCTTGCACACACCCTAATGGTGTCATCCAGCGCTAAAAGGATAAACCTTAAAAATACATTGCAACTGGAGAGTACGTTAAACACCTCCCAGGGAAGATCCTCAGGTTGATGGTCAATCGTCTTTCTGATGAGGGTTCTAGCGGCCACTGCAGTGATGGCCGCGGCACAGACCGGGCGCAGCGCTGTCCCTGCACAAGAAAAGGCATGGGAAGCAAGCCTATCAATGCGCCGGTCTTCAGCATCCCGAAGGGTACGATAAGAAGGAGCTGTAATGAAGGGGGGGTTAAGGACCCCTATGATCGGTGCATCCACCATGGGAGGTGATGACCAACAGTTAACCACATTAGGGGGAAATGGGTATTTCCAATCCCAGTCCCCTGGAACCCCTGGAAGTTTACTAGGAGATTCCCATTCTTTGAGTACGAGAGCCTGGAAATGATCCTGCTCCAGAAATTCCAAGCGCGGTGTCGCTGTATGGAAACTCTCTCCTCGAGGCCTGGGAACCTCACTAGAGGGAGAGATAGACAATACCTCAAAAATTTTTATCAGCAATTCAACAGTGTCACACAGGCCCCAGGAACCAGGACCAGTATCATCATGACTCCTCGGCCCCTCGTCAGGGGAGTCCAAGTTGGAGAACAGCTCACCTTCATCAGAAGGAGCAACACCCTGCGGAGCAGCGAACTCCTCAGTCTCGGTAGGAAGGGGTGAAACCCGAGGCGTCAGGGACCGCTTCTTTCCAGGTCCCAAGCGCTCTGCCAACCTCGAGATAACCTGATCAGCCGTAGGCAGAATGCGCGGCACGACTTGCTGGTCATCCCCGCTCGAGTGCGACTCATCAGGCGTGAGATTTAAGCACGGGGAGACAGGTGTATTAAACCGAGGAGCAGCCACTGGCAACCCTGCTTGCAGGGCCAGTACTTGTTCAGCACAGGGTCCGCAGACCCGTGCTCTGTCAGCATCAGCACGGGGTTGTCCACACGCTGAACACAGCCGGTCTTGTCCCCGAGGGACCCCGGTCACATAATTCTGAGATGCCTCCATATGGTGATTATCTAGACACAATATGTCCGTAGGGATTTACGCAATAGGCAACCCTGGATGCCCCCAGACCCGCTGATCAATGTGGGAGAATAGTAGGGGAGACCGCTAAAAATATATATATAAATGAGTCCGGGAGAAGCCACCGGAGACTTGGCGTCTGAAAGACATAAAGGGGATAACAGGTGTCAGGGCCATGCTCAGCTGGTAAAATATGTAATAAAGAATCGCCCACGAGGGCACTTACAGACCAAGAAAGAGGGGAGCCGCCACCACGCGCGCGCGTGAAGATCATCAAAATGGCGCACAGCGAACCTCGAAGGGCGGGCCCAATGCTCAGCCGTGACGCGGAGCGTGCCAAGCCAAGTCCCCGCCCACCCCAAAGAGCGCGAAGCTCTGAGGTAGTCGTCAAACACGCAAGGATAAAATCACTGAAAATAAGCCTTGCAAAAGAAAGACGCCACAGCGTCTGTACGAAGCCGCCGCCAGCGCGATGTAAATGAAAGGCAATACTATGGCCATAAGCGTGACATTAGAGTCCACTCGCCACACACATACCCCCCCCCTTTCTTTTCCCCCCTAACTACTGGGGGAAAACGAGGGAGGATAGCGACCCTTCACGCAGGGTCCACCGCTACACGGGGCACGGGGCAATAATGCGGGAGGGGCATCCACAAGAGGCTCACCATCAGCCTAACCGCCTACCCTATGGTGGGGGACTGTGGTGGAGCATGGCTCCATAAGCACACATGGTGCTGCCTACCTTCACCCGACCAGCGCAGCCCAGGCTGGGAGGCACATCACAAGGAGGACGGGTGGAAATAGTCCCACAGGGCCGCAGGCTGTAATAGCCCCGCTCACCTGCGAGAGAGTGATAATTCATGTCTTCGCAGTGAGCACTGCAGAGAAATCTGGGGATTTGTGGGAGGTCCCTGGGTATATGAAAGGCCGGGAGGAGCCTGTTTTTGCATGTCTGCAGTGCACAGTGCCATCTGGCGGAGGATTACCCACGTGTAAGTATTATATCTGGAGCAGGACGTACTGTATGCTTAGAATACACGAATGGGGGTGCACCACCTATTGATTACAGTGTGCTCACTAAGAATCTCCAACTACAACCACAAGAGGGACTGTGGGCATCTTGGCCACATCCACCTCAAAGAAGGAGCACCATGCAATAAATCCAATACAAGAAACTTTATTAGAAGAAAAGAATGTTTACACACAAAAAACACATAATTATACTATGCAAAACAAGCTTAAAAACAACTGCACTTTCCCCGTATCAAAAATGAATTGCATCCAAATCTGTCATAACAAGGACAGACCAATATATCTGGGAAAATATATATAGGGAACGGAAGATCCCAACAGATGATATAAAGAGGAGTTCTATTTGATATTTTTTGTGCTGGCACAAAACTGACCAATTAATCTATTAAGCCAATACCAACCAAAATCCCTTACATACAGACCAACCTAATAAAGTGACAAGTGCAAATGTAAAAGCACATGATAGTGAAAAATAAACATATAATTATAAAACACCATTGGAGAATGCAAATGCGTCACGGGCCTAAGCCCGGAAGTGATTTAACGGGCAGCATGCACGTCATGAAGGAGACAGGCATGCGCCGCCCTAAGATGGCACATACAGTGATCCTCTAGCCAAACAGGAATGGAGGTTCCCTGAGCAAGACAACAGGGGGAGACCACGGTCTGATGGCAAAAATCCACCAAAGTGGCGTTTCTATTTAGGGCCTCCTCACACCTTTCTGATTGCATTGAATTGGAGCAAAAATGCTTCAACACAAGAAAATCTGGAAGAAAATTGTCTGAAAATCAGGTAAAACACATGTATTGCGCTTTACCTGCATCTCATTGATTCTCACCACCATCTCCTGTCCATAGCCCCCGGTGATGTCTTTGGTTCCTTTTCTCTCCCCTGACATGGGTACGTGTGTTGCATTTTCATCTTCAGCTTCTTTGCCAGAGAAGGTGTTATACGTTCCCACGGCGCCTAACTGAAGGTGTCTGAAGCAGTGTCGGCAGCAGCTCCCAGGTCACTTATTTCTCTACAGGCCGTTCCTGGAGGGAGGATGTGGAGCCTGGGCTGACAGTGACTGGCAGCCCTCCTGCCCTGTAAACTGGTATCGGAGTCCCCTGCCCTCGCACCCACCATCCACCGATCACTACTGGCTTCTGCTTGCCGGACGCCGCTGGAGGCTGTTTTTTATACTGGAGGAGGGAGATGAAGTCAGCTCACTGCTCCTATAAAAGGTCCCTCTCTGTGGTGGTCGGCAAGATGCCAAATACCGGCTCACGGGGTAGGTTTTATACTGGAGGAGGGAGATGAAGTCAGCTCACTGCTCCTATAAAAGGTCCCTCTCTGTGGTGGTCGGCAAGATGCCAAATACCGGCTCACGGGGCAGGCAATGGGCATTGCCCCGCTGAAAACCCTGGGGGGGGGGGGGGATCGGATGCCCCCAAGGGGAAGATGAGGTCCCCAGCACTGGATCATGGATGGAGGTGAGCTCCATCTGTGATCTAGTGCACCAAGAACATAGATTCTACAGGCTTGACAGTTAATAGTAGATGAAGCAATTCCATAGAATCTACGTGCTTTCCTGCTTACCTTTCACCCACGCCCACGGGGATACAACCCCCAGTAACTGAAGCGGAGGTGGGGGGTGCACTTCCAGGTTTAGCTGGCCATATACAAAGCTCAGTCCATAGAAAATAATGTGTGCTTTGTTCTGCATTGCACACTGTTCACTCAGCTCCTGGCTTCATAAACTGTGGCTGAGGGAGAACAATCGGTGGTCCATCTTATGCCCTCTGGCATTGTCTTGACCTGAGGCCTGTGGAAGGGTGAAGATGAGGGAGCTGGGAGCAGGACAGAGATGGCGAGCAGGAGCGAGCTGGGGAGCAGGACAGAGCAGGAGGGAGCTGGGGGATGCAGGATGAAGATGGTAAAGCAGGACAAAGATAGGGAAGCAGGGCGAAGATGGAGAAGAAGAAGGGAACTGGGAAGCAGCACAGGGCTGGAGTAGCAGGACTGAGCTGGGTATCAGGATGAGTATGGCCGAACGGGGTAGCAGGATGAAGATGGGGGAACTGGGGGAGCAAGACAAAGATGGGGTAGCAGGACGGAGCTGGGGTAGCAGGACGGAGCTGGGGTAGCAGGATGGAGCTGGTGTAGCAGGATGGAGTTGGATTTGCAGGATGGAGCTGGGGGAAGCAAGATAAAGATGGGAAAGCAGGCCGAAGACAGGGAAGCAGGAGGGAACTGGGAAGCAGGAAAGAGCTGGGATAGCAGGACAGATCGGGGTATCAGGATGAAGATGGCGGGAACTGGGGGAGCAGGATGTATCTGGGGGAGTAGGACAAAGATGGGGAACTGAGGGAGCAGGACAGAGCTGGGGGAGCAGGATGAAGATGGGGAAGAAGGAGGGGACTGGGGAGCAGGACAGAGCTAGAGTAGCAGGATGAAGATGAGGAAACTATGGGAGCAGGAAGAAGATTGGGTAGCAGGATGGAGCTGGGAAAGCAGAGCGGAGTAGCAGGATGAGGATGTGGGAACTGGGTTTTCAGGATGGAGCTGGGTAGCAGGAAAAATATGGGGGAACTGGGGAGCAGGACCGAGATAAGTAGCAGGATGAAGATGGGGGTGCTGGACAGAGCTGGGGAGCAGGATGAAGAGGGGCGACCTGAGGGAGCATAACAGAGCTGGTGAGCAGGACAGAGCTGAGTAGCAGGATGAAGATGCCCCCTGGCAATGGAACAAAACACAGGAAAGTTCTGCTTTAAGATACATCCCCTAAGCAGATGACTGTGAGACATCCCTAGCCATTCAGATAGGCTGGGGACGGGAGTGTGCTCCCTGCAGGGCTTGCAACTGATTGCGCCCCAATTGCCGAGACCCTTCCTGTAAACAGAGCCATCTGCTGAACATTTAATATGGATGGCAAACAGCTCTGATTGGACAAGAGCCCGACGTGCACCGTAGGACCGGGTAAAGGTGAGTTAGTACTGGCATCCTGGGGGTTTTCACACATCTCAATTCGGGATGCACAAGACAATAACTGGGATAGTCAAAATCCTGGGTTTTGTTCTACTTTATTGTTCAGGAAAAATTAAAACAAAAATACCATTTTGTGAATACTCACCTGTAAAATGGGTATTATAAGTATGTCACACACCCCGCTTCAAGAAATTCATAACGTGTGGGTAATACTGACCTGTAGAGGGCTATATGCAGAGATGCCAGGAAAAAAGAGAGCCCCTCCCGGTCCATAAATACCTGGGACCTCCCACTCATTATAGCAGTAAGGTAAGGGACCAGGAAGAGCCCAACACAAAGCATAACAACGCAAAGTTCACCATATAAAGGATCCAGAATACAAAAGGGCAGGGTGAAGCGCGGTGTGTGACATACTTATAATACCCATTTTACAGGTGAGTATTCACAAAATGGTATTATTCTAAGTATGTCACACACCCCGCTTCCAGAAATTCATAACGTGTGGGACATCCAACAGCAGTGTCCATAAAGGGCGGGGATCCAAAACAAGGCACAACTTAAACCACTGCAGCTTGCATAACTTTGCGGCCAAACACAGCATCCGCTGAGGCCTGAACATCAACCTTGTAAAACTTGGAAAAAATGTGAACAGAAGACCAGCAGCCTTACAAACTTGCTCAACAGAGGCCTGGTGCTGAAAATCAACACGAAAAAAGGGTACCTTCCCTTTGGCAGAATAGGCCCCAACTATGGTCTGACGGATCCATTTGCTAATGGAAGACTTGGCAGGCGCCAAGCCTTTTCGGGGTCTGGAGGGCACCCCAAAAAAGGCATCCGTCTTACGAAAGGAAGACGTTACCTCCAAATAATACTTCACAACACGAACCACATCCAAAGAATGCAGGGCCCTCTCCTTGTCATTGCTGGGATTAGGACACAGAGAGGGCAGAACAATGTCTTGGTTTAGGTGAAAGGCAGAAACAACCTTAGGAAGGAAATCGGACTTGAAACTAAAAACCACCTTGTCCTGATGCCCCTCAAAGTACGGGGCTTGAATGGACAAAGCCGCCAACTCAGAGACACGCCTAACCGAAGTGATGGCTACCAAAAAGGCCACCTTCTGCGTAAGTGAAGACAAGGCAATATCATTCAAGGGCTCAAAAGGAGAATCCTGAAGAGCAGAAAGAACCAAATTCAAATCCCAAACAGGGAGCAAAGGTTTTCTAGGAGGCCGCACGTGCGTGCTCCACCAATCAATATAAGACCTCCAAGTCCTATAGTAGATATTAGAGGAAGACCGCTTCCTAGCACTAATGAGAGTTCGAATCACAGCATCGGAAAGACCTTCCTCCTTCAAGATGGAGGTTTCAGCAGCCATGCCGTCAAAGCCAGCGTTGGTAAATTGGGATAACGTAGTTGACCCTGGGTGAGCAGATCCGGCAGCAGGGGCAGAACGAACTGATCCTCTGTTAACCTTACCACATCTGCGAACCAAACCTGTCTTGGCCATCTTGGAGCCACCAGAATTGCTGACGCACCCTCCAGGGCCAGCTTGCGCACCACTCTGGCCACCAAGGGAAACGGAGGGAACAGATACAGAAACCCCAGATCCCTCCAGTTCAGAGACATGGCATCCACTGCCAGAGCCAGTGGATCCCGTGAGAGAGACACAAATGTCGGAAGTTTGTGATTGTGACGAGAGGCAAAGAGGTCCACCCCCGGGGACCCCCACCTGAGACAAATCAAGCGAACACTTTGGGGCTGAGAGACCATTCCCCCCGGCGAGCTGAGAACCTGCTCAGAGAGTCCGCCTCCGTGTTCTCCGCTCCCGGAATGTAAACTGCTGAAATGCACGGGACGTGGGTCTCCGCCCAGGCCAGAATCAAAGACACTTCCTTGAGGGCACTCCTGCTGCGAGTCCCTCCCTGGTGATTGATGTAGGCGACCGCCGTCCGATTGTCCGACCGGACTCAAGCGAAACAGAACCATCCTGATGGCCCTCAATTCCAGAACATTGATGGACTCATGAGCCTCCTGAGGCCCCCACAGTCCCTGAAACGGACGATCCTTCCAGAACCCCCCCCCCCATCCTGATAGACTGGCATCCATGGTGACCGTCTCCCAACAAGGGGCCAGAAAGGATCTGCCCCTCGACAGATTGATTGGATCCAGCCACCACTGAAGGGAGCACCCAACTCGGGGGGTCATCAGGAAGGACTGATCCAACGACAGTGGCGACCCGTCCCAGGCCGCCAACAGATGGAGCTGGAGTGTCCTTGTGTGGAACTGAGCAAAGGGAACCGCTTCGAAGGAGGCTACCATCAATCCCATCAGCCTCATCCCCAGTCTGATGGCCGGACGAGGGATAGACAGGAGGAGTCAAACCAACTCCCGAATCAAGAGAACCTTGGACTGAGGAAGAAACACCCTGGCCTGGGAAGTATCCAGGGACATTCCCAGAAAAGACACTAACCTGGACGGAGAAAGGGAGGACTTGGGGTAGTTGATCACCCACCCGAATCTCTCCAGAGTGGACACCACAGTTCTGGTGTCCAATACTGCTTGGCTGAAGGAAGATGCCAAATTGAGAAGGTCGTCCAGATAAGGGACAATGCGAATACCCTGGGCTCTGAGGAGAGCCATCACCCCGGCCAGCACCTTGGTGAAAACCCTTGGAGCCGAGGTAAGACCAAAAGGAAGTGCCACAAACTGAAAATGCCGATCCTCCACCATGAACCTGAGAAATCTCTGGTGCGCTGGAAAAATCGGCACATGCAGATAGGCGTCCTTGATGTCTACGGACGTCAGAAAGTCCCCCTGCCGAAGAGAATGGATAGCTGAACGCAGCGTTTCCATGCGAAATTTCCGCGGACGGACAAACCTGTTGAGGATCTTTAGATCCAGAATGGGTCGAACCGAGCCGTCCTTCTTGGGCACCATGAACAGATTGGAATAAAAGCCCCGACCCCTGTCTGAGGGGGGCACTGGGCAAATAACTGCCATATCCAACAGACTCTTTACTGCCGCCTGGATCTCCTGTGCGGCCAGAAGGTCCGAAGGCACCCGAGACCTGAGGAATCTGGGAGGGGGCCGGAGCTCGAACTCCAGCTTGTAGCCGGAAGTCACCACTTCCCGGATCCATCTGTCCGAGACCTCCCGGTCCCAGACCTGGGAGAAGTGTTGCAGCCGTCCCCCCACCCACATGGGTGAGGGCGCCCCCTCATTGCTGAGCTGGCTTGACAGGGGGTTTGGGCTTAGAGCCCCAGCTGTATCCTGGGCGGGCACGTCCTCTGCCCCTGTTCCAGGAATCTCCTCTGGCTGCGGGGAAAACAATTCCTCTGCCAGCTCTAGCCCCACGAAAGGAAGGAGCAAAGGAACCCGCCCCCCGAAAGGGACGACGCTGTTTTTGCGTTGAGGTAACTTACCACCCTTGGCAACTGAATACAACTTCTCACCAAAGAGCCGTAATCCCACAAAGGGAAGAGCGGTCAGCGACTTTTTAGACACAAAATCAGCCGCCCACTGGCGCAACCAAACCGAACGCCGAATAGTCACCAATAGAGCCGACGTTCTGCCACACATCATCAGTGTGTCATCCAAAGCGGCTAGTACAAATGACAAAAACAATTCACACCTTTTAAGGCCAAGGAACTCGTCACTATCCGGATCTAACCCGGAAGAAGTCAACAGGTCCCTGACCACCGACCTGGTAGCCACCACCAGCAGCGCTGAAGCACAAACCGGCCTCATGGCTGACCCAACACTGGCAAAACCATGACAAGCCATTTGGTCAATGTGTTTATCCTCACCATCTTTAAGCGTGGAGCAATCAGGATAATTTAAAACAGTAGTGTTGGATAAACCCAGAATCTGTGCATCCACCTCGGGAGGGGACGCCCAACGCTTAACCGTATCCAAGGGAAAGGGATATTTTTTGTCCCAACCCTGAGGGACACCTGGGAGCCGGGCAGGCCTCTCCCATTCCTTAGCAATAATCCCATCAAAATGCTTTTGGTTAGGAAATTCCAAGCGCGGCCTGGATTCTTCTAAAAATTCCCCCTTTTGCTGTGGAACCACCTCAGGAGGAGAAATAGCCAAAACCTCAAACATCTGAGCCAGAACATTAGGCGTATCCGAAGACCTCCCCAAGCCCCGCTCGGTATCAGCACCCACAAACTGCTGATCGTCTGAATTATCTGATTCTTCATATACCTCCCCTTCCTCAGTAATCAGTAATCAGACCAGTCCAGATTATCAAGATCATCCAAGTCGGCCGCCGGTGAAGACGGCGACAAGTGCTTTCTCTTAGCCGGAGCTTTTCTGGTGACCGTGCTGGAGAATAATTTTTCAAGATTGGCCAATCGGGCACACATCTCCGATTGCAACTGGCCGCCCATGACAACGTCAGACTGGGCACGGCTCAAACTGGGAGGGGGGGGAGGAGAGACCGGCGGCGCTGAACCAGACGCCTGGGGTCCGGACTGCCGCGTAATAGTCTGCTGTGCGCATGGTATACACAAATATACATCATCGCCAGTAAGGGATGCCCCACACACCATACACTTCCGGGATTGCCCCGAGGGGAGCCCGAGCCCAGTATCCGGGGATGCCTCCATAAGGTAAACTTATAGTTGGTCGCAATGACCGAGGGAATTACGCATATAAGCAACCCGGGATGCCCCTTTAATGTCCCAAGTGGGAAGATTTGCAATAAGCCAATTAAGAACCCAGGGACCCTAGGACCGGGAGAAACCCCCTAACACCACTGTAGGTTATATCCGAAAGACATAATAAAAAAGGCTAATAAGAATAGCGGAGTATAAAAAATATATATGACATAAATATATATAATTATAGGTGATGGGACAGAAGGGGGGCCCACCGGGCCACTCACTGTGGTCCTGAAGACAGCTTCCTCTCTCCGTGAGGTAAAGAGCAGCTCTGAGGAGAGAAGAGGGGCGTGGCCAGCTCCTTCTGAGGAAACAGGCACAGAGAAAAGCACCTCAGCGGTGCCTGTGACACAGGGGCGGGCCGCGGCGCTGGAAAGCCCGGCCCCGCCCCCGAGAGTGAAAGCGTGAGGGGAGAAGCTCCCCTCCGCCATGACAATGCAAAAAGGCATGTGCGGCCGCGGCGCCGGTCTCAGAAGAGACAGAAGGAGGGGAGCGGGACGTGGCTTTGACCCTGACGCCCGGCCTCGCTCAGAATCCAAGCCGCATCAGCGCCAAATAGAAGGGTGGGGGCCGTGGCTCGCGCCTAAAGCCCGGCCCCGCCCCTTTTACCTCAGGGAGAAAGCCTGCATAAAAATGGCGGCCACACCACCGTTTTGACAGAGAAATACACGCTGTTATGAAGTAATAAATAAGTTAATAACTATTAATAAATTAATACATTAAAACATTATTAAGAATTAATGATTACAAAATTTGGACCTAACACCGAATAAGGGGCCCTGCTCCTACCCTCCGCTATCCCGCTAGAGAGAGGGGCATTACCCAAAGGGGGAGACCACCCAAAGTGTAAGGCCAAGGGACGGGGCATCCCAAACCGGGGTCACCATCCCGGATGACCGCCTACCCTCTTATATAGGGTCTCACGGGAGAGCATTTGCTCTTAAGCACCAAGGGTGCTTTTCTACCCTCACCCGGACCGTCAGCCTAGGCTGGGAGGCATGAGGTAACAGAAAAAAAAGATCCAAGCGGAAATAAATAACTAAAGGGCCGGGAGTCATCCCGGCTACCTGAAATCCCCCTGTGCAAGGAGGAGACCACATCTTCTGACTTGCTCGCCGTCTGCAGAGATGAAGACTGGGTAATGAGTGGGAGGTCCCAGGTATTTATGGACCGGGAGGGGCTCTCTTTTTTCCTGGCATCTCTGCATATCGCCCTCTGCAGGTCAGTATTACCCACACGTTATGAATTTCTTGAAGCGGGGTGTGTGACATACTTAGAATATACAGCCACTTACCTTCTCCCCCCACAACAGCTCCCGGCTGGTCGGGCGCCTGGAGACCCCCTTGTTACTGTGAATGAGGGGCGCAGTAAGTATGGGCTGGGGGGCAGCTTATTCATTATTTATACTCTCTTTTCCTGTTCTGTCCCATCGCTTCTCTCTCTTTTCCCAGCTCTGTCCCATCCCATCTCTCTTTTCCTGCTCTGTCCCATCCCATCCCATCTCTTTTCCCAGCTCTGTCCCACCCCATCTCTGTTTTCCTGCCCTGTCCCATCCCATCTCTCTCTTTTCCCAGCTCTGCCCCGTCCCATCTCTCTTTTCCTGCCCTATCCCATCCAAGCTCTCTCTTTTCCAGCTCTGTCTCATCCCTTCTCTATCTCTTCCTGCCCTGTCCCACCCCATCTCTCTCTTTTCCCAGCTCTGTCCCATCCCATCTCTCTTTTCCCATCTCTGTCCCATCCATCTCTCTCTTTCCCAGCTCTGTCCAATCCCATCTCTCTCTGTTCTCAGCGCTGTCCCATCCCATCTCTCTCTTTTCCTGCTCTGTCCCATGCCATCTCTCTCTGTTCCCAGCTCTGTCCCATCCCATCTCTCTCTTTTCCCGGCTCTGTCCCATCCCATCTCTCTCTTTTCCCAGCTTTGTCCCATCCCATCTCTCTTTATCAGCTCTGTCCCATCCCATCTCTCTCTTTTCCCAGCTCTGTCCCATCCCATCTCTCTCTTTTCCCAGCTTTGTCCCATCCCATCTCTCTTTATCAGCTCTGTCCCATCCCATCTCTCTCTTTCTCAGCTCTGTCCCATCCCATCTCTCTCTTTTCAAGCTATGTCCCACCCCATCTCTCTCTTTTCCAGCTATGTCCCACCCCATCTCTCTCTCTTTTCCAGCTCTGTCCCACCCCATCTCTCTCTTTTCCCATGTCTGTCCCATCCCATCTCTTTCTTTTCCAGCTCTGTTCCATCCCGTCTCTCTCTTTTTCAGCTCTGTCCAATCCCATCTCTCTCTTTTCCCATGTCTGTCCCATCCCATCTCTCTCTTCTCCAGCTCTGTCCCATCCCATCTCTCTCTTTTCCCATGTCTGTCCCATCCCATCTCTCTCTTTTCCCAGCTCTGTCCCATCCCATCTCTCTTTTCCCAGCTCTGTCCCTTCCCATCTCTTTCTTTTCCAGCTCTGTCCCACCCCATCTCTCTCTCTTTTACAGCTCTGTCCCATCCCATCTCTCTTTTCCCAGCTCTGTCCCATCCCATCTCTTTCTTTTCCAGCTCTGTCCCATCCCATATCTCTCTTTTTCAGCTCTGTCCCATCCCATCTCTCTCTTTTCCAGCTCTGTCCCATCCCATCTCTCTCTTTTCCCAGCTCAGTCCCATCTCATCTCTCTCTTTTCCCAGCTCTGTCCTATCCCATCTCTCTTTTCCCAGCTCTGTCCCATCCCATCTCTCTCTTTTCCTACTCTGTCCCATCCCATCTCTCTCTTTTCCCAGCTCTGTCCCATCCCATCTCTCTATTTTCCTGCTCTGTCCCATCCCATCTCTGTCCAATCCCATCTCTCTCTTTTCCTGCTCTGTCCCATCCGATCTCTCTCTTTTCACATATCTGTCCAATCCCATCTCTCTTTTTTCCTGCTCTGTCCCATCCAATCTCCCTCTTTTCCCAGCTCTGTCCCATCCCATCTCTCTCTTTTCCAGCTCTGCCCCATCCCATCTCTTTCTTTTCCAGCTCTGTCCCACCCCATCTTTCTCTTTTCCAGCTCTGTCCCATCCCATCTCTCTCTTTTCCAGCTCTGTCCCACCCCATCTCTCTCTTTTCCAGCTCTGTCCCACCCCATCTCTATGTTTTCCTGCTCTGTCCCATCCCATCTCTCTCTTTTCCTGCTCTGTCCCATCCCATCTCTCTCTTTTCCAGCGCTGTCCCATCCCATCTCTCTCTCTTTTCCTGCTCTGTCCCATCCCATCTCTCTCTTTTCCAGCTTTGCCCCATCCCATCTCTCTCTTTTCCAGCGCTGTCTCATCTCATCTCTCTCTTTTCCCATCTCTGTGCAATCCCATCTCTCTCTTTTCCCATCTCTGTCCAATCCCAGCTCTGTCCCATCCTATCTCTCTCTTTTCACATCTCTGTCCAATCCCATCTCTCTTTTTTCCTGCTCTGTCCCATCCAATCTCCCTCTTTTCCCAGCTCTGTCCCATCCCATCTCTCTATTTTCCCATCTCTGTCCCATCCCATCTCTCTCTTTTCCAGCTCTGCCCCATCCCATCTCTTTCTTTTCCAGCTCTGTCCCACCCCATCTTTCTCTTTTCCAGCTCTGTCCCACCCCATCTCTCTCTTTTCCAGCTCTGTCCCATCCCATCTCTCTCTTTTCCTGCTCTGTCCCATCTCTCTCTTTTCCAGCGCTGTCCCATCCCATCTCTCTCTTTTCCTGCTCTGTCCCATCCCATCTCTCTCTTTTCCAGCTCTGCCCCATCCCATCTCTCTCTTTTCCAGCGCTGTCTCATCCCATCTCTCTCTTTTCCTAGCTCTGTCACATCTCATTTCTCTCTTTTCCACCGCTGTCCCATCCCATCTCTCTCTTTTGCCAGCTCTGTCCCATCCCATCTCTCTCTTTTCAAGCTCTGTCCCACCCCATCTCTCTCTCTCTTTTTTCCCAGCTCTGTCCCATCCCATCTCTCTTTTCCCAACTCTGTCCCATCTCTCTCTTTTCCTGCTCTCTCCCATTCAATCTCTCTCTTTTCCCAGCTCTGCCCCATCCCATCTCTCTCTTTTCCCAGCTCTGTCCCATCCAATCTCTCTCTTTTCTGCTATGTCCCATCCCATCTCTCTCTTTTCCCAGCTCTGTCCCATCTCATCTTTCTCTTTTCCCAGCTCAGTCCCATCTCATCTCTCTCTTTTCCCAGCCCAGTCCCATCGCATCTCTCTCTTTTCCTAGCTCTGTCCCATCCCATCTCTCTCTTTTCCCAGCTCTGTCCGATTGCCTCTCTCTCTTTTCCTAGCTCTGTCCCCTTTGCATCTCTCTCTTTTCCCAGCTCAGTCCCATCTCATCTCTCTCTTTTCCCAGCTCAGTCCAATCTCATCTCTCTCTTTTCCCAGCCCAGTCCCATCCCATCTCTCTCTTTTCCCAGCCCAGTCCCATACCATCTCTCTCTTTTCCCAGCTCTGTCCCATCCCATCTCTCTCTTTTCCAGCTCTGTCCGATCCCATCGCTCTCTTTTCCCAGTTCTGTCCCATTCATCTCTCTTTTCCTAGCTCTGTCCCATTCATCTCTCTTTTTCCAGCTCTGTCCCATTCATCTCTCTTTTCCCAGCTCTGTCCCATTCATCTCTCTTTTCCCAGCTCTGTTCCATGCATCTCTCTTTTCCCAACTCCGCCCCAACTATCCTTCCCAGCTCTGCCGCAGCCAGCTCTCTCATCTTAGCTTCTTTAAAATCAATGCACCAAAAGTAAGAGCTGTAGATTCCACATGGTCAAACAAAAAATAAGTTGCTGTTTGTTTTCCTCTCAATTCCAAATAGATATAATGCTGGAGGGGGGGGGGGGCAAGCAGCCTTTATTTAGTTATGCGTTGGAATATATAGCCCCCTGGTGCACTGATTTTAACCTACCCCCGATTCTGGACCTTCAGCTTGCGGCATACTGCTACGAGTGGACCTCTACAAAAAGTTTTTGAGTACCACTGCCCTAGATGATAGTCAGTGTTCCATGCATATTTCTCAAATCAGGATATATAGATAAAGAATCAGCACAATGATAATATGGTTGTGCAGCTTTTAGGTAATCCAATCTTAAAGGCCAACTGCTCTAGTGAGGTGCTGTGTGCTTATTTTTATTAAAGTCAATTTTAAGTCAAAACATAAAAAAAAGCTATACTCATATTTTCTCGCTCGCAGACCGTCGCTCTTAGTCTGGGGCTGTAGAACTTACCTGAAAAGCTTCATCCAGATCCCTTGCTTCTCCGGCGTGGCGAATCAGTCCGACGCCATCAGTCACGGTGAGCTGCCACACCTCCTCTATTCACTGCAATGGAGAAGGGTGTGGCAGCTCATCATGACTGATGGCAGAGGCGTCACCACTACAGAGGGAGACAGGAACAGAAGCTTAACGAGAGCACGATGCTGCACAAGGTGCAGTGAGGGACCTGGATGAAGCCCTACAAAGACCCTCTCTATTGCTTTATAGTTAGAGTAACCGTCCTCTCTTTCTGAAAGCTCACCCAAAGCCAAATGGCTACAAACCCAGAGTTGTTTTGTTTAAACATTGCCATTTAAAGCAGGTCGAAAACGTGGTTATTCACCAGGGGCCCAGGAAAGGTTTCTCAACCTACGGGCTGCGCCGGTAGGTGCCCTTTCCTTTATATGAAATGAACATACCTTTCTTCAGGCAACATTTGTTTTTACATTTTCTATTTATTTATTTCATCACATTACCTTATAAATCAGAAGGCTGAGAAAAGTGCATATAATTGGCCACCTGAACAGTCAAGACCAAACTTACTAGAGGGTAACCACCTCTAGCACGACAATAAGAAAGACTGAGATTTTTTCCATCTGGCTCTTCTTCCTTACCCAATAACCTCTACCATATATTTTTCCCTTTCAGCAAGCCTCTCAAAACAAGTCGCAGCATTTCTTTTTGATCAAAAGCGCTTCCCAAAAAACATTTTTTTTTTCCTTCCATCTGTTTGAACACAAGAGGTTACATTGTTCCCCCTATATTTTCTGCTTCCCTGAAGATTAAGTGAGGAGCTGCGGCAACTCAGGTAGACCTCAAGAAGAAAAAAATACTGGGGAATCTCCTTCCATCATTCTTTTTAGATTCCAGGTGGTATCCTTGAATGTAATGGACATCAGTTCTCTTAAGTGACAATAAAACCTTCCAATATCCTTCAGAAAAGCTCAGTTTTTTTGTTGTTATTTTAGACAACTAGTAATGAGTGAACCTGTAGAAGTTCAGGTTTGGTAAGTTTGGTCTAAATGTGACGCAAAAGTTTGGTTCGGAGTACCCAAAAATGGCTGTAAAAATACAATTCTGTGATTAATCACCTTGTAGAATTGGTATTATAAGTATGCAGCACGTCCTGCTCCAGATAATGATTCATAACAGATGGGAATTACTTCCGCTAGAGGGCGCTGGACTGCAGAGATGGCAAAAAGAGGCCCCTCCCGGTCCCATATATACCCGGGACCTCCCACAAATTCCCCAGTATTGAAAAGCAGTAAGGAGAACCAGGAGAAGCCAATAATCAGTAACAATTTAACAAGGATAACAATCACCATACAGAGGATCCAAGATAATGCAATCAGGGTGGGGTGGAGCAGGACGTGCTGCATACTTATAATACCAATTCTACAAGGTGAGTAATCACAGAATTGTATTATTCTAAGTATGCAGCACGTCCTGCTCTAGATAATGATTCATAACAGATGGGACATCCAATAGCAGTGTCCAGAAATAGGATGGGATCCCCAGAAGCAACAACGTGCAGTTCAAACCACTGCCGCCTGCAGAACTTTGCGGCCAAAAACAGCATCCGCTGAGGCCCGAACATCAACCTTGTAAAACTTGGAATGAACAGAAGACCAAGTAGCAGCCTTACAAACTTGTTCAACAGGAGCCTGGTGCTGAAAGGCCCAGGAAGCCCCAACAGCACGGGTAGAATGAGCCGTAACACGAAAAGGGGGCTCCTTTCCCCTAGCAGAGTAGGCCCTAAAAATGGCCTGACGAATCCACTTGCTAATAGTAGACTTAGCAGGAGACAAACCCTTCTTGGGACCCGAAAGTACCTCAAACAAAGGATAAGTCTTCCTGAAAGGCGCAGGCAGAACTTCAAATTCCTGACCACGTCCAGAGAATGCAAGGCCCTCTCCTTGGAGTTACCAGGATTAGGGCACAAGTAAGGAAGCACAATGTCCTGATTAAGGTGGAAGGCAGAGACAACCTTAGGCAAGAAATCCGGTTTAAATCTGAAAACCACCTTGTCCTGATGTCTCTCAAAGTAGGGGGCCTGACTAGAAAGGGCCACCAACTCTGAGGCCCGCCTGACAGAGGTGATAGCCACTAAAAAGGCAACCTTAAGAGTAAGAACAGACAGAGCAGCCTCATGCACAGGCTCAAATGGAGGGCCCTGAAGGGCAGACAAAACCAAATTCAAATCCCAGACTGGCAACAGAGGCTTACGGAGGGGACACGCATGAGCAACCCCCTGGAAGAAGGTCTTGACAAGAGGATGTTGAGCGAAAGACCTCTGGAAGAAAACAGCCAAGGCAGAAACATGACCCTTGAAAGTGCTGAGCTGAAGTCCCAGATCCAAACCATGTTGAAGAAATTCCAGGATCCTCGGATTGGAGAACACACAACAGGGAAGGACCTTAGACTCACACCAGTCAATGTAGACCCGCCAAATCCTATAGTAAATGGAGGAGGAAGATTTCTTCCTAGCCCTGATCAAGGTATTGACTACAGAGACAGAAAGCCCTTCTTCCATCAAGATGGAGGTTTCAGCAGCCAGGCCGCCAAAGCCAGGGTTTGTAAATTGGGATGGCAAAGCTGTCCCTGAGTGAGAAGGTCCGGGACCATGGGCAGAGCGTACTGATCTACTGCTAGTTGAACGATATCTGCCAATCCCACCTTTATTGGCCAGCGGGGGGCCACCAGGATTGCTGGCACCCTTTCTTGAACCAACTTGCGCAGAACCCTGCCCAGCAGAGGGAATGGAGGAAAAATATACAGGAGACGGAACCCCTGCCAGGATAGAGTCAAAGCATCCACGGCCAGAGGATCCTGGGACAGAGAGACAAAGACTGGGAGCTTGTGATTGTGGCGAGATGCAAACAGATCCATGTCCGGCACCCCCCAGCGGTGACATAAGGATAGGAAGACCTCGCTGCTGAGAGACCATTCCCCCAGGCGAGAGGTCCCCCTGCTCAGAGAGTCTGCCTCCAGATTCTCCATCCCCGGAATGTACACAGCTGAAATGCAAGGAACATTGTCCTCCGCCCAAGAGAGAATCATGGACACTTCCCTGAGGGCACTCTTGCTCCGAGCCCCTCACTGATGATTTATTTAGGCAACCGCCGTCTGGTTGTCTGAGTGTACTTGGACCGGCCGGCGCTGAAGGTGAGGAGTCAAACGGGCCAGAATCAACCTGACCGCCCTTAGTTCCAGGATGGGCATGGGCCTCCTGAGGGCCGCACAGCCCCTGGAATTGTAGGTTCTTCCAGAAGACCCCCCAACCTGTCAGAATGGCATCCGTGGTGACTGTCTCCCAACAGGGGGCCAGGAAGGATCTGCCCCCCAACAGGTTCCTCGAGTCCAGCCACCACAAGCAGGACCGCCAGACAAAAGGGGACAGAATGAAAGCCTGATCCAGAGACAGGGGACTCTTGTCCCAGACAGATAGGAGATGGAGTTGAAGAGGTCTCATGTGAAACTGCGCATAGGGAACCGCCTCGAAGCAGGACACCATCTGCCCCACTAGCTGCATCCCCTGCCGGATGGAGGGGTGAGGGCATGACAGAAGGGAGTGAACTAGAGCTTGCAAAGAGTCCACCTTCTGCTGAGGAAGAAAGATCCTGGCCTGAACAGTATCCAGATTCATGCCCAGGAAGGAAGTCACCAGAGATGGGGATAGGGAAGATTTGGGGTGATTGATCACCCATCCGAACGACTCCACTGGGTATCCCGTTCTGCCTGATGGAGAGACTGACAAGAGATGAGAAGGTCGTTCAAATATGGAAGAATGCGAGTGCCCTGAGCTCTGAGGAGAGTCATAACAACTGCCAGCACCTTGGTGAAGACTCTGGGAGCCGAGGTGAAACCGAAGGGCAGAGCTACAAATTGGTAATGCTGGTCCTCCAGCGCGAACCTGAGAAATTTCTGATGCCCCGGGAAGACTGGAACATGAAGGTGCGCGTCCTTGATGTCTATGGAGGTCATGAAGTCCCCTGGGCACAACGAGCCGACAGCTGAGCGCAGGGTCTCCATGCGAAAGTGCCTGGTTCTGACAAATTTGTTGAGAAGTTTTAAGTCCAGGATGGGCCTGATTGAGCCATCCCTTTTGGGCACTGTGAAAAGATTGGAATAATAGCCCTGACCTCTTTCCCAAGGAGGCACCTGACAGATGACCCCCATGTCCAGAAGGTTTTGCACAGCCAGAAACAGACCCTGAGCTGCCAGGGGATTTTGAGGGATCCGGGACCTGAGGAATCTTGGGGGCGGCCAGGCAGCGAACTCTATCTTGTAGCCAGAGGACACCACTTCCAAAATCCACCAGTCTGAGACCTGTTGTCTCCAGACATAAGCGAAGAGCCTCAGCCGTCCCCCCACCCGGATGGGGCTGAACGGGCTTGGTGGCAGACTTGGGCTTAGAGCCCCAGGAGGCTCCTGGGGGGGCACGTCCTCTGCCTCTGCTCCAGAAGTCACCCCTGTGCCCCGCAAAGGATACCCCTCTCCCAGACCTGGATCCGCGGAAGGAGGGGGCAAAGGCGCCTGAACCTCAAAAGGGCCACGGCTGTTTCTTACGCTGGGACAACTTACCTCCCTTAGCAAACAGGTCCAAGCGATCACCAAATAGGCGCAGCCCCTTAAAAGGGAGAAAGGTACCTCAAGGGGCGGGCCGCAGGGAGAACGACGCGGAGCGTGCCGCCCGATAAGCTCCGCCCCCAAGAAAGTGCGAAGGCCTAACGTGACTGGCCAGCCAATAGGGGCGCAGCAGCGCCTGCAGGGACATCACCGCTGACCACGGAAACGCCGAAAGGCGCGCGTGTCAGCTGAGGCAGATTTAAAAGATAAAACTGACAGAGAAAAGAAGAACCCGGGCGCGGAGCCCAAAAATGACAAAAGAAAAGGCACAAATACACACCTACATCACACCCCCCCCCCCCCCGAACGAGCAGGACAGCGGGGGGGGGGGGGGGGCGGCGACCAACTAGCAGAGGCCCACCGAGAACCGGGGAAGGGGGCGAGGGGCATCCCACATCAGGCTCACCATAAGCCTGTACCGCCTACACTTTGATGGGGGATTGCGGTTGGAGCAAGGCTCCTAGAACACCTGTAAACGGTGTAGCCTACCATCACCCAACCAGCACAGCCAAAGCTGGAAGGCATAAATGAAGAAATAGAACGGGTGGGAATAGTTCTACAGGGCCAAGGGCCGATAGGCCCTGCTCACCTGCGAACAGAGAAGCCATCATTCTTGTTCCTCACAGCCCTCTGGCGGAGGTAATTCCCATCTGTTATGAATCATTATCTGGAGCAGGACGTGCTGCATACTTAGAATATGAGGGTTGTGAGGGGTTGAAGGATGCTATGGATAGCGCTGCTTTCCATCCATTTGGCATGACGATGCTGCAGTCGCACCTTCACCAGGGTCTGACATAAGATCACAAGCGGAACCAAACCCAGAAGACACTGGGCTTTGTTTCTGGACCCTGTTGTGTGAAATCCCCATATCCCTAGTCACATGTATAACTGCACCAAAACAATGCGCAAACACATACAGCAACTCCAAAGGCTCTGCTCAATTCACCTAAGAATGGATAAGGGACAATTGGAGGCAATGATGGCAATGGTCATCTCCCAATTAGAATGCTTCACAAATGGCTGGTGCTTAGTTTTGTTTTTATTTTCTTATATACTCTCTGAAAAAGTATGACGTGGCTACTTCTTCAATGATTTTACCAATTTGAGATGCCCTTTTTAGCTTGTTTTAATGTTTTTCCCCAATTTGTGATGCCCCTTGTGCCAGTACAGATATGCGTGAGAAGTGCATTTATGGTTGATCCATTTGGGATGCTTCTTTTAGCAGTGCAGTTTGGGGTGCCCCATGTAGCAGCATATTTGTGGGTAAGCATTGTGGGATACCCCTTGTAGCAGTGTATTTGAGGGTGAGCAGCTTGGGATACCCCTTGTAGCAGCATATTTGAGGGTGAGCAGCTTGGGATACCCATAGTAGCAGCACATTTGTAAGTGAGCAGTTTGGGATGCCCCCTTTAGCAGTGCAGTTTGGGGTGAACAGTTTGGGATGCCCCTTATAGCAGTGCATATTTGGGTGAGCAGTTTGGGATACCCCTTGTAGCAGCGTATTTGTGGGTGAGTAGTTTAGGGGGCCCCTTATAGCAGTGCCCTAGTTTGAGTCCAGTCCCTCCAAATGAGGGACACTTGGGAGCTTATGTATAAGATTTAGAGATACTTTGAATTGGCTCATTTTACAAAGTGGTAGGAAGTTAGTGTGTCCCTGGACAGGGTCTTTAATGATCAGGAGACAGGCCTGGAAATTCAGCAAATCCCCCCTGGCTTCAGTGGAATGAAACACTCATACACCTGTAACTCATGGATTTATTTCCTACCAGTAGAAAAAGGAAATCATGTTTGGCATCAATTTATATCAAACCCCCTTTTTTTTACGATGTGCCATTTTTAACATTTTTTGCCATAGAGCTCATTAAAAGCAAAACAAAACCTGTGATTTTTACTATCCTGGGTTGTGTTACTTGCCCTCTGGCGGAGGTAATTCCCATCTGTTATGAATCATTATCTGGAGCAGGACGTGCTGCATACTTAGAATATGAGGGTTGTGAGGGGTTGAAGGATGCTATGGATAGCGCTGCTTTCCATCCATTTGGCATGACGATGCTGCAGTCGCACCTTCACCAGGGTCTGACATAAGATCACAAGCGGAACCAAACCCAGAAGACACTGGGCTTTGTTTCTGGACCCTGTTGTGTGAAATCCCCATATCCCTAGTCACATGTATAACTGCACCAAAACAATGCGCAAACACACACAGCAACTCCAAAGGCTCTGCTCAATTCACCTAAGAATGGATAAGGGACAATTGGAGGCAATGATGGCAATGGTCATCTCCCAATTAGAATGCTTCACAAATGGCTGGTGCTTAGTTTTGTTTTTATTTTCTTATATACTCTCTGAAAAAGTATGACGTGGCTACTTCTTCAATGATTTTACCAATTTGAGATGCCCTTTTTAGCTTGTTTTAATGTTTTTCCCCAATTTGTGATGCCCCTTGTGCCAGTACAGATGTGCGTGAGAAGTGCATTTATGGTTGATCCATTTGGGATGCTTCTTTTAGCAGTGCAGTTTGGGGTGCCCCATGTAGCAGCATATTTGTGGGTAAGCATTGTGGGATACCCCTTGTAGCAGTGTATTTGAGGGTGAGCAGCTTGGGATACCCCTTGTAGCAGCATATTTGAGGGTGAGCAGCTTGGGATACCCATAGTAGCAGCACATTTGTAAGTGAGCAGTTTGGGATGCCCCCTTTAGCAGTGCAGTTTGGGGTGAACAGTTTGGGATGCCCCTTATAGCAGTGCATATTTGGGTGAGCAGTTTGGGATACCCCTTGTAGCAGCGTATTTGTGGGTGAGTAGTTTAGGGGGCCCCTTATAGCAGTGCCCTAGTTTGAGTCCAGTCCCTCCAAATGAGGGACACTTGGGAGCTTATGTATAAGATTTAGAGATACTTTGAATTGGCTCATTTTACAAAGTGGTAGGAAGTTAGTGTGTCCCTGGACAGGGTCTTTAATGATCAGGAGACAGGCCTGGAAATTCAGCAAATCCCCCCTGGCTTCAGTGGAATGAAACACTCATACACCTGTAACTCATGGATTTATTTCCTACCAGTAGAAAAAGGAAATCATGTTTGGCATCAATTTATATCAAACCCCCTTTTTTTTACGATGTGCCATTTTTAACATTTTTTGCCATAGAGCTCATTAAAAGCAAAACAAAACCTGTGATTTTTACTATCCTGGGTTGTGTTACTTGCCCCAGGGGCATCCCGATTGGGAATGCCCAACTATGTGACAGACCCCAGTTCGGCCATAAAAGCTTAACTTTCTCTGATCCTATGGTGCATGCCACAGGAGCCTCCGAGAAAGACGAGATTAACGTTAACTCAGAGGAGATTTTACACAGTGGGGCATGCTGATTTGGGATGCTCCAGGGTCGGAAGCCCTGGGTTTTCTTCCGCTTTAAATTGGACCAAAACCCATCTCTGCCGATTCCCTCTCCATGGGCCATGCCGATTTGGGATAAATCAATCTCCCACTGTGTAAAACCCTGGTGACAGGCGCATTAACTCAATTGGCTGCTCATCCCATGGCGCATGCATGGGCCATGGCCCTGAAATAGCTTTCGCTATGAGCATATCCACTCGAAGCAATGTACTTACCCATTTTCTTTCCCGCACTGACAATAAGCTGAATGGAACCAATTGCCCTGATTGGCTGGCTGGCCGCCGTCGCCTGTGCCATGGGGATGCTGGATAGGTGAGTTTTACCAGCAATCCTTGGTGATATACAAAATAAGAGGGCACACCCAATGTATTCGGACTGGAGAGTACACTGCACATAACAAAGACTAAACTGCACATAACAGATCAAAATGAGAACATTTATTTTATTCAATATGCAGAAAGGGCTAAAATCAACTTATACACTCTAGACCTTTAAAAGCAAGGCACGAGGTAGAAACACAAAAATTCCAAGTTCCTGCAGCTCCTCCATGCAGGTCCGGGGTTCCTCTGTAGCTCCTCCATGCAGGTCCGGGGTTCCTCTGTAGCTCCCCCATGCAGGTCCAGGGTTCCTCTGTAGCTCCTCCATGCAGGTCCAGGGTTCCTCTGTAGCTCCTCCATGCAGGTCCAGGGTTCCTCTGTAGCTCCTCCATGCAGGTCCGGGGTTCCTATGTAGCTCCTCCATGCAGGTCCGGGGTTCCTCTGTAGCTCCTCCATGCAGGTCCGGGGTTCCTCTGTAGCTCCTCCATGCAGGTCCAGGGTTCCTCTGTAGCTCCTCCATGCAGGTCCGGGGTTCCTCTGTAGCTCCTCCATGCAGTTCCGGGGTTCCTCTGTAGCTCCTCCATGCAGGTCCGGGGGTCCTCTGTAGCTCCTCCATGCAGATCCGGGGTTCCTCTGTAGCTCCTCCATGCAGGTCCGGGGGTCCTCTGTAGCTCCTCCATGCAGGTCCGGGGGTCCTCTGTAGCTCCTCTATGCATGGTCCGGGGGTCCTCTGTAGCTCCTCTATGTAGGTCCGGGGTTCCTCTGTAGCTCCTCCATGTAGTGGCGGCACCTTCATACTTACCAATGCCAAGGAGACGTTCAGTGCCGGTGGCCTCTAATGAAGGCGTCCATGGAGCCTTGTTTATAGGACACCCCTCCATTGCAAATAGAGTAGGAGAGTTAGTCCTGCCCTGCCATGGAGGATACAATTACACCTCCCACCACTGCCCCATCTATCCCCAGTCCTCCCACCACTGCCCCATCCATCCTGAGTCCTCCCACCACTGCCCCATCCATCCAGAGCCCTCCCAACTCTGCCCCATCCATCCAGAGCCCTTCCACCACTGCCCCATCCATCCAGAGCCCTCCCAGCTCTGCCCCATCCATCCAGAGCCCTCCCAGCTCTGCCCCATCTATCCAGAGCCCCCCCAGCTCTGCCCCATCTATCCAGAGCCCTCCATGCCCCATCTATCCTGAGCCCTCCCAGTTCTGCCCCATCGATCCAGAGCCCTCCCAGCACTGCCCCATCCTTTCCGAGTCCTCCCACCACTGCCCCATCCATCCCGAGCTCTCCCAGCTCTGCCCCATCCATCCAGAGCCCTCCCAGCTCTACCCCATCCATCCCAAGCCCTCCCAGCTCTGCCCTATCCATCCAGAGCCCTCCCAGCTCTGCCCCATCCATCCCAAGTCCTCCCAGCTCTGCCCCATCTATCCAGAGCCCTCCAAGCTCTGCCCCAGCCATCCCGGGTTCTCCCAGCTCTGCCCCATCCAGCGCCCTCCCAGCTCTGCCCCATCCATCCAGAGCCCTCCCAGCTCTGCCCCATCCATCCCGAGCCCTCCCAGCTCTGCCCCATCCATCCCGAGCCCTCCCAGCTCTGCCCCATCCATCCCGAGTCCTCCCACCACTGCCCCATCCATCCAGAGCCCTCCCAGCTCTGCCCCATCCATCCTGAGCCCTCCCAGCTCTGCCCCATCCATCCCGAGCCCTCCCAGCTCTGCCCCATCCATCCCAAGTCCTCCCAACTCTGCCCCATCCATCCCGAGTCCTCCCAGCTCTGCCCCAGGCACCCCGAGCCCTCCCAGCTCTGCCCCATCCATCCCGGGCCCTCCCAACTCGGCCCCAGCCACCCAAGCCCTCCCACCACTGCCACATCCATCCAGAGTCCTCAGGAGAGTGGTGTCACAGTCACCAGTGCCAGAATTGATGTAATTGAGTATGCCATAAAACAGCTCTGCCCCATCCATCCAGAGCCCTCTCAGCTCTGCCCCATCCATCCAGAGCCCTCCCAGCTCTGCCCCATCCATCCAGAGCCCTCCCAGCTCTGCCCCATCCATCCAGAGCCCTCCCAGCTCTGCCCCATTCATCCAGAGCCCTCCCAGCTCTGCCCCATCCATCCAGAGCCCTCCCAACTCTGCCCCATCTATCCGGAGCCCTCCCAGCTCTGCCCCATCTATCCAGAGCCCTCCCAGCTATGCCCCATCTATCCTGAGCCCTCCCAGCTCTGCCCCATCCATCCAGAGCCCTCACAGCTCTGCCCCATCAATCCAGAGCCCTCCCAACTCTGCCCCATCCATCCAGAGCCCTCCCAACTCTGCCCCATCCATCCAGAACCCTCCCAGCTTTGCCCCATCCATCCCGAGTCCTCCCAGCTCTGCCCCATCCATCCCGAGCCCTCTAAACTCTGCCCCATCCATCCCGAGCCCTACAAACTCTGCCCCATCCATCCAGAGCCCTCCCAGCTTTGCCCTATCCATCCCGAGTCCTCCCAGCTCTGCCCCATCCATCCCGAGCCCTCCAAACTCTGCCCCATCCATCCCGAGCCCTACAAACTCTGCCCCATCCATCCCGAGCCCTACAAACTCTGCCCCATCCATCCCGAGCCCTACAAACTCTGCCTAAACGAAAATATATATATACTTACTGGGCATGTGTAAGCCGTACTCACCTCTGTGGCAGCATTCTGTGTGTACAGGTCTTGCTGCTTTATTCTTGTAGATCTTGGCCTAAAAGCAACAGAATGCAGACAGTGAAAACGTTTTCCATAAAATGCACAATTGTAATAAATAAATCATCGTAAAAAAAAAATACTAGAAAAGCTCAGCACCTTGGGGACATCCATTTGGCACACAATAATATACAATTTCAATAATTCCTTTAAAAGTGGCATGGGATTTCGGCATTCATTTTTACATGTTGCAGACTTTTTTTCCATATATCGCAAGCTTTTGGCCTGCTTTATGGCATACTCAATTACATCAATTCTGGCACTGGTGACTGTGACACCACTCTCCTGTGGCTGGAGGGACACCGAAGCATGGTCACAGGAGCCACGATCCAAGACTTTTTAAGACTTTAATAAAGGGCCTCTGAAGTCCATCCTGACCTGCCACTCTCTCCTTCTAGCCCTGGCCGCCGCCATCTTTTCCTCCAGCCACTCCTGCTGCCCAGAGTGCGTTTAAGTGAATGAAGATACTGGGCTTGGCAGCACACCATTACTCTTGGCGAGGCACCAAGGTTAGGAAGGGGGACCTGTGTACCCCTGAAAGAGATGCCGGTTCTCACAGCCTATATATCAGAATGGATGGTGGGGGACTAGAAGTGGATGGTGTAAGTAGAGAGATGTATTATCATGACTGCAGGTGATTTACCCATTGCACCTGCCCCATTACCCCTCCATCCAGCCATGTGGATGCGGAAAAGCTCTGTGCTTCGGCACTCTTGCAAGAGCACCATTCCACTGCCAAAGAGCATGGAGCTGGCAAAATCTTGGGCCAGGGGCCGGCAGGTTGGATCTTGAGCCTGGGCTTAAACCTAATACTAGCTACTGTATTCCGCATATGGGGATATGTTAAGCCAGATACCGGGGACTATCCGATCATAAGGCTTCCAAACCAGATAGTCTCCACTTGGCTCACAACCCGCAAGGCAGGGAAACCTTGACCACCAGATTAACATAAAAACTTGACTCCACCCTCACTCCTCAGTTGTTGTAGAGATCTGAAAGAGAGAAAAAAAAGAGACAGACCAAACCTTGGTTAAAACAAATATAAAAATCTATATCAATTAATAAAGGGAAAACTCCGTATGCTGCCCATTTGGATGTTTAGAAAAGAAGTTGCCAGCTAACAAACTTAAGTTTTCCCAAAAAACAGAAAAGAACACTTCTACCGAAAGACTGGTCCTGTTGAATAAGTAGATCCAAATGATAATGCCTCACAAAAGCTCAGGCCAAGGACCAAGTAGCTGCTTTATAAATCTGTTCAATGGAGGCCTCAGCTTGCTCTGCTCCAGATGTAGACATGCTTCTTGTAGAATGTGCAGTAACGCTAACCGCTACCGAACTACCATGGTAGGCCATCCTGATAGTACTCTTGTACACTTGTTTGCCTTTCTTTGGTCCTGAGAATGCCACAAATAAACTACCCGCTTTCCTCCACTCCTTGGTTTGATAAAGATATTCCAACAGATAAGCTCTGGCATCCAAAGATCTCTGATCTGCAGACTTCTCATTGTCCACTGAAGGGAGAACAATCTCTGGGGTTCTGTGAAAATCCGCAGTAATTTTCTGAAGATAACAAGGATCCACTCTCAACACTACCCCATCGGGGAATACCTGGAGGAAAGGACGACAACAAGATAAAGCCTAAATGTCACCTATCTTGCAGGCGGAAGGAATAGCTACCAGGAACAAAACCTTCTAAGTAAGGAACTTAATATCAGACTCCCTGGTAGGAACAAAGTGTGGAGATTCTAAGACTGAAAGAACCTTAGCAAGGTTCCACTGGATTACTATCTAAAAATACTGGTAAAAGCTGGCAGCTGGACTTTCAAGGAGTGTACGCTAAGACCCATAGTGGAACAGAGTAGCAGAAGCGAGTTCCCAGTGGTCACTATTAAAAATGGCCATCTTAAAGGCAACTAAGAAATATGTGAAACAAACTAGCAAGAATAAAAGGAAGAAGAAACCATTATGGTTTACTAGGGAAGTCAGCACGATCATAAAAGAAAAGAAGTCTGCCTATAAGAAGTGTAGAGAAAGTGGAAGTATAGCTGACAGAGAGGCATATAAAATTAAACAGAGGGAAGCAAAACTCATTATAAGGGCAAAAGGAGGAAGAAGTGGCCAAATCTATGAAGAGGGGAGATAAAGCCTTTTTCCGATATATTGGTGACAGAAAGAAGAAAAACAATGCAGTGTCAAAAATTAGAAATAGGGAAAATAATTATATTGACAGAGATAAGGCTGTGGCTGACCATCTGAATAGCTACTTTTGTTCGGTATTTTCAGATAGTAGCAGGCATGGCCATAGCACAGCATCCAGCTCGGAGGGCACAGCTCTGGAGTTTCTGGAGGCTGATGTCTTAGCCGAGCTGGCACATCTAAAGGTAAGTAAGGCGATGGGTCCAGATGGAATCCACCCCAGAGTTCTAAGAGAACTTAGATTTGTAATTGCAGACCCTCTGACTGATTTACTTATACATTCCCTTTCAACTGGTGAGGTTCCAGATGGTTGGAGAATGGCCAATGTCGTACCAATCCATAAAAATGGGAGTAGAGAAGAAGCCAGTAATTACAGGCCAGTTAGTTTAACATCTATAGTGGTCAAATTAATGGAAACACTCAAAAACAGCACGGCTTCACTGAGGGCCGATCATGTCAGTCCAATCTTATTGATTTCTTTGACAATGTCACTAAAGTGTTAGATGAAGGTGGTGCTGTGGATATCACTAATCTGGATTTTAGCAAAGCCTTTGACACTGTACCACATAAAGAGCTCATAGATAAGTTATTGAAGGTAGGACTCAATCCCTGGATAGGTCAGTGGATTTCCAGTTGGCTGAAGGATCGGTATCAGAGTGTTGTTGTTAATGGTGTGAAATCTGATCAAAGGCGAGTTACAAGTGGTGTGCCACAAGGCTCTGTCCTGGGCCCCATTCTTTTTAATATATTTGTAAGTGACATAGGAGAAGGCCTGGTAGGAAAAGTTTGTCTGTTTGCTAATGATACAAAGGTTACTAATAGGGTGGATATTCCTGGAGGTGTCTGCAACATGGAACATGATTTGGCTTTACTGGATAGATGGTCAAAACTGTGGAAACTAGAGTTTAATGTCTCTAAATGTAAAATCATGCAGAAGGAATCCCTGCTCTGAGTACCGTATGGGCAGTACTGTGTTAGCCAGGACCTTGGAGGAGAGAGATTTAGGGGTACTGATTACTGATAGCTGCAAGATGAGTGGACAATGTAGCCAGGCAGTGGGAAAAGCAAGCAGGATGCTTGGCTGCATAGCTCGAGGCATCACTAGTAGGAAGAGGGAGGTTGTGATGCCGCTGTATAGAGCCCTGGTGAGGCCACATCTAGAATACTGTGTGCAGTTCTGGAGACCTTACCTGCAAAAAGACATTATTCAAATAGAACGGGTCCAAAGGCGGGCAACAAAAATGGTGGAAGGACTTCCACCAGGAAGGAGAGACTTAAAGAACTTAATATGTACAGTCTGGAGGAAAGAAAGGAGAGGGGGGACATGATTGAGACCTTTAAATATGTGAAAGGATTCAATAAGGTTCAGGAGGGAAGTGTTTTTAAGAAGAAACTTAATAATAGAACAAGGGGGCACAACCTGAAGCTGGTTGGGGGGAAGATCAGGAGCAATGTTAGAAAATATTATTTTACAGAAAGAGTAGTAGATGCTTGGAACAAACTTCCAGCAGAGGTAGTTGAAAAATCAACAGTCACTGAATTTAAACATGCCTGGGATAAGCACACATCTATCCTAAGATAAAGAGTACATACAGTTACTTAAGGGCAGACTAGATGGACCGTATGGTCTCCTTCTGCCGTCAACCTTCTATGTTTCTATGATTCTTTTTCCATGCGGTGCTGCAGAAATTCAAGAATAACTGGAATCCTGGAGAATGATTTCTTATTCTGTATTCTCCAAGTCCTAAAGGTCTTCCATACCTTTAAATAAATCTTTCTAGTCACCATTTTCCTACTTGAGAGTAGAGTATCGATAACCTTCCTCGAATATCCTTTCCTTAAAAGTAAGGTGACTTCAGGGTACACACTGTCAGGTTCCACTTCTGAGGGTCTAGACTTAGAACTGGCCCCTGCAATAACATTTCCAGAATCACTGGGAGTATCCATGGCTCTTGAATGGATAGAGCCACTAGCGTTGAAAACCACAATCTACTGGGCCGCCAGCAAAACTGTGGATGGTTACTTGAATATCTTGTTCAATACCAGCGGGAGCAAACAAACTGGAGGAAACCCATAAGCTAGGTAAACGTCGAATCGTGAGCCAGTGCATCCACTCAAGGCCGGACCCGCTGGATTCAATTAAAAGTACTTCTCCAACTTATGATTCTTTGCTAATGCAAATAGATCAATCCCTGGAGTGTCTCCCTGGTCACAGATTAGCTTGAACAATTCTGGATTCAGTGACCATTCCAATTCCCTTAGTGGAGATCGGCTCAGAAAATCTGCTACCTTATTCAATGTTCCTTTTAGATGAACTACTGACAGAGAATTAAAATGTTGTTCCACCTATAGCAAAATCTCTGCGGACAACAATTGAGGGGACCTTGTTCCCCCCCTGATGATTCAAATATGCTACCATAGTTGCGTTGTCCAAACTTATCTGGACATAACGATATTCCAGAAGAAGTGGTAAAGCTCCTAATGCTTCCTTTACTGCAATTAACTTTCTCAAGTTCTATGAAGACTGACTCAGAGCACTGGATCATTTCCCCTGAGCTTTCCAGGCCTTGCAAGGGGTCCCCCCAACCTCAAGTCAAAGCATCTGTAGACACTATCCTTTCTTTGGGGTCCCTACAGGCTAGACCATTGACATTTGTCCCTGGTAAGCCAAAATTCTAATGCTTTCCTTACCAGTCTGGGTACTGGAATCCCTTCTTCCAAGCCTTCCCGGGACCAGTTTCAACTGCCCAGGATGTGCACCTGTAGAGTTATTGAATTCTACTGGCCCCATCTCAATGCGGGAAAAGCGGAAGTCCGATATCCCAAAACCTTCATAGCCTGTTTTACTGATGATGATGAACTGCCACAGAGAGACTGGACGGCTTCCTGGAGGGTCACTATCTTCTGAGAGGGTAAACTAATGTCTGATGGATGGTGTTGATCTCAAACATCAAGTATGTCATCACCTGAGAGGGAACCAAGCACGATTTCTCGAGGTTCAGAACCCAACCGAGCTGCAAGATGCAACAGAGATCCTGAAGCAATTTCTCCCTCAACGGGGCAAACAGCAACAGATTGTCTAAATAAGCCAGAATGCCAATCCTTCTATATCTCAGATATGCCAGAGGTTCCGCTAAAATCTTGGTAAAAAGCCTGGGATCCGATGCCAGGCCAAAAGGGAGGCAGACAAATTGGAAGTGAAATATTTGGTCACTGACCCTTATCGCTTATAACCTTAGAAAAGACTGGACAAGGGAACTCATTGGGACTTACCAATAAGCATCCTTCAGATCTACTGATACCATAAAAGAGCCCGGAGGAATGATAACCCTCACTGAGAAAAATTGTTTCCATTCGGATATGTCTGTACCAGACACTAAAATTGAGTTTCTTTAGGTTCAGAATAAATCTGAAAAAGATGCTGGGATAAAATCCTGCACCCTGCTGCCAATAAGGGACTGAGATACCCACCCCTCTCGACAACATGGTAGACAGACTTTCCTGGATTGCCAATCTCTCTTCCAAACCCCTGGGCCGGGCAGTGACCAAAAAAGGAGGGGTTTAAGTAATTCTATGGGAAAATCCTTCTTTATCCCAATTGAAATAAACATCAATCTAGAAAGGAACTGCCAAGAAAACCCTAACTCTGGCCCCAATGCGAAGCCTGGCATCATTGTTTCTTAGGTTTGGACTGAAGTTCCAACAATGAAGACCCCTAAATATCCCTCTCCTGGCAGAGGCTGGGGCCTGGTTCCTATAGAAACTTCCCTGTTAATACGAATAAGAAGCACCTAAAAGAAAGCTGGGCATGAAATCACCTATTAACTGAACCTTTAAAACGGGTAGGAAGACACTTCTTCACCATATCAGCTAGCTATTAGCAACCCTAGCTTGGGCCCAAAAAGGGACTGCCCATCAAAGGGCATAACACAAAGGCGCCTCCTTCACCCAATAATGCCAGACCAGGTCCTCAACCATAGAGTCTGCACAATGAATTGGTCACAGCCATACTTTGCGTCAGAAACAGATTCAGCCATTACATCCGTAATGAATGCCATAGCTGAGAAAAGAATTGGTAAGGTCTTGAGTATCTTTTCCAGACTAGTTTGTTCTAATAAACAACTACTGAAGGTAAAATCCCAATGAGCTAAAAACACAAGCGGAAGCCAAAATAGTCTAAGCGTGTTTGGCCTTTTTGTCAAAAGGGTCTTTGAACACACCAAAATCCTCAAAGGCTAAATCCGCCCCTTTAAAAAAAAGGTGCATCAAGCTTGGGACACTTTTCCCAAAAGTCAGAATCCTCTTCTGAAAAAAGGATACCTTCTTTTAAGGCCCCGAGACCTGAAATCTTTATAGCTGGATCCTTCCACTCATTTAAAATAATATCCCTGAGTGAACTATGAAACGTAAAGGATTAGGACGTATTCCGAACCAAGACATGATCGAATCCATCATGCTTAGATCTAGGCCCCCCGACTCAATGCCCATAGATAAATAAATCATATGCAAGAGGAAAGGTAAGACCCCCGGAGGAAACCAAAACCCTTCCTGAGGAGGGAACTCCGAAACAGAGGCCCAATCTTCCATTTGCAAGGGAGAAACTTCCGCAACATCTGACATGTCTGAGTCATGAGCAGAAAAATAGGAGGACCCCCCAAGAAGAAGAAAGTAAATATTTTCTGCTTTTACTTTGCATGTTGTAGGAGTAAAATACTTTCTGCTTTTACGCTGCATGTTGTAGAGTAAAATACTTTCTGCTTTTACTTTGCATGTTGTGGATAAAAAAAATTCTGCTTTTACTCGGCATGTTGTAGAGTAAAAGACTTTCTGCTTTTACTCGGCATGTTGTAGAGTAAAAGACTTTCTGCTTTTACTCGGCATGTTGTAGAGTAAAAGACTTTCTGCTTTTACTCGGCATATTGCAGAGTAAAATACTTTCAACCACTCTTCTAGTCATGAATGACTCGCTCATCCCCCACTACCCTTTCACAGGGAGCATGCCCACACCGGCACAAAAGCCTGGCACGGACACCCGCCCTGCTAAAGGGATAGTGGGGATGCAATCGCTCTTCACGGATGCGCTGTTGGACCAGGAAAGAAGGTGAATTTCCAGGCGTCTTGGGGGGTTTTACACAGTGGGGCATTCCGAATCGGAATGCCCCGGGGGGAGAGAGTATGCTTACCATGGTGCGCTCCTTTAGCCCAAAACTGCCAAAAAATATTCTGTAGGCATGGTGTCAGAGGTATAGTGACATCCGGTAGTCAGATTTATTACGGAGGGGGGGGGGGGGGGAGTCACACGTGGTGTTGTCTGAAACATAACTAAAAATCAAAGGGGTTTTGGAGCACATTATAAAATAATTGTCCTGTGGAATTGTCGCATGTGGAGTAGCATAAATCTGTCCTGGAGGAGGCAGAAAGTGCCAATGCAGGGTGCTGGAGCTCAGTGATTGGTAAGTGGTAAAGCGCTCAAAACTATTCAGGGCCTCAGACTCCAGAGCCGGTTGCTAGACTTTCCTTGGGGCAGCGGGTTTTGTGTCTTAAAAACACTGGTGCCAGATGGAAGAGCTGCGGCTGACACAAGGAGCATAATAGCGTGGTGTCTTTTCTTGCCTGTCCCTTCATCATCAGCAGCAGGAATATGGCGTTATGGGAAAACCTTCCAAGTTGCTGCTGAGTAATATTTTGAGAGGGTGCAAATCCTGTGGAGGAGGAAAGGAAACGCCCTAGTCTCGCCCTCTACATTCACTGCAATGGAGGGGGTGTGCCGAGGCCTGACACGCTTGCTCCATTGCAGTGATAGGACAGGGCATGTCAACGTCCCTGTGACTGACGGTGGATGGCCCAATCCCTACGCGGAAGTGTCAGTGACCACAGTTTCAACCTGGTTGGCTCAGGATGAGATCCAGCAATTGGGTGAGTTACTGGTCAGGCAGCTCAGTGGTTTATTAAAGTGAAGCATGCCAATTTAGGATGCCCCACTGCGTGAAAACCTGCCAATGGCTCGCTTTTGTTACCGCACTCACAAGCGGCATGTGGCATCCCTAGGATGTGCGCAGCCACACCAGCCATTCAGTTACTGAGGGTGCGGCCATGCACAGCCTGAAAAAAGATGAGCGTAATGCTGCCACTGGCCACGTGCGCGCCATGGGCTCCTTGGCAAAGTAAGCACATCAGACAACTTAGGTGGGTTTCACAAACTGGGGCATCCCGAATTGCCTGCAGCCATAGAGTCTGCATCATTTTGTAGGCCATTTCTACTTTGTGTAACAGGAAAGCTCCAATGTCTGATTATAAAGAGATGTAGTACTTTAAAGCAACCTATTCAGTATAAAACTATCTCTAAATAGTCAGACATGTTCTAAGAGCTTTCCAGAAACAACCCTCTTTTGCATATACAAACGGTGAACACAGAGATACAGAGCCTTTATTTTATAGGCTGTATAAGTCATTTATACATACATTTAAGGCATAACATACAAAGCTTTCCAGTGACAGAGCGTCTACTCCCAGAGCCAGGTCAGAGGGATTTAGAGAAAAAAAATCTTCAATTTTGCAATTCTACCCTGAAACAAAGAGATCCAACTCCAGGGACCCCCCTCAGGGCACCCACGTGATCAAAACACTGCCTGGTTCAGAGACCATTCTGCCTCCAAAAATGGAGAGCAAGTTAGAAAGTCCGGCAATTGATTCTGGCACTCTGGCTGAAAAAGAAAGCCGGTTCTGTTCAACCCAAAGCAGAATTTCCGTTGCAAGGAGTTGGAGCAATCTGGTGTTTCCCTGTTGATTCAAAATAAACTAAGGTCGTTGTCTTGTCTGTTCTGATCTGAACCTGTCGACCCCTTGGCTGGTGCAAGACAATGAAAAAAACCTCTTTAACTGTTATCAATGCCTTTAGGTTTAAGGAAGACTGATTCAACTTTTTCAGACCATCTGCCATCTAAAGTCAAAGCCCCACAATGGGCTCCCCAAATTCATGAGGCAGCGACTGTTGTAACAGTTTAGTCCATGGGACTACAAAAAAATCTGTCCTCGCACACCCACCATTTCACCAAGTCGGGGAACTTCAAATCTACCAGGGATTCCAAAGATTTGTCCCAGGTGCTTAAGATATGAAGCTTGAGAGACCACCAGAATAGCTGGCCCCACCTTACTGCTGGAAAGGCTAGGGGCAAAAAAAAAAAAAAAACCCCAAAGACTCATAGCCTGGCGCACTGGCCGTCCTATTAGTAGACAAAGACTGAACGGATTCATGGAGGGCCCTTATCTCTGCGAAGGCAAGACAATGTTCTGAATGATCGAATAGATCACGAACCTTAAAGTGGACCAACACCCTGCCCTTTTTTTTTTTTTTTATGTCAGTTTAAAATATGGAAAATGTTCAGCAGGACCCGTTTTAACTAGTAAAAAAAAAAAAATTACCTTGTATTCTTCCTCGCTGCGTCGCTTCCATTTGCATTTATCTCCGCCATCTTGGTTTTTCTTATAAAAGGAAGAGATCCTTTGACCTTTTTCTAACTCAAATCACGCGCATGCGCAGTAGTCAGGTGAAGCGCCGCTTGCATCGGGAGCGAGCGGCGCTTCACCTGACCCAAATCAGCGTTACTGCGCATGCGCGATTTTCCCCTCCAGGGTACGGGCGCGCACTGGATCCGATGGTGCCGTCATAGCTGGGGCGGGCACATGGGCGTGGGCAGGCAGGGGAAGGTGCAAGCGGCAAGTTGAAGCCGGAGCCGGGAACACGAGCAGGCGGAGGCTGCCTCCTCTTCCCCTCTGTTCTTCTATTGTTGTTTCTACTACAAAATGGTTACCTATATAGCATCGTCTTTCTATTGCAAGCAAGGTAAGTAAGGGTGTAACAACTGGGCGTGATGAGCTCTCGCCCCCCCATGAGATCTCACAACAAAAGGACATTGATACTATTTCGCAGCCTCCGCTCTGGGCGTCCACCGCTTGCGGCCCAATCAGGAGCAGCCAATGAAGACAGACGGATAGGCCAGGCAATGCTAGTGGAGGGCTGGTGAAGCCAGTGGCGGCGTGTTGTGGGCGGAGCTTGGTCATCGCTGTACCGGGCTGGGTGGCTGCAGGCTGGAGGAGCAGTGCGGGCTGAGCTGGAGGCGGAGGAGACACAGCGGAGCGGCGGGACCAGCACCGGGCGGACAGCACAGCACACGCCGCTACCTGTAAGCGCCATTCTCGTTATCCTGTGTATCTGCATCTACTGATTGATTGCACTGTGATCGTTTCATTGCTATTGCATCGAGCACAGATTGCCCTGTGTGTGGACCCATAGGACCGTGTGATTGCATGTGTTCATAGGCTTTTCTGTTTCATTCGGCTCTGTTGTTTGCATAAATGATCTGATTGGCTGGAGTTTAACGGGGGGGGGGGGGGTTCACACAGCGGGGCATCCCAAATAGGGATGCCCTTGGGGGAACTGAAAAAAACCGCGGCAAAGTCAAAATCTCAGGTTTTTTTCTGCTTTTAAGCCAGATTGTAAATGTATGATGAATGCATTGCTTTTTCCTGTGTGTCTGCATTTTACATTGATTGCACTATGATCATTGCTATTGCATTGTGCACAGATTGCCCTGTGTGTGGACCGATAGGACCGTGTCATTCAATGTGTTCATAGGCGTTATTTACATGAATAATCTGATTGGCTGGAATAGGGAATATTTGTTGAATGATTAAAGTGCCCATTGCCCACCCTGCTGCCCTCTGTGTCCATTGCCATTGCCCACCCTGCTGCCCTCTGTGTCCATTGCCATTGCCCACCCTGCTGCCCTCTGTGCCCATTGCCATTGCCCACCCTGCTGCCCTCTGTGCCCATTGCCATTGCCCACCCTGCTGCCCTCTGTGCCCATTGCCATTGTCCACCCTGCTGCCCTCTGTGCCCATTGCCATTGTCCACCCTGCTGCCCTCTGTGTCCATTGCCATTGTCCACCCTGCTCTCTCCCTGCTGCCCTCTGTACCCATTGCCATTGTCCACCCTGCTCTCTCCCTGCTGCCCTCTGTGTCCATTGCCATTGCCCACCCTGCTGCCCTGTGTCCATTGCCATTGCCCACCCTGCTGCCCTCTGTGTCCATTGCCATTGTCCACCCTGCTGCCCTCTGTGCCCATTGCCATTGTCCACCCTGCTGCCCTCTGTGCCCATTGCCATTGCCCACCCTGCTGCCCTCTGTGCCCATTGCCATTATCCACCCTGCTGCCCTCTGTGTCCATTGCCATTGTCCACCCTGCTGCCCTCTGTGCCCATTACCATTGTCCACCCTGCTGCCCTCTGTGCCCATTGCCATTGTCCACCCTGCTGCCCTCTGTGCCCATTGCCATTGTCCACCCTGCTGCCCTCTGTGTCCATTGCCATTGTCCACCCTGCCGCCCTCTGTGCCCATTGCCATTGTCCACCCTGCCGCCCTCTGTGCCCATTGCCATTGTCCACCCTGCCGCCCTCTGTGTCCATTGCCATTGTCCACCCTGCTGCCCTCTGTGCCCATTGCCATTGTCCACCCTGCTGCCCTCTGTGTCCATTGCCATTGTCCACCCTGCTGCCCTCTGTGCCCATTGCCATTGTCCACCCTGCTCTCTCCCTGCTGCCCTCTGTACCCATTGCCATTGTCCACCCTGCTCTCTCCCTGCTGCCCTCTGTGTCCATTGCCATTGTCCAGATTGTATGCTGTGTGTGTGTGTCAGGCCAGATTGTATGCTGTGTGTGTGTGTCGGGCCAGATTGTATGCTGTGTGTGTGTGTCGGGCCAGATTGTATGCTGTGTGTGTGTGTCAGGCCAGATTGTATGCTGTGTGTGTGTGTCGGGCCAGATTGTATGCTGTGTGTGTGTGTCGGGCCAGATTGTATGCTGTGTGTGTGTGTCGGGCCAGATTGTATGCTCTGTGTGTGTGTCGGGCCAGATTGTATGCTGTGTGTGTGTGTCAGGCCAGATTGTATGCTCTGTGTGTGTGTCGGGCCAGATTGTATGCTGTGTGTGTGTGTCGGGCCAGATTGTATGCTGTGTGTGTGTGTCGGGCCAGATTGTATGCTGTGTGTGTGTGTCGGGCCAGATTGTATGCTCTGTGTGTGTGTCAGGCCAGATTGTATGCTCTGTGTGTGTGTGTCGGGCCAGATTGTATGCTGTGTGTGTGTGTCGGGCCAGATTGTATGCTCTGTGTGTGTGTCAGGCCAGATTGTATGCTCTGTGTGTGTGTGTCGGGCCAGATTGTATGCTGTGTGTGTGTGTCGGGCCAGATTGTATGCTCTGTGTGTGTGTCGGGCCAGATTGTATGCTGTGTGTGTGTGTCGGGCCAGATTGTATGCTCTGTGTGTGTGTCGGGCCAGATTGTATGCTCTGTGTGTGTGTCGGGCCAGATTGTATGCTGTGTGTGTGTGTCGGGCCAGATTGTATGCTCTGTGTGTGTGTCGGGCCAGATTGTATGCTCTGTGTGTGTGTCAGGCCAGATTGTATGCTGTGTGTGTGTGTCGGGCCAGATTGTATGCTCTGTGTGTGTGTCGGGCCAGATTGTATGCTGTGTGTGTGTGTCGGGCCAGATTGTATGCTCTGTGTGTGTGTCAGGCCAGATTGTATGCTCTGTGTGTGTGTCGGGCCAGATTGTATGCTGTGTGTGTGTGTCGGGCCAGATTGTATGCTCTGTGTGTGTGTCGGGCCAGATTGTATGCTGTGTGTGTGTGTCGGGCCAGATTGTATGCTCTGTGTGTGTGTCGGGCCAGATTGTATGCTGTGTGTGTGTGTCAGGCCAGATTGTATGCTGTGTGTGTGTGTCGGGCCAGATTGTATGCTGTGTGTGTGTGTGTCGGGCCAGATTGTATGCTGTGTGTGTGTGTCGGGCCAGATTGTATGCTCTGTGTGTGTGTCGGGCCAGATTGTATGCTCTGTGTGTGTGTCGGGCCAGATTGTATGCTCTGTGTGTGTGTCGGGCCAGATTGTATGCTGTGTGTGTGTGTCGGGCCAGATTGTATGCTCTGTGTGTGTGTCGGGCCAGATTGTATGCTCTGTGTGTGTGTCGGGCCAGATTGTATGCTCTGTGTGTGTGTCGGGCCAGATTGTATGCTCTGTGTGTGTGTCGGGCCAGATTGTATGCTCTGTGTGTGTGTCGGGCCAGATTGTATGCTGTGTGTGTGTGTCAGGCCAGATTGTATGCTGTGTGTGTGTGTCAGGCCAGATTGTATGCTGTGTGTGTGTGTCAGGCCAGATTGTATGCTGTGTGTGTGTGTCAGGCCAGATTGTATGCTCTGTGTGTGTGTCGGGCCAGATTGTATGCTCTGTGTGTGTGTCGGGCCAGATTGTATGCTCTGTGTGTGTGTCAGGCCAGATTGTATGCTGTGTGTGTGTGTCGGGCCAGATTGTATGCTGTGTGTGTGTGTGTCAGGCCAGATTGTATGCTGTGTGTGTGTGTCAGGCCAGATTGTATGCTCTGTGTGTGTGTCGGGCCAGATTGTATGCTCTGTGTGTGTGTCGGGCCAGATTGTATGCTCTGTGTGTGTGTCAGGCCAGATTGTATGCTGTGTGTGTGTGTCGGGCCAGATTGTATGCTGTGTGTGTGTGTCGGGCCAGATTGTATGCTGTGTGTGTGTGTCGGGCCAGATTGTATGCTGTGTGTGGTGTGTCAGGCCAGATTGTATGCTGTGTGTGTGTGTCGGGCCAGATTGTATGCTGTGTGTGTGTGTGTCAGGCCAGATTGTATGCTGTGTGTGTGTGTCAGGCCAGATTGTATGCTGTGTGTGGTGTGTCAGGCCAGATTGTATGCTGTGTGTGGTGTGTCAGGCCAGATTGTATGCTGTGTGTGGTGTGTCAGGCCAGATTGTATGCTGTGTGTGTGTGTCAGGCCAGATTGTATGCTGTGTGTGTGTGTCAGGCCAGATTGTATGCTGTGTGTGGTGTGTCAGGCCAGATTGTATGCTGTGTGTGTGTGTCAGGACAGATTGTATGCCGTGTGTGTGTCAGGTCAGATTGCATGGTCTGTGTGTGTGTGTCAGGTCAGATGTGTGTGTGGGTTTACTACCTGCAATCTGTTGCTATTGACAACTGTACACCAGGTCTGTCCACCAAGATCTACAAGAACAGAGAAGCGAGTCATATACACATAAAATGCTGCTGTGGGCAGTGCCAAGGTTATGGAGTGCACTCAACCTTACACATGCCCAGCCACAGTGTTCTGTGTGTACAGGGCTCACTTCTCTCTTTTTGGTGTGCAGTTGCCGATAGCAACAGATTTCAGGTAGTGATAACATAAAAATAATAATACAAGATAGGCTCAGCACAACAAAGTCATACGTCTCAAAAATTACATCAAATGTAGACAAATCTAAAAAAAAAAGTTTTACCCACTAGTAAACATTATCACATTTATTTGTCGAGGGGGTGAATAGTGTACAGAGAAAGTTGGAATCCTGCCCCATTATATAATCTGCCTCTAAATCTGGTTAAAAATCCTGCCCCATTGCATAAACGAGGACCAAAACCCACCCTGGAGTCTCAGACTCCAGGGCAGACATACTCGCTCCCTTTCCCACGTGAAAAACAAAATTAACCCTGTAGGATATATTTTATTTACAATGCATTTATTTTTTATTTTTTTTTTGGTGACCCCCATTGGATGTTGATCTGAAGATTCCCAGACCCGCTCTAATCTGTAATTCATGTAATATAATGGTGCATGTGTACAAATAAAAATTTTAGCAAATAAAACTCATTTCACCAGTTTGGTTCTATGAATTTACAACTTTTATTAAGTAAAAATGTAGAGTGCCGTTACTTGGAAGATTATACTTCAAGAAGGTTTACGTTTTCAGTGACATAATCACAGTACCAATTCCGACAGGGGACACAGGAAATATGTACGCCACCTGCCTCCACCAATCAGAGGAGTGCATTGAGGCAATGTTCAACATTCTTCCGTGTCTCCTCTGATAGTGGCCGACTCCCAGAGAATCTATATTGCTGCTCCAAGGGGTATTAACACAGCATACCTAGAGGGATCACACAGATGTTTGACTAAAGGGCCATTTTAGTGGACCAATCACCAGGATGTTCACTATCCTGGTATTTGGTCCCTCTTCCCTTGAGCATCCCGATCTGGAAACCATCCAGGTCCGCCACTTGACTCACCTTTCTGCCATTTCCATGGCACATGTGTGAGCTCTAGTCCAATCAGCGCTTTATGCTGCTCATGCTAATGCATGGCATAAAGCCATTGTTTTGGACCGAGCGTCGGCATATGCAGCAGCGACAATTGCATCCCAGTTTCGGGGAGTGTTCAACCAGCCTATCTGAATCTGCAGAGATGCTGGGGATGCGGCCTGGGGAACCAGCTGAAATGTAAGGGGTTGGGGGGGTTTACACAGTGGGGAATCCTGAATTGGGATGACACAGTGGCACCTAGTCGGCCAGCCCTGTAGTCTTTTACATGCCAGGGCTGCCAACTGCAGTCACTGGTCAAACTTCATTAAAGTGGACCAACACCCACGGATGATTGGCCCGGGAATCTATAAGATTCCCGGGCCGATCACCCCGCGGGACATCCGAGATCGGGATGTCCCGCGGGGTGAAACCCCCCCAAACTCCTTACCTTATCTTCGGCGGCGGCCGGCCGCCGCCTCCCTCGCGCCCCTGTAGGCGTGCGCACACCCGCCGTCTGCGAATGGCGGGCGCGCGTCAAAAGGGACGCGCGGGAGGCGGCGGCGGAGGAGCCGCTTGTCCGTCGGCGCGGGGAGAGGTGAGTTTTTCGGGGGGTTTCACACAGCGGGGCAACCCGGTCGGGGGTGCCCCACCAAAGTGGACCAAGACCCAGGATAGTCAAAATCATGGTTGTTGGTCCACTTTAAGGCATGCCCTAGAATCTAAAAGAAATGGTACACAAGACAAATAACAACTCCTCAGTCCAACGAGCCATGCGCAGGCTTCTGTCTGATCTGAGCCCTTTGCTGGGATTACATACTTCAGCAAAGCGTTCTGATTGCCTTGAATGCGGAGTGTGCACTGCCTTATTCCTGAACACCCGATGGCATGCACCTCCCGCACCAACCTAACTGGATGTGTGTGGTGGATGGTGGGGGAGCAGTAGAAGCATGGGTGAAAGCATCTCCACGCATCAGAAGAATTGGAATAACAATACGCTTTTATTCCAGCACAGGCTAGCTCAGGGGACAGGCCATTACAGTTGAGCTGATCTCCCCTAAGAGCAAAATGGTATGTTGAAAACATTTCACCCCTAATTCTTCTTCCTTGCTGGAAGGATAAACCATCAGCCTACATGTAGGCTATAAGATTTAAGGGTCAGCAGCCTCAGTCTTTCGGGAGCATCCCCATTTGGAATGGGAAAATCCTTCTGAACCTGAGAATTAGTACTGGATTACAGGCAGGACGCAAGAACCGCTCGTCCCTGGGCCTCCAACAATTTTTGGGCCTATAGTTGGAGGTACTGGGACTTTGTGGTACCGCTGCATGGTCTGAATGACCCCTATCCACCCAGAAACTCATTGGGGGTGTCGTTGGAAAGAGAAGGACTGAAGTTATGCGCCTCTGCAAGTGCATGTGGATCCAATAGGCAGTACCATAAAGTCCTGGTACTGTTGCTTGCTGGAGCTGGTGTCTAAAATCAGTGGAGGGACTCTCCGTGTAAGTTTGGGCTTCCTTGCCACCATGGTCCCCGAGAACCAGGGCTCAGAATTGGACCTCCTTGGATAAGGTGCATCATTTCCAAGGGTGACCCAGTTTGGAGGCCAGATTCTCTAGACTCTTCTCTTGGGCTAGCAACCAACTGGAGGCTCCAAGGACAGCACCAGGAGGTTGTGAGGACTGGAGCCAATGAGGACAAGTGGTGAAAAGTGCCGAGGACAGCTCACAACAGGATTCTACGGCCCATATCAGCAGTGATGCCAGTGGGGTATGTTGGCTGTTGTGGTATAAGATAGATAATAAAATGGCACCTTGGGTTAATGTTCACATCCTGACTGGCTGATTGACCTAACCACCAATTTACCTGCCAACAGACTCACTTGCCTATATACCTGCCCATTGACCCACCTATCTATCCTCTAGCCAACTGACCCACCCACATACCTACTGTGTTTCCCCGAAAGTAAGACACCCCCATTTGTAAGACGTATGGGGTGTTTCAGAGGGTTGGCCTAATATAAGCCGTACACCGAAAGTAAGACGTATGTCTTACTTTCGGGAAAATAACATTGATGTCGAACGGGGCTGCGCCGACGGGACCTACCTGAGAGGAGGAGAGGCGGCGGTGGATCCGGGGCTGTGAGCAGAAGACGAGCGGCGCCGGGTGCAGAGGCTCTCACTGCAGCTGCGGGTGCTGCGAGGAGCCTGACGTGGAGATCATCCCTGCGCATGGGGCACGCCCACCGACCATCGCGCAACACCCAGGAAGTGCCGGTAAGTGCGCGCGTGTGTGTGTGAGAGAGAGAGAGAGCGGCGTCAGGGGGCCAGGCTGACCCTCTGCTGGTGCTGTGCTGTCAGAGGCCGGGGGGAGAAGACGGATTCACAGCGGAAATCGCAGGTGGGTGATGTGAGGGGGACGCAGGGGGTATGACGAGGGGGGCAGCTTGGGCCGGGGGCTCCCTCCATGCTGCCCTTGTGTCATCTGTAAACCACTGCAGCACCCTTACTTGTCTGACCCACACAGATGCTGCAGTACTACAAGTAAGACGTAGTGGGGCTTTTGGGGATAAAAAGAAAGTAAGACGGTGTCTTACTTTCGGGGAAACACGTTATCTACCTGCCTACTGACCCAAATGCCCACCTTCCTACTGACCCACCCAACCTGCCAACTCAACCACCTACCCACCAATTTACTCACTCATCAGCCTACCTATCTACCTGCCTGCTGACCAACCCACCTACCTATCCAATTGCCTACTGACCCACCCACCGACCTACATACTTGCCCACTCACCAGCGGAGACTTGTGGTGCTGCAGCACATTCTATCAATCATTGGACCAGGTAGCAGATACACCAGGGAGTCAAGCTCGCTCCTGAGAGCAGTGAGAGGCCACGCCCCCGGGTGACGTCATGAGAAGAAACGAAGCAACTGGACTTGCTGTATTTTTCATGAAAACTTTTCCCAACTTATAACTCTGTTCATAAAATGCAGAAAGTCCATGTTTTTGGTCCACTATATCAGTGTTCCCCAACCTTTTTTTACCCGTGGACCGGTTGAGGATTTGGTAATTTTACAGCGGCACTGTGGCGGATACTGAGAATGAGATGGCACATACTGAGAATGGCACAGAGCAAAGTGATGACAGAACCATAAAATGAGATGACAGATACTGAGAATGAGATGGCAGATACTTAGAAGGACACAGAGCAAAGTGATGACAGAACCTGAAAATGAGATGACAGATACTGAGAATGAGACGGCAGATACTTAGAATGACACAGAGCAGAGTGATGACAGATACTGAGAATGGCACAGAGAACAGTGATGACAGGTACAAACAATGAGATGACAGATACTGAGAATAGTATAGAGCAGAGCGATGACAGATACTGAGAATGACACAGGAGAGTGATGGCAGATACCGAGAATGACACAGAGCCGAGTGATGGCACATACTGAGAATGGCACAGAGCAGAGTGATGACAGATACTGAGGATGAGATGACAGATACTGAGAATGGCACAGAGAAAAGTGATGACAGGTACAAACAATGAGATGACAGATACTGAGAATAGTATAGAGCAGAGTGATGACAGATACTGAGAATGGCACAGAGCAGTGTGATGACATAGGGCAAAGTAATGGCAGATACTGAGAATGACACAGAAAAAGTGATGACAGGTACAAACAATGAGATGACAGATACTGAGAATAGTATAGAGCAGAGTGATGACAGATACTGAGAATGGCACAGAGCAGTGTGATGACATAGGGCAGAGTAATGGCAGATACTGAGAATGACACAGAGAAAAGTGATGACAGGTACAAACAATGAGATGACAGATACTGAGAATAGTATAGAGCAGAGCGATGACAGATACTGAGAATGGCACAGGAGATTGATGGCAGATACTGAGTATGAGATGACAGATACTGAGAATGGCACAGAGAAAAGTGATGACAGGTACAAACAATGAGATGACAGATACTGAGAATAGTATAGAGCAGAGCGATGACAGATACTGAGAATGGCACAGGAGAGTGATGGCAGATACTGAGTATGAGATGGCAGATACTGAGAATGGCACAGAGAAAAGTGATGACAGGTACAAACAATGAGATGACAGATACCTATGTAGAGCCGAAGCACCAATAAGCAGGTGCAACTCCCAGGGCTGCCCTAGGCACTGTTTGGTCATGCGCCATCCCCCCCCCCCGCCCCCATGCACACATACAACAATGAATTTGCCCCCACCACCAAACACACCACCGATCCGTACAGACACACACACCTATTCCATGCAGACCCACACCAGCCCCATCCATGCAGACCCACACCCGCCCCATCCATGCAGACCCACACCCGCCCCATCCATGCAGACCCACACCCGCCCCATCCATGCAGACCCACACCAGCCCCATCCATGCAGACCCACACCCGCCCCATCCATGCAGACCCACACCCGCCCCATCCATGCAGACCCACACCAGCCCCATCCATGCAGACCCACACCAGCCCCATCCATGCAGACCCACACCAGCCCCATCCATGCAGACCCACACCAGCCCCATCCATGCAGACCCACACCAGCCCCATCCATGCAGACACACACCGTCCATGCAGACCCACACCAGCCCCATCCATGCAGACACACACCGTCCATGCAGACCCACACCCACGTTACTTCCTTCTCTGACTCCCCACCGACTGGCTGGAGAGAGCGAGCAGCACAGATGACACACAGTGAGAATGTCTCCTGTGCTGGGAGGACCATGCAGCATTAGGTGGCTGGAGGCGGCCGTCGGGAGCATCACAGCCAGCGAACGGGCATCAAGGTGAGGGGGGGGAGGAGGCATTGAGCGGGGGGGGGGGGATCAGGAGGAGAGACAGCGTGGCCGAGGCAGCGTGCGTTGGGGGAGGGGGTAGGTAGATATTCCCCGCACAGCTGCGCTGTCTCGCCCAACTTCAGTACCTAGCAGGGGGACAGAGGCCAGGCAGGACGGGCGGCGGAGCAGCTGACAAAATACAAAACTTCTACACACACACACACACACACAGACACACACACCCGGAATGTAAAAACTCACCTGTCCTACAACCAGCACGAGACGAGAGGGAAGGTGCTGAAAATATGAGTGGAGGGAGGGAGGGGAGTGAGAGGAGGGGAGGCGGAGTCATGTGTCTGCAGCCAATCATGGCTGAGCACAGCTCTACCAATCACAGACAAATAGAGCTTGGAGACGTGCACGCTCCCGAGGACACGCCCGCAGATGACATCAAGACGACACAGCAAAATTGCGCGAGAGAAGAGAGGAGAAGCTCCACGGACAAAATATGCAAATGACGGAAAAGCGTGATTGACGGCGGACAAGACCTGGAGGGTGGGACTTCCGGTGAGGTAAATATTAAAATTACAGGCGTTGCGAGGAACAGACGGCTCCAACAGTCATCAAAAGGTAAGTGTTTTTTTATATTAAAGCTAATAAAACGATGTTGTTTTGGAGGGTGTTGGTCCACTTTAAGTCTTTAGGAGGGAAGTGGGGCGCCGTCCTGGAGGACTACTGGAATACCTATTAGCGTTAAGCTAAGCTGGGGTTTTCTCAAAACGTCCTCCATGACGGCCCAGCCGATGATGAATGAGTAATTATAGTAGCGTCCTACCTCAGGATGTGGTATCATCTTAAGTATCTTTCTGTCGAAAGCCTGCTCGACAAATCCACTCTGTAGTGTCTCAAAACATGTGTGGGGAAGCCCAAGTTGCTGCTCTGCAAATTTCTTTCAGTGATACACCTGCTTGATTAGCCCAAGAAGCAGAAACTGCCCTAGTAGAATGAGCTTTCAAAGATATTAGAAGCTTCCTTTCCTATAAATTCATAAGCTAACTGAATGGCTTCCCTAATCCATCTAGCTATACAGGCCCTCTACTCTTTCTGGAGAATGCTAACAATAAATGATCAGACTTCCTCCACCCAGCTGAACGATCCGAATAAATTTATAAAATCCTCCTGGCATCTAAGAACTGCATCTCTTGCTGATCCCCAATATCTTCCGGCCTGAGCCACGGAGATAGATCTTCTGGGACCTGTGAAACTCTGAAGCAATCTTAGGCAAGTAGAAGGGATCCGGTCTGATTGTGAGATGATCTGGAAATACTCAGAAGTACGGTTTCTTAATGGACAAAGCCTGTAGGTCACTGATTCTTCTAGCTGACGTGATTGCTAGAATAAAGGCAAATTCAACTAAACTGCTGACTCGGAAATAGGCTCAAATGGAGCCCTAGTCAGTCCACTGGGCAAAATAATAAATCCCAAAGCGGAAAGCCTTGGGATTCACTGGTCTTCCTCTAGAACGTGAGATGGAGAATCTATCAACCAGATCATCTGCTCGAAGCCTTCTGTCCAAAAATACTCACAGCGCTGCCACCTGAATCTTTAGGGTACTTATAGCCAATCCCATTTCTGCCCCCTCCTGCAAAAATTCCATTACTTCTGCCAAATCTGATAGAAACAGATTATGGCTTCTACAAAAGAAGGAAAATCTCTTCCAGACCTTTCTGTAGATCTTACGGGTTACCAGTTTTCTGCTCTGAAGCACACCAGCCCCATCCATGCAGACCCACACCAGCCCCATCCATGCAGACCCACACCCGCCCCATCCATGCAGACCCACACCAGCCCCATCCATGCAGACCCACACCCGCCCCATCCATGCAGACCCACACCAGCCCCATCCATGCAGACCCACACCAGCCCCATCCATGCAGACCCACACCAGCCCCATCCATGCAGACCCACACCAGCCCCATCCATGCAGACCCACACCAGCCCCATCCATGCAGACCCACACCAGCCCCATCCATGCAGACCCACACCCGCCCCATCCATGCAGACCCACACCCGCCCCATCCATGCAGACCCACACCCGCCCCATCCATGCAGACCCACACCCGCCCCATCCATGCAGACCCACACCAGCCCCATCCATGCAGACCCACACCAGCCCCACCCATGCAGACCCACACCAGCCCCATCCATGCAGACCCACACCAGCCCCATCCATGCAGACCCACACCAGCCCCATCCATGCAGACCCACACCAGCCCCATCCATGCAGACCCACACCAGCCCCATCCATGCAGACACACACCGTCCATGCAGACCCACACCCACGTTACTTCCTTCTCTGACTCCCCACCGACTGGCTGGAGAGAGCGAGCAGCACAGATGACACACAGTGAGAATGTCTCCTGTGCTGGGAGGACCATGCAGCATTAGGTGGCTGGAGGCGGCCGTCGGGAGCATCACAGCCAGCGAACGGGCATCAAGGTGAGGGGGGGGAGGAGGCATTGAGCGGGGGGGGGGGGGATCAGGAGGAGAGACAGCGTGGCCGAGGCAGCGTGCGTTGGGGAAGGGGGTAGGTAGATATTCCCCGCACAGCTGCGCTGTCTCGCCCAACTTCAGTACCTAGCAGGGGGACAGAGGCCAGGCAGGACGGGCGGCGGAGCAGCTGACAAAATACAAAACTTCTACACACACACACACACACACACACAGACACACACACCCGGAATGTAAAAACTCACCTGTCCTACAACCAGCACGAGACGAGAGGGAAGGTGCTGAAAATATGAGTGGAGGGAGGGAGGGGAGTGAGAGGAGGGGAGGCGGAGTCATGTGTCTGCAGCCAATCATGGCTGAGCACAGCTCTACCAATCACAGACAAATAGAGCTTGGAGACGTGCACGCTCCCGAGGACACGCCCGCAGATGACATCAAGACGACACAGCAAAATTGCGCGAGAGAAGAGAGGAGAAGCTCCACGGACAAAATATGCAAATGACGGAAAAGCGTGATTGACGGCGGACAAGACCTGGAGGGTGGGACTTCCGGTGAGGTAAATATTAAAATTACAGGCGTTGCGAGGAACAGACGGCTCCAACAGTCATCAAAAGGTAAGTGTTTTTTTATATTAAAGCTAATAAAACGATGTTGTTTTGGAGGGTGTTGGTCCACTTTAAGTCTTTAGGAGGGAAGTGGGGCGCCGTCCTGGAGGACTACTGGAATACCTATTAGCGTTAAGCTAAGCTGGGGTTTTCTCAAAACGTCCTCCATGACGGCCCAGCCGATGATGAATGAGTAATTATAGTAGCGTCCTACCTCAGGATGTGGTATCATCTTAAGGATCTTTCTGTCGAAAGCCTGCTCGACAAATCCACTCTGTAGTGTCTCAAAACATGTGTGGGGAAGCCCAAGTTGCTGCTCTGCAAATTTCTTTCAGTGATACACCTGCTTGATTAGCCCAAGAAGCAGAAACTGCCCTAGTAGAATGAGCTTTCAAAGATATTAGAAGCTTCCTTTCCTATAAATTCATAAGCTAACTGAATGGCTTCCCTAATCCATCTAGCTATACAGGCCCTCTACTCTTTCTGGAGAATGCTAACAATAAATGATCAGACTTCCTCCACCCAGCTGAACGATCCGAATAAATTTATAAAATCCTCCTGGCATCTAAGAACTGCATCTCTTGCTGATCCCCAATATCTTCCGGCCTGAGCCACGGAGATAGATCTTCTGGGACCTGTGAAACTCTGAAGCAATCTTAGGCAAGTAGAAGGGATCCGGTCTGATTGTGAGATGATCTGGAAATACTCAGAAGTACGGTTTCTTAATGGACAAAGCCTGTAGGTCACTGATTCTTCTAGCTGACGTGATTGCTAGAATAAAGGCAAATTCAACTAAACTGCTGACTCGGAAATAGGCTCAAATGGAGCCCTAGTCAGTCCACTGGGCAAAATAATAAATCCCAAAGCGGAAAGCCTTGGGATTCACTGGTCTTCCTCTAGAACGTGAGATGGAGAATCTATCAACCAGATCATCTGCTCGAAGCCTTCTGTCCAAAAATACTCACAGCGCTGCCACCTGAATCTTTAGGGTACTTATAGCCAATCCCATTTCTGCCCCCTCCTGCAAAAATTCCATTACTTCTGCCAAATCTGATAGAAACAGATTATGGCTTCTACAAAAGAAGGAAAATCTCTTCCAGACCTTTCTGTAGATCTTACGGGTTACCAGTTTTCTGCTCTGAAGCAGAGTTTTAATAACACTGCTAGACAGGCCCTTGCTTCTTAGCAGGCCCCATTCAGGATCCAGGCTGTCAGATGGAGGTTCTGGACCTGGGGGTGGAATATGGGCCCCTGATGAAGCAGATAAACTGATATAGAAAGCGTAAGGGGTGGACTTACCGCCACCTGACTCAGTAGAGAAAACCATAAACTCCTGGGCCAATAAGGAGCAACTAGAATCACTCTTGCTCGTTCCATCTTTATTTTCCTTAAGACTCAAGAGAGCATTGAACCTCCCCCAATGCTGGGACAGGGCATCCTCCGCTAGAGCTCCCTGGCCCTGATGAAGCAAGAAGAAGTTTTGGCATTTGGAATTTCTTCTCGTGGCAAACAGATCTATCTCTGGTGAACCCCAGAGATCTACTAACTGCTCCTAGACTCTCTGGTTCAGCTCCCATTCCAATTGTCTCAGCTGCACCCGACTGAGTAGATCTGCTAGCACATTCAACTGTCCCTTGATATGAATAGCTCTTAGGGACTTTACCACTCCTTCCATCCTGCCGCAAATAGTCCTGGAGAGAGACATCAACTCCACTGACCTTGTGCCGCCCTAATGGTTGAGGTATGCTACCACCGTGGCATTGTCTGAAACAATTAGTACATCCTAATCCAGTAACTTCTTCTCGAGGTGTTCTAGAGCCAATTGCACAGCTTTCAGCTCTGCAGAGCCGACCAAAGTCCGACCAAATGCCCTAAATCTGACAATGCATCATGTGGGCGCCCCATCCCCAAGCACTTGCATCTATTGTGATCTGGATAGGGTCTGTCTGATGCCATGGCCTCCCCATGGCTAGGTTTTCCTGAACCAACCACCATTGCAGGGAGGCACAAACCTGCTCTGGGAGAGTCGTCATCGTGTCCAATGACTCTGGATCTTTGTTCCAAGTACTTAGAAAGAAGTCCTGAAGAGTCCTTGATTGAAATTGGGCCCAACTGACCTCTGGGATGGCGGACTTCATAAGTCCCAACAAAACCAAAATTTGTCTCTGAGACATTCCTGGCTTTTCCTGGATCTGAGAGGCGAGGGAGACAATTTTCTGAATCTTTGGAGGAGGAAGGAATGTCCTCTCCTTTAGACTGTTGTTCAGATAACCTAGATATATGCAAGATGTCTATGGAGACAAACTCGACTTTTCCCTGTTTACGATTCATCCTAACTCCAACAGGAAAGCCAATGTTCTCCTCACATTGTTCTCCAACAGCGCTCTCGATGGTGCGAAAAGTAAAAGGTCGTCCAGAAATGCTACAATACCTATCTGATTCATTCTCAGAAAGACCATTGCTTCTGCCAAAGACCAAAGCATTGCTCTGAATTGCCAATAAAAAGGTTACTCCACCTAACATTACAGCAAATCTAGGATTGTGACTAATAATTGAGGAAGCATCTTAAATGGAAGAAACACGAAAACCAGCCTGAGATTCAACTCCAGGGCCCCCCCTCAGTGCACCCACTTGATCAAAACTCCCCAAATTCATGAGGAGGCGACTGTTTTAACAGTTTAGTCCATGGGACTAAAAAAAAATGTGACAAAATCTGTCCTCGCACACCCATCATTTCAGTGACTTCTTCACCAAGTCGGGGAAATTCACATCTACCAGGAATTCCAGAGATTTGTCCCAGGTGCTCAAGATATGAAGCTTGAGAGACCCTGAGAATAGCTGACCCCACCTTACTGCTGGAAAGGCTAGGGGCCAAAAAAAAAAAAAACTCAAAAGGCTCATGGCCTGATGCACGGGCCATCCTATTTGTACACAAAGACTGAACAGATTCATGGAGGCCCAAAGAAGGGGAGGAAGAAAAAATAAGAAATGGGACTGGCCAGAGGGAAAACACTGCTTACCCCCCTTTGTCCCAACAAGGTCTGGGCATCAAAGAATATAACACTGTTCCAGTTTGTGGGGCTATCCTGGGCCCCTGGCTGTTTTTCTGCCTCCAGGACCGAGAAATGGACCTGCCTGTCCAAGCCCATAGCGCCAGTTACTTACCTAAACCCACATGGTTCAGGAGCAGTGGTCCGGCTCCTATCCCAAGGAGGGACACGAAAACAACTGAAAATGGGAGGAGGAGTCAAAGGGGGCATCCCCAGAAATCCCATTGTTGACCTTATCAATCCAAAACGCTGAAACTCTGCTAATACAGTCAGTTACTAGCAGTGGTTTGAGCAAAAAAGAAGAAGAGTATCCCAGGCTCTTTTTAGAAGAATATCCGACTATTTATCTAAAAGGATCTCTAAGAGAGCCCATGTCCTCAAAGGAGGGACTTAGGAATGAAAAACCTGGATTAAGGTGTCCTCCATTCCCTAGCCATGACATCTTTTATCGATTGGTGAATCGGAAAACACGGATCCTTTTTCTCAAGCAGGCCTCTTTAAAGGGAATCCTGCACTAAAAGGGGTCTATTCTAATTCTCAATATTCAGAGAAGACCTAATTAATTCCTCTGATGGGATCCGGGAACATCCTCTAGGGAAAAATCTAGCTGAATGCTCAGACAAAGAAACATCCGCACTGCTCCCAGTTACTGTAGAATGAAATGATTCATCTGAGGAAGCCCCCTTCTCCTCCTACCCATCCAAAGAACCCTGTCTGGATTTGGACGGGCCAGCGTCAGACCTGCCCGAGGTTGGTGGACAAAACAGTCCTTGAAAAACTCAAATGAATAAGCCATTCTGGAGTCAAAAGATTCAAAAAAGTTCTTTAACATACACTGGAAATTGCCCCCCTCCATGACAAAAGCCCTCCGGTAAGGGGGCCTGATAAATGGTGCAGGATCCAGCTTGACCCATTCTAGTATACCTGGGCTCTTTCAAGTCCCTGGGCTCCTTATGACCCCTAGATTCCTTAGAATACCTTCTGGGATCTTTCCTGGCTTTGGCCTCCTTGACTTTGGGCTCCTTGGCCTATGAAATAAGAGGGAACAAAAACATCCTTTAAGATTCCTGGCTAGAGGGGTCCTTTTAACCGACTTACCCCCTCCGAAGCACTGTCACCCGCCATGAACCACGTGGAGGCCCATCAGGTATTCCCCTGACAGTGCCTTTCCTGGTCCTGACGAGCGCGCAGGAGCAGCATCTTCCCGAAAGCATGCAGAGGTCTGAAAAGCCTTCCATAAACCAGAATTGCCCCTGGTGGAGGCGGGGTTGCCACATCCGGATCCAGCGTACACGTCACTGGAACTAACGCCCCTCCCCCGGAAACTGGAAACAAACTACCTTGAGAGTAGCTGACCCAACCTTACTGCTGGGAAGGGCTGGGGTCAGAAAGCCCCAAGAGCCTCATGGCTTGACGCACTGGGGCCATCCGACTGGTGCGCAAACACTGCTTCCTGGAGGGATCCACAGCTTGGGGCAAAGAGTAGCAGATCGTCCAAACAAGCTATGATCCCGATCTCTCTTTACCTAAAATACGCCAGAGGATCGGCCAGAACCTTGGCAAAGATCCTGGGAGCTGATGCTAGGCCAAAGGGAGGACAAATCGGAAGAACCAGGTGGATAATCTTATCCTACCCTTGATGTATAGTAAGATACTACAGCCACATGACTAGCCAGAATAAAGGCCACTCTAATTAAAATGTCCACTCAAAGTTACCGATTCTAAAGTGCATAAAGCAGGTAACTGTAACAGGTAAAAAATAGGTGACTCCTGGAAGCTTGTCTGAATAAATAGCTCCTTATAAGAATGGTGGGAGCACAAATAAAGACAATAGAGAGGGTAATACAAAGTTACGTTCCCTTAGAAGGTTTAAAAAGAACAAAAAGCCAGAATTCACCACAGTCAAGTGCACACAGCCAATCGCACTTGGTCAGGTGCAGGCTAAACCAGATTGTCTTCCCGACTGTATAATGAACAAGGAATGAACTACCAGCATTACCATAGGTAATACCCTGAATCAGGGGTTCTCAACCTGTGGTAAATGTAACACTGGTGGTACCTAAGGTTCTCCAACAGCACTGAAGACCTACCTGTACCCCACCTGATCTACAACCTGCACTTTGCTGCATAAGAACATATAAAAAAAAAAAAGGTTATAAAAAATGTCGAGTCCCCATCTGCCAGGGGCAGGAAAATGCAAAGAGTTGGTAGAGACCATCCAGAGCGCGAATGTTCCGAAGCCCTCCAGACTCCAGCCTGTCCTCCAAACAGCAGCAAGCGTCGCTGCCGAAGTGTCCTCAGCCACCCTCCCTCCTGCCCGACGAATGGACACATCCCAGGTGGCGGGGGTGAATGGGAAGGGGGAGATGACAGAACGGGGGGGTAGAGACCTTCCTGACTCTCGCAGCAGATGGGGGGGGGGGGGGGGGCGCAATCCCAGCTTTCTCTAGAAGATCATCCTTAGTAAAAGCACAGCACCGCTTACCCCCCTGCCATTAACGGTCAGTGAATCAAGGAATCAATGGTCAAGGAATGGAAATCTGGTCAGTCCACTGGGGGTATCCCAGATCCAGAGCCAAGAAATGAGTTTGCCTGCCTCAAACCCACAGCACCAGATACTTACCTAAACCTTTTAGTTCAGGAGCTAGGGGTTTGGCTCCTACCTGGGCAGGAACACGAAAACAACTGGGCTAAAGTTTAATCCATATCTGGTGGATGAGGTCTCATGAGTATGCAGCCTGCTGTATGACTGGGGGGATGGAGCTCACACATCCACTGCGGAATCGCCGGTGACACGAGTATGCCAGGCATTAAATCAAGAAGCCTCACAATAATTTTGGTGATACGGCAGTGTTGTCCCTTTATGTGCCACATGTACTGTGTTATTAGTATTGAATTGTATGTTGTTCTATAAGAACCCCCACAATAGGCTCGATTCAGCCGTGGCCCCATAAGCAATAGTAAATTGATGGCTCAACAACCCCCCCGCCCTTGCAAAACACTCCCTGAGTCACATGCAATTACAGTAGTAAATGAGTAAATTTGAGTAAATGTGCGGGTGTGATCTGGCTCAATGCACACATTAGTTCCAAATAAAAATTTTACTGAAGAAAACCCATGTGCAAATGTATTTACTCACAGTGCTGAACCGATCCAAAAGAGGAGATCATCGGTCCTAGAGTCCTATAAACTGTAGATAGGTGGTTGCTTCACTTTAAAGTAGCCACAGTTACCAAACTATCCCAGCCTTTGGTCCATGCTTTGAAACCTGCTGGTTCGCCAGTATTTTTGGCGCTTTACATTCACGTGGAGTGGAATCACTAGCCCAGCTTTTGCAACGAGAAGAGCTCTCTCTGCAAACGCGAAATGCGTAGGTGACTGCGCCCCGAGATTGCTATGGGCAGCATTTCACTGGTGATTAGATCATAAATGCTCCGCAATTTCCCTGGTGTGAAAGCAGCCTGATGGCGCTATATAAAATGGTGCTATCATTATTCTATTTTGTGCATTTTATTGTTAGCATCTTGTTAAAATCATTTTTGAGCCATAAGAAAAAAAAAAAAGCTATGCTCACCTTAAGACCCACTTAGACCATTTCTGCTAGTCCGGGGCTGCAGGGCTTACTTCATTGTTTAAGCCACATCCAGCGCAGCCCAGCCGATCACCACGCTCCTCTCACTTGTCGTACGCTCTCTTCCTGGGTCCGTCCGCCATGGTGACGCCCCCGCCACCAGTCACATGGCGCTGCCACGCCCCTCTACATTGCAATAAATGGGCTTTAACTGTTTCATTTTATTGTGTCAGCTACAATAAGGGATTGGGTATCTAGAGTATTTATGTATATTTCTCTGTGTAATCGTGTTTGCCTTATGGTGTTCTTAGGCCACTTGGTGACTTTTTAAATTGTACACTGAATCTATGCATGATTATTTAATGCATTGCTATACAGTAACAAAACTTTATGCATTATTATAATAAACTTTAGGGGTGCACTGTAACTATATTGATGTGATGCCTTGGGAGTGTAGGAGTGCACCCAGGAAGCTGCATACATTTTTTAGGTTTCTGTACATTTCTATATCATTTGAGTGCGCCTTCTTTTGCTTAACTAGTTGCCGGGGGGGGGGGGGGGGGCAATTTAAAACAAAACATAATCTCATTATCTTAGGTCCTGCGTCTTGCCCCGTGGGCATCCTGATTTGGGGTGCCTCATTGTGTGAATTCCCTCCAAATCGCAAGTAAAAACGTATCTTTCCCTGGTCACATGGTGCATGCGCAGGCTCTCGTCCAATCAGCGCCCCATGCTGCTGACATACGACTCGGTTTACTCAAAGGTGCCAGCATTAGGGAAGCAAATCTATAGGTTTCCCTTTGGATGAGGGCACATTCCCATCCCCAATCATCTGAATGGCTGGGTGTGAGAGTCAGCCGAAAGATGTTGGAGGTCAATGTCGTTTACCTTGCCGTGGGTGTCACTGCTGTGCTGCCCCTGTTGCTGCGGTCGCTGCACCCACTGCTTCTCGGGCTCCAAAGGAGAATAAGCTCTTACACCTCTGGGTCGCCCACATGTAACAAAGTCTGCGCCCGGAAGGGACATCTGCGCGCCGCTGGTCAGCAGCCACGCCCAATAAAATTAAAAAAACTAGCGGCGACAAGGAAAGAGACCCAGGCTCAGATCCTCAGAGATCAAGCGAGTACTGCAGAAAAATACAATTTAAAAACTCTGCTGTGAAATGAGTGAAATGGTGGAAGTGGTCCTAAAGGGACAGCGCAGAACTAATGCTGTGTCAGAAAAAAATACTATGTGGGACTGCCCTGGCCGCCTTTAAACCTCGGGTACCCAAAGATTATCCAATGCACCACCAATCCACAATTATATAGTAAGAAGGTTATGTGCTGAAATGGCAGTTCCCTTAAAAGGATACTCAGAAAAATGCACTATATTGTGGCTCCAGCAACCGCCAGGGAAACAGCCCACTGCACCAAAGAGCCCTCAAATAGATACAATCAAGTGAAATTCATCAAATTAGTTTATTAATAAAAATTAATTCATTACATCATAAAAAACATCCACCCACACACATACATAATTTCATGGCAGGTGACCAACCTCTGGGCGAAAAACACTAAACTAAATAATATGATCCTTAATAATCACCCAATCACAAATTGATACTAATATCTACTAAGTGCTAAACATGATTCAGATACAGAAAGTGCTACAGTGCTATTAAAGTGCTAAGGAAATATGTGCAAAATATGCAAATTAAAATAACCTACAATGTGAAGCCCAAGCAGATGGTACCCTGCCGTCCCCTAAAACAGGAGGTAGGATTCCACATGTTGCGTGGAATCCTAAGTGCCCAGCCACTTCATCAGGATAAACCTCGTGTGAGCTAAACCCAAAAGATTCCAGGCTGAGAAGGCTTCTCCAGGTGTCTCCTGGAGCAGAAAACAGCAACCTAAAATAACAAACAGGCTGTAGTCTAACTGTCCTGTGGTTCCCAGGGAGGAAACAGAAAGAACTGAGGTGGGGAGGAAGGGGTGGGGCTTTTAAGAAGGGAGAGGGGGGACATGATTGAGACCTTTAAATATGTGAAAGGATTCAATAAGGTTCAGGAGGGAAGTGTTTTTAAGAAGAAACTTAATGATAGAACAAGGGGGCACAACCTGAAGCTAGTCGGGGGGAAGATCAGGATCAATGTTAGAAAATATTATTTTACAGAAAGAGTAGTAGATGCTTGGAACAAACTTCCAGCAGAGGTAGTTGAAAAATCAACAGTCACTGAATTTAAACATGCCTGGGATAAGCACACATCTATCCTAAGATAAAGAGTACATACAGTATACACATAAGGGCAGACTAGATGGACCGTATGGTCTCCTTCTGCCGTCAACCTTCTATGTTTCTATGTTTCTATGTTTAACCACTGTTCAGTTTTGTGTTTCCTCCGAGGGGGCGGAGCTTCTCTCTCTCTCTGTGAGTCTGATGGTAGAAAAATTCTCATGGTGTTGAATCAACCCTTTAGTTGAGGGGGAATTGCTCGGGGGTCACATAATGATGGGCACAGCTTCATCAGCCAGGCGAATGCTTTGAGCCCCGGGGGTAAAATAGAACTCACCTTTGGAATAGTCTGTGTTGTCTCGCTGCCACACCAGAGAAGCTGCTGCAGAAAGGCTTTACTCACCCCCTACCCCCTTACAAGATGGTCCAGCAACCCTGCAGTATAAACAGCCCCTCCACTGACACCATTATATGGAATTTAATATTCATGCTCTATGAAGCAAAGGTTTCTGACTAGTTATTGAATGTCTACTATAATAATGAAAACCATGTTCTAAATATAATAGTTATTTATTGCTCCCCCATATTTTAAAGCCCCTGTGCAGGCACACATTAACTTTCTACCACCTAATACCACCTTATAGGAGCAGTAAAAATGAGCCATTTGCATCTGAAAATCTCTGAATATATATATAGTAAATACCTTTGTGATTCTAAGGGAAACTGATGTTTCGCTTCAATATCTTGGTTATAGCTCGGCTGGAAGGGACGTGTCATAAAGCAGATTTATGAGTCTTGTCCATGCTCGGCGGCAGTCAGAGAGAGCTGTAGAACCACTGTGGCTGGCTGGGCTTGCAAAGTAAGACAACTTTCTTGCAGGGTCCTGGAAAAATAAAATATAAATAAAAATAATGCACATTTTCTGCAGAGTCCTGCTACTGATTCTACCCTGTGCTACTAAAAATAGAGGAGAGGCACATGGGACAGGCATCAAGTCGGCTGCTTAATGGCTAATTGTTGCCACTGGGTCCCTTTGGCTCTCATTCCAACCAACAGTAAGTCCGGCTATAAAATAACTCTTCCTCCCACCACACTGTCAAATCGGGATGCCCCTGGGGAGGGCTTTCACCCAGCCCAGGAGTCTTTTAGACTAGTCTCAGATTTGGTGCACTATAAAGCAGACCCCTTCCCTCAGCTACCCTCCCCTGGCAGGGACCAGGTTACAAGGAATAAAAAAGCCATATCTTGCTCGTGGTCCAGCACCCTTCTCTCGGCACGATGAGACCTGGGAACGGCCATCTTGAACAGGAAGAATAGGGGGCGAATAAGTAACCAGCCAGTTCCTCCCGTGCTGCACCAAGGATTAGGAGACCTGTTGGTCAAGTTCCCAGCTCACAGAGTAAAAGTTCACAAATCTCAAGAACCATAACATGAATTTACTGATGACCAAGCATGTTCTGCCATTGTAGTTAGAGGCATTCCTATTACATTTTTGCTGTATGCATTGATTTGTATAATTAAAGCAGAACTAAAGATAAAATGGCTCATTGCACAATAGGGCAGATACAGCACAAACACTTTTCATCCACAATGTAATTCAGCACCATTTTTAGCTGTGCACATTTAAAAAAAATTCACACAGCTAAAAATGGTGCTGAACTGCAGCAAGAAATAACAAATCAAGCCAAAAAACATTTCCACACAAAAATGAGAGAAAAAAAACATTGCCACGGTGCTGAATCAGCTGTAATATAACCATCATGTCTCTCCCTTGCAATAAAAAAATCCAGCTCCTATATAAATATATACATACATGATATTACAGTGATGATGAAATACCCCACATACAAATATAAGAAGCCTTAAAGTGGACCAAAACCCACAAAAACTCACCTTCTTTGCCAACTCGGCAAGGGCAGTGCGGTGTTGCTTTCGGATATATCACACACCTTTCGTCAAGCAATGGTGATAGTTGGCTCAGGTCCATAGGCTGCCAACTCGGCGGCTCCGTATAATTCATCACTTCTGTTGGCTCAGCGAGGCATGTTCTATCGGTCCGCCGGCTTCTCCAATGGCATTGTCTGCCGGTTCCTCCTCAGGAATGTCCTGGAAAAATGTCATAGCAGCTCCGACCGCAGTGTACTCGGCCACATAACGCTTAAAAGATTTAATCTCTGCAGTGGTCCTCGTCTCCGCTTCCGGTTCTGCAGGCATATCCGGTCAGGTAATTGAGGTAGGGCATTGAGGTGATAGAGCCCCCTCAAAAGAAAAATCTTTTGCATTCTCCATGGAAAAATCCATAAAAAGCAGGTCAGGATCAGTAAAAGTCGCCTTTTAGAAATGCTCAGAGAGAGACCAGGTGCTGTCCTTGCAAAGGCAATTCCCCACCAGGTCTGACGCTCCCTAGCAGCAGTCCAGTATTTATACTTCACCTCCAATTGATGTCACAGCCCCCCCTCACAAACAAGGGAAGGGAAGGGGAAGGAGGAGCTTCAGGTTGATTTGAAGCAAAGTAGCTTTCTCAGGCAGCATCGTCTAGAGGACTTTTTGGGCTCCTCCTCTTCTTCAGATTCAATGCTCGGTTTTGCTTTGTTGTCCTTCGTAAAAATACTGGCTGTCAGGTTTCTCAGGATTTTCCAGCGTGATTTTGATGGTGGTTTAGTCACAACTGGATCCTGTTCTTCCGAGTCTGGCTCAGGCGTCTCAGGCATTAGTTCCAGCACATTGTCTATTTCAATAATGTTCTGTGGAGGGAGCATGACCTGGACCTCCACAAGAATTGGTACTGAGACAACTGGCTCTAATTTAAAGTCTGGTAAATGCTCGGGGGCATCGTCTGCCGACTCCTTGGTGGTAAGGTCTGGCAGATCCTCAAGCGAATGTTCCATGTCCCCAAAGGCATTGTCAGTTGTCTCCTCCTCGGTCTGCTGGCTCAAGTCCTCCATTTCAAGTTCACATTCTGCCAGCTCCTCGATAATAGGTTGGAAAGGTGCTTCCAACACATGGTGCATTGGCCCTTTGAGGTCTGCCGTCTCCTCAGGGGCACAGAATTCCGGCTCAAGGTGGCAGTTTGCCGGCTCCTCCTTTGCACTGCTGAAAGATGCTCGTTTTCGGGGTTTTTTCATTCGCTTGCGCCTCGGCAGCCTTGGTTTCTTCATGGTGATAGGCTCACAGGCTGCAGACTCAGCGAGGACATGTTCTATCGGTCCGCCGGCTCCTCCGATGGCACTGTCTGCCGGCTCCTCCTCAGGTATGTCTTCTTCAGGGGCAGAGGATGCCGGCTCAAGGTGGCAGTTTGCCGGCTCCTCCTTTGCACTGCTGAAAGATGCTCGTTTTCGGGGTTTTTTCATTCGCCTGCGCCTCGGCAGCCTTGGTTTCTCCATGGTGATAGGCTCACAGGCTGCAGACTCAGCGAGGACATGTTCTATCGGTCCGCCGGCTCCTCCGATGGCACTGTCTGCCGGCTCCTCCTCAGGTATGTCTTCTTCAGGGGCAGAGGATGCCGGCACAAGGTGGTGGCTTGCCGGCTCCTCATTTGCACTGCTGAAAGATGCTCGTTTTCGGGGTTTTTTCATTCGCTTGCGCCTCGGCAGCCTCGGTTTCTCCATGGTGATAGGCTCACAGGCTGCAGACTCAGCAAGGACATGTTCTAGCGGTCCGCCGGCTCCTCCGATGGCATTGTCTGCCGGCTCCTCCTCAGTAATGTCCTGGAAATATGTCACAGCAGCGCCGGCCCCAGTGCATTCGGCCCATGTTTGGGACATGTAAGCCACATACTGCTCAAAAGATTTAATGTCTGCAGTGGTCCAGGTCTCCGCTGCCGGTTCTGCAGGCATATCCGGTCGGGTATGTGAGGTAGGGCATTGAGGTGTTAGAGTGCCCTCAAGAGAAAAATCTTTTGCATTCTCCATGGAAAAATCCATAAAGAGCAGGTCAGGATCAGTAAGAAAATAAAAAAAAGACTCTAAAAGTCGCCTTTCAGAAATGCTCAGAGAGCAACCAGGTGCTGTCCTTGCAACGGCAATTCCCCACCAGGTCTGACGCTCCCTAGCAACGGTCCAGCATTTAGACTCCGCCTCCAACTGACGTCCCAGCCCAGCATTTCGACTCCGCCTCCAACTGACGTCACATCCCCCTCACAAACAACAGCTGTGGTACACAAATCACCCAGAAATACTAGGCCGCAGCCCGGGATTTGATAAGAGCCCAATTACTACTACTAATACTAATTATTATTATGGCGGGTTTAGGAAGTCAGCGTGTGTTTTCCCCATCGCTCCCCATTCTCAGACCATGTAACAGCTAAAACCTTCCTCCGCCATCGGCAGAAAGTCTCCTCTGTCACCCGATCGCATCCCCATCCCCTGGCGGGGTCCTCACCTGTCACCCGATCGCATCCCCATCCCCCGGCGGGGTCCTCACCTGTCACCCGCGCTGAGTTCTCCTCCCTCCGCCACCATCAGCTGAGCAGCGCAGGCGATGTGAGGGGAGATCGAAAGCAAAACATTGATGGATCCTCCTCCAGCTCAGGCAGCACAAGCAGAATGCAGAGCAGGCCTGAGGATCGATCGCCGAGCTCATCATTTCCTGCACTTCTGCTTGTCTGCCTGAGCTGGAAGACGTGTGTGTGTTGTGTTGTGTTGTGTGTGTGTGAGCTGAGCTCCTGTCATCCATTCTACAGCCTCCATCTGCTGATCTGCGGTGTGTCTGCTGTCCTCTCATTCATTCATGTCATTAAAGGTTTATTCTCTAATTGCACAGTGTGTGCATGTGTGCTTATGGGCTTTATATCTTAATAGTGGACCTGCAGTGTTAACTAAGGGGCCGATTTGGGATGCCCCACTGAGTGGCAATGGCCCACACTCAGGGGCGGGCTGGCCATAGGGCATACCGGGCAAAATCCCGGTAGGCCGGTGCCAGGGAGGGCCGAAAGTCGCAGTGTACCTTGTAAGATGTGCGGGAGCGCGGCCGCGCACGTTGTGCAGCTGTCATTTTTTTTTTTTTTTTACATTGGTGGCTCAGTGGAACCAAAAACTCCTCTCCTGTTTCCCCTACTGCGGAGGACAGCCCAGAGCACAGCACAGCAGAGGCCAGCACTTCCGTTTCCTGTCATGCTGGCCGGCCAGCGCGGGAGAGGATGACGTGAGTGATCAAACGAGAGAAAGTGTGATTGATGGCTGGAGCAGAGGTCGGTGAGTGGGGAGGGGGGAGAGAGAGAGAGTCTGAGTCTGAGTGAGTGTGTTGCAGCCATAGCCCGAGGAGAGGAAGGGGGGAGGGAGAGAGAGAGATGTGTGTGTGTCTCACCCACGAGGACAAGTTAGCAGCCTGCAGACACCATGAAGGAGAGAAGAACTCAACAACAGAAAGGATTCTCCAACTTGGCATTGAAGTGGCTCCAGGTGAGTCCATGCTGTTGCTGTACTGTGTTCCATTACACCTCAAACTAAATGCTAATACTAATTAATGTTGCAATGTGTTTCTCTTAACCCCCCCTGCCCTGCCCATCTACCCACCTGCTCTGCCCATCTACCCACCTGCTCACTCACCCACCTATTAATCCAACTGCCTAATCCACCCACCTATCTATATACCTGCCACTCACCTACCTACCTACCTACCCAGACCGTGAACCAGCAGCAGACTGGAGTGGTGTGTAGGTGTAATCAGCGGATTCTGACGTGGAGGTGGCAGCCACCCACCCACCTACCTACCTGCCTGACCACCTGCCCATCTAAATACCCACCAACCAACCATCCTGTCAACCCGCCCCCTTTATACCCTAATAGAGTGTAAGCTCTTCTCCCTCTGTATCCTCCCTTATACCCTAATAGAGTGTAAGCTCTTCTCCTGTATCCTCCCTTATACCCTAATAGTGTGTAAGCTTTTCTCCCTCTGTATCCTCCCTTATACCCTAATAGAGTGTAAGCTCTTCTCCCTCTGTATCCTCCCTTATACCCTAATAGAGTGTAAGCTCTTCTCCTCCTGTATCCTCCCTTATACCCTAATAGAGTGTAAGCTCTTCTCCCTCTGTATCCTCCCTTATACCCTAATAGAGTGTAAGCTCTTCTCCTCCTGTATCCTCCCTTATACCCTAATAGAGTGTAAGCTTTTCTCCCTCTGTATCCTCCCTTATACCCTAATAGAGTGTAAGCTCTTCTCCCTCTGTATCCTCCCTTATACCCTAATAGAGTGTAAGCTCTTCTCCTCCTGTATCCTCCCTTATACCCTAATAGAGTGTAAGCTCTTCTCCCTCTGTATCCTCCCTTATACCCTAATAGAGTGTAAGCTCTTCTCCTTCTGTATCCTCCCTTATATCCTAATAGAGTGTAAGCTTTTCTCCCTCTGTATCCTCCCTTATACCCTAATAGAGTGTAAGCTCTTCTCCTCCTGTATCCTCCCTTATACCCTAATAGAGTGTAAGCTCTTCTCCCTCTGTATCCTCCCTTATACCCTAATAGAGTGTAAGCTCTTCTCCCTCTGTATCCTCCCTTATACCCTAATAGAGTGTAAGCTCTTCTCCCTCTGTACCCTCCCTTATACCCTAATAGAGTGTAAGCTCTTCTCCTTCTGCACCCTCCCTTATACCCTAATAGAGTGTAAGCTCTTCTCCTGTATCCTCCCTTATACCCTAATAGATTGTAAGCTCTTCTCCTCCTGTATCCTCCCTTATACCCTAATAGATTGTAAGCTCTTCTCCTCCTGCATTCTCCTTTATACCCTAATAGATTGTAAGCTCTTCTCCTTCTGCATTCTCCTTTATACCCTAATAGATTGTAAGCTCTTCTCCTTCTGCATTCTCCTTTATACCCTAATAGATTGTAAGCTCTTCTCCTCCTGTATCCTCCCTTATACCCTTATAGAGTGTAAGCTCTTCTCCTGTATCCTCCCTTATACCCTAATAGAGTGTAAGCTCTTCTCCTCCTGCATTCTCCTTTATACCCTAATAGATTGTAAGCTCTTCTCCTTCTGTATCCTCCCTTATACCCTAATAGAGTGTAAGCTCTTCTCCTCCTGTATCCTCCCTTATACCCTAATAGAGTGTAAGCTCTTCTCCTTCTGTATCCTCCCTTATACCCTAATAGAGTGTAAGCTCTTCTCCTCCTGTATCCTCCCTTATACCCTAATAGAGTGTAAGCTCTTCTCCTCCTGTATCCTCCCTTATACCCTAATAGAGTGTAAGCTCTTCTCCTCCTGTATCCTCCCTTATACCCTAATAGAGTGTAAGCTCTTCTCCTCCTGTATCCTCCTTTATACCCTAATAGAGTGTAAGCTCTTCTCCTTCTGTATCCTCCCTTATACCCTAATAGAGTGTAAGCTCTTCTCCTTCTGTATCCTCCCTTATACCCTAATAGAGTGTAAGCTCTTCTCCTTCTGTATCCTCCCTTATACCCTAATAGAGTGTAAGCTCTTCTCCTTCTGTATCCTCCCTTATACCCTAATAGAGTGTAAGCTCTTCTCCTTCTGTATCCTCCCTTATACCCTAATAGAGTGTAATAGAATAGGGCAGCAGCAGGGGCATTTAAAAAGTTTGCTTTCAGCATTTGCATTGCACCAGTATTGTTATGGGGCCCCAGCAGCATGGACACTGCTGTTTTATGGGGTTTTTTTGTACAATTTTTACAGTTTGTGGTTGTTGATTTTCTTTTCCTTGAGTACCCCCCCTGCCCGCACATGGTATGACCCAGTATCTATTGAGGACGCACAGCGCCAGGGGAGATGGACTGTGGTGTAGCAATGTATTGTATAGACAGATGGAAGCTTCTTTACATGGCCCCTCCCTGACATCCTGATTTGGGATGCCCCATTGTGTCAAATTCCCAGTAAAAATACCTGGCCGCTAATCAAACAACACATGTGTGGTTCAAACATGTGTCTGCACCAGCTAGAGGCTGGTGGGATGTGGCTGGCAGCCAGCTCAGCTCCACCCAGCCCTTAGCGAGGAGAACCCATGCATGAGCCAGTGGATCGCTGGTCAGGTAAGTTTTACTGGTGATCTGAGGGGGTTGCACAAAATGGGGCATCCCAAATCAGGGCGCCCCACAGAAAAGGATTAAAACTCTTTGAAGTGGACCAAAACCCAGGATTTTGACTATCCTAAGCCAGCGTCCTAAGTGCAGTGGCGCATGCGTGAGCCGCAGCTGCATCCCCAGCTACCCTCAAACGGGGAACGTGCCCGCACCGGCCATTCACAAATTCCTGGCGCGGGCATGCGCCCTGCTAGAGGGATAGCCGGGATGCGGCCGTGGCCCGCGCATGTGTTGTTGGACCGGAAAGTAAGGTAAGTGTAGCAGGTAACCTGGGGAGTCTCACACAGTGGGGCATCCCGATTTTGGATGCCCGGGTAGAGGTCCCGGGCCGATCCCGCATATATATATATATATATATATATATATATATATATATATATATATATATATAATATATATATATATATTAATGTGGCGTTGACTCACTTTACCGGGCCGAGCACAGTACAGAAGGGCCAGTCTGACCAAAAAGTCCAGGGCCGTTTTTTGGTCCCAGTCCGCCCCTGCCCACACTTACCTTTCTGGCACTCCCACGCTTGGTGTTGTCGGATGATGGTCGGCCTCCCTGCAGCTGAGGCCTGCTCCTGCCCTAACCCATCTGAGTGCCACAGACCACAAGGAGGCTGGGGATGCCGCTGTTCCATCTCTCTGTTCAAAACATTGCTTCATGCCATGCAAGAGAGCCGTGCATGCGCCTTGGGATCAGCAGAGAGGTGAGTTGTGTGGGCAGTCTGGGAGCTTCACACAGCCGGGCATCCTAAATTGAAATGCCCCAGGGAAAAGGACAGTGAAAATCCTGGTGAGGAACACGGACACATCTACTATCTGTTAACCCTTTCACTACCAGCCAGTTTGGGTCCACATTTGGGTATGTCCTTTGGGAACACGGACACATCTACTATTTGTTAACCCTTTCACTGCCAGCCAGTTTGGGTCCACATTTGGGTATGTCCTCTGGGAACACGGACACATCTACTATCTGTTAACCCTTTCACTGCCAGCCAGTTTGGGTCCACATTTGGGTATGTCCTCTGGGAACACGGACACATCTACTATCTGTTAACCCTTTCGCTGCCAGCCAGTTTGGGTCTACATTTGGGTATGTCCTCTGGGAACACGGACACATCTACTATCTGTTAATCATTTCACTGCCAGACAGTTTGGGTCCACATTTGGGTATGTCCTCTGGGAACAGGGACACATCTACTATCTGTTAACCCTTTCACTGCCAGCCAGTTTGGGTCCACATTTGGGTATGTCCTCTGGGAACACGGACACATCTACTATCTGTTAACCCTTTCGCTGCCAGCCAGTTTGGGTCTACATTTGGGTATGTCCTCTGGGAACACGGACACATCTACTATCTGTTAATCATTTCACTGCCAGACAGTTTGGGTCCACATTTGGGTATGTCCTCTGGGAACAGGGACACATCTACTATCTGTTAACCCTTTCGCTGCCAGCCAGTTTGGGTCCACATTTGGGTATGTCCTTTGGGAACACGGACACATATATTATCTGTTAACCATTTCACTGCCAGCCAGTTTGGGTCCACATTTGGGTATGCCCTCTGGGAACACGGACACATCTACTATCTGTTAACCCTTTCATTGCCAGTCAGTTTGGGTCCACATTTGGGTATGTCCTTTGGGAACACGGACACATCTACTATCTGTTAACCCTTTCGCTGCCAGCCAGTTTGGGTCCACATTTGGGTATGTCCTCTGGGAACATGAACACATCTACTATCTGTTAACCCTTTCACTGCCAGCCAGTTTGGGTCCACATTTGGGTATGTCCTCTGGGAACCGGGACACATCTACTATCTGTTAACCCTTTCGCTGTTAGCCAGTTTGGGTCCACATTTGGGTATGTCCTTTGGGAACACGGACACATCTACTATCTGTTAACCCTTTCACTGCCAGCCAGTTTGGGTCCACATTTGGGTATGTCCTCTGGGAACAGGGACACATCTACTATCTGTTAACCCTTTCGCTGCCAGCCAGTTTGGGTCCACATTTGGGTATGTCCTTTGGGAACACGGACACATCTACTATCTGTTAACCCTTTCACTGCCAGCCAGTTTGGGTCCACATTTGGGTATGTCCTCTGGGAACACGGACACATCTACTATCTGTTAACCCTTTCATTGCCAGCCAGTTTGGGTCCACATATGGGTATGTCCTCTTTCGCTGCCAGCCAGTTTGGGTCCACATTTGGGTATGTCCTTTGGGAACAGGGACACATCTACTATCTGTTAACCCTTTCGCTGCCAGCCAGTTTGGGTCCACATTTGGGTATGTCCTTTGGGAACACGGACACATCTACTATCTGTTAACCCTTTCACTGCCAGCCAGTTTGGGTCCACATTTGGGTATGTCCTCTGGGAACACGGACACATCTACTATCTGTTAACCCTTTCATTGCCAGCCAGTTTGGGTCCACATATGGGTATGTCCTCTTTCGCTGCCAGCCAGTTTGGGTCCACATTTGGGTATGTCCTTTGGGAACAGGGACACATCTACTATCTGTTAACCCTTTCGCTGCCAGCCAGTTTGGGTCCACATTTGGGTATGTCCTTTGGGAACACGGACACATCTACTATCTGTTAACCCTTTCACTGCCAGCCAGTTTGGGTCCACATATGGGTATGTCCTCTTTCGCTGCCAGCCAGTTTGGGTCCACATTTGGGTATGTCCTCTGGGAACAGGGACACATCTACTATCTGTTAACCCTTTCGCTGCCAGCCAGTTTGGGTCCACATTTGGGTATGTCCTTTGGGAACACGGACACATCTACTATCTGTTAACCCTTTCACTGCCAGCCAGTTTGGGTCCACATTTGGGTATGTCCTCTGGGAAAACGGACACATCTACTATCTGTTAACCCTTTCGCTGCCAGCCAGTTTGGGTCCACATTTGGGTATGTCCTCTTTCGCTGCCAGCCAGTTTGGGTCCACATTTGGGTATGTCCTCTGGGAACACGGACACATCTACTATCTGTTAACCCTTTCACTTCCAGCCAGTTTGGGTCCACATTTGGGTATGTCCTCTGGGAACACGGACACATCTACTATCTGTTAACCCTTTCACTTCCAGCCAGTTTGGGTCCACATTTGGGTATGTCCTCTTTCGCTGCCAGCCAGTTTGGGTCCACATTTGGGTATGTCCTCTTTCGCTGCCAGCCAGTTTGGGTCCACATTTGGGTATGTCCTCTGGGAACACGGACACATCTACTATCTGTTAACCCTTTCACTGCCAGCCAGTTTGTCAGCCTGAAGCCCTGAGTCAGGTGTGTCAGGATGTGCACTCCCTCCCACACGTATCGCAGCAGCTTCGTCAGGGCAGCACAATATATTGTGGCCTCACACTTTTGTATCACTCATTGCTTGATCTCTCGGTGTCCCCACACGTATCGCAGCAGCTTCCTCAGGGCAGCTCTATATATTGTGGCCTCACACTTCTGTATTGTATCACTCATTGCTCGATCCCTCGGTGTCCCCACACGTATCGCAGCAGCTTCGTCAGGGCAGCACTATATATTGTGGGTACACACTTCTGTATTGTATCACTTATTGCTCGATCCCTCGGTGTCCCCACACGTATCGCAGCAGCTTCGTCAGGGCAGCACTATATATTGTGGGTACACACTTCTGTATTGTATCACTCATTGCTCGATCCCTCGGTGTCCCCACACGTATCGCAGCAGCTTCGTCAGTGCAGCACTATAGATTGGGGGTACACACTTCTGTATTGTATCACTCATTGCTCGATCCCTTGGTGTCCCCACACGTATTGCAGCAGCTTCGTCAGGGCAGCTCTATATATTGGGGCCTCACACTTCTGTAGTGTATCACTCATTGCTCGATCCCTTGGTGTCCCCACACGTATGGGAGCAGCTTTGTCAGGGCAGCACTATAGATTGGGGGTACATACTTCTGTATTGTATCACTCATTGCTCGATCCCTCGGTGTCCCCACTTGTATTGCAGCAGCTTCGTCAGGGCAGCACTATATATTGTGGGTACACACTTCTGTATTGTATCACTCATTGCTCGATCCCTCGGTGTCCCCACACATATGGCAGCAGCTTCGTCAGGGCAGCACTATAGATTGGGGGTACATACTTCTGTATTGTATCACTCATTGCTCGATCTCTCGGTGTCCCCACGCTTATCGCAGCAGCTTCGTCAGGGCAGCACTATATATTGTTGCCTCACACTACTGTATTGTTTCAGTCATTGCTCGATCCCTCGATGTCGCCACGCATATCGCAGCAGCTTCCTCAGGGCAGCACTATATATTGTGGGTACACGGCTCTGTATTGTATTACTCATTGCTTGATCACTCGGTGTCCCCACGCGTATCCCAGCAGCTTCTTCAGGGCAGCACTATATATATTGTGGGTACACACTTCTGTATTGTATCACTCATTGCTCGATCCCTTGGTGTCGCCACGCATATCGCAGCAGCTTCGTCAGGGCAGCACTATATATTGTGGGTACACACTTCTGTATTGTATCACTCATTGCTCCCCACGCGTATCACAGCAGCTTGGTCAGGGCAGCACTATATATCGTTGGTACACACTTCTGTATTGTATCACTCATTGCTCGATCTCTCGGTTTCCCCACGCTTATCGCAGCAGCTTCGTCAGGGCAGCACTATATATTGTGGCCTCACGCTACTGTATTGTATCACTCATTGCTCGATCCCTTGGTGTCGCCACGCATATCGCAGCAGCTTCGTCAGGGCAGCACTATATATTGTGGGTACACACTTCTGTATTGTATCACTCATTGCTCCCCAGGCGTATCACAGCAGCTTGGTCAGGGCAGCACTATATATCGTTGGTACACACTTCTGTATTGTATCACTCATTGCTCGATCTCTCGGTGTCCCCACGCTTATCGCAGCAGCTTCGTCAGGGCAGCACTATATATTTTGTGGCCTCACGCTACTGTATTGTATCAGTCATTGCTCGATCCCTCGATGTCGCCACGCATATCGCAGCAGCTTCGTCAGGGCAGCACTATATATTGTGGGTACACACTTCTGTATTGTATCACTCATTGCTCGATCCCTCGGTGTCCCCACACGTATCACAGCAGCTTCGTCAGGACAGCACTATATATCGTTGGTACACACTTCTGTATTGTATCACTCATAGCTCGATCCCTCGGTGTCGCCACGCTTATCGCAGCAGCTTCGTCAGGGCAGCACTATATATTGTGGGTACACACTTCTGTATTGTATCACTCATTGCTCGATCCCCCGGTGTCCCAACACTTATCGTAGCAGCTTCCTCAGGGCAGCTTTATATATTGGGGCCTCACACTTCTGTATTGTATCACTCATTGCTCGATCCCTTGGTGTCGCCACGCATATCGCAGCAGCTTCGTCAGGGCAGCACTATATATTGTGGGTACACACTTCTGTATTGTATCACTCATTGCTCCCCACGCGTATCACAGCAGCTTGGTCAGGGCAGCACTATATATCGTTGGTAAACACTTCTGTATTGTATCACTCATTGCTCGATCTCTCGGTTTCCCCACGCTTATCGCAGCAGCTTCGTCAGGGCAGCACTATATATTGTGGCCTCACGCTACTGTATTGTATCAGTCATTGCTCGATCCCTCGATGTCGCCACGCATATCGCAGCAGCTTCGTCAGGGCAGCACTATATATTGTGGGTACACACTTCTGTATTGTATCACTCATTGCTCGATCCCTCGGTGTCCCCACACGTATCACAGCAGCTTCGTCAGGACAGCACTATATATCGTTGGTACACACTTCTGTATTGTATCACTCATAGCTCGATCCCTCGGTGTCGCCACGCTTATCGCAGCAGCTTCGTCAGGGCAGCACTATATATTGTGGGTACACACTTCTGTATTGTATCACTCATTGCTCGATCCCCCGGTGTCCCAACACTTATCGTAGCAGCTTCCTCAGGGCAGCTTTATATATTGGGGCCTCACACTTCTGTATTGTATCACTCATTGCTCGATCCCTTGGTGTCCCCACACGTATCGCAGCAGCTTTGTCAGGGCAGCACTATAGATTGGGGGTACACACTTCTGTATTGTATCACTCATTGCTCGATCTCTCTGTGTCCCCACGCGTATCGCAGCAGCTTCATCAGGGCAGCACTACATATTGTGGCCTCACACTACTGTATTGTATCAGTCATTGCTCGATCCCTCGATGTCGCCACGCACATAGCAGCAGCTTAGTCAGGGCATCACTATATATTGTGGCCTCACACTACTGTATTGTATCAGTCATTGCTCGATCCCTCGATGTCGCCACACACATAGCAGCAGCTTAGTCAGGGCAGCACTATATATTGTGGGTACACACTTCTGTATTGTATCACTCATTGCTCGATCCCTCGGTGTCCCCGCGCGTATCACAGCAGCTACGTCAGGACAGCACTATATATCGTTGTTACACACTTCTGTATTGTATCACTCATTGCTCGATCCCTCTGTGTCCCCACACGTAGCACCCTGAGGAAGTGATCTCTCACGCAACGCGTCAGTGTTTTTGAAGGGGCGTCTGCAGAGGACTGGGACCCATTAATTGGTGACAGTATTATGCTTAATTTTGCCTTGTTTTGGTAAAGTTTTGTTTACTATACATGCCATGGTGTATTGGTCTAACTGTTAATAGCACTTTCTGGTCACCCTTTGCACTTGCACTTTTTGTTCTAGTATTCCGTTTGGGGTCTCTTTCACCTATTTAGTACTAATCTCCTTATTCACAATCTATGTGGTCTTTTTCAACTACATATACCATTGAGTATATGCTTATTTGCACTGCAGACAGTTGTACCTCTTAAACCTGGCATACTTTGAACCTATTGTTACATTAAGTGAATTAGTGATTGGTAGTCCCATAAAGTCCATCTGCAGGGCCTGCTCCTTGGTCTGTGTATATATTTGTATACACATGTTATTGTGTTTAGATGTGGTTATTGTTTGTCATGTTATATGATGTGTCCTTGGCGAAATAAACCTTGATTAATTATTCTACATAATGTGTGTGCGGCTTAGTCTATAGGGTGAGATAACAGCTATCCAATACTGGTGGATGGCCCCTGTGTTAGTGTCCCCACACGTATCGCAACAGCTTCGACAGGACAGCTCTATATATTGTGGGTACACACTTCTGTATTGTATCACTCATTGCTCAATCTCTCGGTGTCCACACGCATATCGCAGCAGCTTTGTCAGGGCAGCAATATATATTGTGGATACTCACTTCTGTATTGTATCAGTCATTGCTGGATCCCTCGGTGTCCCCACGCGTATCGCAGCGGCATCATCAGGGCACCTCTCCACCACCAGGGGGCATCAACTTTCATTAAACTGGACGTTTTACTACAACACGGAGGCTGGCCGGTCTATTGTTTTCATCATCCCTGACCGTCCTCCGCTCTGGATGGTTCCGGTAGAGTCTCCTGAATGTATTTTCCGGAAGAATCTGTTCCCTATCCCCCGTCTTATCAGTAGCACATTGGGGATCGGAGCATCCCGTGACGCCGGTGCAGGTGTGCGGCATCCATTGTGCGCGGAAGCTCTGCGGTGGGAGATATCTTTGTGCCGGGAGATGCGGCGTGGCCCCTGTGAAGCGTATCGCCTCTCGCCATGAATTTTCTCCTAATACCTTTTCCGCCGCCACAATGAGAGCGAGCGGCCGCAGATTGGCGGTCAATGGAAGGCGAGACAGCAGATTAGGGCGCGGGGGCGTGAAAATTGAAGCATTCATAGCCGGCCATTACCCAGAAGCCTCTCTGCTGCCCGACGATCTGATCACGCTCTGTGCTAGAAATGGCGCATGAAGGATCCCATTTGCCCTTATCACCCCTATGGGGCTGTGCCACACCCTAACTGCCCCTCCCCAGCCTCTGCCAGGCACCAATCACAGCACAGTGTTGCCAAAAAGGGGAGAGGTCATATACAGCCCATGTATTTATGCCTGTGTGGCTGGCTCCTCCCCTCCTCCCCGTTGTCATGGCAACACCAAGCTAATTGCCCCTCCAAGGAGGCAGCCACAGACGTGCTCCCATCAGTCACTGCAAGAAGAGTCAGAGGGGGGCCGCAGAGGACCAAGAAAGAGCTAGAGAGGGGCCACAGAGGGCCAAGAAAGAGCTAGAGAGGGGCCACAGAGGGCCATAAAGAGCTAGAGAGGGGCCACAGAGGGCCAAGAAAAAGCTAGAGAGGGGCCACAGAGGGCCAAGAAAGAGCTAGAGAGGGGCCGCAGAGGACCAAGAAAGAGCTAGAGAGGGGCCACAGAGGGCCAAGAAAGAGCTAGAGAGGGGCCACAGAGGGCCAAGAAAGAGCTAGAGAGGGGCCACAGAGGGCCATAAAGAGCTAGAGAGAGGCCACAGAGGGCCAAGAAAAAGCTAGAGAGGGGCCACAGGGGGCCAAGGAGGAGGCAAAAGGGGCCAAGAATAAGCTAGAGAGGGGCCACAGAGGGCCAAGAAAAAGCTAGAGAGGGGCCACAGGGGGCCAAGGAGGAGGCAAAAGGGGCCAAGAATAAGCTAGAGAGGGGCCACAGAGGGCCAAGAAAGAGCTAGACAGGGGCCACAGAGAGCCAAGAAAGAGCTAGAGGGGCCACAGGGGGCCAATAAAAAGCTAGAGAGAGGCCACAGAGTGACAAGAAAAAGCTAGAGAGGGGCCACAGAGTGACAAGAAAAAGCTAGAGAGGGGCCACAGAGAGCCAAGAAAGAGCTAGAGGGCCACAAGGGGCCAAGAAAGAGCTAGGGAGGGGCCACATAGGGCCAAGAATGAGCCAGAGGGCCAAGAATGAGCCAAAAGGGGCCAATAAAGAGCTAGAGGGTCCACAGAGGGCCAATAATGAGCTGAAAGTGGCAAAGTAAGAGCTAGAGAGGGCCAAGAATGAGCTAGAGGTTCCACAGAGGGCCGAGAATGAGCTAGAGGGGCTACAGAAGGCCGAGAATGAGCTAGAGCGGGGCCACAGAGGGCTGAGAGTGAGCTAGAGGGACCACAGAGGGCCAAGAAAGAGCTAAAGGGGCCACAGAGGGTCAGGAAAGAGCTCGAGGGCCACAGAGGGCCAATAAAGAGCTAGAGAGGGGCCACAGAGGGCCAAGAATGAACCAAAAGGGGCCAAGAAAGAGCTAGAGGGGCCACATAGGGCCAAGAAAGAGCTAGGGAGGGGGCGCAGAGGGCCAAGAATGAGCCAAAAGGGGCAAAGAAAGAGCTAGAGGGGCCACAGAGGGCCAAGAATGAGCCAAAAGGGGCCATGAAAGAGCTAGAGAGGGGCCACAGAGGGCCAAGAAAGAGCTAAAGGGGCCACAGAGGGTCAGGAAAGAGCTCGAGGGCCACAGAGGGCCAAGAAAAAGCTAGAGAGGGGGCCAAGAGGGAGGCAAAAGGGGCCAAGAATAAGCTAGAGAGGGGCCACAGAGGGCCAAGCATGAGCCGAAAGGGGCCAAGAAAGAGCTAGAGGGGCCACAGAGGGCCAAGCATGAGCCGAAAGGGGCCAAGAAAGAGCTAGAGGGGCCACAGAGGGCAAAGAAAGAGCTAGGGAGGGGCCACAGAGGGCCAAGAATGAGCCAGAGGGTTAAGAATGAGCCAAAAAGGGCCAAGAAAGAGCTAGAGGGGCCACAGAGGGCCAATAATGAGCTGAAAGTGGCCAAGAACGAGCTAGAGCTTCCACAGAGGGCCGAGAATGAGCTAGAGGGGCTACAGAAGGCCGAGAATGAGCTAGAGCGGGGCCACAGAGGGCTGAGAGTGAGCTAGAGGGACCACAGAGGGTCAGGAAAGAGCTCGAGGGCCACAGAGGGCCAAGAAAGAGCTAAAGGGGCCACAGAGGGTCAGGAAAGAGCTCGAGGGCCACAGAGGGCCAAGAAAGAGCTAGAGAGGGGCCACAGAGGGCCAAGAAAGAGCTAGGGAGGGGCCACAGAGGGCCAAGAATGAGCCAAAAAGGGGCCAAGAAAGAGCTAGAGGGGCCACAGAGGGCCAAGAAAGAGCTAGGAAGGGGCCACAGAGGGAGTATGGAGTAAAATTGCAAAGATCGGTTTCCTAATTGCATATATATGGAGTAAAATTGCAAAGATCGGTTTCCTAATTGCATATATATGGAGTAAAATTGCAAGGATCGGTTTCCTAATTTCATATATATGGAGTAAAATTGTAAAGATCGGTTTCCTAATTGCATATATATGGAGTTAAATTGTAAAGATCGGTTTCCTAATTGCATATATATGGAGTAAAATTGCAAAGATTGGTTTCCTAATTGCATATATATGGAGTAAATTGTAAAAATCGGTTTCCTAATTGCATATATATATATATGGAGTAAAATTGTAAAGATCGGTTTCCTAATTGCATATATATGGAGTAAAATTGCAAAGATCGGTTTCCTAATTGCATATATATGGAGTAAATTGTAAAAATCGGTTTCCTAATTGCATATATATGGAGTAAAATTGTAAAGATCGGTTTCCTAATTGCATATATATGGAGTAAAATTGCAAAGATCGGTTTAGCCAGTTTGGGTCCACATTTGGGTCTGTCCTCTGGGAACACGGACTTATCTGCTGCTAATGACTTGTTACTTTCCCTTTCTCATGTATTATGACACTGTATCTGTGTTTGCTCATCTCTGTATTTCCCATATGTATTGCAACAAGGTTGTCAGCCATCACTGCTTTTGTCTATGCAATTACTCTGTTGTATTCTAAGTATGTCACACACCCCGCTTCAAGAATCCATAACATGTGGGTAATATCGTCCTGAAGAGGCGTTCCTGCAGAGATGATAGTAAAAGAAAGCCCCTCCCTGATCCATAAATACCTGGGACCTCCCACTCATCACCCAGTTTTCCATCTCTGCAAGACGGCGAGCAAGTCAGAAGATGATGTCTCCTCCTTGCACTGGGGGAGTTCAGGTAGCCGGGGTAACTCCCGGCCTGTTTGTTGAATATTCCCGCTCGGCCTTCTTTTCTCTGAGTAACCCCTTATATTATATGCCTCCTCAGTTTTGGCTGCGGGCCCGAGCGAGGGTATGCTGGCACCTCTGGTGCTTAGGAGCAGTGCTCCCCCCGTGAGACCCTAAAATAAGAGGGTAGGCGGTGGTTCCGGGTTGGTGATCCCGGTTTGGGATGCCCCGTCCCTTGGTATTGCCCCTGGGGTGGGTCCCTCTTCAGTCCTCATCTTACTCATCTGTGGGGGTTGGGGGTCTCCTTCCTAGGGCCTGTAGTTTCCCGCTGCCCTTGGTGGTGCTGTGTCACCTGTGTGGCTGCGGGTGTATGTTTTTTAGTGCTTGTGCTACTTATTCGGGCGCCGCGACCGCCATGTCGGCCGGGGCGCCGGGTGCTTTGCTGCTTTTACCTCACGTTTTTTGGGGGCGGGGCCGGCCCGCGGCGCGCTGCCGCGGCCGATACCCCGTTTCTTTCTGTGCCGGTTAGGCCGGGCGGGTGCGACGCTGGACTCTGCGGTCGCACCCACCGGGCGTGTCATTTTGGCCGGCGCCGCGGCAGCGGAGGCGCCGGTTTTCAGGGGGGTGAGTCCCGTTGGCGGCAGAGGGAGATGCGTCCTCGTCGGAGGGGGGGGCGGGGCCGGGTTTTCGGCGCGTCGCCGCGGCTCCGCCCCTCCCTCCTCTCTGCTTCTGGCGCCGATGCGGAGCCTTGTCAGCTCCGTGCTGTTCAGGGAAGGGGTGTTTCTCTTTGCTTCGCGCGCTCTGCGCCCTGGCCACGCCCCGGATTCCTTGCCTGCGTCTCCTCATGCTCGTGGTGGACTCCATCGTTCCCTAGGATCTGTGAGTGGCCCTGTGGGTCCTATTTATCATAGACTTTTTTATTGTCTTCTGGTCATATATTTAAGGGGTTCCTTCTGTCTTTCAGGCGGAGTGTTCTATCGGGAGTGTCATCATTAGTAATTAGAGGGTTTCTCCCGGTCCTAGATTCCTGGGTTCTCTTAGTCTTAAATCCTCCCACTTGGGACATTAAAGGGGCATCCCGGGTTGCTTATTGGCGTAATTCCCTGGGTCATTGCGACTAATAAAGTTCACCTTATGGAGGCATCCCCGGATACTGGGGCAGGGGCCCCTTCGGGGCATCCCAAAAGATGCATGTTGTGTGGTGCATCCATTACAGGGGATGATGTACTGCTTTGTATACTTTGTGCACAGCAAACTATTGCGCGGCAGTCCTGATCCCAGGCTTCTGGGTCAGCTCCGCCGGCCGAGTCATCTCAACCTCCCACCCTGACACGCGCTCCGTGTGACGTTGTCATGGGCAGGGATCTGCAAGCTGAGATGTGCGCCAGATTGGCCAACCTTGAGAAAATTGTTTCCAGGTCGGCCGCCCGTAAGGCCCCGGCCAAGAGGAAGCATTTGTCCCCGGCTTTGCCGGCTGATGACCTGGACGAGTTTAATAATCTGGATTGGTCTGATTATTCTGGGCTAGAGGAAGGTGAGGTTTCTGAGGGCTCAGAGGTTTCGGACGATGAACAGTCTGCGGGCGCTGATGAGGAGCTTAGTGAGTTAGGGAGATCCTCGGATTCTCCTCACGCGCTGGCGCTGATGTTGGAGGTTCTGAAGATTTCCCCTCCCGAGGTGGCGTCACAGCAGGAGGGTGAGTTGTTTGAGGAGTCCAGGCCGCGCTTGGAGTTTCCTTCACAACGGCACTTTCACAAGATCATTGATAAGGAATGGGACAGGCCGGCTAGGCTCCCTGGCATCCCTCAGGGGTGGGACAAGAAATACCCTTTCCCTTCGGAGGTGGTTAAGCGCTGGGTTTCCCCGCCCGAGGTCGATGCTCCGGTTCTGGGGTTGTCTAATTCCTCGGTTTTAAATAGGCCGGATTGCTCCTCCCTTAAGGATGGGGAGGATAAACGTATTGACCAAATGGCGTGTCATGGCTTTACTAGCGTTGGGTCAGCCATACGGCCTGTGTGCGCTTCTGAGCTTATGGTGTTGGCTGCCAGGTCTGTGGTCAGGGACTTGTTGACATCTTCCGGGCTTCGCCCTGGTAGTGCTGAGTTCCTTAGCCTCAAACGGTGTGAGTTGTTTTTGTCCTTTGTATTAACCGCCTTGGATGACACTTTGATGATGTGTGGTAGGACATCGGCTTTGTTGGTGACTATTCGGCGGTCGGTCTGGCTGCGCCAGTGGGCGGCCGACTTCATGTCTAAAAAGTCTCTGACGGCTTTACCCTTTGTTGGGTTGAGGCTCTTTGGAGAAACATTGGACTCCGTCACCAAGGGCGGTAGGTTGCCTCAACGTAAAAAGCAGCGCCGTTCCTTTCGGGGGGCGCCTGCTTTTACATCTTCCTTTCGTGGGGCCAGATTTGGCAGAGGATCTGCGTCCCAATCTTCCAGAGGAGATTCCGGGAACAGGGGCAGGGGACGTGCCCGTTCTGGATACCATTGGGGTTCTAAGCCCAAGCCGGCTATTAAGCCGGCCCAGCAATGAGGGGGCGCCCTCACCCTTGCGGGTGGGGGGACGGCTGAGACACTTCTCCCGGATCTGGGATCAAGAAGTCTCGGACAGATGGATCCGGGAAGTGGTGTCTTCCGGTTACAAGCTAGAGTTCGAGCTCCGCCCCCCCTCCAGGTTCTTCAGGTCTCGGATGCCTTCGGAGCCTCTGGTGGCGCAGGGGCTCCTGGTGGCAGTAAAGAATCTTCTGGACATGGCTGTCATTTGCCCAGTGCCCCCCTCGGAGCAGGGCAGGGGCTTCTATTCCAATCTGTTCACGGTTCCCAAGAAGGGCGGGTCGGTCCGTCCTATCTTGGATCTGAAGTTTCTCAACAGGTTTATTCGGCCGCGCAAATTCCGCATGGAAACGCTGCGCTCGGCCATTCACTCTCTTCGTCAGGGAGACTTTCTGACGTCCATAGACATCAAGGATGCTTATTTACACGTTCCGGTTTTTCCAGCACACCAGAGGTTTCTCAGGTTTGTGGTGGAGGATCGGCATTTTCAGTTTGTGGCACTTCCTTTCGGTCTCACCTCAGCCCCTCGGGTTTTCACCAAGGTGCTAGCGGGGGTGATGGCACTGCTCAGAGTTCAGGGTATCCGCATTGTGCCCTATCTGGACGATCTACTGATCATGGCCTCTTCTTTCAACCAAGCGGAGTTGGACACCGGAGTGGTGGTGTCCACTCTGGAGAGGTTCGGTTGGGTGATCAACCACCCCAAGTCTTCTCTTTCTCCGTCCAGAGTTGTGACCTTTCTGGGGATGTCTCTGGACACCTCGCAGGCCAGGGTGTTTCTGCCCCAGGCCAAGATTCTTTTGATTCAGGAGTTAGTTCAGCTTCTCTTGTTGGCCCATCATCCGACCATCCGGCTAGGGATGAGGCTGGTGGGTTTAATGGTGGCCTCATTCGAGGCAGTTCCCTTTGCGCAGCTCCATACGAGGGCGCTTCAGCTTCATCTGCTGGCGGTTTGGGACAGGTCGCAGTCATCATTGGACCGGTCCTTCCGGTTGACTCCCCGAGTTTGTCGTTCCCTACAATGGTGGCTGGGGTCTGTCAATCTGTCAAAAGGCAGATCCTTCCTGGCTCCACGTTGGGAAACGGTCACCACGGATGCCAGTCTGTCAGGTTGGGGGGGTGTTTGGAAGGACCTCCAGTTTCAGGGTCTGTGGAGTCCGCAGGAGGCTCACGAGCCCATCAATATTCTGGAGTTGAGAGCCATCAGGTTGGTTCTGTTTCGCTTGACTCATCAGTTGAGAGGCCTGCCAGTTCAGGTCCGGTCGGACAACAGGACGGCGGTTGCTTACATCAATCACCAAGGAGGGACTCGCAGCAGGAGTGCCCTCAGGGAAGTGTCTTTGATTCTGGACTGGGCCGAGGCCCACGTCCCGTGTATCTCAGCAGTCTACATTCCGGGGGTGGAAAACACGGAGGCGGACTTGCTGAGCCGGGCCTCCTCTCGTCAGGGGGAGTGGTCTCTCAGTCCCAGGGTGTTTCGTTCGATATGTCTCAGGTGGGGGGTCCCAGCGGTGGACCTCTTTGCCTCTCGTCACAATCACAAGCTTCCAGTCTTTGTGTCTCTCTCGCAGGATCCTCTGGCTCTGGCAGTGGATGCCATGTCTCTGACCTGGAGGGATCTGGGGTTCCTTTATCTGTTCCCTCCGTTTCCAATGCTAGCCAGAGTGGTGCGCAAACTGGCCTTGGAAGGCGCGTCGGCGATTCTGGTGGCCCCAAGGTGGCCAAGGCGCGTTTGGTTCGCAGATCTTGTAAGGCTGGCAGAGGATCAGTTCGCCCTGCCTCTGCTGCCGGACCTGCTCACCCAGGGTCGGCTACGCTATCCCAATTTACCATCGCTGGCTTTGACGGCGTGGCTGCTGAATCCGCCATCTTGAGGGAAGAAGGTCTTTCTGACGCGGTGATTCAGACTCTTATCAGCGCCAGGAAGCGGTCTTCCTCTTCTGTTTACTACAGGACCTGGAGGTCCTATATTGATTGGTGTGAAGGTAGGTCCTTCTCTTGTCGAGAGTTCTCCATTCCTAGGATTCTGGAGTTTCTTCAACATGGTTTAGATCTGGGGCTCCAAATTAGTACCTTGAAGGGGCAGGTCTCTGCCCTGGCGGTGTTCTTCCAAAGGTCCTTTGCACTTCATCCTTTAGTCAGGACCTTTTTCCAAGGAGTCACGCATGTACGTCCGCCTAGGAAGCCCTTGGTTCCAGTTTGGGATTTGAACCTTGTTCTTTCTGCTCTTCAGGGTCCTCCGTTTGAGCCCTTGAATGAGGTTGCCTTGTCTTCGCTTACTCAAAAGGTGGCCTTTTTGGTGGCTATCACTTCGGTTAGGCGTGTTTCTGAGTTGGCAGCTTTATCCATTAAAGCTCCATACTTTGAGAAGCATCAGGACAAGGTTGTCTTTCGTTTCAAGCCGGATTTTCTTCCTAAGGTGGTCTCGGCTTTTCATCTAAATCAGGACATAGTTCTGCCTTCTCTATGCCCTAATCCTAGCAACGACAAGGAAAGGGCGTTGCATTCCTTGGATGTAGTTCGTGTTGTGGAATATTATCTGGAGGTTACGTCTTCCTTTCGCAAGACGGACGCCTTTTTTGTGGTGCCCTCCGGGCCTAGGAAAGGTTTGGCTCCTGCCAAATCTTCCATTAGTAAATGGATTCGTCAGGCCATCATTGGAGCCTATTCTGCCAAGGGGAGGAGTCCCCCTTTTCGTGTTACTGCTCATTCTACTCGCGCAGTTGGTGCGTCCTGGGCTTTTCAGCACCAGGCTTCTGTTGAGCAAGTTTGTAAGGCCGCTACCTGGTCTTCTGTTCACACTTTTTCCAAGTTTTACAAGGTTGATGTTTGGGCGTCCGCGGATGCTGTCTTTGGACGCAAAGTTTTGCAAGCTGTAGTGGTTTGAAGTTGTGCATTGTTGCCTAGTTTTGGATCCCCGCCCTTGTTTTTTGGACACTGCTATTGGATGTCCCACATGTTATGGATTCTTGAAGCGGGGTGTGTGACATACTTAGAATAATACCATTTTGTGAATACTCACCTTGTAAAATGGGTATTATAAGTATGTCACACACCCCGCTTCACCCGCCCTTTCTGTATTCGGGATCCTCTATTTTGTGAACTTTGCGTGGTTGCGTTTTATATTTGCCTCTTCCTGGTCCCTTACCTTACTGCTTCTGTATACTGGGTGATGAGTGGGAGGTCCCAGGTATTTATGGATCAGGGAGGGGCTTTCTTTTACTATCATCTCTGCAGGAACGCCTCTTCAGGACGATATTACCCACATGTTATGGATTCTTGAAGCGGGGTGTGTGACATACTTATAATACCCATTTTACAAGGTGAGTATTCACAAAATGGTATTTTTGTGACTCCCTAGCTTCCCCTCCTGATAACCCCAGCTAAGCACCTTTATTGCCCTAGTACCACCCACCCCCCAGCTGTTTGAGCTAATCAAGGCATCTCACAAGTGGTATATCTTTGTGAGGAATGGCTGCATGTCAGCCTGGGCTGCTGTCCTGGATTTATTAAGTCCATCAAAGAATTAGGCCCAAATTGAGCCCGAAGTGACCAGAAGGGAACAGGCACCAGACTCTGCTTGTCTGAAGAACTTATCCCCAACAATGCTCCTCTGGTATTTTACAGTCCTGCTTCCTCTGACTCTAAAATTCCTTAACTCCCAGCATCCCCCTGCACCTGGTAAGTGTCTCTATCCCCTCGATTCAAAGAGCAAAAGTTAATTGATTTCGGATCTAGAATCCTAAGTTTGGGTGGGTGTTTGTCATTTTTTCCTGTTTTTTTGGCCATTTCCGACTCGCACGAGCCTACGTCCGATTTCGTATATGCTCTTACGATCATCGGAAGTTCGTTCCTAAATTGTAGGATCAAATCCTAAAACTTAGGATCAAAACCTAAAACTTAGGCTAATCGGATGTGTTTACGTGTGATTCAGAGAGCAGTTTTCCAACCTCTAAATACGTTTTAAAAGAAAGCCACTTCCGACACCTTTTAGCAGTCGGATTGCTGTTCTGGAACAGGTTTTTTGGCTATGTGGAGGAGTCTGCGCGTCTTGAGCTCCAATGAACTGCATGTATCAGCATGGCCGAGGCCATAAATTGCATGGCAATGCATACCTGATTCAATACATTTCATGTATGCCTTATAAAGCATTTTAATGTGGACCTTAATTAGTCCTTTGCATGTAAACCTTTATTTTGAAATACATCCATATATTTGCGTTAATTAAAGAAACTTATGTCCTTTGTTATTTTTTTTTAAATTGATGTACTAGAATAATATTTTTAATTTGAATTTATTGGTGTAGTTGTTTACCTTTGCTTTGTTTAATTATTTTAGCTCATCTTTGGTCAGATGCATCACACTTACTGAGGAGAGGAGAGCGGGATAAAGTGCAGGATGTAGGTTACTGCTGTATTTTGCACAGACACAGCAGAGCTGGGGGCACGGAAAGGTCAGAAATCAAAGAATGCAGAGCAACACAGTCACAAGGCCCTTTCTGTTTGCAGGCTGCCCGATAATACCTGACCCGCCATCTTGGCTGTTTCTAGACTCATAACATGCCGAAGTTGCTGGGTGTTTTTTAATTTTTGAGAGCAATCTGTATGTAGAGGGTGTGGGTAACCACACCAAAAATTTTAAGTTGTACCATTTGAAGCCAAAATATTAAAATTAAATCCACAAGTAAAAAATGCAAGTTAACTAAAAATTAAACAAAGTAAGATTTACTTATGCAAATGCATTCATTAATGGTTGGTTACTACAAAATGAATGAAATGAAGATCAGAAGGATTTACGTCCAGACAAAAAAGGAAAAAGGGCAAAACCAATGTTGCAACCTGAGAAATGAAACGGAAAATTCAGGATGGAAACTGACATAGGTCTGATTCGCGAACTGCCATACGAACGGACCTAAATTTTAGGATAGAAACGTATTAGCTTATAGAATCACTCGCAAGTTCATACGAGCGCACGAGCGTTCGGGAAAAATAGGATGATCGGCACCAAAATCAAAGCTGTTACATGTTTCTTTGAATCGACCCCTATATCTCTCCATCACTGCTCTCATCCCCCTAGCTTTGCTCGCATGAATTTATCTCACTGGCTAAATCTCTCTGCTTTTCTCAATGCACCCGCAAAACACGCTCTGCCACTTTCAAATCCCACAGTCACCTCCTCTCCCTTTCTCTGCTCCTACTTGCTGCTGGTGACATCGCTCAAAACCCAGGTCCATTTCCTTCGCCTCCCTGCTCCTCTACACCCCACAACTCATCACAGATTAGCCTTCACCATGGTAGCAAACCAACAAACACACAGAACCTAGCCAACCTCTTAACAATCACCCCCTCCCCACACACTCCCCCCATTGTCTCCTGTGCACTGTGGAATGCACGTTCAGTGTGCAACAAACTGGCATACATTCACGACCTCTTCACTACCAACCTCTTCACTTTCATGGCCTTTACTGAAACCTGGCTCACTCCCTCTGATACAGCCTCACCCGCTGCCCTCTCATATGGGGGCTTACAGTTCAGCCACACATCTCCTGGCCGTGGCCATATCCCCGCAATGTTTTTAGCTGGGCGTTTACCTGCATCCGACATCTCTGATTGGCATCACAGTGAGCGACAGGTGGCGGGCAATCCATTCACCTTTCCTTGTGGCTCTTTAGAGCAGAAAAGAAAATCTCAATGGAACGCAAGCCTTTGATTTGCTGAGCAGCCTGAGCATTCACCGTGGGAGCAGAAAGCGTTTTTGGCCCATATGGGGGGTGCACACAGTGGGACATCCCAAATCGGGGTTCCCCTGCAGGAGGAACAACACCCAAGATGGTGAAAGTCCTGGGTTTTGTTCCTCTTTAAATGCTCGTGTCTGGGGGGGCATCCTGATTGGGGATAGCGCCTCCTGTGCATAGCCTCTCACACCCCAAATACTTACCTACTTACTTCTGGAACTGCTTACGGCCTGTACAGGACCCACTCTCCTTTCTGTTTCCGGCACTCTCATGCAGTTTTCTCGGACCATGGCAGGCCTCCCTGCAGCTGAGGCATGCTCCTACCTAGCCATTCAGATGGGCTGGGGAGCAGAAGCTTGCAACAGACTGCAGGGAGACTGGGGATGCGGCCACTCCACTTCTCTATTATGGCGCTTTATGCCATGCATTAGTATGCATAGCTTATAGCACTGATTGGACGGGAGCCATGCATGCACTGTGGGATTGGTGGAAAGGTGAGTTGTGTGGGGTGTCTCAGGGTTTTCACACAGCCAGGCATCCGAAATCAAAATGCCCCAGGAACAAGGATCTATCACAAGGATAGTGAAAATCCTGATGATATGTTCACTTTAAAGAGCAACCATTTTTCTAGGACCTCTTCATGGGGCATCCCGAATTGGGATTCACAACCCATTATATGCTACCACCGAATGTTCTTGTTTTTGCACATTGGTATCTTCACTGGAACTTGTCCCTTGGGTCAAGTGTACTTATATGTGTTAGTGACTAGGAATAATTTTATCAAGTAGATGGGTTGTGATTTGGACATCAGATCACTGTTTTTATTTAATCATTCATTTATTTATTCATACAATTTTGCCCAGGCACTTTGGGATCTCTGGCCTGATGTACAGCAGAGTCATATCTGCAGGTTTATTAGACATATTGGTGTTTATGCACAGGCACTTTCTAAGGCCCTTATTTAAGAAGGGATAGCGTCAGGTAGCGCCTGGTTAATGAGCGGTAGCGACAGACAGCGACTGGTCAACGCCGGACACGGCACGCAATTACACATTTAATCTGTTTAGCGACTGGAATAGCGCCATGTAGCGTCTGATTCATCATTTTCACAGCCTCAGCGAACAGCGCCAGCGTTCAGCCTTGCACAGCACCAGGTATGACCTCTCGCTACCTGTCGCTCTCCCATACATTTCTATGGACGATCCTTTTCTTCTCTTTAAACGGGTTTTTTTTTTTTTCAAAAAAATCACAAATAATTCTTTGACCTCTTCTGGCATTGAAAAAGCGATTTTTTTTTTTCATATTTTTTTAAATTTTTTATATATTTCCTCAAAAATGACATTACAGGTCTGGCATTAAAGTGTTCATGTTACAATGTTGTTACAATGTTATTCCATATGTTTTCGCTTTGTTACTATTTGACAGATGCTTGAAAACAGACTTTAAACACACCGCCTCCTGCGCTCTGGGCTTCAAACAACTATTTTTCAGCGCCAGAGATTTGTGAAGCTGTTTTTTTCCTGAATATGGTGTGAGTCGGTCGCTATGAGCAGTCGCTAACATGCGCTCCCGTACAGCGCTGTACTGGTCAAATAGCGATTCCTCACAATGTATTCAACATTACTGAACAGCGACTATAAAGTAGCGACTCACGGGCGAGCACTGCGACTACTAGCGGGCGCTCTGAAAATGCCTGCTACAGACGCTCATCTGTCGCTACCTGCCGCTAATGATGAATCAGCCTGCCCGTCTCCATTTTGTACTTAGGATTTTTATATACTGCTTTGCACTAGCACAAAATGGATGAATTATTGATAAATTACATTGGGGTACATACTCATTGATTGAATATGTGTCAAACATATTTATATGTTCATGGCATTATTTAGTGACAGGACCCATTTTCCTTGTTTTTAACAGTCGTCTCCTTGGATTTGAATTCCTATGTGAACTGCACATTAAACCGGAACAACACCCATGTCTTATCTTAAAGCTCGGGCCCTGGAAGAAATCCAGCGCTCTGACTGGCTGGTATGGTCATGTGGCTGCCGGCACTCAGCTGGGATGCCCTCTGCGCTCGGAGCAACACCCATTTTTTTTTTTTAAATGGGTGTTGTTCCAGTTTAAAGTAGTGTATTTTAAATGTTACTGTTGCTTTGAATTTCATTTTTGGGGGTTGTTGTGACATTGGGATCGATTCAGAGCCAGGTGAGAATTCTCTCTTCTTTTTAGGAGAGAAAACTGCCATTCACTTTCATTGTCTGCAAGGTGAAAATGTTCTCCTGGATCTGAATCAGCCCCAAGGTAGACAATGAAAGTGAATGGCGATTTTCTCTCCTAAAATAAAGAGTGTGCTTTCTCTCTCTTTTCTCTGGCTCTGAATCGACCCTATTGAGTGTTTTGTTTTTTTGTGTCTGGAGTTTTGCTCTGTTTCGGTTGTCACCACACACCTCTGCTCACCCCAGACACTGTTATTTAAGGTTGTGCAGCCCTAATCCAAGTAAGCATAATTGCGATGCCTCGCTGTGTGAGTCCCCGGGTCGCCCGGAAGACTCACCTTGTCAACGATCCCAGTCACCTCTGAGTGGCATCACAGTGAGCGGGGATGCTGCAGATGGCGGGCACTCCATTCACCATTCCTTGTGGCTCTTTAGAGCAAAAAAGAAAATCTGATCGGAACGCAGGCCACTGATTTGCTGAGCGTCCAGAACATGACCTGCGTCAGCGGAAAAAGGTGAGTTTTTGGGCCATTAGGATGCCCCCAGCAGGAGGAACAACAACCAAGATCAAGAAATCCTGGGTTTTGTTCCTCTATAAATGAAATCTGTGTATAGCCTCTCAGACCCCAAATACTTACCTCTTTTGGGACTGCTTACAGCCCGGACTGGACCCACATGACTATCAGCAGCCGATTGCTAGGGCCCTGTTGGAAACAGCAGCTGGAAGAGGAGGGTCCGGATTCCCAGGCTTGTGGGGTGGCTAGGTACATGGGAGGGCATCACCAATCTGGTGAGATCTCTATAGCAGGACAAAACCCAGCCAGGCCAGCCTTGGAATCTAGATCTCCCAGATCAAATCTATCTCTCAGGGCTGGTCACTGGCCTTTTCCTGGGAAACCCTCCCCCGTTACCCCAGGTCGCCACATAGCTCACCTTTGCCCTGGCTTCAATGGCAGTGTAAACAGCATCAGCCACCTCCCAGGCATCTCAAAGCTGAGACGTGCTTCTGTGCCCAGCCATTCACATAAGAGAGTTAAACATTTATTTAGAAGTGATCATCTAGTCAAACAGGACTGGAAGTTCCCTGAGCAACACAACAGGGGGAGACCACGGTCTGATGGCAAAAATCCACCAAAGTGGCGTTTCTATTTAGGGCCTCTAAAAATACAATTCTGTGAAATACTCACCTGTAGAATTGGTATTATACGCATACAGTACGTCCTGCTCCAGATATAATACTTACACGTGGGACAACCAATAGCAGTGTCCATAAATAGGGTGGGATCCCCAACAAAAAAGGCACAGCAGACAGTCAAAAGCACTGCCACCTGCAACCTTGCTACCAAGAGCTACGTGAGCTACGTAAGGCTCCAACGTCAACCCCATAAAAACCATGGAGAAGGTATAAACAGAAAACCAGTAGCGGTCCAGCAACTCGTTCAACCGAAACCTGGCGCTGAAGGGCCCAAAGGACCAGGGCACCAATACAATCAATAAAGAAAGGAGAAGATTTTTCCCCGTAAAAGAACAGGCCTGAGAAACAGCCCGCCCAGTCCAAACGCTAACAGTAGTCTTGGCAGACTTTTCTTAGGACCAGAAGGGACAACCCATCCAAGAAAAGACCAGGCCAAGGGGCCTCGTAACCCCTGAAGGTAGATGAGATCAGGCACATGCGAATGGAAACGCCTGCAAACCCCAAAAGGGCATCAGTCCCCCTAAAGGACAAGAGACCATCCAGGAAAAGCTTGCAACACCTGTTGAGGGAATGTAAACCCCCTTTCTTGCAGCGTTACAAGGGATAATGCCCGGAAGAAGGACAATGTCCTGAATACATAAGCCTAAAACACCACCTTAGGCAGAAGGACCAGCGTAAAGCGGAACACCACCTCATCAAGGTGTAAATATCAATAAACAAGGGCTAGCTAAACAGAGCCGCCCGCTCAGGCACACGTCTGACTGAAGTAACAGCCCCCAGAAGGACAACTGGAAGGTAAGAACAGACAGACAGCATCCGGAATAGTTCCAAAGAGAACGCCCCACAAAGGCAAACTGACTAAAAAGCAATCCCCAAAGAGGATCATAGAATTACGCGGGGAATGCACACAAGTAATCCCCAAAAGAAGATCAACCAAGGAAAGAGTGAGCAAAAGACTTCTACAGGAAGACGGACAGGGCAGAACCTGAACCTTCAGAGCATCGAGATGGAAAGCCAACTCCAACCCATGCAGCAACAAAGCTATAACCCTGAGAACAGAGAGCGCCCAACAGGGAAGCCCTAGACTCACACCAATCAATATAGGTATGCCATATTCTGTAATAGACAGAGGAAGAAGAAAAGGCTTGGTCCTAGACTTCCCATAGTCACAGTCACCGAGAAGGTAAGCCTGACTCCATCATGCTGGAGGAATCAGCCGCCAGGTCGTCTTAGACCAGAACCTGTAGATTGGGGTAACATAAAAAGGCCCTGAGTGAGCAGATCAGCACACCTGAAAGCACGTACAGGTCCACAGTCCTCAGCACCACGACTGCAAACCACACTCCCATAGGCCACCCAGCGGCCACCAGAATCATTGCTCCCCACTTCCAGAGTAACTTGCGCAGATCCCCACCTAGCAGGGTGAATGAAGATAAGACATAAGCATAGCATGTCCAGGCACAACTCAAGTAAGCCTCACGACCACAGTCAGGAATACTCGGACAGAGAAAAGAAGGCCAAGAACTAGTGATAGTGACGGGCCCTCAACAGGACCACCCAAGTTGGATCACAAAGAGACAAAAGGATTAGCACATCCTGTCTCAGAAGGACATCCATAGGGGCGAATACCACCGACGGGCAGGGAACGTAGTCCTTCTCCCAGATCAGGAACAAATACCTTCCAGGAGAATCAACCTGCTCCGAGTCCCAAGCAGATAATCAATACCGGTCACCGTCAGCAGAACAACCAAGAGCCCTCAAGGAGGAGGTCCAGAAGAGGGGTAGGCCAGGCATATAGAGCCACCCCAAAAGTTCACTGTTTCAAAATCCAAAAGATGAATGGGCCCCCCAGGGGCCCTACCTCGGAACCACAGGGTTTTTTTAGAAGGAAACTCCTCTCCCTGTCAACCTGATAGATATGACATCCACCTACAGGAAAAAACGCAAAGAAGGGGGGGGGGGGCCCTGACTGGTTCCTTGAGTACAACAGTCTCATAAGAAAACCACCTTACCAAGGGGGAAGGTACACAGACCCAGATCCAGTGAAAATGGAATCTGATGAGCATTACCAATATAAGTAGCAGAAGAGCTCAAGGGCACTGAGTAAAAGTCTGGGCAGCCACCAATGGGCCCACCAGCTGCAATCCTGCTTGGCGCAGAACGGGGACAGCAATGAGGGACAGAGCCCATATAACCAGATTGTCCACTTGAATGTCAATGAAGACGGTTCTAGCCTGAACCAACTCTAAATTCAACCCCAGAATGGAAATACCAAATAAGGGAACACACGAGGAAATGAGCTGATAGAGCACCCAACCAAGGACTCCCAAGGACACCACCAGCCGAGTAACCAACTCGACCTGACGTAGAGATTGGGAAACAAGGTAGGACGACCGGGTAGTTCGTCACGCGGACGCCCCTGGGTCTCAGCAGAGACATCACCCCCGTCAGTGCCTTGGCGAGCACTCTGGAAGCAGAAGAGAGGCCAGATAACAAGGCCACAATCAACAGTGTTGGACCTCCAACACAATCTGTAAGAGCCTCAGTGTCCATAAATGCACAGTGGAAATGAAATAAGAATCTTAGATCTCCACAAACGGCAAGAGTCCCCTGGGCGTAGGACGCTGGCGGCCCAACCCAGAGAAAACCACGCAGAAACTGCCAGTGAATGTAAAATTGTCGAACCTATGGCCCAGAATGGACTAGACTGCCTCATCCTTTTGTAGGAAAAGTGGAAAAAAGGTAGAAGTAAAAACCCTTGCCACTGCCTGTTAAGGGCAACCTGCAAGTGGCCCCAGACCCTGCAGGCTAAGCAAGGCCTGCACAAACACCTGAAGAGAGACAGGGACCAAAGGCACCCTGACAATCATGGGAAGGGTCCGCCCAGCAACTCTATCCTGCTTCCAGAGGAAACTACCTCCTGAATCCACCAGAAGGAGGCATGACGCCTCCTGATAGGAGCAAAGTGCTGCGGCCATCCCCTCACCCAGAAGGGCGAGGGCGTCCCATCATGCTTGGGGAGTTTTGGTGAAAGATTTGGACTTAGTCCTGCCGGAGGGGCCAGGGCGTTGTCTGCCAACCCTGGGACAGGAATCTACACCAAATAGCTGGAAGCACACCCATGGTTCCTGTTTGACACTAACATAGGTGAGGAGGCCGAGACAGCCTTCTGCGTAGGGGTGTTTTGCCCTTTTTTCCAAAAAGGTCCAGACGGGCCCCAAATAGGCGTCGCCTTTTAAAGGGAAGCCCAGTAAGAGTCTTTTTTGTAGCATCGTCAACACCCCACTGTCACAGCCAGAGCAAGCGACGTATAGCTACCACAGAAGTTCTTGCACACACCCTAATGGTGTCATCCAGCGCTAAAAGGATAAACCTTAAAAATACATTGCAACTGGAGAGTACGTTAAACACCTCCCAGGGAAGATCCTCAGGTTGATGGTCAATCGTCTTTCTGATGAGGGTTCTAGCGGCCACTGCAGTGATGGCCGCGGCACAGACCGGGCGCAGCGCTGTCCCTGCACAAGAAAAGGCATGGGAAGCAAGCCTATCAATGCGCCGGTCTTCAGCATCCCGAAGGGTACGATAAGAAGGAGCTGTAATGAAGGAGGGGTTAAGGACCCCTATGATCGGTGCATCCACCATGGGAGGTGATGACCAACAGTTAACCACATTAGGGGGAAATGGGTATTTCCAATCCCAGTCCCCTGGAACCCCTGGAAGTTTACTAGGAGATTCCCATTCTTTGAGTACGAGAGCCTGGAAATGATCCTGCTCCAGAAATTCCAAGCGCGGTGTCGCTGTATGGAAACTCTCTCCTCGAGGCCTGGGAACCTCACTAGAGGGAGAGATAGACAATACCTCAAAAATTTTTATCAGCAATTCAACAGTGTCACACAGGCCCCAGGAACCAGGACCAGTATCATCATGACTCCTCGGCCCCTCGTCAGGGGAGTCCAAGTTGGAGAACAGCTCACCTTCATCAGAAGGAGCAACACCCTGCGGAGCAGCGAACTCCTCAGTCTCGGTAGGAAGGGGTGAAACCCGAGGCGTCAGGGACCGCTTCTTTCCAGGTCCCAAGCGCTCTGCCAACCTCGAGATAACCTGATCAGCCGTAGGCAGAATGCGCGGCACGACTTGCTGGTCATCCCCGCTCGAGTGCGACTCATCAGGCGTGAGATTTAAGCACGGGGAGACAGGTGTATTAAACCGAGGAGCAGCCACTGGCAACCCTGCTTGCAGGGCCAGTACTTGTTCAGCACAGGGTCCGCAGACCCGTGCTCTGTCAGCATCAGCACGGGGTTGTCCACACGCTGAACACAGCCGGTCTTGTCCCCGAGGGACCCCGGTCACATAATTCTGAGATGCCTCCATATGGTGATTATCTAGACACAATATGTCCGTAGGGATTTACGCAATAGGCAACCCTGGATGCCCCCAGACCCGCTGATCAATGTGGGAGAATAGTAGGGGAGACCGCTAAAAATATATATATAAATGAGTCCGGGAGAAGCCACCGGAGACTTGGCGTCTGAAAGACATAAAGGGGATAACAGGTGTCAGGGCCATGCTCAGCTGGTAAAATATGTAATAAAGAATCGCCCACGAGGGCACTTACAGACCAAGAAGGAGGGGAGCCGCCACCACGCGCGCGCGTGAAGATCATCAAAATGGCGCACAGCGAACCTCGAAGGGCGGGCCCAATGCTCAGCCGTGACGCGGAGCGTGCCAAGCCAAGTCCCCGCCCACCCCAAAGAGCGCGAAGCTCTGAGGTAGTCGTCAAACACGCAAGGATAAAATCACTGAAAATAAGCCTTGCAAAAGAAAGACGCCGCAGCGTCTGTACGAAGCCGCCGCCAGCGCGATGTAAATGAAAGGCAATACTATGGCCATAAGCGTGACATTAGAGTCCACTCGCCACACACATACCCCCCCCCCTTTCTTTTCCCCCCTAACTACTGGGGGAAAACGAGGGAGGATAGCGGCCCTTCACGCAGGGTCCACCGCTACACGGGGCACGGGGCAATAATGCGGGAGGGGCATCCACAAGAGGCTCACCATCAGCCTAACCGCCTACCCTATGGTGGGGGACTGTGGTGGAGCATGGCTCCATAAGCACACATGGTGCTGCCTACCTTCACCCGACCAGCGCAGCCCAGGCTGGGAGGCACATCACAAGGAGGACGGGTGGAAATAGTCCCACAGGGCCGCAGGCTGTAATAGCCCCGCTCACCTGCGAGAGAGTGATAATTCATGTCTTCGCAGTGAGCACTGCAGAAAAATCTGGGGATTTGTGGGAGGTCCCTGGGTATATGAAAGGCCGGGAGGAGCCTGTTTTTGCATGTCTGCAGTGCACAGTGCCATCTGGCGGAGGATTACCCACGTGTAAGTATTATATCTGGAGCAGGACGTACTGTATGCTTAGAATACACGAATGGGGGTGCACCACCTATTGATTACAGTGTGCTCACTAAGAATCTCCAACTACAACCACAAGAGGGACTGTGGGCATCTTGGCCACATCCACCTCAAAGAAGGAGCACCATGCAATAAATCCAATACAAGAAACTTTATTAGAAGAAAAGAATGTTTACACACAAAAAACACATAATTATACTATGCAAAACAAGCTTAAAAACAACTGCACTTTCCCCGTATCAAAAATGAATTGCATCCAAATCTGTCATAACAAGGACAGACCAATATATCTGGGAAAATATATATAGGGAACGGAAGATCCCAACAGATGATATAAAGAGGAGGTCTATTTGATATTTTTTGTGCTGGCACAAAACTGACCAATTAATCTATTAAGCCAATACCAACCAAAATCCCTTACATACAGACCAACCTAATAAAGTGACAAGTGCAAATGTAAAAGCACATGATAGTGAAAAATAAACATATAATTATAAAACACCATTGGAGAATGCAAATGCGTCACGGGCCTAAGCCCGGAAGTGATTTAACGGGCAGCATGCACGTCATGAAGGAGACAGGCATGCGCCGCCCTAAGATGGCACATACAGTGATCCTCTAGCCAAACAGGAATGGAGGTTCCCTGAGCAAGACAACAGGGGGAGACCACGGTCTGATGGCGAAAATCCACCAAAGTGGCGTTTCTATTTAGGGCCTCCTCACACCTTTCTGATTGCATTGAATTGGAGCAAAAATACTTCAACACAAGAAAATCTGGAAGAAAATTGTCTGAAAATCAGGTAAAACACATGTATTGCGCTTTACCTGCATCTCATTGATTCTCACCACCATCTCCTGTCCATAGCCCCCGGTGATGTCTTTGGTTCCTTTTCTCTCCCCTGACATGGGTACGTGTGTTGCATTTTCATCTTCAGCTTCTTTGCCAGAGAAGGTGTTATACGTTCCCACGACGCCTAACTGAAGGTGTCTGAAGCAGTGTCGGCAGCAGCTCCCAGGTCACTTATTTCTCTACAGGCCGTTCCTGGAGGGAGGATGTGGAGCCTGGGCTGACAGTGACTGGCAGCCCTCCTGCCCTGTAAACTGGTATCGGAGTCCCCTGCCCTCGCACCCACCATCCACCGATCACTACTGGCTTCTGCTTGCCGGACGCCGCTGGAGGCTGTTTTTTATACTGGAGGAGGGAGATGAAGTCAGCTCACTGCTCCTATAAAAGGTCCCTCTCTGTGGTGGTCGGCAAGATGCCAAATACCGGCTCACGGGGCAGGCAATGGGCATTGCCCCGCTGAAAACCCTGGGGGGGGGGGGATCGGATGCCCCCAAGGGGAAGATGAGGTCCCCAGCACTGGATCATGGATGGAGGTGAGCTCCATCTGTGATCTAGTGCACCAAGAACATAGATTCTACAGGCTTGACAGTTAATAGTAGATGAAGCAATTCCATAGAATCTATGTGCTTTCCTGCTTACCTTTCACCCACGCCCACGGGGATACAACCCCCAGTAACTGAAGCGGAGGTGGGGGGTGCACTTCCAGGTTTAGCTGGCCATATACAAAGCTCAGTCCATAGAAAATAATGTGTGCTTTGTTCTGCATTGCACACTGTTCACTCAGCTCCTGGCTTCATAAACTGTGGCTGAGGGAGAACAATCGGTGGTCCATCTTATGCCCTCTGGCATTGTCTTGACCTGAGGCCTGTGGAAGGGTGAAGATGAGGGAGCTGGGAGCAGGACAGAGATGGCGAGCAGGAGCGAGCTGGGGAGCAGGACAGAGCAGGAGGGAGCTGGGGGATGCAGGATGAAGATGGTAAAGCAGGACAAAGATAGGGAAGCAGGGCGAAGATGGAGAAGAAGAAGGGAACTGGGAAGCAGCACAGGGCTGGAGTAGCAGGACTGAGCTGGGTATCAGGATGAGTATGGCCGAACGGGGTAGCAGGATGAAGATGGGGGAACTGGGGGAGCAAGACAAAGATGGGGTAGCAGGACGGAGCTGGGGTAGCAGGACGGAGCTGGGGTAGCAGGATGGAGCTGGTGTAGCAGGATGGAGTTGGATTTGCAGGATGGAGCTGGGGGAAGCAAGATAAAGATGGGAAAGCAGGCCGAAGACAGGGAAGCAGGAGGGAACTGGGAAGCAGGAAAGAGCTGGGATAGCAGGACAGATCGGGGTATCAGGATGAAGATGGCGGGAACTGGGGGAGCAGGATGTATCTGGGGGAGTAGGACAAAGATGGGGAACTGAGGGAGCAGGACAGAGCTGGGGGAGCAGGATGAAGATGGGGAAGAAGGAGGGGACTGGGGAGCAGGACAGAGCTAGAGTAGCAGGATGAAGATGAGGAAACTATGGGAGCAGGAAGAAGATTGGGTAGCAGGATGGAGCTGGGAAAGCAGAGCGGAGTAGCAGGATGAGGATGGGGGAACTGGGTTTTCAGGATGGAGCTGGGTAGCAGGAAAAATATGGGGGAACTGGGGAGCAGGACCAAGATAAGTAGCAGGATGAAGATGGGGGTGCTGGACAGAGCTGGGGAGCAGGATGAAGAGGGGCGACCTGAGGGAGCATAACAGAGCTGGTGAGCAGGACAGAGCTGAGTAGCAGGATGAAGATGCCCCCTGGCAATGGAACAAAACACAGGAAAGTTCTGCTTTAAGATACATCCCCTAAGCAGATGACTGTGAGACATCCCTAGCCATTCAGATAGGCTGGGGACGGGAGTGTGCTCCCTGCAGGGCTTGCAACTGATTGCGCCCCAATTGCCGAGACCCTTCCTGTAAACAGAGCCATCTGCTGAACATTTAATATGGATGGCAAACAGCTCTGATTGGACAAGAGCCCGACGTGCACCGTAGGACCGGGTAAAGGTGAGTTAGTACTGGCATCCTGGGGGTTTTCACACATCTCAATTCGGGATGCACAAGACAATAACTGGGATAGTCAAAATCCTGGGTTTTGTTCTACTTTATTGTTCAGGAAAAATTAAAACAAAAATACCATTTTGTGAATACTCACCTGTAAAATGGGTATTATAAGTATGTCACACACCCCGCTTCAAGAAATTCATAACGTGTGGGTAATACTGACCTGTAGAGGGCTATATGCAGAGATGCCAGGAAAAAAGAGAGCCCCTCCCGGTCCATAAATACCTGGGACCTCCCACTCATTATAGCAGTAAGGTAAGGGACCAGGAAGAGCCCAACACAAAGCATAACAACGCAAAGTTCACCATATAAAGGATCCAGAATACAAAAGGGCAGGGTGAAGCGCGGTGTGTGACATACTTATAATACCCATTTTACAGGTGAGTATTCACAAAATGGTATTATTCTAAGTATGTCACACACCCCGCTTCCAGAAATTCATAACGTGTGGGACATCCAACAGCAGTGTCCATAAAGGGCGGGGATCCAAAACAAGGCACAACTTAAACCACTGCAGCTTGCATAACTTTGCGGCCAAACACAGCATCCGCTGAGGCCCGAACATCAACCTTGTAAAACTTGGAAAAAATGTGAACAGAAGACCAGCAGCCTTACAAACTTGCTCAACAGAGGCCTGGTGCTGAAAAGCGACACGAAAAAAGGGTACCTTCCCTTTGGCAGAATAGGCCGCAACTATGGTCTGACGGATCCATTTACTAATGGAAGACTTGGCAGGCGCCAAGCCTTTTCGGGGTCTGGAGGGCACCCCAAAAAAGGCATCCGTCTTACGAAAGGAAGACGTTACCTCCAAATAATACTTCACAACACGAACCACATCCAAAGAATGCAGGGCCCTCTCCTTGTCATTGCTGGGATTAGGACACAGAGAGGGCAGAACAATGTCTTGGTTTAGGTGAAAGGCAGAAACAACCTTAGGAAGGAAATCGGACTTGAAACTAAAAACCACCTTGTCCTGATGCCCCTCAAAGTACGGGGCTTGAATGGACAAAGCCGCCAACTCAGAGACACGCCTAACCGAAGTGATGGCTACCAAAAAGGCCACCTTCTGCGTAAGTGAAGACAAGGCAATATCATTCAAGGGCTCAAAAGGAGAATCCTGAAGAGCAGAAAGAACCAAATTCAAATCCCAAACAGGGAGCAAAGGTTTTCTAGGAGGCCGCACGTGCGTGCTCCACCAATCAATATAAGACCTCCAAGTCCTATAGTAGATATTACAGGAAGACCGCTTCCTAGCACTAATGAGAGTTCGAATCACAGCATCGGAAAGACCTTCCTCCTTCAAGATGGAGGTTTCAGCAGCCATGCCGTCAAAGCCAGCGTTGGTAAATTGGGATAACGTAGTTGACCCTGGGTGAGCAGATCCGGCAGCAGGGGCAGAACGAACTGATCCTCTGTTAACCTTACCACATCTGCGAACCAAACCTGTCTTGGCCATCTTGGAGCCACCAGAATTGCTGACGCACCCTCCAGGGCCAGCTTGCGCACCACTCTGGCCACCAAGGGAAACGGAGGGAACAGATACAGAAACCCCAGATCCCTCCAGTTCAGAGACATGGCATCCACTGCCAGAGCCAGTGGATCCCGTGAGAGAGACACAAATGTCGGAAGTTTGTGATTGTGACGAGAGGCAAAGAGGTCCACCCCCGGGGACCCCCACTTGAGACAAATCAAGCGAACACTTTGGGGCTGAGAGACCATTCCCCCCGGCGAGCTGAGAACCTGCTCAGAGAGTCCGCCTCCGTGTTCTCCGCTCCCGGAATGTAAACTGCTGAAATGCACGGGACGTGGGTCTCCGCCCAGGCCAGAATCAAAGACACTTCCTTGAGGGCACTCCTGCTGAGAGTCCCTCCCTGGTGATTGATGTAGGCGACCGCCGTCCGATTGTCCGACCGGACTCAAGCGAAACAGAACCATCCTGATGGCCCTCAATTCCAGAACATTGATGGACTCGTGAGCCTCCTGAGGCCCCCACAGTCCCTGAAATGGACGATCCTTCCAGAACCCCCCCCCCATCCTGATAGACTGGCATCCGTGGTGACCGTCTCCCAACAAGGGGCCAGAAAGGATCTGCCCCTCGACAGATTGATTGGATCCAGCCACCACTGAAGGGAGCACCCAACTCGGGGGGTCATCAGGAAGGACTGATCCAACGACAGTGGCGACCCGTCCCAGGCCGCCAACAGATGGAGCTGGAGTGTCCTTGTGTGGAACTGAGCAAAGGGAACCGCTTCGAAGGAGGCTACCATCAATCCCATCAGCCTCATCCCCAGTCTGATGGCCGGACGAGGGATAGACAGGAGGAGTCAAACCAACTCCCGAATCAAGAGAACCTTGGACTGAGGAAGAAACACCCTGGCCTGGGAAGTATCCAGGGACATTCCCAGAAAAGACACTAACCTGGACGGAGAAAGGGAGGACTTGGGGTAGTTGATCACCCACCCGAATCTCTCCAGAGTGGACACCACAGTTCTGGTGTCCAATACTGCTTGGCTGAAGGAAGATGCCAAATTGAGAAGGTCGTCCAGATAAGGGACAATGCGAATACCCTGGGCTCTGAGGAGAGCCATCACCCCGGCCAGCACCTTGGTGAAAACCCTTGGAGCCGAGGTAAGACCAAAAGGAAGTGCCACAAACTGAAAATGCCGATCCTCCACCATGAACCTGAGAAATCTCTGGTGCGCTGGAAAAATCGGCACATGCAGATAGGCGTCCTTGATGTCTACGGACGTAAGAAAGTCCCCCCTGCCGAAGAGAATGGATAGCTGAACGCAGCGTTTCCATGCGAAATTTCCGCGGACGGACGAACCTGTTGAGGATCTTTAGATCCAGAATGGGTCGAACCGAGCCGTCCTTCTTGGGCACCATGAACAGATTGGAATAAAAGCCCCGACCCCTGTCTGAGGGGGGCACTGGGCAAATAACTGCCATATCCAACAGACTCTTTACTGCCGCCTGGATCTCCTGTGCGGCCAGAAGGTCCGAAGGCACCCGAGACCTGAGGAATCTGGGAGGGGGCCGGAGCTCGAACTCCAGCTTGTAGCCGGAAGTCACCACTTCCCGGATCCATCTGTCCGAGACCTCCCGGTCCCAGACCTGGGAGAAGTGTTGCAGCCGTCCCCCCACCCACATGGGTGAGGGCGCCCCCTCATTGCTGAGCTGGCTTGGCAGGGGGTTTGGCCTTAGAGCCCCAGCTGTATCCTGGGCGGGCACGTCCTCTGCCCCTGTTCCAGGAATCTCCTCTGGCTGCGGGGAAAACAATTCCTCTGCCAGCTCTAGCCCCATGAAAGGAAGGAGCAAAGGAACCCGCCCCCCGAAAGGGACGATGCTGTTTTTGCGTTGAGGTAACTTACCACCCTTGGCAACTGAATACAACTTCTCACCAAAGAGCCGTAATCCCACAAAGGGAAGAGCGGTCAGCGACTTTTTAGACACAAAATCAGCCGCCCACTGGCGCAACCAAACCGAACGCCGAATAGTCACCAATAGAGCCGACGTTCTGCCACACATCATCAGTGTGTCATCCAAGGCGGCTAGTACAAATGACAAAAACAATTCACACCTTTTAAGGCCAAGGAACTCGTCACTATCCGGATCTAACCCGGAAGAAGTCAACAGGTCCCTGACCACCGACCTGGTAGCCACCACCAGCAGCGCTGAAGCACAAACCGGCCTCATGGCTGACCCAACACTGGCAAAACCATGACAAGCCATTTGGTCAATGCGTTTATCCTCACCATCTTTAAGCGTGGAGCAATCAGGAGAATTTAAAACAGTAGTGTTGGATAAACCCAGAATCTGTGCATCCACCTCGGGAGGGGACGCCCAACGCTTAACCGTATCCAAGGGAAAGGGATATTTTTTGTCCCAACCCTGAGGGACACCTGGGAGCCGGGCAGGCCTCTCCCATTCCTTAGCAATAATCCCATCAAAATGCTTTTGGTTAGGAAATTCCAAGCGCGGCCTGGATTCTTCTAAAAATTCCCCCTTTTGCTGTGGAACCACCTCAGGAGGAGAAATAGCCAAAACCTCAAACATCTGAGCCAGAACATTAGGCGTATCCGAAGACCTCCCCAAGCCCCGCTCGGTATCAGCACCCACAAACTGCTGATCGTCTGAATTATCTGATTCTTCATATACCTCCCCTTCCTCAGTAATCAGTAATCAGACCAGTCCAGATTATCAAGATCATCCAAGTCGGCCGCCGGTGAAGACGGCGACAAGTGCTTTCTCTTAGCCGGAGCTTTTCTGGTGACCGTGCTGGAGAATAATTTTTCAAGATTGGCCAATCGGGCACACATCTCCGATTGCAACTGGCCGCCCATGACAACGTCAGACTGGGCACGGCTCAAACTGGGAGGGGGGGGAGGAGAGACCGGCGGCGCTGAACCAGACGCCTGGGGTCCGGACTGCCGCGTAATAGTCTGCTGTGCGCATGGTATACACAGATATACATCATCGCCAGTAAGGGATGCCCCACACACCATACACTTCCGGGATTGCCCCGATTGGAGCCCGAGCCCAGTATCCGGGGATGCCTCCATAAGGTAAACTTATAGTTGGTCGCAATGACCGAGGGAATTACGCATATAAGCAACCCGGGATGCCCCTTTAATGTCCCAAGTGGGAAGATTTTCAATAAGCCAATTAAGAACCCAGGGACCCTAGGACCGGGAGAAACCCCCTAACACCACTGTAGGTTATATCCGAAAGACATAATAAAAAAGGCTAATAAGAATAGCGGAGTATAAAAAATATATATGACATAAATATATATAATTATAGGTGATGGGACAGAAGGGGGGCCCACCGGGCCACTCACTGTGGTCCTGAAGACAGCTTCCTCTCTCCGTGAGGTAAAGAGCAGCTCTGAGGAGAGAAGAGGGGCGTGGCCAGCTCCTTCTGAGGAAACAGGCACAGAGAAAAGCACCTCAGCGGTGCCTGTGACACAGGGGCGGGCCGCGGCGCTGGAAAGCCCGGCCCCGCCCCCGAGAGTGAAAGCGTGAGGGGAGAAGCTCCCCTCCGCCATGACAATGCAAAAAGGCATGTGCGGCCGCGGCACCGGTCTCAGAAGAGACAGAAGGAGGGGAGCGGGACGTGGCTTTGACCCTGACGCCCGGCCTCGCTCAGAATCCAAGCCGCATCAGCGCCAAATAGAAGGGTGGGGGCCGTGGCTCGCCTAAAGCCCGGCCCCGCCCCTTTTACCTCAGGGAGAAAGCCTGCATAAAAATGGCGGCCACACCACCGTTTTGACAGAGAAATACACGCTGTTATGAAGTAATAAATAAGTTAATAACTATTGGGAGGATAATTTAATAAATTAATACATTAAAACATTATTAAGAATTAATGATTACAAAATTTGGACCTAACACCGAATAAGGGGCCCTGCTCCTACCCTCCGCTATCCCGCTAGAGAGAGGGGCATTACCCAAAGGGGGAGACCACCCAAAGTGTAAGGCCAAGGGACGGGGCATCCCAAACAGGGGTCACCATCCCGGATGACCGCCTACCCTCTTATATAGGGTCTCACGGGAGAGCATTTGCTCTTAAGCACCAAGGGTGCTTTTCTACCCTCACCCGGACCGTCAGCCTAGGCTGGGAGGCATGAGGTAACAGAAAAAAAAGATCCAAGCGGAAATAAATAACTAAAGGGCCGAGAGTCATCCCGGCTACCTGAAATCCCCCTGTGCAAGGAGGAGACCACATCTTCTGACTTGCTCGCCGTCTGCAGAGATGAAGACTGGGTAATGAGTGGGAGGTCCCAGGTATTTATGGACCGGGAGGGGCTCTCTTTTTTCCTGGCATCTCTGCATATCGCCCTCTGCAGGTCAGTATTACCCACACGTTATGAATTTCTTGAAGCGGGGTGTGTGACATACTTAGAATATACAGCCACTTACTTTCTCCCCCCACAACAGCTCCCGGCTGGTCGGGCGCCTGGAGACCCCCTTGTTACTGTGAATGAGGGGCGCAGTAAGTATGGGCTGGGGGGCAGCTTATTCATTATTTATACTCTCTTTTCCTGTTCTGTCCCATCGCTTCTCTCTCTTTTCCCAGCTCTGTCCAATCCCATCTCTCTTTTCCTGCTCTGTCCCATCCCATCCCATCTCTTTTCCCAGCTCTGTCCCACCCCATCTCTGTTTTCCTGCCCTGTCCCATCCCATCTCTCTCTTTTCCCAGCTCTGCCCCGTCCCATCTCTCTTTTCCTGCCCTATCCCATCCAAGCTCTCTCGTTTCCAGCTCTGTCTCATCCCTTCTCTATCTCTTCCTGCCCTGTCCCACCCCATCTCTCTCTTTTCCCAGCTCTGTCCCATCCCATCTCTCTTTTCCCATCTCTGTCCCATCCATCTCTCTCTTTCCCAGCTCTGTCCAATCCCATCTCTCTCTGTTCTCAGCGCTGTCCCATCCCATCTCTCTCTTTTCCAGCTCTGTCCCATGCCATCTCTCTCTTTTCCCAGCTCTGTCCCATCCCATCTCTCTCTTTTCCCAGCTCTGTCCCATCCCATCTCTCTCTCTTTTCCCAGCTCTGTCCCAACCCCATCTCTCTCTTTTCCCAGCTCTGTCCCATCCCATCTCTCTCTTTTCCCAGCTCTGTCCCATCCCATCTCTCTCTTTTCCCAGCTCTGTCCCATCTCTCTCTTTCCCAGCTCTGTCCCATTCCATCTCTCTCTTTTCCAGCTCTGTCCCATCCCATCTCTCTCTTTTTCCAGCTCTGTCCCGTCCCATCCCATCTCTCTCTTTTCCCAGCTCTGTCCCATCCCATCTCTCTCTTCTTTCCCAGCTCTGTCTCATCCCATCTCTCTCTTTTTTTCACAGCTCTGTCCCATCCCATCTCTCTTTTCCAGCTCTGTCCCATCCCATCTCTCTCTTTTCCAGCTCTGTCCCATCCCATCTCTCTCTTTTACAGCTCTGTCCCATCCCATCTCTCTCTTTTCCCAGCTCTGTCCCATCCCATATCTTTCTTTTCCCATCACTGTCCCATCCCATCTCTCTCTTTTCCAGCCCTGTCCCATCCCATCTCTCTTTTTCCAGCTCTGTCCCATCCCATCTCTCTCTTTCCCAGCTCTGTCCCATCCCATCTCTTTTTTCCCAGCTCTGTCCCATCCCATCTCTCTCTTTTCCCAGCTCTGTCCCTTCCCATCTCTCTTTTTTCCCAGCTCTGTCCTATCCCATCTCTCTCTTTTCCAGCGCTGTCCCATCCCATGTCTCTCTTTTCCTGCTCTGTCCCATCCCATGTCTCTCTTTTCCAGCGCTGTCCCATCCCATCTCTCTCTTTTCCTGCTCTGTCCCATCCCATCTCTCTCTTTTCCAGCGCTGTCACATCCCATCTCTCTCTCTTTTCCTAGCTCTGTTCCATCTCATCTCTCTCTTTTCAAGCTTTGTCCCATCTCTCTCTCTCTTTTTTCCCAGCTCTGTCCCATCCCATCTCTCTTTTCCCAACTCTGTCCCATCCCATCTCTCTCTTTTCCTGCTCTCTCTGATCCAATCTCTCTCTTTTCCTGCTCTGTCCCATCCCATCTCTCTCTTTTCCTGCTCTGTCCCATCCCATCTCTCTCTTTTCCTGCTCTGTCCCATCCCATCTCTCTCGTTTCCTGCTCTGTCCCATCCCATCTCTCTCTCTTTTCCCAGCTCTGTCCCATCCCATCTCTCTCTTTTTCCCAGCTCTGTCCCATCCCATCTCTCTCTCTTTTTTCCCAGCTCTGTCCCATCCCATCTCTTTTTTCCCAGCTCTGTCCCATCTCTCTCTCTTTTCCCAGCTCTGTCCCATCCCATTTCTCTCTCTCTCTTTTCCCAGCTCTGTCCCATCCCATCTCTCTTTCTCTTTTCCCAGCTCTGTCCCATCCCATCTCTCTTTCTCTTTTCCCAGCTCTGTCCCATCCTATCTCTCTTTTCCCATCTCTCTCTTTTCCCAGCTCTGTCCCATCCTATCTCTCTCTTTTCCCATCTCTGTCCAATCCCATCTCTCTATTTTCCTGCTCTGTCCCATCCCATCTCTCTCTTTTCCTGCTCTGTCCCATCTCATCTCTCTCTTTTCCCAGCTCTGTCTCATCTCATCTCTCTCTTTTCCCATCTCTGTCCAATCCCATCTCTCTATTTTCCTGCTCTGTCCCATCCCATCTCTCTCTTTTCCTGCTCTGTCCCATCCCATCTCTCTCTTTTCCCAGCTCTGTCTCATCTCATCTCTCTCTTTTCCCATCTCTGTCCAATCCCATCTCTCTCTTTTCCCAGCTCTGTCCCATCCTATCTCTCTTTTCCCATCTCTCTATTTTCCCAGCTCTGTCCCATCCTATCTCTCTCTTTTCCCATCTCTGTCCAATCCCATCTCTCTATTTTCCTGCTCTGTCCCATCCCATCTCTCTTTTCCCATCTCTGTCCAATCCTATCTCTCTCTTTTCCTGCTCTGTCCCATCAAATCTCCTTCTTTTCCTGCTCTATCCCATCCCATCTCTCTCTTTTCCTGCTCTGTCCCATCCTATCTCTCTCTTTTCCCATCTCTGTCCAATCCCATCTCTCTCTTTTCCTGCTCTGTCCCATCCTATCTCTCTCTTTTCCCATCTCTCTCTTTTCCCATCTCTGTCCCATCCTATCTCTCTCTTTTCCCATCTCTGTCCAATCCCATCTCTCTCTTTTCCTGCTCTGTCCCATCCCATCTCTCTCTTTTCCAGTGCTGTCCCATCCCATCTCTCTCTTTTCCTGCTCTGTCCCATCCCATCTCTCTCTTTTCCAGTGCTGTCCCATCCCATCTCTCTTTTTTCCAGTGCTGTCCCATCCCATCTCTCTCTTTTCCTGCTCTGTCCCATGCCATCTCTCTCTTTTCCAGCGCTGTCCCATCCCATCTCTCTCTTTTCCTGCTCTGTCCCATCCCATCTCTCTCTTTTCCAGCGCTGTCACATCCCATCTCTCTCTTTTCCTAGCTCTGTTCCATCTCATCTCTCTCTTTTCAAGCTCTGTCCCATCTCTCTCTCTCTTTTTTCCCAGCTCTGTCCCATCCCAGCTCTCTCTTTTCCTGCTCTGTCCCATCCCATCTCTCTCTTTTCCTGCTCTGTCCAATCCCATCTCTCTCTTTTCCTGCTCTGTCCCATTCCATCTCTCTCTGTTCCCAGCTCTATCCCATCTCTCTCTTTTCCCAGCTTTGTCCCATCTCGTCTCGCTTTTCCAGCTCCGGCCCATCCCATCTCTCTCTTTTCCTGCTCTGTCCCATCCCATCTCTCTCTGTTCCCAGCTCTGTCCCATCCCATCTCTCTCTTTTCCCGGCTCTGTCCCATCCCATCTCTCCCTTTTCCAGCTCTGTCCCATCCCATCTCTCTCTTTTCCCAGCTCTGTCCCATCCCATCTCTCTCTTTTCCCAGCTTTGTCCCATCCCATCTCTCTCTTTTCCCAGCTTTGTCCCATCCCATCTCTCTTTATCAGCTCTGTCCCATCCCATCTCTCTCTTTTCCCAGCTCTGTCCCATCCCATCTCTCTCTTTTCCCAGCTTTGTCCCATCCCATCTCTCTTTATCAGCTCTGTCCCATCCCATCTCTCTCTTTCTCAGCTCTGTCCCATCCCATCTCTCTCTTTTCAAGCTATGTCCCACCCCATCTCTCTCTTTTCCAGCTATGTCCCACCCCATCTCTCTCTCTTTTCCAGCTCTGTCCCACCCCATCTCTCTCTTTTTCCATGTCTGTCCCATCCCATCTCTTTCTTTTCCAGCTCTGTCCCATCCCGTCTCTCTCTTTTTCAGCTCTGTCCAATCCCATCTCTCTCTTTTCCCATGTCTGTCCCATCCCATCTCTCTCTTCTCCAGCTCTGTCCCATCCCATCTCTCTCTTTTTCAGCTCTGTCCCATCCCATCTCTCTCTTTTCCCATGTCTGTCCCATCCCATCTCTCTCTTTTCCAGCTCTGTCCTATCCCATCTCTCTCTTTTCCCAGCTCAGTCCCATCTCATCTCTCTCTTTTCCCAGCTTTGTCCCATCCCATCTCTCTTTTCCCAGCTCTGTCCCATCCCATCTCTTTCTTTTCCAGCTCTGTCCCACCCCATCTCTCTCTCTTTTACAGCTCTGTCCCATCCCATCTCTCTTTTCCCAGCTCTGTCCCATCCCATCTCTTTCTTTTCCAGCTCTGTCCCATCCCATATCTGTCCAATCCCATCTCTCTCTTTTCCTGCTCTGTCCCATCCGATCTCTCTCTTTTCACATCTCTGTCCAATCCCATCTCTCTTTTTTCCTGCTCTGTCCCATCCAATCTCCCTCTTTTCCCAGCTCTGTCCCATCCCATCTCTCTCTTTTCCAGCTCTGCCCCATCCCATCTCTTTCTTTTCCAGCTCTGTCCCACCCCATCTTTCTCTTTTCCAGCTCTGTCCCATCCCATCTCTCTCTTTTCCAGCTCTGTCCCACCCCATCTCTCTCTTTTCCAGCTCTGTCCCACCCCATCTCTATGTTTTCCTGCTCTGTCCCATCCCATCTCTCTCTTTTCCTGCTCTGTCCCATCCCATCTCTCTCTTTTCCAGCGCTGTCCCATCCCATCTCTCTCTTTTCCTGCTCTGTCCCATCCCATCTCTCTCTTTTCCAGCTCTGCCCCATCCCATCTCTCTCTTTTCCAGCGCTGTCTCATCTCATCTCTCTCTTTTCCCATCTCTGTCCAATCCCATCTCTCTCTTTTCCCATCTCTGTCCAATCCCAGCTCTGTCCCATCCTATCTCTCTCTTTTCACATCTCTGTCCAATCCCATCTCTCTTTTTTCCTGCTCTGTCCCATCCAATCTCCCTATTTTCCCAGCTCTGTCCCATCCCATCTCTTTATTTTCCCATCTCTGTCCCATCCCATCTCTCTCTTTTCCAGCTCTGCCCCATCCCATCTCTTTCTTTTCCAGCTCTGTCCCACCCCATCTTTCTCTTTTCCAGCTCTGTCCCACCCCATCTCTCTCTTTTCCAGCTCTGTCCCACCCCATCTCTCTCTTTTCCAGCTCTGTCCCACCCCATCTCTATGTTTTCCTGCTCTGTCCCATCCCATCTCTCTCTTTTCCTGCTCTGTCCCATCCCATCTCTCTCTTTTCCAGCGCTGTCCCATCCCATCTCTCTCTTTTCCTGCTCTGTCCCATCCCATCTCTCTCTTTTCCAGCTCTGCCCCATCCCATCTTTCTCTTTTCCAGCGCTGTCTCATCCCATCTCTCTCTTTTCCTAGCTCTGTCACATCTCATTTCTCTCTTTTCCACCGCTGTCCCATCCCATCTCTCTCTTTTGCCAGCTCTGTCCCATCCCATCTCTCTCTTTTCAAGCTCTGTCCCACCCCATCTCTCTCTCTCTTTTTTCCCAGCTCTGTCCCATCCCATCTCTCTTTTCCCAACTCTGTCCCATCTCTCTCTTTTCCTGCTCTCTCCCATTCAATCTCTCTCTTTTCCCAGCTCTGCCCCATCCCATCTCTCTCTTTTCCCAGCTCTGTCCCATCCAATCTCTCTCTTTTCTGCTATGTCCCATCCCATCTCTCTCTTTTCCCAGCTCTGTCCCATCTCATCTTTCTCTTTTCCCAGCTCAGTCCCATCCCATCTCTCTCTTTTCCCAGCCCAGTCCCATCGCATCTCTCTCTTTTCCTAGCTCTGTCCCATCCCATCTCTCTCTTTTCCCAGCTCTGTCCGATTGCCTCTCTCTCTTTTCCTAGCTCTGTCCCCTCGCATCTCTCTTTTTTCCCAGCTCAGTCCCATCTCATCTTTCTTTTTTCCCAGCTCAGTCCCATCTCATCTATCTCTTTTCCCAGCTCAGTCCAATCTCATCTCTCTCTTTTCCCAGCCCAGTCCCATCCCATCTCTCTCTTTTCCCAGCCCAGTCCCATACCATCTCTCTCTTTTCCCAGCTCTGTCCCATCCCATCTCTCTCTTTTCCAGCTCTGTCCGATCCCATCGCTCTCTTTTCCCAGTTCTGTCCCATTCATCTCTCTTTTCCTAGCTCTGTCCCATTCATCTCTCTTTTTCCAGCTCTGTCCCATTCATCTCTCTTTTCCCAGCTCTGTCCCATTCATCTCTCTTTTCCCAGCTCTGTTCCATGCATCTCTCTTTTCCCAACTCCGCCCCAACTATCCTTCCCAGCTCTGCCGCAGCCAGCTCTCTCATCTTAGCTTCTTTAAAATCAATGCACCAAAAGTAAGAGCTGTAGATTCCACATGGTCAAACAAAAAATAAGTTGCTGTTTGTTTTCCTCTTAATTCCAAATAGATATAATGCTGGAGGGGGGGGGGGGGGCAAGCAGCCTTTATTCAGTTATGCGTTGGAATATATAGCCCCCTGGTGCACTGATTTTAACCTACCCCCGATTCTGGACCTTCAGCTTGCGGCATACTGCTACGAGTGGACCTCTACAAAAAGTTTTTGAGTACCACTGCCCTAGATGATAGTCAGTGTTCCATGCATATTTCTCAAATCAGGATATATAGATAAAGAATCAGCACAATGATAATATGGTTGTGCAGCTTTTAGGTAATCCAATCTTAAAGGCCAACTGCTCTAGTGAGGTGCTGTGTGCTTATTTTTATTAAAGTCAATTTTAAGTCAAAACATAAAAAAAAGCTATACTCATATTTTCTCGCTCGCAGACCGTCGCTCTTAGTCTGGGGCTGTAGAACTTACCTGAAAAGCTTCATCCAGATCCCTTGCTTCTCTGGCGTGGCGAATCAGTCCGACGCCATCAGTCACGGTGAGCTGCCACACCTCCTCTATTCACTGCAATGGAGAAGGGTGTGGCAGCTCATCATGACTGATGGCAGAGGCGTCACCACTACAGAGGGAGACAGGAACAGAAGCTTAACGAGAGCACGATGCTGCACAAGGTGCAGTGAGGGACCTGGATGAAGCCTTACAAAGACCCTCTCTATTGCTTTATAGTTAGAGTAACCGTCCTCTCTTTCTGAAAGCTCACCCAAAGCCAAATGGCTACAAACCCAGAGTTGTTTTGTTTAAACATTGCCATTTAAAGCAGGTTGAAAACGTGGTTATTCACCAGGGGCCCAGGAAAGGTTTCTCAACCTATGGGCTGCGCCGGTAGGTGCCCTTTCCTTTATATGAAATGAACATACCTTTCTTCAGGCAACATTTGTTTTTACATTCTCTATTTATTTATTTCATCACATTACCTTATAAATCAGAAGGCTGAGAAAAGTGCATATAATTGGCCACCTGAACAGTCAAGACCAAACTTACTAGAGGGTAACCACCTCTAGCACGACAATAAGAAAGACTGAGATTTTTTCCATCTGGCTCTTCTTCCTTACCCAATAACCTCTACCATATATTTTTCCCTTTCAGCAAGCCTCTCAAAACAAGTCGCAGCATTTCTTTTTGATCAAAAGCGCTTCCCAAAAAACATTTTTTTTTTCCTTCCATCTGTTTGAACACAAGAGGTTACATTGTTCCCCCTATATTTTCTGCTTCCCTGAAGATTAAGTGAGGAGCTGCGGCAACTCAGGTAGACCTCAAGAAGAAAAAAATACTGGGGAATCTCCTTCCATCATTCTTTTTAGATTCCAGGTGGTATCCTTGAATGTAATGGACATCAGTTATCTTAAGTGACAATAAAACCTTCCAATATCCTTCAGAAAAGCTCAGTTTTTTTGTTGTTATTTTAGACTACTAGTAATGAGTGAACCTGTAGAAGTTCAGGTTTGGTAAGTTTGGTCTAAATGTGACGCAAAAGTTTGGTTCGGAGTACCCAAAAATGGCTGTAAATACAATTCAATTCTGTGATTAATCACCTTGTAGAATTGGTATTATAAGTATGCAGCACGTCCTGCTCCAGATAATGATTCATAACAGATGGGAATTACTTCCGCTAGAGGGCGCTGGACTGCAGAGATGGCAAAAAGAGGCCCCTCCCGGTCCCATATATACCCGGGACCTCCCACAAATTCCCCAGTATTGAAAAGCAGTAAGGAGAACCAGGAGAAGCCAATAATCAGTAACAATTTAACAAGGATAACAATCACCATACAGAGGATCCAAGATAATGCAATCAGGGTGGGGTGGAGCAGGACGTGCTGCATACTTATAATACCAATTCTACAAGGTGAGTAATCACAGAATTGTATTATTCTAAGTATGCAGCATGTCCTGCTCTAGATAATGATTCATAACAGATGGGACATCCAATAGCAGTGGCCAGAAATAGGATGGGATCCCCAGAAGCAACAACGTGCAGTTCAAACCACTGCCGCCTGCAGAACTTTGCGGCCAAAAACAGCATCCGCTGAGGCCCGAACATCAACCTTGTAAAACTTGGAATGAACAGAAGACCAAGTAGCAGCCTTACAAACTTGTTCAACAGGAGCCTGGTGCTGAAAGGCCCAGGAAGCCCCAACAGCACGGGTAGAATGAGCCGTAACACGAAAAGGGGGCTCCTTTCCCCTAGCAGAGTAGGCCCTAAAAATGGCCTGACGAATCCACTTGCTAATAGTAGACTTAGCAGGAGACAAACCCTTCTTGGGACCCGAAAGTACCTCAAACAAAGGATAAGTCTTCCTGAAAGGCGCAGGCAGAACTTCAAATTCCTGACCACGTCCAGAGAATGCAAGGCCCTCTCCTTGGAGTTACCAGGATTAGGGCACAAGTAAGGAAGCACAATGTCCTGATTAAGGTAGAAGGCAGAGACAACCTTAGGCAAGAAATCCGGTTTAAATCTGAAAACCACCTTGTCCTGATGTCTCTCAAAGTAGGGGGCCTGACTAGAAAGGGCCACCAACTATGAGGCCCGCCTGACAGAGGTGATAGCCACTAAAAAGGCAACCTTAAGAGTAAGAACAGACAGAGCAGCCTCATGCACAGGCTCAAATGGAGGGCCCTGAAGGGCAGACATAACCAAATTCAAATCCCAGACTGGCAACAGAGGCTTACGGAGGGGACGCACATGAGCAACCCCCTGGAAGAAGGTCTTGACAAGAGGATGTTGAGCGAAAGACCTCTGGAAGAAAACAGCCAAGGCAGAAACATGACCCTTGAAAGTGCTGAGCTGAAGTCCCAGATCCAAACCATGTTGAAGAAATTCCAGGATCCTCGGATTGGAGAACACACAACAGGGAAGGACCTTAGACTCACACCAGTCAATGTAGACCCGCCAAATCCTATAGTAAATGGAGGAGGAAGATTTCTTCCTAGCCCTGATCAAGGTATTGACTACAGAGACAGAAAGCCCTTCTTCCATCAAGATGGAGGTTTCAGCAGCCAGGCCGCCAAAGCCAGGGTTTGTAAATTGGGATGGCAAAGCTGTCCCTGAGTGAGAAGGTCCGGGACCATGGGCAGAGCGTACTGATCTACTGCTAGTTGAACGATGTCTGCCAATCCCACCTGTATTGGCCAGCGGGGGGCCACCAGTATTGCTGGCACCCTTTCTTGAACCAACTTGCGCAGAACCCTGCCCAGCAGAGGGAATGGAGGAAAAATATACAGGAGACGGAACCCCTGCCAGGATAGAGTCAAAGCATCCACGGCCAGAGGATCCTGGGACAGAGAGACAAAGACTGGGAGCTTGTGATTGTGGCGAGATGCAAACAGATCCATGTCCGGCACCCCCCAGCGGTGACATAAGGATAGGAAGACCTCGCTGCTGAGAGACCATTCCCCCAGGCGAGAGGTCCCCCTGCTCAGAGAGTCTGCCTCCAGATTCTCCACCCCCGGAATGTACACAGCTGAAATGCAAGGAACATTGTCCTCCGCCCAAGAGAGAATCATGGACACTTCCCTGAGGGCACTCTTGCTCCGAGCCCCTCACTGATGATTTATTTAGGCAACCGCCGTCTGGTTGTCTGAGTGTACTTGGACCGGCCGGCGCTGAAGGTGAGGAGTCAAACGGGCCAGAATCAACCTGACCGCCCTTAGTTCCAGGATGGGCATGGGCCTCCTGAGGGCCGCACAGCCCCTGGAATTGTAGGTTCTTCCAGAAGACCCCCCAACCTGTCAGAATGGCATCCGTGGTGACTGTCTCCCAACAGGGGGCCAGGAAGGATCTGCCCCCCAACAGGTTCCTCGAGTCCAGCCACCACAAGCAGGACCGCCAGACAAAAGGGGACAGAATGAAAGCCTGATCCAGAGACAGGGGACTCTTGTCCCAGACTGATAGGAGATGGAGTTGAAGAGGTCTCATGTGAAACTGCGCATAGGGAACCGCGTCGAAGCAGGACACCATCTGCCCCACTAGCTGCATCCCCTGCCGGATGGAGGGGTGAGGGCATGACAGAAGGGAGTGAACTAGAGCTTGCAAAGAGTCCACCTTCTGCTGAGGAAGAAAGATCCTGGCCTGAACAGTATCCAGATTCATGCCCAGGAAGGAAGTCACCAGAGATGGGGATAGGGAAGATTTGGGGTGATTGATCACCCATCCGAACGACTCCACTGGGTATCCCGTTCTGCCTGATGGAGAGACTGACAAGAGATGAGAAGGTCGTTCAAATATGGAAGAATGCGAGTGCCCTGAGCTCTGAGGAGAGTCATAACAACTGCCAGCACCTTGGTGAAGACTCTGGGAGCCGAGGTGAAACCGAAGGGCAGAGCTACAAATTGGTAATGCTGGTCCTCCAGCGCGAACCTGAGAAATTTCTGATGCCCCGGGAAGACTGGAACATGAAGGTGCGCGTCCTTGATGTCTATGGAGGTCATGAAGTCCCCTGGGCACAACGAGCCGACAGCTGAGCGCAGGGTCTCCATGCGAAAGTGCCTGGTTCTGACAAATTTGTTGAGAAGTTTTAAGTCCAGGATGGGCCTGATTGAGCCATCCCTTTTGGGCACTGTGAAAAGATTGGAATAATAGCCCTGACCTCTTTCCCAAGGAGGGACCTGACAGATGACCCCCATGTCCAGAAGGTTTTGCACAGCCAGAAACAGACCCTGAGCTGCCAGGGGATTTTGAGGGATCCGGGACCTGAGGAATCTTGGGGGCGGCCAGGCAGCGAACTCTATCTTGTAGCCAGAGGACACCACTTCCAAAATCCACCAGTCTGAGACCTGTTGTCTCCAGACATAAGCGAAGAGCCTCAGCCGTCCCCCCACCCGGATGGGGCTGAACGGGCTTGGTGGCAGACTTGGGTTTAGAGCCCCAGGAGGCTCCTGGGGGGGCACGTCCTCTGCCTCTGCTCCAGAAGTCACCCCTGTGCCCCGCAAAGGATACCCCTCTCCCAGACCTGGATCCGCGGAAGGAGGGGGCAAAGGCGCCTGAACCTCAAAAGGGCCACGGCTGTTTCTTACGCTGGGACAACTTACCTCCCTTAGCAAACAGGTCCAAGCGATCACCAAATAGGCGCAGCCCCTTAAAAGGGAGAAAGGTACCTCAAGGGGCGGGCCGCAGGGAGAACGACGCGGAGCGTGCCGCCCGATAAGCTCCGCCCCCAAGAAAGTGCGAAGGCCTAACGTGACTGGCCAGCCAATAGGGGCGCAGCAGCGCCTGCAGTGACATCACCGCTGACCACGGAAACGCCGAAAGGCGCGCGTGTCAGCTGAGGCAGATTTAAAAGATAAAACTGACAGAGAAAAGAAGAACCCGGGCGCGGAGCCCAAAAATGACAAAAGAAAAGGCACAAATACACGCCTACATCACACCCCCCCCCCCCGAACCGAGCAGGACAGCGGGGGGGGGGGGGGGGGGGCGGCGACCAACTAGCAGAGGCCCACCGAGAACCGGGGAAGGGGGCGAGGGGCATCCCACATCAGGCTCACCATAAGCCTGTACCGCCTACACTTTGATGGGGGATTGCGGTTGGAGCAAGGCTCCTAGAACACCTGTAAACGGTGTAGCCTACCATCACCCAACCAGCACAGCCAAAGCTGGAAGGCATAAATGAAGAAATAGAACGGGTGGGAATAGTTCTACAGGGCCAAGGGCCGATAGGCCCTGCTCACCTGCGAACAGAGAAGCCATCATTCTTGTTCCTCGCAGCCCTCTGGCGGAGGTAATTCCCATCTGTTATGAATCATTATCTGGAGCAGGACGTGCTGCATACTTAGAATATGAGGGTTGTGAGGGGTTGAAGGATGCTATGGATAGCGCTGCTTTCCATCCATTTGGCATGACGATGCCGCAGTCGCACCTTCACCAGGGTCTGACATAAGATCACAAGTGGAACCAAACCCAGAAGACACTGGGCTTTGTTTCTGGACCCTGTTGTGTGAAATCCCCATATCCCTAGTCACATGTATAACTGCACCAAAACAATGCGCAAACACACACAGCAACTCCAAAGGCTCTGCTCAATTCACCTAAGAATGGATAAGGGACAATTGGAGGCAATGATGGCAATGGTCATCTCCCAATTAGAATGCTTCACAAATGGCTGGTGCTTAGTTTTGTTTTTATTTTCTTATATACTCTCTGAAAAAGTATGACGTGGCTACTTCTTCAATGATTTTACCAATTTGAGATGCCCTTTTTAGCTTGTTTTAATGTTTTTCCCCAATTTGTGATGCCCCTTGTGCCAGTACAGATGTGCGTGAGAAGTGCATTTATGGTTGATCCATTTGGGATGCTTCTTTTAGCAGTGCAGTTTGGGGTGCCCCATGTAGCAGCATATTTGTGGGTAAGCATTGTGGGATACCCCTTGTAGCAGTGTATTTGAGGGTGAGCAGCTTGGGATACCCCTTGTAGCAGCATATTTGAGGGTGAGCAGCTTGGGATACCCATAGTAGCAGCACATTTGTAAGTGAGCAGTTTGGGATGCCCCCTTTAGCAGTGCAGTTTGGGGTGAACAGTTTGGGATGCCCCTTATAGCAGTGCATATTTGGGTGAGCAGTTTGGGATACCCCTTGTAGCAGCGTATTTGTGGGTGAGTAGTTTAGGGGGCCCCTTATAGCAGTGCCCTAGTTTGAGTCCAGTCCCTCCAAATGAGGGACACTTGGGAGCGTATGTATAAGATTTAGAGATACTTTGAATTGGCTCATTTTAGAAAGTGGTAGGAAGTTAGTGTGTCCCTGGACAGGGTCTTTAATGATCAGGAGACAGGCCTGGAAATTCAGCAAATCCCCCCTGGCTTCAGTGGAATGAAACACTCATACACCTGTAACTCATGGATTTATTTCCTACCAGTAGAAAAAGGAAATCATGTTTGGCATCAATTTATATCAAACCCCCTTTTTTTACGATGTGCCATTTTTAACATTTTTTGCCATAGAGCTCATTAAAAGCAAAACAAAACCTGTGATTTTTACTATCCTGGGTTGTGTTACTTGCCCCAGGGGCATCCCGATTGGGAATGCCCAACTATGTGACAGACCCCAGTTCGGCCATAAAAGCTTAACTTTCTCTGATCCTATGGTGCATGCCACAGGAGCCTCCGAGAAAGACGAGATTAACGTTAACTCAGAGGAGATTTTACACAGTGGGGCATGCTGATTTGGGATGCTCCAGGGTCGGAAGCCCTGGGTTTTCTTCCGCTTTAAATTGGACCAAAACCCATCTCTGCCGATTCCCTCTCCATGGGCCATGCCGATTTGGGATAAATCAATCTCCCACTGTGTAAAACCCTGGTGACAGGCGCATTAACTCAATTGGCTGCTCATCCCATGGCGCATGCATGGGCCATGGCCCTGAAATAGCTTTCGCTATGAGCATATCCACTCGAAGCAATGTACTTACCCATTTTCTTTCCCGCACTGACAATAAGCTGAATGGAACCAATTGCCCTGATTGGCTGGCTGGCCGCCCTCGCCTGTGCCATGGGGATGCTGGATAGGTGAGTTTTACCAGCAATCCTTGGTGATATACAAAATAAGAGGGCACACCCAATGTATTCGGACTGGAGAGTACACTGCACATAACAAAGACTAAACTGCACATAACAGATCAAAATGAGAACATTTATTTTATTCAATATGCAGAAAGGGCTAAAATCAACTTATACACTCTAGACCTTTAAAAGCAAGGCACGAGGTAGAAACACAAAAATTCCAAGTTCCTGCAGCTCCTCCATGCAGGTCCGGGGTTCCTCTGTAGCTCCTCCATGCAGGTCAGGGGTTCCTCTGTAGCTCCCCCATGCAGGTCCAGGGTTCCTCTGTAGCTCCTCCATGCAGGTCCAGGGTTCCTCTGTAGCTCCTCCATGCAGGTCCAGGGTTCCTCTGTAGCTCCTCCATGCAGGTCCGGGGTTCCTATGTAGCTCCTCCATGCAGGTCCGGGGTTCCTCTGTAGCTCCTCCATGCAGGTCCGGGGTTCCTCTGTAGCTCCTCCATGCAGGTCCAGGGTTCCTCTGTAGCTCCTCCATGCAGGTCCGGGGTTCCTCTGTAGCTCCTCCATGCAGGTCCGGGGTTCCTCTGTAGCTCCTCCATGCAGGTCCGGGGTTCCTCTGTAGCTCCTCCATGCAGGTCCGGGGGTCCTCTGTAGCTCCTCCATGCAGATCCGGGGGTCCTCTGTAGCTCCTCCATGCAGGTCCGGGGGTCCTCTGTAGCTCCTCCATGCAGGTCCGGGGGTCCTCTGTAGCTCCTCTATGCATGGTCCGGGGGTCCTCTGTAGCTCCTCTATGTAGGTCCGGGGTTCCTCTGTAGCTCCTCCATGTAGTGGCGGCACCTTCATACTTACCAATGCCAAGGAGACGTTCAGTGCCGGTGGCCTCTAATGAAGGCGTCCATGGAGCCTTGTTTATAGGACACCCCTCCATTGCAAATAGAGTAGGAGAGTTAGTCCTGCCCTGCCATGGAGGATACAATTACACCTCCCACCACTGCCCCATCTATCCCCAGTCCTCCCACCACTGCCCCATCCATCCTGAGTCCTCCCACCACTGCCCCATCCATCCAGAGCCCTCCCAACTCTGCCCCATCCATCCAGAGCCCTTCCACCACTGCCCCATCCATCCAGAGCCCTCCCAGCTCTGCCCCATCCATCCAGAGCCCTCCCAGCTCTGCCCCATCCATCCAGAGCCCTCCCAGCTCTGCCCCATCTATCCAGAGCCCCCCCAGCTCTGCCCCATCTATCCAGAGCCCTCCATGCCCCATCTGAGCCCTCCCAGTTCTGCCCCATCGATCCAGAGCCCTCCCAGCACTGCCCCATCCTTTCCGAGTCCTCCCACCACTGCCCCATCCATCCCGAGCTCTCCCAGCTCTGCCCCATCCATCCAGAGCCCTCCCAGCTCTACCCCATCCATCCCAAGCCCTCCCAGCTCTGCCCTATCCATCCAGAGCCCTCCCAGCTCTGCCCCATCCATCCCAAGTCCTCCCAGCTCTGCCCCATCTATCCAGAGCCCTCCAAGCTCTGCCCCAGCCATCCCGGGTTCTCCCAGCTCTGCCCCATCCAGCGCCCTCCCAGCTCTGCCCCATCCATCCAGAGCCCTCCCAGCTCTGCCCCATCCATCCCGAGCCCTCCCAGCTCTGCCCCATCCATCCCGAGCCCTCCCAGCTCTGCCCCATCCATCCCGAGTCCTCCCACCACTGCCCCATCCATCCAGAGCCCTCCCAGCTCTGCCCCATCCATCCTGAGCCCTCCCAGCTCTGCCCCATCCATCCCGAGCCCTCCCAGCTCTGCCCCATCCATCCCAAGTCCTCCCAACTCTGCCCCATCCATCCCGAGTTCTCCCAGCTCTGCCCCAGGCACCCCGAGCCCTCCCAGCTCTGCCCCATCCATCCCGGGCCCTCCCAACTCGGCCCCAGCCACCCAAGCCCTCCCACCACTGCCACATCCATCCAGAGTCCTCAGGAGAGTGGTGTCACAGTCACCAGTGCCAGAATTGATGTAATTGAGTATGCCATAAAACAGCTCTGCCCCATCCATCCAGAGCCCTCTCAGCTCTGCCCCATCCATCCAGAGCCCTCCCAGCTCTGCCCCATCCATCCAGAGCCCTCCCAGCTCTGCCCCATCCATCCAGAGCCCTCCCAGCTCTGCCCCATTCATCCAGAGCCCTCCCAGCTCTGCCCCATCCATCCAGAGCCCTCCCAACTCTGCCCCATCTATCCGGAGCCCTCCCAGCTCTGCCCCATCTATCCAGAGCCCTCCCAGCTATGCCCCATCTATCCTGAGCCCTCCCAGCTCTGCCCCATCCATCCAGAGCCCTCACAGCTCTGCCCCATCAATCCAGAGCCCTCCCAACTCTGCCCCATCCATCCAAAGCCCTCCCAACTCTGCCCCATCCATCCAGAACCCTCCCAGCTCTGCCCCATCCATCCCGAGTCCTCCCAGCTCTGCCCCATCCATCCCGAGCCCTCTAAACTCTGCCCCATCCATCCCGAGCCCTACAAACTCTGCCCCATCCATCCAGAGCCCTCCCAGCTTTGCCCTATCCATCCCGAGTCCTCCCAGCTCTGCCCCATCCATCCCGAGCCCTCCAAACTCTGCCCCATCCATCCCGAGCCCTACAAACTCTGCCCCATCCATCCCGAGCCCTACAAACTCTGCCCCATCCATCCCGAGCCCTGCAAACTCTGCCTAAACGAAAATATATATATACTTACTGGGCATGTGTAAGCCGTACTCACCTCTGTGGCAGCATTCTGTGTGTACAGGTCTTGCTGCTTTATTCTTGTAGATCTTGGCCTAAAAGCAACAGAATGCAGACAGTGAAAACGTTTTCCATAAAATGCACAATTGTAATAAATAAATCATCGTAAAAAAAAAAAACTAGAAAAGCTCAGCACCTTGGGGACATCCATTTGGCACACAATAATATACAATTTCAATAATTCCTTTAAAAGTGGCATGGGATTTCGGCATTCATTTTTACATGTTGCAGACTTTTTTTCCATATATCGCAAGCTTTTGGCCTGCTTTATGGCATACTCAATTACATCAATTCTGGCACTGGTGACTGTGACACCACTCTCCTGTGGCTGGAGGGACACCGAAGCATGGTCACAGGAGCCACGATCCAAGACTTTTTAAGACTTTAATAAAGGGCCTCTGAAGTCCATCCTGACCTGCCACTCTCTCCTTCTAGCCCTGGCCGCCGCCATCTTTTCCTCCAGCCACTCCTGCTGCCCAGAGTGCGTTTAAGTGAATGAAGATACTGGGCTTGGCAGCACACCATTACTCTTGGCGAGGCACCAAGGTTAGGAAGGGGGACCTGTGTACCCCTGAAAGAGATGCCGGTTCTCACAGCCTATATATCAGAATGGATGGTGGGGGACTAGAAGTGGATGGTGTAAGTAGAGAGATGTATTATCATGACTGCAGGTGATTTACCCATTGCACCTGCCCCATTACCCCTCCATCCAGCCATGTGGATGCGGAAAAGCTCTGTGCTTCGGCACTCTTGCAAGAGCACCATTCCACTGCCAAAGAGCATGGAGCTGGCAAAATCTTGGGCCAGGGGCCGGCAGGTTGGACCTTGACCCTGGGCTTAAACCTAATACTAGTTTACAGGGCAATGGTGGCCGGAGCTACTGTATTCCGCATATGGGGATATGTTAAGCCAGATACCGGGGACTATCCGATCATAAGGCTTCCAAACCAGATAGTCTCCACTTGGCTCACAACCCGCAAGGCAGGGAAACCTTGACCACCAGATTAACATAAAAACTTGACTCCACCCTCACTCCTCAGTTGTTGTAGAGATCTGAAAGAGAGAAAAAAAAGAGACAGACCAAACCTTGGTTAAAACAAATATAAAAATCTATATCAATTAATAAAGGGAAAACTCCGTATGCTGCCCATTTGGATGTTTAGAAAAGAAGTTGCCAGCTAACAAACTTAAGTTTTCCCAAAAAACAGAAAAGAACACTTCTACCGAAAGACTGGTCCTGTTGAATAAGTAGATCCAAATGATAATGCCTCACAAAAGCTCAGGCCAAGGACCAAGTAGCTGCTTTATAAATCTGTTCAATGGAGGCCTCAGCTTGCTCTGCTCCAGATGTAGACATGCTTCTTGTAGAATGTGCAGTAACGCTAACCGCTACCGAACTACCATGGTAGGCCATCCTGATAGTACTCTTGTACACTTGTTTGCCTTTCTTTGGTCCTGAGAATGCCACAAATAAACTACCCGCTTTCCTCCACTCCTTGGTTTGATAAAGATATTCCAACAGATAAGCTCTGGCATCCAAAGATCTCTGATCTGCAGACTTCTCATTGTCCACTGAAGGGAGAACAATCTCTGGGGTTCTGTGAAAATCCGCAGTAATTTTCTGAAGATAACAAGGATCCACTCTCAACACTACCCCATCGGGGAATACCTGGAGGAAAGGACGACAACAAGATAAAGCCTAAATGTCACCTATCTTGCAGGCGGAAGGAATAGCTACCAGGAACAAAACCTTCTAAGTAAGGAACTTAATATCAGACTCCCTGGTAGGAACAAAGTGTGGAGATTCTAAGACTGAAAGAACCTTAGCAAGGTTCCACTGGATTACTATCTAAAAATACTGGTAAAAGCTGGCAGCTGGACTTTCAAGGAGTGTACGCTAAGACCCATAGTGGAACAGAGTAGCAGAAGCGAGTTCCCAGTGGTCACTATTAAAAATGGCCATCTTAAAGGCAACTAAGAAATATGTGAAACAAACTAGCAAGAATAAAAGGAAGAAGAAACCATTATGGTTTACTAGGGAAGTCAGCACGATCATAAAAGAAAAGAAGTCTGCCTATAAGAAGTGTAGAGAAAGTGGAAGTATAGCTGACAGAGAGGCATATAAAATTAAACAGAGGGAAGCAAAACTCATTATAAGGGCAAAAGGAGGAAGAAGTGGCCAAATCTATGAAGAGGGGAGATAAAGCCTTTTTCCGATATATTGGTGACAGAAAGAAGAAAAACAATGCAGTGTCAAAAATTAGAAATAGGGAAAATAATTATATTGACAGAGATAAGGCTGTGGCTGACCATCTGAATAGCTACTTTTGTTCGGTATTTTCAGATAGTAGCAGGCATGGCCATAGCACAGCATCCAGCTCGGAGGGCACAGCTCTGGAGTTTCTGGAGGCTGATGTCTTAGCCGAGCTGGCACATCTAAAGGTAAGTAAGGCGATGGGTCCAGATGGAATCCACCCCAGAGTTCTAAGAGAACTTAGATTTGTAATTGCAGACCCTCTGACTGATTTACTTATACATTCCCTTTCAACTGGTGAGGTTCCAGATGGTTGGAGAATGGCCAATGTCGTACCAATCCATAAAAATGGGAGTAGAGAAGAAGCCAGTAATTACAGGCCAGTTAGTTTAACATCTATAGTGGTCAAATTAATGGAAACACTCAAAAACAGCACGGCTTCACTGAGGGCCGATCATGTCAGTCCAATCTTATTGATTTCTTTGACAATGTCACTAAAGTGTTAGATGAAGGTGGTGCTGTGGATATCACTTATCTGGATTTTAGCAAAGCCTTTGACACTGTACCACATAAAGAGCTCATAGATAAGTTATTGAAGGTAGGACTCAATCCCTGGATAGGTCAGTGGATTTCCAGTTGGCTGAAGGATCGGTATCAGAGTGTTGTTGTTAATGGTGTGAAATCTGAACAAAGGCGAGTTACAAGTGGTGTGCCACAAGGCTCTGTCCTGAAGCCCCATTCTTTTTAATATATTTGTAAGTGACATAGGAGAAGGCCTGGTAGGAAAAGTTTGTCTGTTTGCTAATGATACAAAGGTTACTAATAGGGTGGATATTCCTGGAGGTGTCTGCAACATGGAACATGATTTGGCTTTACTGGATAGATGGTCAAAACTGTGGAAACTAGAGTTTAATGTCTCTAAATGTAAAATCATGCACTTGGGGAGAAGGAATCCCTGCTCTGAGTACCGTATGGGCAGTACTGTGTTAGCCAGGACCTTGGAGGAGAGAGATTTAGGGGTACTGATTACTGATAGCTGCAAGATGAGTGGACAATGTAGCCAGGCAGTGGGAAAAGCAAGCAGGATGCTTGGCTGCATAGCTCGAGGCATCACTAGTAGGAAGAGGGAGGTTGTGATGCCGCTGTATAGAGCCCTGGTGAGGCCACATCTAGAATACTGTGTGCAGTTCTGGAGACCTTACCTGCAAAAAGACATTATTCAAATAGAACGGGTCCAAAGGCGGGCAACAAAAATGGTGGAAGGACTTCCACCAGGAAGGAGAGACTTAAAGAACTTAATATGTACAGTCTGGAGGAAAGAAAGGAGAGGGGGGACATGATTGAGACCTTTAAATATGTGAAAGGATTCAATAAGGTTCAGGAGGGAAGTGTTTTTAAGAAGAAACTTAATAATAGAACAAGGGGGCACAACCTGAAGCTGGTTGGGGGGAAGATCAGGAGCAATGTTAGAAAATATTATTTTACAGAAAGAGTAGTAGATGCTTGGAACAAACTTCCAGCAGAGGTAGTTGAAAAATCAACAGTCACTGAATTTAAACATGCCTGGGATAAGCACACATCTATCCTAAGATAAAGAGTACATACAGTTACTTAAGGGCAGACTAGATGGACCGTATGGTCTCCTTCTGCCGTCAACCTTCTATGTTTCTATGATTCTTTTTCCATGCGGTGCTGCAGAAATTCAAGAATAACTGGAATCCTGGAGAATGATTTCTTATTCTGTATTCTCCAAGTCCTAAAGGTCTTCCATACCTTTAAATAAATCTTTCTAGTCACCATTTTCCTACTTGAGAGTAGAGTATCGATAACCTTCCTCGAATATCCTTTCCTTAAAAGTAAGGTGACTTCAGGGTACACACTGTCAGGTTCCACTTCTGAGGGTCTAGACTTAGAACTGGCCCCTGCAATAACATTTCCAGAATCACTGGGAGTATCCATGGCTCTTGAATGGATAGAGCCACTAGCGTTGAAAACCACAATCTACTGGGCCGCCAGCAAAACTGTGGATGGTTACTTGAATATCTTGTTCAATACCAGCGGGAGCAAACAAACTGGAGGAAACCCATAAGCTAGGTAAACGTCGAATCGTGAGCCAGTGCATCCACTCAAGGCCGGACCCGCTGGATTCAATTAAAAGTACTTCTCCAACTTATGATTCTTTGCTAATGCAAATAGATCAATCCCTGGAGTGTCTCCCTGGTCACAGATTAGCTTGAACAATTCTGGATTCAGTGACCATTCCAATTCCCTTAGTGGAGATCGGCTCAGAAAATCTGCTACCTTATTCAATGTTCCTTTTAGATGAACTACTGACAGAGAATTAAAATGTTGTTCCACCTATAGCAAAATCTCTGCGGACAACAATTGAGGGGACCTTGTTCCCCCCCTGATGATTCAAATATGCTACCATAGTTGCGTTGTCCAAACTTATCTGGACATAACGATATTCCAGAAGAAGTGGTAAAGCTCCTAATGCTTCCTTTACTGCAATTAACTTTCTCAAGTTCTATGAAGACTGACTCAGAGCACTGGATCATTTCCCCTGAGCTTTCCAGGCCTTGCAAGGGGTCCCCCCAACCTCAAGTCAACGCATCTGTAGACACTATCCTTTCTTTGGGGTCCCTACAGGCTAGACCATTGACATTTGTCCCTGGTAAGCCAAAATTCTAATGCTTTCCTTACCAGTCTGGGTACTGGAATCCCTTCTTCCAAGCCTTCCCGGGACCAGTTTCAACTGCCCAGGATGTGCACCTGTAGAGTTATTGAATTCTACTGGCCCCATCTCAATGCGGGAAAAGCGGAAGTCCGATATCCCAAAACCTTCATAGCCTGTTTTACTGATGATGATGGACTGCCACAGAGAGACTGGACGGCTTCCTGGAGGGTCACTATCTTCTGAGAGGGTAAACTAATGTCTGATGGATGGTGTTGATCTCAAACATCAAGTATGTCATCACCTGAGAGGGAACCAAGCACGATTTCTCGAGGTTCAGAACCCAACCGAGCTGCAAGATGCAACAGAGATCCTGAAGCAATTTCTCCCTCAACGGGGCAAACAGCAACAGATTGTCTAAATAAGCCAGAATGCCAATCCTTCTATATCTCAGATATGCCAGAGGTTCCGCTAAAATCTTGGTAAAAAGCCTGGGATCCGATGCCAGGCCAAAAGGGAGGCAGACAAATTGGAAGTGAAATATTTGGTCACTGACCCTTATCGCTTATAACCTTAGAAAAGACTGGACAAGGGAACTCATTGGGACTTACCAATAAGCATCCTTCAGATCTACTGATACCATAAAAGAGCCCGGAGGAATGATAACCCTCACTGAGAAAAATTGTTTCCATTCGGATATGTCTGTACCAGACACTAAAATTGAGTTTCTTTAGGTTCAGAATAAATCTGAAAAAGATGCTGGGATAAAATCCTGCACCCTGCTGCCAATAAGGGACTGAGATACCCACCCCTCTCGACAACATGGTAGCCAGACTTTCCTGGATTGCCAATCTCTCTTCCAAACCCCTGGGCCGGGCAGTGACCAAAAAAGGAGGGGTTTAAGTAATTCTATGGGAAAATCCTTCTTTATCCCAATTGAAATAAACATCAATCTAGAAAGGAACTGCCAAGAAAACCCTAACTCTGGCCCCAATGCGAAGCCTGGCATCATTGTTTCTTAGGTTTGGACTGAAGTTCCAACAATGAAGACCCCTAAATATCCCTCTCCTGGCAGAGGCTGGGGCCTGGTTCCTATAGAAACTTCCCTGTTAATACGAATAAGAAGCACCTAAAAGAAAGCTGGGCATGAAATCACCTATTAACTGAACCTTTAAAACGGGTAGGAAGACACTTCTTCACCATATCAGCTAGCTATTAGCAACCCTAGCTTGGGCCCAAAAAGGGACTGCCCATCAAAGGGCATAACACAAAGGCGCCTCCTTCACCCAATAATGCCAGACCAGGTCCTCAACCATAGAGTCTGCACAATGAATTGGTCACAGCCATACTTTGCGTCAGAAACAGATTCAGCCATTACATCCGTAATGAATGCCATAGCTGAGAAAAGAATTGGTAAGGTCTTGAGTATCTTTTCCAGACTAGTTTGTTCTAATAAACAACTACTGAAGGTAAAATCCCAATGAGCTAAAAACACAAGCGGAAGCCAAAATAGTCTAAGCGTGTTTGGCCTTTTTGTCAAAAGGGTCTTTGAACACACCAAAATCCTCAAAGGCTAAATCCGCCCCTTTAAAAAAAAGGTGCATCAAGCTTGGGACACTTTTCCCAAAAGTCAGAATCCTCTTCTGAAAAAAGGATACCTTCTTTTAAGGCCCCGAGACCTGAAATCTTTATAGCTGGATCCTTCCACTCATTTAAAATAATATCCCTGAGTGAACTATGAAACGTAAAGGATTAGGACGTATTCCGAACCAAGACATGATCGAATCCATCATGCTTAGATCTAGGCCCCCCGACTCAATGCCCATAGATAAATAAATCATATGCAAGAGGAAAGGTAAGACCCCCGGAGGAAACCAAAACCCTTCCTGAGGAGGGAACTCCGAAACAGAGGCCCAATCTTCCATTTGCAAGGGAGAAACTTCCGCAACATCTGACATGTCTGAGTCATGAGCAGAAAAATAGGAGGACCCCCCAAGAAGAAGAAAGTAAATATTTTCTGCTTTTACTTTGCATGTTGTAGGAGTAAAATACTTTCTGCTTTTACGCTGCATGTTGTAGAGTAAAATACTTTCTGCTTTTACTTTGCATGTTGTGGATAAAAAAAATTCTGCTTTTACTCGGCATGTTGTAGAGTAAAAGACTTTCTGCTTTTACTCGGCATGTTGTAGAGTAAAAGACTTTCTGCTTTTACTCGGCATGTTGTAGAGTAAAAGACTTTCTGCTTTTACTCGGCATATTGCAGAGTAAAATACTTTCAACCACTCTTCTAGTCATGAATGACTCGCTCATCCCCCACTACCCTTTCACAGGGAGCATGCCCACACCGGCACAAAAGCCTGGCACGGACACCCGCCCTGCTAAAGGGATAGTGGGGATGCAATCGCTCTTCACGGATGTGCTGTTGGACCAGGAAAGAAGGTGAATTTCCAGGCGTCTTGGGGGGTTTTACACAGTGGGGCATTCCGAATCGGAATGCCCCGGGGGGAGAGAGTATGCTTACCATGGTGCGCTCCTTTAGCCCAAAACTGCCAAAAAATATTCTGTAGGCATGGTGTCAGAGGTATAGTGACATCCGGTAGTCAGATTTATTACGGAGGGGGGGGGGGGGGGGGAGTCACACGTGGTGTTGTCTGAAACATAACTAAAAATCAAAGGGGTTTTGGAGCACATTATAAAATAATTGTCCTGTGGAATTGTCGCATGTGGAGTAGCATAAATCTGTCCTGGAGGAGGCAGAAAGTGCCAATGCAGGGTGCTGGAGCTCAGTGATTGGTAAGTGGTAAAGCGCTCAAAACTATTCAGGGCCTCAGACTCCAGAGCCGGTTGCTAGACTTTCCTTGGGGCAGCGGGTTTTGTGTCTTAAAAACACTGGTGCCAGATGGAAGAGCTGCGGCTGACACAAGGAGCATAATAGCGTGGTGTCTTTTCTTGCCTGTCCCTTCATCATCAGCAGCAGGAATATGGCGTTATGGGAAAACCTTCCAAGTTGCTGCTGAATAATATTTTGAGAGGGTGCAAATCCTGTGGAGGAGGAAAGGAAACGCCCTAGTCTCGCCCTCTACATTCACTGCAATGGAGGGGGTGTGCCGAGGCCTGACACGCTTGCTCCATTGCAGTGATAGGACAGGGCATGTCAACGTCCCTGTGACTGATGGTGGAAGGCCCAATCCCTACACGGAAGTGTCAGTGACCACAGTTTCAACCTGGTTGGCTCAGGATGAGATCCAGCAATTGGGTGAGTTACTGGTCAGGCAGCTCAGTGGTTTATTAAAGTGAAGCATGCCAATTTAGGATGCCCCACTGCGTGAAAACCTGCCAATGGCTCGCTTTTGTTACCGCACTCACAAGCGGCATGTGGCATCCCTAGGATGTGCGCAGCCACACCAGCCATTCAGTTACTGAGGGTGCGGCCATGCACAGCCTGAAAAAAGATGAGCGTAATGCTGCCACTGGCCACGTGCGCGCCATGGGCTCCTTGGCAAAGTAAGCACATCAGACAACTTAGGTGGGTTTCACAAACTGGGGCATCCCGAATTGCCTGCAGCCATAGAGTCTGCATCATTTTGTAGGCCATTTCTACTTTGTGTAACAGGAAAGCTCCAATGTCTGATTATAAAGAGATGTAGTACTTTAAAGCAACCTATTCAGTATAAAACTATCTCTAAATAGTCAGACATGTTCTAAGAGCTTTCCAGCAACAACCCTCTTTTGCATATACAAACGGTGAACACAGAGATACAGAGCCTTTATTTTATAGGCTGTATAAGTCATTTATACATACATTTAAGGCATAACATACAAAGCTTTCCAGTGACAGAGCGTCTACTCCCAGAGCCAGGTCAGAGGGATTTAGAGAAAAAAAATCTTCAATTTTGCAATTCTACCCTGAAACAAAGAGATCCAACTCCAGGGACCCCCCTCAGGGCACCCACGTGATCAAAACACTGCCTGGTTCAGAGACCATTCTGCCTCCAAAAATGGAGAGCAAGTTAGAAAGTCCGGCAATTGATTCTGGCACTCTGGCTGAAAAAGAAAGCCGGTTCTGTTCAACCCAAAGCAGAATTTCCGTTGCAAGGAGTTGGAGCAATCTGGTGTTTCCCTGTTGATTCAAAATAAACTAAGGTCGTTGTCTTGTCTGTTCTGATCTGAACCTGTCGACCCCTTGGCTGGTGCAAGACAATGAAAAAAACCTCTTTAACTGTTATCAATGCCTTTAGGTTTAAGGAAGACTGATTCAACTTTTTCAGACCATCTGCCATCTAAAGTCAAAGCCCCACAATGGGCTCCCCAAATTCATGAGGCAGCGACTGTTGTAACAGTTTAGTCCATGGGACTAAAAAAAAATCTGTCCTCGCACACCCACCATTTCACCAAGTCGGGGAACTTCAAATCTACCAGGGATTCCAAAGATTTGTCCCAGGTGCTTAAGATATGAAGCTTGAGAGACCACCAGAATAGCTGACCCCACCTTACTGCTGGAAAGGCTAGGGGCAAAAAAAAAAAAAAAAACCCCAAAGACTCATAGCCTGGCGCACTGGCCGTCCTATTAGTAGACAAAGACTGAACGGATTCATGGAGGGCCCTTATCTCTGCGAAGGCAAGACAATGTTCTGAATGATCGAATAGATCACGAACCTTAAATAAGTCATGACCTGAGACGGAACTAAACTGGATTCTTGTAATTCAGGACCCACCCTATATGGGGCAACACCCCCACAAAGGACTGATCCTGTAAGGTCTTGTCAGATAAGGATCCTGACCTAATTTATCTAGGCTTAGGGCAAAGCAGCAGATTGTCCAAAATCAGCTATGATCCCGATCCCTTTATCAGGCTCTATGCCTAAAATACGCCAGAGGATCAGCCAGAGTCTGGGAGCTGATGCCAAGCCAAAGGGAGGACTCTTATCCTTCCCTTGCTGCCACGAATAACGACAATAATGCCATTGCGATTATAGTGTCCACTCAAAAGGTACCAACTATTAAAGTGCATAAAAAGAACACCAGATAACCTGTCCCAAATATCGATAGCTATCGGAAGCTTGTCTGAGTATAAAAGGCTCCTTATAAAAAAAATGGTGGAAGTGCCAAAAAAGGCAAAAAACAGGGTAATCCCAAGTTATGTTCCCTTATAAGGGTTAAAATACAAGAAACAGAATTCCCCTTACATTAGGTGCAGACCAAATCAGATTTTCATCCTGACTGCATAACAAAAAGAGAATGAATTACCAGCATTACCATAGGTAACACCCTAAATCAGGGGTTCTTAACCAGTGGTAAATGTAACACTGGTGGAACCTAAGGTCTTCCAACAGGAGTGAAGCTCTACCTATACCTCGCCTGAATTGCTGCATATATACCTATGAGCCTGTTTTTGCATGTCTGCAGTGCACAACGCCATCTGGTGGAGGATTACCCACGTGTAAGTATTATATCTGGAGCAGGACGTACTGTATGCTTAGAATACACGAATGGGGGTGCACCACCTATTGATTACAGTGTGCTCACTAAGAATCTCCAACTACAACCACAAGAGGGACTGTGGGCATCTTGGCCACATCCACCTCAAAGAAGGAGCACCATGCAATAAATCCAATACAAGAAACTTTATTAGAAGAAAAGAATGTTTACACGCAAAAAACACATAATTATACTATGCAAAACAAGCTTAAAAACAACTGCACTTTCCCCGTATCAAAAATGAATTGCATCCAAATCTGTCATAACAAGGACAGACCAATATATCTGGGAAAATATATATAGGGAACGGAAGATCCCAACAGATGATATAAAGAGGAGGTCTATTTGATATTTTTTGTGCTGGCACAAAACTGACCAATTAATCTATTAAGCCAATACCAACCAAAATCCCTTACATACAGACCAACCTAATAAAGTGACAAGTGCAAGTGTAAAAGCACATGATAGTGAAAAATAAACATATAATTATAAAACACCATTGGAGAATGCAAATGCGTCACGGGCCTAAGCCCGGAAGTGATTTAACGGGCAGCATGCACGTCATGAAGGAGACAGGCATGCGCCGCCCTAAGATGGCACATACAGTGATCCTCTAGCCAAACAGGAATGGAGGTTCCCTGAGCAAGACAACAGGGGGAGACCACGGTCTGATGGCAAAAATCCACCAAAGTGGCGTTTCTATTTAGGGCCTCCTCACACCTTTCTGATTGCATTGAATTGGAGCAAAAATGCTTCAACACAAGAAAACATGTATTGCGCTTTACCTGCATCTCATTGATTCTCACCACCATCTCCTGTCCATAGCCCCCGGTGATGTCTTTGGTTCCTTTTCTCTCCCCTGACATGGGTACGTGTGTTGCATTTTCATCTTCAGCTTCTTTGCCAGAGAAGGTGTTATACGTTCCCACGGCGCCTAACTGAAGGTGTCTGAAGCAGTGTCGGCAGCAGCTCCCAGGTCACTTATTTCTCTACAGGCCGTTCCTGGAGGGAGGATGTGGAGCCTGGGCTGACAGTGACTGGCAGCCCTCCTGCCCTGTAAACTGGTATCGGAGTCCCCTGCCCTCGCACCCACCATCCACCGATCACTACTGGCTTCTGCTTGCCGGACGCCGCTGGAGGCTGTTTTTTATACTGGAGGAGGGAGATGAAGTCAGCTCACTGCTCCTATAAAAGGTCCCTCTCTGTGGTGGTCGGCAAGATGCCAAATACCGGCTCACGGGGTAGGTTTAGCTGGCCATATACAAAGCTCAGTCCATAGAAAATAATGTGTGCTTTGTTCTGCATTGCACACTGTTCACTCAGCTCCTGGCTTCATAAACTGTGGCTGAGGGAGAACAATCGGTGGTCCATCTTATGCCCTCTGGCATTGTCTTGACCTGAGGCCTGTGGAAGGGTGAAGATGAGGGAGCTGGGAGCAGGACAGAGATGGCGAGCAGGAGCGAGCTGGGGAGCAGGACAGAGCAGGAGGGAGCTGGGGGATGCAGGATGAAGATGGTAAAGCAGGACAAAGATAGGGAAGCAGGGGGAAGATGGAGAAGAAGAAGGGAACTGGGAAGCAGCACAGGGCTGGAGTAGCAGGACTGAGCTGGGTATCAGGATGAGTATGGCCGAACGGGGTAGCAGGATGAAGATGGGGGAACTGGGGGAGCAGGACAAAGATGGGGTAGCAGGACGGAGCTGGGGTAGCAGGATGGAGCTGGTGTAGCAGGATGGAGTTGGATTTGCAGGATGGAGCTGGGGGAAGCAAGATAAAGATGGGAAAGCAGGCCGAAGACAGGGAAGCAGGAGGGAACTGGGAAGCAGGAAAGAGCTGGGATAGCAGGACAGATCGGGGTATCAGGATGAAGATGGCGGGAACTGGGGGAGCAGGATGTATCTGGGGGAGTAGGACAAAGATGGGGAACTGAGGGAGCAGGACAGAGCTGGGGGAGCAGGATGAAGATGGGGAAGAAGGAGGGGACTGGGGAGCAGGACAGAGCTAGGGTAGCAGGATGAAGATGAGGAAACTATGGGAGCAGGAAGAAGATTGGGTAGCAGGATGGAGCTGGGAAAGCAGAGCGGAGTAGCAGGATGAGGATGGGGGAACTGGGTTCTCAGGATGGAGCTGGGTAGCAGGATAAATATGGGGGAACTGGGGAGCAGGACCGAGATAAGTAGCAGGATGAAGATGGGGGTGCTGGACAGAGCTGGGGAGCAGGATGAAGAGGGGCGACCTGAGGGAGCATAACAGAGCTGGTGAGCAGGACAGAGCTGAGTAGCAGGATGAAGATGCCCCCTGGCAATGGAACAAAACACAGGAAAGTTCTGCTTTAAGATACATCCCCTAAGCAGATGACTGTGAGACATCCCTAGCCATTCAGATAGGCTGGGGACGGGAGTGTGCTCCCTGCAGGGCTTGCAACTGATTGCGCCCCAATTGCCGAGACCCTTCCTGTAAACAGAGCCATCTGCTGAACATTTAATATGGATGGCAAACAGCTCTGATTGGACAAGAGCCCGACATGCACCGTAGGACCGGGTAAAGGTGAGTTACTACTGGCATCCTGGGGGTTTTCACGCATCTCAATTCGGGATGCACAAGACAATAACTGGGATAGTCAAAATCCTGGGTTTTGTTCTACTTTATTGTTCAGGAAAAATTAAAACAAAAATACCATTTTGTGAATACTCACCTGTAAAATGGGTATTATAAGTATGTCACACACCCCACTTCAAGAAATTCATAACGTGTGGGTAATACTGACCTGTAGAGGGCTATATGCAGAGATGCCAGGAAAAAAGAGAGCCCCTCCCGGTCCATAAATACCTGGGACCTCCCACTCATTATAGCAGTAAGGTAAGGGACCAGGAAGAGCCCAACACAAAGCATAACAACGCAAAGTTCACCATATAAAGGATCCAGAATACAAAAGGGCAGGGTGAAGCGGGGTGTGTGACATACTTATAATACCCATTTTACAGGTGAGTATTCACAAAATGGTATTATTCTAAGTATGTCACACACCCCGCTTCCAGAAATTCATAACGTGTGGGACATCCAACAGCAGTGTCCATAAAGGGCGGGGATCCAAAACAAGGCAACAAGGCACAACTTAAACCACTGCAGCTTGCAGAACTTTGCGGCCAAACACAGCATCCGCTGAGGCCCGAACATCAACCTTGTAAAACTTGGAAAAAATGTGAACAGAAGACCAGCAGCCTTACAAACTTGCTCAACAGAGGCCTGGTGCTGAAAAGCCCAGGACGCCCCAACCGCAAGAGTAGAATGAGCAGTAACACGAAAAAAGGGTACCTTCCCTTTGGCAGAATAGGCCCCAACTATGGTCTGACGGATCCATTTACTAATGGAAGACTTGGCAGGCGCCAAGCCTTTTCGGGGCCCGGAGGGCACCCCAAAAAAGGCATCCGTCTTACGAAAGGAAAACGTTACCTCCAAATAATACTTCACAACACGAACCACATCCAAAGAATGCAGGGCCCTCTCCTTGTCATTGCTGGGATTAGGACACAGAGAGGGCAGAACAATGTCTTGGTTTAGGTGAAAGGCAGAAACAACCTTAGGAAGGAAATCGGACTTGAAACGAAAAACCACCTTGTCCTGATGCCCCTCAAAGTACGGGGCTTGAATGGACAAAGCCGCCAACTCAGAGACACGCCTAACCGAAGTGATGGCTACCAAAAAGGCAACCTTCTGCATAAGTGAAGACAAGGCAATATCATTCAAGGGCTCAAAAGGAGAATCCTGAAGAGCAGAAAGAACCAAATTCAAATCCCAAACAGGGAGCAAAGGTTTTCTAGGAGGCCGCACGTGCGTGCTCCACCAATCAATATAAGACCTCCAAGTCCTATAGTAGATATTAGAGGAAGACCGCTTCCTAGCACTAATGAGAGTTCGAATCACAGCATCGGAAAGACCTTCCTCCTTCAAGATGGAGGTTTCAGCAGCCATGCCGTCAAAGCCAGCGTTGGTAAATTGGGATAACGTAGTTGACCCTGGGTGAGCAGATCCGGCAGCAGGGGCAGAACGAACTGATCCTCTGTTAACCTTACCACATCTGCGAACCAAACCTGTCTTGGCCATCTTGGAGCCACCAGAATTGCTGACGCACCCTCCAGGGCCAGCTTGTGCACCACTCTGGCCACCAAGGGAAACAGAGGGAACAGATACAGAAACCCCAGATCCCTCCAGTTCAGAGACATCCACTGCCGGAGCCAGTGGATCCCGTGAGAGAGACACAAATGTCGGAAGTTTGTGATTGTGACGAGAGGCAAAGAGGTCCACCCCCGGGGACCCCCACCTGAGACAAATCAAGCGAAACACTTTGGGGCTGAGAGACCATTTCCCCTGGCGAGCTGAGAACCTGCTCAGAGAGTCCGCCTCCGTGTTCTCCGCTCCCGGAATGTAAACTGCTGAAATGCACGGGCAATCCTTGCAACTGATGAGTCAAGCGAAACAGAACCATCCTGATGGCCCTCAATTCCAGAACATTGATGGACTCGTGAGCCTCCTGAGGCCCCCACAGTCCCTGAAACGGACGATCCTTCCAGAACCCCCCCCCCCATCCTGATAGACTGGCATCCGTGGTGACCGTCTCCCAACAAGGGGCCAGAAAGGATCTGCCCCTCGACAGATTGATTGGATCCAGCCACCACTGAAGGGAGCACCCAACTCGGGGGGTCATCAGGAAGGACTGATCCAACGACAGTGGCGACCCGTCCCAGGCCGCCAACAGATGGAGCTGGAGTGTCCTTGTGTGGAACTGAGCAAAGGGAACCGCTTCGAAGGAGGCTACCATCAATCCCATCAGCCTCATCCCCAGTCTGATGGCCGGACGAGGGATAGACAGGAGGAGTCAAACCAACTCCTGAATCAAGAGAACCTTGGACTGAGGAAGAAACACCCTGGCCTGGGAAGTATCCAGGGACATTCCCAGAAAAGACACTAACCTGGACGGAGAAAGGGAGGACTTGTGGTAGTTGATCACCCACCCGAATCTCTCCAGAGTGGACACCACAGTTCTGGTGTCCAATACTGCTTGGCTGAAGGAAGATGCCAAATTGAGAAGGTCGTCCAGATAAGGGACAATGCGAATACCCTGGGCTCTGAGGAGAGCCATCACCCCGGCCAGCACCTTGGTGAAAACCCTTGGAGCCGAGGTAAGACCGAAAGGAAGTGCCACAAACTGAAAATGCCGATCCTCCACCATGAACCTGAGAAATCTCTGGTGCGCTGGAAAAATCGGCACATGCAGATAGGCGTCCTTGATGTCTACGGACGTCAGAAAGTCCCCCTGCCGAAGAGAATGGATAGCTGAACGCAGCGTTTCCATGCGAAATTTCCGCGGACGGACGAACCTGTTGAGGATCTTTAGATCCAGAATGGGTCGAACCGAGCCGTCCTTCTTGGGCACCGTGAACAGATTGGAATAAAAGCCCCGACCCCTGTCTGAGACTCTTTACTGCCGCCTGGATCTCCTGTGCGGCCAGAAGGTCCGAAGGCACCCTAGACCTGAGGAATCTGGGAGGGGGCCGGAGCTCGAACTCCAGCTTGTAGCCGGAAGTCACCACTTCCCGGATCCATCTGTCCGAGACCTCCCGGTCCCAGACCTGGGAGAAGTGTTGCAGCCGTCCCCCCACCCACATGGGTGAGGGCGCCCCCTCATTGCTGAGCTGGCTTGGCAGGGGGTTTGGGCTTAGAGCCCCAGCTGTATCCTGGGCGGGCACGTCCTCTGCCCCTGTTCCAGGAATCTCCTCTGGCTGCGGGGAAAACAATTCCTCTGCCAGCTCTAGCCCCACGAAAGGAAGGAGCAAAGGAACCCGCCCCCCGAAAGGGACAACGCTGTTTTTGCGTTGAGGTAACTTACCACCCTTGGCAACTGAATACAACTTCTCACCAAAGAGCCGTAATCCCACAAAGGGAAGAGCGGTCAGCGACTTTTTAGACACAAAATCAGCCGCCCACTGGCGCAACCAAACCGAACGCCGAATAGTCACCAATAGAGCCGACGTTCTGCCACACATCATCAGTGTGTCATCCAAGGCGGCTAGTACAAATGACAAAAACAATTCACACCTTTTAAGGCCAAGGAACTCGTCACTATCCGGATCTAACCCGGAAGAAGTCAACAGGTCCCTGACCACCGACCTGGTAGCCACCACCAGCAGCGCTGAAGCACAAACCGGCCTCATGGCTGACCCAACACTGGCAAAACCATGACAAGCCATTTGGTCAATGCGTTTATCCTCACCATCTTTAAGCGTGGAGCCATCAGGAGAATTTAAAACAGTAGTGTTGGATAAACCCAGAATCTGTGCATCCAACTCGGGAGGGGACGCCCAACGCTTAACCGTATCCAAGGGAAAGGGATATTTTTTGTCCCAACCCTGAGGGACACCTGGGAGCCGGGCAGGCCTCTCCCTTTCCTTAGCAATAATCCCATCAAAATGCTTTTGGTTAGGAAATTCCAAGCGCGGCCTGGATTCTTCTAAAAATTCCCCCTTTTGCTGTGGAACCACCTCAGGAGGAGAAATAGCCAAAACCTCAAACATCTGAGCCAGAACATTAGGAGTATCTGAAGACCTCCCCAAGCCCCGCTCGGTATCAGCACCCACAAACTGCTGATCGCCTGAATTATCTGATTCTTCATATACCTCCCCTTCCTCAGTAATCAGTAATCAGACCAGTCCAGATTATCAAGATCATCCAAGTCGGCCACCGGTGAAGACGGCGACAAGTGCTTTCTCTTAGCCGGAGCCTTTCCGATTGCAACTGGCCGCCCATGACAACGTCAGACTGGGCACGGATCAAACTGGGAGGGGGGGGGGGGGGGAGAGACCGGCGGCGCTGAACCAGACGCCTGGGGTCCGGACTGCCGCGTAATAGTCTGCTGTGCGCATGGTATACACAGATATACATCATCGCCAGTAAGGGATGCCCCACACACCATACACTTCCGGGATTGCCCCGAGGGGAGCCCGAGCCCAGTATCCGGGGATGCCTCCATAAGGTGAACTTATAGTTGGTCGCAATGACCGAGGGAATTACGCATATAAGCAACCCGGGATGCCCCTTTAACCCTTTCGCTGCCAGCCTACCTGCAGCATTTGCCACTCCCTGTTGCCAGACGATGTTTCACTATTTTGCGCTACACATATTCAACTGTCATTTTTGAAAGGATTTCCAGGGATTTCCCAGGAAAATTATATATTGTTTTTTTCAACAGAGTCTGGGCTTTAACATGAAATGTCTTGTTTGTATTTTTTAGGTGTATTCTCAATTTTTTTGGGTGAAATGTGTGAAAAAAAATAAAAAAAAAATATTTTTTTACAATTTGTAGAGTTTTTTTGTAATAAAAAATGTAAGTTTGTCAATAAAATCTTATTGCGTGAGAAACCCCAATTTCTCCCGGTTACAGCGATACCACATATGTATAGGTAGACACCCTTTCCTGCCCAGAAGCCTTTTATAGCTGCTGGATGACAAATGGTTAATTTAAAAAAAAAAATGACATAGGGTCCCCCTTCCCGGGGAGGGGGACCCCATTTTTTTTTGGATTCTTAAGGGTTAAAAACCCTTAAAAATCCAAAAAAAAAATGACGTGGGGTCCCCCTTACCCAAAGTAACCAGCCCGGGACCAGCTATGGGGGCTTGTAGGCACAGAGTGGGGGGGCCAGCTTTGGTGGCCCCCCCACCCTGCAGCCTACGAGCCCACATAGCCTATGTGGGCCCGGGCTCTTCTGCCCCCCCCTGGCCTTTGGGGAGGCAGGTAATGGGGGTGCGGGGGTTAATGGCAAGTCACCCGCTAGGGCAGGTGACTTGCCACCCCCCCAGCCTTGTGAACTGGTATAAGGGGTCTCATGGACCCCTTACCAGCTCACAAAGGGTTAACTGTTAAAAAAACCACGACACAATAATAAAAAGTATTTTATTAGAAAAAAAAAAAAAAAATTTTCCCCAGCGCCGATCACCGGCATCTGAGAAGCTGAGAAAGCTGAAGCCCGTTCGGGGCCGGGATGACTTCATAAGCCCCACCCCCAAGGGGCTTAGAGGCATGATGGCGGCCGCCATCGAGAAGAAGAGAGGAGAGAGCCTCCCAGGCTCTCTCCTGAAGATCGGTAAGTCCTGGGGGGGGATCGGAGGCCCCCCAGGTGAAGAGGAGGGACAGCGGGAGCCAGCGCACACACAGGTAAGTGAATGTCATTTTTATTTTTTTTTTACAGTTAGAAGCTGCTGCTGCAGAAGCGGGGGGGGGGGGGGCGGCCTATTCCGGGGGCTCTCCTGGAGCCATCCGACCCCCCACGGGGGATCGGATGGCACCAAATTAAAGCGGAGACCCGGCCGGATCCAACAAGGGGTCAGGTGAGTATTTTTTATTTTTACTTTTTAAACTAGAAGCGAGGAAAGTCAAGCACGTAACACCTACGGGCTTGGCACTTAAGGCCCAGCCAAGCCAGCACGTAGGTGTTACGGGCTTGGCAACAAAAGGGTTAATGTCCCAAGTGGGAACATTTGCAATAAGCCAATTAAGAACCCAGGGACCCTAGGACCGGGAGAAACCCCCTAACACCACTGTAGGTTATATCCGAAAGACATAATAAAAAAGGCTAATAAGAATAGCGGAGTATAAAATATATATATATATATGACATAAATATATATAATTATAGGTGATGGGACAGAAGGGGGGCCCACCGGGCCACTCACTGTGGTCCTGAAGACAGCTTCCTCTCTCCGTGAGGTAAAGAGCAGCTCTGAGGAGAGAAGAGGTGCGTGGCCAGCACCTTCTGAGGAAACAGGCACAGAGAAAAGCACCTCAGCGGTGCCTGTGACACAGGGGCGGGCCGCGGTGCTGGAAAGCCCGGCCCTGCCCCCAAGATTGAAAGCGTGAGGGGAGAAGCTCCCCTCCGCCATGACAATGCAAAAAGGCCGGCACCGCAGCCAGCCTGCATAAAAATGGCGGCCACACCACCATTTTGACAGAGAAATACACGCTGTTATGAAGTAATAAATAAGTTAATAACTATTGGGAGGATAATTTAATAAATTAATACATTAAAACATTATTAAGAATTAATGATTACAAAATTTGGACCTAACACCGAATAAGGGGCCCTGCTCCTACCCTCCGCTATCCCGCTAGAGAGAGGGGCATTACCCAAAGGGGGAGACCACCCAAAGTGTAAGGCCAAGGGACGGGGCATCCCAAACCGGGGTCACCATCCCGGATGACCGCCTACCCTCTTATATAGGGTCTCACGGGAGAGCATTTGCTCTTAAGCACCAAGGGTGCTTTTCTACCCTCACCCGGACCGTCAGCCTAGGCTGGGAGGCATGAGGTAACAGAAAAAAAAGATCCAAGCGGAAATAAATAACTAAAGGGCCGGGAGTCATCCCAGCTACCTGAAATCCCCCTGTGCAAGGAGGAGACCACATCTTCTGACTTGCTCGCCGTCTGCAGAGATGAAGACTGGGTAATGAGTGGGAGGTCCCAGGTATTTATGGACCGGGAGGGGCTCTCTTTTTTCCTGGCATCTCTGCATATCGCCCTCTGCAGGTCAGTATTACCCACACGTTATGAATTTCTTGAAGCGGGGTGTGTGACATACTTAGAATATACAGCCACTTACCTTCTCCCCCCACAACAGCTCCCGGCTGGTCGGGCACCTGGAGACCCCCTTGTTACTGTGAATGAGGGGCGCAGTAAGTATGGGCTGGGGGGCAGCTTATTCATTATTTATACTCTCTTTTCCTGTTCTGTCCCATCGCTTCTCTCTCTTTTCCCAGCTCTGTCCCATCCCATCTCTCTTTTCCTGCTCTGTCCCATCCCATCCCATCTCTTTTCCCAGCTCTGTCCAACCCCATCTCTCTTTTCCTGCCCTGTCCCATCCCATCTCTCTCTTTTCCCAGCTCTGTCCCGTCCCATCTCTCTTTTCCTGCCCTGTCCCATCCAAGCTCTCTCTTTTCCAGCTCTGTCTCATCCCTTCTCTCTCTCTTCCTGCCCTGTCTCATCCCATCTCTCTCTTTTCCCAGATCTGTCCCATCCTATCTCTCTTTTCCCATCTCTGTCCCATCCATCTCTCTCTTTCCCATCTCTGTCCAATCCCATCTCTCTCTGTTCTCAGCGCTGTCCCATCCCATCTCTCTCTTTTCCAGCTCTGTCCCATGCCATCTCTCTCTTTTCCCAGCTCTGTCCCATCCCATCTCTCTTTTCCTGCTCTGTCCCATCCCATCCCATCTCTTTTCCCAGCTCTGTCCAACCCCATCTCTCTTTTCCTGCCCTGTCCCATCCCATCTCTCTCTTTTCCCAACTCTGTCCCGTCCCATCTCTCTTTTCCTGCCCTGTCCCATCCAAGCTCTCTCTTTTCCAGCTCTGTCTCATCCCTTCTCTCTCTCTTCCTGCCCTGTCTCATCCCATCTCTCTCTTTTCCCAGATCTGTCCCATCCTATCTCTCTTTTCCCATCTCTGTCCCATCCATCTCTCTCTTTCCCATCTCTGTCCAATCCCATCTCTTTCTGTTCTCAGCGCTGTCCCATCCCATCTCTCTCTTTTCCAGCTCTGTCCCATGCCATCTCTCTCTTTTCCCAGCTCAGTCCCATCCCATCTCTCTCTTTTCCCAGCTTTGTCCCATCCCATCTCTCTCTCTTTTCCCAGCTCTGTCCCATCCCATCTCTCTCTCTTTTCCCAGCTCTGTCCCATCCCATCTCTCTCTTTTCCCAACTCTGTCCCATCCCATCTCTCTCTTTTCCCAGATCTGTCCCATCTCTCTCTTTCCCAGCTCTGTCCCATCCCATCTCTCTCTTTTCCAGCTCTGTCCCATCCCATCTCTCTCTTTCCCAGCTCTGTCCCATCCCATCTCTCTCTTTTTTCCCAGCTCTGTCTCATCTCATCTCTCTCTTTTTTTCACAGCTCTGTCCCATCCCATCTCTCTTTTCCAGCTCTGCCCCATCCCATCTCTCTCTTTCCCAGCTCTGTCCCATCCCATCTCTCTCTTTTTTCCCAGCTCTGTCTCATCTCATCTCTCTCTTTTTTTCACAGCTCTGTCCCATCCCATCTCTCTTTTCCAGCTCTGTCCCATCCCATATCTCTCTTTTCCAGCTCTGTCCCATCCCATCTCTCTCTTTTCCAGCTCTGTCCCATCCCATCTATCTCTTTTTCCAGCTCTGTCCCATCCCAGCTCTCTCTTTTCCAGCTCTGTCCCATCCCATATCTCTTTTCCCATCTCTGTCCAAACCCATCTCTCTCTTTTCCCAGCTCTGTCCCATCCCATCTCTCTCTTTTCCCATCACTGTCCCATCCCATCTCTCTCTTTTCCAGCCCTGTCCCATCCCATCTCTCTTGTTCCAGCTCTGTCCCATCCCATCTCTCTCTTTCCCAGCTCTGTCCCATCCCATCTCTCTTTTTTCCCAGCTCTGTCCCATCCTATCTCTCTCTTTTCCCATCTCTGTCCAATCCCGTTTCTCTCTTTCCCCAGCTCTGTCCCATCCTATCTCTCTCTTTTCCCATCTCTGTCAAATCCCATCTCTCTCTTTTCCTGCACTGTCCCATCCTATCTCTATCTTTTCCTGCTCTGTCCCATCCCATCTCTCTCTTTTCCCAGCTCTGTCTCATCTCATCTCTCTCTTTTCCCATCTCTGTCCAATCCCATCTCTCTCTTTTCCTGCTCTGTCCCATCCCATCTCTCTCTTTTCCTGCTCTGTCCCATCCCATCTCTCTCTTTTCCCTTCTCTGCCCCATCCAATCTCTCTCTTTTCCCAGCTGTGTCCCATCCCATCTCTCTCTTTTCCCTTCTCTGTCTCATCTCATCTCTCTCTTTTCCCATCTCTGTCCAATCCCATCTCTCTCTTTTCCCAGCTCTGTCCCATCCTATCTCTCTTTTCCCATCTCTCTCTTTTCCCAGCTCTGTCCCATCCTATCTCTCTCTTTTCCCATCTCTGTCCAAACCCATCTCTCTATTTTCCTGCTCTGTCCCATCCCATCTCTCTTTTCCCATCTCTGTCCAATCCTATTTCTCTCTTTTCACATCTCTGTCCAATCCCATCTCTCTCTTTTCCTGCTCTGTCCCATCCCATCTCTCTCTTTTCCTGCTCTGTCCCATCCTATCTCTCTCTTTTCCCATCTCTGTCCAATCTCATCTCTCTCTTTTCCTGCTCTGTCCCATCCCATCTCTCTCTTTTCCCATCTCTGTCTCATCCTATCTCTCTTTTCCCAGCTCTGTTCCATCCCATCACTCTCTTTTCCAGCTCTGTCCCATCCCATCTCTCTCTTTTCCCCGCTTAGTCCCGTCTCATCTCTCTCTTTTCCCAGTTCTGTACCATCCCATCTCTCTTTTTTTCCAGCTCTGTCCCATCCTATCTCTCTTTTCCCAGCTCTGTTCCATCCCATCTCTCTCTTTTCCCAGCTCTGTCCCATCCTATCTCTCTCTTTTCACATCTCTGTCCAATCCCATCTCTCTATTTTCCTGCTCTGTCCCATCCTATCTCTCTCTTTTCCCATCTCTGTCCAATCCCATCTCTCTCTTTTCCTGCTCTGTCCCATCCCATCGCTCTCTTTTCCTGCTCTGTCTCATCTCATCTCTCTCTTTTCCCATCTCTGTCCAATCCCATCTCTCTCTTTTCCCATCTCTGTCCAATCCCAGCTCTGTCCCATCCTATCTCTCTCTTTTCACATCTCTGTCCAATCCCATCTCTCTCTTTTCCTGCTCTGTCCCATCCAATCTCCCTCTTTTCCTGCTCTATCCCATCCCATCTCTCTCTTTTCCTGCTCTGTCCCATCCCATCTCTCTCTTTTCCTGCTCTGTCCCATCCCATCTCTCTATTTTCCCATCTCTGTCCCATCCCATCTCTCTCTTTCCCAGCTCTGTCCCATCTCATCTCTCTCTTTTCCCAGCTCTGTCCCATCCCATCTCTCTCTTTTCCCAGCTCTGTCCGATTGCCTCTCTCTCTCTTTTCATAGCTCTGTCCCCTCGCATCTCTCTCTTTTCCCAGCTCAGTCCCATCTCATCTCTCTCTTTTCCCAGCTCAGTCCCATCTCATCTCTCTCTTTTCCCAGCTCAGTCCCATACCATCTCTCTCTTTTCCCAGCTCAGTCCAATCTCATCTCTCTCTTTTCCCAACCCAGTCCCATCCCATCTCCCTCTTTTCCAGCTCTGTCCCATCCCATCTCTCTCTTTTCCAGCTCTGTCCGATTGCCTCTCTCTCTTTTCCCAGCTCAGTCCCATCCCATCTCTCTCTTTTCCTAGCTCTGTCCCATCTCATCTCTCTCTTTTCCAGCTCTGTCCCATCCCATCTCTCTCTTTCCCAGCTCTGTCCGATTGCCTCTCTCTCTTTTCCCAGCTCTGTCCCCTCGCATCTCTCTCTTTTCCCAGCTCAGTACCATCCCATCTCTCTCTTTTCCTAGCTCTGTCCCATCCCATCTCTCTCTTTTCCTAGCTCTGTCCCATCCCATCTTTCTCTTTTCCCAGCTCTGTCCCATCCAATCTCTCTCTTTTCTGCTATGTCCCATCCAATCTCTCTCTTTTCTGCTATGTCCCATCCAATCTCTCTCTTTTCTGCTATGTTTCATCCCATCTCTCTCTTTTCTGCTATGTTTCATCCCATCTCTCTCTCTACCAGCTCTGTCCCATCTCATTTCTCTCTTTTCCCAGCTCAGTCCCATCTCATCTCTCTCTTTTCCCAGCTCAGTCCCATCTCATCTCTCTCTTTTCCCAGCTCAGTCCCATCTCATCTCTCTCTTTTCCCAGCTCAGTCCCACCCCATCTCTCTCTTTTCCTGCTCTGTCTCATCCCATCTCTCTCTTTTCCCAGCTCTGTCCCATCCCATCTCTCTCTTTTCCTGCTCTGTCCCATCCCATCTCTCTCTTTTCCCCGCTCAGTCCCATCTCATCTCTCTCTTTTCCCAGTTCTGTCCCATCCCATCTCTCTTTTCCCAGCTCTGCCCCATCCCATCTCTCTCTTTTTCAGCTCTTTGCCATCCCATCTCTCTCTTTTCCCAGCTCTGTCCTATCCAATCTCTCTCTTTTCCCAGCTCAGTCCCATCCCATCTCTCTCTTTTCCCAGCTCTGTCCCCTCGCATCTCTCTCTTTTCCCAGCTCAGTCCCATCTCATCTTTCTTTTTTCCCAGCTCAGTCCCATCTCATCTCTCTCTTTTCCCAGCTCAGTTCCATCTCATCTCTCTCTTTTCCCAGCTCAGTCCAATCTCATCTCTCTCTTTTCCCAGTTCTGTCCCATCCCATCTCTCTTTTCCCAGCTCTGTCCCATCCCATCTCTCTCTTTTCCCGCTCAGTCCCATCTCATCTCTCTCTTTTCCCAGTTCTGTCCCATCCCATCTCTCTTTTCCCAGCTCTGCCCCATCCCATCTCTCTCTTTTCCAGCTCTTTGCCATCCCATCTCTCTCTTTTCCCAGCTCAGTCCCATCCCATCTCTCTCTTTCCCAGCTCTGTCCCATCCCATCTCTCTCTTTTCCCTTCTCTGTCTCATCTCATCTCTCTCTTTTCCCATCTCTGTCCAATCCCATCTCTCTCTTTTCCCAGCTCTGTCCCATCCTATCTCTCTTTTCCCAGCTCTGTCCCATCCTATCTCTCTCTTTTCCCATCTCTGTCCAATCCCATCTCTCTATTTCCCTGCTCTGTCCCATCCTATCTCTCTCTTTTCCCATCTCTGTCCAATCCCATCTCTCTCTTTTCCTGCTCTGTCCCATCCCATCTCTCTCTTTTCCTGCTCTGTCTCATCTCATCTCTCTCTTTTCCCATCTCTGTCCTATCCCATCTCTCTCTTTTCCCATCTCTGTCCCATCCTATCTCTCTCTTTGCACATCTCTGTCCAATCCAATCTCTCTCTTTTTCTGCTCTGTCCCATCCAGTCTCCCTCTTTTCCTGCTCTATCCCATCCCATCTCTCTCTTTTCCTGCTCTGTCCCATCCTATCTCTCTCTTTTCCCATCTCTGTCCAATCCCATCTCTCTCTTTTCCTGCTCTGTCCCATCCTATCTCTCTCTTTTCCCATCTCTGTCCAATCCCATCTCTCTCTTTCCCAGCTCTGTCCCATCCCATCTCTCTCCTTTCCCAGCTATGTCCCATCCCATCTTTCTCTTTTCCAGCTCTGTCCCACCCCATCTTTCTCTTTTCCAGCTCTGTCCCATCCCATCTCTCACTTTTCCAGCTCTGTCCCATCTCATCTTTCTCTTTTCCAGCTCTGTCCCATCCCATCTCTCTCTTTTCCAGCTCTGTCCCACCCCATCTCTCACTCTCTCTTTTCCAGCTCTTTTCCCACCCCATCTCTATCTTTTCCTGCTCTGTCCCATCCCATCTCTCTCTTTTCCTGCTCTGTCCCATCCCATCTCTCTCTTTTCCAGCGCTGTCCCATCCCATCTCTCTCTTTTCCTGCTCTGTCCCATCCCAATTCTCTCTTTTCCAGCTCTGTCCCATCCCATCTCTCTCTTTTCCTGCTCTCTCCCATTCAATCTCTCTCTTTTCCCAGCTCTGCCCCATCCCATCTCTCTCTTTTCCAGCTCTGTGCCATTCCATCTCTCTCTTTTCCCAGCTCTGTCCCATCCAATCTCTCTCTTTTCTGCTATGTCCCATCCCATCTCTCTCTTTTCCCAGCTCTGTCCCATCTCATCTCTCACTTTTCCCAGCTCAGTCCCATCCCATCTCTCTCTTTTCCAGCTTTGTCCCATCCCATCTTTTTTTTCCTGTCCTGTCCCATCCCATCTCTCTCTTTTCCTGCTCTACCCCATCCCAAATCTCTCTTTTCCCAGCTCTGTCCCATCTCATCTCTCTCTTTTCCAGCTCTGTCCCATCCCATCTCTCTCTTTTCCAGCTCTGTCCAATTGCCTCTCTCTCTTTTCCCAGCTCTGTCCCCTCGCATCTCTCTCTTTTCCCAGCTCAGTCCCATCCCATCTCTCTCTTTTCCTAGCTCTGTCCCATCTCATCTCTCTCTTTTCCAGCTCTGTCCCATCCCATCTCTCTCTTTCCCAGCTCTGTCCGATTGCCTCTCTCTCTTTTCCCAGCTCTGTCCCATCCCATCTCTCTCTTTTCCCAGCTCTGTCCCATCCCATCTCTCTCTCTTTTCCCATCTCTGCCCCATTCCATTCTCTCTTTTCCTAGCTCTTTCCCATCCCATACCTCTTCTTTCCCAGCTCTGTTCCATCCCATCTCTCTTTTCCTGCCCTGTCCCATCCCATCTCTCTCTTTTCCAGCTTTGTCCCATCCCATCTTTTTTTTCCTGTCCTGTCCCATCCCATCTCTCTCTTTTCCTGCTCTACCCCATCCCAAATCTCTCTTTTCCCAGCTCAGTCCCATCTCATCTCTCTCTTTTCCAGCTCTGTCCCATCCCATCTCGCTCATTTTTGTAAACTCCCTTGTTAGATTAGTTATGGAATAAATATTATTTAGGCTAATAATGTATTTTGGAGATGGATCATTCCCTAGATGATAGTCAGTGGTCCATGCATATTTCTCAAATCAGGATATATAGATAAAGAATCAGCACAATGATAATATGGTTGTGCAGCTTTTAGGTGATCCAATCTTAAAGGACAAATATCGTTTGCCAACTGCTCTAGTGAGGTGCTTATTGCTAGTGAGTGCTTATTTTCATTAAAGTCAATTTTCAGTCAAACCATTAAAAAAAGCTATACTCATCTTTTCTCGCTCACAGACCGTCGCTCCTAGTCCAGGGCTGCAGAACTTACCTGAAAAGCTTCATCCAGATCCCTTGCTTCTCCAATGTGGCAAAGCCCACGCCATCAGTCACGGTGAGCTGCCACACCTCCTCTATTCACTGCAATGGAGAAGGGTGTGGCAGCTCATCATGACTGATGGCGGGGGCGTCACCACGTCAGAGGGAGACAGGAAGAGAAGCTTAACGAGAGCACGGTGCTGCACAAGGTGCAGCGAGGGACCTGGATGAGCCTTACAAAGACCCTCTCTATTGCTTTATAGTTAGTATAAACTTCCTCTCTTTCTGAAAGCTCACCCAAAGCCAAATGGCTACAAACCCAGAGTTGTTTTGTTTAAACAATGCCTTTTAAAGCAGGTTGAAAACGTGTTAAAATTTACAAGAGCGGTTGATCACCAGGGGCCCAGGGAAGGTTTCTCAACCTCTGGGCTGCGGCCGTAGGTGCCTTTTGCTTTATATGAAATGAACATTCCTTTCTTCAGGTATCGTTTGTTTTTAAATTCTCTATTTATTTATCTCATCACATTACCTTATAACTTAGAAGGCTGAGAAAAGTGCATATTATTGGCCACCTGAACAGTCAAGATCAAACTTACTAGAGGGTAACCAACTACCATGGTACAAGAAAAAGTGTCAGTGGTACAAAAAACCTCTAGAACACATTCTTAGAACGACAATAAGAAGATTTTTTCCACCTGGCTCATCTTCCTTACACAATAACCTCTGCCATATATTTTTCCCTTTCAGCAAGCCTCTCAAAACAAGTTGCAGCATTTCTTTTTGATCAAGAGCGCTACCCAAATAACAAATCGTTTTTTCCCTTGCATCTGTTTGAACAAAAGAGGTTACATTGGTCCCCCTATATTTTCTGCTTCCCTGAAGATTAAGTGAGGTGGACTCAGGTGGACCTCAAGAAGAAAAAAATACTGGAAAATCTTCTTCCACCATTCTTTTTAGATTCCAGGTGGTATCCTTGAATGTAACGGACATCAGTTCTCTAAGTGACAATAAAACCTTCCAATATACTGCAGAAAAGCTCAGTTTTTTTGTTGTTATTTGAGACTACTAGTAATGAGTGAACCTGTAGAAGTTCAGGTTTGGTAAGTTTGGCCTAAATGTGACGCAAAAGTTTGGTTCTGAGTACCCAAAAATGGCTGTAAAAATACCATTCTGTGAATACTCACCTGTAGAATAGATATTATCAGTATGCATCACACCCTGCTCCAGAATAATTCATTACGTCTGGGTTATAGTCCACAAGAGGGCGCTTTACTGCAGAGATGGCAAAAAAGAGGCCCCTCCCGGCCCATATATAACCGGGACCTCTCACTCATTCCCCAGCATATGTAAGCAGTAAGGGAACCAGGAGAAGCCAATAACAAATTAACAACATTAACAAGGAAAAATTCACCATATAGAGGATCCAGAATACAACTCAGGGAGGGATGGAGCAGGGTGTGATGCTTACTGATAATATCCATTCTACAGGTGAGTATTCACAGAATGGTATTATTCTAAGTATGCATCACATCCTGCTCCAGAATAATTAATTACGTCTGGGACATCCAGTAGCAGTGTCTAACAACGGGTGGGGATCCCAAAGCAAGGCCACAATGCGCAGTTCAAAATACTGCAACTTGTAGACCTTTGCGGCCAAAACAGCATCCGCTGAGGCCCGAACATCAACCTTGGAAAAGGTATGAACAGAAGACCAAGTAGCAGTCTTACAAACTCGTTCAACCAAAGCCTGGTGCTGAAAAGGCCTAAAGGCCCCAATAGCACAAGTAAAATGAACAGTAACTCGGAAAAAGGGGGAACCTTTCCCCTAACAGAATAGGCCCTAACAATGGCCTGAAGAATCCATATGCTAATGGTAGACCTGACCGGCGCCAAACCCTTCTTTGGACCAAAGGGTACCCCAAACAAGGCGTCGGTCTTCCTGAAAAGGCACTGAGGCCACCAGGTAGTATTTCAAGTTTCTGACAACATTCAGAGAAGCAAGGCCCCGTCCTTGTCATTACCAGGATTAGGACATAAGGAAGGAAGCACAATGTCCTGAATAAAGTGAAAGGCAGAGACAACCCTATGCAAGAAGTCCGGTTCAAAACCACCCTGTCCTAGTGTCTCTAAAAGTAGGGGGCCTGAATGGACAGAGCCACCAACTCAGAAACACGTCAGACAGAAGAAATAGCCACCAAGGAGGCAACGTTCAAGGTGAGAATAAACAGTGCAGCTTCATGCACAGATTCTAAGGAGGACCCCGAAGGGCAGACAATACCAAACTCAAATCCAAACCGGAAACAAGGATGAAGAGCAAGGACCTCTGGAAGAGAACAGCCAAGGCGGAAACATGCCTCTTCAGAGTGCCAAGCTGAAAAATCCAAATCAGGACCATGTTGAAGGAACTCCAGTATCCAAGGAAAGAGGAACCCCCGACAGGGGAAGGCACCAGCCTCACACCAGACAATGTAGGTCCACCAGGTCCTGTAGAAGCTGCTAGGAGAAAATTTCTTCCTAGCTCTGACCAGAGTCTGAACAACAGCATCAGACATACCCTCTCCTCTAGGATGGAGGCAACAGCAGCCATGCCGTCAAAGCCAGCGTATGTACATTGGGGAAACAGAGCCGTCCTTGAGTGAGAAGATCCAGAACCAGGGCAGAGGGTACTGATCGACCGTCAGCTGCACGACGTCTGCGAACCACACCTGTCTTGGCCACCTGGGGGCCACCAGAACAACTGGCAATCCTTCTTGAATCAGTTTACGTAAGACTTAGTCCAGAAGGGGAACAGAGGTAAAAAAGGTACAGGAGACCGAACCCCGGACAGGATAGAGACATGGCATCCACCGCCAGAGCCAGAAGATCCTGGGACAGTGATACAAATGCAGGAAGCTTGCGATTGTGACGAGAAACAAACAGATCAACAACCGGCATCCCTCACCTGTGACAGAGAGATAGGAAGACCTCGCTGTTAAGGGACCATTCTCCCCAGCGAGAAGCCCCTCCCCCGCTCAGGGATGCACGGAAAATTGTCCTAGACCCAGGATAGGACCAACGACACCTCCTGGAGGACACTCTTGCTCTGAGTCCCTCCCTGATAATTGATGCAAGTGACCGCAGCCCAGTAGTCGGAACGTACCTGAACCAGTAGGCCCTGGAGGTGAGGCGTCATCTGCGCCAGCGCCAACCGAACCGCCCTCAACTCCAGAACATTAATAGGGGCGTGTGCCTCCTGAGGGCCCCACAGCCCCTAGAATTTTGGAGGGCTCACCCAGTAGCCCTCCCAGCCTGACAGTCTGGCAACCGTAGTGACCGTCTCCCAGTACTGTGTCAGAAATGATCTGCCCCCAGAAGATTCTCAAGTCCAGCCACTCGAGAGGGGACCGCGGGACCAGAGGATACCTATTTAAAGCAAAGGCCTGAACCAGAGACAGGGGACAATTCCTTTCCCAGGCTGAAAGAAGATGGATCTGAAGAAAAACACCGTCGCTCCTAGTCCAGGGCTGCAGAACTTACCTGAAAAGCTTCATCCAGATCCCTTGCTTCTCCGATGTGGCAAAGCCCACGCCATCAGTCACGGTGAGCTGCCACACCTCCTCTATTCACTGCAATGGAGAAGGGTGTGGCAGCTCATCATGACTGAAGGCGGGGGAGTCACCACGTCAGAGGGAGACAGGAAGAGAAGCTTAACGAGAGCACGGTGCTGCACAAGGTGCAGCGAGGGACCTGGATGAAGCCTTACAAAGACCCTCTCTATTGCTTTATAGTTAGTATAAACTTCCTCTCTTTCTGAAAGCTCACCCAAAGCCAAATGGCTACAAACCCAGAGTTGTTTTGTTTAAACAATGCCTTTTAAAGCAGGTTGAAAACGTGTTAAAATTTACAAGAGCGGTTGATCACCAGGGGCCCAGGGAAGGTTTCTCAACCTCTGGGCTGCGGCCGTAGGTGCCTTTTGCTTTATATGAAATGAACATTCCTTTCTTCAGGTATCGTTTGTTTTTAAATTCTCTATTTATTTATCTCATCACATTACCTTATAACTTAGAAGGCTGAGAAAAGTGCATATAATTGGCCACCTGAACAGTCAAGATCAAACTTACTAGAGGGTAACCAACTACCACGGTACAAGAAAAAGTGTCAGTGGTACAAAAAACCTCTAGAACACACTCTTAGAACGACAATAAGAAGATTTTTTCCACCTGGCTCATCTTCCTTACACAATAACCTCTGCCATATATTTTTCCCTTTCAGCAAGCCTCTCAAAACAAGTTGCAGCATTTCTTTTTGATCAAGAGCGCTACCCAAATAACAAATCGTTTTTTCCCTTGCATCTGTTTGAACAAAAGAGGTTACATTGGTCCCCCTATATTTTCTGCTTCCCTGAAGATTAAGTGAGGTGGACTCAGGTGGACCTCAAGAAGAAAAAAATACTGGAAAATCTTCTTCCACCATTCTTTTTAGATTCCAGGTGGTATCCTTGAATGTAACGGACATCAGTTCTCTAAGTGACAATAAAGCCTTCCAATATACTGCAGAAAAGCTCAGTTTTTTTGTTGTTATTTGAGACTACTAGTAATGAGTGAACCTGTAGAAGTTCAGGTTTGGTAAGTTTGGCCTAAATGTGACGCAAAAGTTTGGTTCTGAGTACCCAAAAATGGCTGTAAAAATACCATTCTGTGAATACTCACCTGTAGAATAGATATTATCAGTATGCATCACACCCTGCTCCAGAATAATTCATTACGTCTGGGTTATAGTCCACAAGAGGGCACTTTACTGCAGAGATGGCAAAAAAGAGGCTCCTCCCGGCCCATATATAACCGGGACCTCCCACTCATTCCCCAGCATATGTAAGCAGTAAGGGAACCAGGAGAAGCCAATAACAAATTAACAACATTAACAAGGAAAAATTCACCATATAGAGGATCCAGAATACAACTCAGGGAGGGATGGAGCAGGGTGTGATGCTTACTGATAATATCCATTCTACAGGTGAGTATTCACAGAATGGTATTATTCTAAGTATGCATCACATCCTGCTCCAGAATAATTAATTACGTCTGGGACATCCAGTAGCAGTGTCTAACAACGGGTGGGGATCCCAAAGCAAGGCCACAATGCGCAGTTCAAAATACTGCAACCTGTAGACCTTTGCGGCCAAAACAGCATCCGCTGAGGCCCGAACATCAACCTTGGAAAAGGTATGAACAGAAGACCAAGTAGCAGTCTTACAAACTCGTTCAACCAAAGCCTGGTGCTGAAAAGGCCTAAAGGCCCCAATAGCACAAGTAAAATGAACAGTAACTCGGAAAAAGGGGGAACCTTTCCCCTAACAGAATAGGCCCTAACAATGGCCTGAAGAATCCATATGCTAATGGTAGACCTGACCGGCGCCAAACCCTTCTTTGGACCAAAGGGTACCCCAAACAAGGCGTCGGTCTTCCTGAAAAGGCACTGAGGCCACCAGGTAGTATTTCAAGTTTCTGACAACATTCAGAGAAGCAAGGCCCCGTCCTTGTCATTACCAGGATTAGGACATAAGGAAGGAAGCACAATGTCCTGAATAAAGTGAAAGGCAGAGACAACCCTATGCAAGAAGTCCGGTTCAAAACCACCCTGTCCTAGTGTCTCTCAAAGTAGGGAGCCTGAATGGACAGAGCCACCAACTCAGAAACACGTCAGACAGAAGAAATAGCCACCAAGGAGGCAACGTTCAAGGTGAGAATAAACAGTGCAGCTTCATGCACAGATTCTAAGGAGGACCCCGAAGGGCAGACAATACCAAACTCAAATCCAAACCGGAAACAAGGATGAAGAGCAAGGACCTCTGGAAGAGAACAGCCAAGGCGGAAACATGCCTTTTCAGAGCGCCAAGCTGAAAAATCCAAATCAGGACCATGTTGAAGGAACTCCAGTATCCAAGGAAAGAGGAACCCCCGACAGGGGAAGGCACCAGCCTCACACCAGACAATGTAGGTCCACCAGGTCCTGTAGAAGCTGCTAGGAGAAAATTTCTTCCTAGCTCTGACCAGAGTCTGAACAACAGCATCAGACATACCCTCTCCTCTAGGATGGAGGCAACAGCAGCCATGCCGTCAAAGCCAGCGTATGTACATTGGGGAAACAGAGCCGTCCTTGAGTGAGAAGATCCAGAACCAGGGCAGAGGGTACTGATCGACCGTCAGCTGCACGACGTCTGCGAACCACACCTGTCTTGGCCACCTGGGGGCCACCAGAACAACTGGCAATCCTTCTTGAATCAGTTTACGTAAGACTTAGTCCAGAAGGGGAACAGAGGTAAAAAAGGTACAGGAGACCGAACCCCGGACAGGATAGAGACATGGCATCCACCGCCAGAGCCAGAAGATCCTGGGACAGTGATACAAATGCAGGAAGCTTGCGATTGTGACGAGAAACAAACAGATCAACAACCGGCATCCCTCACCTGTGACAGAGAGATAGGAAGACCTCGCTGTTAAGGGACCATTCTCCCCAGCGAGAAGCCCCTCCCCCGCTCAGGGATGCACGGAAAATTGTCCTAGACCCAGGATAGGACCAACGACACCTCCTGGAGGACACTCTTGCTCTGAGTCCCTCCCTGAAAATTGATGCAAGTGACCGCAGCCCAGTAGTCGGAACGTACCTGAACCAGCAGGCCCTGGAGGTGAGGCGTCATCTGCGCCAGCGCCAACCGAACCGCCCTCAACTCCAGAACATTAATAGGGGCGTGTGCCTCCTGAGGGCCCCACAGCCCCTAGAATTTTGGAGGGCTCACCCAGTAGCCCTCCCAGCCTGACAGTCTGGCAACCGTAGTGACCGTCTCCCAGTACTGTGTCAGGAATGATCTGCCCCCAGAAGATTCTCAAGTCCAGCCACTCGAGAGGGGACCGCGGGACCAGAGGATACCTATTTAAAGCAAAGGCCTGAACCAGAGACAGGGGACAATTCCTTTCCCAGGCTGAAAGAAGATGGATCTGAAGAAAAACACCGTCGCTCCTAGTCCAGGGCTGCAGAACTTACCTGAAAAGCTTCATCCAGATCCCGTGCTTCTCCGATGTGGCAAAGCCCACGCCATCAGTCACGGTGACCTGCCACACCTCCTCTATTCACTGCAATGGAGAAGGGTGTGGCAGCTCATCATGACTGATGGCGGGGGCATCACCACGTCAGAGGGAGACAGGAAGAGAAGCTTAACAAGAGCACGGTGCTGCACAAGGTGCAGCAAGGGACCTGGATGAAGCCTTACAAAGACCCTCTCTATTGCTTTATAGTTAGTATAAACTTCCTCTCTTTCTGAAAGCTCACCCAAAGCCAAATGGCTACAAACCCAGAGTTGTTTTGTTTAAACAATGCCTTTTAAAGCAGGTTGAAAACGTGTTAAAATTTACAGGAGCGGTTGATCACCAGGGGCCCAGGGAAGGTTTCTCAACCTCTGGGCTGCGGCCGTAGGTGCCTTTTGCTTTATATGAAATGAACATTCCTTTCTTCAGGTATCATTTGTTTTTAAATTCTCTATTTATTTATCTCATCACATTACCTTATAACTTAGAAGGCTGAGAAAAGTGCATATAATTGGCCACCTGAACAGTCAAGATCAAACTTACTAGAGGGTAACCAACTACCACGGTACAAGAAAAAGTGTCAGTGGTACAAAAAACCTCTAGAACACACTCTTAGAACGACAATAAGAAGATTTTTTCCACCTGGCTCATCTTCCTTACACAATAACCTCTGCCATATATTTTTCCCTTTCAGCAAGCCTCTCAAAACAAGTTGCAGCATTTCTTTTTGATCAAGAGCGCTACCCAAATAACAAATCGTTTTTTCCCTTGCATCTGTTTGAACGAAAGAGGTTACATTGGTCCCCCTATATTTTCTTCTTCCCTGAAGATTAAGTGAGGTGGACTCAGGTGGACCTCAAGAAGAAAAAAATACTGGAAAATCTTCTTCCACCATTCTTTTTAGATTCCAGGTGGTATCCTTGAATGTAACGGACATCAGTTCTCTAAGTGACAATAAAACCTTCCAATATACTGCAGAAAAGCTCAGTTTTTTTGTTGTTATTTGAGACTACTAGTAATGAGTGAACCTGTAGAAGTTCAGGTTTGGTAAGTTTGGCCTAAATGTGACGCAAAAGTTTGGTTCTGAGTACCCAAAAATGGCTGTAAAAATACCATTCTGTGAATACTCACCTGTAGAATAGATATTATCAGTATGCATCACACCCTGCTCCAGAATATTTCATTACGTCTGGGTTATAGTCCACAAGAGGGCGCTTTACTGCAGAGATGGCAAAAAAAGAGGCCCCTCCCGGCCCATATATAACCGGGACCTCCCACTCATTCCCCAGCATATGTAAGCAGTAAGGGAACCAGGAGAAGCCAATAACAAATTAACAACATTAACAAGGAAAATTCACCATATAGAGGATCCAGAATACAACTCAGGGAGGGATGGAGCAGGGTGTGATGCTTACTGATAATATCCATTCTACAGGTGAGTATTCACAGAATGGTATTATTCTAAGTATGCATCACATCCTGCTCCAGAATAATTAATTACGTCTGGGACATCCAGTAGCAGTGTCTAACAATAGGTGGGGATCCCAAAGCAAGGCCACAATGCGCAGTTCAAAATACTGCAACTTGTAGACCTTTGCGGCCAAAACAGCATCCGCTGAGGCCCGAACATCAACCTTGGAAAAGGTATGAACAGAAGACCAAGTAGCAGTCTTACAAACTCGTTCAACCAAAGCCTGGTGCTGAAAAGGCCTAAAGGCCCCAACAGCACAAGTAAAATGAACAGTAACTCGGAAAAAGGGGGAACCTTTCCCCTAACAGAATAGGCCCTAACAATGGCCTGAAGAATCCATATGCTAATGGTAGACCTGACCGGCGCCAAACCCTTCTTTGGACCAAAGGGTACCCCAAACAAGGCGTCGGTCTTCCTGAAAAGGCACTGAGGCCACCAGGTAGTATTTCAAGTTTCTGACAACATTCAGAGAAGCAAGGCCCCGTCCTTGTCATTACCAGGATTAGGACATAAGGAAGGAAGCACAATGTCCTGAATAAAGTGAAAGGCAGAGACAACCCTATGCAAGAAGTCCGGTTCAAAACCACCCTGTCCTAGTGTCTCTCAAAGTAGGGGGCCTGAATGGACAGAGCCACCAACTCAGAAACACGTCAGACAGAAGAAATAGCCACCAAGGAGGCAACGTTCAAGGTGAGAATAAACAGTGCAGCTTCATGCACAGATTCTAAGGAGGACCCCGAAGGGCAGACAATACCAAACTCAAATCCAAACCGGAAACAAGGATGAAGAGCAAGGACCTCTGGAAGAGAACAGCCAAGGCGGAAACATGCCTTTTCAGAGCGCCAAGCTGAAAAATCCAAATCAGGACCATGTTGAAGGAACTCCAGTATCCAAGGAAAGAGGAACCCCCGACAGGGGAAGGCACCAGCCTCACACCAGACAATGTAGGTCCACCAGGTCCTGTAGAAGCTGCTAGGAGAAAATTTCTTCCTAGCTCTGACCAGAGTCTGAACAACAGCATCAGACATACCCTCTCCTCTAGGATGGAGGCAACAGCAGCCATGCCGTCAAAGCCAGCGTATGTACATTGGGGAAACAGAGCCGTCCTTGAGTGAGAAGACCCAGAACCAGGGCAGAGGGTACTGATCGACCGTCAGCTGCACGACGTCTGCGAACCACACCTGTCTTGGCCACCTGGGGGCCACCAGAACAACTGGCAATCCTTCTTGAATCAGTTTACGTAAGACTTAGTCCAGAAGGGGAACAGAGGTAAAAAAGGTACAGGAGACCGAACCCCGGACAGGATAGAGACATGGCATCCACCGCCAGAGCCAGAAGATCCTGGGACAGTGATACAAATGCAGGAAGCTTGCGATTGTGACGAGAAACAAACAGATCAACAACCGGCATCCCTCACCTGTGACAGAGAGATAGGAAGACCTCGCTGTTAAGGGACCATTCTCCCCAGCGAGAAGCCCCTCCCCCGCTAAGGGATGCACGGAAAATTGTCCTAGACCCAGGATAGGACCAACGACACCTCCTGGAGGACACTCTTGCTCTGAGTCCCTCCCTGATAATTGATGCAAGTGACCGCAGCCCAGTAGTCGGAACGTACCTGAACCAGTAGGCCCTGGAGGTGAGGTGTCATCTGCGCCAGCGCCAACCGAACCGCCCTCAACTCCAGAACATTAATAGGGGCGCGTGCCTCCTGAGGGCCCCACAGCCCCTAGAATTTTGGAGGGCTCACCCAGTAGCCCTCCCAGCCTGACAGTCTGGCAACCGTAGTGACCGTCTCCCAGTACTGTGTCAGGAATGATCTGCCCCCAGAAGATTCTCAAGTCCAGCCACTCGAGAGGGGACCGCGGGACCAGAGGATACCTATTTAAAGCAAAGGCCTGAACCAGAGACAGGGGACAATTCCTTTCCCAGGCTGAAAGAAGATGGATCTGAAGAAAAACACCGTCGCTCCTAGTCCAGGGCTGCAGAACTTACCTGAAAAGCTTCATCCAGATCCCGTGCTTCTCCGATGTGGCAAAGCCCACGCCATCAGTCACGGTGAGCTGCCACACCTCCTCTATTCACTGCAATGGAGAAGGGTGTGGCAGCTCATCATGACTGATGGCGGGGGCGTCACCACGTCAGAGGGAGACAGGAAGAGAAGCTTAACGAGAGCACGGTGCTGCACAAGGTGCAGCAAGGGACCTGGATGAAGCCTTACAAAGACCCTCTCTATTGCTTTATAGTTAGTATAAACTTCCTCTCTTTCTGAAAGCTCACCCAAAGCCAAATGGCTACAAACCCAGAGTTGTTTTGTTTAAACAATGCCTTTTAAAGCAGGTTGAAAACGTGTTAAAATTTACAGGAGCGGTTGATCACCAGGGGCCCAGGGAAGGTTTCTCAACCTCTGGGCTGCGGCCGTAGGTGCCTTTTGCTTTATATGAAATGAACATTCCTTTCTTCAGGTATCGTTTGTTTTTAAATTCTCTATTTATTTATCTCATCACATTACCTTATAACTTAGAAGGCTGAGAAAAGTGCATATAATTGGCCACCTGAACAGTCAAGATCAAACTTACTAGAGGGTAACCAACTACCATGGTACAAGAAAAAGTGTCAGTGGTACAAAAAACCTCTAGAACACACTCTTAGAACGACAATAAGAAGATTTTTTCCACCTGCCTCATCTTCCTTACACAATAACCTCTGCCATATATTTTTCCCTTTCAGCAAGCCTCTCAAAACAAGTTGCAGCATTTCTTTTTGATCAAGAGCGCTACCCAAATAACAAATCGTTTTTTCCCTTGCATCTGTTTGAACAAAAGAGGTTACATTGGTCCCCCTATATTTTCTGCTTCCCTGAAGATTAAGTGAGGTGGACTCAGGTGGACCTCAAGAAGAAAAAAATACTGGAAAATCTTCTTCCACCATTCTTTTTAGATTCCAGGTGGTATCCTTGAATGTAACGGACATCAGTTCTCTAAGTGACAATAAAACCTTCCAATATACTGCAGAAAAGCTCAGTTTTTTTGTTGTTATTTGAGACTACTAGTAATGAGTGAACCTGTAGAAGTTCAGGTTTGGTAAGTTTGGCCTAAATGTGACGCAAAAGTTTGGTTCTGAGTACCCAAAAATGGCTGTAAAAATACCATTCTGTGAATACTCACCTGTAGAATAGATATTATCAGTATGCATCACACCCTGCTCCAGAATAATTCATTACGTCTGGGTTATAGTCCACAAGAGGGCGCTTTACTGCAGAGATGGCAAAAAAAGAGGCCCCTCCCGGCCCATATATAACCGGGACCTCCCACTCATTCCCCAGCATATGTAAGCAGTAAGGGAACCAGGAGAAGCCAATAACAAATTAACAACATTAACAAGGAAAATTCACCATATAGAGGATCCAGAATACAACTCAGGGAGGGATGGAGCAGGGTGTGATGCTTACTGATAATATCCATTCTACAGGTGAGTATTCACAGAATGGTATTATTCTAAGTATGCATCACATCCTGCTCCAGAATAATTAATTACGTCTGGGACATCCAGTAGCAGTGTCTAACAATGGGTGGGGATCCCAAAGCAAGGCCACAATGCGCAGTTCAAAATACTGCAACTTGTAGACCTTTGCGGCCAAAACAGCATCCGCTGAGGCCCGAACATCAACCTTGGAAAAGGTATGAACAGAAGACCAAGTAGCAGTCTTACAAACTCGTTCAACCAAAGCCTGGTGCTGAAAAGGCCTAAAGGCCCCAACAGCACAAGTAAAATGAACAGTAACTCGGAAAAAGGGGGAACCTTTCCCCTAACAGAATAGGCCCTAACAATGGCCTGAAGAATCCATATGCTAATGGTAGACCTGACCGGCGCCAAACCCTTCTTTGGACCAAAGGGTACCCCAAACAAGGCGTCGGTCTTCCTGAAAAGGCACTGAGGCCACCAGGTAGTATTTCAAGTTTCTGACAACATTCAGAGAAGCAAGGCCCCGTCCTTGTCATTACCAGGATTAGGACATAAGGAAGGAAGCACAATGTCCTGAATAAAGTGAAAGGCAGAGACAACCCTATGCAAGAAGTCCGGTTCAAAACCACCCTGTCCTAGTGTCTCTCAAAGTAGGGGGCCTGAATGGACAGAGCCACCAACTCAGAAACACGTCAGACAGAAGAAATAGCCACCAAGGAGGCAAAGTTCAAGGTGAGAATAAACAGTGCAGCTTCATGCACAGATTCTAAGGAGGACCCCGAAGGGCAGACAATACCAAACTCAAATCCAAACCGGAAACAAGGATGAAGAGCAAGGACCTCTGGAAGAGAACAGCCAAGGCGGAAACATGCCTTTTCAGAGCGCCAAGCTGAAAAATCCAAATCAGGACCATGTTGAAGGAACTCCAGTATCCAAGGAAAGAGGAACCCCCGACAGGGGAAGGCACCAGCCTCACACCAGACAATGTAGGTCCACCAGGTCCTGTAGAAGCTGCTAGGAGAAAATTTCTTCCTAGCTCTGACCAGAGTCTGAACAACAGCATCAGACATACCCTCTCCTCTAGGATGGAGGCAACAGCAGCCATGCCGTCAAAGCCAGCGTATGTACATTGGGGAAACAGAGCCGTCCTTGAGTGAGAAGACCCAGAACCAGGGCAGAGGGTACTGATCGACCGTCAGCTGCACGACGTCTGCGAACCACACCTGTCTTGGCCACCTGGGGGCCACCAGAACAACTGGCAATCCTTCTTGAATCAGTTTACGTAAGACTTAGTCCAGAAGGGGAACAGAGGTAAAAAAGGTACAGGAGACCGAACCCCGGACAGGATAGAGACATGGCATCCACCGCCAGAGCCAGAAGATCCTGGGACAGTGATACAAATGCAGGAAGCTTGCGATTGTGACGAGAAACAAACAGATCAACAACCGGCATCCCTCACCTGTGACAGAGAGATAGGAAGACCTCGCTGTTAAGGGACCATTCTCCCCAGCGAGAAGCCCCTCCCCCGCTCAGGGATGCACGGAAAATTGTCCTAGACCCAGGATAGGACCAACGACACCTCCTGGAGGACACTCTTGCTCTGAGTCCCTCCCTGATAATTGATGCAAGTGACCGCAGCCCAGTAGTCGGAACGTACCTGAACCAGTAGGCCCTGGAGGTGAGGCGTCATCTGCACCAGCGCCAACCGAACCGCCCTCAACTCCAGAACATTAATAGGGGCGTGTGCCTCCTGAGGGCCCCACAGCCCCTAGAATTTTGGAGGGCTCACCCAGTAGCCCTCCCAGCCTGACAGTCTGGCAACCGTAGTGACCGTCTCCCAGTACTGTGTCAGGAATTATCTGCCCCCAGAAGATTCTCAAGTCCAGCCACTCGAGAGGGGACCGCGGGACCAGAGGATACCTATTTAAAGCAAAGGCCTGAACCAGAGACAGGGGACAATTCCTTTCCCAGGCTGAAAGAAGATGGATCTGAAGAAAACCACATGTGAAATTGAGCATTGGGCACTGCCTAGAAGCAGGCCACCATATGTCCCACCAGCTGCATCCCTTACCGGAAGGATGGATGAAGATTGGACAGTAAAACATGAATCGGCGCTTGAAAGGCGACCACTTTCTGCTGAGGGAGGAAAACCCTGGCCTGAGTGGTATCCAGAGTCATACCCAGGAAGGCGATCACCCGGGATGGGGAGAGAGAGAGAACTTGTGGTAATTGATCACCCACCCAAACCACTCCAGTGTCGCCACCACCGTCCAGGTGTCCAGCTCCGCCAGTTGGAGTGAAGGAGACTTAATGAGAAGAATGCGAATAACTACGGGCTCTGAGAAGGACATCACGCTTGCCAACACCTTGAGTAACCCCTGTGGGCAAGGTGGGCTCGAAGGGGAGTGCCACAAATGGTAGTGTCGTTCCTCTACTGCAAACCTGAGGAACCGCTGGTGCCCTGGAAAAATACAACTCTGTGAAGTACTCACCTGTAGAGTTGATATTATACGCATACAGCACGTCCTGCTCCCGAATAGTCATAACATGTGGGTAGTCCTCTGCCTCCGGCGCCGTGCACTGCAGACATGTAGAAAACAAGCTCCTCCCGGCCCTACATATACCGTGGGACCTCCCACAAATCCCCAGCATTGAAAAGCAGTGAGAAGAGAAGCCAGGAGGAACCAACCACCCAGAATAACTGGTAGCAATATCTTAATGATGATAATCACCATACAGGGGATCCAGAATTAGTGAAACCAGGGTGGGGTGGAGCAGGACATGCTGTATGCGTATAATATCAACTCTACAGGTGAGTACTTCACAGAGTTGTATTATTCTAAGCATACAGCACGTCCTGCTCCCGAATAGTCATAACATGTGGGACATCCAATAGCAGTGTCCATAAGCAGCGTGGGATCCCCAGAAAAAACAAGGCACAGCGGACAGTAAAGGCGCTGTCACCTGCAAAACTTGCAACAGGTAAGACAAGAGCAGAGGCTCCAACGTCAGTCTCATAACAGAACCAAGAAGGTATGAACAGAGACAGGCCATAAGTCAAGTATTTGAACTAACAGAGAAAAGAACCCTGGTGCTGAAGGGTAAGTGACACCCAAGCACCCATGATAACAGAGTAAACAGTAACGGGGAAGAGACGCTCCCCTGAAGGAACATAGGTCAGTGTAGTGACCCAACCAGCTCACAGGCAAGGAGGCCATGTGGCAGCTCTTGTAACACCCCCAAGGGGAACAAAAAACAGGGCACCCGACCAAGGCGGGAGTACAGACGCTTAATTATCAGGAAGCCAAGGCTTCCCCAGAATCAGAGAGCATCCAGAAGGATTGATCCAAGGCGCAATGGCGGTGGAACAGATATCAGGCGCCTACCTAGGGAGGCGCCCGTAGACTCCAAGAACAGCAGTCCCCCTAAAGGCCAAGGAGGCCGGCATGGGGAGAAGTGCAAAACCTGTAGAGGGATGTAGGCCCTCACATTTAGTATTATTAGCAACCAGCCCATGGCTATACTAAGGGTCTGAACCAAGGGTCCAACAGACCACCTGGACCAGAAGCCCAGGGTAAAGGGAACACCCCCAGGCATGGGGTACCTGTAGCCGTATATAGGTGTACATGTATATATGTGTATACATAGCGTCAGGAAATAATAAGCCAGAACCATCGTCTCAGGCCCAAGCCTGACGGAGTCAGGAGGCCCCAGAAGAGCGGCCTGGCCTACAGGGCAGCTGATACCGTATCCAGGCAGAATCCCCAGGAAGTCCGCAGGGTAACAGGATGAAAGGATTGATCCCCACAGGGACTTATGGAACTACTGGGGAGGTGCAGTTAAGCAAACCCAAAGAGAAAACTCTACAAAGGTGACAGAACCAGACTCCTGCAGGAAGGCCCAGACAGGCCTACACCATCAGAGTCCCCAGATGGGGACTTTAAGGCCTTGGGCTTTAAGGCCTTGGGAACCGATAACGTCTCACAGGGAAGAGACTAAGGCCCATGCCAGTCAATATGGGATACCACCAAGCCATTATAGGTGGAGTAAAGGAAGGCTGGGGAGCTAGCTCCCAAACCTCCACTCATACTAAGTCACCCAGAAGATGAGGCCCGCCCCCAAGGGGCGGTTAGCAATCAGTCCCCAGACAGGGGCCTTTGATCTGAAACAGGGAGAGACCTGATAAGGGCAGGACCGCACCCCAACAGGGATGTCACAATTCCGCAGCCCTCAGCAGAGGCGTCTGCGAGTCATTACTCCCAAGGCCGCCTAGGCCATAGATCCCATGGGGCTCATTATCCGGCCAGCCGTGCGCAGAACCCAAAGGTAGGATGATGAAAAGAAGGCATATGAAATAACAAGGCTAAGCCTAAATACTCAGGCCCACCGACAGGATTCAGAATATGCTGGGACAGTAGGGGCAAGGGCAGAGGCCCTGTGTCAGAAGGGAGACCCCTCAGAGCCACGCTAGGCTCCCTGGGCAACCCGGGATGGCATAACCTGCCGCTAAGGGCATCCATAGAAGCGAATACCGCTGAGAAGCAGGGGGGGGGAACCCCACCCATGCCAAGGACAGGGACCCTCCAGAGGTAGCAACCTGTCACAAACTTTAAACCAGCATTTAAAAACATGCCATCGTCTTTCAACGGGCCAGGAATCCCTCATGAACCGACCGGACCTGAGGGAGGGGGAAGCCCGCCATATAGATTCAAAGGGGGGCACTGTTTCAGCAAGCCCAGCAGATAAGATGGACCCTCTAAGGGCCCAACCTAGAACCCCGTGGGTCGTGGGAGAGATTTACCTCTCCCTTTCCAAACCTGTGAGACTTGGTACCCAGGGGGACCATACTCTAGGAGATGCTAGTAAGGAAGGGAGGTGCCCCCCTGACAGGGCCCTTGCATATGGGAAGTTCCAGAGGAACCACCTTACCAAGAAGGCCTGAGCACAGACCAAGCACCGGGGTGCTGGGACATATGAAGGTTTAGTAACCTACTGCGCCGAAGAGCCAGAGGGCTCGGTACATAAATGACATCATCTTGATGTGCCACCGACAGGCCCACCAGTTGCCATCCGGCTTGGTGAAGGCAAGGCGCAAGTAAAGGGGGGCAGAGCCCCAGTAACCAGGGGCCCCTAATGCCAGAGAAGAAGGCAGCAAGCCTGAACCGATTTCCCGGGACGGGGAATAGTGGATAAGTGACCGTGAGGGGATGAGGTGTTTAAGCAACGATCCAGTAGCTTCCAGGGGACACTGTCGGCCAACCGACCCACTTCGTCTGATGCAGAGGCTGGGGAGTAAGGAAGACGACCCGGTAGGTCCCAACGCCGAAGCCCACCTCAGGCGTGTCCCCAGACCCGCCAGGTTAGTAGCCTGGGCACGAAGGGAGGCCCCTACAGTGCCTTAAGCTGCAGGGTTGATCCTGTAACACTGACTAGAATAATCTTTGGGGTGAGCAGACCCCAGAGAAGCTGAGAAGGGCTAGAGCTTCGCAAGAGGCCGAAACCCCCCCCCCGTGCAGAGGACCGTGACCTAAGACAGATATGTCATATATGGATTGCTTGCAAAGGTAGTATAGCTAGGCCTGCCATAGGCCCATGAGGTCCAGACTACCTCGTAAAAATGTATTAGTTTGGGGTAACCTCTACACCCCCTGCCAAAAAGCCCAACAGAGACTCACTATTGCACTCAAACAATCAATTTATAAATCCATTTAATTGTAGCATATTGTTTAAAACCAATTTAAAAACAATTTTACTGAACCATATGCATGGTAAGCAACAACACACAACAAACAAGTGCTTACTGTTAGTATGGTGACAGGAAGACCCCCCTCAGGCGCAGACCAACCTACGCTGGATCTATGATTTAGATACCCAAGCCCCATGGGGCCTAAACGAAGATGTAGCCTTCACACCATATTTAGGGTAACACACATTAGTATGATATCATACATATTGTTTAGTTAGTCACTAAGTGGGATGATAGTAATATATTTTACTTTGTTGATCACTATTTTTAGTTTTATGTATAGTTTTGGGGATTTCAACTGGTCCAAATTTGGACATAGATTGTCCCTGTTTAAGAATCACATAATAGCATTGTATTGGAGTGTGGGGGGGGGGGGTGTTTGGGGGGGGGGGGTAGGGAGTGTGCAGTGGGGATGGGGGGTGTTTCACGGTTTATGTACACTTATTAGGTGTGTAGATATATAATGTGTCACCTTTCCTTTTTTATTGGTGTAGTAGCAACTGGCGACTCTTCTTGTTGGGATGCCCGGGAGATGATGGGGAAGTCTATTATCAAGGGTATTATATGATACTGGCAAGAGGAAGAAGCCGGGCTTCCTTTAAGATGTGTTGGTGGCAAGGAGCAAATTGGAGATTGAAGCAGAAAAGAATCTACACACACGGAGAACAAAGTGCACTGTGGATCTCTATTTTTGATTGGATGTAATTAATCACATGGAGTAATTACTGTAAATATATGCTGATGTTATTGATGCATTGCCACCTTATATAGAGGACTGGGCCCCCGGCCTTCCTTAAAGTGGACCAACACCCAGGATTTTGACTATCCTGGGTGTTGGTCCACTTAGTTGGGGCACCCCGATCGGGGGTGCCCCGCTGTGTGAAACCCCCCCGATCGCCGCAAAAACTCACCTCTCCCCGCTCCCACGTGACCTCGTCCGGCCAATGACAGCGCTCAGAGCCGCTCTGGTATGCGCGTCCAAAGCCGCTTGGACGCGCATACCAGAGCGCTGTCATTGGCTGCGTCTCTCGCTTCCCTCTAACAGGGAGCGCGCCTGCGCCGGCCATTCACAAAACAGCCGGCGCGGGAGCGCGCCCTGCTAGAGGGAAGCGAGAGACGCGGCCACGTCTCGCGCATGCGCCGTTGGATCGCCGGTAAGGTGAGGATTGTGGGCCTCCTGGGGGGTTCCTCCCTGCGGGACATCCCGATTTCGGATGCCCCGCGGGGAGGGATCTGATCGGTCCCGGAATCTTATAGATTCCCGGGCCGATCCCCCCTGGGTGTTGGTCCACTTTAAAGCTTCACCCGTAGCAAAACAAAGGACTTACATCAATGTTGATGTTTGAACCTTACATTCTGTAGTCAAACCCCTCCTCCCCCTTTCCTGAGTAAATCTCTGTGGAACATGAGGAATTTGAATGACAAATAGTCAATAACATCTTCCAGACCCCCTTTGCACACTGATTGGCAACTGGGATGCATATCTGAATATATTTACTTTAGACTGGGCTTCCTTTTCCCTTTCCCCCCCCCCCCGTCCTTTTCCCCCTTCCCCTTCCCTTGAGAGTTGTACTCTTGTATATAGAGGCCAAATATAGTGCAATATAGACATTAATAGCTAGCATCTGCCTCTGTTGTTTTTGAGTATCTGTACTTCGGATCTTTATCCCGCTCTCCCCCTGTCGCTTCAGGGGGCTTATAAAATCTATAAATAGACATCAATAATGTGAGGGATAGTTGCCATTAGATGGCAATTGTGCCTGCATATCTTGGACTGACTGAGGTGGTTCACCTGGGAACTTTATCCCTCTCTCCCCCCTGTGTTTGGAGATGCACAAACATATATATAGATGTTTAATATTAGAACTTTATTGAGAAAGAAGCCAACTGATAAAAATGCTGTGGATTCAAAAAACTTTCTCTGGATCTTTGTCCCTCTCTCCTCCTGTTATTGAAATTGTATAAATGGATGCAGAGGAAATCCAGCTGTACTGTGACCGGTAGTTGTAAAGTATATTTACCCATAAAATGCGATGTATATATTAGATGCCGTTAAGTATAAATATAGATTATGTGTAAATAAGACTTTGGATTAAGCAAGTAGCAGGAAATGTATAAAGATAAGTGAGGAAGGGGTTAAATGTGTTCCTGAACGATGGCTCCCCCGCCTGGCTGTATCTGGCCCATTACCATCCACCTCCCACCTATCAGCGTGGGGGATGGGGCCAGTACCAGTGTGAGCTGTGCGTTCCAGCGTGGAGCGCAGGTGCGCATGCGCAGTTGTGGTGATTTGCGTACTTCCGGCCGGAGTATGCAATCACCACATTCAGCTGGGGCCAGGCGTGGGAGTGGTCGGGAGGGTATGTATTTAAGGAGGGCTGTGGCCCTCTGCCCCCACACACATACTGACCGTGAGCAAGAGCCCATAGGGGGCTCGAAACGCGTTGGTCTGCGCCTGAGGGGGGCCTTCCTGTCACCATACTAACAGTAAGCACTTGTTTGTTGTGTGTTGTTTGTGTGCCCTTGCTCTCTGTGAATGGGCTTAAATATTTTGCACAAGGTTCTATTTGTGATGGAAGCACTGGCCCTTTATTAGGGTGAGGATATTAATTGTGAATTGTATATTAAGTTTTAGTATAGTTGTATATATATGAATTTATTGATAGATTAGCACAGAATCACTTTGAAATTACTTATATGTATATGAGATTGTATTGTTGATGAGGGAGTGCGCCCCCTGGTGGCTTACCATGCATATGGTTCAGTAAAATTGTTTTTAAATTGGTTTTAAACAATATGCTACAATAAAATGGATTTATAAATTGATTGTTTGAGTGCAATAGTGAGTCTCTGTTGGGCTTTTTGGCAGGGGGTGTAGAGGTTACCCCAAACTAATACATTTGGTTTTTTGGGTATTAACCCACAGAGTAGTGCACCTATAGAAATATTCACTGGTGCTGTCCACATTTCTTATCCGTAGCCCAAACGGATGGTTATTACTACCTCGTAAAAATGTATAGGGGCCATGGCCACATACCATTAAGGTAATTGACAAGGCGCGCCCAACACTGCAGGCCCAGTCCGGCCTGCGCCAGGTTCAGAAGGGAGAGCAGGGGCTAAAAACACCCTGACAGGAAACTGAGGGGGGACTGCCAGCGAGAACCCATCCTGAGCCCAGGTGGGTTACATCCCGGAACCACCAGAAGGCGAAGGCATATTCCTGGATGTGAGACAGCTGTGCAGTCGCCCCCTCGCCCAAACGGGCGAGGGCGCCCCTTCATGCTTGCAAGGTTTTGGCAGATTTGGACTTGGTCCTGCCAGAAGGCCCAGGGCGCTGTCTGCCCGCGCCATGCTGGAAATCCACGCCGAACAACTGGAAACACACCTCAGATTCACGTTTAACACTAACGTAGGGAGGTGGAGGGGTGACCCTGCCTCGTGGAGGCCGGAGCGGCCTTCTGCGGAGGGGTGCTATAGCCTTTTTGCCAAAAAGGTCCAAGCAGGCCCCGAATAACCTCCGTCCTCTGAATGGAAGGCAAGTGAGAGCATTTTTGGTAGCTCCATCGGCGCCCCACTGTCGCAGTCAGACCAGGCGGCAAATGGTTACCTCAAGTGCTGAGCTCCTAGCACACATCTTAATGGTGTCATCCAGTGCCGATAGAATAAACTTCACAAAGGCTTCGCAGTCTGATAGGGCACTAAACACCCCCCAAGGAAGATCCTCAGGGCGGTGATCCAGTATCTTTCTGACAAGAGTCCTGGCGGCCACCGCAGTGATGGCCGCGGCACAAACCGGGCGCAAGGCCGTCCAAGCACACGAGAAGGCGTGTGAGGCCAGTCTGTCAATGCGCCGGTCCTCAGAATCCCGAAGGGTACGATAAAAGGGAGCAGTCATAAAAGGGGGGTTCGTGACCCCTATAACCGGAGCGTCCACCACCAGGGGAGCTGACCATAAATTGACCACATCAGGGGGAAAGGGGTACTTCCATTCCCAGACCCCTGGAATCCCTTTGAGCTTACCAGGCAATTCCCATTCCTGGGATATAATGTTCTGGGAAAGTTCCTGTTCTAGGAACTCCAAGCGCGGCGGCGCTGTATGGAAGCTTTCCCTTTTAGGCTTGGGGATCTCCCCTGGGGGAGAGATTGACAAGACCTCAAAAATCTTGATCAGGATTTCATCCGTGTCACACAGACCCCAGGAGCCAGGCTCGGATTCCTCACGGGCCGTGGGCATCCCATGGGAGGAGCCCGAGTCTGAGAATAGCTCACCTTCCTCAGAAGGGTCAGGGTCCTGCATATCAGCAGAATCATCGGTATCGTTAGGAACCGGAGAGCCTGGGGGCGTCAGGGACCGCTTTTTACCAGGGCCCATACGCTCCGCCAATCCAGAGAGCACCGGCTCCGCCGTGGGCAAAGCTCGTGGCACCTCTTGCAGGTCATCCCCGCTGGAGTGGGACTCATCATGAGCGATGTTTGGGAGCGGGGAGACGGGGGTGAGGAAGGGAGGATCCTCTGTTAGCAATGCCTGTGCTGCACACTGTCCGCAGACCTGTGCCCTGTCGGCCTCAGCCAGGGGCTGGCCACACACTGCACACAGCCGGTCACGTCCCAGAGGGACCCCGGTTCCATAATTGTGAAATGCCTCCATATGGTGATTTTTATGCAGTATAACGCAGGGAATTATGCAATAAGCAACCCTGGATGCCGCAACCCGCTAGAAATGTAGGAGATTTGTAAAGAGGACCCGTGTAATATAAGTTAGGCCGGGGCCGGTAACGAAGTCTTGGCTTCTGAAAGACACAATGGGACAAGGGGAGAGGAGTCAGTGCCATGCTCTGTTTGAAAAAAACTAGAAACCATACCGCCCCGGAGGGCACTTACATGACCGAGGGAGGAGACGAGCCACACCACGCGCGCACGGGAAGATAGAGAAAATGGCGCCAGCGAACCTCGAGGGGAGGGCCAGGCCAGGCTGTGACGCAAGACGCGTCATGCCGAGTCTCTGCCTCCCCCAAAGAGCGCTAAGCTCTAACTGACAGAAAAGGTAGAACAGAGGGGAATAAGTATACCTCTCATGCTGAACCGCTGAATGAAGCTGCCGAGCAGCAGATAGTTAGTAAAAAGGGCAGCACACGCTGTATAGCGAGACGCGACACTGACCCCCTAACTCAGGAACCGAAGTCTAAAGGCGAATTAGCACTAGGGCTGCCACACATACCCCCCCCTTCTTTTCCCCCGAGTTACGGGAGGAAGCGAGGGGGAGGCTGACGGTGTCCATGGACTAATTCTGTGAGGGGCACGGGCAAAATTGCGGGAGGGGCATCCTCTAGAGGCTCACCATCGGCCTGACCGCCTACCCTATGGAGGGGGATTGCGGAGGAGCATGGCTCCATTCAGCACACCAGGTGCTACCTACCTTCACCCGACCCGCGGAGCCTAGGCTGGGAGGCATATTTCTTCAGAAGAGGACGGGTGGAAATAGTCCCACAGGACCTTGGGCCATAAGGCCCGCTCGCCTGCGAGAGCGTGATACTTCATGTCTTCGCAGTTCCAGCACTGCAGAGAAATCTGGGGATTTGTGGGAGGTCCCGCGGTATATGTAGGGCCGGGAGGAGCTTGTTTTCCACATGTCTGCAGTGCACGGCGCCGGAGGCGGAGGACTACCCACATGTTATGACTATTCGGGAGCAGGACGTGCTGTATGCTTAGAATAACCAGCACATGAAGATAAGCATCCAAGATGTCTGTCGAAGTCATTAGGTTCCCGGGGCGCAGGGAACTGAAGACGTAGCGCAGCGTTACCATGGGACAAGAGATTGTTAACACTGACCTCTATCTCCCCGGGGGACCTGATGGACGGCCCCCATGGCCAGAAGGCTTTGTACCACCAGCAACAGGCCCTGAGCAGCCTAAGGGTCCGTAGGAACCGTGATAAGAATCTGAGAAGAGGAGTGAAGAGCAGCAGCCGTACCCCACCAGAAGGGTGAAGGCGCCCTCTCAATGCTGAGCGGACTAGCAGTGGATTTGGGCATAGCACCCCATAAGGATCCGGATGGGGCACGGCAACTGCCTTTGCCCCAGAATCTCCCATTTGTCCAGCAAAGGGAACCCCCTGCCTGACCCAGGCCCATGAAAGGAGGGATTGAAGGCTGCTTATTGCGTTGGGGAAACTTACCTCCCTTAGCCAGAGATCCAACGATCACCAACAGGTGCAATCCAACAGAGGGAAGCCCCTTGAACGCCTTCCTAACAGCATTATCAGCTGCCCACCGGTGCCACCAGACCGGACAACTGGAAGAGACCACTAGGCCGAGGTCCTGCTATACCGCCGAATGGTGTCATCTAAGGCGGGGATAATTAGCTCACATTGTGACAAGCTCTAATTCAGCCCTAGAAGGATCCACATGGAAGCCGTAAAGAAGGCCCCTGAATAGGTCCTAATAGCCACGGCCGTAATAGCAAAGGCACCCACCGGGTGCAAGGCGAACCACACAGGCAAGGGCATGGGAGTCCTGTTACTCAATACATCAGTCCTCACTATCCATCAGGTAGTGGAAGCGAGGGAATGCGCCACAGACGTAACAGACAACCCCAGGAAGGGGGCGTCCACCTCAGGGGAAATTGACCAACACTAGACCAATCCGCGGGGAAAGGATACCTCTATCCCACCCTGTAGGTATACCGAGAACCAGCAAGCCATTCCCATTCCAAAAATGGCAAGTACCTCAAAACTCTGAGTAAGAAGCCTATGGGTGTCATCAGCCGGCATCAGTGCCATGGCTGGCTGATCAGCAGAGGGATCAGAATCTGAACAATTTTCCCTTCCACTACAGGGGTACAGACAGACAATGATTTAATCATGATGTTAGCGCAAAGGCCGGCGCAGATGTGCCGTCCTTTAGCTGGAGCCAACTGGGCTGCAGAGCTAGCAATCAATATCTCAATGTTGGCCAATCTAGCGCAAACATCATATAACGACTCGCCGCTAGTGTTAATGTCACTAGGGGTCATAAACCAGGCGCGGGGCCCCAATAGGGCTGGGAGCCAGGCGTGAGGAGGAGGACGGGGGCGGGCCGCAGCGGAGCACGCCGAGCGCTAGGCCCCGCTCCCTTCAAAATGCAGGGACCAACCACAGGCCGCGCTCCCCAGCCAATAGGGCTGCGGGCTGACGTCACCGGCCCGCCACCACTCCAGAGCTGGAGTGTGCGCGCAGGACGTTCAAATGGCCAGAATAGCAGAATGGAGGAGAGGGGAAGAAACGCTGCCAGCGCGAGACAGTACAAACATACACACTCAAACACAGATACAATGACCGCCCCCCCAACTAACCGGGAACAGGGAAGCAGGGGGAAAAGCCCATGGTTACATTTGGAGCCATGTAATGAGGGCTATAAAATGGACAGGGCATCGCATATCAGGATCACCAACCTGAGCCGCCTACCCTTTGGCAGGGGATTTGTGGTGGAGTCTAGCTCCATTGTAAAAAAACACCTCTAATAGCTGCTCCTACCATCACCCGGACCATGCAGCCTTAGCTGGCAGGCATTTTTAAAATGGCCCGGGTGGAAATAGGACATAAGTGCCGGGGGCTGTGCAGCCCGGCTTACCTGCAAGGAGAGAGACAGCCATCATCTTGACCGTCGACGCCGACTGCAGAGACTAAACTGGGGAATGAGTGGGAGGTCCCGGGTATATATGGGCCGGGAGGGGCCTCTTTTTTTGCCATCTCTTCAGTAAAGCGCCCTATTGTGGACTATAACCCAGACGTAATGAATTATTCTGGAGCAGGGTATGATGCATACTTATGAGGGTTGTGAAGGGTTGAAGGATGCTATGAATAGCGCTGCTTTCCATCCATTTGGCATGACGATGCCGCAGTCCCACCTTCACCAGGGTCTGACATAAGATCACAAGCGGAACCAAACCCAGGACTTTAAAGACACTGGGCTTTGTTTTTGGACCCTGTTGTATGAAATTCCCACATCCCCAGTCACATGTATAACAGCACCAAAACAATGGGCAAGCACACACAGCAAATCCAAGGCTCTGCTCAATTCAGCTAAGAACAGATAAGGGACAATTGGAGGCAATGATCATCTCCCAACGAGAATGCTTCACAAATGGCCGGTGCTTAGTTTTGTTTTTAATTTCTTATATACTCTCCGAAAAAGTATGACGTGGCTACTTCTTCAATGCTTTCACCAATTTGAGATGCTTGTTTTAATGTTTTTCCCCAATTTGGGATGCCCCTTGTGCCAGTACAGATGTGCGTGAAAAGTGCATTTATGGTTGATCCATTTGGGATGCTCCTTTTAGCAGTGCAGTTTGGGGTGCCCCATGTAGCAGCATATTTGTGGGTAAGCAGTGTGGGATACCCCTTGCAGCAGCGTATTTGAGGGTGAGCAGCTCGGGATACCCCTTGTAGCAGCGCATTTGTGGGTGAGTAGTTTCAGGTGCCCATAGTAGCAGCAGTTTGGGATGCCCCCTTTAGCAGTGCAGTTTGGGGTGAGCAGTTTGGGATGCCCCTTATAGCAGTGCATATTTGGGTGAGCAGTTTGGGATACCCCTTGTAGCAGCGTATTTGTGCCCCTTTTAGCAGTGCCCTAGTTTGAGTCCAGTCCCTCCAAATGAGGGACACTTGGGAGCTATGCTTATGTATAAGATTTAGAGATACTTTGAATTGGCTCATTTTACAAAGTGGTAGGAAGTTAGTGTGTCCCTGGACAGGGCCTTTAATGCTCAGGAGACAGGCACTAAAATTCAGCAAATCCCCCCTGGCGTCAGTGGAATGAAACACTCATACAACTGTAACTCATGGATTTATTTCCTACCTGTAGAAAAAGAAAATCATGCTTGCCATCAATTTATATCAAACCCCTTTTTTTACAATGTGCCATGTTTATTGGGATTTTTAACATTTTTTGCCATAGAGCTCATTAAAAGTGAAACAAAGCCTGTGATTTTTACTATCCTGGGTTTTGTTACTTGCCCCAGGGGCATCCCAATTTGGAATGCCCAACTATGTGAAAGACCCCAGTTCGGCCATAAAAGCTTACCTTTCTCTGATCCTATGGTGCATGCCACAGGAGAGGCATGCCACAGAGATTACCGTTGACTCAGAGGAGATTTTACACAGTGGGGCATGCTTATTTGGGATGCTCCAGGGCCGGAAGTCCAGGGTTTTTTCCGCTTTAAATTGGACCAAAACCCATCTCTGCCGATTCCCTCTCCCTGGGCTATGCCGATTTGGGATGAATCAGTCTCCCACTGTGTAAAACCCTAGTGACAGGCGCATTAACTCATTTAGCCGCTCATCCCATGGCGCATGCATGGGCCAGGGTCCTGAAATAGCTTTCGCTATGAGCATATCCACTCGAAGCAACGTACTTACCCATTTTATTTCCCGCACTGACAATAAGCTGAATGGAACCAATTGCCCTGATTGGCAGGCTGGCCGCCCTCGCCTGTGCCATGCGGAAGCAATCCGTGGTGACATACAAAATAAGAGGGCACACTCAATGTATTCGGACTGGAGAGTACACTGCACATAACAAAGACTAAACTGCACATAACAGATCAAAATGAGAAAATTTATTTTATTCAATATGCAGAAAGGGCTAAAATCATCTTATACACTCTAAACATTTAAAAGCAAGGCACGAGGACCCAAACTGCTCAAATATGGTAAACACCCAGCTTAAATCTGTGCTCTCTCATAAAGTGCTGACAAGTGCATCAATGGGTTCATTTCATAGGTTATAGTGCTGCAGGGGTTCCTCTGTAGCTCCTCCATGCAGGTCCGGGGTTCCTCTGTAGCTCCTCCATGCAGGTCCGGGGTTCCTCTGTAGCTCCTGCATGCAGGTCCGGGGTTCCTCTGTAGCTCCTCCATGCAGGTCCTGGGTTCCTCTGTAGCTCCTCCATGCAGGTCTGGGGTTCCTCTGTAGCTCCTCCATGCAGGTCCGGGGTTCCTCTGTAGCTCCTCCATGCAGGTCCTGGGTTCCTCTGTAGCTCCTCCATGCAGGTCTGGGGTTCCTCTGTAGCTCCTCCATGCAGGTCCGGGGTTCCTCTGTAGCTCCTCCATGCAGTGGCTGCACGTTCATACTTACCAATGGCAAGGAGACTTTCAGTGCCGGTGGCCTCTAATGAAGGCGTCCATGGAGCCTTGTTTATAGGACACCCCTCCATTGCAGGACAGTAGGACAGTTAGTCCTGCCCTGCCATGGAGGTTGGAATTACTCTCAGCACATGGACACCCTGATTTGGGATGCCCCCCTGCAGGAAAGCCTGAGACCAGGCATCCAGTGTTCACCACTTTCAGGTTTCCTCAGTGGCTGCTGTTCACATGACCACCGGCAGCCTATCAGCTTCACCGATAGGCTGCCGGCAGTCACAGGGGAAGTGGAATATGTAAGATGTTGGCTTGTCTGCCCTGTATAGATATTAGGCATTTATACAGTAGTTATTGCACTGTTGCCTTTGTTGAATAGATTGCCATAAAATATTGACTAAATGTAGCTGCAGCTGTGGGGATAATTTTTTTCCTTTTTGTAGGTTTTATTTCAGTGAAATGTACCTCAAAAAGGAAGTGAGGCTGCATTCACAAAGAAATCTCATTTATCTGTATGCCATCCTTAAAGAGGGACACCACCCCGGATTTTCACTATCCCAGGGCAGGCATGGTTCTGCAGCCAATCAGTACTCAGCTCTATTCCATTTTTTAGCCTCTCCGATGTCAGAGCGGCAAGGGAGCTTAATGGAGCTGAGCACACTGCCGACTGCATCCTCACCACTAGCTGCTACCCACAGCACCAATTTAAAATGCCTGGCACAGGTATATGCTCAACTAAAGGTTTAGCTTGGATGCTGCCGAGGCTGCCCTAGCAAGCCCACTCCTCCCAGCTCTGCCCCAGCCACCCCACTCCTCCCAGCTCTGCCCCAACCATCCTGGGTCCTCCCAGCTCTGCCCCAACAATCCCGGGTCCTCCCAGCTCTGCCCCAGCCAGCACACTCCTCCCAGCTCTGCCCCAACCATCCTGGGTCCTCCCAGCTCTGCCCCAACAATCCCGGGTACTCCCAGCTCTGCCCCAGCCAGCACACTCCTCCCAGCTCTGCCCCAACCATCCTGGGACCTCCCAGCTCTGCGCCAACAATCCCGGCTCCTCCCAGCTCTGCCCCAGCCAGCACACTCCTCCCAGCTCTGCCCCAACCATCCTGGGTCCTCCCAGCTCTGCCACAACAATCCCGGGTCCTCCCAGCTCTGCCACAACAATCCCGAGTCCTCCAAGATCTGCCTCATCTATCCCGAGTTCTCCCAGCTCTGTCCCAGCCAGCCCTCTCCTTCCAGCTCTGCCCCAGCCAGCCCTCTCCTTCCAGCTCTGCCCCAGCCAGCCCTCTCCTTCCAGCTCTGCCCCAGCCAGCTCTCTCCTTCCAGCTCTGACCCATCCATACCGAGTCCTTACAACTCTGCCCCATCAATCCTGAGTCCTCCCAGCTGTGCCCAAGCATGATGATGCCTTGATCGGTGCCTTTCCATATCAAACTTCCATAAAAAAGCTCAGGCAGACGGGCAGGTAGGCCAACGGCAGGCAGACCGTTAGTTAGAGGCTCTGACTGGCTTTTCTGCAAGAGGGAGTAAATGAGAAGGAGGCAGGGCTCCATCCGGCAGGCTGCCAAGTCTGCTTTCGGGAGTGTGGGTGGATATAGTGGTAGAGGCTTCAGCCAGCGTAGGCAGGATGGTAGGCAGTAATAGGATGCCTTGATTGGTGCCTTTCCATAACCAATTGTTTTCTGCCCCCCTCCACCTGCCCATTTTTTTATGTGATGTTTTTCACTTATACCTTATTTTTTCTTCAGCTTATTTTTTTTAATTAAACTATATATATATATATATATATATATATATATATATATATATTTAGAATGTGTGGAGGTAGCTGGGAAGCAGCAACACTTACAACCTACTTACTGGGCATGTGTAAGCCTTACTCACCTCTGTGGCAGCATTCTGTGTGTACAGGGCTCGCTGCTTTATTCTTGTAGATCTTGGTCTAAAAGCAACAGAATGCAGATCGTGAAAACGTCTTCCATAAAATGCACAATTGTAATAAATAAATCATTAAAAAAAAAAAATACTAGAAAAGCTCAGCACCTTGGGGACATCCATTTGGCGCACAATAATATACAATTTCAATAATGCCATTAAAAGTGGCATGGGATTTTGGCATTCATTTTTACATGTTGTAGACTTTTTACCATATATTGCAAGCTTTTGGCCTGCTTTATGGCATACTCAATTACGTCAATTCTGTCACTGGTGACTGTGACACTACTCTCCTGTGGCTGAAGGGATACCAAAGCATATTCACAGGAGCCACGAGCCATAACTTTTTAAGACTTTATTAAAAGGGCCTCTGGAGTCCATCCTGACCTGCCACTCTCTCCTTCTAGCGCAGCCGCCGCCATCTTTTCCTCTAGCCACTCCTACTGCCCAGAGTGCGTTTAAGTGAATGAAGGGACTGGGCTTGGTAGCACACCATTACTCTTGTCGAGGCACCAAGGTTAGGAAGGGGGACCTGTATACCCCTGAAAGAGAGATGCCGGCTCTCACAGACTATATATCAGAAGGGATGGTGGGGGACTATAAGTGGATGGTGTAAGTAGAGAGATGTATTATCATGACTGCAGGTGATTTACCCATTGCACCTGCCCCATTACCCCTCCATCCAGCCATGTGGGTGCCGAAAAGCTCTGTGCCTCGGCATTCCTGCAAGAGCACCAGACCACTGCCAAAGAGCATGGAGCTGGCAAAATCCAGGGCCAGGGGCCGGCAGGTCGGTCCTTGAGCCTAGGCTTAAACCTAATACTACTTCACAGGGCAATGGGGGCCGGAGCTACTGTATTCTGCATTTGGGGATATGTTAAGCAGGATAACGGGGACTATTCGATCATAAGGCTTCCAAACCAGATAGTCTCCGATTGGCTCACAACCCGCAAGGCAGGGAACACTTGACCACCCGATTAACATAAAAACTTGACTCCACCCTCACTCCTCAGTTGAGATCCGAAAGAGAGAAAAAGAGAGACAGACCCACAAAATTATTTGGTTAAAACAAATATAAAAATCTATATCAATTAATAAAGGGAAAACTCAGTATTCTGCCCATTCGGATGTTTAGAAAAGAAGTTACCAGCTAACAAACTTAAGTTTTCCCAAAAAACAGAAAAGAACACTTCTACCGAAAGACTGGTCCTGTTGAATAAGAAGATCCAAACGATAATGCCTCACAAAAGTTCAGGCCGAAGACCAAGTAGATGCTTTACAAATTTGTTCAATAGAGGCCCCAGCTTGCTCTGCTCCATATGTAGACACGCTTCTTGTAAAATGTGCAGTAACGCTAACCGCTACCGAACTACCATGGTAGGCCATCCTGATAGTACTCTTGTACACTCGTTGACCTTTCCTTGGTCCTGAGAATGCCACAAATAAACTACCCACTTTCCTCCACTCCTTGGTTCGATGAAGATATTCCAACAGATAAGCTCTGGCATCCAAAGATCTCTGATCTGCAGACTTCTCGCTGTCCACTGAAGGAAGAACAATCTCTGGTGTTCTTTGAAAATCTGCTGAAATTTTCTGAAGATAACAAGGATCCACTCTCAACACTACCCCATCGGGGAATACCTGGAGGAAAGGACGACAACAACAAGATAAAGCCTAAATGTCACCTATCTTGCAGGCGGAAGTAATAGCCACCAGGAACAAAACCTTCTAAGTTAGAACTTAATATCCGACTCCCTGGCAGGAACAAAGTGTGGAGATTCCAAGACTGAAAGAACCTTAGCAAGGTTCCACTGGGCTACTATCTAAAAATACTGGTAAAAGCTGGCAGCTGGACTTTTAAGGAGTGTACGCTAAGATCCATTTCCATGCTGTGCTGCAGAAATTCAATAATAACTGGAATCCTGGAGGATGATTTCTTAATCTGTATTCTCCAAGTCCTAAAGGTCTTCCATACCTTTAAATAAATCTTTCTAGCCACCATTTTCCTACTTGAGAGTAGAGTATCGATAACCTTCCTCGAATATCCTTTCCTTAAAAGTAAGGTGACTTCAGGGTACACACTGTCAGGTTCCACTTCTGAGGATCAAGACTTAGAACTGGCCCCTGCAATAACATTTCCAGAATCACTGGGAGTATCCATGGCTCTTGAATGGATAGAGCCACTAGCGTTGAAAACCACAATCTCCTGGGCCACCAGCAAAACAGTGGATGGTTACTTGAATATCTTGTTTAATACCAGTGGGAGCAACCGAACTGGAGGAAACCCATAAGCTAGGCTAAACATCAAACCGTGAACCAGTGCATCCACTCCCAAGGCCGGATCTGCTGGATTCAATTAAAAGTACTTCTCCAACTTGTGATTCTTTGCTAATGCAAATAGATCAACCCCTGGAGTGTCTCCCTGGTCACAGATTAGCTTGAACAATTCTGGATTCAGTCACCATTCCAATTCCCTTAGCGGAGATCGGCTCCGAAAATCTGCTACCTTATTCAATGTTCCTTTTAGATAAACTACTGACAGAGACCTAAAATGTTGTTACTCGTATAGCAAAATCTCTGCGGACAACAATTGAGGGGACCTTGTCCCCCCCCCCCCCAATGATGATTCAGATATGCTACCGTAGATCCGTTGTCCAATCTTATCTGGACATAACGATATTCCAGAAGAAGTGGTAAAGCAGCCAATGCTTCCTTTACTGCAATTAACTTTTTCAAGTTAGATGAAGACTGACTCAGAGCACTGGACCATTTCCCCTGAGCTTTCCAGGCCTTGCAAGGAGTCCCCCCAACTCCAAGCCGAAGCATCTGTAGACACTATCCTTTCTTTGGGGTCCCTACAGGCTATACCATTGACATCTGTCCCTGGTTAGCCAAAATGATTTCCTTACCAGTCTGGGTACTGGAATCCCTTCTTCCAAGCCTTCCCGGGACCAGTTTGTGCACCTGTAGAGTTATTGAATTTTACTAGCCCCATTTCAATGCGGGAAAAGCGGAAGTCCGATATCCCAAAAGCTTCATAGCCTGTTTTTCTGATGATGATAGACTGGCAAAGAGAGACTGGATGGCTTCCTGGAGGGTCACTATCTTCTGAGAGGGTAAACTAATGTCTGATGGATGGTGTTGATCTCGAACCTCAAGTATGTCATCACCTGGAACCAAGCACAATTTCTCGAGGTTCAGAACCCAACCGAGTTGTTCCAACAGCTGCAAGATGCAACAGAGATTATGAAGCAATGTCTCCCTCAACGGGGCAAACAGCAACAGATCGTCGAAATAAGCCAGAATGACAATCGCTCTCTATCTCAGATATGCCAGAGGTTCCGCTAACACCTTGGTAAAAAGCCTGGGAGCCGATGCCAGGCCGAATGGGAGGCAGACAAATTGGAAGTGAAATATTTGGTCACTGACCCTTATCGCTTATAACCTTAGAAAAGACTGGACAAGGGAACTCATTGGGACTTGCCAATAAGCATCCTTCAGAACTACTGATACCATAAAAGAGCCCAGAGGAATGATATCCCTCACTGAGAAAAATCGTTTCCATGCGGAAATGTCTGTACCAGACACTGAAATTGAGTTTCTTTAGGTTCAGAATAAATCTGAACCCTCCTGAGGCCTTCTTACTAGAAAGATGCTGGAATAAAATCCTGCACCCTGCTGCCAATGAGGGACTGAGATACCCACCCCTCTCGACAACATGGTAGCCAGACATTCCTGGATTGCCAACCTCTCTTCCAGACCCCTGGGCCGGGGAGTGACCAAAAACTTCGAAGGGGGGGGGGGTTTAAATAAATCTATGGGAAAACCCTCCTTTATCCCAACTGAAATAAACGGCAATCTAAAAAGGTACTGCCAAGAGCTTTGAAAGAAAACCCTAAATCTGTCCCCAATGCGAAGTCTGGCATCATTGTTTGGATTGATAAGTTCCAACAATGAAGACCCCTAAATATCCCTCTCCTGGCGGAGGCTGGGGCCTGGTTCCTTTAGAAACTTCCCTGTTAATAAAGAAGCACCTAAAAGAAGACTGGGCATGAAATCACCTATTAACCCAACCTTTAAAACGACACTTATTTCTTCACTTATATCAGCCAACCCAACCCTAGCTCAGGCCCAAAAAGGAGCTGCATAGCACAAAGGCACCTCCTTCACCCAATAATGCCAGACCAGGTCCTCAACCATAGAGTCTGCACAATGAATTGGTCACAGCCATACTTTGCGTCAGAAACAGATTCAGCCATTGCATCCGTAATGAATGCCATAGCCGAGAAAATAATTGGTAAGGCCTTGAGTATCTTCCAGACTAGTTTGTTCTAATAAACAAGTACTGAAGGTAAAATCCCAAGGACCTAAAAACACAAGTGGAAGCCAAAATAGTCTAAGCGTGTTAGATTCGGCCTGCCAAGCTCTTTTAAGCAGCGAATCCATCTTTTTGTCTAAAGGGTCTTTGAACACACCAAAATCCTCAAAGGCTAAATCCACCCCTTTAGAAAAAGGAATGTACACGGCTGAGATGCAGGGAACATTGTCCTCTGCCCAGGACAGGATCAGAGACACTTCCTTGAGGGCCCCCTTGCTCCGGGTCTCTCCCTGATGATTGATGTAGGCAACCGCCGTCTGGTTGTCCGAGTGTACCTGAACAGCCCGACCCCGAAGGTGCGGGGTCAAGCGGGCTAGAACCAACCTGATCGCCCTCAGTTCCAGAATGTTGATAGGGGTGTGGGCCTCCTGAGGGCCCCACTGCCCCTGGAATGTTAGGGATCTCCAAAAGCCCCCCAACCTGTCAGACTGGCATCCGTGGTGACTGTCTCCCAGCAAGGGGCCAGAAAGGATCTGTCCACCAACAGGTTCCTTAAGTCCAGCCACCACGAAAGGGACCGCCTGGTTAGGGGTGACAGAACCAAAACCTGATCCAGGGACACAGGGTCCCTGTCCCATACAGACAAGAGGTGGAGTTGAAGAGGCCTCATGTGAAACTAAGCATAAGGAACCGCCTCGAAGCAGGACACCATCAGGCCCACCAGCTGCATTCCCTGCCTGATGGAAGGATGAGGGCAGGACAGAAGGAGCTGAGCTTGCGCTTGCAGACTGTCCACCTTCTGCTGAGGAAGAAAAATCCTGGCCTGAGCTGTATCCAGATTCATGCCCAGAAATGGCTTCACCAAAGAGGGAGACAGGGAAGATTTGGAGTGGTTTATCACCCAGCCGAATGACCCCAGTGTGGTCACTACCCGCTGAATATCCAACTCTGCCTGTTGGAAGGACGGAGAAGTGATAAGAATGTCGTCCAAATAGGGAAGAATGCGAATGGCCTGAGCTCTCAGCAGAGCCATAATGCCCGCCAGAACCTTGGTGAATACCCTGGGAGCCGAATTGAGACTGAAGGGCAACGCCACAAACTGGTAATGCTGATCCTCCAGAGCGAACCTGAGGAATCTCTGATGACCTGGAAAGACTGGAATATGGAGGAAAGCATCCTTGATGTCCACAGAGGTCATGAAGTCCCCTGGGCGTAGTGAACTTACAGTTGAGCGCAGAGTCTCCATGCGAAAACTTCTGGATCTGACAAACTTGTTGAGAAGCTTTAAGTCCAGGATGGGTCTGACAGACCCATCTCTTTTGGGAACGGTGAAAAGGTTGGAATAATAGCCCTTGCCCCTTTCCCTTAAGGGCACCTGGCAGATGACCCCCAGCTCCAGTAGATTCTGCAGAGCAAGCAACAGGCCCTGAGCTGACTGGGGGTCTTGAGGCATCCGGGATCTGATGAATCTTGGGGGCGGCCAGGCTGCCAACTCTATCTTGTAACCAGAGGACACTACCTCCTGAATCCACCGGTCTGAGACCTGACGCCTCCAGACGTGAGAAAAGAGCCAAAGCCGCCCCCCCACCCGGATGGGTGAGGGCGCCCCTTCATGCCTGAGGGGGCTTGGGGGATGTGACAGACGCTCTGCCTTTTGGATGTCATCACTATTCCATTGCCCACCGGGTCATTCACTGGCCTTTTCTTAATTAGGTTCCAGACAATGTCATTGTATTTTGATACTGTTACAGGCAATGTCATTGTAGTTTGGATTGTATTACAGGCTGCCATTGTGTTGATTGATTACGTCACAGACAATGGCATTGTTCTGATTGAGTGTTTTACAGACGTCTATTGTGTTGCTGATTGCGTCACTGGCAGAGTTGAGGGATTGTGTGCCCTGCTGCTATTGGTCGGTGTATTTGTCATGCAGTCCTCCATCAGGTCCACGGGGGAGGTCCCCTTGCATGGAGCCTTGCATATAAGGCACAGTGTGGCACTAATAAAGTTAACTTCACCTTCACCCTCAATACTGAAGTTCTGTCTCTTATTGGGGGAAACGCTATATTACAATTCACTAGCCCTTGTAAGGGCTGTTCCTGTTTCCTCACGGACGACTCTGGAATTCCAGCAGCACCTCTTACGATTGGGAAAAGGACGTCTCGGGCGGTGAAGCCCTCCGGCGATAAGGGTTATCGCTACAGGGGAAGACTTAGACTTGGAACCCCAGGAGGGGACAGGGCGGCCACGCCCTCTGCCCCTGCCCCAGAAATCTCCCCGGGCCCCTGCAAATGAAGCTCCCCTTCCCATTCTGGACCCACGGTAGGAGGGAAGAAAGGAGCCTGAACCCCGGAAATGCAGAGACTGTCTCTTGCGCTGGGGTAACTTGCCTCCCTTAGCAAACAGGTCCAGGCGATCCCCAAATAGACGCAGTCCTTTAAAAGGGAACCCAGTGAGAGCCTTCTTGGCAGCGTTGTCAGCTGCCCACTGGCGCAGCCAAACCGAGCGGCGTATAGCCACCGCCAAGGCAGAAGCCCTGCCACACATTCTAATGGTATCATCCAAGGCAGAGAGGACATATGCAACAAATTCATCACAACGCAGAAGGGCTCTATACTCTTCACTAGCAGCATCATCAGGAGCCCCATCTAAAATACTTTTGAGCAGAGTCCTAATAGCCACAGCTGTAATGGCAGAGGCACAAACCGGACGCAGCGCGGACCCCACACAGGCAAAGGCATGGGAAGCCAGCTGATCAATGCGCCAGTCCTCACCATCCTTCAGGGTAGTAGAGTCAGGGGAATGCATGACAAAAGTGTTGGACAAACCCAGAATTGGTGCATCCACTTCGGGAGGGGACGACCAACGCTTAACCACTTCAGCAGGAAAGGGATACCTCTTCTTCCAACTCTAGGTCGCTCCCACTCTTTGAGCACGAGATTATTAAAGAGAGTTTGCTCAGGAAACTCCAAACGTGGCTTAGCAGTGTGAAACAACTCCCCCTGCTGCCGAGGAGCCGCGGCAGGAGGAGAGATCAAAAGTACTTCAAAAATGTGAGCCAAAAGCCTGACAGTATCATCTGGAGCCCATGGGTCAGAGCCAGAATAAGCATAACCCTTAGGCTGCTCATCAGATGATTCTGAATCAGAAAAGAATTCCCCCTCTTCCAGGGGGGTATAGCCGGCCAGGTCAAAAAATTACTCAGCCTCCATAGGAAAAAGGGTAACACCAGACGCCAGATGCCGCCACTTAGCAGTGGCCTTACATGCCGTAGAGCCAGCAATCAGCTTCTCAATGCTAGCCACCCTGGTAGACAAATCAGGCTGAGACTCCCCACTGGTATGCACCTCACTGGGAGTCAGATGTAAGCGTGGGGGAGTAGGCGAAGCCATACGGGGCGCAGGCCCAGCCACAGGTAACCCAGATTGCAGCGCAAGTGTCTGCTGGGCACAGGGTACACAAACCCGCACATTGTCATCACTTGTAGGGGACACCCCACACGCCACACACAGCCGGGTTTGTCCCAAAGGAACCCCAAGCACATTATCCTGAGAAGCCTCCATATGGTGATTATCGCGGCCCAACCGGCCAATAGGGATTTACGCTATAAGGCCACCCGGGATGCCCCAATAGCCCGCTAGGGAAGTGGGAGGTAAAGGCAGAATAGTCATGATTAAGGGTGTAAACCCGAAACGCGTAGACGTGTGAGGACACCTTATGTTTGCTGCTCTTACTTGTACCGCTGTAACGGACTTTTAACCAGGTTGGAATAAATGGATTTTTAATTCACTCTTCTACTATGTGGCTGGCTTTTCTATGGCTTTTGGACATTACCAAATCAAGAGGTGAGCACTCTAGCCCTGCCTGAGTAGGGAGTTATATCTCCTGTCTATGAGATGGCATTCCTGTTTTTTAAAGGCAGAATAGGCCTCTAATAGTGCAAACTAAATAGAGGGGATAGGCCGAGAGAAACCACAATTTAACAAGTTTGACCCGCCTGCAAGACAAACAGAAAGGTCCCGTAAGCGGTATGCATACATAAGATATAAAAAATAAGCCAGCCCGCAGGGGCACTTACGGACCGTGGCAGGTAGACGCCAGCCATGCAGCACGAGAAAGCAAAATGGCGCCCGCAGATACCTCGAGGGGCGGGCCGCGGAGACAGTGATGCAGAACGCACCATCCGCAAGGCCCGCCCCCCGAAGAGCGCGAAGGCGCCCATGTGACCATGGCAGCCAATGATGGTGCAGCAGCGCCTGAGGTAAAGTCGCCGCTGACCGCGGAACGCCGTACAAGCGCGCGTGGCGGCATTTTTTCAAAAAAGCAACCAGTGAAACCAGCACACGCGGCGACACAAAGCCAAAGCATACCACGGTATACAATCCCAAGGAGTGAAGAATACACATACACCCCCCCAAAAAAAATACCAGGGAGAGCGAGGGAGGGCAGCAGCCAACCTAACAGGAGCCCACCGATGGACAGGGGGCGAGGGGCGATCCCATAAGGCTCACCATGGGCCTATACCGCCTACCCTTTGGTGGGGGATTGCGGTTGGAGCAGCGCTCCTTAAGCACCTGACAGCGGTGCTGCCTACCATCACCCGACCAGTGCAGCCAAAGCTGGGAGGCAGAAAAAAAGGAACGGGTGGGAATAGTCCTACAGGGCCACAGGCTAATAGCCCCGCTCACCTGCGAGTAGAGAAAGCCATATTCTTGCCTTCGCAGCGCCTACCGCAGAGTAGAACTGGGGAATTTGTGGGAGGTCCCTGGAATATAAGGGGCCGGGAGGAGGCACTTTTTTGCTGTCTCTGCAGTCCAGCGCCATCTTGTGGATGTATTACCCAAACGTAAGGAATTATCTCTGGAGCAGGACGTGCTGTATACTTAGTATAAATGCAAAGATGCAAATATTATCCACCTGGTAGCCATTCTGGGTTGAGGTGAAAGGGAAGTCCACTCCTAGACCCTTTTAAATAGAGTAGGAGTACAACCCTCTAAATCAGTATTAACCCTCTTGTGTCAGGAATCAACAGAGTGAGGCCAGTCATATCAACATTAAAAAAACCCTTTAAAAGGTGCAAATCACATGTTTTCATGCAGGAAACCCGGCGGCGCGTGGAAATTATGTCACCTCCGGCAGGAGGAGAAGCCACATGGCGCCCCCCATCCTCTAGAAAAAAGAAAAAGTACATGCGAGCCAAAGGACCTACTTGGAAGCATATTCCAGGAGAAAAACGCCTGGCCGGAATCCAGATCCGGAATCCAGGCTATGCCTAGGGAGAAGGGCAGGAAGACGTTATCCCACCATGTCCGTGAAATGACGGAGACTGGACGCTGTCGTGGGGAGAGGCAGTGCAATACATAGTCGTATGTAAGTATGAAGAGAGCCAGAGGGGACGCAGATGAAATCTACACTATCGCCAGAGGTAAGGTTCGCACGCACACACACTGCAGCGTCGGGCGGGGAGGAGAGGCCGCGTCTGCAACATCGCTCTCCTCCCTGCCTCTTAAAAGGCATACACACCATAAAACATTTACACCTCATTCTCCGCCAATCTCCAAGAAAAAAGTAAAAAATTTGGGCCGGCCCAATTCTGTGAAACTCACCTGTAGAATTGTTTTTGTATCCATCCAGTCCAGGCCATCCCGATATCTTCACGATTGGGTGTTCGCCCCTAGGGGGCGCTGACTGCAAAATCAAAGATGTAGCTCCTCCCAGCCCCTTATAAAGGCAGCTGCCCGTCTATCATTCCCAGTGGCTTAAAAGCAATACTCAATAAAAAGGGCAGGCCGGGAGGCCCAAACAAAACACAAGAGACCACGTAACTTCATATAGCCTCTGCTTGTACTCTCTCCAATGTAAAAACTAGAAGAAAACTAAAACTAGTGTCCTATGAGCAAAAATGGTTCATCACCATAACAGGCATGCAGGACATAATGAACACAAGGGCGGGGTGGGACGGCCTGGACTGGATGGACATGGGCCTGGCAGTGTCCATATGGGTGGGATCCCCAGTGCGGAACAGCATGTAGTTCATTTCACTACCGCCTGAAGCACCTTTCGGCCAGAAACTGCGTCAGCTGACGCCCTGACATCCACCTTGTCAAACTGTGTAAAAGTATGAACAGAAGACCAAGTGGCGGCCTTACAAACTTGTTCCGCCGATACCTGATGCTGAAAAGCCCAAGAGGCACCAATAGCCTTGGTAGAATGAGCTGTGATCCGAAAAGGGGGTTCCTTCCCCCTGGCAGAATAGGGATGTACCGCGGCCTGTGTAATCCACTTACTGAGAGTGGACTTGGCTGGTGGCAATCCCTTCCTAGAACCTTCTGTTAAGACAAAAAGCAAATGCGATTTCCTGAAGGATTCAGTCGCAGCCAGGTAATACCTTATGGCTCTGACCACATCCAAAGCATGGAGGGTCCGTTCTTTGGAATTAGCCGGTGCCGGACACAAGGAAGGTAAGACAACTCCCTTATTAAGGTGAAAAGAAGAAACAACCTTAGGCAAAAAATCAGGTTTAAAACGAAAAACCACCTTTTCTCTGTGTAACTCAAAGTAGGGTGGTTTCATACAAAGCGCGGCCAGCTCTGATACACGACACACCGAGGTGATCGCCACCAGAAAGACCACTTTGAGAGTCAGCATAGACAATGTAGCATCATTCAAAGGCTCGAAGGGAGGACCCTGGAGAGCAGACAGCACTAGATTAGAGTCCCACACCGGTATGACTGATTTGTGCGGTGGCCGGACATGGGCGACTCCCTGGAAAAAAGTCTTGATCAATCTATGATTGGCAATGGACCTCTGGAAAAAAAATGACCTGACCCTTGAGGGTGCTCAACTGGAGGCCCAAGTCTAAACCGTGTTGTAGAAACTCCAGAATTCTAGAAATAGAAAATCTCCGGCAAGGAAGGCTCTTGGCCTCGCACAAAGCGATATAGGCACGCATCTGTAGTAGATCATGGAAGGCGACTTCTTCCGCGCCTGAATCATTGTGTGAATAACCGTGGCCGATAACCCCTTCTCCGTTAGGATTGAGGTTTTAATAGCCAGGCCGTCAAAGCCAGCGTCCGTAAATTCTGGTGCCGCAGCGACCCCTGTGTGAGAAGACCTGGGTCGTCGAGCATGATGTAGTGATCTATTGACATCTGAGCTTCTCGGCCAGCGAGGAGCCACCAGGATGGCTGGCACCCCCTCCTGGGCTATCTTGCGCAGCACTCTGCCCAGGAGCGGAAACAGAGGGAATGCATACAGAAATTTGAACTCCGTCCAAAGGATCGCCAGAGTGTCTGTTGCTACAGCCAGAGGATCTCTTGAGAGAGAGAGACGAACCTTGGAAGCTTGCGATTGTGTCTGGATGCAAAAAGACCCATGTCTGGTCGACCCCAGCGAAGGCACAGAGCCTGAAAAATCTCTCTGCTGAGGGACCATTCCCCAAGGCGCAAGGAACTCCTGCTCAGGGAGTCTGCCTCCTGGTTTTCAAACCTGGAGATGTAGAACGCCGAGATGCAGGGAAGATTCTACTCTGTCCAAGTCAGAATCCGGGTTACCTCCTTGAGGGATCTCTTGCTCCGAGTCCCGCCCTGGTGGTTGATGTAGGGGAGTCAAACGTAGAAGAACCAACCGGATTGCTCTCAGCTCCAAGAGATTTATGGGTAACCGGTTCTCCTGCAGACCCCACTGACCCTGGACCTTCTGGGTCTGCCAAACACCTCCCCAGCCTGTAAGACTGGCATCCGTGGTAACTATCTCCCAATGGGGAGTCAGAAAGGACTTGCCCACCAGCAGGTTCCAGGAGTCCAACCACCACAAGAGGGACTGCCTGGCCAGGGGGGACAGCGATAAACCTTGTTCCAGAGATTCCTGCAACCGATTCCAGACGGTCAGCAGGTTCAATTGTAGAGGTCTCATGTGAAATTGGGCGAAGGCTACTGCCTCGAAGCATGACACCATTAGGCCCACCAAACTCATCCCCAGACATACCGACGGCTGTTGACAAGTCAGCAAGGCCTGCACTTGCGTCTGGAGTCCCAAGACCTTCTGCTGTGACAGAAATACCTTGACCTGACCGAGGTCTATCGTCATTGCCAGAAAGGATCTCACTGTTGAAGGCGTGATAAACGACTTGGGGTAATTGATTACCCAATTGAAGGTTTCCAGGGTTGACAGCACTGTCCGAGTATCGCTCTCGGCCTCCTGAAGGGACCGGGACGAAATCAGCAGGTAGTCCAGAGAGGGTAACACACGAATACCCTGACTCCTTAGGATAGCCATGATGCCCGCCAGCACCTTGGGGAACACACAGAAGGCTGAGGATATGCCGAATGGGAGTGCTACAAACTGGTAATGTTGATGCAAACCTCAAGAACCTCTGATGTCCTTGGAAAATCGAGATGTGCAGATAAGCATCCCTGATGTCCACCGTGGTAATGAAGTCGCCGGGCCGAAGCGATAACCCCTTCTCCGTTAGGATTGAGGTTTTAATAGCCAGGCCGTCAAAGCCAGCGTCCGTAAATTCTGGTGCCGCAGCGACCCCTGTGTGAGAAGACCTGGGTCGTCGAGCATGATGTAGTGATCTATTGACATCTGAGCTTCTCGGCCAGCGAGGAGCCACCAGGATGGCTGGCACCCCCTCCTGGGCTATCTTGCGCAGCACTCTGCCCAGGAGCGGAAACAGAGGGAATGCATACAGAAATTTGAACTCCGTCCAAAGGATCGCCAGAGTGTCTGTTGCTACAGCCAGAGGATCTCTTGAGAGAGAGAGACGAACCTTGGAAGCTTGCGATTGTGTCTGGATGCAAAAAGACCCATGTCTGGTCGACCCCAGCGAAGGCACAGAGCCTGAAAAATCTCTCTGCTGAGGGACCATTCCCCAAGGCGCAAGGAACTCCTGCTCAGGGAGTCTGCCTCCTGGTTTTCAAACCTGGAGATGTAGAACGCCGAGATGCAGGGAAGATTCTACTCTGTCCAAGTCAGAATCCGGGTTACCTCCTTGAGGGATCTCTTGCTCCGAGTCCCGCCCTGGTGGTTGATGTAGGGGAGTCAAACGTAGAAGAACCAACCGGATTGCTCTCAGCTCCAAGAGATTTATGGGTAACCGGTTCTCCTGCAGACCCCACTGACCCTGGACCTTCTGGGTCTGCCAAACACCTCCCCAGCCTGTAAGACTGGCATCCGTGGTAACTATCTCCCAATGGGGAGTCAGAAAGGACTTGCCCACCAGCAGGTTCCAGGAGTCCAACCACCACAAGAGGGACTGCCTGGCCAGGGGGGACAGCGATAAACCTTGTTCCAGAGATTCCTGCAACCGATTCCAGACGGTCAGCAGGTTCAATTGTAGAGGTCTCATGTGAAATTGGGCGAAGGCTACTGCCTCGAAGCATGACACCATTAGGCCCACCAAACTCATCCCCAGACATACCGACGGCTGTTGACAAGTCAGCAAGGCCTGCACTTGCGTCTGGAGTCCCAAGACCTTCTGCTGTGACAGAAATACCTTGACCTGACCGAGGTCTATCGTCATTGCCAGAAAGGATCTCACTGTTGAAGGCGTGATAAACGACTTGGGGTAATTGATTACCCAATTGAAGGTTTCCAGGGTTGACAGCACTGTCCGAGTATCGCTCTCGGCCTCCTGAAGGGACCGGGACGAAATCAGCAGGTAGTCCAGAGAGGGTAACACACGAATACCCTGACTCCTTAGGATAGCCATGATGCCCGCCAGCACCTTGGGGAACACACAGAAGGCTGAGGATATGCCGAATGGGAGTGCTACAAACTGGTAATGTTGATGCAAACCTCAAGAACCTCTGATGTCCTTGGAAAATCGAGATGTGCAGATAAGCATCCCTGATGTCCACCGTGGTAATGAAGTCGCCGGGCCGAAGCGATCTCACCCCCGACTGCAACGTTTCCATGCGGAAATGTCTGACCCTTACAAATTTGTTGAGACCCTTCAGGTCCGAGATCGGCCGCAGCGTTCCGTCCTTCTTGGGAACCGTGAACAGGTTGGAGTAGAACCCCTGACCCTGTTCCTGCCAGGGCACAGCGCAAATCACACCTATCCGCAGGAGGTGTTGAACAGCTTGTCTCAAAGCCTGAGCTTTCAGTGGGTTTCAGGATATCCTTGAACATAGGAATTTTGTGGGTGGTCTGTCTGACAGCTCTATCTTGTAGCCGGAGGACACCACCTCCTGAATCCACCGATCCAAGACGTGACGTCTCCAGATCGGAGCAAACAGCAGAAGCCATCCCCCCACCCATATGGGTGAGGGTGTCACCTCATGCCTGAGTAGGCTTGGCTGGGGGTTTGGGCTTAGCTCCCCAGGAGGGGTTGGGCCGGTTGCAGGACCTACCCCAGGTATCTCTGCGGGCACCTGGAAATGTAGATCCTCTTCCTCCCCTAAAGGATCGATAAGAGGAGGAGTTTCGAAAGGACCGAGCAGGCTTCCTTCTCTGAGGGAGCTTACCATCCTTGACCAAAAGGTCCATGCGCTCCCCAAACAGCCGGCTTCCCACAAAGGGTAGACCTGTGAGGGACTTCTTGGCAGCTGCATCGGCTGACCACTGCTTCAACCAGAGCGAGCGGTGTACAGCGACAAGCAAGGCCGAAATTCTGGTACCAAGCCTGACCACCTCATCCATGGCAGTAACAACAAAGCGGATGAAGTCCAAGCAGGCCTTGAGTTTCTTATACTCCTCCGCCCGCTTGTGAGCTTTAGCCCTAGCCACAAGGTGTTTAACCTGTTCCTGTTGGCTAGTGAAACAATTGCAAACCGGACCTAGCAGAGGTCACATTAAGGCCTAGTTTAAAGGAATATACATGTATATTTTCTCACGCACCCTGAAGCCCTGCATACATGTACTCCTCCAATTGTGTAGCAACTGTAGAAGTCTAGCAATTTCTTTTGGTCTTTCAACGCTGGCATTCGATACAATGTGTTATATCTGCTGCTGATGTATTGTAAACAAATTCATACATTGTATCAAACTGTAATCTCTCTCCCAGGGAAGGAGAATTTTAGATGGTGCAGAGAATACGACTAATGTCTTTTAACCCCTACTTTGCCTGCAAACATGTAGTCTGCATCATTTTGTAGACCATTTCTACTTTTGTAACTGGAAAGCTCCAATGTCTGACTATATAGAGATGTAGTACTTTAAAGCAACCTATTCAGTATAAAACTATATCTAAATAGTCAGACATGTTCTAAGAGCTTTCCAGCAACAACCCTCTTTTGCATATACAAAACGGTGAACACAGAGATAGAGAGCCTTCATTTTATAGGCTGTATGCAAGAGATAAAATGGGAGCAGCTTACCTGAGGTTGCACATGAGGTTTAGGGCAACCTCAGGTAAGCTGCTCCCATTTTATCTCTTGCGTTGTATGTCCCAAATGGGGCTCTCATAGATTAGAGTTAGGACTGCACCCATAGAGGCACCTTGGCGCGGTGGTGCAGATTAGCATACTTCTGCAGATGTGTGTGACCGAGCCTCTGTTTTTACCAGATTTAGAGACAGATTATAGGTTGGTCTGCAAGCTAACAGGGTTGAGTGCTGCAGCTCCTTTAAGTCTTTAGGAGGGAAGTGGGGCGCCGTCCTGGAGGACTACTGGAATACCTATTAGCGTTAAGCTAAGCTCGGGTTTTCTCAAAACGTCCTCCATGACGGCCCAGCCGATGATGAATGAGTAATTATAGTAGCGTCCTACCTCAGGATGTGGTATCATCTTAAGGATCTTTCTGTCGAAAGCCTGCTCGACAAATCCACTCTGTAGTGTCTCAAAACATGTGTGGGGAAGCCCAAGTTGCTGCTCTGCAAATTTCTCTCAGTGATACACCTGCTTGATTAGCCCAAGAAGCAGAAACTGCCCTAGTAGAATGAGCTTTCAAAGATATTAGAAGCTTCCTTTCCTATAAATTCATAAGCTAACTGAATGGCTTCCCTAATCCATCTAGCTATACAGGCCCTCTACTCTTTCTGGAGAATGCTAACAATAAATGATCAGACTTCCTCCACCCAGCTGAACGATCCGAATACATTTATAAAATACTCCTGGCATCTAAGAACTGCATCTCTTGCTGATCCCCAATATCTTCCGGCCTGAGCCACGGAGATAGATCTTCTGGGACCTGTGAAACTCTGAAGCAATCTTAGGCAAGTAGAAGGGATCCGGTCTGATTGTGAGATGATCTGGAAATACTCAGAAGTACGGTTTCTTAATGGACAAAGCCTGTAGGTCACTGATTCTTCTAGCTGACGTGATTGCTAGAATAAAGGCAAATTCAACTAAACTGCTGACTCGGAAATAGGCTCAAATGGAGCCCTAGTCAGTCCACTGGGCAAAATAATAAATCCCAAAGCGGAAAGCCTTGGGATTCACTGGTCTTCCTCTAGAACGTGAGATGGAGAATCTATCAACCAGATCATCTGCTCGAAGCCTTCTGTCCAAAAATACTCACAGCGCTGCCACCTGAATCTTTAGGGTACTTATAGCCAATCCCATTTCTGCCCCCTCCTGCAAAAATTCCATTACTTCTGCCAAATCTGATAGAAACAGATTATGGCTTCTACAAAAGAAGGAAAATCTCTTCCAGACCTTTCTGTAGATCTTACGGGTTACCAGTTTTCTGCTCTGAAGCAGAGTTTTAATAACACTGCTAGACAGGCCCTTGCTTCTTAGCAGGCCCCATTCAGGATCCAGGCTGTCAGATGGAGGTTCTGGACCTGGGGGTGGAATATGGGCCCCTGATGAAGCAGATAAACTGATATAGAAAGCGTAAGGGGTGGACTTACCGCCACCTGACTCAGTAGAGAAAACCATAAACTCCTGGGCCAATAAGGAGCAACTAGAATCACTCTTGCTCGTTCCATCTTTATTTTCCTTAAGACTCAAGAGAGCATTGAACCTCCCCCAATGCTGGGACAGGGCATCCTCCGCTAGAGCTCCCTGGCCCTGATGAAGCAAGAAGAAGTTTTGGCATTTGGAATTTCTTCTCGTGGCAAACAGATCTATCTCTGGTGAACCCCAGAGATCTACTAACTGCTCCTAGACTCTCTGGTTCAGCTCCCATTCCAATTGTCTCAGCTGCACCCGACTGAGTAGATCTGCTAGCACATTCAACTGTCCCTTGATATGAATAGCTCTTAGGGACTTTACCACTCCTTCCATCCTGCCGCAAATAGTCCTGGAGAGAGACATCAACTCCACTGACCTTGTGCCGCCCTAATGGTTGAGGTATGCTACCACCGTGGTATTGTCTGAAACAATTAGTACATCCTAATCCAGTAACTTCTTCTCGAGGTGTTCTAGAGCCAATTGCACAGCTTTCAGCTCTGCAGAGCCGACCAAAGTCCGACCAAATGCCCTAAATCTGACAATGCATCATGTGGGCGCCCCATCCCCAAGCACTTGCATCTATTGTGATCTGGATAGGGTCTGTCTGATGCCATGGCCTCCCCATGGCTAGGTTTTCCTGAACCAACCACCATTGCAGGGAGGCACAAACCTGCTCTGGGAGAGTCGTCATCGTGTCCAATGACTCTGGATCTTTGTTCCAAGTACTTAGAAAGAAGTCCTGAAGAGTCCTTGATTGAAATTGGGCCCAACTGACCTCTGGGATGGCGGACTTCATAAGGCCCAACAAAACCAAAATTTGTCTCTGAGACATTCCTGGCTTTTCCTGGATCTGAGAGGCGAGGGAGACAATTTTCTGAATCTTTGGAGGAGGAAGGAATGTCCTCTCCTTTAGACTGTTGTTCAGATAACCTAGATATATGCAAGATGTCTATGGAGACAAACTCGACTTTTCCCTGTTTACGATTCATCCTAACTCCAACAGGAAAGCCAATGTTCTCCGCACATTGTTCTCCAACAGCGCTCTCGATGGTGCGAAAAGTAAAAGGTCGTCCAGAAATGCTACAATACCTATCTGATTCATTCTCAGAAAGACCATTGCTTCTGCCAAAGACCAAAGCATTGCTCTGAATTGCCAATAAAAAGGTTACTCCACCTAACATTACAGCAAATCTAGGATTGTGACTAATAATTGAGGAAGCATCTTAAATGGAAGAAACACGAAAACCAGCCTGAGATTCAACTCCAGGGCCCCCCCTCAGTGCACCCACTTGATCAAAACTCCCCAAATTCATGAGGAGGCGACTGTTTTAACAGTTTAGTCCATGGGACTAAAAAAAAATGTGACAAAATCTGTCCTCGCACACCCATCATTTCAGTGACTTCTTCACCAAGTCGGGGAAATTCACATCTACCAGGAATTCCAGAGATTTGTCCCAGGTGCTCAAGATATGAAGCTTGAGAGACCCTGAGAATAGCTGACCCCACCTTACTGCTGGAAAGGCTAGGGGCCAAAAAAAAAAAAAACTCAAAAGGCTCATGGCCTGATGCACGGGCCATCCTATTTGTACACAAAGACTGAACAGATTCATGGAGGCCCAAAGAAGGGGAGGAAGAAAAAATAAGAAATGGGACTGGCCAGAGGGAAAACACTGCTTACCCCCCTTTGTCCCAACAAGGTCTGGGGATCAAAGAATATAACACTGTTCCAGTTTGTGGGGCTATCCTGGGCCCCTGGCTGTTTTTCTGCCTCCAGGACCGAGAAATGGACCTGCCTGTCCAAGCCCATAGCGCCAGTTACTTACCTAAACCCACATGGTTCAGGAGCAGTGGTCCGGCTCCTATCCCAAGGAGGGACACGAAAACAACTGAAAATGGGAGGAGGAGTCAAAGGGGGCATCCCCAGAAATCCCATTGTTGACCTTATCAATCCAAAACGCTGAAACTCTGCTAATACAGTCAGTTACTAGCAGTGGTTTGAGCAAAAAAGAAGAAGAGTATCCCAGGCTCTTTTTAGAAGAATATCCGACTATTTATCTAAAGGATCTCTAAGAGAGCCCATGTCCTCAAAGGAGGGACTTAGGAATGAAAAACCTGGATTAAGGTGTCCTCCATTCCCTAGCCATGACATCTTTTATCGATTGGTGAATCGGAAAACACGGATCCTTTTTCTCAAGCAGGCCTCTTTAAAGGGAATCCTGCACTAAAAGGGGTCTATTCTAATTCTCAATATTCAGAGAAGACCTAATTAATTCCTCTGATGGGATCCGGGAACATCCTCTAGGGAAAAATCTAGCTGAATGCTCAGACAAAGAAACATCCGCACTGCTCCCAGTTACTGTAGAATGAAATGATTCATCTGAGGAAGCCCCCTTCTCCTCCTACCCATCCAAAGAACCCTGTCTGGATTTGGACGGGCCAGCGTCAGACCTGCCCGAGGTTGCTTGGACAAATCAGTCCTTGAAAAACTCAAATGAATAAGCCATTCTGGAGTCAAAAGATTCAAAAAAGTTCTTTAACATACACTGGAAATTGCCCCCCTCCATGACAAAAGCCCTCCGGTAAGGGGGCCTGATAAATGGTGCAGGATCCAGCTTAACCCATTCTAGTATACCTGGGCTCTTTCAAGTCGATGGGCTCCTTATGACCCCTAGATTCCTTAGAATACCTTCTGGGATCTTTCCTGGCTTTGGCCTCCTTGACTTTGGGCTCCTTGGCCTATGAAATAAGAGGGAACAAAAACATCCTTTAAGATTCCTGGCTAGAGGGGTCCTTTTAACCGACTTACCCCCTCCGAAGCACTGTCACCCGCCATGAACCACGTGGAGGCCCATCAGGTATTCCCCTGACAGTGCCTTTCCTGGTCCTGACGAGCGCGCAGGAGCAGCATCTTCCTGAAAGCATGCAGAGGTCTGAAAAGCCTTCCATAAACCAGAATTGCCCCTGGTGGAGGCGGGGTTGCCACATCCGGATCCAGCGTACACGTCACTGGAACTAACGCCCCTCCCCCGAAAACTGGAAACAAACTATCTTGAGAGTAGCTGACCCAACCTTACTGCTGGGAAGGGCTGGGGTCAGAAAGCCCCAAGAGCCTCATGGCTTGACGCACTGGGGCCATCCGACTGGTGCGCAAACACTGCTTCCTGGAGGGATTCACAGCTTGGGGCAAAGAGTAGCAGATCGTCCAAACAAGCTATGATCCCGATCTCTCTTTACCTAAAATACGCCAGAGGATCGGCCAGAACCTTGGCAAAGATCCTGGGAGCTGATGCTAGGCCAAAGGGAGGACAAATCGGAAGAACCAGGTGGATAATCTTATCCTACCCTTGATGTATAGTAAGATACTACAGCCACATGACTAGCCAGAATAAAGGCCACTCTAATTAAAATGTCCACTCAAAGTTACCGATTCTAAAGTGCATAAAACAGGTAACGTCTTTTAAATAGGTGACTCCTGGAAGCTTGTCTGAATAAAAAGCTCCTTATAAGAATTGTGGGAGCACAAATAAAGACAATCGAGAGGGTAATACAAAGTTACGTTCCCTTAGAAGGTTTAAAAAGAACAAAAAGCCAGAATTCACCACAGTCAAGTGCACACAGCCAATCACACTTGGTCAGGTGCAGGCTAAACCAGATTGTCTTCCCGACTGTATAATGAACATGGAATGAACTACCAGCATTACCATAGGTAATACCCTGAATCAGGGGTTCTCAACCTGTGGTAAATGTAACACTGGTGGTACCTAAGGTTCTCCAACAGCACTGAAGACCTACCTGTACCCCACCTGATCTACAACCTGCACTTTGCTGCATAAGAACATATAAACAAAAAAAAAGGTTATAAAAAATGTCGAGTCCCCATCTGCCAGGGGCAGGAAAATGCAAAGAGTTGGTAGAGACCATCCAGAGCGCGAATGTTCCGAAGCCCTCCAGACTCCAGCCTGTCCTCCAAACAGCAGCAAGCGTCGCTGCCGAAGTGTCCTCAGCCACCCTCCCTCCTGCCCGACGAATGGACACATCCCAGGTGGCGGGGGTGAATGGGAAGGGGGAGATGACAGAAGGGGGGGTAGAGACCTTCCTGACTCTCGCAGAAGATGGGGGGGGCGCAATCCCAGCTTTCTCTAGAAGATCATCCTTAGTAAAAGCACAGCACCGCTTACCCCCCTGCCATTAACGGTCAGTGAATCAAGGAATCAATGGTCAAGGAATGGAAATCTGGTCAGTCCACTGGGGGTATCCCAGATCCAGAGCCAAGAAATGAGTTTGCCTGCCTCAAACCCACAGCACCAGATACTTACCTAAACCTTTTAGTTCAGGAGCTAGGGGTTTGGCTCCTACCTGGGCAGGAACACGAAAACAACTGGAGACTGAGCAGAGGGGCTAAAGTTTAATCCATATCTGGTGGATGAGGTCTCATGAGTATGCAGCCTGCTGTATGACTGGGGGGATGGAGCTCACACATCCACTGCGGAATCGCCGGTGACACGAGTATGCCAGGCATTAAATCAAGAAGCCTCACAATAATTTTGGTGATACGGCAGTGTTGTCCCTTTATGTGCCACATGTACTGTGTTATTAGTATTGAATTGTATGTTGTTCTATAAGAACCCCCACAATAGGCTCGATTCAGCCGTGGCCCCATAAGCAATAGTAAATTGATGGCTCAACAACCCCCCCGCCCTTGCAAAACACTCCCTGAGTCACATGCAATTACAGTAGTAAATGAGTAAATTTGAGTAAATGTGCGGGTGTGATCTGGCTCAATGCACACATTAGTTCCAAATAAAAATTTTACTGAAGAAAACCCATGTGCAAATGTATTTACTCACAGTGCTGAACCGATCCAAAAGAGGAGATCATCGGTCCTAGAGTCCTATAAACTGTAGATAGGTGGTTGCTTCACTTTAAAGTAGCCACAGTTACCAAACTATCCCAGCCTTTGGTCCATGCTTTGAAACCTGCTGGTTCGCCAGTATTTTTGGCGCTTTACATTCACGTGGAGTGGAATCACTAGCCCAGCTTTTGCAACGAGAAGAGCTCTCTCTGCAAACGTGAAATGCGTAGGTGACTGCGCCCCGAGATTGCTATGGGCAGCATTTCACTGGTGATTAGATCATAAATGCTCCGCAATTTCCCTGGTGTGAAAGCAGCCTGATGGCGCTATATAAAATGGTGCTATCATTATTCTATTTTGTGCATTTTATTGTTAGCATCTTGTTAAAATCATTTTTGAGCCATAAGAAAAAAAAAAAAGCTATGCTCACCTTAAGACCCACTTAGACCATTTCTGCTAGTCCGGGGCTGCAGGGCTTACTTCATTGTTTAAGCCACATCCAGCGCAGCCCAGCCGATCACCACGCTCCTCTCACTTGTCGTACGCTCTCTTCCTGGGTCCGTCCGCCATGGTGACGCCCCCGCCACCAGTCACATGGCGCTGCCACGCCCCTCTACATTGCAATAAATGGGCTTTAACTGTTTCATTTTATTGTGTCAGCTACAATAAGGGATTGGGTATCTAGAGTATTTATGTATATTTCTCTGTGTAATCGTGTTTGCCTTATGGTGTTCTTAGGCCACTTGGTGACTTTTTAAATTGTACACTGAATCTATGCATGATTATTTAATGCATTGCTATACAGTAACAAAACTTTATGCATTATTATAATAAACTTTAGGGGTGCACTGTAACTATATTGATGTGATGCCTTGGGAGTGTAGGAGTGCACCCAGGAAGCTGCATACATTTTTTAGGTTTCTGTACATTTCTATATCATTTGAGTGCGCCTTCTTTTGCTTAACTAGTTGCCGGGGGGGGGGGGGGGGGCAATTTAAAACAAAACATAATCTCATTATCTTAGGTCCTGCATCTTGCCCCGTGGGCATCCTGATTTGGGGTGCCTCATTGTGTGAATTCCCTCCAAATCGCAAGTAAAAACGTATCTTTCCCTGGTCACATGGTGCATGCGCAGGCTCTCGTCCAATCAGCGCCCCATGCTGCTGACATACGACTCGGTTTACTCAAAGGTGCCAGCATTAGGGAAGCAAATCTATAGGTTTCCCTTTGGATGAGGGCACATTCCCATCCCCAATCATCTGAATGGCTGGGTGTGAGAGTCAGCCGAAAGATGTTGGAGGTCAATGTCGTTTACCTTGCCGTGGGTGTCACTGCTGTGCTGCCCCTGTTGCTGCGGTCGCTGCACCCACTGCTTCTCGGGCTCCAAAGGAGAATAAGCTCTTACACCTCTGGGTCGCCCACATGTAACAAAGTCTGCGCCCGGAAGGGACATCTGCGCGCCGCTGGTCAGCAGCCACGCCCAATAAAATTAAAAAAACTAGCGGCGACAAGGAAAGAGACCCAGGCTCAGATCCTCAGAGATCAAGCGAGTACTGCAGAAAAATACAATTTAAAAACTCTGCTGTGAAATGAGTGAAATGGTGGAAGTGGTCCTAAAGGGACAGCGCAGAACTAATGCTGTGTCAGAAAAAAATACTATGTGGGACTGCCCTGGCCGCCTTTAAACCTCGGGTACCCAAAGATTATCCAATGCACCACCAATCCACAATTATATAGTAAGAAGGTTATGTGCTGAAATGGCAGTTCCCTTAAAAGGATACTCAGAAAAATGCACTATATTGTGGCTCCAGCAACCGCCAGGGAAACAGCCCACTGCACCAAAGAGCCCTCAAATAGATACAATCAAGTGAAATTCATCAAATTAGTCTATTAATAAAAATTCATTCATTACATCATAAAAAACATCCACCCACACACATACATAATTTCATGGCAGGTGACCAACCTCTGGGCGAAAAACACTAAACTAAATAATATGATCCTTAATAATCACCCAATCACAAATTGATACTAATATCTACTAAGTGCTAAACATGATTCAGATACAGAAAGTGCTACAGTGCTATTAAAGTGCTAAGGAAATATGTGCAAAATATGCAAATTAAAATAACCTACAATGTGAAGCCCAAGCAGATGGTACCCTGCCGTCCCCTAAAACAGGAGGTAGGATTCCACATGTTGCGTGGAATCCTAAGTGCCCAGCCACTTCATCAGGATAAACCTCGTGTGAGCTAAACCCAAAAGATTCCAGGCTGAGAAGGCTTCTCCAGGTGTCTCCTGGAGCAGAAAACAGCAACCTAAAATAACAAACAGGCTGTAGTCTAACTGTCCTGTGGTTCCCAGGGAGGAAACAGAAAGAACTGAGGTGGGGAGGAAGGGGTGGGGCTTTTAAGAAGGGAGAGGGGGGACATGATTGAGACCTTTAAATATGTGAAAGGATTGAATAAGGTTCAGGAGGGAAGTGTTTTTAAGAAGAAACTTAATGATAGAACCAGGGGGCACAACCTGAAGCTAGTCGGGGGGAAGATCAGGATCAATGTTAGAAAATATTATTTTACAGAAAGAGTAGTAGATGCTTGGAACAAACTTCCAGCAGAGGTAGTTGAAAAATCAACAGTCACTGAATTTAAACATGCCTGGGATAAGCACACATCTATCCTAAGATAAAGAGTACATACAGTATACACATAAGGGCAGACTAGATGGACCGTATGGTCTCCTTCTGCCGTCAACCTTCTATGTTTCTATGTTTCTATGTTTAACCACTGTTCAGTTTTGTGTTTCCTCCGAGGGGGCGGAGCTTCTCTCTCTCTCTGTGAGTCTGATGGTAGAAAAATTCTCATGGTGTTGAATCAACCCTTTAGTTGAGGTGGAATTGCTCGGGGGTCACATAATGATGGGCACAGCTTCATCAGCCAGGCGAATGCTTTGAGCCCCGGGGGTAAAATAGAACTCACCTTTGGAATAGTCTGTGTTGTCTCGCTGCCACACCAGAGAAGCTGCTGCAGAAAGGCTTTACTCACCCCCTACCCCCTTACAAGATGGTCCAGCAACCCTGCAGTATAAACAGCCCCTCCACTGACACCATTATATGGAATTTAATATTCATGCTCTATGAAGCAAAGGTTTCTGACTAGTTATTGAATGTCTACTATAATAATGAAAACCATGTTCTAAATATAATAGTTATTTATTGCTCCCCCATATTTTAAAGCCCCTGTGCAGGCACACATTAACTTTCTACCACCTAATACCACCTTATAGGAGCAGTAAAAATGAGCCATTTGCATCTGAAAATCTCTGAATATATATATATAGTAAATACCTTTGTGATTCTAAGGGAAACTGATGTTTCGCTTCAATATCTTGGTTATAGCTCGGCTGGAAGGGACGTGTCATAAAGCAGATTTATGAGTCTTGTCCATGCTCGGCGGCAGTCAGAGAGAGCTGTAGAACCACTGTGGCTGGCTGGGCTTGCAAAGTAAGACAACTTTCTTGCAGGGTCCTGGAGAAATAAAATATAAATAAAAATAATGCACATTTTCTGCAGAGTCCTGCTACTGATTCTACCCTGTGCTACTAAAAATAGAGGAGAGGCACATGGGACAGGCATCAAGTCGGCTGCTTAATGGCTAATTGTTGCCACTGGGTCCCTTTGGCTCTCATTCCAACCAACAGTAAGTCCGGCTATAAAATAACTCTTCCTCCCACCACACTGTCAAATCGGGATGCCCCTGGGGAGGGCTTTCACCCAGCCCAGGAGTCTTTTAGACTAGTCTCAGATTTGGTGCACTATAAAGCAGACCCCTTCCCTCAGCTACCCTCCCCTGGCAGGGACCAGGTTACAAGGAATAAAAAAGCCATATCTTGCTCGTGGTCCAGCACCCTTCTCTCGGCACGATGAGACCTGGGAACGGCCATCTTGAACAGGAAGAATAGGGGGCGAATAAGTAACCAGCCAGTTCCTCCCGTGCTGCACCAAGGATTAGGAGACCTGTTGGTCAAGTTCCCAGCTCACAGAGTAAAAGTTCACAAATCTCAAGAACCATAACATGAATTTACTGATGACCAAGCATGTTCTGCCATTGTAGTTAGAGGCATTCCTATTACATTTTTGCTGTATGCATTGATTTGTATAATTAAAGCAGAACTAAAGATAAAATGGCTCATTGCACAATAGGGCAGATACAGCACAAACACTTTTCATCCACAATGTAATTCAGCACCATTTTTAGCTGTGCACATTTTAAAAAAATTCACACAGCTAAAAATGGTGCTGAACTGCAGCAAGAAATAACAAATCAAGCCAAAAAACATTTCCACACAAAAATGAGAGAAAAAAAACATTGCCACGGTGCTGAATCAGCTGTAATATAACCATCATGTCTCTCCCTTGCAATAAAAAAATCCAGCTCCTATATAAATATATACATACATGATATTACAGTGATGATGAAATACCCCACATACAAATATAAGAAGCCTTAAAGTGGACCAAAACCCACAAAAACTCACCTTCTTTGCCAACTCGGCAAGGGCAGTGCGGTGTTGCTTTCGGATATATCACACACCTTTCGTCAAGCAATGGTGATAGTTGGCTCAGGTCCATAGGCTGCCAACTCGGCGGCTCCGTATAATTCATCACTTCTGTTGGCTCAGCGAGGCATGTTCTATCGGTCCGCCGGCTTCTCCAATGGCATTGTCTGCCGGTTCCTCCTCAGGAATGTCCTGGAAAAATGTCATAGCAGCTCCGACCGCAGTGTACTCGGCCACATAACGCTTAAAAGATTTAATCTCTGCAGTGGTCCTCGTCTCCGCTTCCGGTTCTGCAGGCATATCCGGTCGGGTAATTGAGGTAGGGCATTAAGGTGATAGAGCCCCCTCAAAAGAAAAATCTTTTGCATTCTCCATGGAAAAATCCATAAAAAGCAGGTCAGGATCAGTAAAAGTCGCCTTTTAGAAATGCTCAGAGAGAGACCAGGTGCTGTCCTTGCAAAGGCAATTCCCCACCAGGTCTGACGCTCCCTAGCAGCAGTCCAGTATTTATACTTCACCTCCAATTGATGTCACAGCCCCCCCTCACAAACAAGGGAAGGGAAGGGGAAGGAGGAGCTTCAGGTTGATTTGAAGCAAAGTAGCTTTCTCAGGCAGCATCGTCTAGAGGACTTTTTGGGCTCCTCCTCTTCTTCAGATTCATTGCTCGGTTTTGCTTTGTTGTCCTTCGTAAAAATACTGGCTGTCAGGTTTCTCAGGATTTTCCAGCGTGATTTTGATGGTGGTTTAGTCACAACTGGATCCTGTTCTTCCGAGTCTGGCTCAGGCGTCTCAGGCATTAGTTCCAGCACATTGTCTATTTCAATAATGTTCTGTGGAGGGAGCATGACCTGGACCTCCACAAGAATTGGTACTGAGACAACTGGCTCTAATTTAAAGTCTGGTAAATGCTCGGGGGCATCGTCTGCCGACTCCTTGGTGGTAAGGTCTGGCAGATCCTCAAGCGAATGTTCCATGTCCCCAAAGGCATTGTCAGTTGTCTCCTCCTCGGTCTGCTGGCTCAAGTCCTCCATTTCAAGTTCACATTCTGCCAGCTCCTCGATAATAGGTTGGAAAGGTGCTTCCAACACATGGTGCATTGGCCCTTTGAGGTCTGCCGTCTCCTCAGGGGCACAGAATTCCGGCTCAAGGTGGCAGTTTGCCGGCTCCTCCTTTGCACTGCTGAAAGATGCTCGTTTTCGGGGTTTTTTCATTCGCTTGCGCCTCGGCAGCCTTGGTTTCTTCATGGTGATAGGCTCACAGGCTGCAGACTCAGCGAGGACATGTTCTATCGGTCCGCCGGCTCCTCCGATGGCACTGTCTGCCGGCTCCTCCTCAGGTATGTCTTCTTCAGGGGCAGAGGATGCCGGCTCAAGGTGGCAGTTTGCCGGCTCCTCCTTTGCACTGCTGAAAGATGCTCGTTTTCGGGGTTTTTTCATTCGCTTGCGCCTCGGCAGCCTTGGTTTCTCCATGGTGATAGGCTCACAGGCTGCAGACTCAGCGAGGACATGTTCTATCGGTCCGCCGGCTCCTCCGATGGCACTGTCTGCCGGCTCCTCCTCAGGTATGTCTTCTTCAGGGGCAGAGGATGCCGGCACAAGGTGGTGGCTTGCCGGCTCCTCATTTGCACTGCTGAAAGATGCTCGTTTTCGGGGTTTTTTCATTCGCTTGCGCCTCGGCAGCCTCGGTTTCTCCATGGTGATAGGCTCACAGGCTGCAGACTCAGCAAGGACATGTTCTAGCGGTCCGCCGGCTCCTCCGATGGCATTGTCTGCCGGCTCCTCCTCAGTAATGTCCTGGAAATATGTCACAGCAGCGCCGGCCCCAGTGCATTCGGCCCATGTTTGGGACATGTAAGCCACATACTGCTCAAAAGATTTAATGTCTGCAGTGGTCCAGGTCTCCGCTGCCGGTTCTGCAGGCATATCCGGTCGGGTATGTGAGGTAGGGCATTGAGGTGTTAGAGTGCCCTCAAGAGAAAAATCTTTTGCATTCTCCATGGAAAAATCCATAAAGAGCAGGTCAGGATCAGTAAGAAAATAAAAAAAAGACTCTAAAAGTCGCCTTTCAGAAATGCTCAGAGAGCAACCAGGTGCTGTCCTTGCAACGGCAATTCCCCACCAGGTCTGACGCTCCCTAGCAACGGTCCAGCATTTAGACTCCGCCTCCAACTGACGTCCCAGCCCAGCATTTCGACTCCGCCTCCAACTGACGTCACATCCCCCTCACAAACAACAGCTGTGGTACACAAATCACCCAGAAATACTAGGCCGCAGCCCGGGATTTGATAAGAGCCCAATTACTACTACTAATACTAATTATTATTATGGCGGGTTTAGGAAGTCAGCGTGTGTTTTCCCCATCGCTCCCCATTCTCAGACCATGTAACAGCTAAAACCTTCCTCCGCCATCGGCAGAAAGTCTCCTCTGTCACCCGATCGCATCCCCATCCCCTGGCGGGGTCCTCACCTGTCACCCGATCGCATCCCCATCCCCCGGCGGGGTCCTCACCTGTCACCCGCGCTGAGTTCTCCTCCCTCCGCCACCATCAGCTGAGCAGCGCAGGCGATGTGAGGGGAGATCGAAAGCAAAACATTGATGGATCCTCCTCCAGCTCAGGCAGCACAAGCAGAATGCAGAGCAGGCCTGAGGATCGATCGCCGAGCTCATCATTTCCTGCACTTCTGCTTGTCTGCCTGAGCTGGAAGACGTGTGTGTGTTGTGTTGTGTGTGTGTGAGCTGAGCTCCTGTCATCCATTCTACAGCCTCCATCTGCTGATCTGCGGTGTGTCTGCTGTCCTCTCATTCATTCATGTCATTAAAGGTTTATTCTCTAATTGCACAGTGTGTGCATGTGTGCTTATGGGCTTTATATCTTAATAGTGGACCTGCAGTGTTAACTAAGGGGCCGATTTGGGATGCCCCACTGAGTGGCAATGGCCCACACTTACCTTTCTGGCACTCCCACGCTTGGTGTTGTCGGATAATGGTCGGCCTCCCTGCAGCTGAGGCCTGCTCCTGCCCTAACCCATCTGAGTGCCACAGACCACAAGGAGGCTGGGGATGCCGCTGTTCCATCTCTCTGTTCAAAACATTGCTTCATGCCATGCAAGAGAGCTGTGCATGCGCCTTGGGATCAGCAGAGAGGTGAGTTGTGTGGGCAGTCTGGGAGTTTCACACAGCCGGGCATCCTAAATTGAAATGCCCCAGGGAAAAGGACAGTGAAAATCCTGGTGAGGAACACGGACACATCTACTATCTGTTAACCCTTTCACTACCAGCCAGTTTGGGTCCACATTTGCGTTTGTCCTCTTTCGCTGCCAGCCAGTTTGGGTCCACATTTGGATATGTCCTCGGGGGACACGGACACATCTACTATCTGTTAACCCTTTCACTGCCAGCCAGTTTGGGTCCACATTTGCGTATGTCCTCTTTCGCTGCCAGCCAGTTTGGGTATGTCCTTTGGGAACACGGACACATCTACTATCTGTTAACCCTTTTGCTGCCAGCCAGTTTGGGTCCACATTTGGGTATGTCCTCTTTTGCTGCCAGACAGTTTGGGTCCACATTTGGGTATGTCCTCTGGGAACTTGGACACATCTACTATCTGTTAACACTTTCGCTGCCAGCCAGTTTGGGTCCGCATTTGGGTATGTCCTCTGGGAACACGGACACATCTACTATCTGTTAACCCTTTCACTGCCAACCAGTTTAGGTCCGCATTTGGGTATGTCCTCTGGGAACACGGACACATCTACTATCTGTTAACCCTTTCGCTGCCAGCCAGTTTGGGTCCACATTTGGGTATGTCCTTTGGGAACATGGACACATCTACTATCTGTTAACCCTTTCGCTGCCAGCCAGTTTGGGTCCACATTTGGGTATGTCCTTTGGGAACACGGACACATGTTAACCCTTTCACTGCCAGCCAGTTTGGGTCCACATTTGGGTATGTCCTCTGGGAACACGGACACATCTACTATCTGTTAACCCTTTCACTACCAGCCAGTTTGGGTCCACATTTGGGTATGTCCTTTGGGAACACGGACACATCTACTATCTGTTAACCCTTTCACTACCAGCCAGTTTGGGTCCACATTTGGGTATGTCCTCTGGGAACACGGACACATCTACTATCTGTTAACCCTTTCGCTGCCAGCCAGTTTGGGTCCGCATTTGGGTATGTCCTCTGGGGACACGGACACATCTACTATCTGTTAACCCTTTCACTGCCAGACAGTTTGGGTCCACATTTGCGTATGTCCTCTTTCGCTGCCAGCCAGTTTGGGTCCACATTTGGATATGTCCTCGGGGGACACGGACACATCTACTATCTGTTAACCCTTTCACTGCCAGCCAGTTTGGGTCCACATTTGCGTATGTCCTCTTTCGCTGCCAGCCAGTTTGGGTCCACATTTGGGTATGTCCTTTGGGAACACGGACACATCTACTATCTGTTAACCCTTTTGCTGCCAGCCAGTTTGGGTCCACATTTGGGTATGTCCTCTTTCGCTGCCAGCCAGTTTGGGTCCACATTTGGGTATGTCCTCTGGGAACACGGACACATCTACTATCTGTTAACCCTTTCACTTCCAGCCAGTTTGGGTCCACATTTGGGTATGTCCTTTGGGACCACGGACACATCTACTATCTGTTAACCCTTTCACTGCCAGCCAGTTTGTCAGCCTGAAGCCCTGAGTCAGGTGTGTCAGGATGTGCACTCCCTCCCACACGTATCGCAGCAGCTTCGTCAGGGCAGCACAATATATTGTGGCCTCACACTTTTGTATCACTTATTGCTTGATCTCTCGGTGTCCCCACACGTATCGCAGCAGCTTCCTCAGGGCAGCTCTATATATTGTGGCCTCACACTTCTGTATTGTATCACTCATTGCTCGATCCCTCGGTGTCCCCACACGTATCGCAGCAGCTTCGTCAGGGCAGCACTATATATTGTGGGTACACACTTCTGTATTGTATCACTCATTGCTCGATCCCTCGGTGTCCCAACACTTATTGTAGCAGCTTCCTCAGGGCAGCTCTATATATTGGAGCCTCACACTTCTGTATTGTATCACTTATTGCTCGATCCCTGGGTGTCCCAACACTTATCATAGCAGCTTCCTCAGGGCGGCTCTATATATTGGGGCCTCACACTTCTGTATTGTATCACTCATTGCTCGATCCCTCGGTGTCCCCACACGTATCGCAGCAGCTTCGTCAGTGCAGCACTATAGATTGTGGGTACACACTTCTGTATTGTATCACTTATTGCTCGATCCCTCGGTGTCCCCACTTGTATTGCAGCAGCTTCGTCAGGGCAGTACTATATATTGTGGGTACACACTTCTGTATTGTATCACTCATTGCTCGATCCCTCGGTGTCCCCACACATATGGCAGCAGCTTCGTCAGGGCAGCACTATAGATTGGGGGTACACACTTCTGTATTGTATCACTCATTGCTCGATCTCTCGGTGTCCCCACGCTTATCGCAGCAGCTTCGTCAGGGCAGCACTATATATTGTTGCCTCACACTACTGTATTGTTTCAGTCATTGCTCGATCCCTCGATGTCGCCACGCATATCGCAGCAGCTTCCTCAGGGCAGCACTATATATTGTGGGTACACGGCTCTGTATTGTATTACTCATTGCTTGATCACTCGGTGTCCCCACGCGTATCCCAGCAGCTTCTTTAGGGCAGCACTATATATATTGTGGGTACACACTTCTGTATTGTATCACTCATTGCTCGATCCCTTGGTGTCGCCACGCATATCGCAGCAGCTTCGTCAGGGCAGCACTATATATTGTGGGTACACACTTCTGTATTGTATCACTCATTGCTCCCCACGCGTATCACAGCAGCTTGGTCAGGGCAGCACTATATATCGTTGGTACACACTTCTGTATTGTATCACTCATTGCTCGATCTCTCGGTTTCCCCACGCTTATCGCAGCAGCTTCGTCAGGGCAGCACTATATATTGTGGCCTCACGCTACTGTATTGTATCACTCATTGCTCGATCCCTTGGTGTCGCCACGCATATCGCAGCAGCTTCGTCAGGGCAGCACTATATATTGTGGGTACACACTTCTGTATTGTATCACTCATTGCTCGATCCCTCGGTGTCCCCACACGTATCACAGCAGCTACGTCAGGACAGCTCTATATATCGTTGTTACACACTTCTGTATTGTATCACTCATTGCTCGATCCCTCTGTGTCCCCACACGTAGCACCCTGAGGAAGTGATCTCTCACGCAACGCGTCAGTGTTTTTGAAGGGGCGTCTGCAGAGGACTGGGACCCATTAATTGGTGACAGTATTATGCTTAATTTTGCCTTGTTTTGGTAAAGTTTTGTTTACTATACATGCCATGGTGTATTGGTCTAACTGTTAATAGCACTTTCTGGTCACCCTTTGCACTTGCACTTTTTGTTCTAGTATTCCGTTTGGGGTCTCTTTCACCTATTTAGTACTAATCTCCTTATTCACAATCCATGTGGTCTTTTTCAACTACATATACCATTGAGTATATGCTTATTTGCACTGCAGACAGTTGTACCTCTTAAACCTGGCATACTTTGAACCTATTGTTACATTAAGTGAATTAGTGATTGGTAGTCCCATAAAGTCCATCTGCAGGGCCTGCTCCTTGGTCTGTGTATATATTTGTATACACATTTTATTGTGTTTAGATGTGGTTATTGTTTGTCATGTTATATGATGTGTCCTTGGCAAAATAAACCTTGATTAATTATTCTACATAATGTGTGTGCGGCTTAGTCTATAGGGTGAGATAACAGCTATCCAATACTGGTGGATGGCCCCTGTGTTAGTGTCCCCACACGTATCGCAACAGCTTCGACAGGACAGCTCTATATATTGTGGGTACACACTTCTGTATTGTATCACTCATTGCTCAATCTCTCGGTGTCCACACGCATATCGCAGCAGCTTTGTCAGGGCAGCAATATATATTGTGGATACTCACTTCTGTATTGTATCAGTCATTGCTGGATCCCTCGGTGTCCCCACGCGTATCGCAGCGGCATCATCAGGGCACCTCTCCACCACCAGGGGGCATCAACTTTCATTAAACTGGACGTTTTACTACAACACGGAGGCTGGCCGGTCTATTGTTTTCATCATCCCTGACCGTCCTCCGCTCTGGATGGTTCCGGTAGAGTCTCCTGAATGTATTTTCCGGAAGAATCTGTTCCCTATCCCCCGTCTTATCAGTAGCACATTGGGGATCGGAGCATCCCGTGACGCCGGTGCAGGTGTGCGGCATCCATTGTGCGCGGAAGCTCTGCGGTGGGAGATATCTTTGTGCCGGGAGATGCGGCGTGGCCCCTGTGAAGCGTATCGCCTCTCGCCATGAATTTTCTCCTAATACCTTTTCCGCCGCCACAATGAGAGCGAGCGGCCGCAGATTGGCGGTCAATGGAAGGCGAGACAGCAGATTAGGGCGCGGGGGCGTGAAAATTGAAGCATTCATAGCCGGCCATTACCCAGAAGCCTCTCTGCTGCCCGACGATCTGATCACGCTCTGTGCTAGAAATGGCGCATGAAGGATCCCATTTGCCCTTATCACCCCTATGGGGCTGTGCCACACCCTAACTGCCCCTCCCCAGCCTCTGCCAGGCACCAATCACAGCACAGTGTTGCCAAAAAGTGGAGAGGTCATATACAACCCATGTATTTATGCCTGTGTGGCTGGCTCCTCCCCTCCTCCCCGTTGTCATGGCAACACCAAGCTAATTGCCCCTCCAAGGAGGCAGCCACAGACGTGCTCCCATCAGTCACTGCAAGAAGAGTCAGAGGGGGGCCGCAGAGGACCAAGAAAGAGCTAGAGAGGGGCCACAGAGGGCCAAGAAAGAGCTAGAGAGGGGCCACAGAGGGCCATAAAGAGCTAGAGAGGGGCCACAGAGGGCCAAGAAAAAGCTAGAAAGGGGCCACAGGGGGCCAAGGAGGAGGCAAAAGGGACCAAGAATAAGCTAGAGAGGGGCCACAGAGGGCCAAGAAAGAGCTAGACAGGGGCCACAGAGAGCCAAGAAAGAGCTAGAGGGGCCACAGGGGGCCAATAAAAAGCTAGAGAGAGGCCACAGAGTGACAAGAAAAAGCTAGAGAGGGGCACAGAGTGACAAGAAAAAGCTAGAGAGGGGCCACAGAGAGCCAAGAAAGAGCTAGAGGGCCACAAGGGGCCAAGAAAGAGCTAGGGAGGGGCCACATAGGGCCAAGAATGAGCCAGAGGGCCAAGAATGAGCCAAAAGGGGCCAATAAAGAGCTAGAGGGTCCACAGAGGGCCAATAATGAGCGGAAAGTGGCAAAGTAAGAGCTAGAGAGGGCCAAGAACGAGCTAGAGCTTCCACAGAGGGCCGAGAATGAGCTAGAGGGGCTACAGAAGGCCGAGAATGAGCTAGAGGGACCACAGAGGGCCAAGAAAGAGCTAAAGGGGCCACAGAGGGTCAGGAAAGAGCTCGAGGGCCACAGAGGGCCAAGAAAGAGCTAAAGGGGCCAAGAAAGAGCTAGAGGGGCCACATAGGGCCAAGAAAGAGCTAGAGAGGGGCCACAGAGGGCCAAGAAAGAGCTAAAGGGGCCACAGAGGGAGTATGGAGTAAAATTGCAAAGATCGGTTTCCTAATTCCATATATATGGAGTAAAATTGTAAAGATCGGTTTCCTAATTGCATATATATGGAGTAAAATTGTAAAGATCGGTTCCCTAATTGCATATATATGGAGTAAAATTGCAAAGATCGGTTTCCTAATTGCATATATATGGAGTAAAATTGCAAAGATCGGTTTCCTAATTGCATATATATGGAGTAAAATTGCAAGGATCGGTTTCCTAATTCCATATATATGGAGTAAAATTGTAAAGATCGGTTTCCTAATTGCATATATATGGAGTAAAATTGCAAAGATCGGTTTCCTAATTGCATATATTTGGAGTAAAATTGTAAGGATCGGTTTCCTAATTGCATATATATGGAGTAAAATTGTAAGGATCGGTTTCCTAATTGCATATATATGGAGTAAAATTGTAAAGATCAGTTTCCTAATTGCATATATATGGAGTAAAATTGTAAAGATCGGTTTCCTAATTGCATATATATGGAGTAAAATTGCAAAGATCGGTTTCCTAATTGCATATATATATGGAGTAAAATTGCAAAGATCGGTTTCCTAATTGCATATATATGGAGTAAAATTGCAAAGATCGGTTTCCTAATTGCATATATATGGAGTAAAATTGTAAAGATCAGTTTCCTAATTGCATATATATGGAGTAAAATTGTAAAGATCGGTTTCCTAATTGCATATATATGGAGTAAAATTGCAAAGATCGGTTTCCTAATTGCATATATATGGAGTAAAATTGTAAAGATCGGTTTCCTAATTGCATATATATGGAGTAAAATTGCAAGGATCGGTTTCCTAATTGCATATATATGGAGTAAAATTGTAAAGATCGGTTTCCTAATTGCATATATATGGAGTAAAATTGCAAGGATCGGTTTCCTAATTGCATATATATGGAGTAAAATTGTAAAAATCGGTTTCCTAATTGTATATATATGGAGTAAAATTGCAAGGATCGGTTTCCTAATTGCATATATATGGAGTAAAATTGCAAAGATCGGTTTCCTAATTAAATATATATGGAGTAAAATTGCAAAGATCGGTTTCCTAATTGCATATATATGGAGTAAAATTGCAAGGATCGGTTTCCTAATTGCATATATATGGAGTAAAATTGTAAAAATCGGTTTCCTAATTGTATATATATGGAGTAAAATTGCAAAGATCGGTTTCCTAATTGTATATATATGGAGTAAAATTGCAAAGATCGGTTTCCTAATTGCATATATATGGAGTAAAATTGCAAAGATCGGTTTCCTAATTGTATATATATGGAGTAAAATTGCAAAGATCGGTTTCCTAATTGCATATATATGGAGTAAAATTGCAAAGATCGGTTTCCTAATTGTATATACATGGAGTAAAATTGTAAAGATCGGTTTCTTAATTGCATATATATGGAGTAAAATTGTAAAGATCGGTTTCCTAATTGCATATATATGGAGTAAAATTGCAAGGATCGGTTTCCTAATTGCATATATATGGAGTAAAATTGTAAAGATCGGTTTCCTAATTGCATATATATGGAGTAAAATTGCAAAAATCGGTTTCCTAATTGCATATATATGGAGTAAAATTGTAAAATTCGGTTTCCTAATTGCATATATATGGAGTAAAATTGTAAAATTCGGTTTCCTAATTGCATATATATGTAGTAAAATTGTAAAGATCGGTTTCCTAATTGCATATATATGGAGTAAAATTGCAAAGATCGGTTTCCTAATTGTATATATATGGAGTAAAATTGCAAAGATCGGTTTCCTAATTGCATATACATGGAGTAAAATTGTAAAGATCGGTTTCTTAATTGCATATATATGGAGTAAAATTGTAAAGATCGGTTTCCTAATTGCATATATATGGAGTAAAATTGCAAGGATCGGTTTCCTAATTGCATATATATGGAGTAAAATTGTAAAGATCGGTTTCCTAATTGCATATATATGGAGTAAAATTGCAAAAATCGGTTTCCTAATTGCATATATATGGAGTAAAATTGTAAAATTCGGTTTCCTAATTGCATATATATGGAGTAAAATTGTAAAATTCGGTTTCCTAATTGCATATATATGGAGTAAAATTGTAAAATTCGGTTTCCTAATTGCATATATATGGAGTAAAATTGTAAAATTCGGTTTCCTAATTGCATATATATGGAGTAAAATTGCAAGGATCGGTTTCCTAATTGCATATATATGGAGTAAAATTGTAAAGATCGGTTTCCTAATTGCATATATATGGAGTAAAATTGCAAAGATCGGTTTCCTAATTGTATATATATGGAGTAAAATTGCAAGGATCGGTTTCCTAATTGTATATATATGGAGTAAAATTGTAAAGATCGGTTTCCTAATTGTATATATATGGAGTAAAATTGCAAGGATCGGTTTCCTAATTGCATATATATGGAGTAAAATTGTAAAGATCGGTTTCCTAATTGTATATATATGGAGTAAAATTGCAAGGATCGGTTTCCTAATTGTATATATATGGAGTAAAATTGTAAAGATCGGTTTCCTAATTGCATATATATGGAGTAAAATTGCAAAGATCGGTTTCCTAATTGTATATATATGGAGTAAAATTGCAAAGATCGGTTTCCTAATTGCATATATATGGAGTAAAATTGCAAAGATCGGTTTCCTAATTGTATATATATGGAGTAAAATTGCAAAGATCGGTTTCCTAATTGCATATATATGGAGTAAAATTGCAAGGATCGGTTTCCTAATTGTATATATATGGAGTAAAATTGTAAAGATCGGTTTCCTAATTAAATATATATGGAGTAAAATTGCAAGGATCGGTTTCCTAATTGCATATATATGGAGTAAAATTGTAAAGATCGGTTTCCTAATTGCATATATATGGAGTAAAATTGCAAGGATCGGTTTCCTAATTGCATATATATGGAGTAAAATTGTAAAGATCGGTTTCCTAATTGCATATATATGGAGTAAAATTGCAAGGATCGGTTTTCTAATTGCATATATATGGAGTAAAATTGTAAAGATCGGTTTCCTAATTGCATATATATGGAGTAAAATTGCAAAAATCGGTTTCCTAATTGCATATATATGGAGTAAAATTGTAAAATTCGGTTTCCTAATTGCATATATATGGAGTAAAATTGTAAAATTCGGTTTCCTAATTGCATATATATGTAGTAAAATTGTAAAGATCGGTTTCCTAATTGCATATATATGGAGTAAAATTGCAAAGATCGGTTTCCTAATTGTATATATATGGAGTAAAATTGCAAAGATCGGTTTCCTAATTGCATATACATGGAGTAAAATTGTAAAGATCGGTTTCTTAATTGCATATATATGGAGTAAAATTGTAAAGATCGGTTTCCTAATTGCATATATATGGAGTAAAATTGCAAGGATCGGTTTCCTAATTGCATATATATGGAGTAAAATTGTAAAGATCGGTTTCCTAATTGCATATATATGGAGTAAAATTGCAAAAATCGGTTTCCTAATTGCATATATATGGAGTAAAATTGTAAAATTCGGTTTCCTAATTGCATATATATGGAGTAAAATTGTAAAATTCGGTTTCCTAATTGCATATATATGGAGTAAAATTGTAAAATTCGGTTTCCTAATTGCATATATATGGAGTAAAATTGTAAAATTCGGTTTCCTAATTGCATATATATGGAGTAAAATTGCAAGGATCGGTTTCCTAATTGCATATATATGGAGTAAAATTGTAAAGATCGGTTTCCTAATTGCATATATATGGAGTAAAATTGCAAAGATCGGTTTCCTAATTGTATATATATGGAGTAAAATTGCAAGGATCGGTTTCCTAATTGTATATATATGGAGTAAAATTGTAAAGATCGGTTTCCTAATTGCATATATATGGAGTAAAATTGCAAAGATCGGTTTCCTAATTGTATATATATGGAGTAAAATTGCAAAGATCGGTTTCCTAATTGCATATATATGGAGTAAAATTGCAAAGATCGGTTTCCTAATTGTATATATATGGAGTAAAATTGCAAAGATCGGTTTCCTAATTGCATATATATGGAGTAAAATTGCAAGGATCGGTTTCCTAATTGTATATATATGGAGTAAAATTGTAAAGATCGGTTTCCTAATTGCATATATATGGAGTAAAATTGCAAAGATCGGTTTCCTAATTGTATATATATGGAGTAAAATTGTAAAGATCGGTTTCCTAATTAAATATATATGGAGTAAAATTGCAAAGATCGGTTTCCTAATTGTATATATATGGAGTAAAATTGTAAAGATCGGTTTCCTAATTAAATATATATGGAGTAAAATTGCAAAGATCGGTTTCCTAATTGCATATATATGGAGTAAAATTGTAAAGATCGGTTTCCTAATTGCATATATATGGAGTAAAATTGTAAAGATCGGTTTCCTAATTAAATATATATGGAGTAAAATTGCAAGGATCGGTTTCCTAATTGCATATATATGGAGTAAAATTGTAAAGATCGGTTTCCTAATTGCATATATATGGAGTAAAATTGCAAGGATCGGTTTCCTAATTGCATATATATGGAGTAAAATTGTAAAGATCGGTTTCCTAATTGCATATATATGGAGTAAAATTGCAAGGATCGGTTTTCTAATTGCATATATATGGAGTAAAATTGTAAAGATCGGTTTCCTAATTGCATATATATGGAGTAAAATTGCAAAGATCGGTTTCCTAATTGCATATATATGGAGTAAAATTGTGAAAATCGGTTTCCTAATTGCATATATATGGAGTAAAATTGTAAAGATCGGTTTCCTAATTGCATATATATGGAGTAAAATTGCAAAGATCGGTTTCCTAATTGCATATATATGGAGTAAAATTGCAAGGATCGGTTTCCTAATTGCATATATATGGAGTAAAATTGTAAAGATCGGTTTCCTAATTGCATATATATGGAGTAAAATTGCAAAGATCGGTTTCCTAATTGCATATATATGGAGTAAATTGTAAAAATCGGTTTAAAAATTGCATATATATGGAGTAAAATTGTAAAGATCGGTTTCCTAATTGCATATATATGGAGTAAAATTGTGAAAATCGGTTTCCTAATTGCATATATATGGAGTAAAATTGTAAAGATCGGTTTCCTAATTGCATATATATGGAGTAAAATTGCAAAGATCGGTTTAGCCAGTTTGGGTCCACATTTGGGTCTGTCCTCTGGGAACACGGACTTATCTGCTGCTAATGACTTGTTACTTTCCCTTTCTCATGTATTATGACACTGTATCTGTGTTTGCTCATCTCTGTATTTCCCATATGTATTGCAACAAGGTTGTCAGCCATCACTGCTTTTGTCTATGCAATTACTCTGTTCACATAATTACTGTTTGTATTCTAAGTATGTCACACACCCCGCTTCAAGAATCCATAACATGTGGGTAATATCGTCCTGAAGAGGCGTTCCTGCAGAGATGATAGTAAAAGAAAGCCCCTCCCTGATCCATAAATACCTGGGACCTCCCACTCATCACCCAGTTTTCCATCTCTGCAAGACGGCGAGCAAGTCAGAAGATGATGTCTCCTCCTTGCACTGGGGGAGTTCAGGTAGCCGGGGTAACTCCCGGCCTGTTTGTTGAATATTCCCGCTCTGCCTTCTTTTCTCTGAGTAACCCCTTATATTATATGCCTCCTCAGTTTTGGCTGCGGGCCCGAGCGAGGGTATGCTGGCACCTCTGGTGCTTAGGAGCAGTGCTCCCCCCGTGAGACCCTAAAATAAGAGGGTAGGCGGTGGTTCCGGGTTGGTGATCCCGGTTTGGGATGCCCCGTCCCTTGGTATTGCCCCTGGGGTGGGTCCCTCTTCAGTCCTCATCTTACTCATCTGTGGGGGTTGGGGGTCTCCTTCCTAGGGCCTGTAGTTTCCCGCTGCCCTTGGTGGTGCTGTGTCACCTGTGTGGCTGCGGGTGTATGTTTTTTAGTGCTTGTGCTACTTATTCGGGCGCCGCGACCGCCATGTCGGCCGGGGCGCCGGGTGCTTTGCTGCTTTTACCTCACGTTTTTTGGGGGCGGGGCCGGCCCGCGGCGCGCTGCCGCGGCCGATACCCCGTTTCTTTCTGTGCCGGTTAGGCCGGGCGGGTGCGACGCTGGACTCTGCGGTCGCACCCGCCGGGCGTGTCATTTTGGCCGGCGCCGCGGCAGCGGAGGCGCCGGTTTTCAGGGGGGTGAGTCCCGTTGGCGGCAGAGGGAGATGCGTCCTCGTCGGAGGGGGGGGGGGGGCGTTGCCGGGTTTTCGGCGCGTCGCCGCGGCTCCGCCCCTCCCTCCTCTCTGCTTCTGGCGCCGATGCGGAGCCTTGTCAGCTCCGTGCTGTTCAGGGAAGGGGTGTTTCTCTTTGCTTCGCGCGCTCTGCGCCCTGGCCACGCCCCGGATTCCTTGCCTGCGTCTCCTCATGCTCGTGGTGGACTCCATCGTTCCCTAGGATCTGTGAGTGGCCCTGTGGGTCCTATTTATCATAGACTTTTTTATTGTCTTCTGGTCATATATTTAAGGGGTTCCTTCTGTCTTTCAGGCGGAGTGTTCTATCGGGAGTGTCATCATTAGTAATTAGAGGGTTTCTCCCGGTCCTAGATTCCTGGGTTCTCTTAGTCTTAAATCCTCCCACTTGGGACATTAAAGGGGCATCCCGGGTTGCTTATTGGCGTAATTCCCTGGGTCATTGCGACTAATAAAGTTCACCTTATGGAGGCATCCCCGGATACTGGGGCAGGGGCCCCTTCGGGGCATCCCAAAAGATGCATGTTGTGTGGTGCATCCATTACAGGGGATGATGTACTGCTTTGTATACTTTGTGCACAGCAAACTATTGCGCGGCAGTCCGGATCCCAGGCTTCTGGGTCAGCTCCGCCGGCCGAGTCATCTCAACCTCCCACCCTGACACGCGCTCCGTGTGACGTTGTCATGGGCAGGGATCTGCAAGCTGAGATGTGCGCCAGATTGGCCAACCTTGAGAAAATTGTTTCCAGGTCGGCCGCCCGTAAGGCCCCGGCCAAGAGGAAGCATTTGTCCCCGGCTTTGCCGGCTGATGACCTGGACGAGTTTAATAATCTGGATTGGTCTGATTATTCTGGGCTAGAGGAAGGTGAGGTTTCTGAGGGCTCAGAGGTTTCGGACGATGAACAGTCTGCGGGCGCTGATGAGGAGCTTAGTGAGTTAGGGAGATCCTCGGATTCTCCTCACGCGCTGGCGCTGATGTTGGAGGTTCTGAAGATTTCCCCTCCCGAGGTGGCGTCACAGCAGGAGGGTGAGTTGTTTGAGGAGTCCAGGCCGCGCTTGGAGTTTCCTTCACAACGGCACTTTCACAAGATCATTGATAAGGAATGGGACAGGCCGGCTAGGCTCCCTGGCATCCCTCAGGGGTGGGACAAGAAATACCCTTTCCCTTCGGAGGTGGTTAAGCGCTGGGTTTCCCCGCCCGAGGTCGATGCTCCGGTTCTGGGGTTGTCTAATTCCTCGGTTTTAAATAGGCCGGATTGCTCCTCCCTTAAGGATGGGGAGGATAAACGTATTGACCAAATGGCGTGTCATGGCTTTACTAGCGTTGGGTCAGCCATACGGCCTGTGTGCGCTTCTGAGCTTATGGTGTTGGCTGCCAGGTCTGTGGTCAGGGACTTGTTGACATCTTCCGGGCTTCGCCCTGGTAGTGCTGAGTTCCTTAGCCTCAAACGGTGTGAGTTGTTTTTGTCCTTTGTATTAACCGCCTTGGATGACACTTTGATGATGTGTGGTAGGACATCGGCTTTGTTGGTGACTATTCGGCGGTCGGTCTGGCTGCGCCAGTGGGCGGCCGACTTCATGTCTAAAAAGTCTCTGACGGCTTTACCCTTTGTTGGGTTGAGGCTCTTTGGAGAAACATTGGACTCCGTCACCAAGGGCGGTAGGTTGCCTCAACGTAAAAAGCAGCGCCGTTCCTTTCGGGGGGCGCCTGCTTTTACATCTTCCTTTCGTGGGGCCAGATTTGGCAGAGGATCTGCGTCCCAATCTTCCAGAGGAGATTCCGGGAACAGGGGCAGGGGACGTGCCCGTTCTGGATACCATTGGGGTTCTAAGCCCAAGCCGGCTATTAAGCCGGCCCAGCAATGAGGGGGCGCCCTCACCCTTGCGGGTGGGGGGACGGCTGAGACACTTCTCCCGGATCTGGGATCAAGAAGTCTCGGACAGATGGATCCGGGAAGTGGTGTCTTCCGGTTACAAGCTAGAGTTTGAGCTCCGCCCCCCCTCCAGGTTCTTCAGGTCTTGGATGCCTTCGGAGCCTCTGGTGGCGCAGGGGCTCCTGGTGGCAGTAAAGAATCTTCTGGACATGGCTGTCATTTGCCCAGTGCCCCCCTCGGAGCAGGGCAGGGGCTTCTATTCCAATCTGTTCACGGTTCCCAAGAAGGACGGGTCGGTCCGTCCTATCTTGGATCTGAAGTTTCTCAACAGGTTTATTCGGCCGCGCAAATTCCGCATGGAAACGCTGCGCTTGGCCATTGACTCTCTTCGTCAGGGAGACTTTCCGACGTCCATAGACATCAAGGATGCTTATTTACACGTTCCGGTTTTTCCAGCACACCAGAGGTTTCTCAGGTTTGTGGTGGAGGATCGGCATTTTCAGTTTGTGGCACTTCCTTTCGGTCTCACCTCAGCCCCTCGGGTTTTCACCAAGGTGCTAGCGGGGGTGATGGCACTGCTCAGAGTTCAGGGTATCCGCATTGTGCCCTATCTGGACGATCTACTGATCATGGCCTCTTCTTTCAACCAAGCGGAGTTGGACACCGGAGTGGTGGTGTCCACTCTGGAGAGGTTCGGTTGGGTGATCAACCACCCCAAGTCTTCTCTTTCTCCGTCCAGAGTTGTGACCTTTCTGGGGATGTCTCTGGACACCTCGCAGGCCAGGGTGTTTCTGCCCCAGGCCAAGATTCTTTTGATTCAGGAGTTAGTTCAGCTTCTCTTGTTGGCCCATCATCCGACCATCCGGCTAGGGATGAGGCTGGTGGGTTTAATGGTGGCCTCATTCGAGGCAGTTCCCTTTGCGCAGCTCCATACGAGGGCGCTTCAGCTTCATCTGCTGGCGGTTTGGGACAGGTCGCAGTCGTCATTGGACCGGTCCTTCCGGTTGACTCCCTGAGTTCGTCGTTCCCTACAATGGTGGCTGGGGTCTGTCAATCTGTCAAAAGGCAGATCCTTCCTGGCTCCACGTTGGGAAACGGTCACCACGGATGCCAGTCTGTCAGGTTGGGGGGGTGTTTGGAAGGACCTCCAGTTTCAGGGTCTGTGGAGTCCGCAGGAGGCTCACGAGCCCATCAATATTCTGGAGTTGAGAGCCATCAGGTTGGTTCTGTTTCGCTTGACTCATCAGTTGAGAGGCCTGCCAGTTCAGGTCCGGTCGGACAACAGGACGGCGGTTGCTTACATCAATCACCAAGGAGGGACTCGCAGCAGGAGTGCCCTCAGGGAAATGTCTATGATTCTGGACTGGGCCGAGGCCCACGTCTCGTGTATCTCAGCAGTCTACATTCCGGGGGTGGAAAACACGGAGGCGGACTTGCTGAGCCGGGCCTCCTCTCGTCAGGGGGAGTGGTCTCTCAGTCCCAGGGTGTTTCGTTCGATATGTCTCAGGTGGGGGGTCCCAGCGGTGGACCTCTTTGCCTCTCGTCACAATCACAAGCTTCCAGTCTTTGTGTCTCTCTCGCAGGATCCTCTGGCTCTGGCAGTGGATGCCATGTCTCTGACCTGGAGGGATCTGGGGTTCCTTTATCTGTTCCCTCCGTTTCCAATGCTAGCCAGAGTGGTGCGCAAACTGGCCTTGGAAGGCGCGTCAGCGATTCTGGTGGCCCCAAGGTGGCCAAGGCGCGTTTGGTTCGCAGATCTTGTAAGGCTGGCAGAGGATCAGTTCGCCCTGCCTCTGCTGCCGGACCTGCTCACCCAGGGTCGGCTACGCTATCCCAATTTACCATCGCTGGCTTTGACGGCGTGGCTGCTGAATCCGCCATCTTGAGGGAAGAAGGTCTTTCTGACGCGGTGATTCAGACTCTTATCAGCGCCAGGAAGCGGTCTTCCTCTTCTGTTTACTACAGGACCTGGAGGTCCTATATTGATTGGTGTGAAGGTAGGTCCTTCTCTTGTCGAGAGTTCTCCATTCCTAGGATTCTGGAGTTTCTTCAACATGGTTTAGATCTGGGGCTCCAAATTAGTACCTTGAAGGGGCAGGTCTCTGCCCTGACGGTGTTCTTCCAAAGGTCCTTTGCACTTCATCCTTTAGTCAGGACCTTTTTCCAAGGAGTCACGCATGTACGTCCGCCTAGGAAGCCCTTGGTTCCAGTTTGGGATTTGAACCTTGTTCTTTCTGCTCTTCAGGGTCCTCCGTTTGAGCCCTTGAATGAGGTTGCCTTGTCTTCGCTTACTCAAAAGGTGGCCTTTTTGGTGGCTATCACTTCGGTTAGGCGTGTTTCTGAGTTGGCAGCTTTATCCATTAAAGCTCCATACTTTGAGAAGCATCAGGACAAGGTTGTCTTTCGTTTCAAGCCGGATTTTCTTCCTAAGGTGGTCTCGGCTTTTCATCTAAATTAGGACATAGTTCTGCCTTCTCTATGCCCTAATCCTAGCAACGACAAGGAAAGGGCGTTGCATTCCTTGGATGTAGTTCGTGTTGTGGAATATTATCTGGAGGTTACGTCTTCCTTTCGCAAGACGGACGCCTTTTTTGTGGTGCCCTCCGGGCCTAGGAAAGGTTTGGCTCCTGCCAAATCTTCCATTAGTAAATGGATTCGTCAGGCCATCATTGGAGCCTATTCTGCCAAGGGGAGGAGTCCCCCTTTTCGTGTTACTGCTCATTCTACTCGCGCAGTTGGTGCGTCCTGGGCTTTTCAGCACCAGGCTTCTGTTGAGCAAGTTTGTAAGGCCGCTACCTGGTCTTCTGTTCACACTTTTTCCAAGTTTTACAAGGTTGATGTTTGGGCGTCCGCGGATGCTGTCTTTGGACGCAAAGTTTTGCAAGCTGTAGTGGTTTGAAGTTGTGCATTGTTGCCTAGTTTTGGATCCCCGCCCTTGTTTTTTGGACACTGCTATTGGATGTCCCACATGTTATGGATTCTTGAAGCGGGGTGTGTGACATACTTAGAATAATACCATTTTGTGAATACTCACCTTGTAAAATGGGTATTATAAGTATGTCACACACCCCGCTTCACCCGCCCTTTCTGTATTCGGGATCCTCTATTTTGTGAACTTTGCGTGGTTGCGTTTTATATTTGCCTCTTCCTGGTCCCTTACCTTACTGCTTCTGTATACTGGGTGATGAGTGGGAGGTCCCAGGTATTTATGGATCAGGGAGGGGCTTTCTTTTACTATCATCTCTGCAGGAACGCCTCTTCAGGACGATATTACCCACATGTTATGGATTCTTGAAGCGGGGTGTGTGACATACTTATAATACCCATTTTACAAGGTGAGTATTCACAAAATGGTATTTTTGTGACCCCCTAGCTTCCCCTCCTGATAACCCCAGCTAAGCACCTTTATTGCCCTAGTACCACCCACCCCCCAGCTGTTTGAGCTAATCAAGGCATCTCACAAGTGGTATATCTTTGTGAGGAATGGCTGCATGTCAGCCTGGGCTGCTGTCCTGGATTTATTAAGTCCATCAAAGAATTAGGCCCAAATTGAGCCCGAAGTGACCAGAAGGGAACAGGCACCAGACTCTGCTTGTCTGAAGAACTTATCCCCAACAATGCTCCTCTGGTATTTTACAGTCCTGCTTCCTCTGACTCTAAAATTCCTTAACTCCCAGCATCCCCCTGCACCTGGTAAGTGTCTCTATCCCCTCGATTCAAAGAGCAAAAGTTAATTGATTTCGGATCTAGAATCCTAAGTTTGGGTGGGTGTTTGTCATTTTTTCCTGTTTTTTTGGCCATTTCCGACTCGCACGAGCCTACGTCCGATTTCGTATATGCTCTTACGATCATCGGAAGTTCGTTCCTAAATTGTAGGATCAAATCCTAAAACTTAGGATCAAAACCTAAAACTTAGGCTAATCGGATGTGTTTACGTGTGATTCAGAGAGCAGTTTTCCAACCTCTAAATACGTTTTAAAAGAAAGCCACTTCCGACACCTTTTAGCAGTCGGATTGCTGTTCTGGAACAGGTTTTTTGGCTATGTGGAGGAGTCTGCGCGTCTTGAGCTCCAATGAACTGCATGTATCAGCATGGCCGAGGCCATAAATTGCATGGCAATGCATACCTGATTCAATACATTTCATGTATGCCTTATAAAAGCATTTTAATGTGGACCTTAATTAGTCCTTTGCATGTAAACCTTTATTTTGCAATACATCCATATATTTGCGTTAATTAAAGAAACTTATGTCCTTTGTTATTTTTTTTTAAATTGATGTACTAGAATAATATTTTTAATTTGAATTTATTGGTGTAGTTGTTTACCTTTGCTTTGTTTAATTATTTTAGCTTATCTTTGGTCAGATGCATCACACTTACTGAGGAGAGGAGAGCGGGATAAAGTGCAGGATGTGGGTTACTGCTGTATTTTGCACAGACACAGCAGAGCTGGGGGCACGGAAAGGTCAGAAATCAAAGAATGCAGAGCAACACAGTCACAAGGCCCTTTCTGTTTGCAGGCTGCCCGATAATACCTGACCCGCCATCTTGGCTGTTTCTAGACTCATAACAGTTGCTGGGTGTTTTTTAATTTTTGAGAGCAATCTGTATGTAGAGGGTGTGGGTAACCACACCAAAAATTTTAAGTTGTACCATTTGAAGCCAAAATATTAAAATTAAATCCACAAGTAAAAAATGCAAGTTAACTAAAAATTAAACAAAGTAAGATTTACTTATGCAAATGCATTCATTAATGGTTGGTTACTACAAAATGAATGAAATAAAGAAAAATAAAAGACCAAATATTTAGAATGCACTTTAATGAGGTAAGTTTGTAGTGCGCAGGCGAAAGATCAGATGGATTTACGTCCAGACAAAAAAGGAAAAAGGGCAAAACCAATGTTGCAACCTGAGAAATGAAACGGAAAATTCAGGATGGAAACTGACATAGGTCTGATTCGCGAACTGCCATACGAACGGACCTAAATTTTAGGATAGAAACGTATTAGCTTATAGAATCACTCGCAAGTTCATATGAGCGCACGAGCGTTCGGGAAAAATAGGATGATCGGCACCAAAATCAAAGCTGTTACATGTTTCTTTGAATCGACCCCTATATCTCTCCATCACTGCTCTCATCCCCCTAGCTTTGCTCGCATGAATTTATCTCACTGGCTAAATCTCTCTGCTTTTCTCAATGCACCCGCAAAACACGCTCTGCCACTTTCAAATCCCACAGTCACCTCCTCTCCCTTTCTCTGCTCCTACTTGCTGCTGGTGACATCGCTCAAAACCCAGGTCCATTTCCTTCGCCTCCCTGCTCCTCTACACCCCACAACTCATCACAGATTAGCCTTCACCATGGTAGCAAACCAACAAACACACAGAACCTAGCCAACCTCTTAACAATCACCCCCTCCCCACACACTCCCCCCATTGTCTCCTGTGCACTGTGGAATGCACGTTCAGTGTGCAACAAACTGGCATACATTCACGACCTCTTCACTACCAACCTCTTCACTTTCATGGCCTTTACTGAAACCTGGCTCACTCCCTCTGATACAGCCTCACCCGCTGCCCTCTCATATGGGGGCTTACAGTTCAGCCACACATCTCCTGGCCGTGGCCATATCCCCGCAATGTTTTTAGCTGGGCGTTTACCTGCATCCGACATCTCTGATTGGCATCACAGTGAGCGACAGGTGGCGGGCAATCCATTCACCTTTCCTTGTGGCTCTTTAGAGCAGAAAAGAAAATCTCAATGGAACGCAAGCCTTTGATTTGCTGAGCAGCCTGAGCATTCACCGTGGGAGCAGAAAGCGTTTTTGGCCCATATGGGGGGTGCACACAGTGGGACATCCCAAATCGGGGTTCCCCTGCAGGAGGAACAACACCCAAGATGGTGAAAGTCCTGGGTTTTGTTCCTCTTTAAATGCTCGTGTCTGGGGGGGCATCCTGATTGGGGATAGCGCCTCCTGTGCATAGCCTCTCACACCCCAAATACTTACCTACTTACTTCTGGAACTGCTTACGGCCTGTACAGGACCCACTCTCCTTTCTGTTTCCGGCACTCTCGTGCAGTTTTCTCGGACCATGGCAGGCCTCCCTGCAGCTGAGGCACGCTCCTACCTAGCCATTCAGATGGGCTGGGGAGCAGAAGCTTGCAACAGACTGCAGGGAGACTGGGGATGCGGCCACTCCACTTCTCTATTATGGCGCTTTATGCCATGCATTAGTATGCATAGCTTATAGCACTGATTGGACGGGAGCCATGCATGCACTGTGGGATTGGTGGAAAGGTGAGTTGTGTGGGGTGTCTCAGGGTTTTCACACAGCCAGGCATCCGAAATCAAAATGCCCCAGGAACAAGGATCTATCACAAGGATAGTGAAAATCCTGATGATATGTTCACTTTAAAGAGCAACCATTTTTCTAGGACCTCTTCATGGGGCATCCCGAATTGGGATTCACAACCCATTATATGCTACCACCGAATGTTCTTGTTTTTGCACATTGGTATCTTCACTGGAACTTGTCCCTTGGGTCAAGTGTACTTATATGTGTTAGTGACTAGGAATAATTTTATCAAGTAGATGGGTTGTGATTTGGACATCAGATCACTGTTTTTATTTAATCATTCATTTATTTATTCATACAATTTTGCACAGGCACTTTGGGATCTCTGGCCTGATGTACAGCAGAGTCATATCTGCAGGTTTATTAGACATATTGGTGTTTATGCACAGGCACTTTCTAAGGCCCTTATTTAAGAAGGGATAGCGTCAGGTAGCGCCTGGTTAATGAGCGGTAGCGACAGACAGCGACTGGTCAACGCCGGACACGGCACGCAATTACACATTTAATCTGTTTAGCGACTGGAATAGCGCCATGTAGCGTCTGATTCATCATTTTCACAGCCTCAGCGAACAGCGCCAGCGTTCAGCCTTGCACAGCGCCAGGTATGACCTCTCGCTACCTGTCGCTCTCCCATACATTTCTATGGACGATCCTTTTTTTTCAAAAAAATCACAAATAATTCTTTGACCTCTTCTGGCATTGAAAAAGCGATTTTTTTTTTTTCATATTTTTTAAATTTTTTATATATTTCCTCAAAAATGACATTACAGGTCTGGCATTAAAGTGTTCATGTTACAATGTTGTTACAATGTTATTCCATATGTTTTCGCTTTGTTACTATTTGACAGATGCTTGAAAACAGACTTTAAACACACCGCCTCCTGCGCTCTGGGCTTCAAACAACTATTTTTCAGCGCCAGAGATTTGTGAAGCTGTTTTTTTCCTGAATATGGTGTGAGTCGGTCGCTATGAGCAGTCGCTAACATGCGCTCCCGTACAGCGCTGTACTGGTCAAATAGCGATTCCTCACAATGTATTCAACATTACTGAACAGCGACTATAAAGTAGCGACTCACGGGCGAGCACTGCGACTACTAGCGGGCGCTCTGAAAATGCCTGCTACAGACGCTCATCTGTCGCTACCTGCCGCTAATGATGAATCAGCCTGCCCGTCTCCATTTTGTACTTAGGATTTTTATATACTGCTTTGCACTAGCACAAAATGGATGAATTATTGATAAATTACATTTGACACATATTCAATCAATGAGTATGTACCCCAACATATTTATATGTTCATGGCATTATTTAGTGACAGGACCCATTTTCCTTGTTTTTAACAGTCGTCTCCTTGGATTTGAATTCCTATGTGAACTGCACATTAAACCGGAACAACACCCATGTCTTATCTTAAAGCTCGGGCCCTGGAAGAAATCCAGCGCTCTGACTGGCTGGTATGGTCATGTGGCTGCCGGCACTCAGCTGGGATGCCCTCTGCGCTCGGAGCAACACCCATTTTTTTTTTTTTAAATGGGTGTTGTTCCAGTTTAAAGTAGTGTATTTTAAATGTTACTGTTGCTTTGAATTTCATTTTTGGGGGTTGTTGTGACATAGGGATCGATTCAGAGCCAGGTGAGAATTCTCTCTTCTTTTTAGGAGAGAAAACTGCCATTCACTTTCATTGTCTGCAAGGTGAAAATGTTCTCCTGGATCTGAATCAGCCCCAAGGTAGACAATGAAAGTGAATGGCGATTTTCTCTCCTAAAATAAAGAGTGTGCTTTCTCTCTCTTTTCTCTGGCTCTGAATCGACCCTATTGAGTGTTTTGTTTTTTTGTGTCTGGAGTTTTGCTCTGTTTCGGTTGTCACCACACACCTCTGCTCACCCCAGACACTGTTATTTAAGGTTGTGCAGCCCTAATCCAAGTAAGCATAATTGCGATGCCTCGCTGTGTGAGTCCCCGGGTCGCCCGGAAGACTCACCTTGTCAACGATCCCAGTCACCTCTGAGTGGCATCACAGTGAGCGGGGATGCTGCAGATGGCGGGCACTCCATTCACCATTCCTTGTGGCTCTTTAGAGCAAAAAAGAAAATCTGATCGGAACGCAGGCCACTGATTTGCTGAGCGTCCAGAACATGACCTGCGTCAGCGGAAAAAGGTGAGTTTTTGGGCCATTAGGATGCCCCCAGCAGGAGGAACAACAACCAAGATCAAGAAATCCTGGGTTTTGTTCCTCTATAAATGACATCTGTGTATAGCCTCTCAGACCCCAAATACTTACCTCTTTTGGGACTGCTTACAGCCCGGACTGGACCCACATGACTATCAGCAGCCGATTGCTAGGGCCCTGTTGGAAACAGCAGCTGGAAGAGGAGGGTCCGGATTCCTAGGCTTGTGGGGTGGCTAGGTACATGGGAGGGCATCACCAATCTGGTGAGATCTCTATAGCAGGACAAAACCCAGCCAGGCCAGCCTTGGAATCTAGATCTCCCAGATCAAATCTATCTCTCAGGGCTGGTCACTGGCCTTTTCCTGGGAAACCCTCCCCCGTTACCCCAGGTCGCCACATAGCTCACCTTTGCCCTGGCTTCAATGGCAGTGTAAACAGCATCAGCCACCTCCCAGGCATCTCAAAGCTGAGACGTGCTTCTGTGCCCAGCCATTCACATAAGAGAGTTAAACATTTATTTAGAAGTGATCATCTAGTCAAACAGGACTGGAAGTTCCCTGAGCAACACAACAGGGGGAGACCACGGTCTGATGGCAAAAATCCACCAAAGTGGCGTTTCTATTTAGGGCCTCCAAAAATACAATTCTGTGAAATACTCACCTGTAGAATTGGTATTATACGCATACAGTACGTCCTGCTCCAGATATAATACTTACACGTGGGACAACCAATAGCAGTGTCCATAAATAGGGTGGGATCCCCAACAAAAAAGGCACAGCAGACAGTCAAAAGCACTGCCACCTGCAACCTTGCTACCAAGAGCTACGTGAGCAAAGGCTCCAACGTCAACCCCATAAAAACCATGGAGAAGGTATAAACAGAAAACCAGTAGCGGTCCAGCAACTCGTTCAACCGAAACCTGGCGCTGAAGGGCCCAAAGGACCAGGGCACCAATAGAATCAGAATAAAGAAAGGAGAAGATTTTTCCCCGTAAAAGAACAGGCCTGAGAAACAGCCCGCCCAGTCCAAACGCTAACAGTAGTCTTGGCAGACTTTTCTTAGGACCAGAAGGGACAACCCATCCAAGAAAAGACCAGGCCAAGGGGCCTCGTAACCCCTGAAGGTAGATGAGATCAGGCACATGCGAATGGAAACGCCTGCAAACCCCAAAAGGGCATCAGTCCCCCTAAAGGACAAGAGACCATCCAGAAAAAGCTTGCAACACCTGTTGAGGGAGTGTAAACCCCCTTTCTTGCAGCGTTACAAGGGATAATGCCCGGAAGAAGGACAATGTCCTGAATACATAAGCCTAAAACACCACCTTAGGCAGAAGGACCAGCGTAAAGCGGAACGCCACCTCATCAAGGTGTAAATATCAATAAACAAGGGCTAGCTAAACAGAGCCGCCCGCTCAGGCACACGTCTGACTGAAGTAACAGCCCCCAGAAGGACAACTGGAAGGTAAGAACAGACAGACAGCATCCGGAATAGTTCCAAAGAGAACGCCCCACAAAGGCAAACAGACTAAAAAGCAATCCCCAAAGAGGATCATAGAATTACGTGGGGAATGCACACAAGTAATCCCCAAAAGAAGCTCAACCAAGGAAAGAGTGAGCAAAAGACTTCTACAGGAAGACGGACAGGGCAGAACCTGAACCTTCAGAGCATCGAGATGGAAAGCCAACTCCAACCCATGCAGCAACAAAGCTATAACCCTGAGAACAGAGAGCGCCCAACAGGGAAGCCCTAGACTCACACCAATCAATATAGGTATGCCATATTCTGTAATAGACAGAGGAAGAAGAAAAGGCTTGGTCCTAGACTTCCCATAGTCACAGTCACCGAGAAGGTAAGCCTGACTCCATCATGCTGGAGGAATCAGCCGCCAGGTCGTCTTAGACCAGAACCTGTAGATTGGGGTAACATAAAAAGGCCCTGAGTGAGCAGATCAGCACACCTGAAAGCACGTACAGGTCCACAGTCCTCAGCACCACGACTGCAAACCACACTCCCATAGGCCACCCAGCGGCCACCAGAATCATTGCTCCCCACTTCCAGAGTAACTTGCGCAGATCCCCACCTAGCAGGGTGAATGAAGATAAGACATAAGCATAGCATGTCCAGGCACAACTCAAGTAAGCCTCACGACCACAGTCAGGAATACTCGGACAGAGAAAAGAAGGCCGAGAACTAGTGATAGTGACGGGCCCTCAACAGGACCACCCAAGTTGGATCACAAAGAGACAAAAGGATTAGCACATCCTGTCTCAGAAGGACATCCATAGGGGCGAATACCACCGACGGGCAGGGAACGTGGTCCTTCTCCCAGATCAGGAACAAATACCTTCCAGGAGAATCAACCTGCTCCGAGTCCCAAGCAGATAATCAATACCGGTCACCGTCAGCAGAACAACCAAGAGCCCTCAAGGAGGAGGTCCAGAAGAGGGGTAGGCCAGGCATATAGAGCCACCCCAAAAGTTCACTGTTTCAAAATCCAAAAGATGAATGGGCCCCCCAGGGGCCCTACCTCGGAACCACAGGGTTTTTTTAGAAGGAAACTCCTCTCCCTGTCAACCTGATAGATATGACATCCACCTACAGGAAAAAACGCAAAGAGGGGGGGGGGGCCCTGACTGGTTCCTTGAGTACAACAGTCTCATAAGAAAACCACCTTACCAAGGGGGAAGGTACACAGACCCAGATCCAGTGAAAATGGAATCTGATGAGCATTACCAATATAAGTAGCAGAAGAGCTCAAGGGCACTGAGTAAAAGTCTGGGCAGCCACCAATGGGCCCACCAGCTGCAATCCTGCTTGGCGCAGAACGGGGACAGCAATGAGGGACAGAGCCCATATAACCAGATTGTCCACTTGAATGTCAATGAAGACGGTTCTAGCCTGAACCAACTCTAAATTCAACCCCAGAATGGAAATACCAAATAAGGGAACACACGAGGAAATGAGCTGATAGAGCACCCAACCAAGGACTCCCAAGGACACCACCAGCCGAGTAACCAACTCGACCTGACGTAGAGATTGGGAAACAAGGTAGGACGACCGGGTAGTTCGTCACGCGGACGCCCCTGGGTCTCAGGGTTTTCACACAGCCAGGCATCCGAAATCAAAATGCCCCAGGAACAAGGATCTATCACAAGGATAGTGAAAATCCTGATGATATGTTCACTTTAAAGAGCAACCATTTTTCTAGGACCTCTTCATGGGGCATCCCGAATTGGGATTCACAACCCATTATATGCTACCACCGAATGTTCTTGTTTTTGCACATTGGTATCTTCACTGGAACTTGTCCCTTGGGTCAAGTGTACTTATATGTGTTAGTGACTAGGAATAATTTTATCAAGTAGATGGGTTGTGATTTGGACATCAGATCACTGTTTTTATTTAATCATTCATTTATTTATTCATACAATTTTGCACAGGCACTTTGGGATCTCTGGCCTGATGTACAGCAGAGTCATATCTGCAGGTTTATTAGACATATTGGTGTTTATGCACAGGCACTTTCTAAGGCCCTTATTTAAGAAGGGATAGCGTCAGGTAGCGCCTGGTTAATGAGCGGTAGCGACAGACAGCGACTGGTCAACGCCGGACACGGCACGCAATTACACATTTAATCTGTTTAGCGACTGGAATAGCGCCATGTAGCGTCTGATTCATCATTTTCACAGCCTCAGCGAACAGCGCCAGCGTTCAGCCTTGCACAGCGCCAGGTATGACCTCTCGCTACCTGTCGCTCTCCCATACATTTCTATGGACGATCCTTTTTTTTCAAAAAAATCACAAATAATTCTTTGACCTCTTCTGGCATTGAAAAAGCGATTTTTTTTTTTCATATTTTTTAAATTTTTTATATATTTCCTCAAAAATGACATTACAGGTCTGGCATTAAAGTGTTCATGTTACAATGTTGTTACAATGTTATTCCATATGTTTTCGCTTTGTTACTATTTGACAGATGCTTGAAAACAGACTTTAAACACACCGCCTCCTGCGCTCTGGGCTTCAAACAACTATTTTTCAGCACCAGAGATTTGTGAAGCTGTTTTTTTCCTGAATATGGTGTGAGTCGGTCGCTATGAGCAGTCGCTAACATGCGCTCCCGTACAGCGCTGTACTGGTCAAATAGCGATTCCTCACAATGTATTCAACATTACTGAACAGCGACTATAAAGTAGCGACTCACGGGCGAGCACTGCGACTACTAGCGGGCGCTCTGAAAATGCCTGCTACAGACGCTCATCTGTCGCTACCTGCCGCTAATGATGAATCAGCCTGCCCGTCTCCATTTTGTACTTAGGATTTTTATATACTGCTTTGCACTAGCACAAAATGGATGAATTATTGATAAATTACATTTGACACATATTCAATCAATGAGTATGTACCCCAACATATTTATATGTTCATGGCATTATTTAGTGACAGGACCCATTTTCCTTGTTTTTAACAGTCGTCTCCTTGGATTTGAATTCCTATGTGAACTGCACATTAAACCGGAACAACACCCATGTCTTATCTTAAAGCTCGGGCCCTGGAAGAAATCCAGCGCTCTGACTGGCTGGTATGGTCATGTGGCTGCCGGCACTCAGCTGGGATGCCCTCTGCGCTCGGAGCAACACCCATTTTTTTTTTTTTAAATGGGTGTTGTTCCAGTTTAAAGTAGTGTATTTTAAATGTTACTGTTGCTTTGAATTTCATTTTTGGGGGTTGTTGTGACATAGGGATCGATTCAGAGCCAGGTGAGAATTCTCTCTTCTTTTTAGGAGAGAAAACTGCCATTCACTTTCATTGTCTGCAAGGTGAAAATGTTCTCCTGGATCTGAATCAGCCCCAAGGTAGACAATGAAAGTGAATGGCGATTTTCTCTCCTAAAATAAAGAGTGTGCTTTCTCTCTCTTTTCTCTGGCTCTGAATCGACCCTATTGAGTGTTTTGTTTTTTTGTGTCTGGAGTTTTGCTCTGTTTCGGTTGTCACCACACACCTCTGCTCACCCCAGACACTGTTATTTAAGGTTGTGCAGCCCTAATCCAAGTAAGCATAATTGCGATGCCTCGCTGTGTGAGTCCCCGGGTCGCCCGGAAGACTCACCTTGTCAACGATCCCAGTCACCTCTGAGTGGCATCACAGTGAGCGGGGATGCTGCAGATGGCGGGCACTCCATTCACCATTCCTTGTGGCTCTTTAGAGCAAAAAAGAAAATCTGATCGGAACGCAGGCCACTGATTTGCTGAGCGTCCAGAACATGACCTGCGTCAGCGGAAAAAGGTGAGTTTTTGGGCCATTAGGATGCCCCCAGCAGGAGGAACAACAACCAAGATCAAGAAATCCTGGGTTTTGTTCCTCTATAAATGACATCTGTGTATAGCCTCTCAGACCCCAAATACTTACCTCTTTTGGGACTGCTTACAGCCCGGACTGGACCCACATGACTATCAGCAGCCGATTGCTAGGGCCCTGTTGGAAACAGCAGCTGGAAGAGGAGGGTCCGGATTCCTAGGCTTGTGGGGTGGCTAGGTACATGGGAGGGCATCACCAATCTGGTGAGATCTCTATAGCAGGACAAAACCCAGCCAGGCCAGCCTTGGAATCTAGATCTCCCAGATCAAATCTATCTCTCAGGGCTGGTCACTGGCCTTTTCCTGGGAAACCCTCCCCCGTTACCCCAGGTCGCCACATAGCTCACCTTTGCCCTGGCTTCAATGGCAGTGTAAACAGCATCAGCCACCTCCCAGGCATCTCAAAGCTGAGACGTGCTTCTGTGCCCAGCCATTCACATAAGAGAGTTAAACATTTATTTAGAAGTGATCATCTAGTCAAACAGGACTGGAAGTTCCCTGAGCAACACAACAGGGGGAGACCACGGTCTGATGGCAAAAATCCACCAAAGTGGCGTTTCTATTTAGGGCCTCCAAAAATACAATTCTGTGAAATACTCACCTGTAGAATTGGTATTATACGCATACAGTACGTCCTGCTCCAGATATAATACTTACACGTGGGACAACCAATAGCAGTGTCCATAAATAGGGTGGGATCCCCAACAAAAAAGGCACAGCAGACAGTCAAAAGCACTGCCACCTGCAACCTTGCTACCAAGAGCTACGTGAGCAAAGGCTCCAACGTCAACCCCATAAAAACCATGGAGAAGGTATAAACAGAAAACCAGTAGCGGTCCAGCAACTCGTTCAACCGAAACCTGGCGCTGAAGGGCCCAAAGGACCAGGGCACCAATAGAATCAGAATAAAGAAAGGAGAAGATTTTTCCCCGTAAAAGAACAGGCCTGAGAAACAGCCCGCCCAGTCCAAACGCTAACAGTAGTCTTGGCAGACTTTTCTTAGGACCAGAAGGGACAACCCATCCAAGAAAAGACCAGGCCAAGGGGCCTCGTAACCCCTGAAGGTAGATGAGATCAGGCACATGCGAATGGAAACGCCTGCAAACCCCAAAAGGGCATCAGTCCCCCTAAAGGACAAGAGACCATCCAGAAAAAGCTTGCAACACCTGTTGAGGGAGTGTAAACCCCCTTTCTTGCAGCGTTACAAGGGATAATGCCCGGAAGAAGGACAATGTCCTGAATACATAAGCCTAAAACACCACCTTAGGCAGAAGGACCAGCGTAAAGCGGAACGCCACCTCATCAAGGTGTAAATATCAATAAACAAGGGCTAGCTAAACAGAGCCGCCCGCTCAGGCACACGTCTGACTGAAGTAACAGCCCCCAGAAGGACAACTGGAAGGTAAGAACAGACAGACAGCATCCGGAATAGTTCCAAAGAGAACGCCCCACAAAGGCAAACAGACTAAAAAGCAATCCCCAAAGAGGATCATAGAATTACGTGGGGAATGCACACAAGTAATCCCCAAAAGAAGCTCAACCAAGGAAAGAGTGAGCAAAAGACTTCTACAGGAAGACGGACAGGGCAGAACCTGAACCTTCAGAGCATCGAGATGGAAAGCCAACTCCAACCCATGCAGCAACAAAGCTATAACCCTGAGAACAGAGAGCGCCCAACAGGGAAGCCCTAGACTCACACCAATCAATATAGGTATGCCATATTCTGTAATAGACAGAGGAAGAAGAAAAGGCTTGGTCCTAGACTTCCCATAGTCACAGTCACCGAGAAGGTAAGCCTGACTCCATCATGCTGGAGGAATCAGCCGCCAGGTCGTCTTAGACCAGAACCTGTAGATTGGGGTAACATAAAAAGGCCCTGAGTGAGCAGATCAGCACACCTGAAAGCACGTACAGGTCCACAGTCCTCAGCACCACGACTGCAAACCACACTCCCATAGGCCACCCAGCGGCCACCAGAATCATTGCTCCCCACTTCCAGAGTAACTTGCGCAGATCCCCACCTAGCAGGGTGAATGAAGATAAGACATAAGCATAGCATGTCCAGGCACAACTCAAGTAAGCCTCACGACCACAGTCAGGAATACTCGGACAGAGAAAAGAAGGCCGAGAACTAGTGATAGTGACGGGCCCTCAACAGGACCACCCAAGTTGGATCACAAAGAGACAAAAGGATTAGCACATCCTGTCTCAGAAGGACATCCATAGGGGCGAATACCACCGACGGGCAGGGAACGTGGTCCTTCTCCCAGATCAGGAACAAATACCTTCCAGGAGAATCAACCTGCTCCGAGTCCCAAGCAGATAATCAATACCGGTCACCGTCAGCAGAACAACCAAGAGCCCTCAAGGAGGAGGTCCAGAAGAGGGGTAGGCCAGGCATATAGAGCCACCCCAAAAGTTCACTGTTTCAAAATCCAAAAGATGAATGGGCCCCCCAGGGGCCCTACCTCGGAACCACAGGGTTTTTTTAGAAGGAAACTCCTCTCCCTGTCAACCTGATAGATATGACATCCACCTACAGGAAAAAACGCAAAGAGGGGGGGGGGGCCCTGACTGGTTCCTTGAGTACAACAGTCTCATAAGAAAACCACCTTACCAAGGGGGAAGGTACACAGACCCAGATCCAGTGAAAATGGAATCTGATGAGCATTACCAATATAAGTAGCAGAAGAGCTCAAGGGCACTGAGTAAAAGTCTGGGCAGCCACCAATGGGCCCACCAGCTGCAATCCTGCTTGGCGCAGAACGGGGACAGCAATGAGGGACAGAGCCCATATAACCAGATTGTCCACTTGAATGTCAATGAAGACGGTTCTAGCCTGAACCAACTCTAAATTCAACCCCAGAATGGAAATACCAAATAAGGGAACACACGAGGAAATGAGCTGATAGAGCACCCAACCAAGGACTCCCAAGGACACCACCAGCCGAGTAACCAACTCGACCTGACGTAGAGATTGGGAAACAAGGTAGGACGACCGGGTAGTTCGTCACGCGGACGCCCCTGGGTCTCAGGAGAGACATCACCCCCGTCAGTGCCTTGGCGAGCACTCTGGAAGCAGAAGAGAGGCCAGATAACAAGGCTACAATCAACAGTGTTGGACCTCCAACACAATCTGTAAGAGCCTCAGTGTCCATAAATGCACAGTGGAAATGAAATAAGAATCTTAGATCTCCACAAACGGCAAGAGTCCCCTGGGCGTAGGACGCTGGCGGCCCAACCCAGAGAAAACCACGCAGAAACTGCCAGTGAATGTAAAATTGTCGAACCTATGGAAGTCCAGAATGGACTAGACTGCCTCATCCTTTTGTAGGAAAAGTGGAAAAAAGGTAGAAGTAAAAACCCTTGCCACTGCCTGTTAAGGGCAACCTGCAAGTGGCCCCAGACCCTGCAGGCCAAGCAAGGCCTGCACAAACACCTGAAGAGAGACAGGGACCAAAGGCACCCTGACAATCATGGGAAGGGTCCGCCCAGCAACTCTATCCTGCTTCCAGAGGAAACTACCTCCTGAATCCACCAGAAGGAGGCATGACGCCTCCTGATAGGAGCAAAGTGCTGCGGCCATCCCCTCACCCAGAAGGGCGAGGGCGTCCCATCATGCTTGGGGAGTTTTGGTGAAAGATTTGGACTTAGTCCTGCCGGAGGGGCCAGGGCGTTGTCTGCCAACCCTGGGACAGGAATCTACACCAAATAGCTGGAAGCACACCCATGGTTCCTGTTTGACACTAACATAGGTGAAGAGGCCGAGACAGCCTTCTGCGTAGGGGTGTTTTGCCCTTTTTTCCAAAAAGGTCCAGACAGGCCCCAAATAGGCGTCGCCCTTTAAAGGGAAGCCCAGTAAGAGTCTTTTTTGTAGCATCGTCAACACCCCACTGTCACAGCCAGAGCAAGCGACGTATAGCTACCACAGAAGTTCTTGCACACACCCTAATGGTGTCATCCAGCGCTAAAAGGATAAACCTTAAAAATACATTGCAACTGGAGAGTACGTTAAACACCTCCCAGGGAAGATCCTCAGGTTGATGGTCAATCGTCTTTCTGATGAGGGTTCTAGCGGCCACTGCAGTGATGGCCGCGGCACAGACCGGGCGCAGCGCTGTCCCTGCACAAGAAAAGGCATGGGAAGCAAGCCTATCAATGCGCCGGTCTTCAGCATCCCGAAGGGTACGATAAGAAGGAGCTGTAATGAAGGGGGGGTTAAGGACCCCTATGATCGGTGCATCCACCATGGGAGGTGATGACCAACAGTTAACCACATTAGGGGGAAATGGGTATTTCCAATCCCAGTCCCCTGGAACCCCTGGAAGTTTACTAGGAGATTCCCATTCTTTGAGTACGAGAGCCTGGAAATGATCCTGCTCCAGAAATTCCAAGCGCGGTGTCGCTGTATGGAAACTCTCTCCTCGAGGCCTGGGAACCTCACTAGAGGGAGAGATAGACAATACCTCAAAAATTTTTATCAGCAATTCAACAGTGTCACACAGGCCCCAGGAACCAGGACCAGTATCATCATGACTCCTCGGCCCCTCGTCAGGGGAGTCCAAGTTGGAGAACAGCTCACCTTCATCAGAAGGAGCAACACCCTGCGGAGCAGCGAACTCCTCAGTCTCGGTAGGAAGGGGTGAAACCCGAGGCGTCAGGGACCGCTTCTTTCCAGGTCCCAAGCGCTCTGCCAACCTCGAGATAACCTGATCAGCCGTAGGCAGAATGCGCGGCACGACTTGCTGGTCATCCCCGCTCGAGTGCGACTCATCAGGCGTGAGATTTAAGCACGGGGAGACAGGTGTATTAAACCGAGGAGCAGCCACTGGCAACCCTGCTTGCAGGGCCAGTACTTGTTCAGCACAGGGTCCGCAGACCCGTGCTCTGTCAGCATCAGCACGGGGTTGTCCACACGCTGAACACAGCCGGTCTTGTCCCCGAGGGACCCCGGTCACATAATTCTGAGATGCCTCCATATGGTGATTATCTAGACACAATATGTCCGTAGGGATTTACGCAATAGGCAACCCTGGATGCCCCCAGACCCGCTGATCAATGTGGGAGAATAGTAGGGGAGACCGCTAAAAATATATATATAAATGAGTCCGGGAGAAGCCACCGGAGACTTGGCATCTGAAAGACATAAAGGGGATAACAGGTGTCAGGGCCATGCTCAGCTGGTAAAATATGTAATAAAGAATCGCCCACGAGGGCACTTACAGACCAAGAAGGAGGGGAGCCGCCACCACGCGCGCGCGTGAAGATCATCAAAATGGCGCACAGCGAACCTCGAAGGGCGGGCCCAATGCTCAGCCGTGACGCGGAGCGTGCCAAGCCAAGTCCCCGCCCACCCCAAAGAGCGCGAAGCTCTGAGGTAGTCGTCAAACACGCAAGGATAAAATCACTGAAAATAAGCCTTGCAAAAGAAAGACGCCGCAGCGTCTGTACGAAGCCGCCGCCAGCGCGATGTAAATGAAAGGCAATACTATGGCCATAAGCGTGACATTAGAGTCCACTCGCCACACACATACCCCCCCCCCTTTCTTTTCCCCCCTAACTACTGGGGGAAAACGAGGGAGGATAGCGACCCTTCACGCAGGGTCCACCGCTACACGGGGCACGGGGCACGGGGCAATAATGCGGGAGGGGCATCCACAAGAGGCTCACCATCAGCCTAACCGCCTACCCTATGGTGGGGGACTGTGGTGGAGCATGGCTCCATAAGCACACATGGTGCTGCCTACCTTCACCCGACCAGCGCAGCCCAGGCTGGGAGGCACATCACAAGGAGGACGGGTGGAAATAGTCCCACAGGGCCGCAGGCTGTAATAGCCCCGCTCACCTGCGAGAGAGTGATAATTCATGTCTTCGCAGTGAGCACTGCAGAGAAATCTGGGGATTTGTGGGAGGTCCCTGGGTATATGAAAGGCCGGGAGGAGCCTGTTTTTGCATGTCTGCAGTGCACAGTGCCATCTGGCGGAGGATTACCCACGTGTAAGTATTATATCTGGAGCAGGACGTACTGTATGCTTAGAATACACGAATGGGGGTGCACCACCTATTGATTACAGTGTGCTCACTAAGAATCTCCAACTACAACCACAAGAGGGACTGTGGGCATCTTGGCCACATCCACCTCAAAGAAGGAGCACCATGCAATAAATCCAATACAAGAAACTTTATTAGAAGAAAAGAATGTTTACACACAAAAAACACATAATTATACTATGCAAAACAAGCTTAAAAACAACTGCACTTTCCCCGTATCAAAAATGAATTGCATCCAAATCTGTCATAACAAGGACAGACCAATATATCTGGGAAAATATATATAGGGAACGGAAGATCCCAACAGATGATATAAAGAGGAGGTCTATTTGATATTTTTTGTGCTGGCACAAAACTGACCAATTAATCTATTAAGCCAATACCAACCAAAATCCCTTACATACAGACCAACCTAATAAAGTGACAAGTGCAAATGTAAAAGCACATGATAGTGAAAAATAAACATATAATTATAAAACACCATTGGAGAATGCAAATGCGTCACGGGCCTAAGCCCGGAAGTGATTTAACGGGCAGCATGCACGTCATGAAGGAGACAGGCATGCGCCGCCCTAAGATGGCACATACAGTGATCCTCTAGCCAAACAGGAATGGAGGTTCCCTGAGCAAGACAACAGGGGGAGACCACGGTCTGATGGCAAAAATCCACCAAAGTGGCGTTTCTATTTAGGGCCTCCTCACACCTTTCTGATTGCATTGAATTGGAGCAAAAATGCTTCAACACAAGAAAATCTGGAAGAAAATTGTCTGAAAATCAGGTAAAACACATGTATTGCGCTTTACCTGCATCTCATTGATTCTCACCACCATCTCCTGTCCATAGCCCCCGGTGATGTCTTTGGTTCCTTTTCTCTCCCCTGACATGGGTACGTGTGTTGCATTTTCATCTTCAGCTTCTTTGCCAGAGAAGGTGTTATACGTTCCCACGACGCCTAACTGAAGGTGTCTGAAGCAGTGTCGGCAGCAGCTCCCAGGTCACTTATTTCTCTACAGGCCGTTCCTGGAGGGAGGATGTGGAGCCTGGGCTGACAGTGACTGGCAGCCCTCCTGCCCTGTAAACTGGTATCGGAGTCCCCTGCCCTCGCACCCACCATCCACCGATCACTACTGGCTTCTGCTTGCCGGACGCCGCTGGAGGCTGTTTTTTATACTGGAGGAGGGAGATGAAGTCAGCTCACTGCTCCTATAAAAGGTCCCTCTCTGTGGTGGTCGGCAAGATGCCAAATACCGGCTCACGGGGCAGGCAATGGGCATTGCCCCGCTGAAAACCCTGGGGGGGGGGGATCGGATGCCCCCAAGGGGAAGATGAGGTCCCCAGCACTGGATCATGGATGGAGGTGAGCTCCATCTGTGATCTAGTGCACCAAGAACATAGATTCTACAGGCTTGACAGTTAATAGTAGATGAAGCAATTCCATAGAATCTATGTGCTTTCCTGCTTACCTTTCACCCACGCCCACGGGGATACAACCCCCAGTAACTGAAGCGGAGGTGGGGGGTGCACTTCCAGGTTTAGCTGGCCATATACAAAGCTCAGTCCATAGAAAATAATGTGTGCTTTGTTCTGCATTGCACACTGTTCACTCAGCTCCTGGCTTCATAAACTGTGGCTGAGGGAGAACAATCGGTGGTCCATCTTATGCCCTCTGGCATTGCTTTGACCTGAGGCCTGTGGAAGGGTGAAGATGAGGGAGCTGGGAGCAGGACAGAGATGGCGAGCAGGAGCGAGCTGGGGAGCAGGACATAGCAGGAGGGAGCTGGGGGATGCAGGATGAACATGGTAAAGCAGGACAAAGATAGGGAAGCAGGGCGAAGATGGAGAAGAAGAAGGGAACTGGGAAGCAGCACAGGGCTGGAGTAGCAGGACTGAGCTGGGTATCAGGATGAGTATGGCCGAACGGGGTAGCAGGATGAAGATGGGGGAACTGGGGGAGCAAGACAAAGATGGGATAGCAGGACGGAGCTGGGGTAGCAGGACGGAGCTGGGGTAGCAGGATGGAGCTGGTGTAGCAGGATGGAGCTGGTGTAGCAGGATGGAGCTGGGGGAAGCAAGATAAAGATGGGAAAGCAGGCCGAAGACAGGGAAGCAGGAGGGAACTGGGAAGCAGGAAAGAGCTGGGATAGCAGGACAGATCGGGGTATCAGGATGAAGATGGCGGGAACTGGGGGAGCAGGATGTATCTGGGGGAGTAGGACAAAGATGGGGAACTGAGGGAGCAGGACAGAGCTGGGGGAGCAGGATGAAGATGGGGAAGAAGGAGGGGACTGGGGAGCAGGACAGAGCTAGAGTAGCAGGATGAAGATGAGGAAACTATGGGAGCAGGAAGAAGATTGGGTAGCAGGATGGAGCTGGGAAAGCAGAGCGGAGTAGCAGGATGAGGATGGGGGAACTGGGTTTTCAGGATGGAGCTGGGTAGCAGGAAAAATATGGGGGAACTGGGGAGCAGGACCGAGATAAGTAGCAGGATGAAGATGGGGGTGCTGGACAGAGCTGGGGAGCAGGATGAAGAGGGGCGACCTGAGGGAGCATAACAGAGCTGGTGAGCAGGACAGAGCTGAGTAGCAGGATGAAGATGCCCCCTGGCAATGGAACAAAACACAGGAAAGTTCTGCTTTAAGATACATCCCCTAAGCAGATGACTGTGAGACATCCCTAGCCATTCAGATAGGCTGGGGACGGGAGTGTGCTCCCTGCAGGGCTTGCAACTGATTGCGCCCCAATTGCCGAGACCCTTCCTGTAAACAGAGCCATCTGCTGAACATTTAATATGGATGGCAAACAGCTCTGATTGGACAAGAGCCCGACGTGCACCGTAGGACCGGGTAAAGGTGAGTTAGTACTGGCATCCTGGGGGTTTTCACACATCTCAATTCGGGATGCACAAGACAATAACTGGGATAGTCAAAATCCTGGGTTTTGTTCTACTTTATTGTTCAGGAAAAATTAAAACAAAAATACCATTTTGTGAATACTCACCTGTAAAATGGGTATTATAAGTATGTCACACACCCCGCTTCAAGAAATTCATAACGTGTGGGTAATACTGACCTGTAGAGGGCTATATGCAGAGATGCCAGGAAAAAAGAGAGCCCCTCCCGGTCCATAAATACCTGGGACCTCCCACTCATTATAGCAGTAAGGTAAGGGACCAGGAAGAGCCCAACACAAAGCATAACAACGCAAAGTTCACCATATAAAGGATCCAGAATACAAAAGGGCAGGGTGAAGCGCGGTGTGTGACATACTTATAATACCCATTTTACAGGTGAGTATTCACAAAATGGTATTATTCTAAGTATGTCACACACCCCGCTTCCAGAAATTCATAACGTGTGGGACATCCAACAGCAGTGTCCATAAAGGGCGGGGATCCAAAACAAGGCACAACTTAAACCACTGCAGCTTGCATAACTTTGCGGCCAAACACAGCATCCGCTGAGGCCCGAACATCAACCTTGTAAAACTTGGAAAAAATGTGAACAGAAGACCAGCAGCCTTACAAACTTGCTCAACAGAGGCCTGGTGCTGAAAAGCAACACGAAAAAAGGGTACCTTCCCTTTGGCAGAATAGGCCCCAACTATGGTCTGACGGATCCATTTACTGATGGAAGACTTGGCAGGCGCCAAGCCTTTTCGGGGTCTGGAGGGCACCCCAAAAAAGGCATCCGTCTTACGAAAGGAAGACGTTACCTCCAAATAATACTTCACAACACGAACCACATCCAAAGAATGCAGGGCCCTCTCCTTGTCATTGCTGGGATTAGGACACAGAGAGGGCAGAACAATGTCTTGGTTTAGGTGAAAGGCAGAAACAACCTTAGGAAGGAAATCGGACTTGAAACTAAAAACCACCTTGTCCTGATGCCCCTCAAAGTACGGGGCTTGAATGGACAAAGCCGCCAACTCAGAGACAGGCCTAACCGAAGTGATGGCTACCAAAAAGGCCACCTTCTGCGTAAGTGAAGACAAGGCAATATCATTCAAGGGCTCAAAAGGAGAATCCTGAAGAGCAGAAAGAACCAAATTCAAATCCCAAACAGGGAGCAAAGGTTTTCTAGGAGGCCGCACGTGCGTGCCCCACCAATCAATATAAGACCTCCAAGTCCTATAGTAGATATTAGAGGAAGACCGCTTCCTAGCACTAATGAGAGTTCGAATCACAGCATCGGAAAGACCTTCCTCCTTCAAGAGGGAGGTTTCAGCAGCCATGCCGTCAAAGCCAGCGTTGGTAAATTGGGATAACGTAGTTGACCCTGGGTGAGCAGATCCGGCAGCAGGGGCAGAACGAACTGATCCTCTGTTAACCTTACCACATCTGCGAACCAAACCTGTCTTGGCCATCTTGGAGCCACCAGAATTGCTGACGCACCCTCCAGGGCCAGCTTGCGCACCACTCTGGCCACCAAGGGAAACGGAGGGAACAGATACAGAAACCCCAGATCCCTCCAGTTCAGAGACATGGCATCCACTGCCAGAGCCAGTGGATCCCGTGAGAGAGACACAAATGTCGGAAGTTTGTGATTGTGACGAGAGGCAAAGAGGTCCACCCCCGGGGACCCCCACCTGAGACAAATCAAGCGAACACTTTGGGGCTGAGAGACCATTCCCCCCGGCGAGCTGAGAACCTGCTCAGAGAGTCCGCCTCCGTGTTCTCCGCTCCCGGAATGTAAACTGCTGAAATGCACGGGACGTGGGTCTCCGCCCAGGCCAGAATCAAAGACACTTCCTTGAGGGCACTCCTGCTGCGAGTCCCTCCCTGGTGATTGATGTAGGCGACCGCCGTCCTATTGTCCGACCGGACTCAAGCGAAACAGAACCATCCTGATGGCCCTCAATTCCAGAACATTGATGGACTCGTGAGCCTCCTGAGGCCCCCACAGTCCCTGAAACGGACGATCCTTCCAGAACCCCCCCCCCCCATCCTGATAGACTGGCATCCGTGGTGACCGTCTCCCAACAAGGGGCCAGAAAGGATCTGCCCCTCGACAGATTGATTGGATCCAGCCACCACTGAAGGGAGCACCCAACTCGGGGGGTCATCAGGAAGGACTGATCCAACGACAGTGGCGACCCGTCCCAGGCCGCCAACAGATGGAGCTGGAGTGTCCTTGTGTGGAACTGAGCAAAGGGAACCGCTTCGAAGGAGGCTACCATCAATCCCATCAGCCTCATCCCCAGTCTGATGGCCGGACGAGGGATAGACAGGAGGAGTCAAACCAACTCCCGAATCAAGAGAACCTTGGACTGAGGAAGAAACACCCTGGCCTGGGAAGTATCCAGGGACATTCCCAGAAAAGACACTAACCTGGACGGAGAAAGGGAGGACTTGGGGTAGTTGATCACCCACCCGAATCTCTCCAGAGTGGACACCACAGTTCTGGTGTCCAATACTGCTTGGCTGAAGGAAGATGCCAAATTGAGAAGGTCGTCCAGATAAGGGACAATGCGAATACCCTGGGCTCTGAGGAGAGCCATCACCCCGGCCAGCACCTTGGTGAAAACCCTTGGAGCCGAGGTAAGACCAAAAGGAAGTGCCACAAACTGAAAATGCCGATCCTCCACCATGAACCTGAGAAATCTCTGGTGCGCTGGAAAAATCGGCACATGCAGATAGGCGTCCTTGATGTCTACAGACGTCAGAAAGTCCCCCTGCCGAAGAGAATGGATAGCTGAACGCAGCGTTTCCATGCAAAATTTCCGCGGACGGACGAACCTGTTGAGGATCTTTAGATCCAGAATGGGTCGAACCGAGCCGTCCTTCTTGGGCACCATGAACAGATTGGAATAAAAGCCCCGACCCCTGTCTGAGGGGGGCACTGGGCAAATAACTGCCATATCCAACAGACTCTTTACTGCCGCCTGGATCTCCTGTGCGGCCAGAAGGTCCGAAGGCACCCGAGACCTGAGGAATCTGGGAGGGGGCCGGAGCTCGAACTCCAGCTTGTAGCCGGAAGTCACCACTTCCCGGATCCATCTGTCCGAGACCTCCCGGTCCCAGACCTGGGAGAAGTGTTGCAGCCGTCCCCCCACCCACATGGGTGAGGGCGCCCCCTCATTGGTGAGCTGGCTTGGCAGGGGGTTTGGGCTTAGAGCCCCAGCTGTATCCTGGGCGGGCACGTCCTCTGCCCCTGTTCCAGGAATCTCCTCTGGCTGCGGGGAAAACAATTCCTCTGCCAGCTCTAGCCCCACGAAAGGAAGGAGCAAAGGAACCCACCCCCCGAAAGGGACGACGCTGTTTTTGCGTTGAGGTAACTTACCACCCTTGGCAACTGAATACAACTTCTCACCAAAGAGCCGTAATCCCACAAAGGGAAGAGCGGTCAGCGACTTTTTAGACACAAAATCAGCCGCCCACAGGCGCAACCAAACCGAACGCTGAATAGTCACCAATAGAGCCGACGTTCTGCCACACATCATCAGTGTGTCATCCAAGGCGGCTAGTACAAATGACAAAAACAATTCACACCTTTTAAGGCCAAGGAACTCGTCACTATCCGGATCTAACCCGGAAGAAGTCAACAGGTCCCTGACCACCGACCTGGTAGCCACCACCAGCAGCGCTGAAGCACAAACCGGCCTCATGGCTGACCCAACACTGGCAAAACCATGACAAGCCATTTGGTCAATGCGTTTATCCTCACCATCTTTAAGCGTGGAGCAATCAGGAGAATTTAAAACAGTAGTGTTGGATAAACCCAGAATCTGTGCATCCACCTCGGGAGGGGACGCCCAACGCTTAACCGTATCCAAGGGAAAGGGATATTTTTTGTCCCAACCCTGAGGGACACCTGGGAGCCGGGCAGGCCTCTCCCATTCCTTAGCAATAATCCCATCAAAATGCTTTTGGTTAGGAAATTCCAAGCGCGGCCTGGATTCTTCTAAAAATTCCCCCTTTTGCTGTGGAACCACCTCAGGAGGAGAAATAGCCAAAACCTCAAACATCTGAGCCAGAACATTAGGCGTATCCGAAGACCTCCCCAAGCCCCGCTCGGTATCAGCACCCACAAACTGCTGATCGTCTGAATTATCTGATTCTTCATATACCTCCCCTTCCTCAGTAATCAGTAATCAGACCAGTCCAGATTATCAAGATCATCCAAGTCGGCCGCCGGTGAAGACGGCGACAAGTGCTTTCTCTTAGCCGGAGCTTTTCTGGTGACCGTGCTGGAGAATAATTTTTCAAGATTGGCCAATCGGGCACACATCTCCGATTGCAACTGGCCGCCCATGACAACGTCAGACTGGGCACGGCTCAAACTGGGAGGGGGGGAGGAGAGACAGGCGGCGCTGAACCAGACGCCTGGGGTCCGGACTGCCGCGTAATAGTCTGCTGTGCGCATGGTATACACAGATATACATCATCGCCAGTAAGGGATGCCCCACACACCATACACTTCCGGGATTGCCCCGAGGGGAGCCCGAGCCCAGTATCCGGGGATGCCTCCATAAGGTAAACTTATAGTTGGTCGCAATGACCGAGGGAATTACGCATATAAGCAACCCGGGATGCCCCTTTAATGTCCCAAGTGGGAAGATTTGCAATAAGCCAATTAAGAACCCAGGGACCCTAGGACCGGGAGAAACCCCCTAACACCACTGTAGGTTATATCCGAAAGACATAATAAAAAAGGCTAATAAGAATAGCGGAGTATAAAAAATATATATGACATAAATATATATAATTATAGGTGATGGGACAGAAGGGGGGCCCACCGGGCCACTCACTGTGGTCCTGAAGACAGCTTCCTCTCTCCGTGAGGTAAAGAGCAGCTCTGAGGAGAGAACAGGGGCGTGGCCAGCTCCTTCTGAGGAAACAGGCACAGAGAAAAGCACCTCAGCGGTGCCTGTGACACAGGGGCGGGCCGCGGCGCTGGAAAGCCCGGCCCCGCCCCCGAGAGTGAAAGCGTGAGGGGAGAAGCTCCCCTCCGCCATGACAATGCAAAAAGGCATGTGCGGCCGCGGCGCCGGTCTCAGAAGAGACAGAAGGAGGGGAGCGGGACGTGGCTTTGACCCTGACGCCCGGCCTCGCTCAGAATCCAAGCCGCATCAGCGCCAAATAGAAGGGTGGGGGCCGTGGCTCGCGCCTAAAGCCCGGCCCCGCCCCTTTTACCTCAGGGAGAAAGCCTGCATAAAAATGGCGGCCACACCACCGTTTTGACAGAGAAATACACGCTGTTATGAAGTAATACATAAGTTAATAACTATTGGGAGGATAATTTAATAAATTAATACATTAAAACATTATTAAGAATTAATGATTACAAAATTTGGACCTAACAACGAATAAGGGGCCCTGCTCCTACCCTCCGCTATCCCGCTAGAGAGAGGGGCATTACCCAAAGGGGGAGACCACCCAAAGTGTAAGGCCAAGGGACGGGGCATCCCAAACCGGGGTCACCATCCCGGATGACCGCCTACCCTCTTATATAGGGTCTCACGGGAGAGCATTTGCTCTTAAGCACCAAGGGTGCTTTTCTACCCTCACCCGGACCGTCAGCCTAGGCTGGGAGGCATGAGGTAACAGAAAAAAAAAGATCCAAGCGGAAATAAATAACTAAAGGGCCGGGAGTCATCCCGGCTACCTGAAATCCCCCTGTGCAAGGAGGAGACCACATCTTCTGACTTGCTCGCCGTCTGCAGAGATGAAGACTGGGTAATGAGTGGGAGGTCCCAGGTATTTATGGACCGGGAGGGGCTCTCTTTTTTCCTGGCATCTCTGCATATCGCCCTCTGCAGGTCAGTATTACCCACACGTTATGAATTTCTTGAAGCGGGGTGTGTGACATACTTAGAATATACAGCCACTTACCTTCTCCCCCCACAACAGCTCCCGGCTGGTCGGGCGCCTGGAGACCCCCTTGTTACTGTGAATGAGGGGCGCAGTAAGTATGGGCTGGGGGGCAGCTTATTCATTATTTATACTCTCTTTTCCTGTTCTGTCCCATCGCTTCTCTCTCTTTTCCCAGCTCTGTCCCATCCCATCTCTCTTTTCCTGCTCTGTCCCATCCCATCTCTTTTCCCAGCTCTGTCCCACCCCATCTCTGTTTTCCTGCCCTGTCCCATCCCATCTCTCTCTTTTCCCAGCTCTGCCCCGTCCCATCTCTCTTTTCCTGCCCTATCCCATCCAAGCTCTCTCTTTTCCAGCTCTGTCTCATCCCTTCTCTATCTCTTCCTGCCCTGTCCCACCCCATCTCTCTCTTTTCCCAGCTCTGTCCCATCCCATCTCTCTTTTCCCATCTCTGTCCCATCCATCTCTCTCTTTCCCAGCTCTGTCCAATCCCATCTCTCTCTGTTCTCAGCGCTGTCCCATCCCATCTCTCTCTTTTCCAGCTCTGTCCCATGCCATCTCTCTCTTTTCCCAGCTCTGTCCCATCCCATCTCTCTCTTTTCCCAGCTCTGTCCCATCCCATCTCTCTCTTTTCCAGCTCTGTCCCATGCCACCTCTCTCTTTTCCCAGCTCTGTCCCATCCCATCTCTCTTTTCCCATCTCTGTCCCATCCATCTCTCTCTTTCCCAGCTCTGTCCAATCCCATCTCTCTCTGTTCTCAGCGCTGTCCCATCCCATCTCTCTCTTTTCCAGCTCTGTCCCATGCCATCTCTCTCTTTTCCCAGCTCTGTCCCATCCCATCTCTCTCTCTTTTCCCAGCTCTGTCCCAACCCCATCTCTCTCTTTTCCCAGCTCTGTCCCATCCCATCTCTCTCTTTTCCCAGCTCTGTCCCATCCCATCTCTCTCTTTTCCCAGCTCTGTCCCATCTCTCTCTTTCCCAGCTCTGTCCCATTCCATCTCTCTCTTTTCCAGCTCTGTCCCATCCCATCTCTCTCTTTTCCCAGCTCTGTCCCGTCCCATCCCATCTCTCTCTTTTCCCAGCTCTGTCCCATCCCATCTCTCTCTTCTTTCCCAGCTCTGTCTCATCCCATCTCTCTCTTTTTTTCACAGCTCTGTCCCATCCCATCTCTCTTTTCCAGCTCTGTCCCATCCCATCTCTCTCTTTTCCAGCTCTGTCCCATCCCATCTCTCTCTTTTCCAGCTCGTTCCCATCCCATCTCTCTCTTTTCCCAGCTCTGTCCCATCCCATCTCTCTCTTTTCCCATCACTGTCCCATCCCATCTCTCTCTTTTCCAGCCCTGTCCCATCCCATCTCTCTTTTTCCAGCTCTGTCCCATCCCATCTCTCTCTTTCCCAGCTCTGTCCCATCCCATCTCTTTTTTCCCAGCTCTGTCCCATCCCATCTCTCTTTTCCCAGCTCTGTCCCTTCCCATCTCTCTCTTTTTTCCCAGCTCTGTCCCATCCCATCTCTCTCTTTTCCAGCGCTGTCCCATCCCATGTCTCTCTTTTCCTGCTCTGTCCCATCCCATGTCTCTCTTTTCCAGCGCTGTCCCATCCCATCTCTCTCTTTTCCTGCTCTGTCCCATCCCATCTCTCTCTTTTCCAGCGCTGTCACATCCCATCTCTCTCTTTTCCTAGCTCTGTTCCATCTCATCTCTCTCTTTTCAAGCTTTGTCCCATCTCTCTCTCTCTTTTTTCCCAGCTCTGTCCCATCCCATCTCTCTTTTCCCAACTCTGTCCCATCCCATCTCTCTCTTTTCCTGCTCTCTCCGATCCAATCTCTCTCTTTTCCTGCTCTGTCCCATCCCATCTCTCTCTTTTCCTGCTCTGTCCCATCCCATCTCTCTCTTTTCCTGCTCTGTCCCATCCCATCTCTCTCGTTTCCTGCTCTGTCCCATCCCATCTCTCTCTCTGTTCCCAGCTCTGTCCCATCCCATCTCTCTCTTTTTCCCAGCTCTGTCCCATCCCATCTCTCTCTCTTTTTTCCCAGCTCTGTCCCATCCCATCTCTTTTTTCCCAGCTCTGTCCCATCTCTCTCTCTTTTCCCAGCTCTGTCCCATCCCATCTCTCTCTCTCTCTTTTCCCAGCTCTGTCCCATCCCATCTCTCTTTCTCTTTTCCCAGCTCTGTCCCATCCCATCTCTCTTTCTCTTTTCCCAGCTCTGTCCCATCCTATCTCTCTTTTCCCATCTCTCTCTTTTCCCAGCTCTGTCCCATTCTATCTCTTTCTTTTCCCATCTCTGTCCAATCCCATCTCTCTATTTTCCTGCTCTGTCCCATCCCATCTCTCTCTTTTCCTGCTCTGTCCCATCCCATCTCTCTCTTTTCCCAGCTCTGTCTCATCTCATCTCTCTCTTTTCCCATCTCTGTCCAATCCCATCTCTCTATTTTCCTGCTCTGTCCGATCCCATCTCTCTCTTTTCCTGCTCTGTCCCATCCCATCTCTCTCTTTTCCCAGCTCTGTCTCATCTCATCTCTCTCTTTTCCCATCTCTGTCCAATCCCATCTCTCTCTTTTCCCAGCTCTGTCCCATCCTATCTCTCTTTTCCCATCTCTCTCTTTTCCGAGCTCTGTCCCATCCTATCTCTCTCTTTTCCCATCTCTGTCCAATCCCATCTCTCTATTTTCCTGCTCTGTCCCATCCCATCTCTCTTTTCCCATCTCTGTCCAATCCTATCTCTCTCTTTTCCTGCTCTGTCCCATCAAATCTCCTTCTTTTCCTGCTCTATCCCATCCCATCTCTCTCTTTTCCTGCTCTGTCCCATCCTATCTCTCTCTTTTCCCATCTCTGTCCAATCCCATCTCTCTCTTTTCCTGCTCTGTCCCATCCTATCTCTCTCTTTTCCCATCTCTGTCCCATCCCATCTCTCTCTTTTCCCATCTCTGTCCCATCCTATCTCTCTCTTTTCCCATCTCTGTCCAATCCCATCTCTCTCTTTTCCTGCTCTGTCCCATCCCATCTCTCTCTTTTCCAGTGCTGTCCCATCCCATCTCTCTCTTTTCCTGTTCTGTCCCATCCCATCTCTCTCTTTTCCAGTGCTGTCCCATCCCATCTCTCTCTTTTCCAGTGCTGTCCCATATCATCTCTCTCTTTTCCTGCTCTGTCCCATCCCATCTCTCTCTTTTCCAGCGCTGTCCCATCCCATCTCTCTCTTTTCCTGCTCTGTCCCATCCCATCTCTCTCTTTTCCAGCACTGTCACATCCCATCTCTCTCTTTTCCTAGCTCTGTTCCATCTCATCTCTCTCTTTTCAAGCTCTGTCCCATCTCTATCTCTCTTTTTTCCCAGCTCTGTCCCATCCCATCTCTCTTTTCCCAACTCTGTCCCATCCCATCTCTCTCTTTTCCTGCTCTCTCCGATCCAATCTCTCTATTTTCCTGCTCTGTCCCATCCCAGCTCTCTCTTTTCCTGCTCTGTCCCATCCCATCTCTCTCTTTTCCTGCTCTGTCCCATCCCATCTCTCTCTTTTCCTGCTCTGTCCCATTCCATCTCTCTCTGTTCCCAGCTCTGTCCCATCTCTCTCTTTTCCCAGCTTTGTCCCATCTCGTCTCGCTTTTCCAGCTCTGGCCCATCCCATCTCTCTCTTTTCCTGCTCTGTCCCATCCCATCTCTCTCTGTTCCCAGCTCTGTCCCATCCCATCTCTCTCTTTTCCCGGCTCTGTCCCATCCCATCTCTCCCATTTCCAGCTCTGTCCCATCCCATCTCTCTCTTTTCCCAGCTCTGTCCCATCCCATCTCTCTCTTTTCCCAGCTTTGTCCCATCCCATCTCTCTCTTTTCCCAGCTATGTCCCATCCCATCTCTCTTTATCAGCTCTGTCCCATCCCATCTATCTCTTTTCCCAGCTCTGTCCCATCCCATCTCTCTCTTTTCCCAGCTTTGTCCCATCCCATCTCTCTTTATCAGCTCTGTCCCATCCCATCTCTCTCTTTCTCAGCTCTGTCCCATCCCATCTCTCTCTTTTCAAGCTATGTCCCACCCCATCTCTCTCTTTTCCAGCTATGTCCCACCCCATCTCTCTCTCTTTTCCAGCTCTGTCCCACCCCATCTCTCTCTTTTCCCATGTCTGTCCCATCCCATCTCTTTCTTTTCCAGCTCTGTCCCATCCCGTCTCTCTCTTTTTCAGCTCTGTCCAATCCCATCTCTCTCTTTTCCCATGTCTGTCCCATCCCATCTCTCTCTTCTCCAGCTCTGTCCAATCCCATCTCTCTCTTTTTCAGCTCTGTCCCATCCCATCTTTCTCTTTTCCCATGTCTGTCCCATCCCATCTCTCTCTTTTCCAGCTCTGTCCTATCCCATCTCTCTCTTTTCCCAGCTCAGTCCCATCTCATCTCTCTCTTTTCCCAGCTCTGTCCCATCCCATCTCTCTTTTCCCAGCTCTGTCCCATCCCATCTCTTTCTTTTCCAGCTCTGTCCCACCCCATCTCTCTCTCTTTTACAGCTCTGTCCCATCCCATCTCTCTTTTCCCAGCTCTGTCCCATCCCATCTCTTTCTTTTCCAGCTCTGTCCCATCCCATATCTCTCTTTTTCAGCTCTGTCCCATCCCATCTCTCTCTTTTCCAGCTCTGTCCCATCCCATCTCTCTCTTTTCCCAGCTCAGTCCCATCTCATCTCTCTCTTTTCCCAGCTCTGTCCTATCCCATCTCTCTTTTCCCAGCTCTGTCCCATCCCATCTCTCTCTTTTCCTGCTCTGTCCCATCCCATCTCTCTCTTTTCCCAGCTCTGTCCCATCCCATCTCTCTATTTTCCTGCTCTGTCCCATCCCATCTCTGTCCAATCCCATCTCTCTCTTTTCCTGCTCTGTCCCATCCGATCTCTCTCTTTTCACATCTCTGTCCAATCCCATCTCTCTTTTTTCCTGCTCTGTCCCATCCAATCTCCCTCTTTTCCCAGCTCTGTCCCATCCCATCTCTCTCTTTTCCAGCTCTGCCCCATCCCATCTCTTTCTTTTCCAGCTCTGTCCCACCCCATCTTTCTCTTTTCCAGCTCTGTCCCATCCCATCTCTCTCTTTTCCAGCTCTGTCCCACCCCATCTCTCTCTTTTCCAGCTCTGTCCCACCCCATCTCTATGTTTTCCTGCTCTGTCCCATCCCATCTCTCTCTTTTCCTGCTCTGTCCCATCCCATCTCTCTCTTTTCCAGCGCTGTCCCATCCCATCTCTCTCTTTTCCTGCTCTGTCCCATCCCATCTCTCTCTTTTCCAGCTCTGCCCCATCCCATCTCTCTCTTTTCCAGCGCTGTCTCATCTCATCTCTCTCTTTTCCCATCTCTGTCCAATCCCATCTCTCTCTTTTCCCATCTCTGTCCAATCCCAGCTCTGTCCCATCCTATCTCTCTCTTTTCACATCTCTGTCCAATCCCATCTCTCTTTTTTCCTGCTCTGTCCCATCCAATCTCCCTCTTTTCCCAGCTCTGTCCCATCCCATCTCTCTATTTTCCCATCTCTGTCCCATCCCATCTCTCTCTTTTCCAGCTCTGCCCCATCCCATCTCTTTCTTTTCCAGCTCTGTCCCACCCCATCTTTCTCTTTTCCAGCTCTGTCCCACCCCATCTCTCTCTTTTCCAGCTCTGTCCCACCCCATCTCTCTCTTTTCCAGCTCTGTCCCACCCCATCTCTATGTTTTCCTGCTCTGTCCCATCCCATCTCTCTCTTGTCCTGCTCTGTCCCATCCCATCTCTCTCTTTTCCAGCGCTGTCCCATCCCATCTCTCTCTTTTCCTGCTCTGTCCCATCCCATCTCTCTCTTTTCCAGCTCTGCCCCATCCCATCTCTCTCTTTTCCAGCGCTGTCTCATCCCATCTCTCTCTTTTCCTAGCTCTGTCACATCTCATTTCTCTCTTTTCCACCGCTGTCCCATCCCATCTCTCTCTTTTGCCAGCTCTGTCCCATCCCATCTCTCTCTTTTCAAGCTCTGTCCCACCCCATCTCTCTCTCTCTTTTTTCCCAGCTCTGTCCCATCCCATCTCTCTTTTCCCAACTCTGTCCCATCTCTCTCTTTTCCTGCTCTCTCCCATTCAATCTCTCTCTTTTCCCAGCTCTGCCCCATCCCATCTCTCTCTTTTCCCAGCTCTGTCCCATCCAATCTCTCTCTTTTCTGCTATGTCCCATCCCATCTCTCTCTTTTCCCAGCTCTGTCCCATCTCATCTTTCTCTTTTCCCAGCTCAGTCCCATCTCATCTCTCTCTTTTCCCAGCCCAGTCCCATCGCATCTCTCTCTTTTCCTAGCTCTTTCCCATCCCATCTCTCTCTTTTCCCAGCTCTGTCCGATTGCCTCTCTCTCTTTTCCTAGCTCTGTCCCCTCGCATCTCTCTCTTTTCCCAGCTCAGTCCCATCTCATCTTTCTCTTTTCCCAGCTCAGTCCCATCTCATCTCTCTCTTTTCCCAGCTCAGTCCAATCTCATCTCTCTCTTTTCCCAGCCCAGTCCCATCCCATCTCTCTCTTTTCCCAGCCCAGTCCCATACCATCTCTCTCTTTTCCCAGCTCTGTCCCATCCCATCTCTCTCTTTTCCAGCTCTGTCCGATCCCATCGCTCTCTTTTGCCAGTTCTGTCCCATTCATCTCTCTTTTCCTAGCTCTGTCCCATTCATCTCTCTTTTTCCAGCTCTGTCCCATTCATCTCTCTTTTCCCAGCTCTGTCCCATTCATCTCTCTTTTCCCAGCTCTGTTCCATGCATCTCTCTTTTCCCAACTCCGCCCCAACTATCCTTCCCAGCTCTGCCGCAGCCAGCTCTCTCATCTTAGCTTCTTTAAAATCAATGCACCAAAAGTAAGAGCTGTAGATTCCACATGGTCAAACAAAAAATAAGTTGCTGTTTGTTTTCCTCTCAATTCCAAATAGATATAATGCTGGAGGGGGGGGGGGGGGGGCAAGCAGCCTTTATTTAGTTATGCGTTGGAATATATAGCCCCCTGGTGCACTGATTTTAACCTACCCCCGATTCTGGACCTTCAGCTTGCGGCATACTGCTACGAGTGGACCTCTACAAAAAGTTTTTGAGTACCACTGCCCTAGATGATAGTCAGTGTTCCATGCATATTTCTCAAATCAGGATATATAGATAAAGAATCAGCACAATGATAATATGGTTGTGCAGCTTTTAGGTAATCCAATCTTAAAGGCCAACTGCTCTAGTGAGGTGCTGTGTGCTTATTTTTATTAAAGTCAATTTTAAGTCAAAACATAAAAAAAAGCTATACTCATATTTTCTCGCTCGCAGACCGTCGCTCTTAGTCTGGGGCTGTAGAACTTACCTGAAAAGCTTCATCCAGATCCCTTGCTTCTCCGGCGTGGCGAATCAGTCCGACGCCATCAGTCACGGTGAGCTGCCACACCTCCTCTATTCACTGCAATGGAGAAGGGTGTGGCAGCTCATCATGACTGATGGCAGAGGCGTCACCACTACAGAGGGAGACAGGAACAGAAGCTTAACGAGAGCACGATGCTGCACAAGGTGCAGTGAGGGACCTGGATGAAGCCTTACAAAGACCCTCTCTATTGCTTTATAGTTAGAGTAACCGTCCTCTCTTTCTGAAAGCTCACCCAAAGCCAAATGGCTACAAACCCAGAGTTGTTTTGTTTAAACATTGCCATTTAAAGCAGGTCGAAAACGTGGTTATTCACCAGGGGCCCAGGAAAGGTTTCTCAACCTACGGGCTGCGCCGGTAGGTGCCCTTTCCTTTATATGAAATGAACATACCTTTCTTCAGGCAACATTTGTTTTTACATTCTCTATTTATTTATTTCATCACATTACCTTATAAATCAGAAGGCTGAGAAAAGTGCATATAATTGGCTACCTGAACAGTCAAGACCAAACTTACTAGAGGGTAACCACCTCTAGCACGACAATAAGAAAGACTGAGATTTTTTCCATCTGGCTCTTCTTCCTTACCCAATAACCTCTACCATATATTTTTCCCTTTCAGCAAGCCTCTCAAAACAAGTCGCAGCATTTCTTTTTGATCAAAAGCGCTTCCCAAAAAACATTTTTTTTTTCCTTCCATCTGTTTGAACACAAGAGGTTACATTGTTCCCCCTATATTTTCTGCTTCCCTGAAGATTAAGTGAGGAGCTGCGGCAACTCAGGTAGACCTCAAGAAGAAAAAAATACTGGGGAATCTCCTTCCATCATTCTTTTTAGATTCCAGGTGGTATCCTTGAATGTAATGGACATCAGTTCTCTTAAGTGACAATAAAACCTTCCAATATCCTTCAGAAAAGCTCAGTTTTTTTGTTGTTATTTTAGACTACTAGTAATGAGTGAACCTGTAGAAGTTCAGGTTTGGTAAGTTTGGTCTAAATGTGACGCAAAAGTTTGGTTCGGAGTACCCAAAAATGGCTGTAAAAATACAATTCTGTGATTAATCACCTTGTAGAATTGGTATTATAAGTATGCAGCACGTCCTGCTCCAGATAATGATTCATAACAGATGGGAATTACTTCCGCTAGAGGGCGCTGGACTGCAGAGATGGCAAAAAGAGGCCCCTCCCGGTCCCATATATACCCGGGACCTCCCACAAATTCCCCAGTATTGAAAAGCAGTAAGGAGAACCAGGAGAAGCCAATAATCAGTAACAATTTAACAAGGATAACAATCACCATACAGAGGATCCAAGATAATGCAATCAGGGTGGGGTGGAACAGGACGTGCTGCATACTTATAATACCAATTCTACAAGGTGAGTAATCACAGAATTGTATTATTCTAAGTATGCAGCACGTCCTGCTCTAGATAATGATTCATAACAGATGGGACATCCAATAGCAGTGTCCAGAAATAGGATGGGATCCCCAGAAGCAACAACGTGCAGTTCAAACCACTGCCGCCTGCAGAACTTTGCGGCCAAAAACAGCATCCGCTGAGGCCCGAACATCAACCTTGTAAAACTTGGAATGAACAGAAGACCAAGTAGCAGCCTTACAAACTTGTTCAACAGGAGCCTGGTGCTGAAAGGCCCAGGAAGCCCCAACAGCACGGGTAGAATGAGCCGTAACACGAAAAGGGGGCTCCTTGCCCCTAGCAGAGTAGGCCATAAAAATGGCCTGACGAATCCACTTGCTAATAGTAGACTTAGCAGGAGACAAACCCTTCTTGGGACCCGAAAGTACCTCAAACAAAGGATAAGTCTTCCTGAAAGGCGCAGGCAGAACTTCAAATTCCTGACCACGTCCAGAGAATGCAAGGCCCTCTCCTTGGAGTTACCAGGATTAGGGCACAAGTAAGGAAGCACAATGTCCTGATTAAGGTGGAAGGCAGAGACAACCTTAGGCAAGAAATCCGGTTTAAATCTGAAAACCACCTTGTCCTGATGTCTCTCAAAGTAGGGGGCCTGACTAGAAAGGGCCACCAACTCTGAGGCCCGCCTGACAGAGGTGATAGCCACTAAAAAGGCAACCTTAAGAGTAAGAACAGACAGAGCAGCCTCATGCACAGGCTCAAATGGAGGGCCCTGAAGGGCAGACAAAACCAAATTCAAATCCCAGACTGGCAACAGAGGCTTACGGAGGGGACGCACATGAGCAACCCCCTGGAAGAAGGTCTTGACAAGAGGATGTTGAGCGAAAGACCTCTGGAAGAAAACAGCCAAGGCAGAAACATGACCCTTGAAAGTGCTGAGCTGAAGTCCCAGATCCAAACCATGTTGAAGAAATTCCAGGATCCTCGGATTGGAGAACACACAACAGGGAAGGACCTTAGACTCACACCAGTCAATGTAGACCCGCCAAATCCTATAGTAAATGGAGGAGGAAGATTTCTTCCTAGCCCTGATCAAGGTATTGACTACAGAGACAGAAAGCCCTTCTTCCATCAAGATGGAGGTTTCAGCAGCCAGGCCGCCAAAGCCAGGGTTTGTAAATTGGGATGGCAAAGCTGTCCCTGAGTGAGAAGGTCCGGGACCATGGGCAGAGCGTACTGATCTACTGCTAGTTGAACGATGTCTGCCAATCCCACCTGTATTGGCCAGCGGGGGGCCACCAGGATTGCTGGCACCCTTTCTTGAACCAACTTGCGCAGAACCCTGCCCAGCAGAGGGAATGGAGGAAAAATATACAGGAGACGGAACCCCTGCCAGGATAGAGTCAAAGCATCCACGGCCAGAGGATCCTGGGACAGAGAGACAAAGACTGGGAGCTTGTGATTGTGGCGAGATGCAAACAGATCCATGTCCGGCACCCCCCAGCGGTGACATAAGGATAGGAAGACCTCGCTGCTGAGAGACCATTCCCCCAGGCGAGAGGTCCCCCTGCTCAGAGAGTCTGCCTCCAGATTCTCCACCCCCGGAATGTACACAGCTGAAATGCAAGGAACATTGTCCTCCGCCCAAGAGAGAATCATGGACACTTCCCTGAGGGCACTCTTGCTCCGAGCCCCTCACTGATGATTTATTTAGGCAACCGCCGTCTGGTTGTCGGAGTGTACTTGGACCGGCCGGCGCTGAAGGTGAGGAGTCAAACGGGCCAGAATCAACCTGACCGCCCTTAGTTCCAGGATGGGCATGGGCCTCCTGAGGGCCGCACAGCCCCTGGAATTGTAGGTTCTTCCAGAAGACCCCCCAACCTGTCAGAATGGCATCCGTGGTGACTGTCTCCCAACAGGGGGCCAGGAAGGATCTGCCCCCCAACAGGTTCCTCGAGTCCAGCCACCACAAGCAGGACCGCCAGACAAAAGGGGACAGAATGAAAGCCTGATCCAGAGACAGGGGACTCTTGTCCCAGACTGATAGGAGATGGAGTTGAAGAGGTCTCATGTGAAACTGCGCATAGGGAACCGCCTCGAAGCAGGACACCATCTGCCCCACTAGCTGCATCCCCTGCCGGATGGAGGGGTGAGGGCATGACAGAAGGGAGTGAACTAGAGCTTGCAAAGAGTCCACCTTCTGCTGAGGAAGAAAGATCCTGGCCTGAACAGTATCCAGATTCATGCCCAGGAAGGAAGTCACCAGAGATGGGGATAGGGAAGATTTGGGGTGATTGATCACCCATCCGAACGACTCCACTGGGTATCCCGTTCTGCCTGATGGAGAGACTGACAAGAGATGAGAAGGTCGTTCAAATATGGAAGAATGCGAGTGCCCTGAGCTCTGAGGAGAGTCATAACAACTGCCAGCACCTTGGTGAAGACTCTGGGAGCCGAGGTGAAACCGAAGGGCAGAGCTACAAATTGGTAATGCTGGTCCTCCAGCGCGAACCTGAGAAATTTCTGATGCCCCGGGAAGACTGGAACATGAAGGTGCGCGTCCTTGATGTCTATGGAGGTCATGAAGTCCCCTGGGCACAACGAGCCGACAGCTGAGCGCAGGGTCTCCATGCGAAAGTGCCTGGTTCTGACAAATTTGTTGAGAAGTTTTAAGTCCAGGATGGGCCTGATTGAGCCATCCCTTTTGGGCACTGTGAAAAGATTGGAATAATAGCCCTGACCTCTTTCCCAAGGAGGGACCTGACAGATGACCCCCATGTCCAGAAGGTTTTGCACAGCCAGAAACAGACCCTGAGCTGCCAGGGGATTTTGAGGGATTCGGGACCTGAGGAATCTTGGGGGCGGCCAGGCAGCGAACTCTATCTTGTAGCCAGAGGACACCACTTCCAAAATCCACCAGTCTGAGACCTGTTGTCTCCAGACATAAGCGAAGAGCCTCAGCCGTCCCCCCACCCGGATGGGGCTGAACGGGCTTGGTGGCAGACTTGGGCTTAGAGCCCCAGGAGGCTCCTGGGGGGGCACGTCCTCTGCCTCTGCTCCAGAAGTCACCCCTGTGCCCCGCAAAGGATACCCCTCTCCCAGACCTGGATCCGCGGAAGGAGGGGGCAAAGGCGCCTGAACCTCAAAAGGGCCACGGCTGTTTCTTACGCTGGGACAACTTACCTCCCTTAGCAAACAGGTCCAAGCGATCACCAAATAGGCGCAGCCCCTTAAAAGGGAGAAAGGTACCTCAAGGGGCGGGCCGCAGGGAGAACGACGCGGAGCGTGCCGCCCGATAAGCTCCGCCCCCAAGAAAGTGCGAAGGCCTAACGTGACTGGCCAGCCAATAGGGGCGCAGCAGCGCCTGCAATGACATCACCGCTGACCACGGAAACGCCGAAAGGCGCGCGTGTCAGCTGAGGCAGATTTAAAAGATAAAACTGACAGAGAAAAGAAGAACCCGGGCGCGGAGCCCAAAAATGACAAAAGAAAAGGCACAAATACACACCTACATCACACCCCCCCCCCCCCCCCCCCCCGAACGAGCAGGACAGCGGGGGGGGGGGGGGGGGGCGGCGACCAACTAGCAGAGGCCCACCGAGAACCGGGGAAGGGGGCGAGGGGCATCCCACATCAGGCTCACCATAAGCCTGTACCGCCTACACTTTGATGGGGGATTGCGGTTGGAGCAAGGCTCCTAGAACACCTGTAAACGGTGTAGCCTACCATCACCCAACCAGCACAGCCAAAGCTGGAAGGCATAAATGAAGAAATAGAACGGGTGGGAATAGTTCTACAGGGCCAAGGGCCGATAGGCCCTGCTCACCTGCGAACAGAGAAGCCATCATTCTTGTTCCTCGCAGCCCTCTGGCGGAGGTAATTCCCATCTGTTATGAATCATTATCTGGAGCAGGACGTGCTGCATACTTAGAATATGAGGGTTGTGAGGGGTTGAAGGATGCTATGGATAGCGCTGCTTTCCATCCATTTGGCATGACGATGCCGCAGTCGCACCTTCACCAGGGTCTGACATAAGATCACAAGCGGAACCAAACCCAGAAGACACTGGGCTTTGTTTCTGGACCCTGTTGTGTGAAATCCCCATATCCCTAGTCACATGTATAACTGCACCAAAACAATGCGCAAACACACACAGCAACTCCAAAGGCTCTGCTCAATTCACCTAAGAATGGATAAGGGACAATTGGAGGCAATGATGGCAATGGTCATCTCCCAATTAGAATGCTTCACAAATGGCTGGTGCTTAGTTTTGTTTTTATTTTCTTATATACTCTCTGAAAAAGTATGACGTGGCTACTTCTTCAATGATTTTACCAATTTGAGATGCCCTTTTTAGCTTGTTTTAATGTTTTTCCCCAATTTGTGATGCCCCTTGTGCCAGTACAGATGTGCGTGAGAAGTGCATTTATGGTTGATCCATTTGGGATGCTTCTTTTAGCAGTGCAGTTTGGGGTGCCCCATGTAGCAGCATATTTGTGGGTAAGCATTGTGGGATACCCCTTGTAGCAGTGTATTTGAGGGTGAGCAGCTTGGGATACCCCTTGTAGCAGCATATTTGAGGGTGAGCAGCTTGGGATACCCATAGTAGCAGCACATTTGTAAGTGAGCAGTTTGGGATGCCCCCTTTAGCAGTGCAGTTTGGGGTGAACAGTTTGGGATGCCCCTTATAGCAGTGCATATTTGGGTGAGCAGTTTGGGATACCCCTTGTAGCAGCGTATTTGTGGGTGAGTAGTTTAGGGGGCCCCTTATAGCAGTGCCCTAGTTTGAGTCCAGTCCCTCCAAATGAGGGACACTTGGGAGCTTATGTATAAGATTTAGAGATACTTTGAATTGGCTCATTTTACAAAGTGGTAGGAAGTTAGTGTGTCCCTGGACAGGGTCTTTAATGATCAGGAGACAGGCCTGGAAATTCAGCAAATCCCCCCTGGCTTCAGTGGAATGAAACACTCATACACCTGTAACTCATGGATTTATTTCCTACCAGTAGAAAAAGGAAATCATGTTTGGCATCAATTTATATCAAACCCCCTTTTTTTTACGATGTGCCATTTTTAACATTTTTTTGCCATAGAGCTCATTAAAAGCAAAACAAAACCTGTGATTTTTACTATCCTGGGTTGTGTTACTTGCCCCAGGGGCATCCCGATTGGGAATGCCCAACTATGTGACAGACCCCAGTTCGGCCATAAAAGCTTAACTTTCTCTGATCCTATGGTGCATGCCACAGGAGCCTCCGAGAAAGACGAGATTAACGTTAACTCAGAGGAGATTTTACACAGTGGGGCATGCTGATTTGGGATGCTCCAGGGTCGGAAGCCCTGGGTTTTCTTCCGCTTTAAATTGGACCAAAACCCATCTCTGCCGATTCCCTCTCCATGGGCCATGCCGATTTGGGATAAATCAATCTCCCACTGTGTAAAACCCTGGTGACAGGCGCAACTCAATTGGCTGCTCATCCCATGGCGCATGCATGGGCCATGGCCCTGAAATAGCTTTCGCTATGAGCATATCCACTCGAAGCAATGTACTTACCCATTTTCTTTCCCGCACTGACAATAAGCTGAATGGAACCAATTGCCCTGATTGGCTGGCTGGCCGCCCTCGCCTGTGCCATGGGGATGCTGGATAGGTGAGTTTTACCAGCAATCCTTGGTGATATACAAAATAAGAGGGCACACCCAATGTATTCGGACTGGAGAGTACACTGCACATAACAAAGACTAAACTGCACATAACAGATCAAAATGAGAACATTTATTTTATTCAATATGCAGAAAGGGCTAAAATCAACTTATACACTCTAGACCTTTAAAAGCAAGGCACGAGGTAGAAACACAAAAATTCCAAGTTCCTGCAGCTCCTCCATGCAGGTCCGGGGTTCCTCTGTAGCTCCTCCATGCAGGTCCGGGGTTCTTCTGTAGCTCCCCCATGCAGGTCCAGGGTTCCTCTGTAGCTCCTCCATGCAGGTCCAGGGTTCCTCTGTAGCTCTTCCATGCAGGTCTGGGGTTCCTCTGTAGCTCCTCCATGCAGGTCCGGGGTTCCTATGTAGCTCCTCCATGCAGGTCCGGGGTTCCTCTGTAGCTCCTCCATGCAGGTCCGGGGTTCCTCTGTAGCTCCTCCATGCAGGTCCAGGGTTCCTCTGTAGCTCCTCCATGCAGGTCCGGGGTTCCTCTGTAGCTCCTCCATGCAGGTCCGGGGTTCCTCTGTAGCTCCTCCATGCAGGTCCGGGGGTCCTCTGTAGCTCCTCCATGCAGATCCGGGGGTCCTCTGTAGCTCCTCCATGCAGGTCCGGGGGTCCTCTGTAGCTCCTCCATGCAGGTCCGGGGGTCCTCTGTAGCTCCTCTATGCATGGTCCGGGGGTCCTCTGTAGCTCCTCTATGTAGGTCCGGGGTTCCTCTGTAGCTCCTCCATGTAGTGGCGGCACCTTCATACTTACCAATGCCAAGGAGACGTTCAGTGCCGGTGGCCTCTAATGAAGGCGTCCATGGAGCCTTGTTTATAGGACACCCCTCCATTGCAAATAGAGTAGGAGAGTTAGTCCTGCCCTGCCATGGAGGATACAATTACACCTCCCACCACTGCCCCATCTATCCCCAGTCCTCCCACCACTGCCCCATCCATCCTGAGTCCTCCCACCACTGCCCCATCCATCCAGAGCCCTCCCAACTCTGCCCCATCCATCCAGAGCCCTTCCACCACTGCCCCATCCATCCAGAGCCGTCCCAGCTCTGCCCCATCCATCCAGAGCCCTCCCAGCTCTGCCCCATCCATCCAGAGCCCTCCCAGCTCTGCCCCATCTATCCAGAGCCCCCCCAGCTCTGCCCCATCTATCCAGAGCCCTCCATGCCCCATCTATCCTGAACCCTCCCAGTTCTGCCCCATCGATCCAGAGCCCTCCCAGCACTGCCCCATCCTTTCCGAGTCCTCCCACCACTGCCCCATCCATCCCGAGCTCTCCCAGCTCTGCCCCATCCATCCAGAGCCCTCCCAGCTCTACCCCATCCATCCCAAGCCCTCCCAGCTCTGCCCTATCCATCCAGAGCCCTCCCAGCTCTGCCCCATCCATCCCAAGTCCTCCCAGCTCTGCCCCATCTATCCAGAGCCCTCCAAGCTCTGCCCCAGCCATCCCGGGTTCTCCCAGCTCTGCCCCATCCAGCGCCCTCCCAGCTCTGCCCCATCCATCCCGAGTCCTCCCAGCTCTGCCCCATCCATCCCGAGCCCTCCCAGCTCTGCCCCATCCATCCCGAGCCCTCCCAGCTCTGCCCCATCCATCCCGAGCCCTCCCAGCTCTGCCCCATCCATCCCGAGTCCTCCCACCACTGCCCCATCCATCCAGAGCCCTCCCAGCTCTGCGCCATCCATCCAGAGCCCTCCCAGCTCTGCCCCATCCATCCTGAGCCCTCCCTGCTCTGCCCCATCCATCCCGAGCCCTCCCCGCTCGGCCCCATCCATCCCAAGTCCTTCCAACTCTGCCCCATCCATCCCGAGTCCTCCCAGCTCTGCCCCAGGCACCCCGAGCCCTCCCAGCTCTGCCCCATCCATCCCGGGCCCTCCCAACTCGGCCCCAGCCACCCAAGCCCTCCCACCACTGCCACATCCATCCAGAGTCCTCAGGAGAGTGGTGTCACCAGTGCCAGAATTGATGTAATTGAGTATGCCATAAAACAGCTCTGCCTCATCCATCCAGAGCCCTCTCAGCTCTGCCCCATCCATCCAGAGCCCTCCCAGCTCTGCCCCATCCATCCAGAGCCCTCCCAGCTCTGCCCCATCCATCCAGAGCCCTCCCAGCTCTGCCCCATTCATCCAGAGCCCTCCCAGCTCTGCCCCATCCATCCAGAGCCCTCCCAACTCTGCCCCATCTATCCGGAGCCCTCCCAGCTCTGCCCCATCTATCCAGAGCCCTCCCAGCTATGCCCCATCTATCCTGAGCCCTCCCAGCTCTGCCCCATCCATCCAGAGCCCTCACAGCTCTGCCCCATCAATCCAGAGCCCTCCCAACTCTGCCCCATCCATCCAGAGCCCTCCCAACTCTGCCCCATCCATCCAGAACCCTCCCAGCTCTGCCCCATCCATCCCGAGTCCTCCCAGCTCTGCCCCACCCATCCCGAGCCCTCTAAACTCTGCCCCATCCATCCCGAGCCCTACAAACTCTGCCCCATCCATCCAGAGCCCTCCCAGCTTTGCCCTATCCATCCCGAGTCCTCCCAGCTCTGCCCCATCCATCCCGAGCCCTCCAAACTCTGCCCCATCCATCCCGAGCCCTACAAACTCTGCCCCATCCATCCCGAGCCCTACAAACTCTGCCCCATCCATCCCGAGCCCTACAAACTCTGCCTAAACGAAAATATATATATACTTACTGGGTATGTGTAAGCCGTACTCACCTCTGTGGCAGCATTCTGTGTGTACAGGTCTTGCTGCTTTATTCTTGTAGATCTTGGCCTAAAAGCAACAGAATGCAGACAGTGAAAACGTTTTCCATAAAATGCACAATTGTAATAAATAAATCATCGTAAAAAAAAAAATACTAGAAAAGCTCAGCACCTTGGGGACATCCATTTGGCACACAATAATATACAATTTCAATAATTCCTTTAAAAGTGGCATGGGATTTCGGCATTCATTTTTACATGTTGCAGACTTTTTTTCCATATATCGCAAGCTTTTGGCCTGCTTTATGGCATACTCAATTACATCAATTCTGGCACTGGTGACTGTGACACCACTCTCCTGTGGCTGGAGGGACACCGAAGCATGGTCACAGGAGCCACGATCCAAGACTTTTTAAGACTTTAATAAAGGGCCTCTGAAGTCCATCCTGACCTGCCACTCTCTCCTTCTAGCCCTGGCCGCCGCCATCTTTTCCTCCAGCCACTCCTGCTGCCCAGAGTGCGTTTAAGTGAATGAAGATACTGGGCTTGGCAGCACACCATTACTCTTGGCGAGGCACCAAGGTTAGGAAGGGGGACCTGTGTACCCCTGAAAGAGATGCCGGTTCTCACAGCCTATATATCAGAATGGATGGTGGGGGACTAGAAGTGGATGGTGTAAGTAGAGAGATGTATTATCATGACTGCAGGTGATTTACCCATTGCACCTGCCCCATTACCCCTCCATCCAGCCATGTGGATGCGGAAAAGCTCTGTGCTTCGGCACTCTTGCAAGAGCACCATTCCACTGCCAAAGAGCATGGAGCTGGCAAAATCTTGGGCCAGGGGCCGGCAGGTTGGACCTTGAGCCTGGGCTTAAACCTAATACTAGTTTACAGGGCAATGGTGGCCGGAGCTACTGTATTCCGCATATGGGGATATGTTAAGCCAGATACCGGGGACTATCCGATCATAAGGCTTCCAAACCAGATAGTCTCCACTTGGCTCACAACCCGCAAGGCAGGGAAACCTTGACCACCAGATTAACATAAAAACTTGACTCCACCCTCACTCCTCAGTTGTTGTAGAGATCTGAAAGAGAGAAAAAAAAGAGACAGACCAAACCTTGGTTAAAACAAATATAAAAATCTATATCAATTAATAAAGGGAAAACTCCGTATGCTGCCCATTTGGATGTTTAGAAAAGAAGTTGCCAGCTAACAAACTTAAGTTTTCCCAAAAAACAGAAAAGAACACTTCTACCGAAAGACTGGTCCTGTTGAATAAGTAGATCCAAATGATAATGCCTCACAAAAGCTCAGGCCAAGGACCAAGTAGCTGCTTTATAAATCTGTTCAATGGAGGCCTCAGCTTGCTCTGCTCCAGATGTAGACATGCTTCTTGTAGAATGTGCAGTAACGCTAACCGCTACCGAACTACCATGGTAGGCCATCCTGATAGTACTCTTGTACACTTGTTTGCCTTTCTTTGGTCCTGAGAATGCCACAAATAAACTACCCGCTTTCCTCCACTCCTTGGTTTGATAAAGATATTCCAACAGATAAGCTCTGGCATCCAAAGATCTCTGATCTGCAGACTTCTCATTGTCCACTGAAGGGAGAACAATCTCTGGGGTTCTGTGAAAATCCGCAGTAATTTTCTGAAGATAACAAGGATCCACTCTCAACACTACCCCATCGGGGAATACCTGGAGGAAAGGACGACAACAAGATAAAGCCTAAATGTCACCTATCTTGCAGGCGGAAGGAATAGCTACCAGGAACAAAACCTTCTAAGTAAGGAACTTAATATCAGACTCCCTGGTAGGAACAAAGTGTGGAGATTCTAAGACTGAAAGAACCTTAGCAAGGTTCCACTGGATTACTATCTAAAAATACTGGTAAAAGCTGGCAGCTGGACTTTCAAGGAGTGTACGCTAAGACCCATAGTGGAACAGAGTAGCAGAAGCGAGTTCCCAGTGGTCACTATTAAAAATGGCCATCTTAAAGGCAACTAAGAAATATGTGAAACAAACTAGCAAGAATAAAAGGAAGAAGAAACCATTATGGTTTACTAGGGAAGTCAGCACGATCATAAAAGAAAAGAAGTCTGCCTATAAGAAGTGCAGAGAAAGTGGAAGTATAGCTGACAGAGAGGCATATAAAATTAAACAGAGGGAAGCAAAACTCATTATAAGGGCAAAAGGAGGAAGAAGTGGCCAAATCTATGAAGAGGGGAGATAAAGCCTTTTTCCGATATATTGGTGACAGAAAGAAGAAAAACAATGCAGTGTCAAAAATTAGAAATAGGGAAAATAATTATATTGACAGAGATAAGGCTGTGGCTGACCATCTGAATAGCTACTTTTGTTCGGTATTTTCAGATAGTAGCAGGCATGGCCATAGCACAGCATCCAGCTCGGAGGGCACAGCTCTGGAGTTTCTGGAGGCTGATGTCTTAGCCGAGCTGGCACATCTAAAGGTAAGTAAGGCGATGGGTCCAGATGGAATCCACCCCAGAGTTCTAAGAGAACTTAGATTTGTAATTGCAGACCCTCTGACTGATTTACTTATACATTCCCTTTCAACTGGTGAGGTTCCAGATGGTTGGAGAATGGCCAATGTCGTACCAATCCATAAAAATGGGAGTAGAGAAGAAGCCAGTAATTACAGGCCAGTTAGTTTAACATCTATAGTGGTCAAATTAATGGAAACACTCAAAAACAGCACGGCTTCACTGAGGGCCGATCATGTCAGTCCAATCTTATTGATTTCTTTGACAATGTCACTAAAGTGTTAGATGAAGGTGGTGCTGTGGATATCACTAATCTGGATTTTAGCAAAGCCTTTGACACTGTACCACATAAAGAGCTCATAGATAAGTTATTGAAGGTAGGACTCAATCCCTGGATAGGTCAGTGGATTTCCAGTTGGCTGAAGGATCGGTATCAGAGTGTTGTTGTTAATGGTGTGAAATCTGAACAAAGGCGAGTTACAAGTGGTGTGCCACAAGGCTCTGTCCTGGGCCCCATTCTTTTTAATATATTTGTAAGTGACATAGGAGAAGGCCTGGTAGGAAAAGTTTGTCTGTTTGCTAATGATACAAAGGTTACTAATAGGGTGGATATTCCTGGAGGTGTCTGCAACATGGAACATGATTTGGCTTTACTGGATAGATGGTCAAAACTGTGGAAACTAGAGTTTAATGTCTCTAAATGTAAAATCATGCAGAAGGAATCCCTGCTCTGAGTACCGTATGGGCAGTACTGTGTTAGCCAGGACCTTGGAGGAGAGAGATTTAGGGGTACTGATTACTGATAGCTGCAAGATGAGTGGACAATGTAGCCAGGCAGTGGGAAAAGCAAGCAGGATGCTTGGCTGCATAGCTCGAGGCATCACTAGTAGGAAGAGGGAGGTTGTGATGCCGCTGTATAGAGCCCTGGTGAGGCCACATCTAGAATACTGTGTGCAGTTCTGGAGACCTTACCTGCAAAAAGACATTATTCAAATAGAACGGGTCCAAAGGCGGGCAACAAAAATGGTGGAAGGACTTCCACCAGGAAGGAGAGACTTAAAGAACTTAATATGTACAGTCTGGAGGAAAGAAAGGAGAGGGGGGACATGATTGAGACCTTTAAATATGTGAAAGGATTCAATAAGGTTCAGGAGGGAAGTGTTTTTAAGAAGAAACTTAATAATAGAACAAGGGGGCACAACCTGAAGCTGGTTGGGGGGAAGATCAGGAGCAATGTTAGAAAATATTATTTTACAGAAAGAGTAGTAGATGCTTGGAACAAACTTCCAGCAGAGGTAGTTGAAAAATCAACAGTCACTGAATTTAAACATGCCTGGGATAAGCACACATCTATCCTAAGATAAAGAGTACATACAGTTACTTAAGGGCAGACTAGATGGACCGTATGGTCTCCTTCTGCCGTCAACCTTCTATGTTTCTATGATTCTTTTTCCATGCGGTGCTGCAGAAATTCAAGAATAACTGGAATCCTGGAGAATGATTTCTTATTCTGTATTCTCCAAGTCCTAAAGGTCTTCCATACCTTTAAATAAATCTTTCTAGTCACCATTTTCCTACTTGAGAGTAGAGTATCGATAACCTTCCTCGAATATCCTTTCCTTAAAAGTAAGGTGACTTCAGGGTACACACTGTCAGGTTCCACTTCTGTCAGGTTAAGGCGATGGGTCCAGATGGAATCCACCCCAGAGTTCTAAGAGAACTTAGATTTGTAATTGCAGACCCTCTGACTGATTTACTTATACATTCCCTTTCAACTGGTGAGGTTCCAGATGGTTGGAGAATGGCCAATGTCGTACCAATCCATAAAAATGGGAGTAGAGAAGAAGCCAGTAATTACAGGCCAGTTAGTTTAACATCTATAGTGGTCAAATTAATGGAAACACTCAAAAACAGCACGGCTTCACTGAGGGCCGATCATGTCAGTCCAATCTTATTGATTTCTTTGACAATGTCACTAAAGTGTTAGATGAAGGTGGTGCTGTGGATATCACTAATCTGGATTTTAGCAAAGCCTTTGACACTGTACCACATAAAGAGCTCATAGATAAGTTATTGAAGGTAGGACTCAATCCCTGGATAGGTCAGTGGATTTCCAGTTGGCTGAAGGATCGGTATCAGAGTGTTGTTGTTAATGGTGTGAAATCTGAACAAAGGCGAGTTACAAGTGGTGTGCCACAAGGCTCTGTCCTGGGCCCCATTCTTTTTAATATATTTGTAAGTGACATAGGAGAAGGCCTGGTAGGAAAAGTTTGTCTGTTTGCTAATGATACAAAGGTTACTAATAGGGTGGATATTCCTGGAGGTGTCTGCAACATGGAACATGATTTGGCTTTACTGGATAGATGGTCAAAACTGTGGAAACTAGAGTTTAATGTCTCTAAATGTAAAATCATGCAGAAGGAATCCCTGCTCTGAGTACCGTATGGGCAGTACTGTGTTAGCCAGGACCTTGGAGGAGAGAGATTTAGGGGTACTGATTACTGATAGCTGCAAGATGAGTGGACAATGTAGCCAGGCAGTGGGAAAAGCAAGCAGGATGCTTGGCTGCATAGCTCGAGGCATCACTAGTAGGAAGAGGGAGGTTGTGATGCCGCTGTATAGAGCCCTGGTGAGGCCACATCTAGAATACTGTGTGCAGTTCTGGAGACCTTACCTGCAAAAAGACATTATTCAAATAGAACGGGTCCAAAGGCGGGCAACAAAAATGGTGGAAGGACTTCCACCAGGAAGGAGAGACTTAAAGAACTTAATATGTACAGTCTGGAGGAAAGAAAGGAGAGGGGGGACATGATTGAGACCTTTAAATATGTGAAAGGATTCAATAAGGTTCAGGAGGGAAGTGTTTTTAAGAAGAAACTTAATAATAGAACAAGGGGGCACAACCTGAAGCTGGTTGGGGGGAAGATCAGGAGCAATGTTAGAAAATATTATTTTACAGAAAGAGTAGTAGATGCTTGGAACAAACTTCCAGCAGAGGTAGTTGAAAAATCAACAGTCACTGAATTTAAACATGCCTGGGATAAGCACACATCTATCCTAAGATAAAGAGTACATACAGTTACTTAAGGGCAGACTAGATGGACCGTATGGTCTCCTTCTGCCGTCAACCTTCTATGTTTCTATGATTCTTTTTCCATGCGGTGCTGCAGAAATTCAAGAATAACTGGAATCCTGGAGAATGATTTCTTATTCTGTATTCTCCAAGTCCTAAAGGTCTTCCATACCTTTAAATAAATCTTTCTAGTCACCATTTTCCTACTTGAGAGTAGAGTATCGATAACCTTCCTCGAATATCCTTTCCTTAAAAGTAAGGTGACTTCAGGGTACACACTGTCAGGTTCCACTTCTGAGGGTCTAGACTTAGAACTGGCCCCTGCAATAACATTTCCAGAATCACTGGGAGTATCCATGGCTCTTGAATGGATAGAGCCACTAGCGTTGAAAACCACAATCTACTGGGCCGCCAGCAAAACTGTGGATGGTTACTTGAATATCTTGTTCAATACCAGCGGGAGCAAACAAACTGGAGGAAACCCATAAGCTAGGTAAACGTCGAATCGTGAGCCAGTGCATCCACTCAAGGCCGGACCCGCTGGATTCAATTAAAAGTACTTCTCCAACTTATGATTCTTTGCTAATGCAAATAGATCAATCCCTGGAGTGTCTCCCTGGTCACAGATTAGCTTGAACAATTCTGGATTCAGTGACCATTCCAATTCCCTTAGTGGAGATCGGCTCAGAAAATCTGCTACCTTATTCAATGTTCCTTTTAGATGAACTACTGACAGAGAATTAAAATGTTGTTCCACCTATAGCAAAATCTCTGCGGACAACAATTGAGGGGACCTTGTTCCCCCCCTGATGATTCAAAAATGCTACCATAGTTGCGTTGTCCAAACTTATCTGGACATAACGATATTCCAGAAGAAGTGGTAAAGCTCCTAATGCTTCCTTTACTGCAATTAACTTTCTCAAGTTCTATGAAGACTGACTCAGAGCACTGGATCATTTCCCCTGAGCTTTCCAGGCCTTGCAAGGGGTCCCCCCAACCTCAAGTCAAAGCATCTGTAGACACTATCCTTTCTTTGGGGTCCCTACAGGCTAGACCATTGACATTTGTCCCTGGTAAGCCAAAATTCTAATGCTTTCCTTACCAGTCTGGGTACTGGAATCCCTTCTTCCAAGCCTTCCCGGGACCAGTTTCAACTGCCCAGGATGTGCACCTGTAGAGTTATTGAATTCTACTGGCCCCATCTCAATGCGGGAAAAGCGGAAGTCCGATATCCCAAAACCTTCATAGCCTGTTTTACTGATGATGATGGACTGCCACAGAGAGACTGGACGGCTTCCTGGAGGGTCACTATCTTCTGAGAGGGTAAACTAATGTCTGATGGATGGTGTTGATCTCAAACATCAAGTATGTCATCACCTGAGAGGGAACCAAGCACGATTTCTCGAGGTTCAGAACCCAACTGAGTTGTTCTAACAGCTGCAAGATGCAACAGAGATCCTGAAGCAATTTCTCCCTCAACGGGGCAAACAGCAACAGATTGTCTAAATAAGCCAGAATGCCAATCCTTCTATATCTCAGATATGCCAGAGGTTCCGCTAAAATCTTGGTAAAAAGCCTGGGATCCGATGCCAGGCCAAAAGGGAGGCAGACAAATTGGAAGTGAAATATTTGGTCACTGACCCTTATCGCTTATAACCTTAGAAAAGACTGGACAAGGGAACTCATTGGGACTTACCAATAAGCATCCTTCAGATCTACTGATACCATAAAAGAGCCCGGAGGAATGATAACCCTCACTGAGAAAAATTGTTTCCATTCGGATATGTCTGTACCAGACACTAAAATTGAGTTTCTTTAGGTTCAGAATAAATCTGAAAAAGATGCTGGGATAAAATCCTGCACCCTGCTGCCAATAAGGGACTGAGATACCCACCCCTCTTGACAACATGGTAGCCAGACTTTCCTGGATTGCCAATCTCTCTTCCAAACCCCTGGGCCGGGCAGTGACCAAAAAAGGAGGGGTTTAAGTAATTCTATGGGAAAATCCTTCTTTATCCCAATTGAAATAAACATCAATCTAGAAAGGAACTGCCAAGAAAACCCTAACTCTGGCCCCAATGCGAAGCCTGGCATCATTGTTTCTTAGGTTTGGACTGAAGTTCCAACAATGAAGACCCCTAAATATCCCTCTCCTGGCAGAGGCTGGGGCCTGGTTCCTATAGAAACTTCCCTGTTAATACGAATAAGAAGCACCTAAAAGAAAGCTGGGCATGAAATCACCTATTAACTGAACCTTTAAAACGGGTAGGAAGACACTTCTTCACCATATCAGCTAGCTATTAGCAACCCTAGCTTGGGCCCAAAAAGGGACTGCCCATCAAAGGGCATAACACAAAGGCGCCTCCTTCACCCAATAATGCCAGACCAGGTCCTCAACCATAGAGTCTGCACAATGAATTGGTCACAGCCATACTTTGCGTCAGAAACTGATTCAGCCATTACATCCGTAATGAATGCCATAGCTGAGAAAAGAATTGGTAAGGTCTTGAGTATCTTTTCCAGACTAGTTTGTTCTAATAAACAACTACTGAAGGTAAAATCCCAATGAGCTAAAAACACAAGCGGAAGCCAAAATAGTCTAAGCGTGTTTGGCCTTTTTGTCAAAAGGGTCTTTGAACACACCAAAATCCTCAAAGGCTAAATCCGCCCCTTTAAAAAAAAGGTGCATCAAGCTTGGGACACTTTTCCCAAAAGTCAGAATCCTCTTCTGAAAAAAGGATACCTTCTTTTAAGGCCCCGAGACCTGAAATCTTTATAGCTGGATCCTTCCACTCATTTAAAATAATATCCCTGAGTGAACTATGAAACGTAAAGGATTAGGACGTATTCCGAACCAAGACATGATCGAATCCATCATGCTTAGATCTAGGCCCCCCGACTCAATGCCCATAGATAAATAAATCATATGCAAGAGGAAAGGTAAGACCCCCGGAGGAAACCAAAACCCTTCCTGAGGAGGGAACTCCGAAACAGAGGCCCAATCTTCCATTTGCAAGGGAGAAACTTCCGCAACATCTGACATGTCTGAGTCATGAGCAGAAAAATAGGAGGACCCCCCAAGAAGAAGAAAGTAAATATTTTCTGCTTTTACTTTGCATGTTGTAGGAGTAAAATACTTTCTGCTTTTACGCTGCATGTTGTAGAGTAAAATACTTTCTGCTTTTACTTTGCATGTTGTGGATAAAAAAAATTCTGCTTTTACTCGGCATGTTGTAGAGTAAAAGACTTTCTGCTTTTACTCGGCATGTTGTAGAGTAAAAGACTTTCTGCTTTTACTCGGCATGTTGTAGAGTAAAAGACTTTCTGCTTTTACTCGGCATATTGCAGAGTAAAATACTTTCAACCACTCTTCTAGTCATGAATGACTCGCTCATCCCCCACTACCCTTTCACAGGGAGCATGCCCACACCGGCACAAAAGCCTGGCATGGACACCCGCCCTGCTAAAGGGATAGTGGGGATGCAATCGCTCTTCACGGATGTGCTGTTGGACCAGGAAAGAAGGTGAATTTCCAGGCGTCTTGGGGGGTTTTACACAGTGGGGCATTCCGAATCGGAATGCCCCGGGGGGAGAGAGTATGCTTACCATGGTGCGCTCCTTTAGCCCAAAACTGCCAAAAAATATTCTGTAGGCATGGTGTCAGAGGTATAGTGACATCCGGTAGTCAGATTTATTACGGAGGGGGGGGGGGGGGGGTCACACGTGGTGTTGTCTGAAACATAACTAAAAATCAAAGGGGTTTTGGAGCACATTATAAAATAATTGTCCTGTGGAATTGTCGCATGTGGAGTAGCATAAATCTGTCCTGGAGGAGGCAGAAAGTGCCAATGCAGGGTGCTGGAGCTCAGTGATTGGTAAGTGGTAAAGCGCTCAAAACTATTCAGGGCCTCAGACTCCAGAGCCGGTTGCTAGACTTTCCTTGGGGCAGCGGGTTTTGTGTCTTAAAAACACTGGTGCCAGATGGAAGAGCTGCGGCTGACACAAGGAGCATAATAGCGTGGTGTCTTTTCTTGCCTGTCCCTTCATCATCAGCAGCAGGAATATGGCGTTATGGGAAAACCTTCCAAGTTGCTGCTGAGTAATATTTTGAGAGGGTGCAAATCCTGTGGAGGAGGAAAGGAAACGCCCTAGTCTCGCCCTCTACATTCACTGCAATGGAGGGGGTGTGCCAAGGCCTGACACGCTTGCTCCATTGCAGTGATAGGACAGGGCATGTCAACGTCCCTGTGACTGATGGTGGAAGGCCCAATCCCTACGCGGAAGTGTCAGTGACCACAGTTTCAACCTGGTTGGCTCAGGATGAGATCCAGCAATTGGGTGAGTTACTGGTCAGGCAGCTCAGTGGTTTATTAAAGTGAAGCATGCCAATTTAGGATGCCCCACTGCGTGAAAACCTGCCAATGGCTCGCTTTTGTTACCGCACTCACAAGCGGCATGTGGCATCCCTAGGATGTGCGCAGCCACACCAGCCATTCAGTTACTGAGGGTGCGGCCATGCACAGCCTGAAAAAAGATGAGCGTAATGCTGCCACTGGCCACGTGCGCGCCATGGGCTCCTTGGCAAAGTAAGCACATCAGACAACTTAGGTGGGTTTCACAAACTGGGGCATCCCGAATTGCCTGCAGCCATAGAGTCTGCATCATTTTGTAGGCCATTTCTACTTTGTGTAACAGGAAAGCTCCAATGTCTGATTATAAAGAGATGTAGTACTTTAAAGCAACCTATTCAGTATAAAACTATCTCTAAATAGTCAGACATGTTCTAAGAGCTTTCCAGCAACAACCCTCTTTTGCATATACAAACGGTGAACACAGAGATACAGAGCCTTTATTTTATAGGCTGTATAAGTCATTTATACATACATTTAAGGCATAACATACAAAGCTTTCCAGTGACAGAGCGTCTACTCCCAGAGCCAGGTCAGAGGGATTTAGAGAAAAAAAATCTTCAATTTTGCAATTCTACCCTGAAACAAAGAGATCCAACTCCAGGGACCCCCCTCAGGGCACCCACGTGATCAAAACACTGCCTGGTTCAGAGACCATTCTGCCTCCAAAAATGGAGAGCAAGTTAGAAAGTCCGGCAATTGATTCTGGCACTCTGGCTGAAAAAGAAAGCCGGTTCTGTTCAACCCAAAGCAGAATTTCCGTTGCAAGGAGTTGGAGCAATCTGGTGTTTCCCTGTTGATTCAAAATAAACTAAGGTCGTTGTCTTGTCTGTTCTGATCTGAACCTGTCGACCCCTTGGCTGGTGCAAGACAATGAAAAAAACCTCTTTAACTGTTATCAATGCCTTTAGGTTTAAGGAAGACTGATTCAACTTTTTCAGACCATCTGCCATCTAAAGTCAAAGCCCCACAATGGGCTCCCCAAATTCATGAGGCAGCGACTGTTGTAACAGTTTAGTCCATGGGACTAAAAAAAAATCTGTCCTCGCACACCCACCATTTCACCAAGTCGGGGAACTTCAAATCTACCAGGGATTCCAAAGATTTGTCCCAGGTGCTTAAGATATGAAGGTTGAGAGACCACCAGAATAGCTGACCCCACCTTACTGCTGGAAAGGCTAGGGGCAAAAAAAAAAAAAACCCCAAAGACTCATAGCCTGGCGCACTGGCCGTCCTATTAGTAGACAAAGACTGAACGGATTCATGGAGGGCCCTTATCTCTGCGAAGGCAAGACAATGTTCTGAATGATCGAATAGATCACGAACCTTAAATAAGTCATGACCTGAGACGGAACTAAACTGGATTCTTGTAATTCAGGACCCACCCTATATGGGGCAACACCCCCACAAAGGACTGATCCTGTAAGGTCTTGTCAGATAAGGATCCTGACCTAATTTATCTAGGCTTAGGGCAAAGCAGCAGATTGTCCAAAATCAGCTATGATCCCGATCCCTTTATCAGGCTCTATGCCTAAAATACGCCAGAGGATCAGCCAGAGTCTGGGAGCTGATGCCAAGCCAAAGGGAGGACTCTTATCCTTCCCTTGCTGCCACGAATAACGAGAATAATGCCATTGCGATTATAGTGTCCACTCAAAAGGTACCAACTATTAAAGTGCATAAAAAGAACACCAGATAACCTGTCCCAAATATCGATAGCTATCGGAAGCTTGTCTGAGTATAAAAGGCTCCTTATAAAAAAAATGGTGGAAGTGCCAAAAAAGGCAAAAAACAGGGTAATCCCAAGTTATGTTCCCTTATAAGGGTTAAAATACAAGAAACAGAATTCCCCTTACATTAGGTGCAGACCAAATCAGATTTTCATCCTGACTGCATAACAAAAAGAGAATGAATTACCAGCATTACCATAGGTAACACCCTAAATCAGGGGTTCTGAACCAGTGGTAAATGTAACACTGGTGGAACCTAAGGTCTTCCAACAGGAGTGAAGCTCTACCTATACCTCGCCTGAATTGCTGCATATATACCTATGAGCCTGTTTTTGCATGTCTGCAGTGCACAACGCCATCTGGTGGAGGATTACCCACGTGTAAGTATTATATCTGGAGCAGGACGTACTGTATGCTTAGAATACACGAATGGGGGTGCACCACCTATTGATTACAGTGTGCTCACTAAGAATCTCCAACTACAACCACAAGAGGGACTGTGGGCATCTTGGCCACATCCACCTCAAAGAAGGAGCACCATGCAATAAATCCAATACAAGAAACTTTATTAGAAGAAAAGAATGTTTACACGCAAAAAACACATAATTATACTATGCAAAACAAGCTTAAAAACAACTGCACTTTCCCCGTATCAAAAATGAATTGCATCCAAATCTGTCATAACAAGGACAGACCAATATATCTGGGAAAATATATATAGGGAACGGAAGATCCCAACAGATGATATAAAGAGGAGGTCTATTTGATATTTTTTGTGCTGGCACAAAACTGACCAATTAATCTATTAAGCCAATACCAACCAAAATCCCTTACATACAGACCAACCTAATAAAGTGACAAGTGCAAGTGTAAAAGCACATGATAGTGAAAAATAAACATATAATTATAAAACACCATTGGAGAATGCAAATGCGTCACGGGCCTAAGCCCGGAAGTGATTTAACGGGCAGCATGCACGTCATGAAGGAGACAGGCATGCGCCGCCCTAAGATGGCACATACAGTGATCCTCTAGCCAAACAGGAATGGAGGTTCCCTGAGCAAGACAACAGGGGGAGACCACGGTCTGATGGCAAAAATCCACCAAAGTGGCGTTTCTATTTAGGGCCTCCTCACACCTTTCTGATTGCATTGAATTGGAGCAAAAATGCTTCAACACAAGAAAACATGTATTGCGCTTTACCTGCATCTCATTGATTCTCACCACCATCTCCTGTCCATAGCCCCCGGTGATGTCTTTGGTTCCTTTTCTCTCCCCTGACATGGGTACGTGTGTTGCATTTTCATCTTCAGCTTCTTTGCCAGAGAAGGTGTTATACGTTCCCACGGCGCCTAACTGAAGGTGTCTGAAGCAGTGTCGGCAGCAGCTCCCAGGTCACTTATTTCTCTACAGGCCGTTCCTGGAGGGAGGATGTGGAGCCTGGGCTGACAGTGACTGGCAGCCCTCCTGCCCTGTAAACTGGTATCGGAGTCCCCTGCCCTCGCACCCACCATCCACCGATCACTACTGGCTTCTGCTTGCCGGACGCCGCTGGAGGCTGTTTTTTATACTGGAGGAGGGAGATGAAGTCAGCTCACTGCTCCTATAAAAGGTCCCTCTCTGTGGTGGTCGGCAAGATGCCAAATACCGGCTCACGGGGTAGGTTTAGCTGGCCATATACAAAGCTCAGTCCATAGAAAATAATGTGTGCTTTGTTCTGCATTGCACACTGTTCACTCAGCTCCTGGCTTCATAAACTGTGGCTGAGGGAGAACAATCGGTGGTCCATCTTATGCCCTCTGGCATTGTCTTGACCTGAGGCCTGTGGAAGGGTGAAGATGAGGGAGCTGGGAGCAGGACAGAGATGGCGAGCAGGAGCGAGCTGGGGAGCAGGACAGAGCAGGAGGGAGCTGGGGGATGCAGGATGAAGATGGTAAAGCAGGACAAAGATAGGGAAGCAGGGCGAAGATGGAGAAGAAGAAGGGAACTGGGAAGCAGCACAGGGCTGGAGTAGCAGGACTGAGCTGGGTATCAGGATGAGTATGGCCGAACGGGGTAGCAGGATGAATATGGGGGAACTGGGGGAGCAGGACAAAGATGGGGTAGCAGGACGGAGCTGGGGTAGCAGGATGGAGCTGGTGTAGCAGGATGGAGTTGGATTTGCAGGATGGAGCTGGGGGAAGCAAGATAAAGATGGGAAAGCAGGCCGAAGACAGGGAAGCAGGAGGGAACTGGGAAGCAGGAAAGAGCTGGGATAGCAGGACAGATCGGGGTATCAGGATGAAGATGGCGGGAACTGGGGGAGCAGGATGTATCTGGGGGAGTAGGACAAAGATGGGGAACTGAGGGAGCAGGACAGAGCTGGGGGAGCAGGATGAAGATGGGGAAGAAGGAGGGGACTGGGGAGCAGGACAGAGCTAGGGCAGCAGGATGAAGATGAGGAAACTATGGGAGCAGGAAGAAGATTGGGTAGCAGGATGGAGCTGGGAAAGCAGAGCGGAGTAGCAGGATGAGGATGGGGGAACTGGGTTCTCAGGATGGAGCTGGGTAGCAGGATAAATATGGGGGAACTGGGGAGCAGGACCGAGATAAGTAGCAGGATGAAGATGGGGGTGCTGGACAGAGCTGGGGAGCAGGATGAAGAGGGGCGACCTGAGGGAGCATAACAGAGCTGGTGAGCAGGACAGAGCTGAGTAGCAGGATGAAGATGCCCCCTGGCAATGGAACAAAACACAGGAAAGTTCTGCTTTAAGATACATCCCCTAAGCAGATGACTGTGAGACATCCCTAGCCATTCAGATAGGCTGGGGACGGGAGTGTGCTCCCTGCAGGGCTTGCAACTGATTGCGCCCCAATTGCCGAGACCCTTCCTGTAAACAGAGCCATCTGCTGAACATTTAATATGGATGGCAAACAGCTCTGATTGGACAAGAGCCCGACATGCACCGTAGGACCGGGTAAAGGTGAGTTACTACTGGCATCCTGGGGGTTTTCACACATCTCAATTCGGGATGCACAAGACAATAACTGGGATAGTCAAAATCCTGGGTTTTGTTCTACTTTATTGTTCAGGAAAAATTAAAACAAAAATACCATTTTGTGAATACTCACCTGTAAAATGGGTATTATAAGTATGTCACACACCCCGCTTCAAGAAATTCATAACGTGTGGGTAATACTGACCTGTAGAGGGCTATATGCAGAGATGCCAGGAAAAAAGAGAGCCCCTCCCGGTCCATAAATACCTGGGACCTCCCACTCATTATAGCAGTAAGGTAAGGGACCAGGAAGAGCCCAACACAAAGCATAACAACGCAAAGTTCACCATATAAAGGATCCAGAATACAAAAGGGCAGGGTGAAGCGGGGTGTGTGACATACTTATAATACCCATTTTACAGGTGAGTATTCACAAAATGGTATTATTCTAAGTATGTCACACACCCCGCTTCCAGAAATTCATAACGTGTGGGACATCCAACAGCAGTGTCCATAAAGGGCGGGGATCCAAAACAAGGCAACAAGGCACAACTTAAACCACTGCAGCTTGCAGAACTTTGCGGCCAAACACAGCATCCGCTGAGGCCCGAACATCAACCTTGTAAAACTTGGAAAAAATGTGAACAGAAGACCAGCAGCCTTACAAACTTGCTCAACAGAGGCCTGGTGCTGAAAAGCCCAGGACGCCCCAACCGCAAGAGCAGAATGAGCAGTAACACGAAAAAAGGGTACCTTCCCTTTGGCAGAATAGGCCCCAACTATGGTCTGACGGATCCATTTACTAATGGAAGACTTGGCAGGCGCCAAGCCTTTTCGGGGCCCGGAGGGCACCCCAAAAAAGGCATCCGTCTTACGAAAGGAAGACGTTACCTCCAAATAATACTTCACAACACGAACCACATCCAAAGAATGCAGGGCCCTCTCCTTGTCATTGCTGGGATTAGGACACAGAGAGGGCAGAACAATGTCTTGGTTTAGGTGAAAGGCAGAAACAACCTTAGGAAGGAAATCGGACTTGAAACGAAAAACCACCTTGTCCTGATGCCCCTCAAAGTACGGGGCTTGAATGGACAAAGCCGCCAACTCAGAGACACGCCTAACCGAAGTGATGGCTACCAAAAAGGCCACCTTCTGCGTAAGTGAAGACAAGGCAATATCATTCAAGGGCTCAAAAGGAGAATCCTGAAGAGCAGAAAGAACCAAATTCAAATCCCAAACAGGGAGCAAAGGTTTTCTAGGAGGCCGCACGTGCGTGCTCCACCAATCAATATAAGACCTCCAAGTCCTATAGTAGATATTAGAGGAAGACCGCTTCCTAGCACTAATGAGAGTTCGAATCACAGCATCGGAAAGACCTTCCTCCTTCAAGATGGAGGTTTCAGCAGCCATGCCGTCAAAGCCAGCGTTGGTAAATTGGGATAACGTAGTTGACCCTGGGTGAGCAGATCCGGCAGCAGGGGCAGAACGAACTGATCCTCTGTTAACCTTACCACATCTGCGAACCAAACCTGTCTTGGCCATCTTGGAGCCACCAGAATTGCTGACGCACCCTCCAGGGCCAGCTTGCGCACCACTCTGGCCACCAAGGGAAACAGAGGGAACAGATACAGAAACCCCAGATCCCTCCAGTTCAGAGACATCCACTGCCGGAGCCAGTGGATCCCGTGAGAGAGACACAAATGTCGGAAGTTTGTGATTGTGACGAGAGGCAAAGAGGTCCACCCCCGGGGACCCCCACCTGAGACAAATCAAGCGAAACACTTTGGGGCTGAGAGACCATTTCCCCTGGCGAGCTGAGAACCTGCTCAGAGAGTCCGCCTCCGTGTTCTCCGCTCCCGGAATGTAAACTGCTGAAATGCACGGGACGTGGGTCTCCGCCCAGGCCAGAATCAAAGACACTTCCTTGAGGGCACTCCTGCTGCGAGTCCCTCCCTGGTGATTGATGTAGGCGACCGCCGTCCGATTGTCCGACCGGACTTGAACCGGCAATCCTTGCAACTGATGAGTCAAGCGAAACAGAACCATCCTGATGGCCCTCAATTCCAGAACATTGATGGACTCGTGAGCCTCCTGAGGCCCCCACAGTCCCTGAAACGGACGATCCTTCCAGAACCCCCCCATCCTGATAGACTGGCATCCGTGGTGACCGTCTCCCAACAAGGGGCCAGAAAGGATCTGCCCCTCGACAGATTGATTGGATCCAGCCACCACTGAAGGGAGCACCCAACTCGGGGGGTCATCAGGAAGGACTGATCCAACGACAGTGGCGACCCGTCCCAGGCCGCCAACAGATGGAGCTGGAGTGTCCTTGTGTGGAACTGAGCAAAGGGAACCGCTTCGAAGGAGGCTACCATCAATCCCATCAGCCTCATCCCCAGTCTGATGGCCGGACGAGGGATAGACAGGAGGAGTCAAACCAACTCCTGAATCAAGAGAACCTTGGACTGAGGAAGAAACACCCTGGCCTGGGAAGTATCCAGGGACATTCCCAGAAAAGACACTAACCTGGACGGAGAAAGGGAGGACTTGGGGTAGTTGATCACCCACCCGAATCTCTCCAGAGTGGACACCACAGTTCTGGTGTCCAATACTGCTTGGCTGAAGGAAGATGTCAAATTGAGAAGGTCGTCCAGATAAGGGACAATGCGAATACCCTGGGCTCTGAGGAGAGCCATCACCCCGGCCAGCACCTTGGTGAAAACCCTTGGAGCCGAGGTAAGACCGAAAGGAAGTGCCACAAACTGAAAATGCCGATCCTCCACCATGAACCTGAGAAATCTCTGGTGCGCTGGAAAAATCGGCACATGCAGATAGGCGTCCTTGATGTCTACGGACGTCAGAAAGTCCCCCTGCCGAAGAGAATGGATAGCTGAACGCAGTGTTTCCATGCGAAATTTCCGCGGACGGACGAACCTGTTGAGGATCTTTAGATCCAGAATGGGTCGAACCGAGCCGTCCTTCTTGGGCACCGTGAACAGATTGGAATAAAAGCCCCGACCCCTGTCTGAGGGGGGCACTGGGCAAATAACTGCCATATCCAACAGACTCTTTACTGCCGCCTGGATCTCCTGTGCGGCCAGAAGGTCCGAAGGCACCCTAGACCTGAGGAATCTGGGAGGGGGCCGGAGCTCGAACTCCAGCTTGTAGCCGGAAGTCACCACTTCCCGGATCCATCTGTCCGAGACCTCCCGGTCCCAGACCTGGGAGAAGTGTTGCAGCCGTCCCCCCACCCACATGGGTGAGGGCGCCCCCTCATTGCTGAGCTGGCTTGGCAGGGGGTTTGGGCTTAGAGCCCCAGCTGTATCCTGGGCGGGCACGTCCTCTGCTCCTGTTCCAGGAATCTCCTCTGGCTGCGGGGAAAACAATTCCTCTGCCAGCTCTAGCCCCACGAAAGGAAGGAGCAAAGGAACCCGCCCCCCGAAAGGGACGACGCTGTTTTTGCGTTGAGGTAACTTACCACCCTTGGCAACTGAATACAACTTCTCACCAAAGAGCCGTAATCCCACAAAGGGAAGAGCGGTCAGCGACTTTTTAGACACAAAATCAGCCGCCCACTGGCGCAACCAAACCGAACGCCGAATAGTCACCAATAGAGACAACGTTCTGCCACACATCATCAGTGTGTCATCCAAGGCGGCTAGTACAAATGACAAAAACAATTCACACCTTTTAAGGCCAAGGAACTCGTCACTATCCGGATCTAACCCGGAAGAAGTCAACAAGTCCCTGACCACCGACCTGGTAGCCACCACCAGCAGCGCTGAAGCACAAACCGGCCTCATGGCTGACCCAACACTGGCAAAACCATGACAAGCCATTTGGTCAATGCGTTTATCCTCACCATCTTTAAGCGTGGAGCCATCAGGAGAATTTACAGTAGTGTTGGATAAACCCAGAATCTGTGCATCCACCTCGGGAGGGGACGCCCAACGCTTAACCGTATCCAAGGGAAAGGGATATTTTTTGTCCCAACCCTGAGGGACACCTGGGAGCCGGGCAGGCCTCTCCCTTTCCTTAGCAATAATCCCATCAAAATGCTTTTGGTTAGGAAATTCCAAGCGCGGCCTGGATTCTTCTAAAAATTCCCCCTTTTGCTGTGGAACCACCTCAGGAGGAGAAATAGCCAAAACCTCAAACATCTGAGCCAGAACATTAGGAGTATCTGAAGACCTCCCCAAGCCCCGCTTGGTATCAGCACCGACAAACTGCTGATCGCCTGAATTATCTGATTCTTCATATACCTCCCCTTCCTCAGTAATCAGACCAGTCCAGATTATCAAGATCATCCAAGTCGGCCGCCGGTGAAGACGGCGACAAGTGCTTTCTCTTAGCCGGAGCCTTTCCGATTGCAACTGGCCGCCCATGACAACGTCAGACTGGGCACGGATCAAACTGGGAGGGGGGGGGGGGAGGAGAGACCGGCGGCGCTGAACCAGACGCCTGGGGTCCGGACTGCCGCGTAATAGTCTGCTGTGCGCATGGTATACACAGATATACATCATCGCCAGTAAGGGATGCCCCACACACCATACACTTCCGGGATTGCCCCGAGGGGAGCCCGAGCCCAGTATCCGGGGATGCCTCCATAAGGTGAACTTATAGTTGGTCGCAATGACCGAGGGAATTACGCATATAAGCAACCCGGGATGCCCCTTTAACCCTTTCGCTGCCAGCCTACCTGCAGCATTTGCCACTCCCTGTTGCCAGACGATGTTTCACTATTTTGCGCTACACATATTCAACTGTCATTTTTGAAAGGATTTCCAGGGATTTCCCAGGAAAATTATATATTGTTTTTTTCAACAGAGTCTGGGCTTTAACATGAAATGTCTTGTTTGTATTTTTTAGGTGTATTCTCAATTTTTTTGGGTGAAATGTGTGAAAAAAAATAAAAAAAAAATATTTTTTTACAATTTGTAGAGTTTTTTTGTAATAAAAAATGTAAGTTTGTCAATAAAATCTTATTGCGTGAGAAACCCCAATTTCTCCCGGTTACAGCGATACCACATATGTATAGGTAGACACCCTTTCCTGCCCAGAAGCCTTTTATAGCTGCTGGATGACAAATGGTTAATTAAAAAAAAAAATGACATAGGGTCCCCCTTCCCGGGGAGGGGGACCCCATTTTTTTTGGATTTTTAAGGGTTAAAAACCCTTAAAAATCCAAAAAAAAAAAATGACGTGGGGTCCCCCTTACCCAAAGTAACCAGCCCGGGACCAGCTATGGGGGCTTGTAGGCACAGAGTGGGGGGGCCAGCTTTGGTGGCCCCCCCACCCTGCAGCCTACGAGCCCACATAGCCTATGTGGGCCCGGGCTCTTCTGCCCCCCCCTGGCCTTTGGGGAGGCAGGTAATGGGGGTGCGGGGGTTAAAGGCAAGTCACCCGCTAGGGCAGGTGACTTGCCACCCCCCCAGCCTTGTGAACTGGTATAAGGGGTCTCATGGACCCCTTACCAGCTCACAAAGGGTTAACTGTTAAAAAAACCACGACACAATAATAAAAAGTATTTTATTAGAAAAAAAAAAAAAATCTTTTACTGTACTTACCTTCGATTGCAAGCTCTTGTCCCTCGCCGCTCAGCTGACAGATGCCGGTGATCGGCATCCAGAGAAGGAGAAGGCAGGAGATCAGAGGATCTCCTGTCACCTCCTTCCCCAGCGCCGATCACCGGCATCTGAGAAGCTGAGAAAGCTGAAGCCCGTTCGGGGCCGGGATGACTTCATAAGCCCCGCCCCCAAGGGGCTTAGAGGCATGATGGCGGCCGCCATCGAGAAGAAGAGAGGAGAGAGCCTCCCAGGCTCTCTCCTGAAGATCGGTAAGTCCTGGGGGGGGATCGGAGGCCCCCCAGGTGAAGAGGAGGGACAGCGGGAGCCAGCGCACACACAGGTAAGTGAATGTCATTTTTATTTTTATTTTTTTTTTTTACAGTTAGAAGCTGCTGCTGCAGAAGCGGGGGGGGGGGGGGGGGCGGCCTATTCCGGGGGCTCTCCTGGAGCCATCCGACCCCCCACGGGGGATCGGATGGCACCAAATTAAAGAGGAGACCCGGCCGGATCCAACAAGGGGTCAGGTGAGTATTTTTTATTTTTACTTTTTAAACTAGAAGCGAGGAAAGTCAAGCACGTAACACCTACGGGCTTGGCACTTAAGGCCCAGCCAAGCCAGCACGTAGGTGTTACGGGCTTGGCAACAAAAGGGTTAATGTCCCAAGTGGGAAGATTTGCAATAAGCCAATTAAGAACCCAGGGACCCTAGGACCGGGAGAAACCCCCTAACACCACTGTAGGTTATATCCGAAAGACATAATAAAAAAGGCTAATAAGAATAGCGGAGTATAAAATATATATATATATATGACATAAATATATATAATTATAGGTGATGGGACAGAAGGGGGGCCCACCGGGCCACTCACTGTGTTCCTGAAGACAGCTTCCTCTCTCCGTGAGGTAAAGAGCAGCTCTGAGGAGAGAAGAGGGGCGTGGCCAGCTCCTTCTGAGGAAACAGGCACAGAGAAAAGCACCTCAGCGGTGCCTGTGACACAGGGGCGGGCCGCGGTGCTGGAAAGCCCGGCCCTGCCCCCAAGAGTGAAAGCGTGAGGGGAGAAGCTCCCCTCCGCCATGACAATGCAAAAAGGCCGGCACCGCAGCCAGCCTGCATAAAAATGGCGGCCACACCACCATTTTGACAGAGAAATACACGCTGTTATGAAGTAATAAATAAGTTAATAACTATTGGGAGGATAATTTAATAAATTAATACATTAAAACATTATTAAGAATTAATGATTACAAAATTTGGACCTAACACCGAATAAGGGGCCCTGCTCCTACCCTCCGCTATCCCGCTAGAGAGAGGGGCATTACCCAAAGGGGGAGACCACCCAAAGTGTAAGGCCAAGGGACGGGGCATCCCAAACCGGGGTCACCATCCCGGATGACCGCCTACCCTCTTATATAGGGTCTCATGGGAGAGCATTTGCTCTTAAGCACCAAGGGTGCTTTTCTACCCTCACCCGGACCGTCAGCCTAGGCTGGGAGGCATGAGGTAACAGAAAAAAAAGATCCAAGCGGAAATAAATAACTAAAGGGCCGGGAGTCATCCCAGCTACCTGAAATCCCCCTGTGCAAGGAGGAGACCACATCTTCTGACTTGCTCGCCGTCTGCAGAGATGAAGACTGGGTAATGAGTGGGAGGTCCCAGGTATTTATGGACCGGGAGGGGCTCTCTTTTTTCCTGGCATCTCTGCATATCGCCCTCTGCAGGTCAGTATTACCCACACGTTATGAATTTCTTGAAGCGGGGTGTGTGACATACTTAGAATATACAGCCACTTACCTTCTCCCCCCACAACAGCTCCCGGCTGGTCGGGCACCTGGAGACCCCCTTGTTACTGTGAATGAGGGGCGCAGTAAGTATGGGCTGGGGGGCAGCTTATTCATTATTTATACTCTCTTTTCCTGTTCTGTCCCATCGCTTCTCTCTCTTTTCCCAGCTCTGTCCCATCCCATCTCTCTTTTCCTGCTCTGTCCCATCCCATCCCATCTCTTTTCCCAGCTCTGTCCAACCCCATCTCTCTTTTCCTGCCCTGTCCCATCCCATCTCTCTCTTTTCCCAGCTCTGTCCCGTCCCATCTCTCTTTTCCTGCCCTGTCCCATCCAAGCTCTCTCTTTTCCAGCTCTGTCTCATCCCTTCTCTCTCTCTTCCTGCCCTGTCTCATCCCATCTCTCTCTTTTCCCAGATCTGTCCCATCCTATCTCTCTTTTCCCATCTCTGTCCCATCCATCTCTCTCTTTCCCATCTCTGTCCAATCCCATCTCTCTCTGTTCTCAGCGCTGTCCCATCCCATCTCTCTCTTTTCCAGCTCTGTCCCATGCCATCTCTCTGTTTTCCCAGCTCTGTCCCATCCCATCTCTCTCTTTTCCCAGCTTTGTCCCATCCCATCTCTCTCTCTTTTCCCAGCTCTGTCCCATCCCATCTCTCTCTCTTTTCCCAGCTCTGTCCCATCCCATCTCTCTCTTTTCCCAGCTCTGTCCCATCCCATCTCTCTCTTTTCCCAGATCTGTCCCATCTCTCTCTTTCCCAGCTCTGTCCCATCCCATCTCTCTCTTTTCCAGCTCTGTCCCATCCCATCTCTCTCTTTCCCAGCTCTGTCCCATCCCATCTCTCTCTTTTTTCCCAGCTCTGTCTCATCTCATCTCTCTCTTTTTTTCACAGCTCTGTCCCATCCCATCTCTCTTTTCCAGCTCTGTCCCATCCCATCTCTCTCTTTCCCAGCTCTGTCCCATCCCATCTCTCTCTTTTTTCCCAGCTCTGTCTCATCTCATCTCTCTCTTTTTTTCACAGCTCTGTCCCATCCCATCTCTCTTTTCCAGCTCTGTCCCATCCCATATCTCTCTTTTCCAGCTCTGTCCCATCCCATCTCTCTCTTTTCCAGCTCTGTCCCATCCCATCTATCTCTTTTTCCAGCTCTGTCCCATCCCATCTCTCTCTTTTCCAGCTCTGTCCCATCCCATATCAATTTTCCCATCTCTGTCCAATCCCATCTCTCTCTTTTCCCAGCTCTGTCCCATCCCATCTCTCTCTTTTCCCATCACTGTCCCATCCCATCTCTCTCTTTTGCAGCCCTGTCCCATCCCATCTCTCTTGTTCCAGCTCTGTCCCATCCCATCTCTCTCTTTCCCAGCTCTGTCCCATCCCATCTCTCTTTTTTCCCAGCTCTGTCCCATCCTATCTCTCTCTTTTCCCATCTCTGTCCAATCCCATTTCTCTCTTTCCCCAGCTCTGTCCCATCCTATCTCTCTCTTTTCCCATCTCTGTCAAATCCCATCTCTCTCTTTTCCTGCACTGTCCCATCCTATCTCTATCTTTTCCTGCTCTGTCCCATCCCATCTCTCTCTTTTCCCAGCTCTGTCTCATCTCATCTCTCTCTTTTCCCATCTCTGTCCAATCCCATCTCTCTCTTTTCCTGCTCTGTCCCATCCCATCTCTCTCTTTTCCTGCTCTGTCCCATCCCATCTCTCTCTTTTCCCTTCTCTGCCCCATCCAATCTCTCTCTTTTCCCAGCTCTGTCCCATCCCATCTCTCTCTTTTCCCTTCTCTGTCTCATCTCATCTCTCTCTTTTCCAATCTCTGTCCAATCCCATCTCTCTCTTTTCCCAGCTCTGTCCCATCCTATCTCTCTTTTCCCATCTCTCTCTTTTCCCAGCTCTGTCCCATCCTATCTCTCTCTTTTCCCATCTCTGTCCAATCCCATCTCTCTATTTTCCTGCTCTCTCCCATCCCATCTCTCTTTTCCCATCTCTGTCCAATCCTATTTCTCTCTTTTCACATCTCTGTCCAATCCCATCTCTCTCTTTTCCTGCTCTGTCCCATCCCATCTCTCTCTTTTCCTGCTCTGTCTCATCTCATCTCTCTCTTTTCCCATCTCTGTCCAATCCCATCTCTCTCTTTTCCCATCTCTGTCCAATCCCAGCTCTGTCCCATCCTATCTCTCTCTTTTCACATCTCTGTCCAATCCCATCTCTCTCTTTTCCTGCTCTGTCCCATCCAATCTCCCTCTTTTCCTGCTCTATCCCATCCCATCTCTCTCTTTTCCTGCTCTGTCCCATCCCATCTCTCTATTTTCCCATCTCTCTCTCTTTCCCAGCTCTGTCCTATCCCATCTCTCTCCTTTCCCAGCTATGTCCCATCCCATCTTTCTCTTTTCCAGCTCTGTCCCATCCCATCTCTTTCTTTTCCAGCTCTGTCCCACCCCATCTCTCTCCTTTCCCAGCTATGTCCCATCCCATCTTTCTCTTTTCCAGCTCTGTCCCACCCCATCTTTCTCTTTTCCAGCTCTGTCCCATCCCATCTCTCTCTTTTCCAGCTCTGTCCCATCTCATCTTTCTCTTTTCCAGCTCTGTCCCATCCCATCTCTCTCTTTTCCAGCTCTGTCCCATCTCATCTTTCTCTTTTCCAGCTCTGTCCCATCCCATCTCTCTCTTTTCCAGCTCTGTCCCATCTCATCTTTCTCTTTTCCAGCTCTGTCCCATCCCATCTCTTTCTTTTCCAGCTCTGTCCCACCCCATCTCTCTCCTTTCCCAGCTATGTCCCATCCCATCTTTCTCTTTTCCAGCTCTGTCCCACCCCATCTCTCTCTCTTTTCCAGCTCTGTCCCACCCCAACTCTATCTTTTCCCAGCTCTGTCCCATCCCATCTCTCTCCTTTCCTGCTCTCTGTCCAATCCCATCTCTCTATTTTCCTGCTCTGTCCCATCCCATCTCTCTTTTCCCATCTCTGTCCAATCCTATTTCTCTCTTTTCACATCTCTGTCCAATCCCATCTCTCTCTTTTCCTGCTCTGTCCCATCCCATCTCTCTCTTTTCCTGCTCTGTCCCATCCTATCTCTCTCTTTTCCCATCTCTGTCCAATCTCATCTCTCTCTTTTCCTGCTCTGTCCCATCCCATCTCTCTCTTTTCCCATCTCTGTCTCATCCTATCTCTCTTTTCCCAGCTCTGTTCCATCCCATCTCTCTCTTTTCCAGCTCTGTCCCATCCCATCTCTCTCTTTTCCCCGCTTAGTCCCGTCTCATCTCTCTCTTTTCCCAGTTCTGTCCCATCCCATCTCTCTTTTTCCAGCTCTGTCCCATCCTATCTCTCTTTTCCCAGCTCTGTTCCATCCCATCTCTCTCTTTTCCCAGCTCTGTCCCATCCTATCTCTCTCTTTTCACATCTCTGTCCAATCCCATCTCTCTATTTTCCTGCTCTGTCCCATCCTATCTCTCTCTTTTCCCATCTCTGTCCAATCCCATCTCTCTCTTTTCCTGCTCTGTCCCATCCCATCTCTCTCTTTTCCTGCTCTGTCTCATCTCATCTCTCTCTTTTCCCATCTCTGTCCAATCCCATCTCTCTCTTTTCCCATCTCTGTCCAATCCCAGCTCTGTCCCATCCTATCTCTCTCTTTTCACATCTCTGTCCAATCCCATCTCTCTCTTTTCCTGCTCTGTCCCATCCAATCTACCTCTTTTCCTGCTCTATCCCATCCCATCTCTCTCTTTTCCTGCTCTGTCCCATCCCATCTCTCTCTTTCCCAGCTCTGTCCCATCCCATCTCTCTCCTTTCCCAGCTATGTCCCATCCCATCTTTCTCTTTTCCAGCTCTGTCCCATCCCATCTCTTTCTTTTCCAGCTCTGTCCCACCCCATCTCTCTCCTTTCCCAGCTATGTCCCATCCCATCTTTCTCTTTTCCAGCTGTGTCCCACCCCATCTTTCTCTTTTCCAGCTCTGTCCCATCCCATCTCTCTCTTTTCCAGCTCTGTCCCATCTCATCTTTCTCTTTTCCAGCTCTGTCCCATCCCATCTCTCTCTTTTCCAGCTCTGTCCCATCTCATCTTTCTCTTTTCCAGCTCTGTCCCATCCCATCTCTCTCTTTTCCAGCTCTGTCCCATCTCATCTTTCTCTTTTCCAGCTCTGTCCCATCCCATCTCTTTCTTTTCCAGCTCTGTCCCACCCCATCTCTCTCCTTTCCCAGCTATGTCCCATCCCATCTTTCTCTTTTCCAGCTCTGTCCCACCCCATCTCTCTCTCTTTTCCAGCTCTGTCCCACCCCAACTCTATCTTTTCCCAGCTCTGTCCCATCCCATCTCTCTCCTTTCCTGCTCTATCCCATCCCATCTCTCTCTTTTCCAGCGCTGTCCCATCCCATCTCTCTCTTTTCCTGCTCTGTCCCATCCCATCTCTCTCTTTTCCAGCGCTGTCCCATCCCATCCCATCTCTCTCTTTTCCTAGCTCTGTCACATCTCATTTCTCTCTTTTCCAGCGCTGTCCCATCCCATCTCTCTCTTTTCCAGCTCTGTCCCATCCCATCTCTCTCGTTTCAAGCTCTGTCCCACCCCATCTCTTTCTCTCTTTTTTCCCAGCTCTGTCCCATCCCATCTCTCTTTTCCCAACTCTGTCCCATCCCATCTCTCTCTTTTCCTGCTCTCTCCCATTCAATCTCTCTATTTTCCCAGCTCTGCCCCATCCCATCTCTCTCTTTTCCAGCTCTGTGCCATCCCATCTCTCTCGTTTCCCAGCTCTGCCCCATCCCATCTCTCTCTTTTCCAGCTCTGTGCCATCCCATCTCTCTCGTTTCCCAGCTCTGTCCCATCCAATCTCTCTCTTTTCCCAGCTCATTCCCATTTCATCTCTCTCTTTTCCCAACTCAGTCCAATCTCATCTCTCTCTTTTCCCAGCCCAGTCCCATCCCATCTCTCTCTTTTCCCAGCTCTGTCCCATCCCATCTCTCTCTTTTCCCAGCTCTGTCCGATTGCCTCTCTCTCTTTTCCTAGCTCTGTCCCCTCGCATCTCTCTCTTTTCCCAGCTCAGTCCCATCTCATCTTTCTCTTTTCCCAGCTCAGTCCCATCTCATCTCTCTCTTTTCCCAGCTCTGTCCCATCCCATCTCTCTCTTTTCCCAGCTCTGTCCGATTGCCTCTCTCTCTCTTTTCCCATCTCTGTCCAATCCCATTTCTCTCTTTCCCCAGCTCTGTCCCATCCTATCTCTCTCTTTTCCCATCTCTGTCAAATCCCATCTCTCTCTTTTCCTGCACTGTCCCATCCTATCTCTATCTTTTCCTGCTCTGTCCCATCCCATCTCTCTCTTTTCCCAGCTCTGTCTCATCTCATCTCTCTCTTTTCCCATCTCTGTCCAATCCCATCTCTCTCTTTTCCTGCTCTGTCCCATCCCATCTCTCTCTTTTCCTGCTCTGTCCCATCCCATCTCTCTCTTTTCCCTTCTCTGCCCCATCCAATCTCTCTCTTTTCCCAGCTCTGTCCCATCCCATCTCTCTCTTTTCCCTTCTCTGTCTCATCTCATCTCTCTCTTTTCCAATCTCTGTCCAATCCCATCTCTCTCTTTTCCCAGCTCTGTCCCATCCTATCTCTCTTTTCCCATCTCTCTCTTTTCCCAGCTCTGTCCCATCCTATCTCTCTCTTTTCCCATCTCTGTCCAATCCCATCTCTCTATTTTCCTGCTCTGTCCCATCCCATCTCTCTTTTCCCATCTCTGTCCAATCCTATTTCTCTCTTTTCACATCTCTGTCCAATCCCATCTCTCTCTTTTCCTGCTCTGTCCCATCCCATCTCTCTCTTTTCCTGCTCTGTCCCATCCTATCTCTCTCTTTTCCCATCTCTGTCCAATCCAATCTCTCTCTTTTCCCAGCTCTGTCCCATCCCATCTCTCTCTTTTCCCTTCTCTGTCTCATCTCATCTCTCTCTTTTCCCATCTCTGTCCAATCCCATCTCTCTCTTTTCCCAGCTCTGTCCCATCCTATCTCTCTTTTCCCATCTCTCTCTTTTCCCAGCTCTGTCCCATCCTATCTCTCTCTATTCCCATCTCTGTCCAATCCCATCTCTCTATTTTCCTGCTCTGTCCCATCCCATCTCTCTCTTTTCCCTTCTCTGTCTCATCTCATCTCTCTCTTTTCCCATCTCTGTCCAATCCCATCTCTCTCTTTTCCCAGCTGTGTCCCATCCCATCTCTCTCTTTTCCCTTCTCTGTCTCATCTCATCTCTCTCTTTTCCCATCTCTGTCCAATCCCATCTCTCTCTTTTCCCAGCTCTGTCCCATCCTATCTCTCTTTTCCCATCTCTCTCTTTTCCCAGCTCTGTCCCATCCTATCTCTCTCTATTCCCATCTCTGTCCAATCCCATCTCTCTATTTTCCTGCTCTGTCCCATCCCATCTCTCTTTTCCCATCTCTGTCCAATCCTATTTCTCTCTTTTCACATATCTGTCCAATCCCATCTCTCTCTTTTCCTGCTCTGTCCCATCCCATCTCTCTCTTTTCCTGCTCTGTCCCATCCTATCTCTCTCTTTTCCCATCTCTGTCCAATCTCATCTCTCTCTTTTCCTGCTCTGTCCCATCCCATCTCTCTCTTTTCCCATCTCTGTCTCATCCTATCTCTCTTTTCCCAGCTCTGTTCCATCCCATCTCTCTCTTTTCCAGCTCTGTCCCATCCCATCTCTCTCTTTTCCCCGCTTAGTCCCGTCTCATCTCTCTCTTTTCCCAGTTCTGTCCCATCCCATCTCTCTTTTTCCAGCTCTGTCCCATCCTATCTCTCTTTTCCCAGCTCTGTTCCATCCCATCTCTCTCTTTTCCCAGCTCTGTCCCATCCTATCTCTCTCTTTTCACATCTCTGTCCAATCCCATCTCTCTATTTTCCTGCTCTATCCCATCCCATCTCTCTCTTTTCCAGCGCTGTCCCATCCCATCTCTCTCTTTTCCTGCTCTGTCCCATCCCATCTCTCTCTTTTCCAGCGCTGTCCCATCCCATCCCATCTCTCTCTTTTCCTAGCTCTGTCACATCTCATTTCTCTCTTTTCCAGCGCTGTCCCATCCCATCTCTCTCTTTTCCAGCTCTGTCCCATCCCATCTCTCTCGTTTCAAGCTCTGTCCCACCCCATCTCCTTCTCTCTTTTTTCCCAGCTCTGTCCCATCCCATCTCTCTTTTCCCAACTCTGTCCCATCCCATCTCTCTCTTTTCCTGCTCTCTCCCATTCAATCTCTCTATTTTCCCAGCTCTGCCCCATCCCATCTCTCTCTTTTCCAGCTCTGTGCCATCCCATCTCTCTCGTTTCCCAGCTCTGCCCCATCCCATCTCTCTCTTTTCCAGCTCTGTGCCATCCCATCTCTCTCGTTTCCCAGCTCTGTCCCATCCAATCTCTCTCTTTTCCCAGCTCATTCCCATTTCATCTCTCTCTTTTCCCAACTCAGTCCAATCTCATCTCTCTCTTTTCCCAGCCCAGTCCCATCCCATCTCTCTCTTTTCCCAGCTCTGTCCCATCCCATCTCTCTCTTTTCCCAGCTCTGTCCGATTGCCTCTCTCTCTTTTCCTAGCTCTGTCCCCTCGCATCTCTCTCTTTTCCCAGCTCAGTCCCATCTCATCTTTCTCTTTTCCCAGCTCAGTCCCATCTCATCTCTCTCTTTTCCCAGCTCTGTCCCATCCCATCTCTCTCTTTTCCCAGCTCTGTCCGATTGCCTCTCTCTCTCTTTTCCCATCTCTGTCCAATCCCATTTCTCTCTTTCCCCAGCTCTGTCCCATCCTATCTCTCTCTTTTCCCATCTCTGTCAAATCCCATCTCTCTCTTTTCCTGCACTGTCCCATCCTATCTCTATCTTTTCCTGCTCTGTCCCATCCCATCTCTCTCTTTTCCCAGCTCTGTCTCATCTCATCTCTCTCTTTTCCCATCTCTGTCCAATCCCATCTCTCTCTTTTCCTGCTCTGTCCCATCCCATCTCTCTCTTTTCCTGCTCTGTCCCATCCCATCTCTCTCTTTTCCCTTCTCTGCCCCATCCAATCTCTCTCTTTTCCCAGCTCTGTCCCATCCCATCTCTCTCTTTTCCCTTCTCTGTCTCATCTCATCTCTCTCTTTTCCAATCTCTGTCCAATCCCATCTCTCTCTTTTCCCAGCTCTGTCCCATCCTATCTCTCTTTTCCCATCTCTCTCTTTTCCCAGCTCTGTCCCATCCTATCTCTCTCTTTTCCCATCTCTGTCCAATCTCATCTCTCTATTTTCCTGCTCTGTCCCATCCCATCTCTCTTTTCCCATCTCTGTCCAATCCTATTTCTCTCTTTTCACATCTCTGTCCAATCCCATCTCTCTCTTTTCCTGCTCTGTCCCATCCCATCTCTCTCTTTTCCTGCTCTGTCCCATCCTATCTCTCTCTTTTCCCATCTCTGTCCAATCCAATCTCTCTCTTTTCCCAGCTCTGTCCCATCCTATCTCTCTTTTCCCATCTCTCTCTTTTCCCAGCTCTGTCCCATCCTATCTCTCTCTATTCCCATCTCTGTCCAATCCCATCTCTCTATTTTCCTGCTCTGTCCCATCCCATCTCTCTTTTCCCATCTCTGTCCAATCCTATTTCTCTCTTTTCACATCTCTGTCCAATCCCATCTCTCTCTTTTCCTGCTCTGTTCCATCCCATCTCTCTCTTTTCCTGCTCTGTCCCATCCTATCTCTCTCTTTTCCCATCTCTGTCCAATCTCATCTCTCTCTTTTCCTGCTCTGTCCCATCCCATCTCTCTCTTTTCCCATCTCTGTCTCATCCTATTTCTCTTTTCCCAGCTCTGTTCCATCCCATCTCTCTCTTTTCCAGCTCTGTCCCATCCCATCTCTCTCTTTTCCCCGCTTAGTCCCGTCTCATCTCTCTCTTTTCCCAGTTCTGTCCCATCCCATCTCTCTTTTTCCAGCTCTGTCCCATCCTATCTCTCTTTTCCCAGCTCTGTTCCATCCCATCTCTCTCTTTTCCCAGCTCTGTCCCATCCTATCTCTCTCTTTTCACATCTCTGTCCAATCCCATCTCTCTATTTTCCTGCTCTGTCCCATCCTATCTCTCTCTTTTCCCATCTCTGTCCAATCCCATCTCTCTCTTTTCCTGCTCTGTCCCATCCCATCTCTCTCTTTTCCTGCTCTGTCTCATCTCATCTCTCTCTTTTCCCATCTCTGTCCAATCCCATCTCTCTCTTTTCCCATCTCTGTCCAATCCCAGCTCTGTCCCATCCTATCTCTCTCTTTTCACATCTCTGTCCAATCCCATCTCTCTCTTTTCCTGCTCTGTCCCATCTAATCTCCCTCTTTTCCTGCTCTATCCCATCCCATCTCTCTCTTTTCCTGCTCTGTCCCATCCCATCTCTCTATTTTCCCATCTCTCTCTTTCCCAGCTCTGTCCCATCCCATCTCTCTCCTTTCCCAGCTATGTCCCATCCCATCTTTCTCTTTTCCAGCTCTGTCCCATCCCATCTCTTTCTTTTCCAGCTCTGTCCCACCCCATCTCTCTCCTTTCCCAGCTATGTCCCATCCCATCTTTCTCTTTTCCAGCTCTGTCCCACCCCATCTTTCTCTTTTCCAGCTCTGTCCCATCCCATCTCTCTCTTTTCCAGCTCTGTCCCATCTCATCTTTCTCTTTTCCAGCTCTGTCCCATCCCATCTCTCTCTTTTCCAGCTATGTCCCATCTCATCTTTCTCTTTTCCAGCTCTGTCCCATCCCATCTCTTTCTTTTCCAGCTCTGTCCCACCCCATCTCTCTCCTTTCCCAGCTATGTCCCATCCCATCTTTCTCTTTTCCAGCTCTGTCCCACCCCATCTCTCTCTCTTTTCCAGCTCTGTCCCACCCCAACTCTATCTTTTCCCAGCTCTGTCCTATCCCATCTCTCTCCTTTCCTGCTCTATCCCATCCCATCTCTCTCTTTTCCAGCGCTGTCCCATCCCATCTCTCTCTTTTCCCATCTCTCTCTTTTCCCAGCTCTGTCCCATCCTATCTCTCTCTATTCCCATCTCTGTCCAATCCCATCTCTCTATTTTCCTGCTCTGTCCCATCCCATCTCTCTTTTCCCATCTCTGTCCAATCCTATTTCTCTCTTTTCACATCTCTGTCCAATCCCATCTCTCTCTTTTCCTGCTCTGTTCCATCCCATCTCTCTCTTTTCCTGCTCTGTCCCATCCTATCTCTCTCTTTTCCCATCTCTGTCCAATCTCATCTCTCTCTTTTCCTGCTCTGTCCCATCCCATCTCTCTCTTTTCCCATCTCTGTCTCATCCTATTTCTCTTTTCCCAGCTCTGTTCCATCCCATCTCTCTCTTTTCCAGCTCTGTCCCATCCCATCTCTCTCTTTTCCCCGCTTAGTCCCGTCTCATCTCTCTCTTTTCCCAGTTCTGTCCCATCCCATCTCTCTTTTTCCAGCTCTGTCCCATCCTATCTCTCTTTTCCCAGCTCTGTTCCATCCCATCTCTCTCTTTTCCCAGCTCTGTCCCATCCTATCTCTCTCTTTTCACATCTCTGTCCAATCCCATCTCTCTATTTTCCTGCTCTGTCCCATCCTATCTCTCTCTTTTCCCATCTCTGTCCAATCCCATCTCTCTCTTTTCCTGCTCTGTCCCATCCCATCTCTCTCTTTTCCTGCTCTGTCTCATCTCATCTCTCTCTTTTCCCATCTCTGTCCAATCCCATCTCTCTCTTTTCCCATCTCTGTCCAATCCCAGCTCTGTCCCATCCTATCTCTCTCTTTTCACATCTCTGTCCAATCCCATCTCTCTCTTTTCCTGCTCTGTCCCATCCAATCTCCCTCTTTTCCTGCTCTATCCCATCCCATCTCTCTCTTTTCCTGCTCTGTCCCATCCCATCTCTCTATTTTCCCATCTCTCTCTTTCCCAGCTCTGTCCCATCCCATCTCTCTCCTTTCCCAGCTATGTCCCATCCCATCTTTCTCTTTTCCAGCTCTGTCCCATCCCATCTCTTTCTTTTCCAGCTCTGTCCCACCCCATCTCTCTCCTTTCCCAGCTATGTCCCATCCCATCTTTCTCTTTTCCAGCTCTGTCCCACCCCATCTTTCTCTTTTCCAGCTCTGTCCCATCCCATCTCTCTCTTTTCCAGCTCTGTCCCATCTCATCTTTCTCTTTTCCAGCTCTGTCCCATCCCATCTCTCTCTTTTCCAGCTATGTCCCATCTCATCTTTCTCTTTTCCAGCTCTGTCCCATCCCATCTCTTTCTTTTCCAGCTCTGTCCCACCCCATCTCTCTCCTTTCCCAGCTATGTCCCATCCCATCTTTCTCTTTTCCAGCTCTGTCCCACCCCATCTCTCTCTCTTTTCCAGCTCTGTCCCACCCCAACTCTATCTTTTCCCAGCTCTGTCCTATCCCATCTCTCTCCTTTCCTGCTCTATCCCATCCCATCTCTCTCTTTTCCAGCGCTGTCCCATCCCATCTCTCTCTTTTCCTAGCTCTGTCACATCTCATTTCTCTCTTTTCCAGCGCTGTCCCATCCCATCTCTCTCTTTTCCAGCTCTGTCCCATCCCATCTCTCTCGTTTCAAGCTCTGTCCCACCCCATCTCTTTCTCTCTTTTTTCCCAGCTCTGTCCCATCCCATCTCTCTTTTCCCAACTCTGTCCCATCCCATCTCTCTCTTTTCCTGCTCTCTCCCATTCAATCTCTCTATTTTCCCAGCTCTGCCCCATCCCATCTCTCTCTTTTCCAGCTCTGTGCCATCCCATCTCTCTCGTTTCCCAGCTCTGCCCCATCCCATCTCTCTCTTTTCCAGCTCTGTGCCATCCCATCTCTCTCGTTTCCCAGCTCTGTCCCATCCAATCTCTCTCTTTTCCCAGCTCATTCCCATTTCATCTCTCTCTTTTCCCAACTCAGTCCAATCTCATCTCTCTCTTTTCCCAGCCCAGTCCCATCCCATCTCTCTCTTTTCCCAGCTCTGTCCCATCCCATCTCTCTCTTTTCCCAGCTCTGTCCGATTGCCTCTCTCTCTTTTCCTAGCTCTGTCCCCTCGCATCTCTCTCTTTTCCCAGCTCAGTCCCATCTCATCTTTCTCTTTTCCCAGCTCAGTCCCATCTCATCTCTCTCTTTTCACATCTCTGTCCAATCCCATCTCTCTATTTTCCTGCTCTGTCCCATCCTATCTCTCTCTTTTCCCATCTCTGTCCAATCCCATCTCTCTCTTTTCCTGCTCTGTCCCATCCCATCTCTCTCTTTTCCTGCTCTGTCTCATCTCATCTCTCTCTTTTCCCATCTCTGTCCAATCCCATCTCTCTCTTTTCCCATCTCTGTCCAATCCCAGCTCTGTCCCATCCTATCTCTCTCTTTTCACATCTCTGTCCAATCCCATCTCTCTCTTTTCCTGCTCTGTCCCATCCAATCTCCCTCTTTTCCTGCTCTATCCCATCCCATCTCTCTCTTTTCCTGCTCTGTCCCATCCCATCTCTCTATTTTCCCATCTCTCTCTTTCCCAGCTCTGTCCCATCCCATCTCTCTCCTTTCCCAGCTATGTCCCATCCCATCTTTCTCTTTTCCAGCTCTGTCCCATCCCATCTCTTTCTTTTCCAGCTCTGTCCCACCCCATCTCTCTCCTTTCCCAGCTATGTCCCATCCCATCTTTCTCTTTTCCAGCTCTGTCCCACCCCATCTTTCTCTTTTCCAGCTCTGTCCCATCCCATCTCTCTCTTTTCCAGCTCTGTCCCATCTCATCTTTCTCTTTTCCAGCTCTGTCCCATCCCATCTCTCTCTTTTCCAGCTATGTCCCATCTCATCTTTCTCTTTTCCAGCTCTGTCCCATCCCATCTCTTTCTTTTCCAGCTCTGTCCCACCCCATCTCTCTCCTTTCCCAGCTATGTCCCATCCCATCTTTCTCTTTTCCAGCTCTGTCCCACCCCATCTCTCTCTCTTTTCCAGCTCTGTCCCACCCCAACTCTATCTTTTCCCAGCTCTGTCCCATCCCATCTCTCTCCTTTCCTGCTCTATCCCATCCCATCTCTCTCTTTTCCAGCGCTGTCCCATCCCATCCCATCTCTCTCTTTTCCTAGCTCTGTCACATCTCATTTCTCTCTTTTCCAGCGCTGTCCCATCCCATCTCTTTCTTTTCCAGCTCTGTCCCATCCCATCTCTCTCGTTTCAAGCTCTGTCCCACCCCATCTCTTTCTCTCTTTTTTCCCAGCTCTGTCCCATCCCATCTCTCTTTTCCCAACTCTGTCCCATCCCATCTCTCTCTTTTCCTGCTCTCTCCCATTCAATCTCTCTATTTTCCCAGCTCTGCCCCATCCCATCTCTCTCTTTTCCAGCTCTGTGCCATCCCATCTCTCTCGTTTCCCAGCTCTGCCCCATCCCATCTCTCTCTTTTCCAGCTCTGTGCCATCCCATCTCTCTCGTTTCCCAGCTCTGTCCCATCCAATCTCTCTCTTTTCCCAGCTCATTCCCATTTCATCTCTCTCTTTTCCCAACTCAGTCCAATCTCATCTCTCTCTTTTCCCAGCCCAGTCCCATCCCATCTCTCTCTTTTCCCAGCTCTGTCCCATCCCATCTCTCTCTTTTCCCAGCTCTGTCCGATTGCCTCTCTCTCTTTTCCTAGCTCTGTCCCCTCGCATCTCTCTCTTTTCCCAGCTCAGTCCCATCTCATCTTTCTCTTTTCCCAGCTCAGTCCCATCTCATCTCTCTCTTTTCCCAGCTCTGTCCCATCCCATCTCTCTCTTTTCCCAGCTCTGTCCGATTGCCTCTCTCTCTCTTTTCCTAGCTCTGTCCCCTCGCATCTCTCTCTTTTCCCTGCTCAGTCCCATCTCATCTCTCTCTTTTCCCAGCTCAGTCCCATCTCATCTCTCTCTTTTCCCAGCTCAGTCTCATACCATCTCTCTCTTTTCCCAGCTCAGTCCAATCTCATCTCTCTCTTTTCCCAACCCAGTCCCATCCCATCTCTCTCTTTTCCAGCTCTGTCCCATCCCATCTCTCTCTTTTCCAGCTCTGTCCGATTGCCTCTCTCTCTTTTCCCAGCTCAGTCCCATCCCATCTCTCTCTTTTCCTAGCTCTGTCCCATCTCATCTCTCTCTTTTCCAGCTCTGTCCCATCCCATCTCTCTCTTTCCCAGCTCTGTCCGATTGCCTCTCTCTCTTTTCCCAGCTCTGTCCCCTCGCATCTCTCTCTTTTCCCAGCTCAGTACCATCCCATCTCTCTCTTTTCCTAGCTCTGTCCCATCCCATCTCTCTCTTTTCCTAGCTCTGTCCCATCCCATCTCTCTCTTTTCCCAGCTCTGTCCCATCCAATCTCTCTCTTTTCTGCTATGTCCCATCCAATCTCTCTCTTTTCTGCTATGTCCCATCCAATCTCTCTCTTTTCTGCTATGTTTCATCCCATCTCTCTCTTTTCCCAGCTCTGTCCCATCCAATCTCTCTCTTTTCTGCTATGTCCCATCCCATCTCTCTCTTTTCCCAGCTCTGTCCCCTCGCATCTCTCTCTTTTCCCAGCTCAGTCCCATCTCATCTTTCTTTTTTCCCAGATCAGTCCCATCTCATCTCTCTCTTTTCCCAGCTCAGTTCCATCTCATCTCTCTCTTTTCCCAGCTCAGTCCAATCTCATCTCTCTCTTTTCCCAGTTCTGTCCCATCCCATCTCTCTCTTTTCCCCGCTCAGTCCCATCTCATCTCTCTCTTTTCCCAGTTCTGTCCCATCCCATCTCTCTTTTCCCAGCTCTGCCCCATCCCATCTCTCTCTTTTCCAGCTCTTTGCCATCCCATCTCTCTCTTTTCCCAGCTCTGTCCCATCCAATCTCTCTCTTTTCTGCTATGTCCCATCCCATCTCTCTCTTTTCCCAGCTCTGTCCCCTCGCATCTCTCTCTTTTCCCAGCTCAGTCCCATCTCATCTTTCTTTTTTCCCAGCTCAGTCCCATCTCATCTCTCTCTTTTCCCAGCTCAGTTCCATCTCATCTCTCTCTTTTCCCAGCTCAGTCCAATCTCATCTCTCTCTTTTCCCAGTTCTGTCCCATCCCATCTCTCTTTTCCCAGCTCTGTCCCATCCCATCTCTCTCTTTTCCCCGCTCAGTCCCATCTCATCTCTCTCTTTTCCCAGTTCTGTCCCATCCCATCTCTCTTTTCCCAGCTCTGCCCCATCCCATCTCTCTCTTTTCCAGCTCTTTGCCATCCCATCTCTCTCTTTTCCCAGCTCAGTCCCATCCCATCTCTCTCTTTCCCAGCTCTGTCCCATCCCATCTCTCTCTTTTCCCTTCTCTGTCTCATCTCATCTCTCTCTTTTCCCATCTCTGTCCAATCCCATCTCTCTCTTTTCCCAGCTCTGTCCCATCCTATCTCTCTTTTCCCAGCTCTGTCCCATCCTATCTCTCTCTTTTCCCATCTCTGTCCAATCCCATCTCTCTATTTCCCTGCTCTGTCCCATCCTATCTCTCTCTTTTCCCATCTCTGTCCAATCCCATCTCTCTCTTTTCCTGCTCTGTCCCATCCCATCTCTCTCTTTTCCTGCTCTGTCTCATCTCATCTGTCTCTTTTCCCATCTCTGTCTTATCCCATCTCTCTCTTTTCCCATCTCTGTCCAATCCCAGCTCTGTCCCATCCTATCTCTCTCTTTGCACATCTCTGTCCAATCCAATCTCTCTCTTTTTCTGCTCTGTCCCATCCAGTCTCCCTCTTTTCCTGCTCTATCCCATCCCATCTCTCTCTTTTCCTGCTCTGTCCCATCCTATCTCTCTCTTTTCCCATCTCTGTCCAATCCCATCTCTCTCTTTTCCTGCTCGGTCCCATCCTATCTCTCTCTTTTCCCATCTCTGTCCAATCCCATGTCTCTCTTTCCCAGCTCTGTCCCATCCCATCTCTCTCCTTTCCCAGCTATGTCCCATCCCATCTTTCTCTTTTTCAGCTCTGTCCCACCCCATCTTTCTCTTTTCCAGCTCTGTCCCATCCCATCTCTCTCTTTTCCAGCTCTGTCCCATCTCATCTTTCTCTTTTCCAGCTCTGTCCCATCCCATCTCTCTCTTTTCCAGCTCTGTCCCACCCCATCCCTCTCTCTCTTTTCCAGCTCTTTTCCCACCCCATCTCTATCTTTTCCAGCGCTGTCCCATCCCATCTCTCTCTTTTCCTGCTCTGTCCCATCCCAATTCTCTCTTTTCCAGCTCTGCCCCATCCCATCTCTCTCTCTCTGTTTTCCTAGCTCTGTCCCATCCCATCTCTCTTTTCCCAACTCTGTCCCATCCCATCTCTCTCTTTTCCTGCTCTCTCCCATTCAATCTCTCTCTTTTCCCAGCTCTGCCCCATCCCATCTCTCTCTTTTCCAGCTCTGTGCCATTCCATCTCTCTCTTTTCCCAGCTCTGTCCCATCCAATCTCTCTCTTTTCTGCTATGTCCCATCCCATCTCTCTCTTTTCCCAGCTCTGTCCCATCTCATCTTTCTCTTTTCCCAGCTCAGTCCCATCTCATCTCTCTCTTTTCCCAGCTCAGTCCCATCTCATCTCTCTCTTTTCCCAGCTCAGTCCAATCTCATCTCTCTCTTTTCCCATCCCAGTCCCATCCCATCTCTCTCTTTTCCCAGCCCTGTCCCATCCCATCTCTCTCTTTTCCCAGCTCTGTCCGATTGCCTCTCTCTCTTTTCCTAGCTCTGTCCCCTCGCATCTCTCTCTTTTCCCAGCTCAGTCCCATCTCATCTTTCTCTTTTCCCAGCTCTGTCCCATCTCATCTCTCTCTTTTCCCAGCTCAGTCCCATCCCATCTCTCTCTTTTCCCAGCTCTGTCCCATCCCATCTCTCTCTTTTCCCAGCTCAGTCCCGTCTCATCCCTCTCTTTTCCCAGCTCAGTCCCATCTCATCTCTCTCTTTTCCCAGCTCAGTCCCATACCATCTCTCTCTTTTCCCAGCTCAGTCCAATCTCATCTCTCTCTTTTCCCAGCTCAGTCCCATCCCATCTCTCTCTTTTCCAGCTTTGTCCCATCCCATCTTTTTTTTCCTGTCCTGTCCCATCCCATCTCTCTCTTTTCCTGCTCTACCCCATCCCAAATCTCTCTTTTCCCAGCTCTGTCCCATCTCATCTCTCTCTTTTCCAGCTCTGTCCCATCCCATCTCTCTCTTTTCCAGCTCTGTCCAATTGCCTCTCTCTCTTTTCCCAGCTCTGTCCCCTCGCATCTCTCTCTTTTCCCAGCTCAGTCCCATCCCATCTCTCTCTTTTCCTAGCTCTGTCCCATCTCATCTCTCTCTTTTCCAGCTCTGTCCCATCCCATCTCTCTCTTTCCCAGCTCTGTCCGATTGCCTCTCTCTCTTTTCCCAGCTCTGTCCCATCCCATCTCTCTCTTTTCCCAGCTCTGTCCCATCCCATCTCTCTCTCTTTTCCCATCTCTGCCCCATCCCACTCTCTCTTTTCCTAGCTCTTTCCCATCCCATACCTCTTCTTTCCCAGCTCTGTTCCATCCCATCTCTCTTTTCCTGCCCTGTCCCATCCCATCTCTCTCTTTTCCAGCTTTGTCCCATCCCATCTTTTTTTCCTGTCCTGTCCCATCCCATCTCTCTCTTTTCCTGCTCTACCCCATCCCAAATCTCTCTTTTCCCAGCTCTGTCCCATCTCATCTCTCTCTTTTCCAGCTCTGTCCCATCCCATCTCGCTCATTTTTGTAAACTCCCTTGTTAGATTAGTTATGGAATAAATATTATTTAGGCTAATAATGTATTTTGGAGATGGATCATTCCCTAGATGATAGTCAGTGGCCCATGCATATTTCTCAAATCAGGATATATAGATAAAGAATCAGCACAATGATAATATGGTTGTGCAGCTTTTAGGTGATCCAATCTTAAAGGACAAATATCGTTTGCCAACTGCTCTAGTGAGGTGCTTATTGCTAGTGAGTGCTTATTTTCATTAAAGTCAATTTTCAGTCAAACCATTAAAAAAAGCTATACTCATCTTTTCTCGCTCACAGACCGTCGCTCCTAGTCCAGGGCTGCAGAACTTACCTGAAAAGCTTCATCCAGATCCCTTGCTTCTCCAATGTGGCAAAGCCCACGCCATCAGTCACGGTGAGCTGCCACACCTCCTCTATTCACTGCAATGGAGAAGGGTGTGGCAGCTCATCATGACTGATGGCGGGGGCGTCACCACGTCAGAGGGAGACAGGAAGAGAAGCTTAACGAGAGCACGGTGCTGCACAAGGTGCAGCGAGGGACCTGGATGAGCCTTACAAAGACCCTCTCTATTGCTTTATAGTTAGTATAAACTTCCTCTCTTTCTGAAAGCTCACCCAAAGCCAAATGTCTACAAACCCAGAGTTGTTTTGTTTAAACAATGCCTTTTAAAGCAGGTTGAAAACGTGTTAAAATTTACAAGAGCGGTTGATTACCAGGGGCCCAGGGAAGGTTTCTCAACCTCTGGGCTGCGGCCGTAGGTGCCTTTTGCTTTATATGAAATGAACATTCCTTTCTTCAGGTATCGTTTGTTTTTAAATTCTCTATTTATTTATCTCATCACATTACCTTATAACTTAGAAGGCTGAGAAAAGTGCATATTATTGGCCACCTGAACAGTCAAGATCAAACTTACTAGAGGGTAACCAACTACCACGGTACAAGAAAAAGTGTCAGTGGTACAAAAAACCTCTAGAACACACTCTTAGAACGACAATAAGAAGATTTTTTCCACCTGGCTCATCTTCCTTACACAATAACCTCTGCCATATATTTTTCCCTTTCAGCAAGCCTCTCAAAACAAGTTGCAGCATTTCTTTTTGATCAAGAGCGCTACCCAAATAACAAATCATTTTTTCCCTTGCATCTGTTTGAACAAAAGAGGTTACATTGGTCCCCCTATATTTTCTGCTTCCCTGAAGATTAAGTGAGGTGGACTCAGGTGGACCTCAAGAAGAAAAAAATACTGTAAAATCTTCTTCCACCATTCTTTTTTGATTCCAGGTGGTATCCTTAAATGTAACGGACATCAGTTCTCTAAGTGACAATAAAACCTTCCAATATACTGCAGAAAAGCTCAGTTGTTTTGTTGTTATTTGAGACTACTAGTAATGAGTGAACCTAGTGTCTCTCAAAGTAGGGGGCCTGAATGGACAGAGCCACCAACTCAGAAACACGTCAGACAGAAGAAATAGCCACCAAGGAGGCAACGTTCAAGGTGAGAATAAACAGTGCAGCTTCATGCACAGATTCTAAGGAGGACCCCGAAGGGCAGACAATACCAAACTCAAATCCAAACCGGAAACAAGGATGAAGAGCAAGGACCTCTGGAAGAGAACAGCCAAGGCGGAAACATGCCTTTTCAGAGCGCCAAGCTGAAAAATCCAAATCAGGACCATGTTGAAGGAACTCCAGTATCCAAGGAAAGAGGAACCCCCGACAGGGGAAGGCACCAGCCTCACACCAGACAATGTAGGTCCACCAGGTCCTGTAGAAGCTGCTAGGAGAAAATTTCTTCCTAGCTCTGACCAGAGTCTGAACAACAGCATCAGACATACCCTCTCCTCTAGGATGGAGGCAACAGCAGCCATGCCGTCAAAGCCAGCGTATGTACATTGGGGAAACAGAGCCGTCCTTGAGTGAGAAGATCCAGAACCAGGGCAGAGGGTACTGATCGACTGTCAGCTGCACGACGTCTGCGAACCACACCTGTCTTGGCCACCTGGGGGCCACCAGAACAACTGGCAATCCTTCTTGAATCAGTTTACGTAAAAATACCATTCTGTGAATACTCACCTGTAGAATAGATATTATCAGTATGCATCACACCCTGCTCCAGAATAATTCATTACGTCTGGGTTATAGTCCACAAGAGGGCGCTTTACTGCAGAGATGGCAAAAAAAGAGGCCCCTCCCGGCCCATATATAACCGGGACCTCCCACTCATTCCCCAGCATATGTAAGCAGTAAGGGAACCAGGAGAAGCCAATAACAAATTAACAACATTAACAAGGAAAATTCACCATATAGAGGATCCAGAATACAACTCAGGGAGGGATGGAGCAGGGTGTGATGCTTACTGATAATATCCATTCTACAGGTGAGTATTCACAGAATGGTATTATTCTAAGTATGCATCACATCCTGCTCCAGAATAATTAATTACGTCTGGGACATCCAGTAGCAGTGTCTAACAATGGGTGGGGATCCCAAAGCAAGGCCACAATGCGCAGTTCAAAATACTGCAACTTGTAGACCTTTGCGGCCAAAACAGCATCCGCTGAGGCCCGAACATCAACCTTGGAAAAGGTATGAACAGAAGACCAAGTAGCAGTCTTACAAACTCGTTCAACCAAAGCCTGGTGCTGAAAAGGCCTAAAGGCCCCAACAGCACAAGTAAAATGAACAGTAACTCGGAAAAAGGGGGAACCTTTCCCCTAACAGAATAGGCCCTAACAATGGCCTGAAGAATCCATATGCTAATGGTAGACCTGACTGGCGCCAAACCCTTCTTTGGACCAAAGGGTACCCCAAACAAGGCGTCGGTCTTCCTGAAAAGGCACTGAGGCCACCAGGTAGTATTTCAAGTTTCTGACAACATTCAGAGAAGCAAGGCCCCGTCCTTGTCATTACCAGGATTAGGACATAAGGAAGGAAGCACAATGTCCTGAATAAAGTGAAAGGCAGAGACAACCCTATGCAAGAAGTCCGGTTCAAAACCACCCTGTCCTAGTGTCTCTCAAAGTAGGGGGCCTGAATGGACAGAGCCACCAACTCAGAAACACGTCAGACAGAAGAAATAGCCACCAAGGAGGCAACGTTCAAGGTGAGAATAAACAGTGCAGCTTCATGCACAGATTCTAAGGAGGACCCCGAAGGGCAGACAATACCAAACTCAAATCCAAACCGGAAACAAGGATGAAGAGCAAGGACCTCTGGAAGAGAACAGCCAAGGCGGAAACATGCCTTTTCAGAGCGCCAAGCTGAAAAATCCAAATCAGGACCATGTTGAAGGAACTCCAGTATCCAAGGAAAGAGGAACCCCCGACAGGGGAAGGCACCAGCCTCACACCAGACAATGTAGGTCCACCAGGTCCTGTAGAAGCTGCTAGGAGAAAATTTCTTCCTAGCTCTGACCAGAGTCTGAACAACAGCATCAGACATACCCTCTCCTCTAGGATGGAGGCAACAGCAGCCATGCCGTCAAAGCCAGCATATGTACATTGGGGAAACAGAGCCGTCCTTGAGTGAGAAGATCCAGAACCAGGGCAGAGGGTACTGATCGACCGTCAGCTGCACGACGTCTGCGAACCACACCTGTCTTGGCCACCTGGGGGCCACCAGAACAACTGGCAATCAGTTTACGTAAGACTTAGTCCAGAAGGGGAACAGAGGTAAAAAAGGTACAGGAGACCGAACCCCGGACAGGATAGAGACATGGCATCCACCGCCAGAGCCAGAAGATCCTGGGACAGTGATACAAATGCAGGAAGCTTGCGATTGTGACGAGAAACAAACAGATCAACAACCGGCATCCCTAACCTGTGACAGAGAGATAGGAAGACCTCGCTGTTAAGGGACCATTCTCCCCAGCGAGAAGCCCCTCCCCCGCTCAGGGATGCACGGAAAATTGTCCTAGACCCAGGATAGGACCAACGACACCTCCTGGAGGACACTCTTGCTCTGAGTCCCTCCCTGAAAATTGATGCAAGTGACCGCAGCCCAGTAGTCGGAACGTACCTGAACCAGTAGGCCCTGGAGGTGAGGCGTCATCTGCGCCAGCGCCAACCGAACCGCCCTCAACTCCAGAACATTAATAGGGGCGTGTGCCTCCTGAGGGCCCCACAGCCCCTAGAATTTTGGAGGGCTCACCCAGTAGCCCTCCCAGCCTGACAGTCTGGCAACCGTAGTGACCGTCTCCCAGTACTGTGTCAGGAATGATCTGCCCCCAGAAGATTCTCAAGTCCAGCCACTCGAGAGGGGACCGCGGGACCAGAGGATACCTATTTAAAGCAAAGGCCTGAACCAGAGACAGGGGACAATTCCTTTCCCAGGCTGAAAGAAGATGGATCTGAAGAAAACCACATGTGAAATTGAGCATTGGGCACTGCCTAGAAGCAGGCCACCATATGTCCCACCAGCTGCATCCCTTACCGGAAGGATGGATGAAGATTGGACAGTAAAACATGAATCGGCGCTTGAAAGGCGACCACTTTCTGCTGAGGGAGGAAAACCCTGGCCTGAGTGGTATCCAGAGTCAAACCCAGGAAGGCGATCACCCGGGATGGGGAGAGAGAGAGAACTTGTGGTAATTGATCACCCACCCAAACCACTCCAGTGTCGCCACCACCGTCCAGGTGTCCAGCTCCGCCAGTTGGAGTGAAGGAGACTTAATGAGAAGAATGCGAATAACTACGGGCTCTGAGAAGGACATCACGCTTGCCAACACCTTGAGTAACCCCTGTGGGCAAGGTGGGCTCGAAGGGGAGTGCCACAAATGGTAGTGTCGTTCCTCTACTGCAAACCTGAGGAACCGCTGGTGCCCTGGAAAAATACAACTCTGTGAAGTACTCACCTGTAGAGTTGATATTATACGCATACAGCACGTCCTGCTCCCGAATAGTCATAACATGTGGGTAGTCCTCTGCCTCCGGCGCCGTGCACTGCAGACATGTAGAAAACAAGCTCCTCCCGGCCCTACATATACCGTGGGACCTCCCACAAATCCCCAGCATTGAAAAGCAGTGAGAAGAGAAGCCAGGAGGAACCAACCACCCAGAATAACTGGTAGCAATATCTTAATGATGATAATCACCATACAGGGGATCCAGAATTAGTGAAACCAGGGTGGGGTGGAGCAGGACATGCTGTATGCGTATAATATCAACTCTACAGGTGAGTACTTCACAGAGTTGTATTATTCTAAGCATACAGCACGTCCTGCTCCCGAATAGTCATAACATGTGGGACATCCAATAGCAGTGTCCATAAGCAGCGTGGGATCCCCAGAAAAAACAAGGCACAGCGGACAGTAAAGGCGCTGTCACCTGCAAAACTTGCAACAGGTAAGACAAGAGCAGAGGCTCCAATGTCAGTCTCATAACAGAACCAAGAAGGTATGAACAGAGACAGGCCATAAGTCAAGTATTTGAACTAACAGAGAAAAGAACCCTGGTGCTGAAGGGTAAGTGACACCCAAGCACCCATGATAACAGAGTAAACAGTAACGGGGAAGAGACGCTCCCCTGAAGGAACATAGGTCAGTGTAGTGACCCAACCAGCTCACAGGCAAGGAGGCCATGTGGCAGCTCTTGTAACACCCCCAAGGGGAACAAAAAACAGGGCACCCGGCCAAGGCGGGAGTACAGACTCTTAATTATCAGGAAGCCAAGGCTTCCCCAGAATCAGAGAGCATCCAGAAGGATTGATCCAAGGCGCAATGGCGGTGGAACAGATATCAGGCGCCTACCTAGGGAGGCGCCCGTAGACTCCAAGAACAGCAGTCCCCCTAAAGGCCAAGGAGGCCGGCATGGGGAGAAGTGCAAAACCTGTAGAGGGATGTAGGCCCTCACATTTAGTATTATTAGCAACCAGCCCATGGCTATACTAAGGGTCTGAACCAAGGGTCCAACAGACCACCTGGACCAGAAGCCCAGGGTAAAGGGAACACCCCCAGGCATGGGGTACCTGTAGCCGTATATAGGTGTACATGTATATATGTGTATACATAGCGTCAGGAAATAATAAGCCAGAACCATCGTCTCAGGCCCAAGCCTGACGGAGTCAGGAGGCCCCAGAAGAGCGGCCTGGCCTACAGGGCAGCTGATACCGTATCCAGGCAGAATCCCCAGGAAGTCCGCAGGGTAACAGGATGAAAGGATTGATCCCCACAGGGACTTATGGAACTACTGGGGAGGTGCAGTTAAGCAAACCCAAAGAGAAAACTCTACAAAGGTGACAGAACCAGACTCCTACAGGAAGGCCCAGACAGGCCTACACCATCAGAGTCCCCAGATGGGGACTTTAAGGCCTTGGGCTTTAAGGCCTTGGGAACCGATAACGTCTCACAGGGAAGAGACTAAGGCCCATGCCAGTCAATATGGGATACCACCAAGCCATTATAGGTGGAGTAAAGGAAGGCTGGGGAGCTAGCTCCCAAACCTCCACTCATACTAAGTCACCCAGAAGATGAGGCCCGCCCCCAAGGGGCGGTTAGCAATCAGTCCCCAGACAGGGGCCTTTGATCTGAAACAGGGAGAGACCTGATAAGGGCAGGACCGCACCCCAACAGGGATGTCACAATTCCGCAGCCCTCAGCAGAGGCGTCTGCGAGTCATTACTCCCAAGGCCGCCTAGGCCATAGATCCCATGGGGCTCATTATCCGGCCAGCCGTGCGCAGAACCCAAAGGTAGGATGATGAAAAGAAGGCATATGAAATAACAAGGCTAAGCCTAAATACTCAGGCCCACCGACAGGATTCAGAATATGCTGGGACAGTAGGGGCAAGGGCAGAGGCCCTGTGTCAGAAGGGAGACCCCTCAGAGCCACGCTAGGCTCCCTGGGCAACCCGGGATGGCATAACCTGCCGCTAAGGGCATCCATAGAAGCGAATACCGCTGAGAAGCAGGGGGGGGGGAACCCCACCCATGCCAAGGACAGGGACCCTCCAGAGGTAGCAACCTGTCACAAACTTTAAACCAGCATTTAAAAACATGCCATCGTCTTTCAACGGGCCAGGAATCCCTCATGAACCGACCGGACCTGAGGGAGGGGGAAGCCCGCCATATAGATTCAAAGGGGGCCACTGTTTCAGCAAGCCCAGCAGATAAGATGGACCCTCTAAGGGCCCAACCTAGAACCCCGTGGGTCGTGGGAGAGATTTACCTCTCCCTTTCCAAACCTGTGAGACTTGGTACCCAGGGGGACCATACTCTAGGAGATGCTAGTAAGGAAGGGAGGTGCCCCCCTGACAGGGCCCTTGCATATGGGAAGTTCCAGAGGAACCACCTTACCAAGAAGGCCTGAGCACAGACCAAGCACCGGGGTGCTGGGACATATGAAGGTTTAGTAACCTACTGCGCCGAAGAGCCAGAGGGCTCGGTACATAAATGACATCATCTTGATGTGCCACCGACAGGCCCACCAGTTGCCATCCGGCTTGGTGAAGGCAAGGCGCAAGTAAAGGGGGGCAGAGCCCCAGTAACCAGGGGCCCCTAATGCCAGAGAAGAAGGCAGCAAGCCTGAACCGATTTCCCGGGACGGGGAATAGTGGATAAGTGACCGTGAGGGGATGAGGTGTTTAAGCAACGATCCAGTAGCTTCCAGGGGACACTGTCGGCCAACCGACCCACTTCGTCTGATGCAGAGGCTGGGGAGTAAGGAAGACGACCCGGTAGGTCCCAACGCCGAAGCCCACCTCAGGCGTGTCCCCAGACCCGCCAGGCTAGTAGCCTGGGCACGAAGGGAGGCCCCTACAGTGCCTTAAGCTGCAGGGTTGATCCTGTAACACTGACTAGAATAATCTTTGGGGTGAGCAGACCCCAGAGAAGCTGAGAAGGGCTAGAGCTTCGCAAGAGGCCGAAACCCCCCCGCGCAGAGGACCGTGACCTAAGACAGATATGTCATATATGGATTGCTTGCAAAGGTAGTATAGCTAGGCCTGCCATAGGCCCATGGGGTCCAGACTACCTCGTAAAAATGTATTAGTTTGGGGTAACCTCTACCTACACCCCCTGCCAAAAAGCCCAACAGAGACTCACTATTGCACTCAAACAATCAATTTATAAATCCATTTTATTGTAGCATATTGTTTAAAACCAATTTAAAAACAATTTTACTGAACCATATGCATGGTAAGCAACAACACACAACAAACAAGTGCTTACTGTTAGTATGGTGACAGGAAGACCCCCCTCAGGCGCAGACCAACCTACGCTGGATCTATGATTTAGATACCCAAGCCCCATGGGGCCTAAACGAAGATGTAGCCTTCACACCATATTTAGGGTAACACACATTAGTATGATATCATACATATTGTTTAGTTAGTCACTAAGTGGGATGATAGTAATATATTTTACTTTGTTGATCACTATTTTTAGTTTTATGTATAGTTTTGGGGATTTCAACTGGTCCAAATTTGGACATAGATTGTCCCTGTTTAAGAATCACATAATAGCATTGTATTGGAGTGTGGGGGGGGGGGGGTGTTTGGGGGGGTGGGTAGGGAGTGTGCAGTGGGGATGGGGGGTGTTTCACGGTTTATGTACACTTATTAGGTGTGTAGATATATAATGTGTCACCTTTCCTTTTTTATTGGTGTAGTAGCAACTGGCGACTCTTCTTGTTGGGATGCCCGGGAGATGATGGGGAAGTCTATTATCAAGGGTATTATATGATACTGGCAAGAGGAAGAAGCCGGGCTTCCTTTAAGATGTGTTGGTGGCAAGGAGCAAATTGGAGATTGAAGCAGAAAAGAATCTACACACACGGAGAACAAAGTGCACTGTGGATCTCTATTTTTGATTGGATGTAATTAATCACATGGAGTAATTACTGTAAATATATGCTGATGTTATTGATGCATTGCCACCTTATATAGAGGACTGGGCCCCCGGCCTTCCTTAAAGTGGACCAACACCCAGGATTTTGACTATCCTGGGTGTTGGTCCACTTAGTTGGGGCACCCCGATCGGGGGTGCCCCGCTGTGTGAAACCCCCCCGATCGCCGCAAAAACTCACCTCTTCCCGCTCCCACGTGACCTCGTCCGGCCAATGACAGCGCTCAGAGCCGCTCTGGTATGCGCGTCCAAAGCCGCTTGGACGCGCATACCAGAGCGCTGTCATTGGCTGCGTCTCTCGCTTCCCTCTAACAGGGAGCGCGCCTGCGCCGGCCATTCACAAAACAGCCGGCGCGGGAGCGCGCCCTGCTAGAGGGAAGCGAGAGACGCGGCCACGTCTCGCGCATGCGCCGTTGGATCGCCGGTAAGGTGAGGATTGTGGGCCTCCTGGGGGGTTCCTCCCTGCGGGACATCCCGATTTCGGATGTCCCGCGGGGAGGGATCTGATCGGTCCCGGAATCTTATAGATTCCCGGGCCGATCCCCCCTGGGTGTTGGTCCACTTTAATGCTTCACCCGTAGCAAAACAAAGGACTTACATCAATGTTGATGTTTGAACCTTACATTCTGTAGTCAAACCCCTCCTCCCCCTTTCCTGAGTAAATCTCTGTGGAACATGAGGAATTTGAATGACAAATAGTCAATAACATCTTCCAGACCCCCTTTGCACACTGATTGGCAACTGGGATGCATATCTGAATATATTTACTTTAGACTGGGCTTCCTTTTCCCTTTCCCCCCCCCCCCGTCCTTTTCCCCCTTCCCCTTCCCTTGAGAGTTGTACTCTTGTATATAGAGGCCAAATATAGTGCAATATAGACATTAATAGCTAGCATCTGCCTCTGTTGTTTTTGAGTATCTGTACTTCGGATCTTTATCCCGCTCTCCCCCTGTCGCTTCAGGGGGCTTATAAAATCTATAAATAGACATCAATAATGTGAGGGATAGTTGCCATTAGATGGCAATTGTGCCTGCATATCTTGGACTGACTGAGGTGGTTCACCTGGGAACTTTATCCCTCTCTCCCCCCTGTGTTTGGAGATGCACAAACATATATATAGATGTTTAATATTAGAACTTTATTGAGAAAGAAGCCAACTGATAAAAATGCTGTGGATTCAAAAAACTTTCTCTGGATCTTTGTCCCTCTCTCCTCCTGTTATTGAAATTGTATAAATGGATGCAGAGGAAATCCAGCTGTACTGTGACCGGTAGTTGTAAAGTATATTTACCCATAAAATGCGATGTATATATTAGATGCCGTTAAGTATAAATATAGATTATGTGTAAACAAGACTTTGGATTAAGCAAGTAGCAGGAAATGTATAAAGATAAGTGAGGAAGGGGTTAAATGTGTTCCTGAACGATGGCTCCCCCGCCTGGCTATATCTGGCCCATTACCATCCACCTTCCACCTATCAGCGTGGGGGATGGGGCCAGTACCAGTGTGAGCTGTGCGTTCCAGCGTGGAGCGCAGGTGCGCATGCGCAGTTGTGTTGATTTGCGTACTTCCGGCCGGAGTATGCAATCACCACATTCAGCTGGGGCCAGGCGTGGGAGTGGTCGGGAGGGTATGTATTTAAGGAGGGCTGTGGCCCTCTGCCCCCACACACATACTGACCGTGAGCAAGAGCCCATAGGGGGCTCGAAACGCGTTGGTCTGAGCCTGAGGGGGGCCTTCCTGTCACCATACTAACAGTAAGCACTTGTTTGTTGTGTGTTGTTTGTGTGCCCTTGCTCTCTGTGAATGGGCTTAAATATTTTGCACAAGGTTCTATTTGTGATGGAAGCACTGGCACTTTATTAGGGTGAGGATATTAATTGTGAATTGTATATTAAGTTTTAGTATAGTTGTATATATATGAATTTATTGATAGATTAGCACAGAATCACTTTGAAATTACTTATATGTATATGAGATTGTATTGTTGATGAGGGAGTGTGCCCCCTGGTGGCTTACCATGCATATGGTTCAGTAAAATTGTTTTTAAATTGGTTTTAAACAATATGCTACAATAAAATGGATTTATAAATTGATTGTTTGAGTGCAATAGTGAGTCTCTGTTGGGCTTTTTGGCAGGGGGTGTAGAGGTTACCCCAAACTAATACATTTGGTTTTTTGGGTATTAACCCACAGAGTAGTGCACCTATAGAAATATTCACTGGTGCTGTCCACATTTCTTATCCGTAGCCCAAACGGATGGTTATTACTACCTCGTAAAAATGTATAGGGGCCATGGCCACATACCATTAAGGTAATTGACAAGGCGCGCCCAACACTGCAGGCCCAGTCCGGCCTGCGCCAGGTTCAGAAGGGAGAGCAGGGGCTAAAAACACCCTGACAGGAAACTGAGGGGGGACTGCCAGCGAGAACCCATCCTGAGCCCAGGTGGGTTACATCCCGGAACCACCAGAAGGCGAAGGCATATTCCTGGATGTGAGACAGCTGTGCAGTCGCCCCCTCGCCCAAACGGGTGAGGGCGCCCCTTCATGCTTGCAAGGTTTTGGCAGATTTGGACTTGGTCCTGCCAGAAGGCCCAGGGCGCTGTCTGCCCGCGCCATGCTGGAAATCCACGCCGAACAACTGGAAACACACCTCAGATTCACGTTTAACACTAACGTAGGGAGGTGGAGGGGTGACCCTGCCTCGTGGAGGCCGGAGCGGCCTTCTGCGGAGGGGTGCTATAGCCTTTTTGCCAAAAAGGTCCAAGCAGGCCCCGAATAACCTCCTTCTTCTGAATGGAAGGCAAGTGAGAGCCTTTTTTGTAGCTCCATCGGCGCCCCACTGTCGCAGTCAGACCAGGCGGCAAATGGTTACCTCAAGTGCTGAGCTCCTAGCACACATCTTAATGGTGTCATCCAGTGCCGATAGAATAAACTTCACAAAGGCTTCGCAGTCTGATAGGGCACTAAACACCCCCCAAGGAAGATCCTCAGGGCAGTGATCCAGTATCTTTCTGACAAGAGTCCTGGCGGCCACCGCAGTGATGGCCGCGGCACAAACCGGGCGCAAGGCCGTCCAAGCACACGAGAAGGCGTGTGAGGCCAGTCTGTCAATGCGCCGGTCCTCAGCATCCCGAAGGGTACGATAAAAGGGAGCAGTCATAAAAGGGGGGTTCGTGACCCCTATAACCGGCGCGTCCACCACCAGGGGAGCTGACCATAAATTGACCACATCAGGGGGAAAGGGGTACTTCCATTCCCAGACCCCTGGAATCCCTTTGAGCTTACCAGGCAATTCCCATTCCTGGGATATAATGTTCTGGGAAAGTTCCTGTTCTAGGAACTCCAAGCGCGGCGGCGCTGTATGGAAGCTTTCCCTTTTAGGCTTGGGGATCTCCCCTGGGGGAGAGATTGACAAGACCTCAAAAATCTTGATCAGGATTTCATCCGTGTCACACAGACCCCAGGAGCCAGGCTCGGATTCCTCACGGGCCGCGGGCATCCCATGGGAGGAGCCCGAGTCTGAGAATAGCTCACCTTCCTCAGAAGGGTCAGGGTCCTGCATATCAGCAGAATCATCGGTATCGTTAGGAACCGGAGAGCCTGGGGGCGTCAGGGACCGCTTTTTACCAGGGCCCATACGCTCCCCCAATCCAGAGAGCACCGGCTCCGCCGTGGGCAACGCTCGTGGCACCTCTTGCAGGTCATCCCCGCTGGAGCGGGACTCATCATGAGCGATGTTTGGGAGCGGGGAGACGGGGGTGAGGAAGGGAGGATCCTCTGTTAGCAATGCCTGTGCTGCACACTGTCCGCAGACCTGTGCCCTGCCGGCCTCAGCCAGGGGCTGGCCACACACTGCACACAGCCGGTCATGTCCCAGAGGGACCCCGGTTCCATAATTGTGAAATGCCTCCATATGGTGATTTTTATGCAGTATAACGCAGGGAATTATGCAATAAGCAACCCTGGATGCCGCAACCCGCTAGAAATGTAGGAGATTTGTAAAGAGGACCCGTGTAATATAAGTTAGGCCGGGGCCGGTAACGAAGTCTTGGCTTCCGAAAGACACAATGGGACAAGGGGAGAGGAGTCAGTGCCATGCTCTGTTTGAAAAAAACTAGAAACCATACCGCCCCGGAGGGCACTTACATGACCGAGGGAGGAGACGAGCCACACCACGCGCGCACGGGAAGATAGAGAAAATGGCGCCAGCGAACCTCGAGGGGAGGGCCAGGCCAGGCTGTGACGCAAGACGCGTCATGCCGAGTCTCTGCCTCCCCCAAAGAGCGCTAAGCTCTAACTGACAGAAAAGGTAGAACAGAGGGGAATAAGTATACCTCTCATGCTGAACCGCTGAATGAAGCTGCCGAGCAGCAGATAGTTAGTAAAAAGGGCAGCACACGCTGTATAGCGAGACGCGACACTGACCCCCTAACTCAGGAACCGAAGTCTAAAGGCGAATTAGCACTAGGGCTGCCACACATACCCCCCCCTTCTTTTCCCCCGAGTTACGGGAGGAAGCGAGGGGGAGGCTGACGGTGTCCATGGACTAATTCTGTGAGGGGCACGGGCAAAATTGCGGGAGGGGCATCCTCTAGAGGCTCACCATCGGCCTGACCGCCTACCCTATGGAGGGGGATTGCGGAGGAGCATGGCTCCATTCAGCACACCAGGTGCTACCTACCTTCACCCGACCCGCGGAGCCTAGGCTGGGAGGCATATTTCTTCAGAAGAGGACGGGTGGAAATAGTCCCACAGGACCTTGGGCCATAAGGCCCGCTCGCCTGCGAGAGCGTGATACTTCATGTCTTCGCAGTTCCAGCACTGCAGAGAAATCTGGGGATTTGTGGGAGGTCCCGCGGTATATGTAGGGCCGGGAGGAGCTTGTTTTCCACATGTCTGCAGTGCACGGCGCCGGAGGCGGAGGACTACCCACATGTTATGACTATTCGGGAGCAGGACGTGCTGTATGCTTAGAATAACCAGCACATGAAGATAAGCATCCAAGATGTCTGTCGAAGTCATTAGGTTCCCGGGGCGCAGGGAACTGAAGACGTAGCGCAGCGTTACCATGGGACAAGTCAGGTTCTGATGAACTTGTTGAAAAGATTAGTTCTCGGATGGGTCTAACGGGACCATCCCTTTTGGGCACTGTAAAGAGATTGTTAACACTGACCTCTATCTCCCCGGGGGACCTGATGGACGGCCCCCATGGCCAGAAGGCTTTGTACCACCAGCAACAGGCCCTGAGCAGCCTAAGGGTCCGTAGGAACCGTGATAAGAATCTGAGAAGAGGAGTGAAGAGCAGCAGCCGTCCCCCACCAGAAGGGTGAAGGCGCCCTCTCAATGCTGAGCGGACTAGCAGTGGATTTGGGCATAGCACCCCATAAGGATCCGGATGGGGCACGGCAACTGCCTTTGCCCCAGAATCTCCCATTTGTCCAGCAAAGGGAACCCCCTGCCTGACCCAGGCCCATGAAAGGAGGGATTGAAGGCTGCTTATTGCGTTGGGGAAACTTACCTCCCTTAGCCAGAGATCCAACGATCACCAACAGGTGCAATCCAACAGAGGGAAGCCCCTTGAACGCCTTCCTAACAGCATTATCAGCTGCCCACCGGTGCCACCAGACCGGACAACTGGAAGAGACCACTAGGCCGAGGTCCTGCTATACCGCCGAATGGTGTCATCTAAGGCGGGGATAATTAGCTCACATTGTGACAAGCTCTAATTCAGCCCTAGAAGGATCCACATGGAAGCCGTAAAGAAGGCCCCTGAATAGGTCCTAATAGCCACGGCCGTAATAGCAAAGGCACCCACCGGGTGCAAGGCGAACCACACAGGCAAGGGCATGGGAGTCCTGTTACTCAATACATCAGTCCTCACTATCCATCAGGTAGTGGAAGCGAGGGAATGCGCCACAGACGTAACAGACAACCCCAGGAAGGGGGCGTCCACCTCAGGGGAAATTGACCAACACTAGACCAATCCGCGGGGAAAGGATACCTCTATCCCACCCTGTAGGTATACCGAGAACCAGCAAGCCATTCCCATTCCTAGAGAACCAGATAACAAAAAAGCAAAAATGGCAAGTACCTCAAAACTCTGAGTAAGAAGCCTATGGGTGTCATCAGCCGGCATCAGTGCCATGGCTGGCTGATCAGCAGAGGGATCAGAATCTGAACAATTTTCCCTTCCACTACAGGGGTACAGACAGACAATGATTTAATCATGATGTTAGCGCAAAGGCCGGCGCAGATGTGCCGTCCTTTAGCTGGAGCCAACCGGGCTGCAGAGCTAGCAATCAATATCTCAATGTTGGCCAATCTAGCGCAAACATCATATAACGACTCGCCGCTAGTGTTAATGTCACTAGGGGTCATAAACCAGGCGCGGGGCCCCAATAGGGCTGGGAGCCAGGCGTGAGGAGGAGGACGGGGGCGGGCTGCAGCGGAGCACGCCGAGCGCTAGGCCCCGCTCCCTTCAAAATGCAGGGACCAACCACAGGCCGCGCTCCCCAGCCAATAGGGCTGCGGGCTGACGTCACCGGCCCGCCACCACTCCAGAGCTGGAGTGTGCGCGCAGGACGTTCAAATGGCCAGAATAGCAGAATGGAGGAGAGGGGAAGAAACGCTGCCAGCGCGAGACAGTACAAACATACACACTCAAACACAGATACAATGACCGCCCCCCCAACTAACGGGGAACAGGGAAGCAGGGGGAAAAGCCCATGGTTACATTTGGAGCCATGTAATGATGGCTATAAAATGGACAGGGCATCGCATATCAGGATCACCAACCTGAGCCGCCTACCCTTTGGCAGGGGATTTGTGGTGGAGTCTAGCTCCATTGTAAAAAACACCTCTAATAGCTGCTCCTACCATCACCCGGACCATGCAGCCGTAGCTGGCAGGCATTTTTAAAATGGCCCGGGTGGAAATAGGGGGCTGTGCAGCCCGGCTTACCTGCAAGGAGAGCGAGAGCAATCATCTTGACCGTCGACGCCGACTGCAGAGACTAAACTGGGGAATGAGTGGGAGGTCCCGGGTATATATGGGCCGGGAGGGGCCTCTTTTTTTGCCATCTCTTCAGTAAAGCGCCCTATTGTGGACTATAACCCAGACGTAATGAATTATTCTGGAGCAGGGTATGATGCATACTTATGAGGGTTGTGAAGGGTTGAAGGATGCTATGAATAGCGCTACTTTCCATCCATTTGGCATGACGATGCCGCAGTCCCACCTTCACCAGGGTCTGACATAAGATCACAAGCGGAACCAAACCCAGGACTTTAAAGACACTGGGCTTTGTTTTTGGACCCTGTTGTATGAAATTCCCACATCCCCAGTCACATGTATAACAGCACCAAAACAATGGGCAAGCACACACAGCAAATCCAAGGCTCTGCTCAATTCAGCTAAGAACAGATAAGGGACAATTGGAGGCAATGATCATCTCCCAACGAGAATGCTTCACAAATGGCCGGTGCTTAGTTTTGTTTTTAATTTCTTATATACTCTCCGAAAAAGTATGACGTGGCTACTTCTTCAATGCTTTCACCAATTTGAGATGCTTGTTTTAATGTTTTTCCCCAATTTGTGATGCCCCTTGTGCCAGTACAGATGTGCGTGAAAAGTGCATTTATGGTTGATCCATTTGGGATGCTCCTTTTAGCAGTGCAGTTTGGGGTGCCCCATGTAGCAGCATATTTGTGGGTAAGCAGTGTGGGATACCCCTTGCAGCAGCGTATTTGAGGGTGAGCATCTCGGGATACCCCTTGTAGCAGCGCATTTGTGGGTGAGTAGTTTCAGGTGCCCATAGTAGCAGCAGTTTGGGATGCCCCCTTTAGCAGTGCAGTTTGGGGTGAGCAGTTTGGGATGCCCCTTATAGCAGTGCATATTTGGGTGAGCAGTTTGGGATACCCCTTGTAGCAGCGTATTTGTGCCCCTTTTAGCAGTGCCCTAGTTTGAGTCCAGTCCCTCCAAATGAGGGACACTTGGGAGCTATGCTTATGTATAAGATTTAGAGATACTTTGAATTGGATCATTTTACAAAGTGGTAGGAAGTTAGTGTGTCCCTGGACAGGGCCTTTAATGCTCAGGAGACAGGCACTAAAATTCAGCAAATCCCCCCTGGCGTCAGTGGAATGAAACACTCATACAACTGTAACTCATGGATTTATTTCCTACCTGTAGAAAAAGAAAATCATGCTTGCCATCAATTTATATCAAACCCCTTTTTTTACAATGTGCCATGTTTATTGGGATTTTTAACATTTTTTGCCATAGAGCTCATTAAAAGTGAAACAAAGCCTGTGATTTTTACTATGCTGGGTTTTGTTACTTGCCCCAGGGGCATCCCAATTTGGAATGCCCAACTATGTGAAAGACCCCAGTTCGGCCATAAAAGCTTACCTTTCTCTGATCCTATGGTGCATGCCACAGGAGAGGCATGCCACAGAGATTACCGTTGACTCAGAGGAGATTTTACACAGTGGGGCATGCTTATTTGGGATGCTCCAGGGCCGGAAGTCCGGGGTTTTTTCCGCTTTAAATTGGACCAAAACCCATCTCTGCCGATTCCCTCTCCCTGGGCTATGCCGATTTGGGATGAATCAGTCTCCCACTGTGTAAAACCCTAGTGACAGGCGCATTAACTCATTTAGCCGCTCATCCCATGGCGCATGCATGGGCCAGGGCCCTGAAATAGCTTTCGCTATGAGCATATCCACTCGAAGCAACGTACTTACCCATTTTATTTCCCGCACTGACAATAAGCTGAATGGAACCAATTGCCCTGATTGGCAGGCTGGCCGCCCTCGCCTGTGCCATGCGGAAGCAATCCGTGGTGACATACAAAATAAGAGGGCACACTCAATGTATTCGGACTGGAGAGTACACTGCACATAACAAAGACTAAACTGCACATAACAGATCAAAATGAGAAAATTTATTTTATTCAATATGCAGAAAGGGCTAAAATCATCTTATACACTCTAAACATTTAAAAGCAAGGCACGAGGACCCAAACTGCTCAAATATGGTAAACATCCAGCTTAAATCTGTGCTCTCTCATAAAGTGCTGACAAGTGCATCAATGGGTTCATTTCATAGGTTATAGTGCTGCAGGGGTTCCTCTGTAGCTCCTCCATGCAGGTCCGGGGTTTCTCTGTAGCTCCTCCATGCAGGTCCGGGGTTCCTCTGTAGCTCCTGCATGCAGGTCCGGGGTTCCTCTGTAGCTCCTGCATGCAGGTCCGGGGTTCCTCTGTAGCTCCTCCATGCAGGTCCGGGGTTCCTCTGTAGCTCCTCCATGCAGGTCCGGGGTTCCTCTGTAGCTCCTCCATGCAGGTCCTGGGTTCCTCTGTAGCTCTTCCATGCAGGTCTGGGGTTCCTCTGTAGCTCCTCCATGCAGGTCTGGGGTTCCTCTGTAGCTCCTCCATGCAGGTCCGGGGTTCCTCTGTAGCTCCTCCATGCAGTGGCTGCACGTTCATACTTACCAATGGCAAGGAGACTTTCAGTGCCGGTGGCCTCTAATGAAGGCGTCCATGGAGCCTTGTTTATAGGACACCCCTCCATTGCAGGACAGTAGGACAGTTAGTCCTGCCCTGCCATGGAGGTTGGAATTACTCTCAGCACATGGACACCCTGATTTGGGATGCCCCCCTGCAGGAAAGCCTGAGACCAGGCATCCAGTGTTCACCACTTTCAGGTTTCCTCAGTGGCTGCTGTTCACATGACCACCGGCAGCCTATCAGCTTCACCGATAGGCTGCCGGCAGTCACAGGGGAAGTGGAATATGTAAGATGTTGGCTTGTCTGCCCTGTATAGATATTAGGCATTTATACAGTAGTTATTGCACTGTTGCCTTTGTTGAATAGATTGCCATAAAATATTGACTAAATGTAGCTGCAGCTGTGGGGATAATTTTTTTCCTTTTTGTAGGTTTTATTTCAGTGAAATGTACCTCAAAAAGGAAGTGAGGCTGCATTCACAAAGAAATCTCATTTATCTGTATGCCATCCTTAAAGAGGGACACCACCCCGGATTTTCACTATCCCAGGGCAGGCATGGTTCTGCAGCCAATCAGTACTCAGCTCTATTCCATTTTTTAGCCTCTCCGATGTCAGAGCGGCAAGGGAGCTTAATGGAGCTGAGCACACTGCCGACTGCATCCTCACCACTAGCTGCTACCCACAGCACCAATTTAAAATGCCTGGCACAGGTATATGCTCAACTAAAGGTTTAGCTTGGATGCTGCCGAGGCTGCCCTAGCAAGCCCACTCCTCCCAGCTCTGCCCCAGCCACCCCACTCCTCCCAGCTCTGCCCCAACCATCCTGGGTCCTCCCAGCTCTGCCCCAACAATCCCGGGTCCTCCCAGCTCTGCCCCAGCCAGCACACTCCTCCCAGCTCTGCCCCAACCATCCTGGGTCCTCCCAGCTCTGCCCCAACAATCCCGGGTCCTCCCAGCTCTGCCCCAGCCAGCACACTCCTCCCAGCTCTGCCCCAACCATCCTGGGTCCTCCCAGCTCTGCCCCAACAATCCCGGGTCCTCCCAGCTCTGCCCCAGCCAGCACACTCCTCCCAGCTCTGCCCCAACCATCCTGGGTCCTCCCAGCTCTGCGCCAACAATCCCGGGTCCTCCCAGCTCTGCCCCAGCCAGCACACTCCTCCCAGCTCTGCCCCAACCATCCTGGGTCCTCCCAGCTCTGCCACAACAATCCCGGGTCCTCCCAGCTCTGCCACAACAATCCCGAGTCCTCCAAGATCTGCCTCATCTATCCCGAGTTCTCCCAGCTCTGTCCCAGCCAGCCCGAGTCCTACCAGTTCTGCCCTAACCATCCCGAAACCTTGCAGCTCTGCCCCATCCATCCCAAGTCCTCCCAAATCTGCCCCATCCATCCCCAGTCCTCCCAGCTCTGCCCTAGCCAGCCCTCTCCTCTCAGCTTTTTCCCAGCCAGCCCTCTCCTCCCCAGCTCTGCCCCAGCCAGCCCTCTCCTTCCAGCTCTGCCCCAGCCAGCCCTCTCCTCCCCAGCTCTGCCCCAGCCAGCCCTCTCCTTCCAGCTCTGCCCCAGCCAGCCCTCTCCTTCCAGCTCTGCCCCAGCCAGCTCTGCCCCAGCCAGCCCTCTCCTTCCAGCTCTGCCCCAGCCAGCCCTCTCCTTCCAGCTCTGCCCCAGCCAGCCCTCTCCTTCCAGCTCTGACCCATCCATACCGAGTCCTTACAACTCTGCCCCATCAATCCTGAGTCCTCCCAGCTGTGCCCAAGCATGATGATGCCTTGATCGGTGCCTTTCCATATCAAACTTCCATAAAAAAGCTCAGGCAGACGGGCAGGTAGGCCAACGGCAGGCAGACCGTTAGTTAGAGGCTCTGACTGGCTTTTCTGCAAGAGGGAGTAAATGAGAAGGAGGCAGGGCTCCATCCGGCAGGCTGCCAAGTCTGCTTTCGGGAGTGTGGGTGGATATAGTGGTAGAGGCTTCAGCCAGCGTAGGCAGGATGGTAGGCAGTAATAGGATGCCTTGATTGGTGCCTTTCCATAACCAATTGTTTTCTGCCCCCCTCCACCTGCCCATTTTTTTATGTGATGTTTTTCACTTATACCTTATTTTTTCTTCAGCTTATTTTTTTTAATTAAACTATATATATATATATATATATATATATATATATATATATATTATATATATATATATTTAGAATGTGTGGAGGTAGCTGGGAAGCAGCAACACTTACAACCTACTTACTGGGCATGTGTAAGCCTTACTCACCTCTGTGGCAGCATTCTGTGTGTACAGGGCTCGCTGCTTTATTCTTGTAGATCTTGGTCTAAAAGCAACAGAATGCAGATCGTGAAAACGTCTTCCATAAAATGCACAATTGTAATAAATAAATCATTAAAAAAAAAAAAATACTAGAAAAGCTCAGCACCTTGGGGACATCCATTTGGCACACAATAATATACAATTTCAATAATGCCATTAAAAGTGGCATGGGATTTTGGCATTCATTTTTACATGTTGTAGACTTTTTACCATATATTGCAAGCTTTTGGCCTGCTTTATGGCATACTCAATTACGTCAATTCTGTCACTGGTGACTGTGACACTACTCTCCTGTGGCTGAAGGGATACCAAAGCATATTCACAGGAGCCACGAGCCATAACTTTTTAAGACTTTATTAAAAGGGCCTCTGGAGTCCATCCTGACCTGCCACTCTCTCCTTCTAGCGCAGCCGCCGCCATCTTTTCCTCTAGCCACTCCTACTGCCCAGAGTGCGTTTAAGTGAATGAAGGGACTGGGCTTGGTAGCACACCATTACTCTTGTCGAGGCACCAAGGTTAGGAAGGGGGACCTGTATACCCCTGAAAGAGAGATGCCGGCTCTCACAAACTATATATCAGAAGGGATGGTGGGGGACTATAAGTGGATGGTGTAAGTAGAGAGATGTATTATCATGACTGCAGGTGATTTACCCATTGCACCTGCCCCATTACCCCTCCATCCAGCCATGTGGGTGCCGAAAAGCTCTGTGCCTCGGCATTCCTGCAAGAGCACCAGACCACTGCCAAAGAGCATGGAGCTGGCAAAATCCAGGGCCAGGGGCCGGCAGGTCGGCCCTTGAGCCTAGGCTTAAACCTAATACTACTTCACAGGGCAATGGGGGCCGGAGCTACTGTATTCTGCATTTGGGGATATGTTAAGCAGGATAACGGGGACTATTCGATCATAAGGCTTCCAAACCAGATAGTCTCCGATTGGCTCACAACCCGCAAGGCAGGGAACACTTGACCACCCGATTAACATAAAAACTTGACTCCACCCTCACTCCTCAGTTGAGATCCGAAAGAGAGAAAAAGAGAGACAGACCCACAAAATTATTTGGTTAAAACAAATATAAAAATCTATATCAATTAATAAAGGGAAAACTCAGTATTCTGCCCATTCGGATGTTTAGAAAAGAAGTTACCAGCTAACAAACTTAAGTTTTCCCAAAAAACAGAAAAGAACACTTCTACCGAAAGACTGGTCCTGTTGAATAAGAAGATCCAAACGATAATGCCTCACAAAAGTTCAGGCCGAAGACCAAGTAGATGCTTTACAAATTTGTTCAATAGAGGCCCCAGCTTGCTCTGCTCCATATGTAGACACGCTTCTTGTAAAATGTGCAGTAACGCTAACCGCTACCGAACTACCATGGTAGGCCATCCTGATAGTACTCTTGTACACTCGTTGACCTTTCCTTGGTCCTGAGAATGCCACAAATAAACTACCCACTTTCCTCCACTCCTTGGTTCGATGAAGATATTCCAACAGATAAGCTCTGGCATCCAAAGATCTCTGATCTGCAGACTTCTCGCTGTCCACTGAAGGAAGAACAATCTCTGGTGTTCTTTGAAAATCTGCTGAAATTTTCTGAAGATAACAAGGATCCACTCTCAACACTACCCCATCGGGGAATACCTGGAGGAAAGGACGACAACAACAAGATAAAGCCTAAATGTCACCTATCTTGCAGGCGGAAGTAATAGCCACCAGGAACAAAACCTTCTAAGTTAGAACTTAATATCCGACTCCCTGGCAGGAACAAAGTGTGGAGATTCCAAGACTGAAAGAACCTTAGCAAGGTTCCACTGGGCTACTATCTAAAAATACTGGTAAAAGCTGGCAGCTGGACTTTTAAGGAGTGTACGCTAAGATCCATTTCCATGCTGTGCTGCAGAAATTCAATAATAACTGGAATCCTGGAGGATGATTTCTTAATCTGTATTCTCCAAGTCCTAAAGGTCTTCCATACCTTTAAATAAATCTTTCTAGCCACCATTTTCCTACTTGAGAGTAGAGTATCGATAACCTTCCTCGAATATCCTTTCCTTAAAAGTAAGGTGACTTCAGGGTACACACTGTCAGGTTCCACTTCTGAGGATCAAGACTTAGAACTGGCCCCTGCAATAACATTTCCAGAATCACTGGGAGTATCCATGGCTCTTGAATGGATAGAGCCACTAGCGTTGAAAACCACAATCTCCTGGGCCACCAGCAAAACAGTGGATGGTTACTTGAATATCTTGTTTAATACCAGTGGGAGCAACCGAACTGGAGGAAACCCATAAGCTAGGCTAAACATCCAACCGTGAACCAGTGCATCCACTCCCAAGGCCGGATCTGCTGGATTCAATTAAAAGTACTTCTCCAACTTGTGATTCTTTGCTAATGCAAATAGATCAACCCCTGGAGTGTCTCCCTGGTCACAGATTAGCTTGAACAATTCTGGATTCAGTCACCATTCCAATTCCCTTAGCGGAGATCGGCTCCGAAAATCTGCTACCTTTATTCAATGTTCCTTTTAGATAAACTACTGACAGAGACCTAAAATGTTGTTACTCGTATAGCAAAATCTCTGCGGACAACAATTGAGGGGACCTTGTCCCCCCCCATGATGATTCAGATATGCTACCGTAGATCCATTGTCCAATCTTATCTGGACATAACGATATTCCAGAAGAAGTGGTAAAGCAGCCAATGCTTCCTTTACTGCAATTAACTTTTTCAAGTTAGATGAAGACTGACTCAGAGCACTGGACCATTTCCCCTGAGCTTTCCAGGCCTTGCAAGGAGTCCCCCCAACTCCAAGCCGAAGCATCTGTAGACACTATCCTTTCTTTGGGGTCCCTACAGGCTATACCATTGACATCTGTCCCTGGTTAGCCAAAATGATTTCCTTACCAGTCTGGGTACTGGAATCCCTTCTTCCAAGCCTTCCCGGGACCAGTTTGTGCACCTGTAGAGTTATTGAATTTTACTAGCCCCATTTCAATGCGGGAAAAGCGGAAGTCCGATATCCCAAAAGCTTCATAGCCTGTTTTTCTGATGATGATAGACTGGCAAAGAGAGACTGGATGGCTTCCTGGAGGGTCACTATCTTCTGAGAGGGTAAACTAATGTCTGATGGATGGTGTTGATCTCGAACCTCAAGTATGTCATCACCTGGAACCAAGCACAATTTCTCGAGGTTCAGAACCCAACCGAGTTGTTCCAACAGCTGCAAGATGCAACAGATTATGAAGCAATGTCTCCCTCAACGGGGCAAACAGCAACAGATCGTCGAAATAAGCCAGAATGACAATCGCTCTCTATCTCAGATATGCCAGAGGTTCCGCTAACACCTTGGTAAAAAGCCTGGGAGCCGATGCCAGGCCGAATGGGAGGCAGACAAATTGGAAGTGAAATATTTGGTCACTGACCCTTATCGCTTATAACCTTAGAAAAGACTGGACAAGGGAACTCATTGGGACTTGCCAATAAGCATCCTTCAGAACTACTGATACCATAAAAGAGCCCAGAGGAATGATATCCCTCACTGAGAAAAATCGTTTCCATGTGGAAATGTCTGTACCAGACACTGAAATTGAGTTTCTTTGCTGCGAATGAGGGACTGAGATACCCACCCCTCTCGACAACATGGTAGCCAGACATTCCTGGATTGCCAACCTCTCTTCCAGACCCCTGGGCCGGGGAGTGACCAAAAACTTCGAAGGGGGGGGGGGGGGGGTTTAAATAAATCTGTGGGAAAACCCTCCTTTATCCCAATTGAAATAAACGGCAATCTAAAAAGGTACTGCCAAGAGCTTTGAAAGAAAACCCTAAATCTGTCCCCAATGCGAAGTCTGGCATCATTGTTTGGACTGATAAGTTCCAACAATGAAGACCCCTAAATATCCCTCTCCTGGCGGAGGCTGGGGCCTGGTTCCTTTAGAAACTTCCCTGTTAATAAAGAAGCACCTAAAAGAAGACTGGGCATGAAATCACCTATTAACCCAACCTTTAAAACGACACTTATTTCTTCACTTATATCAGCCAACCCAACCCTAGCTCAGGCCCAAAAAGGAGCTGCATAGCACAAAGGCACCTCCTTCACCCAATAATGCCAGACCAGGTCCTCAACCATAGAGTCTGCACAATGAATTGGTCACAGCCATACTTTGCGTCAGAAACAGATTCAGCCATTGCATCCGTAATGAATGCCATAGCCGAGAAAATAATTGGTAAGGCCTTGAGTATCTTCCAGACTAGTTTGTTCTAATAAACAAGTACTGAAGGTAAAATCCCAAGGACCTAAAAACACAAGTGGAAGCCAAAATAGTCTAAGCGTGTTAGATTCGGCCTGCCAAGCTCTTTTAAGCAGCGAATCCATCTTTTTGTCTAAAGGGTCTTTGAACACACCAAAATCCTCAAAGGCTAAATCCACCCCTTTAGAAAAAGGAATGTACACGGCTGAGATGCAGGGAACATTGTCCTCTGCCCAGGACAGGATCAGAGACACTTCCTTGAGGGCCCCCTTGCTCCGGGTCTCTCCCTGATGATTGATGTAGGCAACCGCCGTCTGGTTGTCCGAGTGTACCTGAACAGCCCGACCCCGAAGGTGCGGGGTCGAGCGGGCTAGAACCAACCTGATCGCCCTCAGTTCCAGAATGTTGATAGGGGTGTGGGCCTCCTGAGGGCCCCACTGCCCCTGGAATGTTAGGGATCTCCAAAAGCCCCCCAACCTGTCAGACTGGCATCCGTGGTGACTGTCTCCCAGCAAGGGGCCAGAAAGGATCTGTCCACCAACAGGTTCCTTAAGTCCAGCCACCACGAAAGGGACCGCCTGGTTAGGGGTGACAGAACCAAAACCTGATCCAGGGACACAGGGTCCCTGTCCCATACAGACAAGAGGTGGAGTTGAAGAGGCCTCATGTGAAACTAAGCATAAGGAACCGCCTCGAAGCAGGACACCATCAGGCCCACCAGCTGCATTCCCTGCCTGATGGAAGGATGAGGGCAGGACAGAAGGAGCTGAGCTTGCACTTGCAGACTGTCCACCTTCTGCTGAGGAAGAAAAATCCTGGCCTGAGCTGTATCCAGATTCATGCCCAGAAATGGCTTCACCAAAGAGGGAGACAGGGAAGATTTGGAGTGGTTTATCACCCAGCCGAATGACCCCAGTGTGGTCACTACCCGCTGAATATCCAACTCTGCCTGTTGGAAGGACGGAGAAGTGATAAGAATGTCGTCCAAATAGGGAAGAATGCGAATGGCCTGAGCTCTCAGCAGAGCCATAATGCCCGCCAGAACCTTGGTGAATACCCTGGGAGCCGAATTGAGACTGAAGGGCAACGCCACAAACTGGTAATGCTGATCCTCCAGAGCGAACCTGAGGAATCTCTGATGACCTGGAAAGACTGGAATATGGAGGAAAGCATCCTTGATGTCCACAGAGGTCATGAAGTCCCCTGGGCGTAGTGAACTTACAGCTGAGCGCAGAGTCTCCATGCGAAAACTTCTGGATCTGACAAACTTGTTGAGAAGCTTTAAGTCCAGGATGGGTCTGACAGACCCATCTCTTTTGGGAACGGTGAAAAGGTTGGAATAATAGCCCTTGCCCCTTACCCTTAAGGGCACCTGGCAGATGACCCCCAGCTCCAGTAGATTCTGCAGAGCAAGCAACAGGCCCTGAGCTGACTGGGGGTCTTGAGGCATCCGGGATCTGATGAATCTTGGGGGCGGCCAGGCTGCCAACTCTATCTTGTAACCAGAGGACACTACCTCCTGAATCCACCGGTCTGAGACATGACGCCTCCAGACGTGAGAAAAGAGCCAAAGCCGCCCCCCCACCCGGATGGGTGAGGGCGCCCCTTCATGCCTGAGGGGGCTTGGGGGATGTGACAGACGCTCTGCCTTTTGGATGTCATCACTATTCCATTGCCCACCGGGTCATTCACTGGCCTTTTCTTAATTAGGTTCCAGACAATGTCATTGTATTTTGATACTGTTACAGGCAAGGTCATTGTAGTTTGGATTGTATTACAGGCTGCCATTGTGTTGATTGATTACGTCACAGACAATGGCATTGTTCTGATTGAGTGTTTTACAGACGTCTATTGTGTTGCTGATTGCGTCACCGGCAGAGTTGAGGGATTGTGTGCCCTGCTGCTATTGGTCGGTGTATTTGTCATGCAGTCCTCCATCAGGTCCACGGGGGAGGTCCCCTTGCATGGAGCCTTGCATATAAGGCACAGTGTGGCACTAATAAAGTTAACTTCACCTTCACCCTCAATACTGAAGTTCTGTCTCTTATTGGGGGAAACGCTATATTACAATTCACTAGCCCTTGTAAGGGCTGTTCCTGTTTCCTCACGGACGACTCTGGAATTCCAGCAGCACCTCTTACGATTGGGAAAAGGACGTCTCGGGCGGTGAAGCCCTCCGGCGATAAGGGTTATCGCTACAGGGGAAGACTTAGACTTGGAACCCCAGGAGGGGACAGGGCGGCCACGCCCTCTGCCCCTGCCCCAGAAATCTCCCCGGGCCCCTGCAAATGAAGCTCCCCTTCCCATTCTGGACCCACGGTAGGAGGGAAGAAAGGAGCCTGAACCCCGGAAATGCAGAGACTGTCTCTTGCGCTGGGGTAACTTGCCTCCCTTAGCAAACAGGTCCAGGCGATCCCCAAATAGACGCAGTCCTTTAAAAGGGAACCCAGTGAGAGCCTTCTTGGCAGCGTTGTCAGCTGCCCACTGGCGCAGCCAAACCGAGCGGCGTATAGCCACCGCCAAGGCAGAAGCCCTGCCACACATTCTAATGGTATCATCCAAGGCAGAGAGGACATATGCAACAAATTCATCACAACACAGAAGGGCTCTATACTCTTCACTAGCAGCATCATCAGGAGCCCCATCTAAAATACTTTTGAGCAGAGTCCTAATAGCCACAGCTGTAATGGCAGAGGCACAAACCGGACGCAGCGCGGACCCCACACAGGCAAAGGCATGGGAAGCCAGCTGATCAATGCGCCAGTCCTCACCATCCTTCAGGGTAGTAGAGTCAGGGGAATGCATGACAAAAGTGTTGGACAAACCCAGAATTGGTGCATCCACTTCGGGAGGGGACGACCAACGCTTAACCACTTCAGCAGGAAAGGGATACCTCTTCTTCCAACTCTAGGTCGCTCCCACTCTTTGAGCACGAGATTATTAAAGAGAGTTTGCTCAGGAAACTCCAAACGTGGCTTAGCAGTGTGAAACAACTCCCCCTGCTGCCGAGGAGCCGCGGCAGGAGGAGAGATCAAAAGTACTTCAAAAATGTGAGCCAAAAGCCTGACAGTATCATCTGGAGCCCATGGGTCAGAGCCAGAATAAGCATAACCCTTAGGCTGCTCATCAGATGATTCTGAATCAGAAAAGAATTCCCCCTCTTCCAGGGGGGTATAGCCGGCCAGGTCAAAAAATTACTCAGCCTCCATAGGAAAAAGGGTAACACCAGACGCCAGATGCCGCCACTTAGCAGTGGCCTTACATGCCGTAGAGCCAGCAATCAGCTTCTCAATGCTAGCCACCCTGGTAGACAAATCAGGCTGAGACTCCCCACTGGTATGCACCTCACTGGGAGTCAGATGTAAGCGTGGGGGAGTAGGCGAAGCCATACGGGGCGCAGGCCCAGCCACAGGTAACCCAGATTGCAGCGCAAGTGTCTGCTGGGCACAGGGTACACAAACCCGCACATTGTCATCACTTGTAGGGGACACCCCACACGCCACACACAGCCGGGTTTGTCCCAAAGGAACCCCAAGCACATTATCCTGAGAAGCCTCCATATGGTGACTATCGCGGCCCAACCGGCCAATAGGGATTTACGCTATAAGGCCACCCGGGATGCCCCAATAGCCCGCTAGGGAAGTGGGAGGTAAAGGCAGAATAGTCATGATTAAGGGTGTAAACCCGAAACGCGTAGACGTGTGAGGACACCTTATGTTTGCTGCTCTTACTTGTACCGCTGTAACGGACTTTTAACCAGGTTGGAATAAATGGATTTTTAATTCACTCTTCTACTATGTGGCTGGCTTTTCTATGGCTTTTGGACATTACCAAATCAAGAGGTGAGCACTCTAGCCCTGCCTGAGTAGGGAGTTATATCTCCTGTCTATGAGCTGGCATTCCTGTTTTTTAAAGGCAGAATAGGCCTCTAATAGTGCAAACTAAATAGAGGGGATAGGCCGAGAGAAACCACAATTTAACAAGTTTGACCCGCCTGCAAGACAAACAGAAAGGTCCCGTAAGCGGTATGCATACATAAGATATAAAAAATAAGCCAGCCCGCAGGGGCACTTACGGACCGTGGCAGGTAGACGCCAGCCATGCAGCACGAGAAAGCAAAATGGCGCCCGCAGATACCTCGAGGGGCGGGCCGCGGAGACAGTGATGCAGAACGCACCATCCGCAAGGCCCGCCCCCCGAAGAGCGCGAAGGCGCCCATGTGACCATGGCAGCCAATGATGGTGCAGCAGCGCCTGAGGTAAAGTCGCCGCTGACCGCGGAATGCCGTACAAGCGCGCGTGACGGCATTTTTTCAAAAAAGCAACCAGTGAAACCAGCACACGCGGCGACACAAAGCCAAAGCATACCACGGTATACAATCCCAAGGAGTGAAGAATACACATACACCCCCCCCAAAAAAATACCAGGGAGAGCGAGGGAGGGCAGCAGCCAACCTAACAGGAGCCCACCGATGGACAGGGGGCGAGGGGCGATCCCATAAGGCTCACCATGGGCCTATACCGCCTACCCTTTGGTGGGGGATTGCGGTTGGAGCAGCACTCCTTAAGCACCTGACAGCGGTGCTGCCTACCATCACCCGACCAGTGCAGCCAAAGCTGGGAGGCAGAAAAAAAGGAACGGGTGGGAATAGTCCTACAGGGCCACAGGCTAATAGCCCCGCTCACCTGCGAGTAGAGAAAGCCATATTCTTGCCTTCGCAGCGCCTACCGCAGAGTAGAACTGGGGAATTTGTGGGAGGTCCCTGGAATATAAGGGGCCGGGAGGAGGCACTTTTTTGCTGTCTCTGCAGTCCAGCGCCATCTTGTGGATGTATTACCCAAACGTAAGGAATTATCTCTGGAGCAGGACGTGCTGTATACTTAGTATAAATGCAAAGATGCAAATATTATCCACCTGGTAGCCATTCTGGGTTGAGGTGAAAGGGAAGTCAACTCCTAGACCCTTTTAAATAGAGTAGGAGTACAACCCTCTAAATCAGTATTAACCCTCTTGTGTCAGGAATCAACAGAGTGAGGCCAGTCATATCAACATTAAAAAAACCCTTTAAAAGGTGCAAATCACATGTTTTCATGCAGGAAACCCGGCGGCGCGTGGAAATTATGTCACCTCCGGCAGGAGGAGAAGCCACATGGCGCCCCCCATCCTCTAGAAAAAAGAAAAAGTACATGCGAGCCAAAGGACCTACTTGGAAGCATATTCCAGGAGAAAAACGCCTGGCCGGAATCCAGATCCGGAATACAGGCTATGCCTAGGGAGAAGGGCAGGAAGACGTTATCCCACCATGTCCGTGAAATGACGGAGACTGGACGCTGTCGTGGGGAGAGGCAGTGCAATACATAGTCGTATGTAAGTATGAAGAGAGCCAGAGGGGACGCAGATGAAATCTACACTATCGCCAGAAGTAAGGTTCGCACGCACACACACTGCAGCGTCGGGCGGGGAGGAGAGGCCGCGTCTGCAACATCGCTCTCCTCCCTGCCTCTTAAAAGGCATACACACCATAAAACATTTACACCTCATTCTCCGCCAATCTCCAAGAAAAAAGTAAAAAATTTGGGCCGGCCCAATTCTGTGAAACTCACCTGTAGAATTGTTTTTGTATCCATCCAGTCCAGGCCATCCCGATATCTTCACGATTGGGTGTTCGCCCCTAGGGGGCGCTGACTGCAAAATCAAAGATGTAGCTCCTCCCAGCCCCTTATAAATGCAGCTGCCCGTCTATCATTCCCCAGTGGCTTAAAAGCAATACTCAATAAAAAGGGCAGGCCGGGAGGCCCAAACAAAACACAAGAGACCACGTAACTTCATATAGCCTCTGCTTGTACTCTCTCCAATGTAAAAACTAGAAGAAAACTAAAACTAGTGTCCTATGAGCAAAAATGGTTCATCACCATAACAGGCATGCAGGACATAATGAACAGAAGGGCGGGGTGGGACGGCCTGGACTGGATGGACATGGGCCTGGCAGTGTCCATATGGGTGGGATCCCCAGTGCGGAACAGCATGTAGTTCATTTCACTACCGCCTGAAGCACCTTTCGGCCAGAAACTGCGTCAGCTGACGCCCTGACATCCACCTTGTCAAACTGTGTAAAAGTGGAACAGAAGACCAAGTGGCGGCCTTACAAACTTGTTCCGCCGATACCTGATGCTGAAAAGCCCAAGAGGCACCAATAGCCTTGGTAGAATGAGCTGTGATCCGAAAAGGGGGTTCCTTCCCCCTGGCAGAATAGGGATGTACCGCGGCCTGTGTAATCCACTTACTGAGAGTGGACTTGGCTGGTGGCAATCCCTTCCTAGAACCTTCTGTTAAGACAAAAAGCAAATGCGATTTCCTGAAGGATTCAGTCGCAGCCAGGTAATACCTTATGGCTCTGACCACATCCAAAGCATGGAGGGTCCGTTCTTTGGAATTAGCCGGTGCCGGACACAAGGAAGGTAAGACAACTCCTTTATTAAGGTGAAAAGAAGAAACAACCTTAGGCAAAAAATCAGGTTTAAAACGAAAAACCACCTTTTCTCTGTGTAACTCAAAGTAGGGTGGTTTCATACAAAGCGCGGCCAGCTCTGATACACGACACACCGAGGTGATCGCCACCAGAAAGACCACTTTGAGAGTCAGCATAGACAATGTAGCATCATTCAAAGGCTCGAAGGGAGGACCCTGGAGAGCAGACAGCACTAGATTAGAGTCCCACACCAGTATGACTGATTTGTGCGGTGGCCGGACATGGGCGACTCCCTGGAAAAAAGTCTTGATCAATCTATGATTGGCAATGGACCTCTGGAAAAAAAATGACCTGACCCTTGAGGGTGCTCAACTGGAGGCCCAAGTCTAAACCGTGTTGTAGAAACTCCAGAATTCTAGAAATAGAAAATCTCCGGCAAGGAAGGCTCTTGGCCTCGCACAAAGCGATATAGGCACGCATCTGTAGTAGATCATGGAAGGCGACTTCTTCCCCGCCTGAATCATTGTGTGAATAACCGTGGCCGATAACCCCTTCTCCGTTAGGATTGAGGTTTTAATAGCCAGGCCGTCAAAGCCAGCGTCCGTAAATTCTGGTGCCGCAGCGACCCCTGTGTGAGAAGACCTGGGTCGTCGAGCATGATGTAGTGATCTATTGACATCTGAACTTCTCGGCCAGCGAGGAGCCACCAGGATGGCTGGCACCCCCTCCTGGGCTATCTTGCGCAGCACTCTGCCCAGGAGCGGAAACAGAGGGAATGCATACAGAAATTTGAACTCCGTCCAAAGGATCGCCAGAGCGTCTGTTGCTACAGCCAGAGGATCTCTTGAGAGAGAGAGAGACGAACCTTGGAAGCTTGCGATTGTGTCTGGATGCAAAAAGACCCATGTCTGGTCGACCCCAGCGAAGGCACAGAGCCTGAAAAATCTCTCTGCTGAGGGACCATTCCCCAAGGCGCAAGGAACTCCTGCTCAGGGAGTCTGCCTCCTGGTTTTCAAACCTGGAGATGTAGAACGCCGAGATGCAGGGAAGATTCTACTCTGTCCAAGTCAGAATCCGGGTTACCTCCTTGAGGGATCTCTTGCTCCGAGTCCCGCCCTGGTGGTTGATGTAGGGGAGTCAAACGTAGAAGAACCAACCGGATTGCTCTCAGCTCCAAGAGATTTATGGGTAACCGGTTCTCCTGCAGACCCCACTGACCCTGGACCTTCTGGGTCTGCCAAACACCTCCCCAGCCTGTAAGACTGGCATCCGTGGTAACTATCTCCCAATGGGGAGTCAGAAAGGACTTGCCCACCAGCAGGTTCCAGGAGTCCAACCACCACAAGAGGGACTGCCTGGCCAGGGGGGACAGCGATAAACCTTGTTCCAGAGATTCCTGCAACCGATTCCAGACGGTCAGCAGGTTCAATTGTAGAGGTCTCATGTGAAATTGGGCGAAGGCTACTGCCTCGAAGCATGACACCATTAGGCCCACCAAACTCATCCCCAGACATACCGACGGCTGTTGACAAGTCAGCAAGGCCTGCACTTGCGTCTGGAGTCCCAAGACCTTCTGCTGTGACAGAAATACCTTGACCTGACCGAGGTCTATCGTCATTGCCAGAAAGGATCTCACTGTTGAAGGCGTGATAAACGACTTGGGGTAATTGATTACCCAATTGAAGGTTTCCAGGGTTGACAGCACTGTCCGAGTATCGCTCTCGGCCTCCTGAAGGGACCGGGACGAAATCAGCAGGTAGTCCAGAGAGGGTAACACACGAATACCCTGACTCCTTAGGATAGCCATGATGCCCGCCAGCACCTTGGGGAACACACAGAAGGCTGAGGATATGCCGAATGGGAGTGCTACAAACTGGTAATGTTGATGCAAACCTCAAGAACCTCTGATGTCCTTGGAAAATCGAGATGTGCAGATAAGCATCCCTGATGTCCACCGTGGTAATGAAGTCGCCGGGCCGAAGCGATCTCACCCCCGACTGCAACGTTTCCATGCGGAAATGTCTGACCCTTACAAATTTGTTGAGACCCTTCAGGTCCGAGATCGGCCGCAGCGTTCCGTCCTTCTTGGGAACCGTGAACAGGTTGGAGTAGAACCCCTGACCCTGTTCCTGCCAGGGCACAGCGCAAATCACACCTATCCGCAGGAGGTGTTGAACAGCTTGTCTCAAAGCCTGAGCTTTCAGTGGGTTTCAGGATATCCTTGAACATAGGAATTTTGTGGGTGGTCTGTCTGACAGCTCTATCTTGTAGCCGGAGGACACCACCTCCTGAATCCACCGATCCAAGACGTGACGTCTCCAGATCGGAGCAAACAGCAGAAGCCATCCCCCCACCCATATGGGTGAGGGTGCCACCTCATGCCTGAGTAGGCTTGGCTGGGGGTTTGGGCTTAGCTCCCCAGGAGGGGTTGGGCCGGTTGCAGGACCTACCCCAGGTATCTCTGCGGGCACCTGGAAATGTAGATCCTCTTCCTCCCCTAAAGGATCGATAAGAGGAGGAGTTTCGAAAGGACCGAGCAGGCTTCCTTCTCTGAGGGAGCTTACCATCCTTGACCAAAAGGTCCAGGCGCTCCCCAAACAGCAGGCTTCCCACAAAGGGTAGACCTGTGAGGGACTTCTTGGCAGCTGCATCGGCTGACCACTGCTTCAACCAGAGCGAGCGGTGTACAGCGACAAGCAAGGCCGAAATTCTGGTACCAAGCCTGACCACCTCATCCATGGCAGTAACAACAAAGCGGATGAAGTCCAAGCAGGCCTTGAGTTTCTTATACTCCTCCGCCCGCTTGTGAGCTTTAGCCCTAGCCACAAGGTGTTTAACCTGTTCCTGTTGGCTAGTGAAACAATTGCAAACCGGACCTAGCAGAGGTCACATTAAGGCCTAGTTTAAAGGAATATACATGTATATTTTCTCACGCACCCTGAAGCCCTGCATACATGTACTCCTCCAATTGTGTAGCAACTGTAGAAGTCTAGCAATTTCTTTTGGTCTTTCAACGCTGGCATTCGATACAATGTGTTATATCTGCTGCTGATGTATTGTAAACAAATTCATACATTGTATCAAACTGTAATCTCTCTCCCAGGGAAGGAGAATTTTAGATGGTGCAGAGAATACGACTAATGTCTTTTAACCCCTACTTTGCCTGCAAACATGTAGTCTGCATCATTTTGTAGACCATTTCTACTTTTGTAACTGGAAAGCTCCAATGTCTGACTATATAGAGATGTAGTACTTTAAAGCAACCTATTCAGTATAAAACTATATCTAAATAGTCAGACATGTTCTAAGAGCTTTCCAGCAACAACCCTCTTTTGCATATACAAAACGGTGAACACAGAGATAGAGAGCCTTCATTTTATAGGCTGTATGCAAGAGATAAAATGGGAGCAGCTTACCTGAGGTTGCACATGAGGTTTAGGGCAACCTCAGGTAAGCTGCTCCCATTTTATCTCTTGCATTGTATGTCCCAAATGGGGCTCTCATAGATTAGAGTTAGGACTGCACCCATAGAGGCACCTTGGCGCGGTGGTGCAGATTAGCATACTTCTGCAGATGTGTGTGACCGAGCCTCTGTTTTTACCAGATTTAGAGACAGATTATAGGTTGGTCTGCAAGCTAACAGGGTTGAGTGCTGCAGCTCCTTTAAGTCTTTAGGAGGGAAGTGGGGCGCCGTCCTGGAGGACTACTGGAATACCTATTAGCGTTAAGCTAAGCTGGGGTTTTCTCAAAACGACCTCCATGACGGCCCAGCCGATGATGAATGAGTAATTATAGTAGCGTCCTACCTCAGGATGTGGTATCATCTTAAGGATCTTTCTGTCGAAAGCCTGCTCGACAAATCCACTCTGTAGTGTCTCAAAACATGTGTGGGGAAGCCCAAGTTGCTGCTCTGCAAATTTCTTTCAGTGATACACCTGCTTGATTAGCCCAAGAAGCAGAAACTGCCCTAGTAGAATGAGCTTTCAAAGATATTAGAAGCTTCCTTTCCTATAAATTCATAAGCTAACTGAATGGCTTCCCTAATCCATCTAGCTATACAGGCCCTCTACTCTTTCTGGAGAATGCTAACAATAAATGATCAGACTTCCTCCACCCAGCTGAATGATCCGAATACATTTATAAAATCCTCCTGGCATCTAAGAACTGCATCTCTTGCTGATCCCCAATATCTTCCGGCCTGAGCCACGGAGATAGATCTTCTGGGACCTGTGAAACTCTGAAGCAATCTTAGGCAAGTAGAAGGGATCCGGTCTGATTGTGAGATGATCTGGAAATACTCAGAAGTACGGTTTCTTAATGGACAAAGCCTGTAGGTCACTGATTCTTCTAGCTGACGTGATTGCTAGAATAAAGGCAAATTCAACTAAACTGCTGACTCGGAAATAGGCTCAAATGGAGCCCTAGTCAGTCCACTGGGCAAAATAATAAATCCCAAAGTGGAAAGCCTTGGGATTCACTGGTCTTCCTCTAGAACGTGAGATGGAGAATCTATCAACCAGATCATCTGCTCGAAGCCTTCTGTCCAAAAATACTCACAGCGCTGCCACCTGAATCTTTAGGGTACTTATAGCCAATCCCATTTCTGCCCCCTCCTGCAAAAATTCCATTACTTCTGCCAAATCTGATAGAAACAGATTATGGCTTCTACAAAAGAAGGAAAATCTCTTCCAGACCTTTCTGTAGATCTTACGGGTTACCAGTTTTCTGCTCTGAAGCAGAGTTTTAATAACACTGCTAGACAGGCCCTTGCTTCTTAGCAGGCCCCATTCAGGATCCAGGCTGTCAGATGGAGGTTCTGGACCTGGGGGTGGAATATGGGCCCCTGATGAAGCAGATAAACTGATATAGAAAGCGTAAGGGGTGGACTTACCGCCACCTGACTCAGTAGAGAAAACCATAAACTCCTGGGCCAATAAGGAGCAACTAGAATCACTCTTGCTCGTTCCATCTTTATTTTCCTTAAGACTCAAGAGAGCATTGAACCTCCCCCAATGCTGGGACAGGGCATCCTCCGCTAGAGCTCCCTGGCCCTGATGAAGCAAGAAGAAGTTTTGGCATTTGGAATTTCTTCTCGTGGCAAACAGATCTATCTCTGGTGAACCCCAGAGATCTACTAACTGCTCCTAGACTCTCTGGTTCAGCTCCCATTCCAATTGTCTCAGCTGCACCCGACTGAGTAGATCTGCTAGCACATTCAACTGTCCCTTGATATGAATAGCTCTTAGGGACTTTACCACTCCTTCCATCCTGCCGCAAATAGTCCTGGAGAGAGACATCAACTCCACTGACCTTGTGCCGCCCTAATGGTTGAGGTATGCTACCACCGTGGCATTGTCTGAAACAATTAGTACATCCTAATCCAGTAACTTCTTCTCGAGGTGTTCTAGAGCCAATTGCACAGCTTTCAGCTCTGCAGAGCCGACCAAAGTCCGACCAAATGCCCTAAATCTGACAATGCATCATGTGGGCGCCCCATCCCCAAGCACTTGCATCTATTGTGATCTGGATAGGGTCTGTCTGATGCCATGGCCTCCCCATGGCTAGGTTTTCCTGAACCAACCACCATTGCAGGGAGGCACAAACCTGCTCTGGGAGAGTCGTCATCGTGTCCAATGACTCTGGATCTTTGTTCCAAGTACTTAGAAAGAAGTCCTGAAGAGTCCTTGATTGAAATTGGGCCCAACTGACCTCTGGGATGGCGGACTTCATAAGTCCCAACAAAACCAAAATTTGTCTCTGAGACATTCCTGGCTTTTCCTGGATCTGAGAGGCGAGGGAGACAATTTTCTGAATCTTTGGAGGAGGAAGGAATGTCCTCTCCTTTAGACTGTTGTTCAGATAACCTAGATATATGCAAGATGTCTATGGAGACAAACTCGACTTTTCCCTGTTTACGATTCATCCTAACTCCAACAGGAAAGCCAATGTTCTCCTCACATTGTTCTCCAACAGCGCTCTCGATGGTGCGAAAAGTAAAAGGTCGTCCAGAAATGCTACAATACCTATCTGATTCATTCTCAGAAAGACCATTGCTTCTGCCAAAGACCAAAGCATTGCTCTGAATTGCCAATAAAAAGGTTACTCCACCTAACATTTCAGCAAATCTAGGATTGTGACTAATAATTGAGGAAGCATCTTAAATGGAAGAAACACGAAAACCAGCCTGAGATTCAACTCCAGGGCCCCCCCTCAGTGCACCCACTTGATCAAAACACCCCGTAATGGGCTCCCCAAATTCATGAGGAGGCGACTGTTTTAACAGTTTAGTCCATGGGACTAAAAAAAAATGTGACAAAATCTGTCCTCGCACACCCATCATTTCAGTGACTTCTTCACCAAGTCGGGGAAATTCACATCTACCAGGAATTCCAGAGATTTGTCCCAGGTGCTCAAGATATGAAGCTTGAGAGACCCTGAGAATAGCTGACCCCACCTTACTGCTGGAAAGGCTAGGGGCCAAAAAAAAAAAAAAAACCTCAAAAGGCTCATGGCCTGATGCACGGGCCATCCTATTTGTACACAAAGACTGAACAGATTCATGGAGGCCCAAAGAAGGGGAGGAAGAAAAAATAAGAAATGGGACTGGCCAGAGGGAAAACACTGCTTACCCCCCTTTGTCCCAACAAGGTCTGGGGATCAAAGAATATAACACTGTTCCAGTTTGTGGGGCTATCCTGGGCCCCTGGCTGTTTTCTGCCTCCAGGACCGAGAAATGGACCTGCCTGTCCAAGCCCATAGCGCCAGTTACTTACCTAAACCCACATGGTTCAGGAGCAGTGGTCCGGCTCCTATCCCAAGGAGGGACACGAAAACAACTGAAAATGGGAGGAGGAGTCAAAGGGGGCATCCCCAGAAATCCCATTGTTGACCTTATCAATCCAAAACGCTGAAACTCTGCTAATACAGTCAGTTACTAGCAGTGGTTTGAGCAAAAAAGAAGAAGAGTATCCCAGGCTCTTTTTAGAAGAATATCCGACTATTTATCTAAAGGATCTCTAAGAGAGCCCATGTCCTCAAAGGAGGGACTTAGGAATGAAAAACCTGGATTAAGGTGTCCTCCATTCCCTAGCCATGACATCTTTTATCGATTGGTGAATCGGAAAACACGGATCCTTTTTCTCAAGCAGGCCTCTTTAAAGGGAATCCTGCACTAAAAGGGGTGTATTCTAATTCTCAATATTCAGAGAAGACCTAATTAATTCCTCTGATGGGATCCGGGAACATCCTCTAGGGAAAAATCTAGCTGAATGCTCAGACAAAGAAACATCCGCACTGCTCCCAGTTACTGTAGAATGAAATGATTCATCTGAGGAAGCCCCCTCCTCCTCCTACCCATCCAAAGAACCCTGTCTGGATTTGGACGGGCCAGCGTCAGACCTGCCCGAGGTTGCTTGGACAAAACAGTCCTTGAAAAACTCAAATGAATAAGCCATTCTGGAGTCAAAAGATTCGAAAAAGTTCTTTAACATACACTGGAAATTGCCCCCCTCCATGACAAAAGCCCTCCGGTAAGGGGGCCTGATAAATGGTGCAGGATCCAGCTTAACCCATTCTAGTATACCTGGGCTCTTTCAAGTCCCTGGGCTCCTTATGACCCCTAGATTCCTTAGAATACCTTCTGGGATCTTTCCTGGCTTTGGCCTCCTTGACTTTGGGCTCCTTGGCCTATGAAATAAGAGGGAACAAAAACATCCTTTAAGATTCCTGGCTAGAGGGGTCCTTTTAACCGACTTACCCCCTCCGAAGCACTGTCACCCGCCATGAACCACGTGGAGGCCCATCAGGTATTCCCCTGACAGTGCCTTTCCTGGTCCTGACGAGCGCGCAGGAGCAGCATCTTCCCGAAAGCATGCAGAGGTCTGAAAAGCCTTCCATAAACCAGAATTGCCCCTGGTGGAGGCGGGGTTGCCACATCCGGATCCAGCGTACACGTCACTGGAACTAACGCCCCTCCCCCGGAAACTGGAAACAAACTACCTTGAGAGTAGCTGACCCAACCTTACTGCTGGGAAGGGCTGGGGTCAGAAAGCCCCAAGAGCCTCATGGCTTGACGCACTGGGGCCATCCGACTGGTGCGCAAACACTGCTTCCTGGAGGGATCCACAGCTTGGGGCAAAGAGTAGCAGATCGTCCAAACAAGCTATGATCCCGATCTCTCTTTACCTAAAATACGCCAGAGGATCGGCCAGAACCTTGGCAAAGATCCTGGGAGCTGATGCTAGGCCAAAGGGAGGACAAATCGGAAGAACCAGGTGGATAATCTTATCCTACCCTTGATGTATAGTAAGATACTACAGCCACATGACTAGCCAGAATAAAGGCCACTCTAATTAAAATGTCCACTCAAAGTTACCGATTCTAAAGTGCATAAAGCAGGTAACTGTAACAGGTAAAAAATAGGTGACTCCTGGAAGCTTGTCTGAATAAATAGCTCCTTATAAGAATGGTGGGAGCACAAATAAAGACAATCGAGAGGGTAATACAAAGTTACGTTCCCTTAGAAGGTTTAAAAAGAACAAAAAGCCAGAATTCACCACAGTCAAGTGCACACAGCCAATCGCACTTGGTCAGGTGCAGGCTAAACCAGATTGTCTTCCCGACTGTATAATGAACAAGGAATGAACTACCAGCATTACCATAGGTAATACCCTGAATCAGGGGTTCTCAACCTGTGGTATATAAAAAAAAAAGGTTATAAAAAATGTCGAGTCCCCATCTGCCAGGGGCAGGAAAATGCAAAGAGTTGGTAGAGACCATCCAGAGCGCGAATGTTCCGAAGCCCTCCAGACTCCAGCCTGTCCTCCAAACAGCAGCAAGCGTCGCTGCCGAAGTGTCCTCAGCCACCCTCCCTCCTGCCCGACGAATGGACACATCCCAGGTGGCGGGGGTGAATGGGAAGGGGGAGATGACAGAAGGGGGGGTAGAGACCTTCCTGACTCTCGCAGCAGATGGGGGGGGGCGCAATCCCAGCTTTCTCTAGAAGATCATCCTTAGTAAAAGCACAGCACCGCTTACCCCCCTGCCATTAACGGTCAGTGAATCAAGGAATCAATGGTCAAGGAATGGAAATCTGGTCAGTCCACTGGGGGTATCCCAGATCCAGAGCCAAGAAATGAGTTTGCCTGCCTCAAACCCACAGCACCAGATACTTACCTAAACCTTTTAGTTCAGGAGCTAGGGGTTTGGCTCCTACCTGGGCAGGAACACGAAAACAACTGGAGACTGAGCAGAGGGGCTAAAGTTTAATCCATATCTGGTGGATGAGGTCTCATGAGTATGCAGCCTGCTGTATGACTGGGGGGATGGAGCTCACACATCCACTGCGGAATCGCCGGTGACACGAGTATGCCAGGCATTAAATCAAGAAGCCTCACAATAATTTTGGTGATACGGCAGTGTTGTCCCTTTATGTGCCACATGTACTGTGTTATTAGTATTGAATTGTATGTTGTTCTATAAGAACCCCCACAATAGGCTCGATTCAGCCGTGGCCCCATAAGCAATAGTAAATTGATGGCTCAACAACCCCCCCGCCCTTGCAAAACACTCCCTGAGTCACATGCAATTACAGTAGTAAATGAGTAAATTTGAGTAAATGTGCGGGTGTGATCTGGCTCAATGCACACATTAGTTCCAAATAAAAATTTTACTGAAGAAAACCCATGTGCAAATGTATTTACTCACAGTGCTGAACCGATCCAAAAGAGGAGATCATCGGTCCTAGAGTCCTATAAACTGTAGATAGGTGGTTGCTTCACTTTAAAGTAGCCACAGTTACCAAACTATCCCAGCCTTTGGTCCATGCTTTGAAACCTGCTGGTTCGCCAGTATTTTTGTCGCTTTACATTCACGTGGAGTGGAATCACTAGCCCAGCTTTTGCAACGAGAAGAGCTCTCTCTGCAAACGCGAAATGCGTAGGTGACTGCGCCCCGAGATTGCTATGGGCAGCATTTCACTGGTGATTAGATCATAAATGCTCCGCAATTTCCCTGGTGTGAAAGCAGCCTGATGGCGCTATATAAAATGGTGCTATCATTATTCTATTTTGTGCATTTTATTGTTAGCATCTTGTTAAAATCATTTTTGAGCCATAAGAAAAAAAAAAAAGCTATGCTCACCTTAAGACCCACTTAGACCATTTCTGCTAGTCCGGGGCTGCAGGGCTTACTTCATTGTTTAAGCCACATCCAGCGCAGCCCAGCCGATCACCACGCTCCTCTCACTTGTCGTACGCTCTCTTCCTGGGTCCGTCCGCCATGGTGACGCCCCCGCCACCAGTCACATGGCGCTGCCACGCCCCTCTACATTGCAATAAATGGGCTTTAACTGTTTCATTTTATTGTGTCAGCTACAATAAGGGATTGGGTATCTAGAGTATTTATGTATATTTCTCTGTGTAATCGTGTTTGCCTTATGGTGTTCTTAGGCCACTTGGTGACTTTTTAAATTGTACACTGAATCTATGCATGATTATTTAATGCATTGCTATACAGTAACAAAACTTTATGCATTATTATAATAAACTTTAGGGGTGCACTGTAACTATATTGATGTGATGCCTTGGGAGTGTAGGAGTGCACCCAGGAAGCTGCATACATTTTTTAGGTTTCTGTACATTTCTATATCATTTGAGTGTGCCTTCTTTTGCTTAACTAGTTGCCGGGGGGGGGGGGCAATTTAAAACAAAACATAATCTCATTATCTTAGGTCCTGCATCTTGCCCCGTGGGCATCCTGATTTGGGGTGCCTCATTGTGTGAATTCCCTCCAAATCGCAAGTAAAAACGTATCTTTCCCTGGTCACATGGTGCATGCGCAGGCTCTCGTCCAATCAGCGCCCCATGCTGCTGACATACGACTCGGTTTACTCAAAGGTGCCAGCATTAGGGAAGCAAATCTATAGGTTTCCCTTTGGATGAGGGCACATTCCCATCCCCAATCATCTGAATGGCTGGGTGTGAGAGTCAGCCGAAAGATGTTGGAGGTCAATGTCGTTTACCTTGCCGTGGGTGTCACTGCTGTGCTGCCCCTGTTGCTGCGGTCGCTGCACCCACTGCTTCTCGGGCTCCAAAGGAGAATAAGCTCTTACACCTCTGGGTCGCCCACATGTAACAAAGTCTGCGCCCGGAAGGGACATCTGCGCGCCGCTGGTCAGCAGCCACGCCCAATAAAATTAAAAAAACTAGCGGCGACAAGGAAAGAGACCCAGGCTCAGATCCTCAGAGATCAAGCGAGTACTGCAGAAAAATACAATTTAAAAACTCTGCTGTGAAATGAGTGAAATGGTGGAAGTGGTCCTAAAGGGACAGCGCAGAACTAATGCTGTGTCAGAAAAAAATACTATGTGGGACTGCCCTGGCCGCCTTTAAACCTCGGGTACCCAAAGATTATCCAATGCACCACCAATCCACAATTATATAGTAAGAAGGTTATGTGCTGAAATGGCAGTTCCCTTAAAAGGATACTCAGAAAAATGCACTATATTGTGGCTCCAGCAACCGCCAGGGAAACAGCCCACTGCACCAAAGAGCCCTCAAATAGATACAATCAAGTGAAATTCATCAAATTAGTCTATTAATAAAAATTCATTCATTACATCATAAAAAACATCCACCCACACACATACATAATTTCATGGCAGGTGACCAACCTCTGGGCGAAAAACACTAAACTAAATAATATGATCCTTAATAATCACCCAATCACAAATTGATACTAATATCTACTAAGTGCTAAACATGATTCAGATACAGAAAGTGCTACAGTGCTATTAAAGTGCTAAGGAAATATGTGCAAAATATGCAAATTAAAATAACCTACAATGTGAAGCCCAAGCAGATGGTACCCTGCCGTCCCCTAAAACAGGAGGTAGGATTCCACATGTTGCGTGGAATCCTAAGTGCCCAGCCACTTCATCAGGATAAACCTCGTGTGAGCTAAACCCAAAAGATTCCAGGCTGAGAAGGCTTCTCCAGGTGTCTCCTGGAGCAGAAAACAGCAACCTAAAATAACAAACAGGCTGTAGTCTAACTGTCCTGTGGTTCCCAGGGAGGAAACAGAAAGAACTGAGGTGGGGAGGAAGGGGTGGGGCTTTTAAGAAGGGAGAGGGGGGACATGATTGAGACCTTTAAATATGTGAAAGGATTCAATAAGGTTCAGGAGGGAAGTGTTTTTAAGAAGAAACTTAATGATAGAACAAGGGGGCACAACCTGAAGCTAGTCGGGGGGAAGATCAGGATCAATGTTAGAAAATATTATTTTACAGAAAGAGTAGTAGATGCTTGGAACAAACTTCCAGCAGAGGTAGTTGAAAAATCAACAGTCACTGAATTTAAACATGCCTGGGATAAGCACACATCTATCCTAAGATAAAGAGTACATACAGTATACACATAAGGGCAGACTAGATGGACCGTATGGTCTCCTTCTGCCGTCAACCTTCTATGTTTCTATGTTTCTATGTTTAACCACTGTTCAGTTTTGTGTTTCCTCCGAGGGGGCGGAGCTTCTCTCTCTCTCTGTGAGTCTGATGGTAGAAAAATTCTCATGGTGTTGAATCAACCCTTTAGTTGAGGGGGAATTGCTCGGGGGTCACATAATGATGGGCACAGCTTCATCAGCCAGGCGAATGCTTTGAGCCCCGGGGGTAAAATAGAACTCACCTTTGGAATAGTCTGTGTTGTCTCGCTGCCACACCAGAGAAGCTGCTGCAGAAAGGCTTTACTCACCCCCTACCCCCTTACAAGATGGTCCAGCAACCCTGCAGTATAAACAGCCCCTCCACTGACACCATTATATGGAATTTAATATTCATGCTCTATGAAGCAAAGGTTTCTGACTAGTTATTGAATGTCTACTATAATAATGAAAACCATGTTCTAAATATAATAGTTATTTATTGCTCCCCCATATTTTAAAGCCCCTGTGCAGGCACACATTAACTTTCTACCACCTAATACCACCTTATAGGAGCAGTAAAAATGAGCCATTTGCATCTGAAAATCTCTGAATATATATATAGTAAATACCTTTGTGATTCTAAGGGAAACTGATGTTTCAATATCTTGGTTATAGCTCGGCTGGAAGGGACGTGTCATAAAGCAGATTTATGAGTCTTGTCCATGCTCGGCGGCAGTCAGAGAGAGCTGTAGAACCACTGTGGCTGGCTGGGCTTGCAAAGTAAGACAGCTTTCTTGCAGGGTCCTGGAGAAATAAAATATACATAAAAATAATGCACATTTTCTGCAGAGTCCTGCTACTGATTCTACCCTGTGCTACTAAAAATAGAGGAGAGGCACATGGGACAGGCATCAAGTCGGCTGCTTAATGGCTAATTGTTGCCACTGGGTCCCTTTGGCTCTCATTCCAACCAACAGTAAGTCCGGCTATAAAATAACTCTTCCTCCCACCACACTGTCAAATCGGGATGCCCCTGGGGAGGGCTTTCACCCAGCCCAGGAGTCTTTTAGACTAGTCTTAGATTTGGTGCACTATAAAGCAGACCCCTTCCCTCAGCTACCCTCCCCTGGCAGGGACCAGGTTACAAGGAATAAAAAAGCCATATCTTGCTCGTGGTCCAGCACCCTTCTCTCGGCACGATGAGACCTGGGAACGGCCATCTTGAACAGGAAGAATAGGGGGCGAATAAGTAACCAGCCAGTTCCTCCCGTGCTGCACCAAGGATTAGGAGACCTGTTGGTCAAGTTCCCAGCTCACAGAGTAAAAGTTCACAAATCTCAAGAACCATAACATGAATTTACTGATGACCAAGCATGTTCTGCCATTGTAGTTAGAGGCATTCCTATTACATTTTTGCTGTATGCATTGATTTGTATAATTAAAGCAGAACTAAAGATAAAATGGCTCATTGCACAATAGGGCAGATACAGCACAAACACTTTTCATCCACAATGTAATTCAGCACCATTTTTAGCTGTGCACATTTTAAAAAAATTCACACAGCTAAAAATGGTGCTGAACTGCAGCAAGAAATAACAAATCAAGCCAAAAAACATTTCCACACAAAAATGAGAGAAAAAAAACATTGCCACGGTGCTGAATCAGCTGTAATATAACCATCATGTCTCTCCCTTGCAATAAAAAAATCCAGCTCCTATATAAATATATACATACATGATATTACAGTGATGATGAAATACCCCACATACAAATATAAGAAGCCTTAAAGTGGACCAAAACCCACAAAAACTCACCTTCTTTGCCAACTCGGCAAGGGCAGTGCGGTGTTGCTTTCGGATATATCACACACCTTTCGTCAAGCAATGGTGATAGTTGGCTCAGGTCCATAGGCTGCCAACTCGGCGGCTCCGTATAATTCATCACTTCTGTTGGCTCAGCGAGGCATGTTCTATCGGTCCGCCGGCTTCTCCAATGGCATTGTCTGCCGGTTCCTCCTCAGGAATGTCCTGGAAAAATGTCATAGCAGCTCCGACCGCAGTGTACTCGGCCACATAACGCTTAAAAGATTTAATCTCTGCAGTGGTCCTCGTCTCCGCTTCCGGTTCTGCAGGCATATCCGGTCGGGTAATTGAGGTAGGGCATTGAGGTGATAGAGCCCCCTCAAAAGAAAAATCTTTTGCATTCTCCATGGAAAAATCCATAAAAAGCAGGTCAGGATCAGTAAAAGTCGCCTTTTAGAAATGCTCAGAGAGAGACCAGGTGCTGTCCTTGCAAAGGCAATTCCCCACCAGGTCTGACGCTCCCTAGCAGCAGTCCAGTATTTATACTTCACCTCCAATTGATGTCACAGCCCCCCCTCACAAACAAGGGAAGGGAAGGGGAAGGAGGAGCTTCAGGTTGATTTGAAGCAAAGTAGCTTTCTCAGGCAGCATCGTCTAGAGGACTTTTTGGGCTCCTCCTCTTCTTCAGATTCAATGCTCGGTTTTGCTTTGTTGTCCTTCGTAAAAATACTGGCTGTCAGGTTTCTCAGGATTTTCCAGCGTGATTTTGATGGTGGTTTAGTCACAACTGGATCCTGTTCTTCCGAGTCTGGCTCAGGCGTCTCAGGCATTAGTTCCAGCACATTGTCTATTTCAATAATGTTCTGTGGAGGGAGCATGACCTGGACCTCCACAAGAATTGGTACTGAGACAACTGGCTCTAATTTAAAGTCTGGTAAATGCTCGGGGGCATCGTCTGCCGACTCCTTGGTGGTAAGGTCTGGCAGATCCTCAAGCGAATGTTCCATGTCCCCAAAGGCATTGTCAGTTGTCTCCTCCTCGGTCTGCTGGCTCAAGTCCTCCATTTCAAGTTCACATTCTGCCAGCTCCTCGATAATAGGTTGGAAAGGTGCTTCCAACACATGGTGCATTGGCCCTTTGAGGTCTGCCGTCTCCTCAGGGGCACAGAATTCCGGCTCAAGGTGGCAGTTTGCCGGCTCCTCCTTTGCACTGCTGAAAGATGCTCGTTTTCGGGGTTTTTTCATTCGCTTGCGCCTCGGCAGCCTTGGTTTCTTCATGGTGATAGGCTCACAGGCTGCAGACTCAGCGAGGACATGTTCTATCGGTCCGCCGGCTCCTCCGATGGCACTGTCTGCCGGCTCCTCCTCAGGTATGTCTTCTTCAGGGGCAGAGGATGCCGGCTCAAGGTGGCAGTTTGCCGGCTCCTCCTTTGCACTGCTGAAAGATGCTCGTTTTCGGGGTTTTTTCATTCGCTTGCGCCTCGGCAGCCTTGGTTTCTCCATGGTGATAGGCTCACAGGCTGCAGACTCAGCGAGGACATGTTCTATCGGTCCGCCGGCTCCTCCGATGGCACTGTCTGCCGGCTCCTCCTCAGGTATGTCTTCTTCAGGGGCAGAGGATGCCGGCACAAGGTGGTGGCTTGCCGGCTCCTCATTTGCACTGCTGAAAGATGCTCGTTTTCGGGGTTTTTTCATTCGCTTGCGCCTCGGCAGCCTCGGTTTCTCCATGGTGATAGGCTCACAGGCTGCAGACTCAGCAAGGACATGTTCTAGCGGTCCGCCGGCTCCTCCGATGACATTGTCTGCCGGCTCCTCCTCAGTAATGTCCTGGAAATATGTCACAGCAGCGCCGGCCCCAGTGCATTCGGCCCATGTTTGGGACATGTAAGCCACATACTGCTCAAAAGATTTAATGTCTGCAGTGGTCCAGGTCTCCGCTGCCGGTTCTGCAGGCATATCCGGTCGGGTATGTGAGGTAGGGCATTGAGGTGTTAGAGTGCCCTCAAGAGAAAAATCTTTTGCATTCTCCATGGAAAAATCCATAAAGAGCAGGTCAGGATCAGTAAGAAAATAAAAAAAAGACTCTAAAAGTCGCCTTTCAGAAATGCTCAGAGAGCGACCAGGTGCTGTCCTTGCAACGGCAATTCCCCACCAGGTCTGACGCTCCCTAGCAACGGTCCAGCATTTAGACTCCGCCTCCAACTGACGTCCCAGCCCAGCATTTCGACTCCGCCTCCAACTGACGTCACATCCCCCTCACAAACAACAGCTGTGGTACACAAATCACCCAGAAATACTAGGCCGCAGCCCGGGATTTGATAAGAGCCCAATTACTACTACTAATACTAATTATTATTATGGCGGGTTTAGGAAGTCAGCGTGTGTTTTCCCCATCGCTCCCCATTCTCAGACCATGTAACAGCTAAAACCTTCCTCCGCCATCGGCAGAAAGTCTCCTCTGTCACCCGATCGCATCCCCATCCCCTGGCGGGGTCCTCACCTGTCACCCGATCGCATCCCCATCCCCCGGCGGGGTCCTCACCTGTCACCCGCGCTGAGTTCTCCTCCCTCCGCCACCATCAGCTGAGCAGCGCAGGCGATGTGAGGGGAGATCGAAAGCAAAACATTGATGGATCCTCCTCCAGCTCAGGCAGCACAAGCAGAATGCAGAGCAGGCCTGAGGATCGATCGCCGAGCTCATCATTTCCTGCACTTCTGCTTGTCTGCCTGAGCTGGAAGACGTGTGTGTGTTGTGTTGTGTTGTGTTGTGTGTGTGTGAGCTGAGCTCCTGTCATCCATTCTACAGCCTCCATCTGCTGATCTGCGGTGTGTCTGCTGTCCTCTCATTCATTCATGTCATTAAAGGTTTATTCTCTAATTGCACAGTGTGTGCATGTGTGCTTATGGGCTTTATATCTTAATAGTGGACCTGCAGTGTTAACTAAGGGGCCGATTTGGGATGCCCCACTGAGTGGCAATGGCCCACACTTACCTTTCTGGCACTCCCACGCTTGGTGTTGTCGGATGATGGTCGGCCTCCCTGCAGCTGAGGCCTGCTCCTGCCCTAACCCATCTGAGTGCCACAGACCACAAGGAGGCTGGGGATGCCGCTGTTCCATCTCTCTGTTCAAAACATTGCTTCATGCCATGCAAGAGAGCTGTGCATGCGCCTTGGGATCAGCAGAGAGGTGAGTTGTGTGGGCAGTCTGGGAGTTTCACACAGCCGGGCATCCTAAATTGAAATGCCCCAGGGAAAAGGACAGTGAAAATCCTGGTGAGGAACACGGACACATCTACTATCTGTTAACCCTTTCACTACCAGCCAGTTTGGGTCCACATTTGGGTATGTCCTTTGGGAACACGGACACATCTACTATTTGTTAACCCTTTCACTGCCAGCCAGTTTGGGTCCACATTTGGGTATGTCCTCTGGGAACACGGACACATCTACTATCTGTTAACCCTTTCACTGCCAGCCAGTTTGGGTCCACATTTGGGTATGTCCTCTGGGAACACGGACACATCTACTATCTGTTAACCCTTTCGCTGCCAGCCAGTTTGGGTCTACATTTGGGTATGTCCTCTGGGAACACGGACACATCTACTATCTGTTAATCATTTCACTGCCAGACAGTTTGGGTCCACATTTGGGTATGTCCTCTGGGAACAGGGACACATCTACTATCTGTTAACCCTTTCGCTTCCAGCCAGTTTGGGTCCACATTTGGGTATGTCCTCTTTCGCTGCAAGCCAGTTTGGGTCCACATTTGGGTATGTCCTCTGGGAACACGGACACATCTACTATCTGTTAACCCTTTCACTTCCAGCCAGTTTGGGTCCACATTTGGGTATGTCCTCTTTCGCTGCCAGCCAGTTTGGGTCCACATTTGGGTATGTCCTCTGGGGACACAGACACATCTACTATCTGTTAACCCTTTCACTGCCAGCCAGTTTGGGTCCACATTTGGGTATGTCCTTTGGGAACACGGACACATCTACTATCTGTTAACCCTTTCACTACCAGCCAGTTTGGGTCCACATTTGGGTATGTCCTTTGGGAACACGGACACATCTACTATCTGTTAACCCTTTCACTGCCAGGCAGTTTGGGTCCACATTTGGGTATGTCCTTTGGGAACACGGACACATCTACTATCTGTTAACCCTTTCACTTCCAGCCAGTTTGGGTCCACATTTGGGTATGTCCTCTTTCGCTGCAAGCCAGTTTGGGTCCACATTTGGGTATGTCCTCTGGGAACACGGACACATCTACTATCTGTTAACCCTTTCACTTCCAGCCAGTTTGGGTCCACATTTGGGTATGTCCTCTTTCGCTGCCAGCCAGTTTGGGTCCACATTTGGGTATGTCCTTTGGGAACACGGACACATCTACTATCTGTTAACCCTTTCACTTCCAGCCAGTTTGGGTCCACATTTGGGTATGTCCTCTTTCGCTGCCAGCCAGTTTGGGTCCACATTTGGGTATGTCCTCTGGGAACACGGACACATCTACTATCTGTTAACCCTTTCGCTGCCAGACAGTTTGGGTCTACATTTGGGTATGTCCTCTGGGAACACGGACACATCTACTATCTGTTAATCATTTCACTGCCAGACAGTTTGGGTCCACATTTGGGTATGTCCTCTGGGAACAGGGACACATCTACTATCTGTTAACCCTTTCGCTGCCAGCCAGTTTGGGTCCACATTTGGGTATGTCCTTTGGGAACACGGACACATATATTATCTGTTAACCATTTCACTGCCAGCCAGTTTGGGTCCACATTTGGGTATGCCCTCTGGGAACACGGACACATCTACTATCTGTTAACCCTTTCATTGCCAGTCAGTTTGGGTCCACATTTGGGTATGTCCTTTGGGAACACGGACACATCTACTATCTGTTAACCCTTTCACTGCCAGGCAGTTTGGGTCCACATTTGGGTATGTCCTCTGGGAACACGGACACATCTACTATATGTTAACCCTTTCGCTGCCAGCCAGTTTGGGTCCACATATGGGTATGTCCTCTTTCGCTGCCAGCCAGTTTGGGTCCACATTTGGGTATGTCCTTTGGGAACACGGACACATCTACTATCTGTTAACCCTTTCACTGCCAGGCAGTTTGGGTCCACATTTGGGTATGTCCTCTGGGAACACGGACACATCTACTATCTGTTAACCCTTTCGCTGCCAGCCAGTTTGGGTCCACATATGGGTATGTCCTCTTTCGCTGCCAGCCAGTTTGGGTCCACATTTGGGTATGTCCTTTGGGAACATGGACACATCTACTATCTGTTAACCCTTTCGCTGCCAGCCAGTTTGGGTCCACATTTGGGTATGTCCTCTGGGAACACGAACACATCTACTATCTGTTAACCCTTTCGCTGCCAGCCAGTTTGGGTCCACATATGGGTATGTCCTCTGGGAACCGGGACACATCTACTATCTGTTAACCCTTTCACTGCCAGCCAGTTTGGGTCCACATTTGGGTATGTCCTCTGGGAACAGGGACACATCTACTATCTGTTAACCCTTTCGCTGCAAGCCAGTTTGGGTCCACATATGGGTATGTCCTCTGGGAACACGGACACATCTACTATCTGTTAACCCTTTCACTGCCAGCCAGTTTGTCAGCCTGAAGCCCTGAGTCAAGTGTGTCAGGATGTGCACTCCCTCCCACACGTATCGCAGCAGCTTCGTCAGGGCAGCACAATATATTGTGGCCTCACACTTTTGTATCACTCATTGCTTGATCTCTCGGTGTCCCCACACGTATCGCAGCAGCTTCCTCAGGGCAGCTCTATATATTGTGGCCTCACACTTCTGTATTGTATCACTCATTGCTCGATCCCTCGGTGTCCCCACACGTATCGCAGCAGCTTCGTCAGGGCAGCACTATATATTGTGGGTACACACTTCTGTATTGTATCACTCATTGCTCGATCCCTCGGTGTCCCAACACTTATTGTAGCAGCTTCCTCAGGGCAGCTCTATATATTGGGGCCTCACACTTCTGTATTGTATCACTTATTGCTCGATCCCTCGGTGTCCCAACACTTATCATAGCAGCTTCCTCAGGGCAGCTCTATATATTGGGGCCTCACACTTCTGTATTGTATCACTTATTGCTCGATCCCTTGGTGTCCCCACACGTATAGCAGCAGCTTCGTCAGTGCAGCACTATAGATTGTGGGTACACACTTCTGTATTGTATCACTTATTGCTCGATCCCTCGGTGTCCCCACACGTATTGCAGCAGCTTCGTCAGGGCAGCTCTATATATTGGGGCCTCACACTTCTGTAGTGTATCACTCATTGCTCGATCCCTTGGTGTCCCCACACGTATGGGAGCAGCTTTGTCAGGGCAGCACTATAGATTGGGGGTACACACTTCTGTATTGTATCACTCATTGCTCGATCCCTCGGTGTCCCCACACATATTGCAGCAGCTTCGTCAGGGCAGCACTATAGATTGGGGGTACACACTTCTGTATTGTATCACTCATTGCTCGATCTCTCGGTGTCCCCACGCTTATCGCAGCAGCTTCGTCAGGGCAGCACTATATATTGTGGCCTCACACTACTGTATTGTTTCAGTCATTGCTCGATCCCTCGATGTCGCCACGCATATCGCAGCAGCTTCCTCAGGGCAGCACTATATATTGTGGGTACACGGCTCTGTATTGTATTACTCATTGCTTGATCACTCGGTGTCCCCACGCGTATCCCAGCAGCTTCTTCAGGGCAGCACTATATATATTGTGGGTACACACTTCTGTATTGTATCACTCATTGCTCGATCCCTTGGTGTCGCCACGCATATCGCAGCAGCTTCGTCAGGGCAGCACTATATATTGTGGGTACACACTTCTGTATTGTATCACTCATTGCTCCCCAGGCGTATCACAGCAGCTTGGTCAGGGCAGCACTATATATCGTTGGTACACACTTCTGTATTGTATCACTCATTGCTCGATCTCTCGGTTTCCCCACGCTTATCGCTGCAGCTTCGTCAGGGCAGCACTATATATTGTGGCCTCACGCTACTGTATTGTATCAGTCATTGCTCGATCCCTCGATGTCGCCACGCATATCGCAGCAGCTTCGTCAGGGCAGCACTATATATTGTGGGTACACACTTCTGTATTGTATCACTCATTGCTCGATCCCTCGGTATCCCCACACGTATCACAGCAGCTTCGTCAGGACAGCACTATATATCGTTGGTACACACTTCTGTATTGTATCACTCATAGCTCGATCCCTCGGTGTCGCCACGCTTATCGCAGCAGCTTCGTCAGGGCAGCACTATATATTGTGGGTACACACTTCTGTATTGTATCACTCATTGCTCGATCCCCCGGTGTCCCAACACTTATCATAGCAGCTTCCTCAGGGCAGCTTTATATATTGGGGCCTCACACTTCTGTATTGTATCACTCATTGCTCGATCCCTTGGTGTCCCCACACGTATCGCAGCAGCTTTGTCAGGGCAGCACTATAGATTGGGGGTACACACTTCTGTATTGTATCACTCATTGCTCGATCTCTCGGTGTCCCCACGCGTATCGCAGCAGCTTCATCAGGGCAGCACTATATATTGTGGCCTCACACTACTGTATTGTATCAGTCATTGCTCGATCCCTCGATGTCGCCACGCACATAGCAGCAGCTTAGTCAGGGCAGCACTATATATTGTGGGTACACACTTCTGTATTGTATCACTCATTGCTCGATCCCTCGGTGTCCCCGCGCGTATCACAGCAGCTACGTCAGGACAGCACTATATATCGTTGTTACACACTTCTGTATTGTATCACTCATTGCTCGATCCCTCTGTGTCCCCACACGTAGCACCCTGAGGAAGTGATCTCTCACGCAACGCGTCAGTGTTTTTGAAGGGGCGTCTGCAGAGGACTGGGACCCATTAATTGGTGACAGTATTATGCTTAATTTTGCCTTGTTTTGGAAAAGTTTTGTTTACTATACATGCCATGGTGTATTGGTCTAACTGTTAATAGCACTTTCTGGTCACCCTTTGCTCTTGCACTTTTTGTTCTAGTATTCCGTTTGGGGTCTCTTTCACCTATTTAGTACTAATCTCCTTATTCACAATCTATGTGGTCTTTTTCAACTACATATACCATTGAGTATATGCTTATTTGCACTGCAGACAGTTGTACCTCTTAAACCTGGCATACTTTGAACCTATTGTTACATTAAGTGAATTAGTGATTGGTAGTCCCATAAAGTCCATCTGCAGGGCCTGCTCCTTGGTCTGTGTATATATTTGTATACACATTTTATTGTGTTTAGATGTGGTTATTGTTTGTCATGTTATATGATGTGTCCTTGGCAAAATAAACCTTGATTAATTATTCTACATAATGTGTGTGCGGCTTAGTCTATAGGGTGAGATAACAGCTATCCAATACTGGTGGATGGCCCCTGTGTTAGTGTCCCCACACGTATCGCAACAGCTTCGACAGGACAGCTCTATATATTGTGGGTACACACTTCTGTATTGTATCACTCATTGCTCAATCTCTCGGTGTCCACACGCATATCGCAGCAGCTTTGTCAGGGCAGCAATATATATTGTGGATACTCACTTCTGTATTGTATCAGTCATTGCTGGATCCCTCGGTGTCCCCACGCGTATCGCAGCGGCATCATCAGGGCACCTCTCCACCACCAGGGGGCATCAACTTTCATTAAACTGGACGTTTTACTACAACACGGAGGCTGGCCGGTCTATTGTTTTCATCATCCCTGACCGTCCTCCGCTCTGGATGGTTCCGGTAGAGTCTCCTGAATGTATTTTCCCTATCCCCCGTCTTATCAGTAGCACATTGGGGATCGGAGCATCCCGTGACGCCGGTGCAGGTGTGCGGCATCCATTGTGCGCGGAAGCTCTGCGGTGGGAGATATCTTTGTGCCGGGAGATGCGGCGTGGCCCCTGTGAAGCGTATCGCCTCTCGCCATGAATTTTCTCCTAATACCTTTTCCGCCGCCACAATGAGAGCGAGCGTCCGCAGATTGGCGGTCAATGGAAGGCGAGACAGCAGATTAGGGCGCGGGGGCGTGAAAATTGAAGCATTCATAGCCGGCCATTACCCAGAAGCCTCTCTGCTGCCCGACGATCTGATCACGCTCTGTGCTAGAAATGGCGCATGAAGGATCCCATTTGCCCTTATCACCCCTATGGGGCTGTGCCACACCCTAACTGCCCCTCCCCAGCCTCTGCCAGGCACCAAACACAGCACAGTGTTGCCAAAAAGGGGAGAGGTCATATACAGCCCATGTATTTATGCCTGTGTGGCTGGCTCCTCCCCTCCTCCCCGTTGTCATGGCAACACCAAGCTAATTGCCCCTCCAAGGAGGCAGCCACAGACGTGCTCCCATCAGTCACTGCAAGAAGAGTCAGAGGGGGGCCGCAGAGGACCAAGAAAGAGCTAGAGAGGGGCCACAGAGGGCCAAGAAAGAGCTAGAGAGGGGCCACAGAGGGCCATAAAGAGCTAGAGAGGGGCCACAGAGGGCCAAGAAAAAGCTAGAGAGGGGCCACAGGGGGCCAAGGAGGAGGCAAAAGGGGCCAAGAATAAGCTAGAGAGGGGCCACAGAGGGCCAAGAAAGAGCTAGACAGGGGCCACAGAGAGCCAAGAAAGAGCTAGAGGGGCCACAGGGGGCCAATAAAAAGCTAGAGAGAGGCCACAGAGTGACAAGAAAAAGCTAGAGAGGGGCCACAGAGTGACAAGAAAAAGCTAGGGAGGGGCCACATAGGGCCAAGAATGAGCCAGAGGGCCAAGAATGAGCCAAAAGGGGCCAATAAAGAGCTAGAGGGTCCACAGAGGGCCGAGAATGAGCTAGAGGGGCTACAGAAGGCCGAGAATGAGCTAGAGCGAGGCCACAGAGGGCTGAGAGTGAGCTAGAGGGACCACAGAGGGCCAAGAAAGAGCTAAAGGGGCCACAGAGGGTCAGGAAAGAGCTCGAGGGCCACAGAGGGCCAAGAAAGAGCTAAAGGGGCCACAGAGGGCCAAGAATGAACCAAAAGGGGCCAAGAAAGAGCTAGAGGGGCCACATAGGGCCAAGAAAGAGCTAGGGAGGGGGCGCAGAGGGCCAAGAATGAGCCAAAAGGGGCAAAGAAAGAGCTAGAGGGGCCACAGAGGGCCAAGAATGAGCCAAAAGGGGCCAGGAAAGAGCTAGAGAGGGGCCACAGAGGGCCAAGAAAGAGCTAGGAAGGGGCCACAGAGGGCCAAGAATGAGCCAAAAGGGGCCAAGAAAGAGCTAGAGGGGCCACAGAGGGCCAAGAATGAGCCAAAAAGGGGCCAAGAAAGAGCTAGAGGGGCCACAGAGGGCCAAGAAAGAGCTAGGAAGGGGCCACAGAGGGCCAAGAAAGAGCTAGGAAGGCGCCACAGAGGGCCAAAAATGAGCCAAAAGGGGCCAGGAAAGAGCTAGAGAGGGGCCACAGAGGGCCAAGAAAGAGCTAAAGGGGCCACAGAGGGAGTATGGAGTAAAATTGCAAAGATCGGTTTCCTAATTGCATATATATGGAGTAAAATTGTAAAGATCGGTTTCCTAATTGTATATATATGGAGTAAAATTGCAAGGATCGGTTTCCTAATTGTATATATATGGAGTAAAATTGTAAAAATCGGTTTCCTAATTGTATATATATGGAGTAAAATTGCAAAGATCGGTTTCCTAATTGCATATATATGGAGTAAAATTGTAAAGATCGGTTTCCTAATTGCATATATATGGAGTAAAATTGCAAAGATCGGTTTCCTAATTGCATATATATGGAGTAAAATTGTAAAAATCGGTTTCCTAATTGTATATATATGGAGTAAAATTGCAAAGATCGGTTTCCTAATTGCATATATATGGAGTAAAATTGTAAAGATCGGTTTCCTAATTGCATATATATGGAGTAAAATTGCAAAGATCGGTTTCCTAATTAAATATATATGGAGTAAAATTGTAAAGATCGGTTTCCTAATTGCATATATATGGAGTAAAATTGTAAAGATCGGTTTCCTAATTGCATATATATGGAGTAAAATTGCAAAAATCGGTTTCCTAATTGCATATATATGGAGTAAAATTGTAAAGATCGGTTTCCTAATTGCATATATATGGAGTAAAATTGCAAAAACCGGTTTCCTAATTGCATATATATGGAGTAAAATTGCAAAGATCGGTTTCCTAATTGCATATATATGGAGTAAAATTGCAAAGATCGGTTTCCTAATTGCATATATATGGAGTAAATTGTAAAAATCGGTTTAAAAATTGCATATATATGGAGTAAAATTGTAAAGATCGGTTTCCTAATTGCATATATATGGAGTAAAATTGCAAAGATCGGTTTCCTAATTGCATATATATGGAGTAAAATTGTAAAAATCGGTTTCCTAATTGTATATATATGGAGTAAAATTGCAAAGATCGGTTTCCTAATTGCATATATATGGAGTAAAATTGTAAAGATCGGTTTCCTAATTGCATATATATGGAGTAAAATTGCAAAGATCGGTTTCCTAATTAAATATATATGGAGTAAAATTGTAAAGATCGGTTTCCTAATTGCATATATATGGAGTAAAATTGTAAAGATCGGTTTCCTAATTGCATATATATGGAGTAAAATTGCAAAAATCGGTTTCCTAATTGCATATATATGGAGTAAAATTGTAAAGATCGGTTTCCTAATTGCATATATATGGAGTAAAATTGCAAAAACCGGTTTCCTAATTGCATATATATGGAGTAAAATTGCAAAGATCGGTTTCCTAATTGCATATATATGGAGTAAAATTGCAAAGATCGGTTTCCTAATTGCATATATATGGAGTAAATTGTAAAAATCGGTTTAAAAATTGCATATATATGGAGTAAAATTGTAAAGATCGGTTTCCTAATTGCATATATATGGAGTAAAATTGCAAAGATCGGTTTCCTAATTGCATATATATGGAGTAAAATTGTAAAAATCGGTTTCCTAATTGTATATATATGGAGTAAAATTGCAAAGATCGGTTTCCTAATTGCATATATATGGAGTAAAATTGCAAAGATCGGTTTCCTAATTGCATATATATGGAGTAAATTGTAAAAATCGGTTTAAAAATTGCATATATATGGAGTAAAATTGTAAAGATCGGTTTCCTAATTGTATATATATGGAGTAAAATTGCAAGGATCGGTTTCCTAATTGTATATATATGGAGTAAAATTGTAAAGATCGGTTTCCTAATTGTATATATATGGAGTAAAATTGTAAAGATCGGTTTCCAAATTGCATATATATGGAGTAAAATTGCAAAGATCGGTTTCCTAATTGCATATATATGGAGTAAAATTGTAAAGATCGGTTTCCTAATTGTATATATATGGAGTAAAATTGCAAAGATCGGTTTCCTAATTGCATATATATGGAGTAAAATTGTAAAGATCGGTTTCCTAATTGTATATATATGGAGTAAAATTGCAAAGATCGGTTTCCTAATTGCATATATATGAAGTAAAATTGTAAAGATCGGTTTCCTAATTGCATATATATGGAGTAAAATTGTAAAGATCGGTTTCCTAATTGCATATATATGGAGTAAAATTGCAAAAATCGGTTTCCTAATTGCATATATATGGAGTAAAATTGCAAAGATCGGTTTCCTAATTAAATATATATGGAGTAAAATTGTAAAGATCGGTTTCCTAATTGCATATATATGGAGTAAAATTGTAAAGATCGGTTTCCTAATTGCATATATATGGAGTAAAATTGTAAAGATCGGTTTCCTAATTGCATATATATGGAGTAAAATTGCAAAAATCGGTTTCCTAATTGCATATATATGGAGTAAAATTGTAAAGATCGGTTTCCTAATTGCATATATATGGAGTAAAATTGCAAAAACCGGTTTCCTAATTGCATATATATGGAGTAAAATTGCAAAGATCGGTTTCCTAATTGCATATATATGGAGTAAAATTGCAAAGATCGGTTTCCTAATTGCATATATATGGAGTAAATTGTAAAAATCGGTTTAAAAATTGCATATATATGGAGTAAAATTGTAAAGATCGGTTTCCTAATTGCATATATATGGAGTAAAATTGTGAAAATCGGTTTCCTAATTGCATATATATGGAGTAAAATTGTAAAGATCGGTTTCCTAATTGCATATATATGGAGTAAAATTGTGAAAATCGGTTTCCTAATTGCATATATATGGAGTAAAATTGTAAAGATCGGTTTCCTAATTGCATATATATGGAGTAAAATTGTAAAGATCGGTTTAGCCAGTTTGGGTCCACATTTGGGTCTGTCCTCTGGGAACACGGACTTATCTGCTTCTAATGACTTGTTACTTTCCCTTTCTCATGTATTATGACATTGTATCTGTGTTTGCTCATCTCTGTATTTCCCATATGTATTGCAACAAGGTTGTCAGCCATCACTGCTTTTGTCTATGCAATTACTCTGTTCACATAATTACTGTTTGTATTCTAAGTATGTCACACACCCCGCTTCAAGAATCCATAACATGTGGGTAATATCGTCCTGAAGAGGCGTTCCTGCAGAGATGATAGTAAAAGAAAGCCCCTCCCTGATCCATAAATACCTGGGACCTCCCACTCATCACCCAGTTTTCCATCTCTGCAAGACGGCGAGCAAGTCAGAAGATGATGTCTCCTCCTTGCACTGGGGGAGTTCAGGTAGCCGGGGTAACTCCCGGCCTGTTTGTTGAATATTCCCGCTCGGCCTTCTTTTCTCTGAGTAACCCCTTATATTATATGCCTCCTCAGTTTTGGCTGCGGGCCCGAGTGAGGGTATGCTGGCACCTCTGGTGCTTAGGAGCAGTGCTCCCCCCGTGAGACCCTAAAATAAGAGGGTAGGCGGTGGTTCCGGGTTGGTGATCCCGGTTTGGGATGCCCCGTCCCTTGGTATTGCCCCTGGGGTGGGTCCCTCTTCAGTCCTCATCTTACTCATCTGTGGGGGTTGGGGGTCTCCTTCCTAGGGCCTGTAGTTTCCCGCTGCCCTTGCTGGTGCTGTGTCACCTGTGTGTATGTTTTTTAGTGCTTGTGCTACTTATTCGGGCGCCGCGACCGCCATGTCGGCCGGGGCGCCGGGTGCTTTGCTGCTTTTACCTCACGTTTTTTGGGGGCGGGGCCGGCCCGCGGCGCGCTGCCGCGGCCGATACCCCGTTTCTTTCTGTGCCGGTTAGGCCGGGCGGGTGCGACGCTGGACTCTGCGGTCGCACCCGCCGGGCGTGTCATTTTGGCCGGCGCCGCGGCAGCGGAGGCGCCGGTTTTCAGGGGGGTGAGTCCCGTTGGCGGCAGAGGGAGATGCGTCCTCGTCGGAGGGGGGGGGCGGGGCCGGGTTTTCGGCGCGTCGCCGCGGCTCCGCCCCTCCCTCCTCTCTGCTTCTGGCGCCGATGCGGAGCCTTGTCAGCTCCGTGCTGTTCAGGAAAGGGGTGTTTCTCTTTGCTTCGCGCGCTCTGCGCCCTGGCCACGCCCCGGATTCCTTGCCTGCGTCTCCTCATGCTCGTGGTGGACTCCATCGTTCCCTAGGATCTGTGAGTGGCCCTGTGGGTCCTATTTATCATAGACTTTTTTATTGTCTTCTGGTCATATATTTAAGGGGTTCCTTCTGTCTTTCAGGCGGAGTGTTCTATCGGGAGTGTCATCATTAGTAATTAGAGGGTTTCTCCCGGTCCTAGATTCCTGGGTTCTCTTAGTCTTAAATCCTCCCACTTGGGACATTAAAGGGGCATCCCGGTTTGCTTATTGGCGTAATTCCCTGGGTCACTGCGACTAATAAAGTTCACCTTATGGAGGCATCCCCGGATACTGGGGCAGGGGCCCCTTCGGGGCATCCCAAAAGATGCATGTTGTGTGGTGCATCCATTACAAGGGATGATGTACTGCTTTGTATACTTTGTGCACAGCAAACTATTGCGCGGCAGTCCAGATCCCAGGCTTCTGGGTCAGCTCCGCCGGCCGAGTCATCTCAACCTCCCACCCTGACACGCGCTCCGTGTGACGTTGTCATGGGCAGGGATCTGCAAGCTGAGATGTGCGCCAGATTGGCCAACCTTGAGAAAATTGTTTCCAGGTCGGCCGCCCGTAAGGCCCCGGCCAAGAGGAAGCATTTGTCCCCGGCTTTGCCGGCTGATGACCTGGACGAGTTTAATAATCTGGATTGGTCTGATTATTCTGGGCTAGAGGAAGGTGAGGTTTCTGAGGGCTCAGAGGTTTCGGACGATGAACAGTCTGCGGGCGCTGATGAGGAGCTTAGTGAGTTAGGGAGATCCTCGGATTCTCCTCACGCGCTGGCGCTGATGTTGGAGGTTCTGAAGATTTCCCCTCCCGAGGTGGCGTCACAGCAGGAGGGTGAGTTGTTTGAGGAGTCCAGGCCGCGCTTGGAGTTTCCTTCACAACGGCACTTTCACAAGATCATTGATAAGGAATGGGACAGGCCGGCTAGGCTCCCTGGCATCCCTCAGGGGTGGGACAAGAAATACCCTTTCCCTTCGGAGGTGGTTAAGCGCTGGGTTTCCCCGCCCGAGGTCGATGCTCCGGTTCAGGGGTTGTCTAATTCCTCGGTTTTAAATAGGCCGGATTGCTCCTCCCTTAAGGATGGGGAGGATAAATGTATTGACCAAATGGCGTGTCATGGCTTTACTAGCGTTGGGTCAGCCATACGGCCTGTGTGCGCTTCTGAGCTTATGGTGTTGGCTGCCAGGTCTGTGGTCAGGGACTTGTTGACATCTTCCGGGCTTCGCCCTGGTAGTGCTGAGTTCCTTAGCCTCAAACGGTGTGAGTTGTTTTTGTCCTTTGTATTAACCGCCTTGGATGACACTTTGATGATGTGTGGTAGGACATCGGCTTTGTTGGTGACTATTCGGCGGTCGGTCTGGCTGCGCCAGTGGGCGGCCGACTTCATGTCTAAAAAGTCTCTGACGGCTTTACCCTTTGTTGGGTTGAGGCTCTTTGGAGAAACATTGGACTCCGTCACCAAGGGCGGTAGGTTGCCTCAACGTAAAAAGCAGCGCCGTTCCTTTCGGGGGGCGCCTGCTTTTACATCTTCCTTTCGTGGGGCCAGATTTGGCAGAGGATCTGCGTCCCAATCTTCCAGAGGAGATTCCGGGAACAGGGGCAGGGGACGTGCCCGTTCTGGATACCATTGGGGTTCTAAGCCCAAGCCGGCTATTAAGCCGGCCCAGCAATGAGGGGGCGCCCTCACCCTTGCGGGTGGGGGGACGGCTGAGACACTTCTCCCGGATCTGGGATCAAGAAGTCTCGGACAGATGGATCCGGGAAGTGGTGTCTTCCGGTTACAAGCTAGAGTTCGAGCTCCGCCCCCCCTCCAGGTTCCTCAGGTCTCGGATGCCTTCGGAGCCTCTGGTGGCGCAGGGGCTCCTGGTGGCAGTAAAGAATCTTCTGGACATGGCTGTCATTTGCCCAGTGCCCCCTCGGAGCAGGGCAGGGGCTTCTATTCCAATCTGTTCACGGTTCCCAAGAAGGACGGGTCGGTCCGTCCTATCTTGGATCTGAAGTTTCTCAACAGGTTTATTCGGCCGCGCAAATTCCGCATGGAAACGCTGCGCTCGGCCATTCACTCTCTTCGTCAGGGAGACTTTCTGACGTCCATAGACATCAAGGATGCTTATTTACACGTTCCGGTTTTTCCAGCACACCAGAGGTTTCTCAGGTTTGTGGTGGAGGATCGGCATTTTCAGTTTGTGGCACTTCCTTTCGGTCTCACCTCAGCCCCTCGGGTTTTCACCAAGGTGCTAGCGGGGGTGATGGCACTGCTCAGAGTTCAGGGTATCCGCATTGTGCCCTATCTGGACGATCTACTGATCATGGCCTCTTCTTTCAACCAAGCGGAGTTGGACACCGGAGTGGTGGTGTCCACTCTGGAGAGGTTCGGTTGGGTGATCAACCACCCCAAGTCTTCTCTTTCTCCGTCCAGAGTTGTGACCTTTCTGGGGATGTCTCTGGACACCTCGCAGGCCAGGGTGTTTCTGCCCCAGGCCAAGATTCTTTTGATTCAGGAGTTAGTTCAGCTTCTCTTGTTGGCCCATCATCCGACCATCCGGCTAGGGATGAGGCTGGTGGGTTTAATGGTGGCCTCATTCGAGGCAGTTCCCTTTGCGCAGCTCCATACGAGGGCGCTTCAGCTTCATCTGCTGGCGGTTTGGGACAGGTCGCAGTCGTCATTGGACCGGTCCTTCCGGTTGACTCCCCGAGTTCGTCGTTCCCTACAATGGTGGCTGGGGTCTGTCAATCTGTCAAAAGGCAGATCCTTCCTGGCTCCACGTTGGGAAACGGTCACCACGGATGCCAGTCTGTCAGGTTGGGGGGGTGTTTGGAAGGACCTCCAGTTTCAGGGTCTGTGGAGTCCGCAGGAGGCTCACGAGCCCATCAATATTCTGGAGTTGAGAGCCATCAGGTTGGTTCTGTTTCGCTTGACTCATCAGTTGAGAGGCCTGCCAGTTCAGGTCCGGTCGGACAACAGGACGGCGGTTGCTTACATCAATCACCAAGGAGGGACTCGCAGCAGGAGTGCCCTCAGGGAAGTGTCTTTGATTCTGGACTGGGCCGAGGCCCACGTCCCGTGTATCTCAGCAGTCTACATTCCGGGGGTGGAAAACACGGAGGCGGACTTGCTGAGCCGGGCCTCCTCTCGTCAGGGGGAGTGGTCTCTCAGTCCCAGGGTGTTTCGTTCGACATGTCTCAGGTGGGGGGTCCCAGCGGTGGACCTCTTTGCCTCTTGTCACAATCACAAGCTTCCAGTCTTTGTGTCTCTCTCGCAGGATCCTCTGGCTCTGGCAGTGGATGCCATGTCTCTGACCTGGAGGGATCTGGGGTTCCTTTATCTGTTCCCTCCGTTTCCAATGCTAGCCAGAGTGGTGCGCAAACTGGCCTTGGAAGGCGCGTCGGCGATTCTGGTGGCCCCAAGGTGGCCAAGGCGCGTTTGGTTCGCAGATCTTGTAAGGCTGGCAGAGGATCAGTTCGCCCTGCCTCTGCTGCCGGACCTGCTCACCCAGGGTCGGCTACGCTATCCCAATTTACCATCGCTGGCTTTGACGGCGTGGCTGCTGAATCCGCCATCTTGAGGGAAGAAGGTCTTTCTGACGCGGTGATTCAGACTCTTATCAGCGCCAGGAAGCGGTATTCCTCTTCTGTTTACTACAGGACCTGGAGGTCCTATATTGATTGGTGTGAAGGTAGGTCCTTCTCTTGTCGAGAGTTCTCCATTCCTAGGATTCTGGAGTTTCTTCAACATGGTTTAGATCTGGGGCTCCAAATTAGTACCTTGAAGGGGCAGGTCTCTGCCCTGGCGGTGTTCTTCCAAAGGTCCTTTGCACTTCATCCTTTAGTCAGGACCTTTTTCCAAGGAGTCACGCATGTACGTCCGCCTAGGAAGCCCTTGGTTCCAGTTTGGGATTTGAACCTTGTTCTTTCTGCTCTTCAGGGTCCTCCGTTTGAGCCCTTGAATGAGGTTGCCTTGTCTTCGCTTACTCAAAAGGTGGCCTTTTTGGTGGCTATCACTTCGGTTAGGCGTGTTTCTGAGTTGGCAGCTTTATCCATTAAAGCTCCATACTTTGAGAAGCATCAGGACAAGGTTGTCTTTCGTTTCAAGCCGGATTTTCTTCCTAAGGTGGTCTCGGCTTTTCATCTAAATCAGGACATAGTTCTGCCTTCTCTATGCCCTAATCCTAGCAACGACAAGGAAAGGGCATGCATTCCTTGGATGTAGTTCGTGTTGTGGAATATTATCTGGAGGTTACGTCTTCCTTTCGCAAGACGGACGCCTTTTTTGTGGTGCCCTCCGGGCCTAGGAAAGGTTTGGCTCCTGCCAAATCTTCCATTAGTAAATGGATTCGTCAGGCCATCATTGGAGCCTATTCTGCCAAGGGGAGGAGTCCCCCTTTTCGTGTTACTGCTCATTCTACTCGCGCAGTTGGTGCGTCCTGGGCTTTTCAGCACCAGGCTTCTGTTGAGCAAGTTTGTAAGGCCGCTACCTGGTCTTCTGTTCACACTTTTTTTTGATGTTTGGGCGTCCGCGGATGCTGTCTTTGGACGCAAAGTTTTGCAAGCTGTAGTGGTTTGAAGTTGTGCATTGTTGCCTAGTTTTGGATCCCCGCCCTTGTTTTTTGGACACTGCTATTGGATGTCCCACATGTTATGGATTCTTGAAGCGGGGTGTGTGACATACTTAGAATAATACCATTTTGTGAATACTCACCTTGTAAAATGGGTATTATAAGTATGTCACACACCCCGCTTCACCCGCCCTTTCTGTATTCGGGATCCTCTATTTTGTGAACTTTGCGTGGTTGCGTTTTATATTTGCCTCTTCCTGGTCCCTTACCTTACTGCTTCTGTATACTGGGTGATGAGTGGGAGGTCCCAGGTATTTATGGATCAGGGAGGGGCTTTCTTTTACTATCATCTCTGCAGGAACGCCTCTTCAGGACGATATTACCCACATGTTATGGATTCTTGAAGCGGGGTGTGTGACATACTTATAATACCCATTTTACAAGGTGAGTATTCACAAAATGGTATTTTTGTGACCCCCTAGCTTCCCCTCCTGATAACCCCAGCTAAGCACCTTTATTGCCCTAGTACCACCCACCCCCCAGCTGTTTGAGCTAATCAAGGCATCTCACAAGTGGTATATCTTTGTGAGGAATGGCTGCATGTCAGCCTGGGCTGCTGTCCTGGATTTATTAAGTCCATCAAAGAATTAGGCCCAAATTGAGCCCGAAGTGACCAGAAGGGAACAGGCACCAGACTCTGCTTGTCTGAAGAACTTATCCCCAACAATGCTCCTCTGGTATTTTACAGTCCTGCTTCCTCTGACTCTAAAATTCCTTAACTCCCAGCATCCCCCTGCACCTGGTAAGTGTCTCTATCCCCTCGATTCAAAGAGCAAAAGTTAATTGATTTCGGATCTAGAATCCTAAGTTTGGGTGGGTGTTTGTCATTTTTTCCTGTTTTTTTGGCCATTTCCGACTCGCACGAGCCTACGTCCGATTTCGTATATGCTCTTACGATCATCGGAAGTTCGTTCCTAAATTGTAGGATCAAATCCTAAAACTTAGGATCAAAACCTAAAACTTAGGCTAATCGGATGTGTTTACGTGTGATTCAGAGAGCAGTTTTCCAACCTCTAAATACGTTTTAAAAGAAAGCCACTTGCGACACCTTTTAGCAGTCGGATTGCTGTTCTGGAACAGGTTTTTTGGCTATGTGGAGGAGTCTGCGCGTCTTGAGCTCCAATGAACTGCATGTATCAGCATGGCCGAGGCCATAAATTGCATGGCAATGCATACCTGATTCAATACATTTCATGTATGCCTTATAAAAGCATTTTAATGTGGACCTTAATTAGTCCTTTGCATGTAAACCTTTATTTTGCAATACATCCATATATTTGCATTAATTAAAGAAACTTATGTCCTTTGTTATTTTTTTTTAAATTGATGTACTAGAATAATATTTTTAATTTGAATTTATTGGTGTAGTTGTTTACCTTTGCTTTGTTTAATTATTTTAGCTCATCTTTGGTCAGATGCATCACACTTACTGAGGAGAGGAGAACGGGATAAAGTGCAGGATGTGGGTTACTGCTGTATTTTGCACAGACACAGCAGAGCTGGGGGCACGGAAAGGTCAGAAATCAAAGAATGCAGAGCAACACAGTCACAAGGCCCTTTCTGTTTGCAGGCTGCCCGATAATACCTGACCCGCCATCTTGGCTTTTTCTAGACTCATAACATGCCGAAGTTGCTGGGTGTTTTTTAATTTTTGAGAGCAATCTGTATGTAGAGGGTGTGGGTAACCACACCAAAAATTTTAAGTTGTACCATTTGAAGCCAAAATATTAAAATTAAATCCACAAGTAAAAAATGCAAGTTAACTAAAAATTAAACAAAGTAAGAACTTCTCTTGTCGAGAGTTCTCCATTCCTAGGATTCTGGAGTTTCTTCAACATGGTTTAGATCTGGGGCTCCAAATTAGTACCTTGAAGGGGCAGGTCTCTGCCCTGGCGGTGTTCTTCCAAAGGTCCTTTGCACTTCATCCTTTAGTCAGGACCTTTTTCCAAGGAGTCACGCATGTACGTCCGCCTAGGAAGCCCTTGGTTCCAGTTTGGGATTTGAACCTTGTTCTTTCTGCTCTTCAGGGTCCTCCGTTTGAGCCCTTGAATGAGGTTGCCTTGTCTTCACTTACTCAAAAGGTGGCCTTTTTGGTGGCTATCACTTCGGTTAGGCGTGTTTCTGAGTTGGCAGCTTTATCCATTAAAGCTCCATACTTTGAGAAGCATCAGGACAAGGTTGTCTTTCGTTTCAAGCCGGATTTTCTTCCTAAGGTGGTCTCGGCTTTTCATCTAAATCAGGACATAGTTCTGCCTTCTCTATGCCCTAATCCTAGCAACGACAAGGAAAGGGCGTTGCATTCCTTGGATGTAGTTCGTGTTGTGGAATATTATCTGGAGGTTACGTCTTCCTTTCGCAAGACGGACGCCTTTTTTGTGGTGCCCTCCGGGCCTAGGAAAGGTTTGGCTCCTGCCAAATCTTCCATTAGTAAATGGATTCGTCAGGCCATCATTGGAGCCTATTCTGCCAAGGGGAGAAGTCCCCCTTTTCGTGTTACTGCTCATTCTACTCGCGCAGTTGGTGCGTCCTGGGCTTTTCAGCTCCAGGCTTCTGTTGAGCAAGTTTGTAAGGCCGCTACCTGGTCTTCTGTTCACACTTTTTCCAAGTTTTACAAGGTTGATGTTTGGGCGTCCGCGGATGCTGTCTTTGGACGCAAAGTTTTGCAAGCTGTAGTGGTTTGAAGTTGTGCATTGTTGCCTAGTTTTGGATCCCCGCCCTTGTTTTTTGGACACTGCTATTGGATGTCCCACATGTTATGGATTCTTGAAGCGGGGTGTGTGACATACTTAGAATAATACCATTTTGTGAATACTCACCTTGTAAAATGGGTATTATAAGTATGTCACACACCCCGCTTCACCCGCCCTTTCTGTATTCGGGATCCTCTATTTTGTGAACTTTGCGTGGTTGCGTTTTATATTTGCCTCTTCCTGGTCCCTTACCTTACTGCTTCTGTATACTGGGTGATGAGTGGGAGGTCCCAGGTATTTATGGATCAGGGAGGGGCTTTCTTTTACTATCATCTCTGCAGGAACGCCTCTTCAGGACGATATTACCCACATGTTATGGATTCTTGAAGCGGGGTCTGTGACATACTTATAATACCCATTTTACAAGGTGAGTATTCACAAAATGGTATTTTTGTGACCCCCTAGCTTCCCCTCCTGATAACCCCAGCTAAGCACCTTTATTGCCCTAGTACCACCCACCCCCCAGCTGTTTGAGCTAATCAAGGCATCTCACAAGTGGTATATCTTTGTGAGGAATGGCTGCATGTCAGCCTGGGCTGCTGTCCTGGATTTATTAAGTCCATCAAAGAATTAGGCCCAAATTGAGCCCGAAGTGACCAGAAGAGAACAGGCACCAGACTCTGCTTGTCTGAAGAACTTATCCCCAACAATGCTCCTCTGGTATTTTACAGTCCTGCTTCCTCTGACTCTAAAATTCCTTAACTCCCAGCATCCCCCTGCACCTGGTAAGTGTCTCTATCCCCTCGATTCAAAGAGCAAAAGTTAATTGATTTCGGATCTAGAATCCTAAGTTTGGGTGGGTGTTTGTCATTTTTTCCTGTTTTTTTGGCCATTTCCGACTCGCACGAGCCTACGTCCGATTTCGTATATGCTCTTACGATCATCGGAAGTTCGTTCCTAAATTGTAGGATCAAATCCTAAAACTTAGGATCAAAACCTAAAACTTAAGCTAATCGGATGTGTTTACGTGTGATTCAGAGAGCAGTTTTCCAACCTCTAAATACGTTTTAAAAGAAAGCCACTTGCGACACCTTTTAGCAGTCGGATTGCTGTTCTGGAACAGGTTTTTTGGCTATGTGGAGGAGTCTGCGCGTCTTGAGCTCCAATGAACTGCATGTATCAGCATGGCCGAGGCCATAAATTGCATGGCAATGCATACCTGATTCAATACATTTCATGTATGCCTTATAAAAGCATTTTAATGTGGACCTTAATTAGTCCTTTGCATGTAAACCTTTATTTTGCAATACATCCATATATTTGCGTTAATTAAAGAAACGTATGTCCTTTGTTATTTTTTTTTAAATTGATGTACTAGAATAATATTTTTAATTTGAATTTATTGGTGTAGTTGTTTACCTTTGCTTTGTTTAATTATTTTAGCTCATCTTTGGTCAGATGCATCACACTTACTGAGGAGAGGAGAGCGGGATAAAGTGCAGGATGTGGGTTACTGCTGTATTTTGCACAGACACAGCAGAGCTGGGGGCACGGAAAGGTCAGAAATCAAAGAATGCAGAGCAACACAGTCACAAGGCCCTTTCTGTTTGCAGGCTGCCCGATAATACCTGACCCGCCATCTTGGCTGTTTCTAGACTCATAACATGCCGAAGTTGCTGGGTGTTTTTTAATTTTTGAGAGCAATCTGTATGTAGAGGGTGTGGGTAACCACACCAAAAATTTTAAGTTGTACCATTTGAAGCCAAAATATTAAAATTAAATCCACAAGTAAAAAATGCAAGTTAACTAAAAATTAAACAAAGTAAGATTTACTTATGCAAATGCATTCATTAATGGTTGGTTACTACAAAATGAATGAAATAAAGAAAAATAAAAGACCAAATATTTAGAATGCACTTTAATGAGGTAAGTTTGTAGTGCGCAGGCGAAAGATCAGAAGGATTTACGTCCAGACAAAAAAGGAAAAAGGGCAAAACCAATGTTGCAACCTGAGAAATGAAACGGAAAATTCAGGATGGAAACTGACATAGGTCTGATTCGCGAACTGCCATACGAACGGACCTAAATTTTAGGATAGAAACGTATTAGCTTATAGAATCACTCGCAAGTTCATACGAGCGCACGAGCGTTCGTGAAAAATAGGATGATCATCAAAGCTGTTACATGTTTCTTTGAATCGACCCCTATATCTCTCCATCACTGCTCTCATCCCCCTAGCTTTGCTCGCATGAATTTATCTCACTGGCTAAATCTCTCTGCTTTTCTCAATGCACCCGCAAAACACGCTCTGCCACTTTCAAATCCCACAGTCACCTCCTCTCCCTTTCTCTGCTCCTACTTGCTGCTGGTGACATCGCTCAAAACCCAGGTCCATTTCCTTCGCCTCCCTGCTCCTCTACACCCCACAACTCATCACAGATTAGCCTTCACCATGGTAGCAAACCAACAAACACACAGAACCTAGCCAACCTCTTAACAATCACCCCCTCCCCACACACTCCCCCCATTGTCTCCTGTGCACTGTGGAATGCACGTTCAGTGTGCAACAAACTGGCATACATTCACGACCTCTTCACTACCAACCTCTTCACTTTCATGGCCTTTACTGAAACCTGGCTCACTCCCTCTGATACAGCCTCACCCGCTGCCCTCTCATATGGGGCTTACAGTTCAGCCACACATCTCCTGGCCGTGGCCATATCCCCGCAATGTTTTTAGCTGGGCGTTTACCTGCATCCGACATCTCTGATTGGCATCACAGTGAGCGACAGGTGGCGGGCAATCCATTCACCTTTCCTTGTGGCTCTTTAGAGCAGAAAAGAAAATCTCAATGGAACGCAAGCCTTTGATTTGCTGAGCAGCCTGAGCATTCACCGTGGGAGCAGAAAGCGTTTTTGGCCCATATGGGGGGTGCACACAGTGGGACATCCCAAATCGGGGTTCCCCTGCAGGAGGAACAACACCCAAGATGGTGAAAGTCCTGGGTTTTGTTCCTCTTTAAATGCTCGTGTCTGGGGGGGCATCCTGATTGGGGATAGCGCCTCCTGTGCATAGCCTCTCACACCCCAAATACTTACCTACTTACTTCTGGAACTGCTTACGGCCTGTACAGGACCCACTCTCCTTTCTGTTTCCGGCACTCTCATGCAGTTTTCTCGGACCATGGCAGGCCTCCCTGCAGCTGAGGCACGCTCCTACCTAGCCATTCAGATGGGCTGGGGAGCAGAAGCTTGCAACAGACTGCAGGGAGACTGGGGATGCGGCCACTCCACTTCTCTATTATGGCGCTTTATGCCATGCATTAGTATGCATAGCTTATAGCACTGATTGGACGGGAGCCATGCATGCACTGTGGGATTGGTGGAAAGGTGAGTTGTGTGGGGTGTCTCAGGGTTTTCACACAGCCAGGCATCCGAAATCAAAATGCCCCAGGAACAAGGATCTATCACAAGGATAGTGAAAATCCTGATGATATGTTCACTTTAAAGAGCAACCATTTTTCTAGGACCTCTTCATGGGGCATCCCGAATTGGGATTCACAACCCATTATATGCTACCACCGAATGTTCTTGTTTTTGCACATTGGTATCTTCACTGGAACTTGTCCCTTGGGTCAAGTGTACTTATATGTGTTAGTGACTAGGAATAATTTTATCAAGTAGATGGGTTGTGATTTGGACATCAGATCACTGTTTTTATTTAATCATTCATTTATTTATTCATACAATTTTGCACAGGCACTTTGGGATCTCTGGCCTGATGTACAGCAGAGTCATATCTGCAGGTTTATTAGACATATTGGTGTTTATGCACAGGCACTTTCTAAGGCCCTTATTTAAGAAGGGATAGCGTCAGGTAGCGCCTGGTTAATGAGCGGTAGCGACAGACAGCGACTGGTCAACGCCGGACACGGCACGCATTTACACATTTAATCTGTTTAGCGACTGGAATAGCGCCATGTAGCGTCTGATTCATCATTTTCACAGCCTCAGCGAACAGCGCCAGCGTTCAGCCTTGCACAGCGCCAGGTATGACCTCTCGCTACCTGTCGCTCTCCCATACATTTCTATGGACGATCCTTTTCTTCTCTTTAAACGGGTTTTTTTTTTTTTTCAAAAAAATCACAAATAATTCTTTGACCTCTTCTGGCATTGAAAAAGCGATTTTTTTTTTCATATTTTTTAAATTTTTTATATATTTCCTCAAAAATGACATTACAGGTCTGGCATTAAAGTGTTCATGTTACAATGTTGTTACAATGTTATTCCATATGTTTTCGCTTTGTTACTATTTGACAGATGCTTGAAAACAGACTTTAAACACACCGCCTCCTGCGCTCTGGGCTTCAAACAACTATTTTTCAGCGCCAGAGATTTGTGAAGCTGTTTTTTTCCTGAATATGGTGTGAGTCGGTCGCTATGAGCAGTCGCTAACATGCGCTCCCGTACAGAGCTGTACTGGTCAAATAGCGATTCCTCACAATGTATTCAACATTACTGAACAGCGACTATAAAGTAGCGACTCACGGGCGAGCACTGCGACTACTAGCGGGCGCTCTGAAAATGCCTGCTACAGACGCTCATCTGTCGCTACCTGCCGCTAATGATGAATCAGCCTGCCCGTCTCCATTTTGTACTTAGGATTTTTATATACTGCTTTGCACTAGCACAAAATGGATGAATTATTGATAAATTACATTGGGGTACATACTCATTGATTGAATATGTGTCAAACATATTTATATGTTCATGGCATTATTTAGTGACAGGACCCATTTTCCTTGTTTTTAACAGTCGTCTCCTTGGATTTGAATTCCTATGTGAACTGCACATTAAACCGGAACAACACCCATGTCTTATCTTAAAGCTCGGGCCCTGGAAGAAATCCAGCGCTCTGACTGGCTGGTATGGTCATGTGGCTGCCGGCACTCAGCTGGGATGCCCTCTGCGCTCGGAGCAACACCCATTTTTTTTTTTTAAATGGGTGTTGTTCCAGTTTAAAGTAGTGTATTTTAAATGTTACTGTTGCTTTGAATTTCATTTTTGGGGGTTGTTGTGACATAGGGATCGATTCAGAGCCAGGTTAGAATTCTCTCTTCTTTTTAGGAGAGAAAACTGCCATTCACTTTCATTGTCTGCAAGGTGAAAATGTTCTCCTGGATCTGAATCAGCCCCAAGGTAGACAATGAAAGTGAATGGCGATTTTCTCTCCTAAAATAAAGAGTGTGCTTTCTCTCTCTTTTCTCTGGCTCTGAATCGACCCTATTGAGTGTTTTGTTTTTTTGTGTCTGGAGTTTTGCTCTGTTTCGGTTGTCACCACACACCTCTGCTCACCCCAGACACTGTTATTTAAGGTTGTGCAGCCCTAATCCAAGTAAGCATAATTGCGATGCCTCGCTGTGTGAGTCCCCGGGTCGCCCGGAAGACTCACCTTGTCAACGAACCCAGTCACCTCTGAGTGGCATCACAGTGAACGGGGATGCTGCAGATGGCGGGCACTCCATTCACCATTCCTTGTGGCTCTTTAGAGCAAAAAAGAAAATCTGATCGGAACGCAGGCCACTGATTTGCTGAGCGTCCAGAACATGACCTGCGTCAGCGGAAAAAGGTGAGTTTTTGGGCCATTAGGATGCCCCCAGCAGGAGGAACAACAACCAAGATCAAGAAATCCTGGGTTTTGTTCCTCTATAAATGACATCTGTGTATAGCCTCTCAGACCCCAAATACTTACCTCTTTTGGGACTGCTTACAGCCCGGACTGGACCCACATGACTATCAGCAGCCGATTGCTAGGGCCCTGTTGGAAACAGCAGCTGGAAGAGGAGGGTCCGGATTCCTAGGCTTGTGGGGTGGCTAGGTACATGGGAGGGCATCACCAATCTGGTGAGATCTCTATAGCAGGACAAAACCCAGCCAGGCCAGCCTTGGAATCTAGATCTCCCAGATCAAATCTATCTCTCAGGGCTGGTCACTGGCCTTTTCCTGGGAAACCCTCCCCCGTTACCCCAGGTCGCCACATAGCTCACCTTTGCCCTGGCTTCAATGGCAGTGTAAACAGCATCAGCCACCTCCCAGGCATCTCAAAGCTGAGACGTGCTTCTGTGCCCAGCCATTCACATAAGAGAGTTAAACATTTATTTAGAAGTGATCATCTAGTCAAACAGGACTGGAAGTTCCCTGAGCAACACAACAGGGGGAGACCACGGTCTGATGGCAAAAATCCACCAAAGTGGCGTTTCTATTTAGGGCCTCCAAAAATACAATTCTGTGAAATACTCACCTGTAGAATTGGTATTATACGCATACAGTACGTCCTGCTCCAGATATAATACTTACACGTGGGACAACCAATAGCAGTGTCCATAAATAGGGTGGGATCCCCAACAAAAAAGGCACAGCAGACAGTCAAAAGCACTGCCACCTGCAACCTTGCTACCAAGAGCTACGTGAGCAAAGGCTCCAACGTCAACCCCATAAAAACCATGGAGAAGGTATAAACAGAAAACCAGTAGCGGTCCAGCAACTCGTTCAACCGAAACCTGGCGCTGAAGGGCCCAAAGGACCAGGGCACCAATAGAATCAGAATAAAGAAAGGAGAAGATTTTTCCCCGTAAAAGAACAGGCCTGAGAAACAGCCCGCCCAGTCCAAACGCTAACAGTAGTCTTGGCAGACTTTTCTTAGGACCAGAAGGGACAACCCATCCAAGAAAAGACCAGGCCAAGGGGCCTCGTAACCCTTGAAGGTAGATGAGATCAGGCACATGCGAATGGAAACGCCTGCAAACCCCAAAAGGGCATCAGTCCCCCTAAAGGACAAGAGACCATCCAGGAAAAGCTTGCAACACCTGTTGAGGGAATGTAAACCCCCTTTCTTGCAGCGTTACAAGGGATAATGCCCGGAAGAAGGACAATGTCCTGAATACATAAGCCTAAAACACCACCTTAGGCAGAAGGACCAGCGTAAAGCGGAACACCACCTCATCAAGGTGTAAATATCAATAAACAAGGGCTAGCTAAACAGAGCCGCCCGCTCAGGCACACGTCTGACTGAAGTAACAGCCCCCAGAAGGACAACTGGAAGGTAAGAACAGACAGACAGCATCCGGAATAGTTCCAAAGAGAACGCCCCACAAAGGCAAACAGACTAAAAAGCAATCCCCAAAGAGGATCATAGAATTACGCGGGGAATGCACACAAGTAATCCCCAAAAGAAGCTCAACCAAGGAAAGAGTGAGCAAAAGACTTCTACAGGAAGACGGACAGGGCAGAACCTGAACCTTCAGAGCATCGAGATGGAAAGCCAACTCCAACCCATGCAGCAACAAAGCTATAACCCTGAGAACAGAGAGCGCCCAACAGGGAAGCCCTAGACTCACACCAATCAATATAGGTATGCCATATTCTGTAATAGACAGAGGAAGAAGAAAAGGCTTGGTCCTAGACTTCCCATAGTCACAGTCACCGAGAAGGTAAGCCTGACTCCATCATGCTGGAGGAATCAGCCGCCAGGTCGTCTTAGACCAGAACCTGTAGATTGGGGTAACATAAAAAGGCCCTGAGTGAGCAGATCAGCACACCTGAAAGCACGTACAGGTCCACAGTCCTCAGCACCACGACTGCAAACCACACTCCCATAGGCCACCCAGCGGCCACCAGAATCATTGCTCCCCACTTCCAGAGTAACTTGCGCAGATCCCCACCTAGCAGGGTGAATGAAGATAAGACATAAGCATAGCATGTCCAGGCACAACTCAAGTAAGCCTCACGACCACAGTCAGGAATACTCGGACAGAGAAAAGAAGGCCGAGAACTAGTGATAGTGACGGGCCCTCAACAGGACCACCCAAGTTGGATCACAAAGAGACAAAAGGATTAGCACATCCTGTCTCAGAAGGACATCCATAGGGGCGAATACCACCGACGGGCAGGGAACGTAGTCCTTCTCCCAGATCAGGAACAAATACCTTCCAGGAGAATCAACCTGCTCCGAGTCCCAAGCAGATAATCAATACCGGTCACCGTCAGCAGAACAACCAAGAGCCCTCAAGGAGGAGGTCCAGAAGAGGGGTAGGCCAGGCATATAGAGCCACCCCAAAAGTTCACTGATTCAAAATCCAAAAGATGAATGGGCCCCCCAGGGGCCCTACCTCGGAACCACAGGGTTTTTTTAGAAGGAAACTCCTCTCCCTGTCAACCTGATAGATATGACATCCACCTACAGGAAAAAACGCAAAGAAGGGGGGGGGGGGGGGCCCTGACTGGTTCCTTGAGTACAACAGTCTCATAAGAAAACCACCTTACCAAGGGGGAAGGTACACAGACCCAGATCCAGTGAAAATGGAATCTGATGAGCATTACCAATATAAGTAGCAGAAGAGCTCAAGGGCACTGAGTAAAAGTCTGGGCAGCCACCAATGGGCCCACCAGCTGCAATCCTGCTTGGCGCAGAACGGGGACAGCAATGAGGGACAGAGCCCATATAACCAGATTGTCCACTTGAATGTCAATGAAGACGGTTCTAGCCTGAACCAACTCTAAATTCAACCCCAGAATGGAAATACCAAATAAGGGAACACACGAGGAAATGAGCTGATAGAGCACCCAACCAAGGACTCCCAAGGACACCACCAGCCGAGTAACCAACTCGACCTGACGTAGAGATTGGGAAACAAGGTAGGACGACCGGGTAGTTCGTCACGCGGACGCCCCTGGGTCTCAGCAGAGACATCACCCCCGTCAGTGCCTTGGCGAGCACTCTGGAAGCAGAAGAGAGGCCAGATAACAAGGCCACAATCAACAGTGTTGGACCTCCAACACAATCTGTAAGAGCCTCAGTGTCCATAAATGCACAGTGGAAATGAAAGAATCTTAGATCTCCACAAACGGCAAGAGTCCCCTGGGCGTAGGACGCTGGCGGCCCAACCCAGAGAAAACCACGCAGAAACTGCCAGTGAATGTAAAATTGTCGAACCTATGGAAGTCCAGAATGGACTAGACTGCCTCATCCTTTTGTAGGAAAAGTGGAAAAAAGGTAGAAGTAAAAACCCTTGCCACTGCCTGTTAAGGGCAACCTGCAAGTGGCCCCAGACCCTGCAGGCCAAGCAAGGCCTGCACAAACACCTGAAGAGAGACAGGGACCAAAGGCACCCTGACAATCATGGGAAGGGTCCGCCCAGCAACTCTATCCTGCTTCCAGAGGAAACTACTTCCTGAATCCACCAGAAGGAGGCATGACGCCTCCCGATAGGAGCAAAGTGCTGCGGCCATCCCCTCACCCAGAAGGGCGAGGGCGTCCCATCATGCTTGGGGAGTTTTGGTGAAAGATTTGGACTTAGTCCTGCCGGAGGGGCCAGGGCGTTGTCTGCCAACCCTGGGACAGGAATCTACACCAAATAGCTGGAAGCACACCCATGGTTCCTGTTTGACACTAACATAGGTGAGGAGGCCGAGACAGCCTTCTGCGTAGGGGTGTTTTGCCCTTTTTTCCAAAAAGGTCCAGACGGGCCCCAAATAGGCGTCGCCCTTTAAAGGGAAGCCCAGTAAGAGTCTTTTTTGTAGCATCGTCAACACCCCACTGTCACAGCCAGAGCAAGCGACGTATAGCTACCACAGAAGTTCTTGCACACACCCTAATGGTGTCATCCAGCGCTAAAAGGATAAACCTTAAAAATACATTGCAACTGGAGAGTACGTTAAACACCTCCCAGGGAAGATCCTCAGGTTGATGGTCAATCGTCTTTCTGATGAGGGTTCTAGCGGCCACTGCAGTGATGGCCGCGGCACAGACCGGGCGCAGCGCTGTCCCTGCACAAGAAAAGGCATGGGAAGCAAGCCTATCAATGCGCCGGTCTTCAGCATCCCGAAGGGTACGATAAGAAGGAGCTGTAATGAAGGGGGGGTTAAGGACCCCTATGATCGGTGCATCCACCATGGGAGGTGATGACCAACAGTTAACCACATTAGGGGGAAATGGGTATTTCCAATCCCAGTCCCCTGGAACCCCTGGAAGTTTACTAGGAGATTCCCATTCTTTGAGTACGAGAGCCTGGAAATGATCCTGCTCCAGAAATTCCAAGCGCGGTGTCGCTGTATGGAAACTCTCTCCTCGAGGCCTGGGAACCTCACTAGAGGGAGAGATAGACAATACCTCAAAAATTTTTATCAGCAATTCAACAGTGTCACACAGGCCCCAGGAACCAGGACCAGTATCATCATGACTCCTCGGCCCCTCGTCAGGGGAGTCCAAGTTGGAGAACAGCTCACCTTCATCAGAAGGAGCAACACCCTGCGGAGCAGCGAACTCCTCAGTCTCGGTAGGAAGGGGTGAAACCCGAGGCGTCAGGGACCGCTTCTTTCCAGGTCCCAAGCGCTCTGCCAACCTCGAGATAACCTGATCAGCCGTAGGCAGAATGCGCGGCACGACTTGCTGGTCATCCCCGCTCGAGTGCGACTCATCAGGCGTGAGATTTAAGCACGGGGAGACAGGTGTATTAAACCGAGGAGCAGCCACTGGCAACCCTGCTTGCAGGGCCAGTACTTGTTCAGCACAGGGTCCGCAGACCCGTGCTCTGTCAGCATCAGCACGGGGTTGTCCACACGCTGAACACAGCCGGTCTTGTCCCCGAGGGACCCCGGTCACATAATTCTGAGATGCCTCCATATGGTGATTATCTAGACACAATATGTCCGTAGGGATTTACGCAATAGGCAACCCTGGATGCCCCCAGACCCGCTGATCAATGTGGGAGAATAGTAGGGGAGACCGCTAAAAATATATATATAAATGAGTCCGGGAGAAGCCACCGGAGACTTGGCGTCTGAAAGACATAAAGGGGATAACAGGTGTCAGGGCCATGCTCAGCTGGTAAAATATGTAATAAAGAATCGCCCACGAGGGCACTTACAGACCAAGAAAGAGGGGAGCCGCCACCACGCGCGCGCGTGAAAATCATCAAAATGGCGCACAGCGAACCTCGAAGGGCGGGCCCAATGCTCAGCCGTGACGCGGAGCGTGCCAAGCCAAGTCCCCGCCCACCCCAAAGAGCGCGAAGCTCTGAGGTAGTCGTCAAACACGCAAGGATAAAATCACTGAAAATAAGCCTTGCAAAAGAAAGATGCCGCAGCGTCTGTACGAAGCCGCCGCCAGCGCGATGTAAATGAAAGGCAATACTATGGCCATAAGCGTGACATTAGAGTCCACTCGCAACACACACATACCCCCCCCCCCCTTTCTTTTCCCCCCTAACTACTGGGGGAAAACGAGGGAGGATAGCGACCCTTCACGCAGGGTCCACCGCTACACGGGGCACGGGGCAATAATGCGGGAGGGGCATCCACAAGAGGCTCACCATCAGCCTAACCGCCTACCCTATGGTGGGGGACTGTGGTGGAGCATGGCTCCATAAGCACACATGGTGCTGCCTACCTTCACCCGACCAGCGCAGCCCAGGCTGGGAGGCACATCACAAGGAGGACGGGTGGAAATAGTCCCACAGGGCCGCAGGCTGTAATAGCCCCGCTCACCTGCGAGAGAGTGATAATTCATGTCTTCGCAGTGAGCACTGCAGAGAAATCTGGGGATTTGTGGGAGGTCCCTGGGTATATGAAAGGCCGGGAGGAGCCTGTTTTTGCATGTCTGCAGTGCACAGTGCCATCTGGCGGAGGATTACCCACGTGTAAGTATTATATCTGGAGCAGGACGTACTGTATGCTTAGAATACACGAATGGGGGTGCACCACCTATTGATTACAGTGTGCTCACTAAGAATCTCCAACTACAACCACAAGAGGGACTGTGGGCATCTTTGCCACATCCACCTCAAAGAAGGAGCACCATGCAATAAATCCAATACAAGAAACTTTATTAGAAGAAAAGAATGTTTACACACAAAAAACACATAATTATACTATGCAAAACAAGCTTAAAAACAACTGCACTTTCCCCGTATCAAAAATGAATTGCATCCAAATCTGTCATAACAAGGACAGACCAATATATCTGGGAAAATATATATAGGGAACGGAAGATCCCAACAGATGATATAAAGAGGAGGTCTATTTGATATTTTTTGTGCTGGCACAAAACTGACCAATTAATCTATTAAGCCAATACCAACCAAAATCCCTTACATACAGACCAACCTAATAAAGTGACAAGTGCAAATGTAAAAGCACATGATAGTGAAAAATAAACATATAATTATAAAACACCATTGGAGAATGCAAATGCGTCACGGGCCTAAGCCCGGAAGTGATTTAACGGGCAGCATGCACGTCATGAAGGAGACAGGCATGCGCCGCCCTAAGATGGCACATACAGTGATCCTCTAGCCAAACAGGAATGGAGGTTCCCTGAGCAAGACAACAGGGGGAGACCACGGTCTGATGGCAAAAATCCACCAAAGTGGCGTTTCTATTTAGGGCCTCCTCACACCTTTCTGATTGCATTGAATTGGAGCAAAAATGCTTCAACACAAGAAAATCTGGAAGAAAATTGTCTGAAAATCAGGTAAAACACATGTATTGCGCTTTACCTGCATCTCATTGATTCTCACCACCATCTCCTGTCCATAGCCCCCGGTGATGTCTTTGGTTCCTTTTCTCTCCCCTGACATGGGTACGTGTGTTGCATTTTCATCTTCAGCTTCTTTGCCAGAGAAGGTGTTATACGTTCCCACGACGCCTAACTGAAGGTGTCTGAAGCAGTGTCGGCAGCAGCTCCCAGGTCACTTATTTCTCTACAGGCCGTTCCTGGAGGGAGGATGTGGAGCCTGGGCTGACAGTGACTGGCAGCCCTCCTGCCCTGTAAACTGGTATCGGAGTCCCCTGCCCTCGCACCCACCATCCACCGATCACTACTGGCTTCTGCTTGCCGGACGCCGCTGGAGGCTGTTTTTTATACTGGAGGAGGGAGATGAAGTCAGCTCACTGCTCCTATAAAAGGTCCCTCTCTGTGGTGGTCGGCAAGATGCCAAATACCGGCTCACGGGGCAGGCAATGGGCATTGCCCCGCTGAAAACCCTGGGGGGGGGGGGATCGGATGCCCCCAAGGGGAAGATGAGGTCCCCAGCACTGGATCATGGATGGAGGTGAGCTCCATCTGTGATCTAGTGCACCAAGAACATAGATTCTACAGGCTTGACAGTTAATAGTAGATGAAGCAATTCCATAGAATCTATGTGCTTTCCTGCTTACCTTTCACCCACGCCCACGGGGATACAACCCCCAGTAACTGAAGCGGAGGTGGGGGGTGCACTTCCAGGTTTAGCTGGCCATATACAAAGCTCAGTCCATAGAAAATAATGTGTGCTTTGTTCTGCATTGCACACTGTTCACTCAGCTCCTGGCTTCATAAACTGTGGCTGAGGGAGAACAATCGGTGGTCCATCTTATGCCCTCTGGCATTGCTTTGACCTGAGGCCTGTGGAAGGGTGAAGATGAGGGAGCTGGGAGCAGGACAGAGATGGCGAGCAGGAGCGAGCTGGGGTAGCAGGACGGAGCTGGGGTAGCAGGATGGAGCTGGTGTAGCAGGATGGAGTTGGATTTGCAGGATGGAGCTGGGGGAAGCAAGATAAAGATGGGAAAGCAGGCCGAAGACAGGGAAGCAGGAGGGAACTGGGAAGCAGGAAAGAGCTGGGATAGCAGGACAGATCGGGGTATCAGGATGAAGATGGCGGGAACTGGGGGAGCAGGATGTATCTGGGGGAGTAGGACAAAGATGGGGAACTGAGGGAGCAGGACAGAGCTGGGGGAGCAGGATGAAGATGGGGAAGAAGGAGGGGACTGGGGAGCAGGACAGAGCTAGAGTAGCAGGATGAAGATGAGGAAACTATGGGAGCAGGAAGAAGATTGGGTAGCAGGATGGAGCTGGGAAAGCAGAGCGGAGTAGCAGGATGAGGATGGGGGAACTGGGTTTTCAGGATGGAGCTGGGTAGCAGGAAAAATATGGGGGAACTGGGGAGCAGGACCGAGATAAGTAGCAGGATGAAGATGGGGGTGCTGGACAGAGCTGGGGAGCAGGATGAAGAGGGGCGACCTGAGGGAGCATAACAGAGCTGGTGAGCAGGACAGAGCTGAGTAGCAGGATGAAGATGCCCCCTGGCAATGGAACAAAACACAGGAAAGTTCTGCTTTAAGATACATCCCCTAAGCAGATGACTGTGAGACATCCCTAGCCATTCAGATAGGCTGGGGACGGGAGTGTGCTCCCTGCAGGGCTTGCAACTGATTGCGCCCCAATTGCCGAGACCCTTCCTGTAAACAGAGCCATCTGCTGAACATTTAATATGGATGGCAAACAGCTCTGATTGGACAAGAGCCCGACGTGCACCGTAGGACCGGGTAAAGGTGAGTTAGTACTGGCATCCTGGGGGTTTTCACACATCTCAATTCGGGATGCACAAGACAATAACTGGGATAGTCAAAATCCTGGGTTTTGTTCTACTTTATTGTTCAGGAAAAATTAAAACAAAAATACCATTTTGTGAATACTCACCTGTAAAATGGGTATTATAAGTATGTCACACACCCCGCTTCAAGAAATTCATAACGTGTGGGTAATACTGACCTGTAGAGGGCTATATGCAGAGATGCCAGGAAAAAAGAGAGCCCCTCCCGGTCCATAAATACCTGGGACCTCCCACTCATTATAGCAGTAAGGTAAGGGACCAGGAAGAGCCCAACACAAAGCATAACAACGCAAAGTTCACCATATAAAGGATCCAGAATACAAAAGGGCAGGGTGAAGCGCGGTGTGTGACATACTTATAATACCCATTTTACAGGTGAGTATTCACAAAATGGTATTATTCTAAGTATGTCACACACCCCGCTTCCAGAAATTCATAACGTGTGGGACATCCAACAGCAGTGTCCATAAAGGGCGGGGATCCAAAACAAGGCACAACTTAAACCACTGCAGCTTGCATAACTTTGCGGCCAAACACAGCATCCGCTGAGGCCCGAACATCAACCTTGTAAAACTTGGAAAAAATGTGAACAGAAGACCAGCAGCCTTACAAACTTGCTCAACAGAGGCCTGGTGCTGAAAATCAACACGAAAAAAGGGTACCTTCCCTTTGGCAGAATAGGCCCCAACTATGGTCTGACGGATCCATTTGCTAATGGAAGACTTGGTAGGCGCCAAGCCTTTTCGGGGTCTGGAGGGCACCCCAAAAAAGGCATCCGTCTTACGAAAGGAAGACGTTACCTCCAAATAATACTTCACAACACGAACCACATCCAAAGAATGCAGGGCCCTCTCCTTGTCATTGCTGGGATTAGGACACAGAGAGGGCAGAACAATGTCTTGGTTTAGGTGAAAGGCAGAAACAACCTTAGGAAGGAAATCGGACTTGAAACTAAAAACCACCTTGTCCTGATGCCCCTCAAAGTACGGGGCTTGAATGGACAAAGCCGCCAACTCAGAGACACGCCTAATCGAAGTGATGGCTACCAAAAAGGCCACCTTCTGCGTAAGTGAAGACAAGGCAATATCATTCAAGGGCTCAAAAGGAGAATCCTGAAGAGCAGAAAGAACCAAATTCAAATCCCAAACAGGGAGCAAAGGTTTTCTAGGAGGCCGCACGTGCGTGCTCCACCAATCAATATAAGACCTCCAAGTCCTATAGTAGATATTACAGGAAGACCGCTTCCTAGCACTAATGAGAGTTCGAATCACAGCATCGGAAAGACCTTCCTCCTTCAAGATGGAGGTTTCAGCATCCATGCCGTCAAAGCCAGCGTTGGTAAATTGGGATAACGTAGTTGACCCTGGGTGAGCAGATCCGGCAGCAGGGGCAGAACGAACTGATCCTCTGTTAACCTTACCACATCTGCGAACCAAACCTGTCTTGGCCATCTTGGAGCCACCAGAATTGCTGACGCACCCTCCAGGGCCAGCTTGCGCACCACTCTGGCCACCAAGGGAAACGGAGGGAACAGATACAGAAACCCCAGATCCCTCCAGTTCAGAGACATGGCATCCACTGCCAGAGCCAGTGGATCCCGTGAGAGAGACACAAATGTCGGAAGTTTGTGATTGTGACGAGAGGCAAAGAGGTCCACCCCCGGGGACCCCCACCTGAGACAAATCAAGCGAAACACTTTGGGGCTGAGAGACCATTTCCCCTGGCGAGCTGAGAACCTGCTCAGAGAGTCCGCCTCCGTGTTCTCCGCTCCCGGAATGTAAACTGCTGAAATGCACGGGACGTGGGTCTCCGCCCAGGCCAGAATCAAAGACACTTCCTTGAGGGCACTCCTGCTGCGAGTCCCTCCCTGGTGATTGATGTAGGCGACCGCCGTCCGATTGTCCGACCGGACTCAAGCGAAACAGAACCATCCTGATGGCCCTCAATTCCAGAACATTGATGGACTCGTGAGCCTCCTGAGGCCCCCACAGTCCCTGAAACGGACGATCCTTCCAGAACCCCCCCCCCCCATCCTGATAGACTGGCATCCGTGGTGACCGTCTCCCAACAAGGGGCCAGAAAGGATCTGCCCCTCGACAGATTGATTGGATCCAGCCACCACTGAAGGGAGCACCCAACTCGGGGGGTCATCAGGAAGGACTGATCCAACGACAGTGGCGACCCGTCCCAGGCCGCCAACAGATGGAGCTGGAGTGTCCTTGTGTGGAACTGAGCAAAGGGAACCGCTTCGAAGGAGGCTACCATCAATCCCATCAGCCTCATCCCCAGTCTGATGGCCGGACGAGGGATAGACAGGAGGAGTCAAACCAACTCCCGAATCAAGAGAACCTTGGACTGAGGAAGAAACACCCTGGCCTGGGAAGTATCCAGGGACATTCCCAGAAAAGACACTAACCTGGACGGAGAAAGGGAGGACTTGGGGTAGTTGATCACTCACCCGAATCTCTCCAGAGTGGACACCACAGTTCTGGTGTCCAATACTGCTTGGCTGAAGGAAGATGCCAAATTGAGAAGGTCGTCCAGATAAGGGACAATGCGAATACCCTGGGCTCTGAGGAGAGCCATCACCCCGGCCAGCACCTTGGTGAAAACCCTTGGAGCCGAGGTAAGACCAAAAGGAAGTGCCACAAACTGAAAATGCCGATCCTCCACCATGAACCTGAGAAATCTCTGGTGCGCTGGAAAAATCGGCACATGCAGATAGGCGTCCTTGATGTCTACGGACGTCAGAAAGTCCCCCTGCCGAAGAGAATGGATAGCTCAACGCAGCGTTTCCATGCGCAATTTCCGCGGACGGACGAACCTGTTGAGGATCTTTAGATCCAGAATGGGTCGAACCGAGCCGTCCTTCTTGGGCACCATGAACAGATTGGAATAAAAGCCCCGACCCCTGTCTGAGGGGGGCACTGGGCAAATAACTGCCATATCCAACAGACTCTTTACTGCCGCCTGGATCTCCTGTGCGGCCAGAAGGTCCGAAGGCACCCGAGACCTGAGGAATCTGGGAGGGGGCCGGAGCTCGAACTCCAGCTTGTAGCCGGAAGTCACCACTTCCCGGATCCATCTGTCCAAGACCTCCCGGTCCCAGACCTGGGAGAAGTGTTGCAGCCGTCCCCCCACCCACATGGGTGAGGGCGCCCCCTCATTGCTGAGCTGGCTTGGCAGGGGGTTTGGGCTTAGAGCCCCAGCTGTATCCTGGGCGGGCACGTCCTCTGCCCCTGTTCCAGGAATCTCCTCTGGCTGCGGGGAAAACAATTCCTCTGCCAGCTCTAGCCCCACGAAAGGAAGGAGCAAAGGAACCCGCCCCCCGAAAGGGACGACGCTGTTTTTGCGTTGAGGTAACTTACCACCCTTGGCAACTGAATACAACTTCTCACCAAAGAGCCATAATCCCACAAAGGGAAGAGCGGTCAGCGACTTTTTAGACACAAAATCAGCCGCCCACTGGCGCAACCAAACCGAACGCCGAATAGTCACCAATAGAGCCGACGTTCTGCCACACATCATCAGTGTGTCATCCAAAGCGGCTAGTACAAATGACAAAAACAATTCACACCTTTTAAGGCCAAGGAACTCGTCACTATCCGGATCTAACCCGGAAGAAGTCAACAGGTCCCTGACCACCGACCTGGTAGCCACCACCAGCAGCGCTGAAGCACAAACCGGCCTCATGGCTGACCCAACACTGGCAAAACCATGACAAGCCATTTGGTCAATGCGTTTATCCTCACCATCTTTAAGCGTGGAGCAATCAGGATAATTTAAAACAGTAGTGTTGGATAAACCCAGAATCTGTGCATCCACCTCGGGAGGGGACGCCCAACGCTTAACCGTATCCAAGGAAAAGGGATATTTTTTGTCCCAACCCTGAGGGACACCTGGGAGCCGGGCAGGCCTCTCCCATTCCTTAGCAATAATCCCATCAAAATGCTTTTGGTTAGGAAATTCCAAGCGCGGCCTGGATTCTTCTAAAAATTCCCCCTTTTGCTGTGGAACCACCTCAGGAGGAGAAATAGCCAAAACCTCAAACATCTGAGCCAGAACATTAGGCGTATCCGAAGACCTCCCCAAGCCCCGCTCGGTATCAGCACCCACAAACTGCTGATCGTCTGAATTATCTGATTCTTCATATACCTCCCCTTCCTCAGTAATCAGTAATCAGACCAGTCCAGATTATCAAGATCATCCAAGTCGGCCGCCGGTGAAGACGGCGACAAGTGCTTTCTCTTAGCCGGAGCTTTTCTGGTGACCGTGCTGGAGAATAATTTTTCAAGATTGGCCAATCGGGCACACATCTCCGATTGCAACTGGCCGCCCATGACAACGTCAGACTGGGCACGGCTCAAACTGGGAGGGGGGGGAGGAGAGACCGGCGGCGCTGAACCAGACGCCTGGGGTCCGGACTGCCGCGTAATAGTCTGCTGTGCGCATGGTATACACAAATATACATCATCGCCAGTAAGGGATGCCCCACACACCATACACTTCCGGGATTGCCCCGAGGGGAGCCCGAGCCCAGTATCCGGGGATGCCTCCATAAGGTAAACTTATAGTTGGTCGCAATGACCGAGGGAATTACGCATATAAGCAACCCGGGATGCCCCTTTAATGTCCCAAGTGGGAAGATTTGCAATAAGCCAATTAAGAACCCAGGGACCCTAGGACCGGGAGAAACCCCCTAACACCACTGTAGGTTATATCCGAAAGACATAATAAAAAAGGCTAATAAGAATAGCGGAGTATAAAAAATATATATGACATAAATATATATAATTATAGGTGATGGGACAGAAGGGGGGCCCACCGGGCCACTCACTGTGGTCCTGAAGACAGCTTCCTCTCTCCGTGAGGTAAAGAGCAGCTCTGAGGAGAGAAGAGGGGCGTGGCCAGCTCCTTCTGAGGAAACAGGCACAGAGAAAAGCACCTCAGCGGTGCCTGTGACACAGGGGCGGGCCGCGGCGCTGGAAAGCCCGGCCCCGCCCCCGAGAGTGAAAGCGTGAGGGGAGAAGCTCCCCTCCGCCATGACAATGCAAAAAGGCATGTGCGGCCGCGGCGCCGGTCTCAGAAGAGACAGAAGGAGGGGAGCGGGACGTGGCTTTGACCCTGACGCCCGGCCTCGCTCAGAATCCAAGCCGCATCAGCGCCAAATAGAAGGGTGGGGGCCGTGGCTCGCGCCTAAATCCCGGCCCCGCCCCTTTTACCTCAGGGAGAAAGCCTGCATAAAAATGGCGGCCACACCACCGTTTTGACAGAGAAATACACGCTGTTATGAAGTAATAAATAAGTTAATAACTATTGGGAGGATAATTTAATAAATTAATACATTAAAACATTATTAAGAATTAATGATTACAAAATTTGGACCTAACACCGAATAAGGGGCCCTGCTCCTACCCTCCGCTATCCCGCTAGAGAGAGGGGCATTACCCAAAGGGGGAGACCACCCAAAGTGTAAGGCCAAGGGACGGGGCATCCCAAACCGGGGTCACCATCCCGGATGACCGCCTAACCTCTTATATAGGGTCTCACGGGAGAGCATTTGCTCTTAAGCACCAAGGGTGCTTTTCTACCCTCACCCGGACCGTCAGCCTAGGCTGGGAGGCATGAGGTAACAGAAAAAAAAGATCCAAGCGGAAATAAATAACTAAAGGGCCGGGAGTCATCCCGGCTACCTGAAATCCCCCTGTGCAAGGAGGAGACCACATCTTCTGACTTGCTCGCCGTCTGCAGAGATGAAGACTGGGTAATGAGTGGGAGGTCCCAGGTATTTATGGACCGGGAGGGGCTCTCTTTTTTCCTGGCATCTCTGCATATCGCCCTCTGCAGGTCAGTATTACCCACACGTTATGAATTTCTTGAAGCGGGGTGTGTGACATACTTAGAATATACAGCCACTTACCTTCTCCCCCCACAACAGCTCCCGGCTGGTCGGGCGCCTGGAGACCCCCTTGTTACTGTGAATGAGGGGCGCAGTAAGTATGGGCTGGGGGGCAGCTTATTCATTATTTATACTCTCTTTTCCTGTTCTGTCCCATCGCTTCTCTCTCTTTTCCCAGCTCTGTCCCATCCCATCTCTCTTTTCCTGCTCTGTCCCATCCCATCCCATCTCTTTTCCCAGCTCTGTCCCACCCCATCTCTGTTTTCCTGCCCTGTCCCATCCCATCTCTGCCCCGTCCCATCTCTCTTTTCCTGCCCTATCCCATCCAAGCTCTCTCTTTTCCAGCTCTGTCTCATCCCTTCTCTATCTCTTCCTGCCCTGTCCCACCCCATCTCTCTCTTTTCCCAGCTCTGTCCCATCCCATCTCTCTTTTCCCATCTCTGTCCCATTCATCTCTCTCTTTCCCAGCTCTGTCCAATCCCATCTCTCTCTGTTCTCAGCGCTGTCCCATCCCATCTCTCTCTTTTCCAGCTCTGTCCCATGCCATCTCTCTCTTTTCCCAGCTCTGTCCCATCCCATCTCTCTCTTTTCCCAGCTCTGTCCCATCTCTCTCTTTCCCAGCTCTGTCCCATTCCATCTCTCTCTTTTCCAGCTCTGTCCCATCCCATCTCTCTCTTTTCCCAGCTCTGTCCCGTCCCATCCCATCTCTCTCTTTTCCCAGCTCTGTCCCATCCCATCTCTCTCTTCTTTCCCAGCTCTGTCTCATCCCATCTCTCTCTTTTTTTCACAGCTCTGTCCCACCCCATCTCTCTTTTCCAGCTCTGTCCCATCCCATCTCTCTCTTTTCCAGCTCTGTCCCATCCCATCTCTCTCTTTTCCAGCTCTGTCCCATCCCATCTCTCTCTTTTCCCAGCTCTGTCCCATCCCATCTCTCTCTTTTCCCATCACTGTCCCATCCCATCTCTCTCTTTTCCAGCCCTGTCCCATCCCATCTCTCTTTTTCCAGCTCTGTCCCATCCCATCTCTCTCTTTCCCAGCTCTGTCCCATCCCATCTCTTTTTTCCCAGCTCTGTCCCATCCCATCTCTCTCTTTTCCCAGCTCTGTCCCATCCCATCTCTCTCTTTTCCCAGCTCTGTCCCATCCCATCTCTCTCTCTTTTCCCAGCTCTGTCCCAACCCCATCTCTCTCTTTTCCCAGCTCTGTCCCATCCCATCTCTCTCTTTTTCCAGCTCTGTCCCATCCCATCTCTCTCTTTTCCCAGCTCTGTCCCATCTCTCTCTTTCCCAGCTCTGTCCCATTCCATCTCTCTCTTTTCCAGCTCTGTCCCATCCCATCTCTCTCTTTTCCCAGCTCTGTCCCGTCCCATCCCATCTCTCTCTTTTCCCAGCTCTGTCCCATCCCATCTCTCTCTTCTTTCCCAGCTCTGTCTCATCCCATCTCTCTTTTTTTCACAGCTCTGTCCCATCCCATCTCTCTTTTCCAGCTCTGTCCCATCCCATCTCTCTCTTTTCCAGCTCTGTCCCATCCCATCTCTCTCTTTTCCAGCTCTGTCCCATCCCATCTCTCTCTTTTCCCAGCTCTGTCCCATCCCATCTCACTCTTTTCCCATCACTGTCCCATCCCATCTCTCTCTTTTCCAGCCCTGTCCCATCCCATCTCTCTTTTTCCAGCTCTGTCCCATCCCATCTCTCTCTTTCCCAGCTCTGTCCCATCCCATCTCTTTTTTCCCAGCTCTGTCCCATCCCATCTCTCTCTTTTCCCAGCTCTGTCCCATCCCATCTCTCTCTTTTCCAGCGCTGTCCCATCCCATGTCTCTCTTTTCCTGCTCTGTCCCATCCCATGTCTCTCTGTTCCAGCGCTGTCCCATCCCATCTCTCTCTTTTCCTGCTCTGTCCCATCCCATCTCTCTCTTTTCCAGCGCTGTCACATCCCATCTCTCTCTTTTCCTAGCTCTGTTCCATCTCATCTCTCTCTTTTCAAGCTTTGTCCCATCTCTCTCTCTCTTTTTTCCCAGCTCTGTCCCATCCCATCTCTCTTTTCCCAACTCTGTCCCATCCCATCTCTCTCTTTTCCTGCTCTCTCCGATCCAATCTCTCTCTTTTCCTGCTCTGTCCCATCCCATCTCTCTCTTTTCCTGCTCTGTCCCATCCCATCTCTCTCTTTTCCTGCTCTGTCCCATCCCATCTCTCTCGTTTCCTGCTCTGTCCCATCCCATCTCTCTCTCTTTTCCCAGCTCTGTCCCATCCCATCTCTCTCTTTTTCCCAGCTCTGTCCCATCCCATCTCTCTCTCTTTTTTCCCAGCTCTGTCCCATCCCATCTCTTTTTTCCCAGCTCTGTCCCATCTCTCTCTCTTTTCCCAGCTCTGTCCCATCCCATCTCTCTCTCTCTCTTTTCCCAGCTCTGTCCCATCCCACTTCTCTTTCTCTTTTCCCAGCTCTGTCCCATCCCATCTCTCTTTCTCTTTTCCCAGCTCTGTCCCATCCTATCTCTCTTTTCCCATCTCTCTCTTTTCCCAGCTCTGTCCCATCCTATCTCTCTCTTTTCCCATCTCTGTCCAATCCCATCTCTCTATTTTCCTGCTCTGTCCCATCCCATCTCTCTCTCTTCCTGCTCTGTCCCATCTCATCTCTCTCTTTTCCCAGCTCTGTCTCATCTCATCTCTCTCTTTTCCCATCTCTGTCCAATCCCATCTCTCTATTTTCCTGCTCTGTCCCATCCCATCTCTCTCTTTTCCTGCTCTGTCCCATCCCATCTCTCTCTTTTCCCAGCTCTGTCTCATCTCATCTCTCTCTTTTCCCATCTCTGTCCAATCCCATCTCTCTCTTTTCCCAGCTCTGTCCCATCCTATCTCTCTTTTCCCATCTCTCTCTTTTCCCAGCTCTGTCCCATCCTATCTCTCTCTTTTCCCATCTCTGTCCAATCCCATCTCTCTATTTTCCTGCTCTGTCCCATCCTATCTCTCTCTTTTCCCATCTCTGTCCCATCCCATCTCTCTCTTTTCCCATCTCTGTCCCATCCTATCTCTCTCTTTTCCCATCTCTGTCCAATCCCATCTCTCTCTTTTCCTGCTCTGTCCCATCCCATCTCTCTCTTTTCCAGTGCTGTCCCATCCCATCTCTCTCTTTTCCAGTGCTGTCCCATCCCATGTCTCTCTTTTCCTGCTCTGTCCCATCCCATCTCTCTCTTTTCCAGCGCTGTCCCATCCCATCTCTCTCTTTTCCAGCGCTGTCACATCCCATCTCTCTCTTTTCCTAGCTCTGTTCCATCTCATCTCTCTCTTTTCAAGCTCTGTCCCATATCTCTCTCTCTTTTTTCCCAGCTCTGTCCCATCCCATCTCTCTTTTCCCAACTCTGTCCCATCCCATCTCTCTCTTTTCCTGCTCTCTCCGATCCAATCTCTCTCTTTTCCTGCTCTGTCCCATCCCAGCTCTCTCTTTTCCTGCTCTGTCCCATCCCAGCTCTCTCTTTAACTGCTCTGTCCCATCCCATCTCTTTTTTCCCAGCTCTGTCCCATCTCTCTCTTTTCCCAGCTCTGTCCCATCCCATCTCTCTCTCTCTCTTTTCCCAGCTCTGTCCCATCCCATCTCTCTTTCTCTTTTCCCAGCTCTGTCCCATCCCATCTCTCTTTCTCTTTTCCCAGCTCTGTCCCATCCTATCTCTCTTTTCCCATCTCTCTCTTTTCCCAGCTCTGTCCCATCCTATCTCTCTCTTTTCCCATCTCTGTCCAATCCCATCTCTCTATTTTCCTGCTCTGTCCCATCCCATCTCTCTCTTTTCCTGCTCTGTCCCATCTCATCTCTCTCTTTTCCCAGCTCTGTCTCATCTCATCTCTCTCTTTTCCCATCTCTGTCCAATCCCATCTCTCTATTTTCCTGCTCTGTCCCATCCCATCTCTCTCTTTTCCTGCTCTGTCCCATCCCATCTCTCTCTTTTCCCAGCTCTGTCTCATCTCATCTCTCTCTTTTCCCATCTCTGTCCAATCCCATCTCTCTCTTTTCCCAGCTCTGTCCCATCCTATCTCTCTTTTCCCATCTCTCTTTTCCCAGCTCTGTCCCATCCTATCTCTCTCTTTTCCCATCTCTGTCCAATCCCATCTCTCTATTTTCCTGCTCTGTCCCATCCCATCTCTCTTTTCCCATCTCTGTCCAATCCTATCTCTCTCTTTTCCTGCTCTGTCCCATCAAATCTCCTTCTTTTCCTGCTCTATCCCATCCCATCTCTCTCTTTTCCTGCTCTGTCCCATCCTATCTCTCTCTTTTCCCATCTCTGTCCAATCCCATCTCTCTCTTTTCCTGCTCTGTCCCATCCTATCTCTCTCTTTTCCCATCTCTGTCCCATCCCATCTCTGTCCCATCCTATCTCTCTCTTTTCCCATCTTTGTCCAACCCCATCTCTCTCTTTTCCTGCTCTGTCCCATCCCATCTCTCTCTTTTCCAGTGCTGTCCCATCCCATCTCTCTCTTTTCCAGTGCTGTCCCATCCCATCTCTCTCTTTTCCTGCTCTCTCCGATCCAATCTCTCTCTTTTCCTGCTCTGTCCCATCCCATCTCTCTCTTTTCCTGCTCTGTCCCATCCCATCTCTCTCTTTTCCTGCTCTGTCCCTTTCCATCTCTCTCTGTTCCCAGCTCTATCCCATCTCTCTCTTTTCCCAGCTTTGTCCCATCTCGTCTCGCTTTTCCAGCTCTGGCCCATCCCATCTCTCTCTTTTCCTGCTCTGTCCCATCCCATCTCTCTCTGTTCCCAGCTCTGTCCCATCCCATCTCTCTCTTTTCCCGGCTCTGTCCCATCCCATCTCTCTCTTTTCCCAGCTTTGTCCCATCCCATCTCTCTTTATCAGCTCTGTCCCATCCCATCTCTCTCTTTTCCCAGCTCTGTCCCATCCCATCTCTCTCTTTTCCCAGCTTTGTCCCATCCCATCTCTCTCTTTCTCAGCTCTGTCCCATCCCATCTCTCTCTTTTCAAGCTATGTCCCACCCCATCTCTCTTTATCAGCTCTGTCCCATCCCATCTCTCTCTTTTCCCAGCTCTGTCCCATCCCATCTCTCTCTTTTCCCAGCTTTGTCCCATCCCATCTCTCTCTTTCCCAGCTCTGTCCCATCCTATCTCTCTCTTTCCCAGCTCTGTCCCATCCTATCTCTCTCTTTTCCCATCTCTGTCCAATCCCATCTCTCTATTTTCCTGCTCTGTCCCATCCCATCTCTCTCTCTTCCTGCTCTGTCCCATCTCATCTCTCTCTTTTCCCAGCTCTGTCTCATCTCATCTCTCTCTTTTCCCATCTCTGTCCAATCCCATCTCTCTATTTTCCTGCTCCGTCCCATCCCATCTCTCTCTTTTCCTGCTCTGTCCCATCCCATCTCTCTCTTTTCCCAGCTCTGTCTCATCTCATCTCTCTCTTTTCCCATCTCTGTCCAATCCCATCTCTCTCTTTTCCCAGCTCTGTCCCATCCTATCTCTCTTTTCCCATCTCTCTCTTTTCCCAGCTCTGTCCCATCCTATCTCTCTCTTTTCCCATCTCTGTCCAATCCCATCTCTCTATTTTCCTGCTCTGTCCCATCCTATCTCTCTCTTTTCCCATCTCTGTCCCATCCCATCTCTCTCTTTTCCCATCTCTGTCCCATCCTATCTCTCTCTTTTCCCATCTCTGTCCAATCCCATCTCTCTCTTTTCCTGCTCTGTCCCATCCCATCTCTCTCTTTTCCAGTGCTGTCCCATCCCATCTCTCTCTTTTCCAGTGCTGTCCCATCCCATGTCTCTCTTTTCCTGCTCTGTCCCATCCCATCTCTCTCTTTTCCAGCGCTGTCCCATCCCATCTCTCTCTTTTCCTGCTCTGTCCCATCCCATCTCTCTCTTTTCCAGCGCTGTCACATCCCATCTCTCTCTTTTCCTAGCTCTGTTCCATCTCATCTCTCTCTTTTCAAGCTCTGTCCCATATCTCTCTCTCTTTTTTCCCAGCTCTGTCCCATCCCATCTCTCTTTTCCCAACTCTGTCCCATCCCATCTCTCTCTTTTCCTGCTCTCTCCGATCCAATCTCTCTCTTTTCCTGCTCTGTCCCATCCCAGCTCTCTCTTTTCCTGCTCTGTCCCATCCCAGCTCTCTCTTTAACTGCTCTGTCCCATCCCATCTCTTTTTTCCCAGCTCTGTCCCATCTCTCTCTTTTCCCAGCTCTGTCCCATCCCATCTCTCTCTCTTTTCCCAGCTCTGTCCCATCCCATCTCTCTTTCTCTTTTCCCAGCTCTGTCCCATCCCATCTCTCTTTTCCCAACTCTGTCCCATCCCAGCTCTCTCTTTTCCTGCTCTGTCCCATCCCAGCTCTCTCTTTAACTGCTCTGTCCCATCCCATCTCTTTTTTCCCAGCTCTGTCCCATCTCTCTCTTTTCCCAGCTCTGTCCCATCCCATCTCTCTCTCTCTCTTTTCCCAGCTCTGTCCCATCCCATCTCTCTTTCTCTTTTCCCAGCTCTGTCCCATCCCATCTCTCTTTCTCTTTTCCCAGCTCTGTCCCATCCTATCTCTCTTTTCCCATCTCTCTCTTTTCCCAGCTCTGTCCCATCCTATCTCTCTCTTTTCCCATCTCTGTCCAATCCCATCTCTCTATTTTCCTGCTCTGTCCCATCCCATCTCTCTCTTTTCCTGCTCTGTCCCATCTCATCTCTCTCTTTTCCCAGCTCTGTCTCATCTCATCTCTCTCTTTTCCCATCTCTGTCCAATCCCATCTCTCTATTTTCCTGCTCTGTCCCATCCCATCTCTCTCTTTTCCTGCTCTGTCCCATCCCATCTCTCTCTTTTCCCAGCTCTGTCTCATCTCATCTCTCTCTTTTCCCATCTCTGTCCAATCCCATCTCTCTCTTTTCCCAGCTCTGTCCCATCCTATCTCTCTTTTCCCATCTCTCTTTTCCCAGCTCTGTCCCATCCTATCTCTCTCTTTTCCCATCTCTGTCCAATCCCATCTCTCTATTTTCCTGCTCTGTCCCATCCCATCTCTCTTTTCCCATCTCTGTCCAATCCTATCTCTCTCTTTTCCTGCTCTGTCCCATCAAATCTCCTTCTTTTCCTGCTCTATCCCATCCCATCTCTCTCTTTTCCTGCTCTGTCCCATCCTATCTCTCTCTTTTCCCATCTCTGTCCAATCCCATCTCTCTCTTTTCCTGCTCTGTCCCATCCTATCTCTCTCTTTTCCCATCTCTGTCCCATCCCATCTCTGTCCCATCCTATCTCTCTCTTTTCCCATCTTTGTCCAACCCCATCTCTCTCTTTTCCTGCTCTGTCCCATCCCATCTCTCTCTTTTCCAGTGCTGTCCCATCCCATCTCTCTCTTTTCCAGTGCTGTCCCATCCCATCTCTCTCTTTTCCTGCTCTCTCCGATCCAATCTCTCTCTTTTCCTGCTCTGTCCCATCCCATCTCTCTCTTTTCCTGCTCTGTCCCATCCCATCTCTCTCTTTTCCTGCTCTGTCCCTTTCCATCTCTCTCTGTTCCCAGCTCTATCCCATCTCTCTCTTTTCCCAGCTTTGTCCCATCTCGTCTCGCTTTTCCAGCTCTGGCCCATCCCATCTCTCTCTTTTCCTGCTCTGTCCCATCCCATCTCTCTCTGTTCCCAGCTCTGTCCCATCCCATCTCTCTCTTTTCCCGGCTCTGTCCCATCCCATCTCTCTCTTTTCCCAGCTTTGTCCCATCCCATCTCTCTTTATCAGCTCTGTCCCATCCCATCTCTCTCTTTTCCCAGCTCTGTCCCATCCCATCTCTCTCTTTTCCCAGCTTTGTCCCATCCCATCTCTCTCTTTCTCAGCTCTGTCCCATCCCATCTCTCTCTTTTCAAGCTATGTCCCACCCCATCTCTCTTTATCAGCTCTGTCCCATCCCATCTCTCTCTTTTCCCAGCTCTGTCCCATCCCATCTCTCTCTTTTCCCAGCTTTGTCCCATCCCATCTCTCTCTTTCCCAGCTCTGTCCCATCCTATCTCTCTCTTTCCCAGCTCTGTCCCATCCTATCTCTCTCTTTTCCCATCTCTGTCCAATCCCATCTCTCTATTTTCCTGCTCTGTCCCATCCCATCTCTCTCTCTTCCTGCTCTGTCCCATCTCATCTCTCTCTTTTCCCAGCTCTGTCTCATCTCATCTCTCTCTTTTCCCATCTCTGTCCAATCCCATCTCTCTATTTTCCTGCTCCGTCCCATCCCATCTCTCTCTTTTCCTGCTCTGTCCCATCCCATCTCTCTCTTTTCCCAGCTCTGTCTCATCTCATCTCTCTCTTTTCCCATCTCTGTCCAATCCCATCTCTCTCTTTTCCCAGCTCTGTCCCATCCTATCTCTCTTTTCCCATCTCTCTCTTTTCCCAGCTCTGTCCCATCCTATCTCTCTCTTTTCCCATCTCTGTCCAATCCCATCTCTCTATTTTCCTGCTCTGTCCCATCCTATCTCTCTCTTTTCCCATCTCTGTCCCATCCCATCTCTCTCTTTTCCCATCTCTGTCCCATCCTATCTCTCTCTTTTCCCATCTCTGTCCAATCCCATCTCTCTCTTTTCCTGCTCTGTCCCATCCCATCTCTCTCTTTTCCAGTGCTGTCCCATCCCATCTCTCTCTTTTCCAGTGCTGTCCCATCCCATGTCTCTCTTTTCCTGCTCTGTCCCATCCCATCTCTCTCTTTTCCAGCGCTGTCCCATCCCATCTCTCTCTTTTCCTGCTCTGTCCCATCCCATCTCTCTCTTTTCCAGCGCTGTCACATCCCATCTCTCTCTTTTCCTAGCTCTGTTCCATCTCATCTCTCTCTTTTCAAGCTCTGTCCCATATCTCTCTCTCTTTTTTCCCAGCTCTGTCCCATCCCATCTCTCTTTTCCCAACTCTGTCCCATCCCATCTCTCTCTTTTCCTGCTCTCTCCGATCCAATCTCTCTCTTTTCCTGCTCTGTCCCATCCCAGCTCTCTCTTTTCCTGCTCTGTCCCATCCCAGCTCTCTCTTTAACTGCTCTGTCCCATCCCATCTCTTTTTTCCCAGCTCTGTCCCATCTCTCTCTTTTCCCAGCTCTGTCCCATCCCATCTCTCTCTCTTTTCCCAGCTCTGTCCCATCCCATCTCTCTTTCTCTTTTCCCAGCTCTGTCCCATCCCATCTCTCTTTCTCTTTTCCCAGCTCTGTCCCATCCTATCTCTCTTTTCCCATCTCTCTCTTTTCCCAGCTCTGTCCCATCCTATCTCTCTCTTTTCCCATCTCTGTCCAATCCCATCTCTCTATTTTCCTGCTCTGTCCCATCCCATCTCTCTCTTTTCCTGCTCTGTCCCATCTCATCTCTCTCTTTTCCCAGCTCTGTCTCATCTCATCTCTCTCTTTTCCCATCTCTGTCCAATCCCATCTCTCTCTTTTCCCATCTCTGTCCAATCCCATCTCTCTCTTTTCCTGCTCTGTCCCATCCCATCTCTCTCTTTTCCCAGCTCTGTCTCATCTCATCTCTCTCTTTTCCCATCTCTGTCCAATCCCATCTCTCTCTTTTCCCAGCTCTGTCCCATCCTATCTCTCTTTTCCCATCTCTCTTTTCCCAGCTCTGTCCCATCCTATCTCTCTCTTTTCCCATCTCTGTCCAATCCCATCTCTCTATTTTCCTGCTCTGTCCCATCCCATCTCTCTTTTCCCATCTCTGTCCAATCCTATCTCTCTCTTTTCCTGCTCTGTCCCATCAAATCTCCTTCTTTTCCTGCTCTATCCCATCCCATCTCTCTCTTTTCCTGCTCTGTCCCATCCTATCTCTCTCTTTTCCCATCTCTGTCCAATCCCATCTCTCTCTTTTCCTGCTCTGTCCCATCCTATCTCTCTCTTTTCCCATCTCTGTCCCATCCCATCTCTCTCTTTTCCCATCTCTGTCCCATCCTATCTCTCTCTTTTCCCATCTTTGTCCAATCCCATCTCTCTCTTTTCCTGCTCTGTCCCATCCCATCTCTCTCTTTTCCAGTGCTGTCCCATCCCATCTCTCTCTTTTCCAGTGCTGTCCCATCCCATCTCTCTCTTTTCCAGTGCTGTCCCATCCCATCTCTCTCTTTTCCTGCTCTGTCCCATCCCATCTCTCTCTTTTCCAGCGCTGTCCCATCCCATCTCTCTCTTTTCCTGCTCTGTCCCATCCCATCTCTCTCTTTTCCAGTGCTGTCACATCCCATCTCTCTCTTTTCCTAGCTCTGTTCCATCTCATCTCTCTCTTTTCAAGCTCTGTCCCATCTCTCTCTCTCTTTTTTCCCAGCTCTGTCCCATCCCATCTCTCTTTTCCCAACTCTGTCCCATCCCATCTCTCTCTTTTCCTGCTCTCTCCGATCCAATCTCTCTCTTTTCCTGCTCTGTCCCATCCCATCTCTCTCTTTTCCTGCTCTGTCCCATCCCATCTCTCTCTTTTCCTGCTCTGTCCCTTTCCATCTCTCTCTGTTCCCAGCTCTATCCCATCTCTCTCTTTTCCCAGCTTTGTCCCATCTCGTCTCGCTTTTCCAGCTCTGGCCCATCCCATCTCTCTCTTTTCCTGCTCTGTCCCATCCCATCTCTCTCTGTTCCCAGCTCTGTCCCATCCCATCTCTCTCTTTTCCCGGCTCTGTCCCATCCCATCTCTCTCTTTTCCCAGCTTTGTCCCATCCCATCTCTCTTTATCAGCTCTGTCCCATCCCATCTCTCTCTTTTCCCAGCTCTGTCCCATCCCATCTCTCTCTTTTCCCAGCTTTGTCCCATCCCATCTCTCTCTTTCTCAGCTCTGTCCCATCCCATCTCTCTCTTTTCAAGCTATGTCCCACCCCATCTCTCTCTTTTCCAGCTATGTCCCACCCCATCTCTCTCTCTTTTCCAGCTCTGTCCCACCCCATCTCTCTCTTTTCCCATGTCTGTCCCATCCCATCTCTTTCTTTTCCAGCTCTGTCCCATCCCGTCTCTCTCTTTTTCAGCTCTGTCCAATCCCATCTCTCTCTTTTCCCATGTCTGTCCCATCCCATCTCTCTCTTCTCCAGCTCTGTCCCATCCCATCTCTCTCTTTTTCAGCTCTGTCCCATCCCATCTCTCTCTTTTCCCATGTCTGTCCCATCCCATCTCTCTCTTTTCCAGCTCTGTCCTATCCCATCTCTCTCTTTTCCCAGCTCAGTCCCATCTCATCTCTCTCTTTTCCCAGCTCTGTCCCATCCCATCTCTCTTTTCCCAGCTCTGTCCCTTCCCATCTCTTTCTTTTCCAGCTCTGTCCCACCCCATCTCTCTCTCTTTTACAGCTCTGTCCCATCCCATCTCTCTTTTCCCAGCTCTGTCCCATCCCATCTCTTTCTTTTCCAGCTCTGTCCCATCCCATATCTCTCTTTTTCAGCTCTGTCCCATCCCATATCTCTCTTTTCCAGCTCTGTCCCATCCCATCTCTCTCTTTTCCCAGCTCAGTCCCATCTCATCTCTCTCTTTTCCCAGCTCTGTCCTATCCCATCTCTCTTTTCCCAGCTCTGTCCCATCCCATCTCTCTCTTTTCCTGCTCTGTCCCATCCCATCTCTCTCTTTTCCCAGCTCTGTCCCATCCCATCTCTCTATTTTCCTGCTCTGTCCCATCCCATCTCTGTCCAATCCCATCTCTCTCTTTTCCTGCTCTGTCCCATCCGATCTCTCTCTTTTCACATATCTGTCCAATCCCATCTCTCTATTTTCCTGCTCTGTCCCATCCAATCTCCCTCTTTTCCCAGCTCTGTCCCATCCCATCTCTCTCTTTTCCAGCTCTGTCCCATCCCATCTCTTTCTTTTCCAGCTCTGTCCCACCCCATCTTTCTCTTTTCCAGCTCTGTCCCATCCCATCTCTCTCTTTTCCAGCTCTGTCCCACCCCATCTCTCTCTTTTCCAGCTCTGTCCCACCCCATCTCTATGTTTTCCTGCTCTGTCCCATCCCATCTCTCTCTTTTCCTGCTCTGTCCCATCCCATCTCTCTCTTTTCCAGCGCTGTCCCATCCCATCTCTCTCTTTTACTGCTCTGTCCCATCCCATCTCTCTCTTTTCCAGCTCTGCCCCATCCCATCTCTCTCTTTTCCAGCGCTGTCTCATCTCATCTCTCTCTTTTCCCATCTCTGTCCAATCCCATCTCTCTCTTTTCCCATCTCTGTCCAATCCCAGCTCTGTCCCATCCTATCTCTCTCTTTTCACATCTCTGTCCAATCCCATCTCTCTTTTTTCCTGCTCTGTCCCATCCAATCTCCCTCTTTTCCCAGCTCTGTCCCATCCCATCTCTCTATTTTCCCATCTCTGTCCCATCCCATCTCTCTCTTTTCCAGCTCTGCCCCATCCCATCTCTTTCTTTTCCAGCTCTGTCCCACCCCATCTTTCTCTTTTCCAGCTCTGTCCCACCCCATCTCTCTCTTTTCCAGCTCTGTCCCACCCCATCTCTCTCTTTTCCAGCTCTGTCCCACCCCATCTCTATGTTTTCCTGCTCTGTCCCATCCCATCTCTATGTTTTCCTGCTCTGTCCCATCCCATCTCTCTCTTTTCCTGCTCTGCCCCATCCCATCTCTCTCTTTTCCAGCGCTGTCTCATCCCATCTCTCTCTTTTCCAGCGCTGTCTCATCCCATCTCTCTCTTTTCCACCGCTGTCCCATCCCATCTCTCTCTTTTGCCAGCTCTGTCCCATCCCATCTCTCTCTTTTGCCAGCTCTGTCCCATCCCATCTCTCTCTTTTCAAGCTCTGTCCCACCCCATCTCTCTCTCTTTTTTCCCAGCTCTGTCCCATCCCATCTCTCTTTTCCCAACTCTGTCCCATCTCTCTCTTTTCCTGCTCTCTCCCATTCAATCTCTCTCTTTTCCCAGCTCTGCCCCATCCCATCTCTCTCTTTTCCCAGCTCTGTCCCATCCAATCTCTCTCTTTTCTGCTATGTCCCATCCCATCTCTCTCTTTTCCCAGCTCTGTCCCATCTCATCTTTCTCTTTTCCCAGCTCAGTCCCATCTCATCTCTCTCTTTTCCCAGCCCAGTCCCATCGCATCTCTCTCTTTTCCTAGCTCTGTCCCATCCCATCTCTCTTTTCCCAGCTCTGTCCGATTGCCTCTCTCTCTTTTCCTAGCTCTGTCCCCTCGCATCTCTCTCTTTTCCCAGCTCAGTCCCATCTCATCTTTCTCTTTTCCCAGCTCAGTCCCATCTCATCTCTCTCTTTTCCCAGCTCAGTCCAATCTCATCTCTCTCTTTTCCCAGCCCAGTCCCATCCCATCTCTCTCTTTTCCCAGCCCAGTCCCATACCATCTCTCTCTTTTCCCAGCTCTGTCCCATCCCATCTCTCTCTTTTCCAGCTCTGTCCGATCCCATCGCTCTCTTTTCCCAGTTCTGTCCCATTCATCTCTCTTTTCCTAGCTCTGTCCCATTCATCTCTCTTTTTCCAGCTCTGTCCCATTCATCTCTCTTTTCCCAGCTCTGTCCCATTCATCTCTCTTTTCCCAGCTCTGTTCCATGCATCTCTCTTTTCCCAACTCCGCCCCAACTATCCTTCCCAGCTCTGCCGCAGCCAGCTCTCTCATCTTAGCTTCTTTAAAATCAATGCACCAAAAGTAAGAGCTGTAGATTCCACATGGTCAAACAAAAAATAAGTTGCTGTTTGTTTTCCTCTCAATTCCAAATAGATATAATGCTGGAGGGGGGGGGGGGCAAGCAGCCTTTATTTAGTTATGCGTTGGAATATATAGCCCCCTGGTGCACTGATTTTAACCTACCCCCGATTCTGGACCTTCAGCTTGCGGCATACTGCTACGAGTGGACCTCTACAAAAAGTTTTTGAGTACCACTGCCCTAGATGATAGTCAGTGTTCCATGCATATTTCTCAAATCAGGATATATAGATAAAGAATCAGCACAATGATAATATGGTTGTGCAGCTTTTAGGTAATCCAATCTTAAAGGCCAACTGCTCTAGTGAGGTGCTGTGTGCTTATTTTTATTAAAGTCAATTTTAAGTCAAAACATAAAAAAAAGCTATACTCATATTTTCTCGCTCGCAGACCGTCGCTCTTAGTCTGGGGCTGTAGAACTTACCTGAAAAGCTTCATCCAGATCCCTTGCTTCTCCGGCGTGGCGAATCAGTCCGACGCCATCAGTCACGGTGAGCTGCCACACCTCCTCTATTCACTGCAATGGAGAAGGGTGTGGCAGCTCATCATGACTGATGGCAGAGGCGTCACCACTACAGAGGGAGACAGGAACAGAAGCTTAACGAGAGCACGATGCTGCACAAGGTGCAGTGAGGGACCTGGGTGAAGCCTTACAAAGACCCTCTCTATTGCTTTATAGTTAGAGTAACCGTCCTCTCTTTCTGAAAGCTCACCCAAAGCCAAATGGCTACAAACCCAGAGTTGTTTTGTTTAAACATTGCCATTTAAAGCAGGTCGAAAACGTGGTTATTCACCAGGGGCCCAGGAAAGGTTTCTCAACCTACGGGCTGCGCCGGTAGGTGCCCTTTCCTTTATATGAAATGAACATACCTTTCTTCAGGCAACATTTGTTTTTACATTTTCTATTTATTTATTTCATCACATTACCTTATAAATCAGAAGGCTGAGAAAAGTGCATATAATTGGCCACCTGAACAGTCAAGACCAAACTTACTAGAGGGTAACCACCTCTAGCACGACAATAAGAAAGACTGAGATTTTTTCCATCTGGCTCTTCTTCCTTACCCAATAACCTCTACCATATATTTTTCCCTTTCAGCAAGCCTCTCAAAACAAGTCGCAGCATTTCTTTTTGATCAAAAGCGCTTCCCAAAAAACAAATATTTTTTTTTCCTTCCATCTGTTTGAACACAAGAGGTTACATTGTTCCCCCTATATTTTCTGCTTCCCTGAAGATTAAGTGAGGAGCTGCGGCAACTCAGGTAGACCTCAAGAAGAAAAAAATACTGGGGAATCTCCTTCCATCATTCTTTTTAGATTCCAGGTGGTATCCTTGAATGTAATGGACATCAGTTCTCTTAAGTGACAATAAAACCTTCCAATATCCTTCAGAAAAGCTCAGTTTTTTTGTTGTTATTTTAGACTACTAGTAATGAGTGAACCTGTATAAGTTCAGGTTTGGTAAGTTTGGTCTAAATGTGACGCAAAAGTTTGGTTCGGAGTACCCAAAAATGGCTGTAAAAATACAATTCTGTGATTAATCACCTTGTAGAATTGGTATTATAAGTATGCAGCACGTCCTGCTCCAGATAATGATTCATAACAGATGGGAATTACTTCCGCTAGAGGGCGCTGGACTGCAGAGATGGCAAAAAGAGGCCCCTCCCGGTCCCATATATACCCGGGACCTCCCACAAATTCCCCAGTATTGAAAAGCAGTAAGGAGAACCAGGAGAAGCCAATAATCAGTAACAATTTAACAAGGATAACAATCACTATACAGAGGATCCAAGATAATGCAATCAGGGTGGGGTGGAGCAGGACGTGCTGCATACTTATAATACCAATTCTACAAGGTGAGTAATCACAGAATTGTATTATTCTAAGTATGCAGCACGTCCTGCTCTAGATAATGATTCATAACAGATGGGACATCCAATAGCAGTGTCCAGAAATAGGATGGGATCCCCAGAAGCAACAACGTGCAGTTCAAACCACTGCCGCCTGCAGAACTTTGCGGCCAAAAACAGCATCCGCTGAGGCCCGAACATCAACCTTGTAAAACTTGGAATGAACAGAAGACCAAGTAGCAGCCTTACAAACTTGTTCAACAGGAGCCTGGTGCTGAAAGGCCCAGGAAGCCCCAACAGCACGGGTAGAATGAGCCGTAACACGAAAAGGGGGCTCCTTTCCCCTAGCAGAGTAGGCCCTAAAAATGGCCTGACGAATCCACTTGCTAATAGTAGACTTAGCAGGAGACAAACCCTTCTTGGGACCCGAAAGTACCTCAAACAAAGGATAAGTCTTCCTGAAAGGCGCAGGCAGAACTTCAAATTCCTGACCACGTCCAGAGAATGCAAGGCCCTCTCCTTGGAGTTACCAGGATTAGGGCACAAGTAAGGAAGCACAATGTCCTGATTAAGGTGGAAGGCAGAGACAACCTTAGGCAAGAAATCCGGTTTAAATCTGAAAACCACCTTGTCCTGATGTCTCTCAAAGTAGGGGGCCTGACTAGAAAGGGCCACCAACTCTGAGGCCCGCCTGACAGAGGTGATAGCCGCTAAAAAGGCAACCTTAAGAGTAAGAACAGACAGAGCAGCCTCATGCACAGGCTCAAATGGAGGGCCCTGAAGGGCAGACAAAACCAAATTCAAATCCCAGACTGGCAACAGAGGCTTACGGAGGGGACGCACATGAGCAACCCCCTGGAAGAAGGTCTTGACAAGAGGATGTTGAGCGAAAGACCTCTGGAAGAAAACAGCCAAGGCAGAAACATGACCCTTGAAAGTGCTGAGCTGAAGTCCCAGATCCAAACCATGTTGAAGAAATTCCAGGATCCTCGGATTGGAGAACACACAACAGGGAAGGACCTTAGACTCACACCAGTCAATGTAGACCCGCCAAATCCTATAGTAAATGGAGGAGGAAGATTTCTTCCTAGCCCTGATCAAGGTATTGACTACAGAGACAGAAAGCCCTTCTTCCATCAAGATGGAGGTTTCAGCAGCCAGGCCGCCAAAGCCAGGGTTTGTAAATTGGGATGGCAAAGCTGTCCCTGAGTGAGAAGGTCCGGGACCATGGGCAGAGCGTACTGATCTACTGCTAGTTGAACGATATCTGCCAATCCCACCTTTATTGGCCAGCGGGGGGCCACCAGGATTGCTGGCACCCTTTCTTGAACCAACTTGCGCAGAACCCTGCCCAGCAGAGGGAATGGAGGAAAAATATACAGGAGACGGAACCCCTGCCAGGATAGAGTCAAAGCATCCACGGCCAGAGGATCCTGGGACAGAGAGACAAAGACTGGGAGCTTGTGATTGTGGCGAGATGCAAACAGATCCATGTCCGGCACCCCCCAGCGGTGACATAAGGATAGGAAGACCTCGCTGCTGAGAGACCATTCCCCCAGGCGAGAGGTCCCCCTGCTCAGAGAGTCTGCCTCCAGATTCTCCACCCCCGGAATGTACACAGCTGAAATGCAAGGAACATTGTCCTCCGCCCAAGAGAGAATCATGGACACTTCCCTGAGGGCACTCTTGCTCCGAGCCCCTCACTGATGATTTATTTAGGCAACCGCCGTCTGGTTGTCTGAGTGTACTTGGACCGGCCGGCGCTGAAGGTGAGGAGTCAAACGGGCCAGAATCAACCTGACCGCCCTTAGTTCCAGGATGGGCATGGGCCTCCTGAGGGCCGCACAGCCCCTGGAATTGTAGGTTCTTCCAGAAGACCCCCCAACCTGTCAGAATGGCATCCGTGGTGACTGTCTCCCAACAGGGGGCCAGGAAGGATCTGCCCCCCAACAGGTTCCTCGAGTCCAGCCACCACAAGCAGGACCGCCAGACAAAAGGGGACAGAATGAAAGCCTGATCCAGAGACAGGGGACTCTTGTCCCAGACTGATAGGAGATGGAGTTGAAGAGGTCTCATGTGAAACTGCGCATAGGGAACCGCCTCGAAGCAGGACACCATCTGCCCCACTAGCTGCATCCCCTGCCGGATGGAGGGGTGAGGGCATGACAGAAGGGAGTGAACTAGAGCTTGCAAAGAGTCCACCTTCTGCTGAGGAAGAAAGATCCTGGCCTGAACAGTATCCAGATTCATGCCCAGGAAGGAAGTCACCAGAGATGGGGATAGGGAAGATTTGGGGTGATTGATCACCCATCCGAACGACTCCACTGGGTATCCCGTTCTGCCTGATGGAGAGACTGACAAGAGATGAGAAGGTCGTTCAAATATGGAAGAATGCGAGTGCCCTGAGCTCTGAGGAGAGTCATAACAACTGCCAGCACCTTGGTGAAGACTCTGGGAGCCGAGGTGAAACCGAAGGGCAGAGCTACAAATTGGTAATGCTGGTCCTCCAGCGCGAACCTGAGAAATTTCTGATGCCCCGGGAAGACTGGAACATGAAGGTGCGCGTCCTTGATGTCTATGGAGGTCATGAAGTCCCCTGGGCACAACGAGCCGACAGCTGAGCGCAGGGTCTCCATGCGAAAGTGCCTGGTTCTGACAAATTTGTTGAGAAGTTTTAAGTCCAGGATGGGCCTGATTGAGCCATCCCTTTTGGGCACTGTGAAAAGATTGGAATAATAGCCCTGACCTCTTTCCCAAGGAGGGACCTGACAGATGACCCCCATGTCCAGAAGGTTTTGCACAGCCAGAAACAGACCCTGAGCTGCCAGGGGATTTTGAGGGATCCGGGACCTGAGGAATCTTGGGGGCGGCCAGGCAGCGAACTCTATCTTGTAGCCAGAGGACACCACTTCCAAAATCCACCAGTCTGAGACCTGTTGTCTCCAGACATAAGCGAAGAGCCTCAGCCGTCCCCCCACCCGGATGGGGCTGAACGGGCTTGGTGGCAGACTTGGGCTTAGAGCCCCAGGAGGCTCCTGGGGGGGCACGTCCTCTGCCTCTGCTCCAGAAGTCACCCCTGTGCCCCGCAAAGGATACCCCTCTCCCAGACCTGGATCCGCGGAAGGAGGGGGCAAAGGCGCCTGAACCTCAAAAGGGCCACGGCTGTTTCTTACGCTGGGACAACTTACCTCCCTTAGCAAACAGGTCCAAGCGATCACCAAATAGGCGCAGCCCCTTAAAAGGGAGAAAGGTACCTCAAGGGGCGGGCCGCAGGGAGAACGACGCGGAGCGTGCCGCCCGATAAGCTCCGCCCCCAAGAAAGTGCGAAGGCCTAACGTGACTGGCCAGCCAATAGGGGCGCAGCAGCGCCTGCAGTGACATCACCGCTGACCACGGAAACGCCGAAAGGCGCGCGTGTCAGCTGAGGCAGATTTAAAAGATAAAACTGACAGAGAAAAGAAGAACCCGGGCGCGGAGCCCAAAAATGACAAAAGAAAAGGCACAAATACACACCTACATCACACCCCCCCCCCCCCCCCGAACGAGCAGGACAGCGGGGGGGGGGGGGCGGCGACCAACTAGCAGAGGCCCACCGAGAACCGGGGAAGGGGGCGAGGGGCATCCCACATCAGGCTCACCATAAGCCTGTACCGCCTACACTTTGATGGGGGATTGCGGTTGGAGCAAGGCTCCTAGAACACCTGTAAACGGTGTAGCCTACCATCACCCAACCAGCACAGCCAAAGCTGGAAGGCATAAATGAAGAAATAGAACGGGTGGGAATAGTTCTACAGGGCCAAGGGCCGATAGGCCCTGCTCACCTGCGAACAGAGAAGCCATCATTCTTGTTCCTCACAGCCCTCTGGCGGAGGTAATTCCCATCTGTTATGAATCATTATCTGGAGCAGGACGTGCTGCATACTTAGAATATGAGGGTTGTGAGGGGTTGAAGGATGCTATGGATAGCGCTGCTTTCCATCCATTTGGCATGACGATGCTGCAGTCGCACCTTCACCAGGGTCTGACATAACATCACAAGCGGAACCAAACCCAGAAGACACTGGGCTTTGTTTCTGGACCCTGTTGTGTGAAATCCCCATATCCCTAGTCACATGTATAACTGCACCAAAACAATGCGCAAACACACACAGCAACTCCAAAGGCTCTGCTCAATTCACCTAAGAATGGATAAGGGACAATTGGAGGCAATGATGGCAATGGTCATCTCCCAATTAGAATGCTTCACAAATGGCTGGTGCTTAGTTTTGTTTTTATTTTCTTATATACTCTCTGAAAAAGTATGACGTGGCTACTTCTTCAATGATTTTACCAATTTGAGATGCCCTTTTTAGCTTGTTTTAATGTTTTTCCCCAATTTGTGATGCCCCTTGTGCCAGTACAGATGTGCGTGAGAAGTGCATTTATGGTTGATCCATTTGGGATGCTTCTTTTAGCAGTGCAGTTTGGGGTGCCCCATGTAGCAGCATATTTGTGGGTAAGCATTGTGGGATACCCCTTGTAGCAGTGTATTTGAGGGTGAGCAGCTTGGGATACCCCTTGTAGCAGCATATTTGAGGGTGAGCAGCTTGGGATACCCATAGTAGCAGCACATTTGTAAGTGAGCAGTTTGGGATGCCCCCTTTAGCAGTGCAGTTTGGGGTGAACAGTTTGGGATGCCCCTTATAGCAGTGCATATTTGGGTGAGCAGTTTGGGATACCCCTTGTAGCAGCGTATTTGTGGGTGAGTAGTTTAGGGGGCCCCTTATAGCAGTGCCCTAGTTTGAGTCCAGTCCCTCCAAATGAGGGACACTTGGGAGCTTATGTATAAGATTTAGAGATACTTTGAATTGGCTCATTTTACAAAGTGGTAGGAAGTTAGTGTGTCCCTGGACAGGGTCTTTAATGATCAGGAGACAGGCCTGGAAATTCAGCAAATCCCCCCTGGCTTCAGTGGAATGAAACACTCATACACCTGTAACTCATGGATTTATTTCCTACCAGTAGAAAAAGGAAATCATGTTTGGCATCAATTTATATCAAACCCCCTTTTTTTTACGATGTGCCATTTTTAACATTTTTTGCCATAGAGCTCATTAAAAGCAAAACAAAACCTGTGATTTTTACTATCCTGGGTTGTGTTACTTGCCCCAGGGGCATCCCGATTGGGAATGCCCAACTATGTGACAGACCCCAGTTCGGCCATAAAAGCTTAACTTTCTCTGATCCTATGGTGCATGCCATAGGAGCCTCCGAGAAAGACGAGATTAACGTTAACTCAGAGGAGATTTTACACAGTGGGGCATGCTGATTTGGGATGCTCCAGGGTCGGAAGCCCTGGGTTTTCTTCCGCTTTAAATTGGACCAAAACCCATCTCTGCCGATTCCCTCTCCATGGGCCATGCCGATTTGGGATAAATCAATCTCCCACTGTGTAAAACCCTGGTGACAGGCGCATTAACTCAATTGGCTGCTCATCCCATGGCGCATGCATGGGCCATGGCCCTGAAATAGCTTTCGCTATGAGCATATCCACTCGAAGCAATGTACTTACCCATTTTCTTTCCCGCACTGACAATAAGCTGAATGGAACCAATTGCCCTGATTGGCTGGCTGGCCGCCGTCGCCTGTGCCATGGGGATGCTGGATAGGTGAGTTTTACCAGCAATCCTTGGTGATATACAAAATAAGAGGGCACACCCAATGTATTCGGACTGGAGAGTACACTGCACATAACAAAGACTAAACTGCACATAACAGATCAAAATGAGAACATTTATTTTATTCAATATGCAGAAAGGGCTAAAATCAACTTATACACTCTAGACCTTTAAAAGCAAGGCACGAGGTAGAAACACAAAAATTCCAAGTTCCTGCAGCTCCTCCATACAGGTCCGGGGTTCCTCTGTAGCTCCTCCATGCAGGTCCGGGGTTCCTCTGTAGCTCCCCCATGCAGGTCCAGGGTTCCTCTGTAGCTCCTCCATGCAGGTCCAGGGTTCCTCTGTAGCTCCTCCATGCAGGTCCAGGGTTCCTCTGTAGCTCCTCCATGCAGGTCCGGGGTTCCTATGTAGCTCCTCCATGCAGGTCCGGGGTTCCTCTGTAGCTCCTCCATGCAGGTCCGGGGTTCCTCTGTAGCTCCTCCATGCAGGTCCAGGGTTCCTCTGTAGCTCCTCCATGCAGGTCCGGGGTTCCTCTGTAGCTCCTCCATGCAGGTCCGGGGTTCCTCTGTAGCTCCTCCATGCAGGTCCGGGGGTCCTCTGTAGCTCCTCCATGCAGATCCGGGGTCCTCTGTAGCTCCTCCATGCAGGTCCGGGGGTCCTCTGTAGCTCCTCCATGCAGGTCCGGGGGTCCTCTGTAGCTCCTCTATGGATGGTCCGGGGGTCCTCTGTAGCTCCTCTATGTAGGTCCGGGGTTCCTCTGTAGCTCCTCCATGTAGTGGCGGCACCTTCATACTTACCAATGCCAAGGAGACGTTCAGTGCCGGTGGCCTCTAATGAAGGCGTCCATGGAGCCTTGTTTATAGGACACCCCTCCATTGCAAATAGAGTAGGAGAGTTAGTCCTGCCCTGCCATGGAGGATACAATTACACCTCCCACCACTGCCCCATCTATCCCCAGTCCTCCCACCACTGCCCCATCCATCCTGAGTCCTCCCACCACTGCCCCATCCATCCAGAGCCCTCCCAACTCTGCCCCATCCATCCAGAGCCCTTCCACCACTGCCCCATCCATCCAGAGCCCTCCCAGCTCTGCCCCATCCATCCAGAGCCCTCCCAGCTCTGCCCCATCTATCCAGAGCCCCCCCAGCTCTGCCCCATCTATCCAGAGCCCTCCATGCCCCATCTATCCTGAGCCCTCCCAGTTCTGCCCCATCGATCCAGAGCCCTCCCAGCACTGCCCCATCCTTTCCGAGTCCTCCCACCACTGCCCCATCCATCCCGAGCTCTCCCAGCTCTGCCCCATCCATCCAGAGCCCTCCCAGCTCTGCCCTATCCATCCAGAGCCCTCCCAGCTCTGCCCTATCCATCCAGAGCCCTCCCAGCTCTGCCCCATCCATCCCAAGTCCTCCCAGCTCTGCCCCATCTATCCAGAGCCCTCCCAGCTCTGCCCCAGCCATCCCGGGTTCTCCCAGCTCTGCCCCATCCAGCGCCCTCCCAGCTCTGCCCCATCCATCCAGAGCCCTCCCAGCTCTGCCCCATCCATCCCGAGCCCTCCCAGCTCTGCCCCATCCATCCCGAGCCCTCCCAGCTCTGCCCCATCCATCCCGAGTCCTCCCACCACTGCCCCATCCATCCAGAGCCCTCCCAGCTCTGCCCCATCCATCCTGAGCCCTCCCAGCTCTGCCCCATCCATCCCGAGCCCTCCCAGCTCTGCCCCATCCATCCCAAGTCCTCCCAACTCTGCCCCATCCATCCCGAGTCCTCCCAGCTCTGCCCCAGGCACCCCGAGCCCTCCCAGCTCTGCCCCATCCATCCCGGGCCCTCCCAACTCGGCCCCAGCCACCCAAGCCCTCCCACCACTGCCACATCCATCCAGAGTCCTCAGGAGAGTGGTGTCACAGTCACCAGTGCCAGAATTGATGTAATTGAGTATGCCATAAAACAGCTCTGCCCCATCCATCCAGAGCCCTCTCAGCTCTGCCCCATCCATCCAGAGCCCTCCCAGCTCTGCCCCATCCATCCAGAGCCCTCCCAGCTCTGCCCCATCCATCCAGAGCCCTCCCAGCTCTGCCCCATTCATCCAGAGCCCTCCCAGCTCTGCCCCATTCATCCAGAGCCCTCCCAGCTCTGCCCCATCCATCCAGAGCCCTCCCAACTCTGCCCCATCTATCCGGAGCCCTCCCAGCTCTGCCCCATCTATCCAGAGCCCTCCCAGCTATGCCCCATCTATCCTGAGCCCTCCCAGCTCTGCCCCATCCATCCAGAGCCCTCACAGCTCTGCCCCATCAATCCAGAGCCCTCCCAACTCTGCCCCATCCATCCAGAGCCCTCCCAACTCTGCCCCATCCATCCAGAACCCTCCCAGCTTTGCCCCATCCATCCCGAGTCCTCCCAGCTCTGCCCCATCCATCCCGAGCCCTCTAAACTCTGCCCCATCCATCCCGAGCCCTACAAACTCTGCCCCATCCATCCAGAGCCCTCCCAGCTTTGCCCTATCCATCCCGAGTCCTCCCAGCTCTGCCCCATCCATCCCGAGCCCTCCAAACTCTGCCCCATCCATCCCGAGCCCTACAAACTCTGCCCCATCCATCCCGAGCCCTACAAACTCTGCCCCATCCATCCCGAGCCCTACAAACTCTGCCTAAACGAAAATATATATATACTTACTGGGCATGTGTAAGCCGTACTCACCTCTGTGGCAGCATTCTGTGTGTACAGGTCTTGCTGCTTTATTCTTGTAGATCTTGGCCTAAAAGCAACAGAATGCAGACAGTGAAAACGTTTTCCATAAAATGCACAATTGTAATAAATAAATCATCGTAAAAAAAAAATACTAGAAAAGCTCAGCACCTTGGGGACATCCATTTGGCACACAATAATATACAATTTCAATAATTCCTTTAAAAGTGGCATGGGATTTCGGCATTCATTTTTACATGTTGCAGACTTTTTTTCCATATATCGCAAGCTTTTGGCCTGCTTTATGGCATACTCAATTACATCAATTCTGGCACTGGTGACTGTGACACCACTCTCCTGTGGCTGGAGGGACACCGAAGCATGGTCACAGGAGCCACGATCCAAGACTTTTTAAGACTTTAATAAAGGGCCTCTGAAGTCCATCCTGACCTGCCACTCTCTCCTTCTAGCCCTGGCCGCCGCCATCTTTTCCTCCAGCCACTCCTGCTGCCCAGAGTGCGTTTAAGTGAATGAAGATACTGGGCTTGGCAGCACACCATTACTCTTGGCGAGGCACCAAGGTTAGGAAGGGGGACCTGTGTACCCCTGAAAGAGATGCCGGTTCTCACAGCCTATATATCAGAATGGATGGTGGGGGACTAGAAGTGGATGGTGTAAGTAGAGAGATGTATTATCATGACTGCAGGTGATTTACCCATTGCACCTGCCCCATTACCCCTCCATCCAGCCATGTGGATGCGGAAAAGCTCTGTGCTTCGGCACTCTTGCAAGAGCACCATTCCACTGCCAAAGAGCATGGAGCTGGCAAAATCTTGGGCCAGGGGCCGGCAGGTTGGATCTTGAGCCTGGGCTTAAACCTAATACTAGCTACTGTATTCCGCATATGGGGATATGTTAAGCCAGATACCGGGGACTATCCGATCATAAGGCTTCCAAACCAGATAGTCTCCACTTGGCTCACAACCCGCAAGGCAGGGAAACCTTGACCACCAGATTAACATAAAAACTTGACTCCACCCTCACTCCTCAGTTGTTGTAGAGATCTGAAAGAGAGAAAAAAAAAGAGACAGACCAAACCTTGGTTAAAACAAATATAAAAATCTATATCAATTAATAAAGGGAAAACTCCGTATGCTGCCCATTTGGATGTTTAGAAAAGAAGTTGCCAGCTAACAAACTTAAGTTTTCCCAAAAAACAGAAAAGAACACTTCTACCGAAAGACTGGTCCTGTTGAATAAGTAGATCCAAATGATAATGCCTCACAAAAGCTCAGGCCAAGGACCAAGTAGCTGCTTTATAAATCTGTTCAATGGAGGCCTCAGCTTGCTCTGCTCCAGATGTAGACATGCTTCTTGTAGAATGTGCAGTAACGCTAACCGCTACCGAACTACCATGGTAGGCCATCCTGATAGTACTCTTGTACACTTGTTTGCCTTTCTTTGGTCCTGAGAATGCCACAAATAAACTACCCGCTTTCCTCCACTCCTTGGTTTGATAAAGATATTCCAACAGATAAGCTCTGGCATCCAAAGATCTCTGATCTGCAGACTTCTCATTGTCCACTGAAGGGAGAACAATCTCTGGGGTTCTGTGAAAATCCGCAGTAATTTTCTGAAGATAACAAGGATCCACTCTCAACACTACCCCATCGGGGAATACCTGGAGGAAAGGACGACAACAAGATAAAGCCTAAATGTCACCTATCTTGCAGGCGGAAGGAATAGCTACCAGGAACAAAACCTTCTAAGTAAGGAACTTAATATCAGACTCCCTGGTAGGAACAAAGTGTGGAGATTCTAAGACTGAAAGAACCTTAGCAAGGTTCCACTGGATTACTATCTAAAAATACTGGTAAAAGCTGGCAGCTGGACTTTCAAGGAGTGTACGCTAAGACCCATAGTGGAACAGAGTAGCAGAAGCGAGTTCCCAGTGGTCACTATTAAAAATGGCCATCTTAAAGGCAACTAAGAAATATGTGAAACAAACTAGCAAGAATAAAAGGAAGAAGAAACCATTATGGTTTACTAGGGAAGTCAGCACGATCATAAAAGAAAAGAAGTCTGCCTATAAGAAGTGTAGAGAAAGTGGAAGTATAGCTGACAGAGAGGCATATAAAATTAAACAGAGGGAAGCAAAACTCATTATAAGGGCAAAAGGAGGAAGAAGTGGCCAAATCTATGAAGAGGGGAGATAAAGCCTTTTTCCGATATATTGGTGACAGAAAGAAGAAAAACAATGCAGTGTCAAAAATTAGAAATAGGGAAAATAATTATATTGACAGAGATAAGGCTGTGGCTGACCATCTGAATAGCTACTTTTGTTCGGTATTTTCAGATAGTAGCAGGCATGGCCATAGCACAGCATCCAGCTCGGAGGGCACAGCTCTGGAGTTTCTGGAGGCTGATGTCTTAGCCGAGCTGGCACATCTAAAGGTAAGTAAGGCGATGGGTCCAGATGGAATCCACCCCAGAGTTCTAAGAGAACTTAGATTTGTAATTGCAGACCCTCTGACTGATTTACTTATACATTCCCTTTCTACTGGTGAGGTTCCAGATGGTTGGAGAATGGCCAATGTCGTACCAATCCATAAAAATGGGAGTAGAGAAGAAGCCAGTAATTACAGGCCAGTTAGTTTAACATCTATAGTGGTCAAATTAATGGAAACACTCAAAAACAGCACGGCTTCACTGAGGGCCGATCATGTCAGTCCAATCTTATTGATTTCTTTGACAATGTCACTAAAGTGTTAGATGAAGGTGGTGCTGTGGATATCACTTATCTGGATTTTAGCAAAGCCTTTGACACTGTACCACATAAAGAGCTCATAGATAAGTTATTGAAGGTAGGACTCAATCCCTGGATAGGTCAGTGGATTTCCAGTTGGCTGAAGGATCGGTATCAGAGTGTTGTTGTTAATGGTGTGAAATCTGAACAAAGGCGAGTTACAAGTGGTGTGCCACAAGGCTCTGTCCTGGGCCCCATTCTTTTTAATATATTTGTAAGTGACATAGGAGAAGGCCTGGTAGGAAAAGTTTGTCTGTTTGCTAATGATACAAAGGTTACTAATAGGGTGGATATTCCTGGAGGTGTCTGCAACATGGAACATGATTTGGCTTTACTGGATAGATGGTCAAAACTGTGGAAACTAGAGTTTAATGTCTCTAAATGTAAAATCATGCACTTGGGTAGAAGGAATCCCTGCTCTGAGTACCGTATGGGCAGTACTGTGTTAGCCAGGACCTTGGAGGAGAGAGATTTAGGGGAACTGATTACTGATAGCTGCAAGATGAGTGGACAATGTAGCCAGGCAGTGGGAAAAGCAAGCAGGATGCTTGGCTGCATAGCTCGAGGCATCACTAGTAGGAAGAGGGAGGTTGTGATGCCGCTGTATAGAGCCCTGGTGAGGCCACATCTAGAATACTGTGTGCAGTTCTGGAGACCTTACCTGCAAAAAGACATTATTCAAATAGAACGGGTCCAAAGGCGGGCAACAAAAATGGTGGAAGGACTTCCACCAGGAAGGAGAGACTTAAAGAACTTAATATGTACAGTCTGGAGGAAAGAAAGGAGAGGGGGGACATGATTGAGACCTTTAAATATGTGAAAGGATTCAATAAGGTTCAGGAGGGAAGTGTTTTTAAGAAGAAACTTAATAATAGAACAAGGGGGCACAACCTGAAGCTGGTTGGGGGGAAGATCAGGAGCAATGTTAGAAAATATTATTTTACAGAAAGAGTAGTAGATGCTTGGAACAAACTTCCAGCAGAGGTAGTTGAAAAATCAACAGTCACTGAATTTAAACATGCCTGGGATAAGCACACATCTATCCTAAGATAAAGAGTACATACAGTTACTTAAGGGCAGACTAGATGGACCGTATGGTCTCCTTCTGCCGTCAACCTTCTATGTTTCTATGATTCTTTTTCCATGCGGTGCTGCAGAAATTCAAGAATAACTGGAATCCTGGAGAATGATTTCTTATTCTGTATTCTCCAAGTCCTAAAGGTCTTCCATACCTTTAAATAAATCTTTCTAGTCACCATTTTCCTACTTGAGAGTAGAGTATCGATAACCTTCCTCGAATATCCTTTCCTTAAAAGTAAGGTGACTTCAGGGTACACACTGTCAGGTTCCACTTCTGAGGGTCTAGACTTAGAACTGGCCCCTGCAATAACATTTCCAGAATCACTGGGAGTATCCATGGCTCTTGAATGGATAGAGCCACTAGCGTTGAAAACCACAATCTACTGGGCCGCCAGCAAAACTGTGGATGGTTACTTGAATATCTTGTTCAATACCAGCGGGAGCAAACAAACTGGAGGAAACCCATAAGCTAGGTAAACGTCGAATCGTGAGCCAGTGCATCCACTCAAGGCCGGACCCGCTGGATTCAATTAAAAGTACTTCTCCAACTTATGATTCTTTGCTAATGCAAATAGATCAATCCCTGGAGTGTCTCCCTGGTCACAGATTAGCTTGAACAATTCTGGATTCAGTGACCATTCCAATTCCCTTAGTGGAGATCGGCTCAGAAAATCTGCTACCTTATTCAATGTTCCTTTTAGATGAACTACTGACAGAGAATTAAAATGTTGTTCCACCTATAGCAAAATCTCTGCGGACAACAATTGAGGGGACCTTGTTCCCCCCCTGATGATTCAAATATGCTACCATAGTTGCGTTGTCCAAACTTATCTGGACATAACGATATTCCAGAAGAAGTGGTAAAGCTCCTAATGCTTCCTTTACTGCAATTAACTTTCTCAAGTTCTATGAAGACTGACTCAGAGCACTGGATCATTTCCCCTGAGCTTTCCAGGCCTTGCAAGGGGTCCCCCCAACCTCAAGTCAAAGCATCTGTAGACACTATCCTTTCTTTGGGGTCCCTACAGGCTAGACCATTGACATTTGTCCCTGGTAAGCCAAAATTCTAATGCTTTCCTTACCAGTCTGGGTACTGGAATCCCTTCTTCCAAGCCTTCCCGGGACCAGTTTCAACTGCCCAGGATGTGCACCTGTAGAGTTATTGACATCTACTGGCCCCATCTCAATGCGGGAAAAGCGGAAGTCCGATATCCCAAAACCTTCATAGCCTGTTTTACTGATGATGATGGACTGCCACAGAGAGACTGGACGGCTTCCTGGAGGGTCACTATCTTCTGAGAGGGTAAACTAATGTCTGATGGATGGTGTTGATCTCAAACATCAAGTATGTCATCACCTGAGAGGGAACCAAGCACGATTTCTCGAGGTTCAGAACCCAACCGAGTTGTTCTAACAGCTGCAAGATGCAACAGAGATCCTGAAGCAATTTCTCCCTCAACGGGGCAAACAGCAACAGATTGTCTAAATAAGCCAGAATGCCAATCCTTCTATATCTCAGATATGCCAGAGGTTCCGCTAAAATCTTGGTAAAAAGCCTGGGATCCGATGCCAGGCCAAAAGGGAGGCAGACAAATTGGAAGTGAAATATTTGGTCACTGACCCTTATCGCTTATAACCTTAGAAAAGACTGGACAAGGGAACTCATTGGGACTTACCAATAAGCATCCTTCAGATCTACTGATACCATAAAAGAGCCCGGAGGAATGATAACCCTCACTGAGAAAAATTGTTTCCATTCGGATATGTCTGTACCAGACACTAAAATTGAGTTTCTTTAGGTTCAGAATAAATCTGAAAAAGATGCTGGGATAAAATCCTGCACCCTGCTGCCAATAAGGGACTGAGATACCCACCCCTCTTGACAACATGGTAGCCAGACTTTCCTGGATTGCCAATCTCTCTTCCAAACCCCTGGGCCGGGCAGTGACCAAAAAAGGAGGGGTTTAAGTAATTCTATGGGAAAATCCTCCTTTATCCCAATTGAAATAAACATCAATCTAGAAAGGAACTGCCAAGAAAACCCTAACTCTGGCCCCAATGCGAAGCCTGGCATCATTGTTTCTTAGGTTTGGACTGAAGTTCCAACAATGAAGACCCCTAAATATCCCTCTCCTGGCAGAGGCTGGGGCCTGGTTCCTATAGAAACTTCCCTGTTAATACGAATAAGAAGCACCTAAAAGAAAGCTGGGCATGAAATCACCTATTAACTGAACCTTTAAAACGGGTAGGAAGACACTTCTTCACCATATCAGCTAGCTATTAGCAACCCTAGCTTGGGCCCAAAAAGGGACTGCCCATCAAAGGGCATAACACAAAGGCGCCTCCTTCACCCAATAATGCCAGACCAGGTCCTCAACCATAGAGTCTGCACAATGAATTGGTCACAGCCATACTTTGCGTCAGAAACTGATTCAGCCATTACATCCGTAATGAATGCCATAGCTGAGAAAAGAATTGGTAAGGTCTTGAGTATCTTTTCCAGACTAGTTTGTTCTAATAAACAACTACTGAAGGTAAAATCCCAATGAGCTAAAAACACAAGCGGAAGCCAAAATAGTCTAAGCGTGTTTGGCCTTTTTGTCAAAAGGGTCTTTGAACACACCAAAATCCTCAAAGGCTAAATCCGCCCCTTTAAAAAAAAGGTGCATCAAGCTTGGGACACTTTTCCCAAAAGTCAGAATCCTCTTCTGAAAAAAGGATACCTTCTTTTAAGGCCCCGAGACCTGAAATCTTTATAGCTGGATCCTTCCACTCATTTAAAATAATATCCCTGAGTGAACTATGAAACGTAAAGGATTAGGACGTATTCCGAACCAAGACATGATCGAATCCATCATGCTTAGATCTAGGCCCCCCGACTCAATGCCCATAGATAAATAAATCATATGCAAGAGGAAAGGTAAGACCCCCGGAGGAAACCAAAACCCTTCCTGAGGAGGGAACTCCGAAACAGAGGCCCAATCTTCCATTTGCAAGGGAGAAACTTCCGCAACATCTGACATGTCTGAGTCATGAGCAGAAAAATAGGAGGACCCCCCAAGAAGAAGAAAGTAAATATTTTCTGCTTTTACTTTGCATGTTGTAGGAGTAAAATACTTTCTGCTTTTACGCTGCATGTTGTAGAGTAAAATACTTTCTGCTTTTACTTTGCATGTTGTGGATAAAAAAAATTCTGCTTTTACTCGGCATGTTGTAGAGTAAAAGACTTTCTGCTTTTACTCGGCATGTTGTAGAGTAAAAGACTTTCTGCTTTTACTCGGCATGTTGTAGAGTAAAAGACTTTCTGCTTTTACTCGGCATATTGCAGAGTAAAAGACTTTCAACCACTCTTCTAGTCATGAATGACTCGCTCATCCCCCACTACCCTTTCACAGGGAGCATGCCCACACCGGCACAAAAGCCTGGCACGGACACCCGCCCTGCTAAAGGGATAGTGGGGATGCAATCGCTCTTCACGGATGCGCTGTTGGACCAGGAAAGAAGGTGAATTTCCCGGCGTCTTGGGGGGTTTTACACAGTGGGGCATTCCGAATCGGAATGCCCCGGGGGGAGAGAGTATGCTTACCATGGTGCGCTCCTTTAGCCCAAAACTGCCAAAAAATATTCTGTAGGCATGGTGTCAGAGGTATAGTGACATCCGGTAGTCAGATTTATTACGGAGGGGGGGGGGGGGGAGTCACACGTGGTGTTGTCTGAAACATAACTAAAAATCAAAGGGGTTTTGGAGCACATTATAAAATAATTGTCCTGTGGAATTGTCGCATGTGGAGTAGCATAAATCTGTCCTGGAGGAGGCAGAAAGTGCCAATGCAGGGTGCTGGAGCTCAGTGATTGGTAAGTGGTAAAGCGCTCAAAACTATTCAGGGCCTCAGACTCCAGAGCCGGTTGCTAGACTTTCCTTGGGGCAGCGGGTTTTGTGTCTTAAAAACACTGGTGCCAGATGGAAGAGCTGCGGCTGACACAAGGAGCATAATAGCGTGGTGTCTTTTCTTGCCTGTCCCTTCATCATCAGCAGCAGGAATATGGCGTTATGGGAAAACCTTCCAAGTTGCTGCTGAGTAATATTTTGAGAGGGTGCAAATCCTGTGGAGGAGGAAAGGAAACGCCCTAGTCTCGCCCTCTACATTCTCTGCAATGGAGGGGGTGTGCCGAGGCCTGACACGCTTGCTCCATTGCAGTGATAGGACAGGGCATGTCAACGTCCCTGTGACTGACGGTGGATGGCCCAATCCCTACGCGGAAGTGTCAGTGACCACAGTTTCAACCTGGTTGGCTCAGGATGAGATCCAGCAATTGGGTGAGTTACTGGTCAGGCAGCTCAGTGGTTTATTAAAGTGAAGCATGCCAATTTAGGATGCCCCACTGCGTGAAAACCTGCCAATGGCTCGCTTTTGTTACCGCACTCACAAGCGGCATGTGGCATCCCTAGGATGTGCGCAGCCACACCAGCCATTCAGTTACTGAGGGTGCGGCCATGCACAGCCTGAAAAAAGATGAGCGTAATGCTGCCACTGGCCACGTGCGCACCATGGGCTCCTTGGCAAAGTAAGCACATCAGACAACTTAGGTGGGTTTCACAAACTGGGGCATCCCGAATTGCCTGCAGCCATAGAGTCTGCATCATTTTGTAGGCCATTTCTACTTTGTGTAACAGGAAAGCTCCAATGTCTGATTATAAAGAGATGTAGTACTTTAAAGCAACCCATTCAGTATAAAACTATCTCTAAATAGTCAGACATGTTCTAAGAGCTTTCCAGCAACAACCTTCTTTTGCATATACAAACGGTGAACACAGAGATACAGAGCCTTTATTTTATAGGCTGTATAAGTCATTTATACATACATTTAAGGCATAACATACAAAGCTTTCCAGTGACAGAGCGTCTACTCCCAGAGCCAGGTCAGAGGGATTTAGAGAAAAAAAATCTTCAATTTTGCAATTCTACCCTGAAACAAAGAGATCCAACTCCAGGGACCCCCCTCAGGGCACCCACGTGATCAAAACACTGCCTGGTTCAGAGACCATTCTGCCTCCAAAAATGGAGAGCAAGTTAGAAAGTCCGGCAATTGATTCTGGCACTCTGGCTGAAAAAGAAAGCCGGTTCTGTTCAACCCAAAGCAGAATTTCCGTTGCAAGGAGTTGGAGCAATCTGGTGTTTCCCTGTTGATTCAAAATAAACTAAGGTCGTTGTCTTGTCTGTTCTGATCTGAACCTGTCGACCCCTTGGCTGGTGCAAGACAATGAAAAAAACCTCTTTAACTGTTATCAATGCCTTTAGGTTTAAGGAAGACTGATTCAACTTTTTCAGACCATCTGCCATCTAAAGTCAAAGCCCCACAATGGGCTCCCCAAATTCATGAGGCAGCGACTGTTGTAACAGTTTAGTCCATGGGACTACAAAAAAATCTGTCCTCGCACACCCACCATTTCACCAAGTCGGGGAACTTCAAATCTACCAGGGATTCCAAAGATTTGTCCCAGGTGCTTAAGATATGAAGCTTGAGAGACCACCAGAATAGCTGGCCCCACCTTACTGCTGGAAAGGCTAGGGGCAAAAAAAAAAAAAAACCCCAAAAACTCATAGCCTGGCGCACTGGCCGTCCTATTAGTAGACAAAGACTGAACGGATTCATGGAGGGCCCTTATCTCTGCGAAGGCAAGACAATGTTCTGAATGATCGAATAGATCACGAACCTTAAAGTGGACCAACACCCTGCCCTTTTTTTTTTTTTTTATGTCAGTTTAAAATATGGAAAATGTTCAGCAGGACCCGTTTTAACTAGTAAAAAAAAAAAAATTACCTTGTATTCTTCCTCGCTGCGTCGCTTCCATTTGCATTTATCTCCGCCATCTTGGTTTTTCTTATAAAAGGAAGAGATCCTTTGACCTTTTTCTAACTCAAATCACGCGCATGCGCAGTAGTCAGGTGAAGCGCCGCTTGCATCGGGAGCAAGCGGCGCTTCACCTGACCCAAATCAGCGTTACTGCGCATGCGCGATTTTCCCCTCCAGGGTACGGGCGCGCACTGGATCCGATGGTGCCGTCATAGCTGGGGCGGGCACATGGGCGTGGGCAGGCAGGGGAAGGTGCAAGCGGCAAGTTGAAGCCGGAGCCGGGAACACGAGCAGGCGGAGGCTGCCTCCTCTTCCCCTCTGTTCTTCTATTGTTGTTTCTACTACAAAATGGTTACCTATATAGCATCGTCTTTCTATTGCAAGCAAGGTAAGTAAGGGTGTAACAACTGGGCGTGATGAGCTCTCGCCCCCCCATGAGATCTCACAACAAAATGACATTGATACTATTTCGCAGCCTCCGCTCTGGGCGTCCACCGCTTGCGGCCCAATCAGGAGCAGCCAATGAAGACAGACGGATAGGCCAGGCAATGCTAGTGGAGGGCTGGTGAAGCCAGTGGCGGCGTGTTGTGGGCGGAGCTTGGTCATCGCTGTACCGGGCTGGGTGGCTGCAGGCTGGAGGAGCAGTGCGGGCTGAGCTGGAGGCGGAGGAGACACAGCGGAGCGGCGGGACCAGCACCGGGCGGACAGCACAGCACACGCCGCTACCTGTAAGCGCCATTCTCGTTATCCTGTGTATCTGCATCTACTGATTGATTGCACTGTGATCGTTTCATTGCTATTGCATCGAGCACAGATTGCCCTGTGTGTGGACCCATAGGACCGTGTGATTGCATGTGTTCATAGGCTTTTCTGTTTCATTCGGCTCTGTTGTTTGCATAAATGATCTGATTGGCTGGAGTTTAACGGGGGGGGGGGGGGGTTCACACAGCGGGGCATCCCAAATAGGGATGCCCTTGGGGGAACTGAAAAAAACCCCGGCAAAGTCAAAATCTCAGGTTTTTTTCTGCTTTTAAGCCAGATTGTAAATGTATGATGAATGCATTGCTTTTTCCTGTGTGTCTGCATTTTACATTGATTGCACTATGATCATTGCTATTGCATTGTGCACAGATTGCCCTGTGTGTGGACCGATAGGACCGTGTCATTCAATGTGTTCATAGGCGTTATTTACATGAATAATCTGATTGGCTGGAATAGGGAATATTTGTTGAATGATTAAAGTGCCCATTGCCCACCCTGCTGCCCTCTGTGTCCATTGCCATTGCCCACCCTGCTCTCTCCCTGCTGCCCTCTGTACCCATTGCCATTGTCCACCCTGCTCTCTCCCTGCTGCCCTCTGTGTCCATTGCCATTGCCCACCCTGCTGCCCTCTGTGTCCATTGCCATTGCCCACCCTGCTGCCCTCTGTGTCCATTGCCATTGTCCACCCTGCTGCCCTCTGTGCCCATTGCCATTGTCCACCCTGCTGCCCTCTGTGCCCATTGCCATTGCCCACCCTGCTGCCCTCTGTGCCCATTGCCATTATCCACCCTGCTGCCCTCTGTGTCCATTGCCATTGTCCACCCTGCTGCCCTCTGTGCCCATTGCCATTGTCCACCCTGCTGCCCTCTGTGCCCATTGCCATTGTCCACCCTGCTGCCCTCTGTGCCCATTGCCATTGTCCACCCTGCTGCCCTCTGTGTCCATTGCCATTGTCCACCCTGCCGCCCTCTGTGCCCATTGCCATTGTCCACCCTGCCGCCCTCTGTGCCCATTGCCATTGTCCACCCTGCCGCCCTCTGTGTCCATTGCCATTGTCCACCCTGCTGCCCTCTGTGCCCATTGCCATTGTCCACCCTGCTGCCCTCTGTGTCCATTGCCATTGTCCACCCTGCTGCCCTCTGTGCCCATTGCCATTGTCCACCCTGCTCTCTCCCTGCTGCCCTCTGTGTCCATTGCCATTGTCCAGATTGTATGCTGTGTGTGTGTGTCAGGCCAGATTGTATGCTCTGTGTGTGTGTCGGGCCAGATTGTATGCTCTGTGTGTGTGTCGGGCCAGATTGTATGCTGTGTGTGTGTGTCGGGCCAGATTGTATGCTGTGTGTGTGTGTCGGGCCAGATTGTATGCTGTGTGTGTGTGTGTCGGGCCAGATTGTATGCTGTGTGTGTGTGTGTCGGGCCAGATTGTATGCTGTGTGTGTGTGTCGGGCCAGATTGTATGCTCTGTGTGTGTGTCGGGCCAGATTGTATGCTGTGTGTGTGTGTCGGGCCAGATTGTATGCTCTGTGTGTGTGTCCGGCCAGATTGTATGCTCTGTGTGTGTGTCCGGCCAGATTGTATGCTGTGTGTGTGTGTCGGGCCAGATTGTATGCTGTGTGTGTGTGTCGGGCCAGATTGTATGCTGTGTGTGTGTGTCGGGCCAGATTGTATGCTGTGTGTGTGTCGGGCCAGATTGTATGCTGTGTGTGTGTGTGTCGGGCCAGATTGTATGCTGTGTGTGTGTGTCGGGCCAGATTGTATGCTCTGTGTGTGTGTCGGGCCAGATTGTATGCTGTGTGTGTGTGTCGGGCCAGATTGTATGCTCTGTGTGTGTGTCGGGCCAGATTGTATGCTGTGTGTGTGTGTCGGGCCAGATTGTATGCTGTGTGTGTGTGTCGGGCCAGATTGTATGCTCTGTGTGTGTGTCGGGCCAGATTGTATGCTGTGTGTGTGTGTCGGGCCAGATTGTATGCTGTGTGTGTGTGTCCGGCCAGATTGTATGCTGTGTGTGTGTGTCGGGCCAGATTGTATGCTGTGTGTGTGTGTCGGGCCAGATTGTATGCTGTGTGTGTGTGTCGGGCCAGATTGTATGCTGTGTGTGTGTGTCAGGCCAGATTGTATGCTGTGTGTGTGTGTCGGGCCAGATTGTATGCTGTGTGTGTGTGTCGGGCCAGATTGTATGCTGTGTGTGTGTGTCGGGCCAGATTGTATGCTGTGTGTGTGTGTCAGGCCAGATTGTATGCTGTGTGTGTGTGTCGGGCCAGATTGTATGCTGTGTGTGTGTGTCGGGCCAGATTGTATGCTCTGTGTGTGTGTGTCGGGCCAGATTGTATGCTGTGTGTGTGTGTCAGGCCAGATTGTATGCTGTGTGTGTGTGTCGGGCCAGATTGTATGCTGTGTGTGTGTGTCGGGCCAGATTGTATGCTGTGTGTGTGTGTCGGGCCAGATTGTATGCTGTGTGTGTGTGTCAGGCCAGATTGTATGCTGTGTGTGTGTGTCGGGCCAGATTGTATGCTGTGTGTGTGTGTCGGGCCAGATTGTATGCTGTGTGTGTGTGTCGGGCCAGATTGTATGCTGTGTGTGTGTGTCAGGCCAGATTGTATGCTGTGTGTGTGTGTCGGGCCAGATTGTATGCTGTGTGTGTGTGTCGGGCCAGATTGTATGCTCTGTGTGTGTGTGTCGGGCCAGATTGTATGCTGTGTGTGTGTGTCAGGCCAGATTGTATGCTGTGTGTGTGTGTCGGGCCAGATTGTATGCTGTGTGTGGTGTGTCAGGCCAGATTGTATGCTGTGTGTGTGTGTCAGGCCAGATTGTATGCTCTGTGTGTGTGTCAGGCCAGATTGTATGCTGTGTGTGTGTGTGTCAGGCCAGATTGTATGCTGTGTGTGTGTGTGTCAGGCCAGATTGTATGCTCTGTGTGTGTGTCGGGCCAGATTGTATGCTGTGTGTGTGTGTCAGGCCAGATTGTATGCTGTGTGTGTGTGTCAGGCCAGATTGTATGCTGTGTGTGTGTGTCAGGCCAGATTGTATGCTGTGTGTGTGTGTCAGGCCAGATTGTATGCTGTGTGTGTGTGTCAGGCCAGATTGTATGCCGTGTGTGTGTCAGGCCAGATTGTATGCCGTGTGTGTGTCAGGCCAGATTGTATGCTCTGTGTGTGTGTCCGGCCAGATTGTATGCTGTGTGTGTGTGTCAGGCCAGATTGTATGCTGTGTGTGTGTGTCGGGCCAGATTGTATGCTGTGTGTGTGTGTCAGGCCAGATTGTATGCTGTGTGTGTGTGTGTCAGGCCAGATTGTATGCTGTGTGTGTGTGTGTCAGGCCAGATTGTATGCTGTGTGTGTGTGTCAGGCCAGATTGTATGCTGTGTGTGTGTGTCGGGCCAGATTGTATGCTGTGTGTGGTGTGTCAGGCCAGATTGTATGCTGTGTGTGTGTGTCAGGCCAGATTGTATGCCGTGTGTGTGTCAGGTCAGATTGCATGGTCTGTGTGTGTGTGTCAGGTCAGATGTGTGTGTGGGTTTACTACCTGCAATCTGTTGCTATTGACAACTGTACACCAGGTCTGTCCACCAAGATCTACAAGAACAGAGAAGCGAGTCATATACACATAAAATGCTGCTGTGGGCAGTGCCAAGGTTATGGAGTGCACTCAACCTTACACATGCCCAGCCACAGTGTTCTGTGTGTACAGGGCTCACTTCTCTCTTTTTGGTGTGCAGTTGCCGATAGCAACAGATTTCAGGTAGTGATAACATAAAAATAATAATACAAGATAGGCTCAGCACAACAAAGTCATACGTCTCAAAAATTACATCAAATGTAGACAAATCTAAAAAAAAAAGTTTTACCCACTAGTAAACATTATCACATTTATTTGTCGAGGGGGTGAATAGTGTACAGAGAAAGTTGGAATCCTGCCCCATTATATAATCTGCCTCTAAATCTGGTTAAAAATCCTGCCCCATTGCATAAACGAGGACCAAAACCCACCCTGGAGTCTCAGACTCCAGGGCAGACATACTCGCTCCCTTTCCCACGTGAAAAACAAAATTAACCCTGTAGGATATATTTTATTTACAATGCATTTATTTTTTATTTTTTTTTGGTGACCCCCATTGGATGTTGATCTGAAGATTCCCAGACCCGCTCTAATCTGTAATTCATGTAATATAATGGTGCATGTGTACAAATAAAAATTTTAGCAAATAAAACTCATTTCACCAGTTTGGTTCTATGAATTTACAACTTTTATTAAGTAAAAATGTAGAGTGCCGTTACTTGGAAGATTATACTTCAAGAAGGTTTACGTTTTCAGTGACATAATCACAGTACCAATTCCGACAGGGGACACAGGAAATATGTACGCCACCTGCCTCCACCAATCAGAGGAGTGCATTGAGGCAATGTTCAACATTCTTCCGTGTCTCCTCTGATAGTGGCCGACTCCCAGAGAATCTATATTGCTGCTCCAAGGGGTATTAACACAGCATACCTAGAGGGATCACACAGATGTTTGACTAAAGGGCCATTTTAGTGGACCAATCACCAGGATGTTCACTATCCTGGTATTTGGTCCCTCTTCCCTTGAGCATCCCGATCTGGAAACCATCCAGGTCCGCCACTTGACTCACCTTTCTGCCATTTCCATGGCACATGTGTGAGCTCTAGTCCAATCAGCGCTTTATGCTGCTCATGCTAATGCATGGCATAAAGCCATTGTTTTGGACCGAGCGTCGGCATATGCAGCAGCGACAATTGCATCCCAGTTTCGGGGAGTGTTCAACCAGCCTATCTGAATCTGCAGAGATGCTGGGGATGCGGCCTGGGGAACCAGCTGAAATGTAAGGGGTTGGGGGGGTTTACACAGTGGGGAATCCTGAATTGGGATGACACAGTGGCACCTAGTCGGCCAGCCCTGTAGTCTTTTACATGCCAGGGCTGCCAACTGCAGTCACTGGTCAAACTTCATTAAAGTGGACCAACACCCACGGATGATTGGCCCGGGAATCTATAAGATTCCCGGGCCGATCACCCCGCGGGACATCCGAGATCGGGATGTCCCGCGGGGTGAAACCCCCCCAAACTCCTTACCTTATCTTCGGCGGCGGCCGGCCGCCGCCTCCCTCGCGCCCCTGTAGGCGTGCGCACGCCCGCCGTCTGCGAATGGCGGGCGCGTGTCAAAAGGGACGCGCGGGAGGCGGCGGCGGCGGCGGAGGAGCCGCTTGTCCGTCGGCGCGGGGAGAGGTGAGTTTTTCGGGGGGTTTCACACAGCGGGGCAACCCGGTCGGGGGTGCCCCACCAAAGTGGACCAAGACCCAGGATAGTCAAAATCATGGTTGTTGGTCCACTTTAAGGCATGCCCTAGAATCTAAAAGAAATGGTACACAAGACAAATAACAACTCCTCAGTCCAACGAGCCATGCGCAGGCTTCTGTCTGATCTGAGCCCTTTGCTGGGATTACATACTTCAGCAAAGCGTTCTGATTGCCTTGAATGCGGAGTGTGCACTGCCTTATTCCTGAACACCCGATGGCATGCACCTCCCGCACCAACCTAACTGGATGTGTGTGGTGGATGGTGGGGGAGCAGTAGAAGCATGGGTGAAAGCATCTCCACGCATCAGAAGAATTGGAATAACAATACGCTTTTATTCCAGCACAGGCTAGCTCAGGGGACAGGCCATTACAGTTGAGCTGATCTCCCCTAAGAGCAAAATGGTATGTTGAAAACATTTCACCCCTAATTCTTCTTCCTTGCTGGAAGGATAAACCATCAGCCTACATGTAGGCTATAAGATTTAAGGGTCAGCAGCCTCAGTCTTTCGGGAGCATCCCCATTTGGAATGGGAAAATCCTTCTGAACCTGAGAATTAGTACTGGATTACAGGCAGGACGCAAGAACCGCTCGTCCCTGGGCCTCCAACAATTTTTGGGCCTATAGTTGGAGGTACTGGGACTTTGTGGTACCGCTGCATGGTCTGAATGACCCCTATCCACCCAGAAACTCATTGGGGGTGTCGTTGGAAAGAGAAGGACTGAAGTTATGCGCCTCTGCAAGTGCATGTGGATCCAATAGGCAGTACCATAAAGTCCTGGTACTGTTGCTTGCTGGAGCTGGTGTCTAAAATCAGTGGAGGGACTCTCCGTGTAAGTTTGGGCTTCCTTGCCACCATGGTCCCCGAGAACCAGGGCTCAGAATTGGACCTCCTTGGATAAGGTGCATCATTTCCAAGGGTGACCCAGTTTGGAGGCCAGATTCTCTAGACTCTTCTCTTGGGCTAGCAACCAACTGGAGGCTCCAAGGACAGCACCAGGAGGTTGTGAGGACTGGAGCCAATGAGGACAAGTGGTGAACAGTGCCGAGGACAGCTCACAACAGGATTCTACGGCCCATATCAGCAGTGATGCCAGTGGGGTATGTTGGCTGTTGTGGTATAAGATAGATAATAAAATGGCACCTTGGGTTAATGTTCACATCCTGACTGGCTGATTGACCTAACCACCAATTTACCTGCCAACAGACTCACTTGCCTATATACCTGCCCATTGACCCACCTATCTATCCTCTAGCCAACTGACCCACCCACATACCTACTGTGTTTCCCCGAAAGTAAGACACCCCCGTTTGTAAGACGTATGGGGTGTTTCAGAGGGTTGGCCTAATATAAGCCGTACACCGAAAGTAAGACGTATGTCTTACTTTCGGGAAAATAACATTGATGTCGAACGGGGCTGCGCCGACGGGACCTACCTGAGAGGAGGAGAGGCGGCGGTGGATCCGGGGCTGTGAGAAGAAGACGAGCGGCGCCGGGTGCAGAGGCTCTCACTGCAGCTGCGGGTGCTGCGAGGAGCCTGACGTGGAGATCATCCCTGCGCATGGGGCACGCCCACCGACCATCGCGCAACACCCAGGAAGTGCCGGTAAGTGCGCGCGTGTGTGTGTGTGAGAGAGAGAGAGCGGCGTCAGGGGGCCAGGCTGACCCTCTGCTGGTGCTGTGCTGTCAGAGGCCGGGGGGAGAAGACGGATTCACAGCGGAAATCGCAGGTGGGTGATGTGAGGGGGACGCAGGGGGTATGACGAGGGGGGCAGCTTGGGCCGGGGGCTCCCTCCATGCTGCCCTTGTGTCATCTGTAAACCACTGCAGCACCCTTACTTGTCTGACCCACACAGATGCTGCAGTACTACAAGTAAGACGTAGTGGGGCTTTTGGGGATAAAAAGAAAGTAAGACGGTGTCTTACTTTCGGGGAAACACGTTATCTACCTGCCTACTGACCCAAATGCCCACCTTCCTACTGACCCACCCACATACCTATCTACCTGCCTACTGACCCAAATGCCCACCTTCCTACTGACCCACCCACATACCTATCTACCTGCCTACTGACCCAAATGCCCACCTTCCTACTGACCCACCCACATACCTATCTACCTGCCTACTGACCCAAATGCCCACCTTCCTACTGACCCACCCACATACCTATCTACCTGCCTACTGACCCAAATGCCCACCTTCCTACTGACCCACCCACATACCTATCTACCTGCCTACTGACCCAAATGCCCACCTTCCTACTGACCCACCCACATACCTATCTACCTGCCTACTGACCCAAATGCCCACCTTCCTACTGACCCACCCACATACCTATCTACCTGCCTACTGACCCAAATGCCCACCTTCCTACTGACCCACCCACATACCTATCTACCTGCCTTCTGACCCAAATGCCCACCTTCCTACTGACCCACCCACATACCTATCTACCTGCCTACTGACCCAAATGCCCACCTTCCTACTGACCCACCCAACCTGCCAACTCAACCACCTACCCACCAATTTACTCACTCATCAGCCTACCTATCTACCTGCCTGCTGACCAACCCACCTACCTATCCAATTGCCTACTGACCCACCCACCGACCTACATACTTGCCCACTCACCAGCGGAGACTTGTGGTGCTGCAGCACATTCTATCAATCATTGGACCAGGTAGCAGATACACCAGGGAGTCAAGCTCGCTCCTGAGAGCAGTGAGAGGCCACGCCCCCGGGTGACGTCATGAGAAGAAACGAAGCAACTGGACTTGCTGTATTTTTCATGAAAACTTTTCCCAACTTATAACTCTGTTCATAAAATGCAGAAAGTCCATGTTTTTGGTCCACTATATCAGTGTTCCCCAACCTTTTTTTACCCGTGGACCGGTTGAGGATTTGGTAATTTTACAGCGGCACTGTGGCGGATACTGAGAATGAGATGGCACATACTGAGAATGGCACAGAGCAAAGTGATGACAGAACCATAAAATGAGATGACAGATACTGAGAATGAGATGGCAGATACTTAGAAGGACACAGAGCAAAGTGATGACAGAACCTGAAAATGAGATGACAGATACTGAGAATGAGACGGCAGATACTTAGAATGACACAGAGCAGAGTGATGACAGATACTGAGAATGGCACAGAGAACAGTGATGACAGGTACAAACAATGAGATGACAGATACTGAGAATAGTATAGAGCAGAGCGATGACAGATACTGAGAATGACACAGGAGAGTGATGGCAGATACCGAGAATGACACAGAGCCGAGTGATGGCACATACTGAGAATGGCACAGAGCAGAGTGATGACAGATACTGAGGATGAGATGACAGATACTGAGAATGGCACAGAGAAAAGTGATGACAGGTACAAACAATGAGATGACAGATACTGAGAATAGTATAGAGCAGAGTGATGACAGATACTGAGAATGGCACAGAGCAGTGTGATGACATAGGGCAAAGTAATGGCAGATACTGAGAATGACACAGAAAAAGTGATGACAGGTACAAACAATGAGATGACAGATACTGAGAATAGTATAGAGCAGAGTGATGACAGATACTGAGAATGGCACAGAGCAGTGTGATGACATAGGGCAGAGTAATGGCAGATACTGAGAATGACACAGAGAAAAGTGATGACAGGTACAAACAATGAGATGACAGATACTGAGAATAGTATAGAGCAGAGCGATGACAGATACTGAGAATGGCACAGGAGATTGATGGCAGATACTGAGTATGAGATGACAGATACTGAGAATGGCACAGAGAAAAGTGATGACAGGTACAAACAATGAGATGACAGATACTGAGAATAGTATAGAGCAGAGCGATGACAGATACTGAGAATGGCACAGGAGAGTGATGGCAGATACTGAGTATGAGATGGCAGATACTGAGAATGGCACAGAGAAAAGTGATGACAGGTACAAACAATGAGATGACAGATACCTATGTAGAGCCGAAGCACCAATAAGCAGGTGCAACTCCCAGGGCTGCCCTAGGCACTGTTTGGTCATGCGCCATCCCCCCCCCCCCGCCCCCATGCACACATACAACAATGAATTTGCCCCCACCACCAAACACACCACCGATCCGTACAGACACACACACCTATTCCATGCAGACCCACACCAGCCCCATCCATGCAGACCCACACCCGCCCCATCCATGCAGACCCACACCAGCCCCATCCATGCAGACCCACACCCGCCCCATCCATGCAGACCCACACCAGCCCCATCCATGCAGACCCACACCAGCCCCATCCATGCAGACCCACACCAGCCCCATCCATGCAGACCCACACCCGCCCCATCCATGCAGACCCACACCCGCCCCATCCATGCAGACCCACACCCGCCCCATCCATGCAGACCCACACCCGCCCCATCCATGCAGACCCACACCCGCCCCATCCATGCAGACCCACACCAGCCCCATCCATGCAGACCCACACCAGCCCCATCCATGCAGACCCACACCCGCCCCATCCATGCAGACCCACACCCGCCCCATCCATGCAGACCCACACCCGTCCCATCCATGCAGACCCACACCAGCCCCATCCATGCAGACCCACACCCGCCCCATCCATGCAGACCCACACCAGCCCCATCCATGCAGACCCACACCAGCCCCATCCATGCAGACCCACACCCGCCCCATCCATGCAGACCCACACCAGCCCCATCCATGCAGACCCACACCCGCCCCATCCATGCAGACCCACACCAGCCCCATCCATGCAGACCCACACCCGCCCCATCCATGCAGACCCACACCCGCCCCATCCATGCAGACCCACACCCGCCCCATCCATGCAGACCCACACCCGCCCCATCCATGCAGACCCACACCAGCCCCATCCATGCAGACCCACACCAGCCCCATCCATGCAGACCCACACCAGCCCCATCCATGCAGACCCACACCAGCCCCACCCATGCAGACCCACACCAGCCCCATCCATGCAGACCCACACCAGCCCCATCCATGCAGACCCACACCAGCCCCATCCATGCAGACCCACACCAGCCCCATCCATGCAGACCCACACCAGCCCCATCCATGCAGACACACACCGTCCATGCAGACCCACACCCACGTTACTTCCTTCTCTGACTCCCCACCGACTGGCTGGAGAGAGCGAGCAGCACAGATGACACACAGTGAGAATGTCTCCTGTGCTGGGAGGACCATGCAGCATTAGGTGGCTGGAGGCGGCCGTCGGGAGCATCACAGCCAGCGAACGGGCATCAAGGTGAGGGGGGGGAGGAGGCATTGAGCGGGGGGGGGGGATCAGGAGGAGAGACAGCGTGGCCGAGGCAGCGTGCGTTGGGGGAGGGGGTAGGTAGATATTCCCCGCACAGCTGCGCTGTCTCGCCCAACTTCAGTACCTAGCAGGGGGACAGAGGCCAGGCAGGACGGGCGGCGGAGCAGCTGACAAAATACAAAACTTCTACACACACACACACACACACACACAGACACACACACCCGGAATGTAAAAACTCACCTGTCCTACAACCAGCACGAGACGAGAGGGAAGGTGCTGAAAATATGAGTGGAGGGAGGGAGGGGAGTGAGAGGAGGGGAGGCGGAGTCATGTGTCTGCAGCCAATCATGGCTGAGCACAGCTCTACCAATCACAGACAAATAGAGCTTGGAGACGTGCACGCTCCCGAGGACACGCCCGCAGATGACATCAAGACGACACAGCAAAATTGCGCGAGAGAAGAGAGGAGAAGCTCCACGGACAAAATATGCAAATGACGGAAAAGCGTGATTGACGGCGGACAAGACCTGGAGGGTGGGACTTCCGGTGAGGTAAATATTAAAATTACAGGCGTTGCGAGGAACAGACGGCTCCAACAGTCATCAAAAGGTAAGTGTTTTTTTATATTAAAGCTAATAAAACGATGTTGTTTTGGAGGGTGTTGGTCCACTTTAAGTCTTTAGGAGGGAAGTGGGGCGCCGTCCTGGAGGACTACTGGAATACCTATTAGCGTTAAGCTAAGCTGGGGTTTTCTCAAAACGTCCTCCATGACGGCCCAGCCGATGATGAATGAGTAATTATAGTAGCGTCCTACCTCAGGATGTGGTATCATCTTAAGGATCTTTCTGTCGAAAGCCTGCTCGACAAATCCACTCTGTAGTGTCTCAAAACATGTGTGGGGAAGCCCAAGTTGCTGCTCTGCAAATTTCTTTCAGTGATACACCTGCTTGATTAGCCCAAGAAGCAGAAACTGCCCTAGTAGAATGAGCTTTCAAAGATATTAGAAGCTTCCTTTCCTATAAATTCATAAGCTAACTGAATGGCTTCCCTAATCCATCTAGCTATACAGGCCCTCTACTCTTTCTGGAGAATGCTAACAATAAATGATCAGACTTCCTCCACCCAGCTGAATGATCCGAATACATTTATAAAATCCTCCTGGCATCTAAGAACTGCATCTCTTGCTGATCCCCAATATCTTCCGGCCTGAGCCACGGAGATAGATCTTCTGGGACCTGTGAAACTCTGAAGCAATCTTAGGCAAGTAGAAGGGATCCGGTCTGATTGTGAGATGATCTGGAAATACTCAGAAGTACGGTTTCTTAATGGACAAAGCCTGTAGGTCACTGATTCTTCTAGCTGACGTGATTGCTAGAATAAAGGCAAATTCAACTAAACTGCTGACTCGGAAATAGGCTCAAATGGAGCCCTAGTCAGTCCACTGGGCAAAATAATAAATCCCAAAGCGGAAAGCCTTGGGATTCACTGGTCTTCCTCTAGAACGTGAGATGGAGAATCTATCAACCAGATCATCTGCTCGAAGCCTTCTGTCCAAAAATACTCACAGCGCTGCCACCTGAATCTTTAGGGTACTTATAGCCAATCCCATTTCTGCCCCCTCCTGCAAAAATTCCATTACTTCTGCCAAATCTGATAGAAACAGATTATGGCTTCTACAAAAGAAGGAAAATCTCTTCCAGACCTTTCTGTAGATCTTACGGGTTACCAGTTTTCTGCTCTGAAGCAGAGTTTTAATAACACTGCTAGACAGGCCCTTGCTTCTTAGCAGGCCCCATTCAGGATCCAGGCTGTCAGATGGAGGTTCTGGACCTGGGGGTGGAATATGGGCCCCTGATGAAGCAGATAAACTGATATAGAAAGCGTAAGGGGTGGACTTACCGCCATCTGACTCAGTAGAGAAAACCATAAACTCCTGGGCCAATAAGGAGCAACTAGAATCACTCTTGCTCGTTCCATCTTTATTTTCCTTAAGACTCAAGAGAGCATTGAACCTCCCCCAATGCTGGGACAGGGCATCCTCCGCTAGAGCTCCCTGGCCCTGATGAAGCAAGAAGAAGTTTTGGCATTTGGAATTTCTTCTCGTGGCAAACAGATCTATCTCTGGTGAACCCCAGAGATCTACTAACTGCTCCTAGACTCTCTGGTTCAGCTCCCATTCCAATTGTCTCAGCTGCACCCGACTGAGTAGATCTGCTAGCACATTCAACTGTCCCTTGATATGAATAGCTCTTAGGGACTTTACCACTCCTTCCATCCTGCCGCAAATAGTCCTGGAGAGAGACATCAACTCCACTGACCTTGTGCCGCCCTAATGGTTGAGGTATGCTACCACCGTGGCATTGTCTGAAACAATTAGTACATCCTAATCCAGTAACTTCTTCTCGAGGTGTTCTAGAGCCAATTGCACAGCTTTCAGCTCTGCAGAGCCGACCAAAGTCCGACCAAATGCCCTAAATCTGACAATGCATCATGTGGGCGCCCCATCCCCAAGCACTTGCATCTATTGTGATCTGGATAGGGTCTGTCTGATGCCATGGCCTCCCCATGGCTAGGTTTTCCTGAACCAACCACCATTGCAGGGAGGCACAAACCTGCTCTGGGAGAGTCGTCATCGTGTCCAATGACTCTGGATCTTTGTTCCAAGTACTTAGAAAGAAGTCCTGAAGAGTCCTTGATTGAAATTGGGCCCAACTGACCTCTGGGATGGCGGACTTCATAAGTCCCAACAAAACCAAAATTTGTCTCTGAGACATTCCTGGCTTTTCCTGGATCTGAGAGGCGAGGGAGACAATTTTCTGAATCTTTGGAGGAGGAAGGAATGTCCTCTCCTTTAGACTGTTGTTCAGATAACCTAGATATATGCAAGATGTCTATGGAGACAAGCTCGACTTTTCCCTGTTTACGATTCATCCTAACTCCAACAGGAAAGCCAATGTTCTCCTCACATTGTTCTCCAACAGCGCTCTCGATGGTGCGAAAAGTAAAAGGTCGTCCAGAAATGCTACAATACCTATCTGATTCATTCTCAGAAAGACCATTGCTTCTGCCAAAGACCAAAGCATTGCTCTGAATTGCCAATAAAAAGGTTACTCCACCTAACATTACAGCAAATCTAGGATTGTGACTAATAATTGAGGAAGCATCTTAAATGGAAGAAACACGAAAACCAGCCTGAGATTCAACTCCAGGGCCCCCCCTCAGTGCACCCACTTGATCAAAACACCCCGTAATGGGCTCCCCAAATTCATGAGGAGGCGACTGTTTTAACAGTTTAGTCCATGGGACTAAAAAAAAATGTGACAAAATCTGTCCTCGCACACCCATCATTTCAGTGACTTCTTCACCAAGTCGGGGAAATTCACATCTACCAGGAATTCCAGAGATTTGTCCCAGGTGCTCAAGATATGAAGCTTGAGAGACCCTGAGAATAGCTGACCCCACCTTACTGCTGGAAAGGCTAGGGGCCAAAAAAAAAAAAAACTCAAAAGGCTCATGGCCTGATGCACGGGCCATCCTATTTGTACACAAAGACTGAACAGATTCATGGAGGCCCAAAGAAGGGGAGGAAGAAAAAATAAGAAATGGGACTGGCCAGAGGGAAAACACTGCTTACCCCCCTTTGTCCCAACAAGGTCTGGGCATCAAAGAATATAACACTGTTCCAGTTTGTGGGGCTATCCTGGGCCCCTGGCTGTTTTTCTGCCTCCAGGACCGAGAAATGGACCTGCCTGTCCAAGCCCATAGCGCCAGTTACTTACCTAAACCCACATGGTTCAGGAGCAGTGGTCCGGCTCCTATCCCAAGGAGGGACACGAAAACAACTGAAAATGGGAGGAGGAGTCAAAGGGGGCATCCCCAGAAATCCCATTGTTGACCTTATCAATCCAAAACGCTGAAACTCTGCTAATACAGTCAGTTACTAGCAGTGGTTTGAGCAAAAAAGAAGAAGAGTATCCCAGGCTCTTTTTAGAAGAATATCCGACTATTTATCTAAAGGATCTCTAAGAGAGCCCATGTCCTCAAAGGAGGGACTTAGGAATGAAAAACCTGGATTAAGGTGTCCTCCATTCCCTAGCCATGACATCTTTTATCGATTGGTGAATCGGAAAACACGGATCCTTTTTCTCAAGCAGGCCTCTTTAAAGGGAATCCTGCACTAAAAGGGGTCTATTCTAATTCTCAATATTCAGAGAAGACCTAATTAATTCCTCTGATGGGATCCGGGAACATCCTCTAGGGAAAAATCTAGCTGAATGCTCAGACAAAGAAACATCCGCACTGCTCCCAGTTACTGTAGAATGAAATGATTCATCTGAGGAAGCCCCCTTCTCCTCCTACCCATCCAAAGAACCCTGTCTGGATTTGGACGGGCCAGCGTCAGACCTGCCCGAGGTTGCTTGGACAAAACAGTCCTTGAAAAACTCAAATGAATAAGCCATTCTGGAGTCAAAAGATTCAAAAAAGTTCTTTAACATACACTGGAAATTGCCCCCCTCCATGACAAAAGCCCTCCGGTAAGGGGGCCTGATAAATGGTGCAGGATCCAGCTTAACCCATTCTAGTATACCTGGGCTCTTTCAAGTCCCTGGGCTCCTTATGACCCCTAGATTCCTTAGAATACCTTCTGGGATCTTTCCTGGCTTTGGCCTCCTTGACTTTGGGCTCCTTGGCCTATGAAATAAGAGGGAACAAAAACATCCTTTAAGATTCCTGGCTAGAGGGGTCCTTTTAACCGACTTACCCCCTCCGAAGCACTGTCACCCGCCATGAACCACGTGGAGGCCCATCAGGTATTCCCCTGACAGTGCCTTTCCTGGTCCTGACGAGCGCGCAGGAGCAGCATCTTCCCGAAAGCATGCAGAGGTCTGAAAAGCCTTCCATAAACCAGAATTGCCCCTGGTGGAGGCGGGGTTGCCACATCCGGATCCAGCGTACACGTCACTGGAACTAACGCCCCTCCCCCGGAAACTGGAAACAAACTACCTTGAGAGTAGCTGACCCAACCTTACTGCTGGGAAGGGCTGGGGTCAGAAAGCCCCAAGAGCCTCATGGCTTGACGCACTGGGGCCATCCGACTGGTGCGCAAACACTGCTTCCTGGAGGGATCCACAGCTTGGGGCAAAGAGTAGCAGATCGTCCAAACAAGCTATGATCCCGATCTCTCTTTACCTAAAATACGCCAGAGGATCGGCCAGAACCTTGGCAAAGATCCTGGGAGCTGATGCTAGGCCAAAGGGAGGACAAATCGGAAGAACCAGGTGGATAATCTTATCCTACCCTTGATGTATAGTAAGATACTACAGCCACATGACTAGCCAGAATAAAGGCCACTCTAATTAAAATGTCCACTCAAAGTTACCGATTCTAAAGTGCATAAAGCAGGTAACTGTAACAGGTAAAAAATAGGTGACTCCTGGAAGCTTGTCTGAATAAATAGCTCCTTATAAGAATGGTGGGAGCACAAATAAAGACAATAGAGAGGGTAATACAAAGTTACGTTCCCTTAGAAGGTTTAAAAAGAACAAAAAGCCAGAATTCACCACAGTCAAGTGCACACAGCCAATCGCACTTGGTCAGGTGCAGGCTAAACCAGATTGTCTTCCCGACTGTATAATGAACAAGGAATGAACTACCAGCATTACCATAGGTAATACCCTGAATCAGGGGTTCTCAACCTGTGGTAAATGTAACACTGGTGGTACCTAAGGTTCTCCAACAGCACTGAAGACCTACCTGTACCCCACCTGATCTACAACCTGCACTTTGCTGCATAAGAACATATAAAAAAAAAAAAGGTTATAAAAAATGTCGAGTCCCCATCTGCCAGGGGCAGGAAAATGCAAAGAGTTGGTAGAGACCATCCAGAGCGCGAATGTTCCGAAGCCCTCCAGACTCCAGCCTGTCCTCCAAACAGCAGCAAGCGTCGCTGCCGAAGTGTCCTCAGCCACCCTCCCTCCTGCCCGACGAATGGACACATCCCAGGTGGCGGGGGTGAATGGGAAGGGGGAGATGACAGAAGGGGGGGTAGAGACCTTCCTGACTCTCGCAGCAGATGGGGGGGGGGGGCGCAATCCCAGCTTTCTCTAGAAGATCATCCTTAGTAAAAGCACAGCACCGCTTACCCCCCTGCCATTAACGGTCAGTGAATCAAGGAATCAATGGTCAAGGAATGGAAATCTGGTCAGTCCACTGGGGGTATCCCAGATCCAGAGCCAAGAAATGAGTTTGCCTGCCTCAAACCCACAGCACCAGATACTTACCTAAACCTTTTAGTTCAGGAGCTAGGGGTTTGGCTCCTACCTGGGCAGGAACACGAAAACAACTGGGCTAAAGTTTAATCCATATCTGGTGGATGAGGTCTCATGAGTATGCAGCCTGCTGTATGACTGGGGGGATGGAGCTCACACATCCACTGCGGAATCGCCGGTGACACGAGTATGCCAGGCATTAAATCAAGAAGCCTCACAATAATTTTGGTGATACGGCAGTGTTGTCCCTTTATGTGCCACATGTACTGTGTTATTAGTATTGAATTGTATGTTGTTCTATAAGAACCCCCACAATAGGCTCGATTCAGCCGTGGCCCCATAAGCAATAGTAAATTGATGGCTCAACAACCCCCCCGCCCTTGCAAAACACTCCCTGAGTCACATGCAATTACAGTAGTAAATGAGTAAATTTGAGTAAATGTGCGGGTGTGATCTGGCTCAATGCACACATTAGTTCCAAATAAAAATTTTACTGAAGAAAACCCATGTGCAAATGTATTTACTCACAGTGCTGAACCGATCCAAAAGAGGAGATCATCGGTCCTAGAGTCCTATAAACTGTAGATAGGTGGTTGCTTCACTTTAAAGTAGCCACAGTTACCAAACTATCCCAGCCTTTGGTCCATGCTTTGAAACCTGCTGGTTCGCCAGTATTTTTGGCGCTTTACATTCACGTGGAGTGGAATCACTAGCCCAGCTTTTGCAACGAGAAGAGCTCTCTCTGCAAACGCGAAATGCGTAGGTGACTGCGCCCCGAGATTGCTATGGGCAGCATTTCACTGGTGATTAGATCATAAATGCTCCGCAATTTCCCTGGTGTGAAAGCAGCCTGATGGCGCTATATAAAATGGTGCTATCATTATTCTATTTTGTGCATTTTATTGTTAGCATCTTGTTAAAATCATTTTTGAGCCATAAGAAAAAAAAAAAAAAGCTATGCTCACCTTAAGACCCACTTAGACCATTTCTGCTAGTCCGGGGCTGCAGGGCTTACTTCATTGTTTAAGCCACATCCAGCGCAGCCCAGCCGATCACCACGCTCCTCTCACTTGTCGTACGCTCTCTTCCTGGGTCCGTCCGCCATGGTGACGCCCCCGCCACCAGTCACATGGCGCTGCCACGCCCCTCTACATTGCAATAAATGGGCTTTAACTGTTTCATTTTATTGTGTCAGCTACAATAAGGGATTGGGTATCTAGAGTATTTATGTATATTTCTCTGTGTAATCGTGTTTGCCTTATGGTGTTCTTAGGCCACTTGGTGACTTTTTAAATTGTACACTGAATCTATGCATGATTATTTAATGCATTGCTATACAGTAACAAAACTTTATGCATTATTATAATAAACTTTAGGGGTGCACTGTAACTATATTGATGTGATGCCTTGGGAGTGTAGGAGTGCACCCAGGAAGCTGCATACATTTTTTAGGTTTCTGTACATTTCTATATCATTTGAGTGTGCCTTCTTTTGCTTAACTAGTTGCCGGGGGGGGGGGCAATTTAAAACAAAACATAATCTCATTATCTTAGGTCCTGCGTCTTGCCCCGTGGGCATCCTGATTTGGGGTGCCTCATTGTGTGAATTCCCTCCAAATCGCAAGTAAAAACGTATCTTTCCCTGGTCACATGGTGCATGCGCAGGCTCTCGTCCAATCAGCGCCCCATGCTGCTGACATACGACTCGGTTTACTCAAAGGTGCCAGCATTAGGGAAGCAAATCTATAGGTTTCCCTTTGGATGAGGGCACATTCCCATCCCCAATCATCTGAATGGCTGGGTGTGAGAGTCAGCCGAAAGATGTTGGAGGTCAATGTCGTTTACCTTGCCGTGGGTGTCACTGCTGTGCTGCCCCTGTTGCTGCGGTTGCTGCACCCACTGCTTCTCGGGCTCCAAAGGAGAATAAGCTCTTACACCTCTGGGTCGCCCACATGTAACAAAGTCTGCGCCCGGAAGGGACATCTGCGCGCCGCTGGTCAGCAGCCACGCCCAATAAAATTAAAAAAACTAGCGGCGACAAGGAAAGAGACCCAGGCTCAGATCCTCAGAGATCAAGCGAGTACTGCAGAAAAATACAATTTAAAAACTCTGCTGTGAAATGAGTGAAATGGTGGAAGTGGTCCTAAAGGGACAGCGCAGAACTAATGCTGTGTCAGAAAAAAATACTATGTGGGACTGCCCTGGCCGCCTTTAAACCTCGGGTACCCAAAGATTATCCAATGCACCACCAATCCACAATTATATAGTAAGAAGGTTATGTGCTGAAATGGCAGTTCCCTTAAAAGGATACTCAGAAAAATGCACTATATTGTGGCTCCAGCAACCGCCAGGGAAACAGCCCACTGCACCAAAGAGCCCTCAAATAGATACAATCAAGTGAAATTCATCAAATTAGTTTATTAATAAAAATTCATTCATTACATCATAAAAAACATCCACCCACACACATACATAATTTCATGGCAGGTGACCAACCTCTGGGCGAAAAACACTAAACTAAATAATATGATCCTTAATAATCACCCAATCACAAATTGATACTAATATCTACTAAGTGCTAAACATGATTCAGATACAGAAAGTGCTACAGTGCTATTAAAGTGCTAAGGAAATATGTGCAAAATATGCAAATTAAAATAACCTACAATGTGAAGCCCAAGCAGATGGTACCCTGCCGTCCCCTAAAACAGGAGGTAGGATTCCACATGTTGCGTGGAATCCTAAGTGCCCAGCCACTTCATCAGGATAAACCTCGTGTGAGCTAAACCCAAAAGATTCCAGGCTGAGAAGGCTTCTCCAGGTGTCTCCTGGAGCAGAAAACAGCAACCTAAAATAACAAACAGGCTGTAGTCTAACTGTCCTGTGGTTCCCAGGGAGGAAACAGAAAGAACTGAGGTGGGGAGGAAGGGGTGGGGCTTTTAAGAAGGGAGAGGGGGGACATGATTGAGACCTTTAAATATGTGAAAGGATTGAATAAGGTTCAGGAGGGAAGTGTTTTTAAGAAGAAACTTAATGATAGAACAAGGGGGCACAACCTGAAGCTGGTTGGGGGGAAGATCAGGATCAATGTTAGAAAATATTATTTTACAGAAAGAGTAGTAGATGCTTGGAACAAACTTCCAGCAGAGGTAGTTGAAAAATCAACAGTCACTGAATTTAAACATGCCTGGGATAAGCACACATCTATCCTAAGATAAAGAGTACATACAGTATACACATAAGGGCAGACTAGATGGACCGTATGGTCTCCTTCTGCCGTCAACCTTCTATGTTTCTATGTTTCTATGTTTAACCACTGTTCAGTTTTGTGTTTCCTCCGAGGGGGCGGAGCTTCTCTCTCTCTCTGTGAGTCTGATGGTAGAAAAATTCTCATGGTGTTGAATCAACCCTTTAGTTGAGGGGGAATTGCTCGGGGGTCACATAATGATGGGCACAGCTTCATCAGCCAGGCGAATGCTTTGAGCCCCGGGGGTAAAATAGAACTCACCTTTGGAATAGTCTGTGTTGTCTCGCTGCCACACCAGAGAAGCTGCTGCAGAAAGGCTTTACTCACCCCCTACCCCCTTACAAGATGGTCCAGCAACCCTGCAGTATAAACAGCCCCTCCACTGACACCATTATATGGAATTTAATATTCATGCTCTATGAAGCAAAGGTTTCTGACTAGTTATTGAATGTCTACTATAATAATGAAAACCATGTTCTAAATATAATAGTTATTTATTGCTCCCCCATATTTTAAAGCCCCTGTGCAGGCACACATTAACTTTCTACCACCTAATACCACCTTATAGGAGCAGTAAAAATGAGCCATTTGCATCTGAAAATCTCTGAATATATATATATAGTAAATACCTTTGTGATTCTAAGGGAAACTGATGTTTCGCTTCAATATCTTGGTTATAGCTCGGCTGGAAGGGACGTGTCATAAAGCAGATTTATGAGTCTTGTCCATGCTCGGCGGCAGTCAGAGAGAGCTGTAGAACCACTGTGGCTGGCTGGGCTTGCAAAGTAAGACAACTTTCTTGCAGGGTCCTGGAAAAATAAAATATAAATAAAAATAATGCACATTTTCTGCAGAGTCCTGCTACTGATTCTACCCTGTGCTACTAAAAATAGAGGAGAGGCACATGGGACAGGCATCAAGTCGGCTGCTTAATGGCTAATTGTTGCCACTGGGTCCCTTTGGCCTCTCATTCCAACCAACAGTAAGTCCGGCTATAAAATAACTCTTCCTCCCACCACACTGTCAAATCGGGATGCCCCTGGGGAGGGCTTTCACCCAGCCCAGGAGTCTTTTAGACTAGTCTCAGATTTGGTGCACTATAAAGCAGACCCCTTCCCTCAGCTACCCTCCCCTGGCAGGGACCAGGTTACAAGGAATAAAAAAGCCATATCTTGCTCGTGGTCCAGCACCCTTCTCTCGGCACGATGAGACCTGGGAACGGCCATCTTGAACAGGAAGAATAGGGGGCGAATAAGTAACCAGCCAGTTCCTCCCGTGCTGCACCAAGGATTAGGAGACCTGTTGGTCAAGTTCCCAGCTCACAGAGTAAAAGTTCACAAATCTCAAGAACCATAACATGAATTTACTGATGACCAAGCATGTTCTGCCATTGTAGTTAGAGGCATTGCTATTACATTTTTGCTGTATGCATTGATTTGTATAATTAAAGCAGAACTAAAGATAAAATGGCTCATTGCACAATAGGGCAGATACAGCACAAACACTTTTCATCCACAATGTAATTCAGCACCATTTTTAGCTGTGCACATTTTAAAAAAATTCACACAGCTAAAAATGGTGCTGAACTGCAGCAAGAAATAACAAATCAAGCCAAAAAACATTTCCACACAAAAATGAGAGAAAAAAAACATTGCCACGGTGCTGAATCAGCTGTAATATAACCATCATGTCTCTCCCTTGCAATAAAAAAATCCAGCTCCTATATAAATATATACATACATGATATTACAGTGATGATGAAATACCCCACATACAAATATAAGAAGCCTTAAAGTGGACCAAAACCCACAAAAACTCACCTTCTTTGCCAACTCGGCAAGGGCAGTGCGGTGTTGCTTTCGGATATATCACACACCTTTCGTCAAGCAATGGTGATAGTTGGCTCAGGTCCATAGGCTGCCAACTCGGCGGCTCCGTATAATTCATCACTTCTGTTGGCTCAGCGAGGCATGTTCTATCGGTCCGCCGGCTTCTCCAATGGCATTGTCTGCCGGTTCCTCCTCAGGAATGTCCTGGAAAAATGTCATAGCAGCTCCGACCGCAGTGTACTCGGCCACATAACGCTTAAAAGATTTAATCTCTGCAGTGGTCCTCGTCTCCGCTTCCGGTTCTGCAGGCATATCCGGTCGGGTAATTGAGGTAGGGCATTGAGGTGATAGAGCCCCCTCAAAAGAAAAATCTTTTGCATTCTCCATGGAAAAATCCATAAAAAGCAGGTCAGGATCAGTAAAAGTCGCCTTTTAGAAATGCTCAGAGAGAGACCAGGTGCTGTCCTTGCAAAGGCAATTCCCCACCAGGTCTGACGCTCCCTAGCAGCAGTCCAGTATTTATACTTCACCTCCAATTGATGTCACAGCCCCCCCTCACAAACAAGGGAAGGGAAGGGGAAGGAGGAGCTTCAGGTTGATTTGAAGCAAAGTAGCTTTCTCAGGCAGCATCGTCTAGAGGACTTTTTGGGCTCCTCCTCTTCTTCAGATTCAATGCTCGGTTTTGCTTTGTTGTCCTTCGTAAAAATACTGGCTGTCAGGTTTCTCAGGATTTTCCAGCGTGATTTTGATGGTGGTTTAGTCACAACTGGATCCTGTTCTTCCGAGTCTGGCTCAGGCGTCTCAGGCATTAGTTCCAGCACATTGTCTATTTCAATAATGTTCTGTGGAGGGAGCATGACCTGGACCTCCACAAGAATTGGTACTGAGACAACTGGCTCTAATTTAAAGTCTGGTAAATGCTCGGGGGCATCGTCTGCCGACTCCTTGGTGGTAAGGTCTGGCAGATCCTCAAGCGAATGTTCCATGTCCCCAAAGGCATTGTCAGTTGTCTCCTCCTCGGTCTGCTGGCTCAAGTCCTCCATTTCAAGTTCACATTCTGCCAGCTCCTCGATAATAGGTTGGAAAGGTGCTTCCAACACATGGTGCATTGGCCCTTTGAGGTCTGCCGTCTCCTCAGGGGCACAGAATTCCGGCTCAAGGTGGCAGTTTGCCGGCTCCTCCTTTGCACTGCTGAAAGATGCTCGTTTTCGGGGTTTTTTCATTCGCTTGCGCCTCGGCAGCCTTGGTTTCTTCATGGTGATAGGCTCACAGGCTGCAGACTCAGCGAGGACATGTTCTATCGGTCCGCCGGCTCCTCCGATGGCACTGTCTGCCGGCTCCTCCTCAGGTATGTCTTCTTCAGGGGCAGAGGATGCCGGCTCAAGGTGGCAGTTTGCCGGCTCCTCCTTTGCACTGCTGAAAGATGCTCGTTTTCGGGGTTTTTTCATTCGCCTGCGCCTCGGCAGCCTTGGTTTCTCCATGGTGATAGGCTCACAGGCTGCAGACTCAGCGAGGACATGTTCTATCGGTCCGCCGGCTCCTCCGATGGCACTGTCTGCCGGCTCCTCCTCAGGTATGTCTTCTTCAGGGGCAGAGGATGCCGGCACAAGGTGGTGGCTTGCCGGCTCCTCATTTGCACTGCTGAAAGATGCTCGTTTTCGGGGTTTTTTCATTCGCTTGCGCCTCGGCAGCCTCGGTTTCTCCATGGTGATAGGCTCACAGGCTGCAGACTCAGCAAGGACATGTTCTAGCGGTCCGCCGGCTCCTCCGATGGCATTGTCTGCCGGCTCCTCCTCAGTAATGTCCTGGAAATATGTCACAGCAGCGCCGGCCCCAGTGCATTCGGCCCATGTTTGGGACATGTAAGCCACATACTGCTCAAAAGATTTAATGTCTGCAGTGGTCCAGGTCTCCGCTGCCGGTTCTGCAGGCATATCCGGTCGGGTATGTGAGGTAGGGCATTGAGGTGTTAGAGTGCCCTCAAGAGAAAAATCTTTTGCATTCTCCATGGAAAAATCCATAAAGAGCAGGTCAGGATCAGTAAGAAAATAAAAAAAAGACTCTAAAAGTCGCCTTTCAGAAATGCTCAGAGAGCAACCAGGTGCTGTCCTTGCAACGGCAATTCCCCACCAGGTCTGACGCTCCCTAGCAACGGTCCAGCATTTAGACTCCGCCTCCAACTGACGTCACATCCCCCTCACAAACTACAGCTGTGGTACACAAATCACCCGCCCCCCCCCCCCCCCCCCCCCCGCAGAAATACTAGGCCGCAGCCCGGGATTTGATAAGAGCCCAATTACTACTACTAATACTAATTATTATTATGGCGGGTTTAGGAAGTCAGCGTGTGTTTTCCCCATCGCTCCCCATTCTCAGACCATGTAACAGCTAAAACCTTCCTCCGCCATCGGCAGAAAGTCTCCTCTGTCACCCGATCGCATCCCCATCCCCTGGCGGGGTCCTCACCTGTCACCCGATCGCATCCCCATCCCCCGGCGGGGTCCTCACCTGTCACCCGCGCTGAGTTCTCCTCCCTCCGCCACCATCAGCTGAGCAGCGCAGGCGATGTGAGGGGAGATCGAAAGCAAAACATTGATGGATCCTCCTCCAGCTCAGGCAGCACAAGCAGAATGCAGAGCAGGCCTGAGGATCGATCGCCGAGCTCATCATTTCCTGCACTTCTGCTTGTCTGCCTGAGCTGGAAGACGTGTGTGTGTTGTGTTGTGTGTGTGTGAGCTGAGCTCCTGTCATCCATTCTACAGCCTCCATCTGCTGATCTGCGGTGTGTCTGCTGTCCTCTCATTCATTCATGTCATTAAAGGTTTATTCTCTAATTGCACAGTGTGTGCATGTGTGCTTATGGGCTTTATATCTTAATAGTGGACCTGCAGTGTTAACTAAGGGGACGATTTGGGATGCCCCACTGAGTGGCAATGGCCCACACTTACCTTTCTGGCACTCCCACGCTTGGTGTTGTCGGATAATGGTCGGCCTCCCTGCAGCTGAGGCCTGCTCCTGCCCTAACCCATCTGAGTGCCACAGACCACAAGGAGGCTGGGGATGCCGCTGTTCCATCTCTCTGTTCAAAACATTGCTTCATGCCATGCAAGAGAGCTGTGCATGCGCCTTGGGATCAGCAGAGAGGTGAGTTGTGTGGGCAATCTGGGAGTTTCACACAGCCGGGCATCCTAAATTGAAATGCCCCAGGGAAAAGGACAGTGAAAATCCTGGTGAGGAACACGGACACATCTACTATCTGTTAACCCTTTCACTACCAGCCAGTTTGGGTCCACATTTGGGTATGTCCTTTGGGAACACGGACACATCTACTATTTGTTAACCCTTTCACTGCCAGCCAGTTTGGGTCCACATTTGGGTATGTCCTCTGGGAACACGGACACATCTACTATCTGTTAATCATTTCACTGCCAGCCAGTTTGGGTCCACATTTGGGTATGTCCTCTGGGAACAGGGACACATCTACTATCTGTTAACCCTTTCGCTGCCAGCCAGTTTGGGTCCACATTTGGGTATGTCCTTTGGGAACACGGACACATATATTATCTGTTAACCATTTCACTGCCAGCCAGTTTGGGTCCACATTTGGGTATGTCCTCTGGGAACACGGACACATCTACTATCTGTTAACCCTTTCATTGCCAGTCAGTTTGGGTCCACATTTGGGTATGTCCTTTGGGAACACGGACACATATATTATCTGTTAACCATTTCACTGCCAGCCAGTTTGGGTCCACATTTGGGTATGCCCTCTGGGAACACGGACACATCTACTATCTGTTAACCCTTTCATTGCCAGCCAGTTTGGGTCCACATATGGGTATGTCCTCTTTCGCTGCCAGCCAGTTTGGGTCCACATTTGGGTATGTCCTTTGGGAACATGGACACATCTACTATCTGTTAACCCTTTCGCTGCCAGCCAGTTTGGGTTCACATTTGGGTATGTCCTCTGGGGACACAGACACATCTACTATCTGTTAACCCTTTCACTGCCAGCCAGTTTGGGTCCACATTTGGGTATGTCCTCTGGGAACCGGGACACATCTACTATCTGTTAACCCTTTCGCTGCCAGCCAGTTTGGGTCCACATTTGGGTATGTCCTCTGGGAACACGGACACATCTACTATCTGTTAACCCTTTCACTGCCAGCTAGTTTGGGTCCACATTTGGGTATGTCCTCTGGGAACACGGACACATCTACTATCTGTTAACCCTTTCATTGCCAGCCAGTTTGGGTCCACATTTGGGTATGTCCTCTTTCGCTGCCAGCCAGTTTGGGTCCACATTTGGGTATGTCCTCTTTCGCTGCCAGCCAGTTTGGGTCCACATTTGGGTATGTCCTTTGGGAACACGGACACATCTACTATCTGTTAACCCTTTCACTGCCAGCCAGTTTGGGTCCACATTTGGGTATGTCCTCTGGGAACACGGACACATCTACTATCTGTTAACCCTTTCACTTCCAGCCAGTTTGGGTCCACATTTGGGTATGTCCTCTTTCGCTGCCAGCCAGTTTGGGTCCACATTTGGGTATGTCCTCTTTCGCTGCCAGCCAGTTTGGGTCCACATTTGGGTATGTCCTCTTTCACTGCCAGCCAGTTTGTCAGCCTGAAGCCCTGAGTCAGGTGTGTCAGGATGTGCACTCCCTCCCACACGTATCGCAGCAGCTTCGTCAGGGCAGCACAATATATTGTGGCCTCACACTTTTGTATCACTCATTGCTTGATCTCTCGGTGTCCCCACACGTATCGCAGCAGCTTCCTCAGGGCAGCTCTATATATTGGGGCCTCACACTTCTGTATTGTATCACTTATTGCTCGATCCCTCAGTGTCCCAACACTTATCGTAGCAGCTTCCTCAGGGCAGCTCTATATATTGGGGCCTCACACTTCTGTAGTGTATCACTCATTGCTCGATCCCTTGGTGTCCCCACACATATGGCAGCAGCTTCGTCAGGGCAGCACTATATATTGTTGCCTCACACTACTGTATTGTTTCAGTCATTGCTCGATCCCTCGATGTCGCCACGCATATCGCAGCAGCTTCCTCAGGGCAGCACTATATATTGTGGGTACACGGCTCTGTATTGTATTACTCATTGCTTGATCACTCGGTGTCCCCACGCGTATCCCAGCAGCTTCTTCAGGGCAGCACTATATATATTGTGGGTACACACTTCTGTATTGTATCACTCATTGCTCGATCCCTTGGTGTCGCCACGCATATCGCAGCAGCTTCGTCAGGGCAGCACTATATATTGTGGGTACACACTTCTGTATTGTATCACTCATTGCTCCCCACGCGTATCACAGCAGCTTGGTCAGGGCAGCACTATATATCGTTGGTACACACTTCTGTATTGTATCACTCATTGCTCGATCTCTCGGTTTCCCCACGCTTATCGCAGCAGCTTCGTCAGGGCAGCACTATATATTGTGGCCTCACGCTACTGTATTGTATCACTCATTGCTCGATCCCTTGGTGTCGCCACGCATATCGCAGCAGCTTCGTCAGGGCAGCACTATATATTGTGGGTACACACTTCTGTATTGTATCACTCATTGCTCCCCAGGCGTATCACAGCAGCTTGGTCAGGGCAGCACTATATATCGTTGGTACACACTTCTGTATTGTATCACTCATTGCTCGATCTCTCGGTTTCCCCACGCTTATCGCAGCAGCTTCGTCAGGGCAGCACTATATATTGTGGCCTCACGCTACTGTATTGTATCAGTCATTGCTCGATCCCTCGATGTCGCCACGCATATCGCAGCAGCTTCGTCAGGGCAGCACTATATATTGTGGGTACACACTTCTGTATTGTATCACTCATTGCTCGATCCCTCGGTGTCCCCACACGTATCACAGCAGCTTCGTCAGGACAGCACTATATATCGTTGGTACACACTTCTGTATTGTATCACTCATAGCTCGATCCCTCGGTGTCGCCACGCTTATCGCAGCAGCTTCGTCAGGGCAGCACTATATATTGTGGCCTCACACTACTGTATTGTATCAGTTATTGCTCGATCCCTCGATGTCGCCACGCACATAGCAGCAGCTTAGTCAGGGCAGCACTATATATTGTGGGTACACACTTCTGTATTGTATCACTCATTGCTCAATCTCTCGGTGTCCACACGCATATGGCAGCAGCTGTCAGGGCAGCAATATATATTGTGGATACTCACTTCTGTATTGTATCAGTCATTGCTGGATCCCTCGGTGTCCCCACGCGTATCGCAGCGGCATCATCAGGGCACCTCTCCACCACCAGGGGGCATCAACTTTCATTAAACTGGACGTTTTACTACAACACGGAGGCTGGCCGGTCTATTGTTTTCATCATCCCTGACCGTCCTCCGCTCTGGATGGTTCCGGTAGAGTCTCCTGAATGTATTTTCCGGAAGAATCTGTTCCCTATCCCCCGTCTTATCAGTAGCACATTGGGGATCGGAGCATCCCGTGACGCCGGTGCAGGTGTGCGGCATCCATTGTGCGCGGAAGCTCTGCGGTGGGAGATATCTTTGTGCCGGGAGATGCGGCGTGGCCCCTGTGAAGCGTATCGCCTCTCGCCATGAATTTTCTCCTAATACCTTTTCCGCCGCCACAATGAGAGCGAGCGGCCGCAGATTGGCGGTCAATGGAAGGCGAGACAGCAGATTAGGGCGCGGGGGCGTGAAAATTGAAGCATTCATAGCCGGCCATTACCCAGAAGCCTCTCTGCTGCCCGACGATCTGATCACGCTCTGTGCTAGAAATGGCGCATGAAGGATCCCATTTGCCCTTATCACCCCTATGGGGCTGTGCCACACCCTAACTGCCCCTCCCCAGCCTCTGCCAGGCACCAATCACAGCACAGTGTTGCCAAAAAGGGGAGAGGTCATATACAGCCCATGTATTTATGCCTGTGTGGCTGGCTCCTCCCCTCCTCCCCATTGTCATGGCAACACCAAGCTAATTGCCCCTCCAAGGAGGCAGCCACAGACGTGCTCCCATCAGTCACTGCAAGAAGAGTCAGAGGGGGGCCGCAGAGGACCAAGAAAGAGCTAGAGAGGGGCCACAGAGGGCCAAGAAAGAGCTAGAGAGGGGCCACAGAGGGCCAAGAAAGAGCTAGAGAGGGGCCACAGAGGGCCATAAAGAGCTAAAGGGGCCACAGAGGGCCAAGAAAGAGCTAGAGAGGGGCCACAGAGGGCCAAGAAAGAGCTAGAGAGGGGCCACAGAGGGCCAAGAAAGAGCTAGAGAGGGGCCACAGAGGGCCAAGAAAGAGCTAGAGAGGGGCCACAGAGGGCCAAGAAAGAGCTAGAGAGGGGCCACAGAGGGCCAAGAAAGAGCTAGAGAGGGGCCACAGAGGGCCAAGAATAAGCTAGAGAGGGGCCACAGAGGGCCAAGAAAGAGCTAGACAGGGGCCACAGGGGGCCAATAAAAAGCTAGAGAGAGGCCACAGAGTGACAAGAAAAAGCTAGAGGGCCACAAGGGGCCAAGAAAGAGCTAGAGGGTCCACAGAGGGCCGAGAATGAGCTGAAAGTGGCAAAGTAAGAGCTAGAGAGGGCCAAGAAAGAGCTAGACAGGGGCCACAGAGAGCCAAGAAAGAGCTAGAGGGGCCACAGGGGGCCAATAAAAAGCTAGAGAGAGGCCACAGAGTGACAAGATAAAGCTAGAGAGGGGCCACAGAGAGCCAAGAAAGAGCTAGAGGGCCACAAGGGGCCAAGAAAGAGCTAGGGAGGGTCCACAGAGGGCCAATAATGAGCTGAAAGTGGCAAAGTAAGAGCTAGAGAGGGCCAAGAACGAGCTAGAGGTTCCACAGAGGGCCGAGAATGAGCTAGAGGGACCAGAGAGGGTCAGGAAAGAGCTCGAGGGCCACAGAGGGTCAGGAAAGAGCTAGAGAGGGGCCACAGAGGGCCAAGAAAGAGCTAGGGAGGGGCCACAGAGGGCCAAGAAAGAGCTAGAGAGGGGCCACAGAGGGCCAAGAAAGAGCTAGGGAGGGGCCACAGAGGGCCAAGAATGAGCCAAAAGGGGCCAGGAAAGAGCTAGGAAGGGGCCACAGAGGGCCAAGAAAGAGCTAGGAAGGGGCCACAGAGGGCCAAGAATGAGCCAAAAGGGGCCAGGAAAGAGCTAGAGAGGGGCCACAGAGGGAGTATGGAGTAAAATTGTAAAAATCGGTTTCCTAATTCCATATATATGGAGTAAAATTGCAAGGATCGGTTTCCTAATTCCATATATATGGAGTAAAATTGTAAAGATCGGTTTCCTAATTGCATATATATGGAGTAAAATTGTAAAGATCGGTTTCCTAATTGCATATATATGGAGTAAAATTGTAAAGATCGGTTCTATAATTGTATATATATGGAGTAAAATTGCAAAGATCGGTTTCCTAATTGCATATATATGGAGTAAAATTGTAAAAATCGGTTTCCTAATTGCAAATATATGGAGTAAAATTGCAAGGATCGGTTTCCTAATTGCATATATATGGAGTAAAATTGCAAAGATCGGTTTCCTAATTGCATATATATGGAGCAAAAATTGTAAAGATCGGTTTCCTAATTGCATATATATGGAGTAAAATTGCAAAGATCGGTTTCCTAATTGCATATATATGGAGTAAAATTGTAAAGATCGGTTTCCTAATTGCATATATATGGAGTAAAATTGCAAAGATCGGTTTCCTAATTGCATATATATGGAGTAAAAATTGCAAAGATCGGTTTCCTAATTGCATATATATGGAGTAAAATTGTAAAGATCGGTTTCCAAATTGCATATATATGGAGTAAAATTGCAAAAATCGGTTTCCTAATTGCATATATATGGAGTAAAATTGTAAAAATCGGTTTCCTAATTGCAAATATATGGAGTAAAATTGCAAGGATCGGTTTCCTAATTGCATATATATGGAGTAAAATTGCAAAGATCGGTTTCCTAATTGCATATATATGGAGCAAAAATTGTAAAGATCGGTTTCCTAATTGCATATATATGGAGTAAAATTGCAAAGATCGGTTTCCTAATTGCATATATATGGAGTAAAATTGTAAAGATCGGTTTCCTAATTGCATATATATGGAGTAAAATTGCAAAGATCGGTTTCCTAATTGCATATATATGGAGTAAAATTGCAAAGATCGGTTTCCTAATTGCATATATATGGAGTAAAATTGTAAAGATCGGTTTCCTAATTGCATATATATGGAGCAAAATTGTAAAAATCGGTTCTATAATTGCATATATATGGAGTAAAATTGCAAAGATCGGTTTCCTAATTGCATATATATGGAGTAAAATTGTAAAGATCGGTTTCCTAATTGCATATATATGGAGTAAAATTGCAAAGATCGGTTTCCTAATTGCATATATATGGAGTAAAATTGCAAAGATCGGTTTCCTAATTGTATATATATGGAGTAAAATTGCAAAGATCGGTTTCCTAATTGCATATATATGGAGTAAAATTGCAAAGATCGGTTTTCTAATTGCATATATATGGAGTAAAATTGCAAAGATCGGTTTCCTAATTGTATATATATGGAGTAAAATTGCAAAGATCGGTTTCCTAATTGCATATATATGGAGTAAAATTGCAAAGATCGGTTTCCTAATTGCATATATATGGAGTAAAATTGTAAAGATCGGTTTCCTAATTGTATATATATGGAGTAAAATTGCAAAGATCGGTTTCCTAATTGCATATATATGGAGTAAAATTGCAAAGATCGGTTTTCTAATTGCATATATATGGATTAAAATTGCAAAGATCGGTTTCCTAATTGTATATATATGGAGTAAAATTGCAAAGATCGGTTTCCTAATTGCATATATATGGAGTAAAATTGTAAAAATCGGTTTCCTAATTGCATATATATGGAGTAAAATTGTAAAGATCGGTTTCCTAATTGTATATATATGGAGTAAAATTGCAAAGATCGGTTTCCTAATTGCATATATATGGAGTAAAATTGTAAAAATCGGTTTCCTAATTGCATATATATGGAGTAAAATTGTAAAGATCGGTTTCCTAATTGCATATATATGGAGTAAAATTGTAAAGATCGGTTTCCTAATTGCATATATATGGAGTAAAATTGCAAAGATCGGTTTCCTAATTGCATATATATGGAGTAAAATTGTAAAAATCGGTTTCCTAATTGCATATATATGGAGTAATATTGTAAAGATCGGTTTCCTAATTGTATATATATGGAGTAAAATTGCAAAGATTGGTTTCCTAATTGCATATATATGGAGTAAAATTGCAAAGATCGGTTTCCTAATTGCATATATATGGAGTAAAATTGTAAAGATCGGTTTCCTAATTGTATATATATGGAGTAAAATTGCAAAGATCGGTTTCCTAATTGCATATATATGGAGTAAAATTGCAAGGATCGGTTTCCTAATTGCATATATATGGAGTAAAATTGCAAAGATCGGTTTCCTAATTGCATATATATGGAGTAAAATTGTAAAGATCGGTTTCCTAATTGCATATATATGGAGTAAAATTGCAAAGATCGGTTTCCTAATTGCATATATATGGAGTAAAATTGTAAAGATCGGTTTCCTAATTGTATATATATGGAGTAAAATTGCAAAGATCGGTTTCCTAATTGCATATATATGGAGTAAAATTGTAAAGATCTGTTTCCTAATTGCATATATATGGAGTAAAATTGCAAAGATCGGTTTCCTAATTGTATATATATGGAGTAAAATTGTAAAGATCGGTTTCCTAATTGCATATATATGGAGTAAAATTGCAAAGATCGGTTTCCTAATTGTATATATATGGAGTAAAATTGCAAAGATCGGTTTCCTAATTGTATATATATGGAGTAAAATTGCAAAGATCGGTTTCCTAATTGCATATATATGGAGTAAAATTGTAAAGATCGGTTTCCTAATTGTATATATATGGAGTAAAATTGCAAAGATCGGTTTCCTAATTGCATATATATGGAGTAAAATTGTAAAAATCGGTTTCCTAATTGCATATATATGGAGTAAAATTGCAAAGATCGGTTTCCTAATTGTATATATATGGAGTAAAATTGCAAAGATCGGTTTCCTAATTGCATATATATGGAGTAAAATTGTAAAGATCGGTTTCCTAATTGTATATATATGGAGTAAAATTGTAAAGATCGGTTTCCTAATTGCATATATATGGAGTAAAATTGCAAAGATCGGTTTCCTAATTGCATATATATGGAGTAAAATTGCAAAGATCGGTTTCCTAATTGCATATATATGGAGTAAAATTGCAAAGATCGGTTTCCTAATTGCATATATATGGAGTAAAATTGTAAAGATCGGTTTCCTAATTGTATATATATGGAGTAAAATTGCAAAGATCGGTTTCCTAATTGCATATATATGGAGTAAAATTGCAAAGATCGGTTTCCTAATTGCATATATATGGAGTAAAATTGCAAAGATCGGTTTCCTAATTGCATATATATGGAGTAAAATTGCAAAGATCGGTTTCCTAATTGCATATATATGGAGTAAAATTGTAAAGATCGGTTTCCTAATTGTATATATATGGAGTAAAATTGCAAAGATCGGTTTCCTAATTGTATATATATGGAGTAAAATTGCAAAGATCGGTTTCCTAATTGTATATATATGGAGTAAAATTGCAAAGATCGGTTTCCTAATTGTATATATATGGAGTAAAATTGTAAAGATCGGTTTCCTAATTGTATATGTATGGAGTAAAATTGCAAAGATCGGTTTCCTAATTGCATATATATGGAGTAAAATTGCAAAGATCGGTTTTCTAATTGCATATATATGGATTAAAATTGCAAAGATCGGTTTCCTAATTGTATATATATGGAGTAAAATTGCAAAGATCGGTTTCCTAATTGCATATATATGGAGTAAAATTGTAAAAATCGGTTTCCTAATTGCATATATATGGAGTAAAATTGTAAAGATCGGTTTCCTAATTGTATATATATGGAGTAAAATTGCAAAGATCGGTTTCCTAATTGCATATATATGGAGTAAAATTGTAAAAATCGGTTTCCTAATTGCATATATATGGAGTAAAATTGTAAAGATCGGTTTCCTAATTGCATATATATGGAGTAAAATTGTAAAGATCGGTTTCCTAATTGCATATATATGGAGTAAAATTGCAAAGATCGGTTTCCTAATTGCATATATATGGAGTAAAATTGTAAAAATCGGTTTCCTAATTGCATATATATGGAGTAATATTGTAAAGATCGGTTTCCTAATTGTATATATATGGAGTAAAATTGCAAAGATTGGTTTCCTAATTGCATATATATGGAGTAAAATTGCAAAGATCGGTTTCCTAATTGCATATATATGGAGTAAAATTGTAAAGATCGGTTTCCTAATTGTATATATATGGAGTAAAATTGCAAAGATCGGTTTCCTAATTGCATATATATGGAGTAAAATTGCAAGGATCGGTTTCCTAATTGCATATATATGGAGTAAAATTGCAAAGATCGGTTTCCTAATTGCATATATATGGAGTAAAATTGTAAAGATCGGTTTCCTAATTGCATATATATGGAGTAAAATTGCAAAGATCGGTTTCCTAATTGCATATATATGGAGTAAAATTGTAAAGATCGGTTTCCTAATTGTATATATATGGAGTAAAATTGCAAAGATCGGTTTCCTAATTGCATATATATGGAGTAAAATTGTAAAGATCTGTTTCCTAATTGCATATATATGGAGTAAAATTGCAAAGATCGGTTTCCTAATTGTATATATATGGAGTAAAATTGTAAAGATCGGTTTCCTAATTGCATATATATGGAGTAAAATTGCAAAGATCGGTTTCCTAATTGTATATATATGGAGTAAAATTGCAAAGATCGGTTTCCTAATTGTATATATATGGAGTAAAATTGCAAAGATCGGTTTCCTAATTGCATATATATGGAGTAAAATTGTAAAGATCGGTTTCCTAATTGTATATATATGGAGTAAAATTGCAAAGATCGGTTTCCTAATTGCATATATATGGAGTAAAATTGTAAAAATCGGTTTCCTAATTGCATATATATGGAGTAAAATTGCAAAGATCGGTTTCCTAATTGTATATATATGGAGTAAAATTGCAAAGATCGGTTTCCTAATTGCATATATATGGAGTAAAATTGTAAAGATCGGTTTCCTAATTGTATATATATGGAGTAAAATTGTAAAGATCGGTTTCCTAATTGCATATATATGGAGTAAAATTGCAAAGATCGGTTTCCTAATTGCATATATATGGAGTAAAATTGCAAAGATCGGTTTCCTAATTGCATATATATGGAGTAAAATTGCAAAGATCGGTTTCCTAATTGCATATATATGGAGTAAAATTGTAAAGATCGGTTTCCTAATTGTATATATATGGAGTAAAATTGCAAAGATCGGTTTCCTAATTGCATATATATGGAGTAAAATTGCAAAGATCGGTTTCCTAATTGCATATATATGGAGTAAAATTGCAAAGATCGGTTTCCTAATTGCATATATATGGAGTAAAATTGCAAAGATCGGTTTCCTAATTGCATATATATGGAGTAAAATTGTAAAGATCGGTTTCCTAATTGTATATATATGGAGTAAAATTGCAAAGATCGGTTTCCTAATTGTATATATATGGAGTAAAATTGCAAAGATCGGTTTCCTAATTGTATATATATGGAGTAAAATTGCAAAGATCGGTTTCCTAATTGTATATATATGGAGTAAAATTGTAAAGATCGGTTTCCTAATTGTATATGTATGGAGTAAAATTGCAAAGATCGGTTTCCTAATTGCATATATATGGAGTAAAATTGTAAAGATCGGTTTCCTAATTGTATATATATGGAGTAAAATTGCAAAGATCGGTTTCCTAATTGTATATATGGAGTAAAATTGTGGCTATGTAATTGGACGGAGTGGACGTGCGGCACGAGGGCTCCTGAGGAATATCCTGTAATATCCCCTATACTTGGATCTGGGCTCCCTATCTTGGAAATCAGGACCCCCCCTGGACCTACCTCGTTCTCCTGCCGATCCCGATTGAGGTGTGGTGGTTCACAGGAGTTGCTTGGAGGTTGGCGGTGTGGATCGGGGGTCAGGGTTCGGCGCCATCTTGCCTGGGCGGGGGCGCGGAGAGGAGTGGAGGCTGGAAGCCGGCGGCGAGTTCAATTAGTGCAGCCCGGGTCGTGACAGCTTTAGCCTGCCTCTTGGTGGGTGATTGCCTCCCCTTTAACTACCGGTCGGGTTCACCAGACGCCGGCCTGAGCATAAATCTCCTTCCCCGTGCGGTGCGGACGTCGCCCCCCCACCACCTCTCCCCAGCCAGCGCTGCCGTCAAAGGCCCTGGCTCCTCTCCGTGGGGCTGTAAACCACCGTCTCTCCCCTCTGCGGCTGCGGCGGCTCCTGTTGCTGGTCCCCCCAGCCCTCCCTCTCCTTTGAAGTTTTGAGGCTGTGTCTGCTGGCCCGCTTGCTGGAGCTCTGATGCGAGCTGTGAGTTTAGTGTGCTGGTATTTTTCATCAGCAGCCAGTCACACTCTTACTGTCCCTCCTGCTGCTGGAGCCTCTCACTGGAAGTGCAGATCCTGCTGCTCGTCATTGCCTGACTGCCCTGTGCTTCACCTCTCAACTGTCAGCTAATTAACACCTTGCTCACCCAACACCAGCATCCCCTATAATAAAGTTGGATAGCACATCACTGACTCCCACCTTGTTTCTAAACCCCTCCATGTACTAAAGCCTATCAACAGAAGTGTGCTTGAATCATTCAGACACAGAGCGCTAAAATCAGTCAACAATAGTGTGCTCTTTAGATCCCTCCAGCAGTAACCTCCATTAGCTCCCTCCAGAAGCGCCCTCCATTAGATCCCTGCAGAAGCGCCCTCCATTAGCTCCCTCCAGCGGTGCCCTCCATCAGCTCTCTCCAGCGGTGCCCTCCATTAGCTCCCTCCAGCGGTGCCCTCCATCAGCTCTCTCCAGCGGTGCCCTCCATCAGCTCTCTCCAGCGGTGCCCTCCATTAGCTCCCTCCAGCGGTGCCCTCCATCAGCTCCCTCCAGCGGTGCCCTCCATTAGCTCCCTCCAGCGGTGCCCTCCATCAGCTCTCTCCAGCGGTGCCCTCCATTAGCTCCCTCCAGCGGTGCCCTCCATCAGCTCTCTCCAGCGGTGCCCTCCATCAGCTCTCTCCAGCGGTGCCCTCCATCAGCTCCCTCCAGCGGTGCCCTCCATCAGCTCTCTCCAGCGGTGCCCTCCATTAGCTCCCTCCAGCGGTGCCCTCCATTAGCTCCCTCCAGCGGTGCCCTCCATCAGCTCTCTCCAGCGGTGCCCTCCATCAGCTCTCGCCGGCGGTGCCCTCCATCAGCTCTCTCCAGCGGTGCCCTCCATCAGCTCCCTCCAGCGGTGCCCTTCATCGGCTCTCGCCGGCGGTGCCCTCCATCAGCTCTCGCCGGCGGTGCCATCCTCGGCTCCCTCCAGTGGTGCCCTCCATCTGCTCCCTCCGGCGGGGCCCTCCATCAGCTCCTTCCAGCGGTGCCCACCATCAGCTCCCTTCAGGGTGCCCTCCATCGGCTCCCTCCAGCGGTGCCCTCCATCAGCTTCCTCCAGAGGTGCCCTTCATCATCCCCCTCCAGCGGTGCCCCCCAGCGGTGCCCTCCATCAGCTCTCTCCAGCGGTGCCCTCCGTCGGCTCTCTCCGCCGGTGCCCTCCATCAGCTCTCTCCGGCGGTGCCCTCCGTTAGCTCCCGTCAGCGGTGCCCTCCATCAGCTCCCGCCAGCGGTGCCCTCCATCAGCTCCCGCCACCGGTGCCCTCCATCAGCTCCCGCCACCGGTGCCCTCCATCAGCTCCCGCCAGCGGTGCCCTCTGTCAGCTCTCGCCAGCGGTGCCCTCCATCAGCTCCCGCCAGCGGTGCCCTCCATCAGCTCCCGCCAGCGGTGCCCTCCATCAGCTCCCGCCAGCGGTGCCCTCTGTCAGCTCTCGCCAGCGGTGCACTCCATCAGCACCCTCCAGAGGTGCCCTCCACCATCTCCCTCCAGTGGTGCCCTCCATCAGCTTCCTCCAGAGGTGCCCTCCATCGGCTCCCTCCAGCGGCGCCCTCCATCAGCTTCCTCCAGAGGTGCCCTCCATCAGCACCCTCCAGAGGTGCCCTCCATCGGCTCTCCCCAGCGGTGCCCTCCATCAGCTCTCTTCAGCGGTGCCCTCCATCGGCTTTCTCCGGCCCCATTGACCTACCGCATACAACCCAGGGCTCGGGAGGCATTACAAGTGACTGTCCTTAACCCACCGCCACTACATGAAAGGCAATAAAAAAAGGCGCACTGTGGTACTACACTGTGGCACTCAGACCATGGCTGATAAGCCTGATGAGCACGCAGCCTCGCCTACTTCTATTCCTGATAATGCTGCGATAATGGCGGCAATCAACAACTGCCAAAGTGTCCTAACAGCGAAGTTTGACAACTTGCAAGAACAACTTAACTATTTCAAGCATGATCTAGACAAGATAAGGGACAGAGCGTCGGAGTCGGAGAGGCGGATCGGTGAGACGGAAGATGGTCTGTCATCGGTTGCCTCAGCGGTTCAATCTCTGCAGCGGCAGGTGCAGCTCCTCACAGACCGAGCGGAAGACGCAGAAAATCGAAACCGCCGTAATAATATACGAATACTAGGGATACCGGAGAGGGCGGAGGGGGACGCCCCAGAAAACTTCGCTGAGGGTCTCATCCGTGGGGTTCTAGCACCAGAGGGCCTCTCACCATTCTTCGCGGTGGAGAGGGCGCACCGGATCCCGTTTAGGCCCCCGCCGCCTGGGGCCCCCCCGCGCCCTTTTATCCTGAAGCTACTGAACTTTAGAGACCGGGACACAATTTTGGCAACCGCCAGGAGGCAACGAGACATCCAATATAACGGATCACGCTCTTCTTTCTTCCCGGACTTCTCGCCTGAAGTGCAGAGGCAGCGCCGCTCCTTTAATGATGTGAGAGCACGCCTCAGGCAGAAGAAACTTAAATACGCGATGCTATTTCCCGCCAAGCTGCGAGTACAGGACGGGGAGACGGCGAGATTCTTCCTTAAAGCAGAGGATGCAAGCGCCTGGATTGACTCACTGCTGGCTGATTGAGGACGGGGGGGCCATGGATGCCCTGCCGTACATCATTTGTGGCCTGATGGGGCTGGGACTCTGGGGGGGGACTTCGGCCTGAGGGAACCTTCCTCCTTCCCCCACTTGTTTCGGCGGGAGACTATGGGTTTTTCTCTCTCTTCCCCCCCTCTCTCCATTCCCCTTGGTCCGGGGATGGTTGTACTCCCTGGGGTGTATATATCCTGTACATCCCCCTTGAAGTGCCCACATCCAGTGAACACGTCTTGTTGGTAACACTACGGACAACCAGTGTTTAAGTTAGGTTAATTGTTGGTTTAAGGGAATAAGCTCGCCACAGTTGGGTTAGGTAGAGCAGGGTGGGAGTGGGTATTGTTTTGAGGCTAAGTTAATTGTTGATGTTTATTCATATATGAGGTTTGGGTGTGTAGATTGCTGGTTTGTGTGTGATGGAGTGAATGGTGTGACCTGCTGCTTTAAAGCTCTGAGGGGGATGGTGGACCACTGGGGCCCTGAGCGTTTACCTGGCATATATGAGTTTCAGACTACATTGGTATGGAGTGTAAAGTGATCTCGTGGAATGTGCGCGGCCTCAATGACAAGATTAAGAGATCCGCAGTTCTACAATTTTTGAAAAACCATAGGCCCGATTTTATGATTCTGCAGGAGACCCACCTGCTTGGGCGGAAGTCAATGTCAATCAAAAGGCCATGGATCGCACATTTATTCCACTCCCACTACTCTAGTTATGCCAGGGGCGTTTCGGTGCTAGTGGCCAAACATCTGCCCTTTGCTCTTATTTCAGTGCACTCGGACTTTAAGGGCCGGTTTGTTATTATACACGCGAAAATATATGATGTTAAGACTCTAATAGTGGGGTTGTCTAGACCGGTTGACGCCCGGGACGGGTCCTTCCACTCCGTTAGCGAGGTGGGTGGTGGCCCTGGGCCTAACTGAAATATGGAGGTGGAAACATCCCGCGGAGAGGGCTTTTTCCTGCCACTCGATTCCCCATAAGTTCCTTTCACGTATAGACATGGCCTTTGGGTCTAAATGCCTGCTGACTAGAGTGGGGGCCTGTGAATACCTACCGCGGGGTATCTCGGACCACTCACCGTTAATGGTGACAGTCCACATGTCTGGGAACCGGGGGGGCCTGAAGCCTTGGACATTGAACCCCCTTTGGTTGGAGGATGAGGAGGTTTGTGGGTCAATGGTTAAGGAACAAGAAAGATACTGGCAGTGTAATGGAGAGGAGACCTCGATTAACACACGATGGGATGCTTTCAAGGCAGTGGTTAGAGGCAGTGCCATCAGTGCCATAAAAGGGGCCAGAGTAAAGAGAGGGAAGACCATCCGTGAGCTGGAAGAGAAAATAGCCAGAGCGGAAGAGAGATTTGTGGAGACAACTAGCCCCTCAGATCATGACTTACTTAATGCCCTACAGAGGGAGTATAATCTAGCACTAACAGAATCCACTAGAAAGAGCTTATTATTTAAACAGCAATCGATCTTTGAGAAGGGGGATAAAAATGGGAGGACCTTGGCATACCTCTCCAGAGCAGAAAGTCCACAAACGCTGGTTGCGGGTATCACCAATCAGACCCAATTTATCACAGACTTGGAGGGAATTTCTAGACAATTCTTTGACTATTACAGCTATCTGTATTCCTCTAAAGTCAGTTACGATCTGGATGAGCTGGATTCTTATCTTGCTCCTATAGCTCTCCCTTCTCTGTCGGAGTCAGATAGGGAAATGTTAGATAGTCCAATAACCTGCGATGAAGTGGTGAGAGCAATAGCCCTAATGTCTAACAGGAAGGCCCCCGGGCCAGATGGACTTCCCTCCGAGTGGTACAAGAAAAATAGTGAAACCATAGCGCCAAGGCTGCTGGAGGTTTTCTTGGGGGCCCTGCAGTCAGAGCATCTTCCTGAAACCTTTGCACAGGCGACTATCATCCTTACTTATAAAGATGGTAAACCCCCGGATGCCTGCAGCTCCTATAGGCCGATTTCTCTCTTGAATCAGGATGCCAAGGTTCTTGCCAAAATATTGGCACTCCGCTTGCGTAAGGTAATACTCTCCCTCATTGGAAATGATCAGTCAGGCTTCATGCCAGGCCGGACAACGAGCATTAACCTAAGACGGTTGTTTGGCAATCTGCAAATTGGGCATGACAATGCAGGAAGTAGAGTGGTGGTCTCTCTCGATAATGAGAAGGCCTTCGACTCTGTTGAGTGGCGCTATTTGTGGGCAGTGTTAATTAAATTTGGCCTCCCCCCAACATATGTCAAATATGTCCAATTGCTCTATCAGAATCCCAAGGCGAGGGTCAGGGTTAACGGAGTTGTAACGGATGAGTTGGCGTTGGGTCGGGGTACACGACAGGGATGCCCACTCTCCCCGCTGTTGTTTGCACTGGCCATTGAACCATTGGCGTCAATGATCCGAGACTCCGCTGAGATTCAGGGGTGGAGACTGGGACAAGTGGTCGAGAAGGTCTCCATGTATGCGGACGATACTTTGGTCTACTTGGCGGATGCGGAAGGCTCTCTTGAAGCGCTGTTGGAGTTAGTAACAAAATTTGGTTTATTCTCAGGCCTTAAAGTCAACTGGGAGAAGTCCAGCTTATATGTGGTGGATGAACCGGGGGGAACCCGTGTCTCCCCGGTCTCTTCCCTTCGGAGAGTGGACAACTTTAAATACTTGGGAATTGTCATGCACGCGGACCCTTCTAAATTTATTGAACTTAACATCTGCCCGATGGTAGGCGCCCTCAAGAGAAAAGTGACCCAGTGGACGACTCTCCCTTTATCGGTCATTGGTCGCATTAACATAATTAAAATGATTTTTCTCCCCAAGTTCCTATATATGTACCAAGCGTCGCCTGTGGTGCTGCCTGCCTCACACTTTCGACTTTTAGACTCCATCATATTCCAGTTCATATGGGGGGTCTCTCCTCCCAAAATGAACAGGACCATCCTAAAAGCCCCGTTGGGATTGGGTGGCTTGGCCGCACCGCACATGATGCTGTATTTTTATGCTGCGCAGTTGGTATACACTACGTGGTGGATGAACCCCCCTGTTGGTAACCCGGTGGTGGCTCTTGAGTCCTCTCTGTTGGGCCCAACACTCCCGTTGCAGAGCCTGGTGTATAGGGGAACAAAGGGCCTCCCGCGTGCCACTACATGTATGAGAACAACGTTATATGTGTGGCAGAAGGTACAGGCTATGAGGAATCCCCCCCGGTCCCCTTTTGAATGGTCTCCCAATACCCCTCTATGGGATAACCCTAATTTGCCAGAATTGAAGGCCCTTCCTGACACAATCTTCTGGAAAAGGCGGGGAATAATCTCACTAGCGCAGCTATTTACTGGAGGGACTCTGATGACATACGAGCAGCTGTGCCATGCGTTCACACTGACGCCCAGAGACTTCTTCCGGTACCTGCAGCTCCGGCACGCCCTAAGATCCCAGATCCCTATAGTAGGATTGCAGCTGGTGGAATCACCAATTGAGTCCCTGATAAGATCTGCAGACATAAGCAAGCCCACCTCTACGTTGTATAATGCCCTCATTATAAGCCAACCATCCCCTTTGGGAAAAGCACAGAGGAAATGGGAAGAATTGATCCCAGGTATGGACCAGGAGGATTGGGAAGAAGCGATAGATAACCTGTACTCCTCTGGTATAGATGCTAGAGATAGGCTGATCCAGGCCAAATGGCTCCATCAAGTGTATCTGACCCCAGTTAGGTTGAAAAGAATGGGCCTGGCAGAAACAGACCTTTGCCCTAGGTGCAGCACCGGTATTGGTTCTTTGCGGCACACGATCTGGGAATGTCCGATTATTTCTGCTTTTTGGGATGGGGTATCCAACTTTATCTCGATTTCCATAGGCCTTCCTGTGAGGAAGTCAGCGCCCCTCTGTTTATTAAGTATAGTAGAACCCATGTTAGATGATGGTCCGCAAAAAATCCTGTTACGACTACTAATGTTTTATGCGAGGAAGTGCCTTCTTTTGCATTGGAAGCATCCAAACAAGCCGAGCCTTCCAGGTTGGAAGAGCTTGATAAACGATAAACTGATTCTGTATAAGCTGACCTACCAGGCTAGGGGATGCCCGGACAAGTTTGAGCATGTATGGGGAACGTGGCTTAATGCCCCCAACTCCACTAGTGGCTAGGGACTACCGGTGGCTCATCCTCCAGGGCTATAACCTATCCTTCATAAGCTGAGCTCAATTTAAGCAGGTGAGAATGAGAGTGACTGTGGTGTGAATATGCTGGTGTGTATGTGTGGTCGTTGCGGCGGTTACGAGTGTAGTTGCAATGTAGTGTAATAATGGTAATATTGCATTGGTAATTGTATTGTATTGTTTTATTGTTTTGTTGTATACTTTGAAAGCATAAAATAAAAACTTAAAAAAAAAAAAAAAAATTGTAAAAATCGGTTTCCTAATTGCATATATATGGAGTAAAATTGCAAAGATCGGTTTCCTAATTGCATATATATGGAGTAAAATTGCAAAGATCGGTTTCCTAATTGCATATATATGGAGTAAAATTGTAAAAATCGGTTTCCTAATTGCATATATATGGAGTAAAATTGCAAAGATCGGTTTCCTAATTGCATATATATGGAGTAAAATTGCAAGGATCGGTTTCCTAATTGCATATATATGGAGTAAAATTGCAAAGATCGGTTTCCTAATTGCATATATATGGAGTAAAATTGCAAGGATCGGTTTCCTAATTGCATATATATGGAGTAAAATTGCAAAGATCGGTTTCCTAATTGCATATATATGGAGTAAAATTGTAAAAATCGGTTTCCTAATTGCATATATATGGAGTAAAATTGTAAAGATCGGTTTCCTAATTGCATATATATGGAGTAAAATTGCAAAGATCGGTTTCCTAATTGCATATATATGGAGTAAAATTGTAAAAATCGGTTTCCTAATTGCATATATATGGAGTAAAATTGCAAAGATCGGTTTCCTAATTGCATATATATGGAGTAAAATTGTAAAGATCGGTTTCCTAATTGTATATATATGGAGTAAAATTGCAAAGATCGGTTTCCTAATTGCATATATATGGAGTAAAATTGCAAAGATCGGTTTCCTAATTGTATATATATGGAGTAAAATTGTAAAGATCGGTTTCCTAATTGCATATATATGGAGTAAAATTGCAAAGATCGCTTTCCTAATTGCATATATATGGAGTAAAATTGTAAAAATCGGTTTCCTAATTGCATATATATGGAGTAAAATTGTAAAGATCGGTTTCCTAATTGCATATATATGGAGTAAAATTGCAAAGATCGGTTTCCTAATTGCATATATATGGAGTAAAATTGCAAAGATCGGTTTCCTAATTGCATATATATGGAGTAAAATTGTAAAGATCGGTTTCCTAATTGCATATATATGGAGTAAGATTGCAAGGATCGGTTTCCTAATTGCATATATATGGAGTAAAATTGCAAGGATCGGTTTCCTAATTGCATATATATGGAGTAAAATTGTAAAGATCGGTTTCCTAATTGCATATATATGGAGAAAAATTGCAAAAATCGGTTTCCTAATTGCATATATATGGAGTAAAATTGCAAAGATCGGTTTCCTAATTGCATATATATGGAGTAAAATTGCAAAGATCGGTTTCCTAATTGCATATATATGGAGTAAAATTGTAAAGATCGGTTTCCTAATTGCATATATATGGAGTAAAATTGTAAAGATCGGTTTCCTAATTGCATATATATGGAGTAAAATTGCAAAAATCGGTTTCCTAATTGCATATATATGGAGTAAAATTGTAAAGATCGGTTTCCTAATTGCATATATATGGAGTAAAATTGTAAAGATCGGTTTCCTAATTGCATATATATGGAGTAAAATTGCAAAAATCGGTTTCCTAATTGCATATATATGGAGTAAAATTGTAAAGATCGGTTTCCTAATTGCATATATATGGAGTAAAATTGCAAAAATCGGTTTCCTAATTGCATATATATGGAGTAAAATTGTAAAGATCGGTTTCCTAATTGCATATATATGGAGTAAAATTGTAAAAATCGGTTTCCAAATTGCATATATATGGAGTAAATTGTAAAAATCGGTTTCAAAATTGCATATATATGGAGTAAAATTGCAAAGATCGGCTTCCTAATTGCATATATATGGAGTAAAATTGCAAAGATCGGTTTCCTAATTGTATATATATGGAGTAAAATTGTAAAGATCGGTTCTATAATTGTATATATATGGAGTAAAATTGCAAAAATCGGTTTCCTAATTGCATATATATGGAGTAAATTGTAAAAATCGGTTTCAAAATTGCATATATATGGAGTAAAATTGCAAAGATCGGTTTCCTAATTGCATATATATGGAGTAAAATTGCAAAGATCGGTTTCCTAATTGCATATATATGGAGTAAAATTGCAAAGATCGGTTTCCTAATTGCATATATATGGAGTAAAATTGTAAAAATCGGTTTCCAAATTGCATATATATGGAGTAAAATTGTAAAAATCGGTTTCCTAATTGCATATATATGGAGTAAAATTGCAAAGATCGGTTTCCTAATTTCATATATATGGAGTAAAATTGCAAAGATTGGTTTCCTAATTGCATATATATGGAGTAAAATTGCAAAAATCAGTTTCCTTATTGCATATATATGGAGTAAAATTGCAAGGATCGGTTTCCTAATTGCATATATATGGAGTAAAATTGTAAAGATCGGTTTCCTAATTGCATATATATGGAGTAAAATTGTAAAGATCGGTTTCCTAATTGCATATATATGGAGTAAAATTGCAAAGATCGGTTTCCTAATTGCATATATATGGAGTAAATTGTAAAAATCGGTTTAAAAATTGCATATATATGGAGTAAAATTGTAAAGATCGGTTTCCTAATTGCATATATATGGAGTAAAATTGTGAAAATCGGTTTCCTAATTGCATATATATGGAGTAAAATTGTAAAGATCGGTTTCCTAATTGCATATATATGGAGTAAAATTGTAAAGATCGGTTTCCTAATTGCATATATATGGAGTAAAATTGCAAAGATCGGTTTCCTAATTGCATATATATGGAGTAAATTGTAAAAATCGGTTTAAAAATTGCATATATATGGAGTAAAATTGTAAAGATCGGTTTCCTAATTGCATATATATGGAGTAAAATTGTGAAAATCGGTTTCCTAATTGCATATATATGGAGTAAAATTGTAAAGATCGGTTTCCTAATTGCATATATATGGAGTAAAATTGCAAAAATCGGTTTCCTAATTGCATATATATGGAGTAAAATTGTAAAGATCGGTTTCCTAATTGCATATATATGGAGTAAAATTGTAAAAATCGGTTTCCAAATTGCATATATATGGAGTAAAATTGTAAAGATCGGTTTCCTAACTGCATATATATGGAGTAAATTGTAAAAATCGGTTTCAAAATTGCATATATATGGAGTAAAATTGCAAAGATCGGTTTCCTAATTGCATATATATGGAGTAAAATTGCAAAGATCGGTTTCCTAATTGCATATATATGGAGTAAAATTGCAAAGATCGGTTTCCTAATTGTATATATATGGAGTAAAATTGTAAAGATCGGTTCTATAATTGTATATATATGGAGTAAAATTGCAAAAATCGGTTTCCTAATTGCATATATATGGAGTAAAATTGTAAAGATCGGTTCTATAATTGTATATATATGGAGTAAAATTGTAAAGATCGGTTCTATAATTGTATATATATGGAGTAAAATTGCAAAAATCGGTTTCCTAATTGCATATATATGGAGTAAAATTGTAAAGATCGGTTCTATAATTGTATATATATGGAGTAAAATTGTAAAGATCGGTTTCCTAATTGCATATATATGGAGTAAAATTGCAAAGATCGGTTTCCTAATTGCATATATATGGAGTAAAATTGCAAAGATCGGTTTCCTAATTGCATATATATGGAGTAAAATTGTAAAAATCGGTTTCCTAATTGCATATATATGGAGTAAAATTGTAAAAATCGGTTTCCTAATTGCATATATATGGAGTAAAATTGCAAAAATCAGTTTCCTTATTGCATATATATGGAGTAAAATTGCAAGGATCGGTTTCCTAATTGCATATATATGGAGTAAAATTGTAAAGATCGGTTTCCTAATTGCATATATATGGAGTAAAATTGTAAAGATCGGTTTCCTAATTGCATATATATGGAGTAAAATTGTAAAGATCGGTTTCCTAATTGCATATATATGGAGTAAAATTGTAAAGATCGGTTTCCTAATTGCATATATTTGGAGTAAAATTGTAAAGATCGGTTTCCTAATTGCATATATATGGAGTAAAATTGCAAGGATCGGTTTTCTAATTGCATATATATGGAGTAAAATTGTAAAGATCGGTTTCCTAATTGCATATATATGGAGTAAAATTGCAAAGATCGGTTTCCTAATTGCATATATATGGAGTAAAATTGTGAAAATCGGTTTCCTAATTGCATATATATGGAGTAAAATTGTAAAGATCGGTTTCCTAATTGCATATATATGGAGTAAAATTGCAAAGATCGGTTTCCTAATTGCATATATATGGAGTAAAATTGCAAGGATCGGTTTCCTAATTGCATATATATGGAGTAAAATTGTAAAGATCGGTTTCCTAATTGCATATATATGGAGTAAAATTGCAAAGATCGGTTTCCTAATTGCATATATATGGAGTAAATTGTAAAAATCGGTTTAAAAATTGCATATATATGGAGTAAAATTGTAAAGATCGGTTTCCTAATTGCATATATATGGAGTAAAATTGTGAAAATCGGTTTCCTAATTGCATATATATGGAGTAAAATTGTAAAGATCGGTTTCCTAATTGCATATATATGGAGTAAAATTGCAAAGATCGGTTTAGCCAGTTTGGGTCCACATTTGGGTCTGTCCTCTGGGAACACGGACTTATCTGCTGCTAATGACTTGTTACTTTCCCTTTCTCATGTATTATGACACTGTATCTGTGTTTGCTCATCTCTGTATTTCCCATATGTATTGCAACAAGGTTGTCAGCCATCACTGCTTTTGTCTATGCAATTACTCTGTTCACATAATTACTGTTTGTATTCTAAGTATGTCACACACCCCGCTTCAAGAATCCATAACATGTGGGTAATATCGTCCTGAAGAGGCGTTCCTGCAGAGATGATAGTAAAAGAAAGCCCCTCCCTGATCCATAAATACCTGGGACCTCCCACTCATCACCCAGTTTTCCATCTCTGCAAGACGGCGAGCAAGTCAGAAGATGATGTCTCCTCCTTGCACTGGGGGAGTTCAGGTAGCCGGGGTAACTCCCGGCCTGTTTGTTGAATATTCCCGCTCGGCCTTCTTTTCTCTGAGTAACCCCTTATATTATATGCCTCCTCAGTTTTGGCTGCGGGCCCGAGCGAGGGTATGCTGGCACCTCTGGTGCTTAGGAGCAGTGCTCCCCCCGTGAGACCCTAAAATAAGAGGGTAGGCGGTGGTTCCGGGTTGGTGATCCCGGTTTGGGATGCCCCGTCCCTTGGTATTGCCCCTGGGGTGGGTCCCTCTTCAGTCCTCATCTTACTCATCTGTGGGGGTTGGGGGTCTCCTTCCTAGGGCCTGTAGTTTCCCGCTGCCCTTGGTGGTGCTGTGTCACCTGTGTGGCTGCGGGTGTATGTTTTTTAGTGCTTGTGCTACTTATTCGGGCGCCGCGACCGCCATGTCGGCCGGGGCGCCGGGTGCTTTGCTGCTTTTACCTCACGTTTTTTGGGGGCGGGGCCGGCCCGCGGCGCGCTGCCGCGGCCGATACCCCGTTTCTTTCTGTGCCGGTTAGGCCGGGCGGGTGCGACGCTGGACTCTGCGGTCGCACCCGCCGGGCGTGTCATTTTGGCCGGCGCCGCGGCAGCGGAGGCGCCGGTTTTCAGGGGGGTGAGTCCCGTTGGCGGCAGAGGGAGATGCGTCCTCGTCGGAGGGGGGGCGGGGCCGGGTTTTCGGCGCGTCGCCGCGGCTCCGCCCCTCCCTCCTCTCTGCTTCTGGCGCCGATGCGGAGCCTTGTCAGCTCCGTGCTGTTCAGGGAAGGGGTGTTTCTCTTTGCTTCGCGCGCTCTGCGCCCTGGCCACGCCCCGGATTCCTTGCCTGCGTCTCCTCATGCTTGTGGTGGACTCCATCGTTCCCTAGGATCTGTGAGTGGCCCTGTGGGTCCTATTTATCATAGACTTTTTTATTGTCTTCTGGTCATATATTTAAGGGGTTCCTTCTGTCTTTCAGGTGGAGTGTTCTATCGGGAGTGTCATCATTAGTAATTAGAGGGTTTCTCCCGGTCCTAGATTCCTGGGTTCTCTTAGTCTTAAATCCTCCCACTTGGGACATTAAAGGGGCATCCCGGGTTGCTTATTGGCGTAATTCCCTGGGTCATTGCGACTAATAAAGTTCACCTTATGGAGGCATCCCCGGATACTGGGGCAGGGGCCCCTTCGGGGCATCCCAAAAGATGCATGTTGTGTGGTGCATCCATTACAGGGGATGATGTACTGCTTTGTATACTTTGTGCACAGCAAACTATTGCGCGGCAGTCCGGATCCCAGGCTTCTGGGTCAGCTCCGCCGGCCGAGTCATCTCAACCTCCCACCCTGACACGCGCTCCGTGTGACGTTGTCATGGGCAGGGATCTGCAAGCTGAGATGTGCGCCAGATTGGCCAACCTTGAGAAAATTGTTTCCAGGTCGGCCGCCCGTAAGGCCCCGGCCAAGAGGAAGCATTTGTCCCCGGCTTTGCCGGCTGATGACCTGGACGAGTTTAATAATCTGGATTGGTCTGATTATTCTGGGCTAGAGGAAGGTGAGGTTTCTGAGGGCTCAGAGGTTTCGGACGATGAACAGTCTGCGGGCGCTGATGAGGAGCTTAGTGAGTTAGGGAGATCCTCGGATTCTCCTCACGCGCTGGCGCTGATGTTGGAGGTTCTGAAGATTTCCCCTCCCGAGGTGGCGTCACAGCAGGAGGGTGAGTTGTTTGAGGAGTCCAGGCCGCGCTTGGAGTTTCCTTCACAACGGCACTTTCACAAGATCATTGATAAGGAATGGGACAGGCCGGCTAGGCTCCCTGGCATCCCTCAGGGGTGGGACAAGAAATACCCTTTCCCTTCGGAGGTGGTTAAGCGCTGGGTTTCCCCGCCCGAGGTCGATGCTCCGGTTCTGGGGTTGTCTAATTCCTCGGTTTTAAATAGGCCAGATTGCTCCTCCCTTAAGGATGGGGAGGATAAACGTATTGACCAAATGGCGTGTCATGGCTTTACTAGCGTTGGGTCAGCCATACGGCCTGTGTGCGCTTCTGAGCTTATGGTGTTGGCTGCCAGGTCTGTGGTCAGGGACTTGTTGACATCTTCCGGGCTTCGCCCTGGTAGTGCTGAGTTCCTTAGCCTCAAACGGTGTGAGTTGTTTTTGTCCTTTGTATTAACCGCCTTGGATGACACTTTGATGATGTGTGGTAGGACATCGGCTTTGTTGGTGACTATTCGGCGGTCGGTCTGGCTGCGCCAGTGGGCGGCCGACTTCATGTCTAAAAAGTCTCTGACGGCTTTACCCTTTGTTGGGTTGAGGCTCTTTGGAGAAACATTGGACTCCGTCACCAAGGGCGGTAGGTTGCCTCAACGTAAAAAGCAGCGCCGTTCCTTTCGGGGGGCGCCTGCTTTTACATCTTCCTTTCGTGGGGCCAGATTTGGCAGAGGATCTGCGTCCCAATCTTCCAGAGGAGATTCCGGGAACAGGGGCAGGGGACGTGCCCGTTCTGGATACCATTGGGGTTCTAAGCCCAAGCCGGCTATTAAGCCGGCCCAGCAATGAGGGGGCGCCCTCACCCTTGCGGGTGGGGGGACGGCTGAGACACTTCTCCCGGATCTGGGATCAAGAAGTCTCGGACAGATGGATCCGGGAAGTGGTGTCTTCCGGTTACAAGCTAGAGTTCGAGCTCCGCCCCCCCTCCAGGTTCTTCAGGTCTCGGATGCCTTCGGAGCCTCTGGTGGCGCAGGGGCTCCTGGTGGCAGTAAAGAATCTTCTGGACATGGCTGTCATTTGCCCAGTGCCCCCCTCGGAGCAGGGCAGGGGCTTCTATTCCAATCTGTTCACGGTTCCCAAGAAGGACGGGTCGGTCCGTCCTATCTTGGATCTGAAGTTTCTCAACAGGTTTATTCGGCCGCGCAAATTCCGCATGGAAACGCTGCGCTCGGCCATTCACTCTCTTCGTCAGGGAGACTTTCTGACGTCCATAGACATCAAGGATGCTTATTTACACGTTCCGGTTTTTCCAGCACACCAGAGGTTTCTCAGGTTTGTGGTGGAGGATCGGCATTTTCAGTTTGTGGCACTTCCTTTCGGTCTCACCTCAGCCCCTCGGGTTTTCACCAAGGTGCTAGCGGGGGTGATGGCACTGCTCAGAGTTCAGGGTATCCGCATTGTGCCCTATCTGGACGATCTACTGATCATGGCCTCTTCTTTCAACCAAGCGGAGTTGGACACCGGAGTGGTGGTGTCCACTCTGGAGAGGTTCGGTTGGGTGATCAACCACCCCAAGTCTTCTCTTTCTCCGTCCAGAGTTGTGACCTTTCTGGGGATGTCTCTGGACACCTCGCAGGCCAGGGTGTTTCTGCCCCAGGCCAAGATTCTTTTGATTCAGGAGTTAGTTCAGCTTCTCTTGTTGGCCCATCATCCGACCATCCGGCTAGGGATGAGGCTGGTGGGTTTAATGGTGGCCTCATTCGAGGCAGTTCCCTTTGCGCAGCTCCATACGAGGGCGCTTCAGCTTCATCTGCTGGCGGTTTGGGACAGGTCGCAGTCGTCATTGGACCGGTCCTTCCGGTTGACTCCCCGAGTTCGTCGTTCCCTACAATGGTGGCTGGGGTCTGTCAATCTGTCAAAAGGCAGATCCTTCCTGGCTCCACGTTGGGAAACGGTCACCACGGATGCCAGTCTGTCAGGTTGGGGGGGTGTTTGGAAGGACCTCCAGTTTCAGGGTCTGTGGAGTCCGCAGGAGGCTCACGAGCCCATCAATATTCTGGAGTTGAGAGCCATCAGGTTGGTTCTGTTTCGCTTGACTCATCAGTTGAGAGGCCTGCCAGTTCAGGTCCGGTCGGACAACAGGACGGCGGTTGCTTACATCAATCACCAAGGAGGGACTCGCAGCAGGAGTGCCCTCAGGGAAGTGTCTTTGATTCTGGACTGGGCCGAGGCCCACGTCCCGTGTATCTCAGCAGTCTACATTCCGGGGGTGGAAAACACGGAGGCGGACTTGCTGAGCCGGGCCTCCTCTCGTCAGGGGGAGTGGTCTCTCAGTCCCAGGGTGTTTCGTTCGATATGTCTCAGGTGGGGGGTCCCAGCGGTGGACCTCTTTGCCTCTCGTCACAATCACAAGCTTCCAGTCTTTGTGTCTCTCTCGCAGGATCCTCTGGCTCTGGCAGTGGATGCCATGTCTCTGACCTGGAGGGATCTGGGGTTCCTTTATCTGTTCCCTCCGTTTCCAATGCTAGCCAGAGTGGTGCGCAAACTGGCCTTGGAAGGCGCGTCGGCGATTCTGGTGGCCCCAAGGTGGCCAAGGCGCGTTTGGTTCGCAGATCTTGTAAGGCTGGCAGAGGATCAGTTCGCCCTGCCTCTGCTGCCGGACCTGCTCACCCAGGGTCGGCTACGCTATCCCAATTTACCATCGCTGGCTTTGACGGCGTGGCTGCTGAATCCGCCATCTTGAGGGAAGAAGGTCTTTCTGACGCGGTGATTCAGACTCTTATCAGCGCCAGGAAGCGGTCTTCCTCTTCTGTTTACTACAGGACCTGGAGGTCCTATATTGATTGGTGTGAAGGTAGGTCCTTCTCTTGTCGAGAGTTCTCCATTCCTAGGATTCTGGAGTTTCTTCAACATGGTTTAGATCTGGGGCTCCAAATTAGTACCTTGAAGGGGCAGGTCTCTGCCCTGGCGGTGTTCTTCCAAAGGTCCTTTGCACTTCATCCTTTAGTCAGGACCTTTTTCCAAGGAGTCACGCATGTACGTCCGCCTAGGAAGCCCTTGGTTCCAGTTTGGGATTTGAACCTTGTTCTTTCTGCTCTTCAGGGTCCTCCGTTTGAGCCCTTGAATGAGGTTGCCTTGTCTTCGCTTACTCAAAAGGTGGCCTTTTTGGTGGCTATCACTTCGGTTAGGCGTGTTTCTGAGTTGGCAGCTTTATCCATTAAAGCTCCATACTTTGAGAAGCATCAGGACAAGGTTGTCTTTCGTTTCAAGCCGGATTTTCTTCCTAAGGTGGTCTCGGCTTTTCATCTAAATCAGGACATAGTTCTGCCTTCTCTATGCCCTAATCCTAGCAACGACAAGGAAAGGGCGTTGCATTCCTTGGATGTAGTTCGTGTTGTGGAATATTATCTGGAGGTTACGTCTTCCTTTCGCAAGACGGACGCCTTTTTTGTGGTGCCCTCCGGGCCTAGGAAAGGTTTGGCTCCTGCCAAATCTTCCATTAGTAAATGGATTCGTCAGGCCATCATTGGAGCCTATTCTGCCAAGGGGAGGAGTCCCCCTTTTCGTGTTACTGCTCATTCTACTCGCGCAGTTGGTGCGTCCTGGGCTTTTCAGCACCAGGCTTCTGTTGAGCAAGTTTGTAAGGCCGCTACCTGGTCTTCTGTTCACACTTTTTCCAAGTTTTACAAGGTTGATGTTTGGGCGTCCGCGGATGCTGTCTTTGGACGCAAAGTTTTGCAAGCTGTAGTGGTTTGAAGTTGTGCATTGTTGCCTAGTTTTGGATCCCCGCCCTTGTTTTTTGGACACTGCTATTGGATGTCCCACATGTTATGGATTCTTGAAGCGGGGTGTGTGACATACTTAGAATAATACCATTTTGTGAATACTCACCTTGTAAAATGGGTATTATAAGTATGTCACACACCCCGCTTCACCCGCCCTTTCTGTATTCGGGATCCTCTATTTTGTGAACTTTGCGTGGTTGCGTTTTATATTTGCCTCTTCCTGGTCCCTTACCTTACTGCTTCTGTATACTGGGTGATGAGTGGGAGGTCCCAGGTATTTATGGATCAGGGAGGGGCTTTCTTTTACTATCATCTCTGCAGGAACGCCTCTTCAGGACGATATTACCCACATGTTATGGATTCTTGAAGCGGGGTGTGTGACATACTTATAATACCCATTTTACAAGGTGAGTATTCACAAAATGGTATTTTTGTGACCCCCTAGCTTCCCCTCCTGATAACCCCAGCTAAGCACCTTTATTGCCCTAGTACCACCCACCCCCCAGCTGTTTGAGCTAATCAAGGCATCTCACAAGTGGTATATCTTTGTGAGGAATGGCTGCATGTCAGCCTGGGCTGCTGTCCTGGATTTATTAAGTCCATCAAAGAATTAGGCCCAAATTGAGCCCGAAGTGACCAGAAGGGAACAGGCACCAGACTCTGCTTGTCTGAAGAACTTATCCCCAACAATGCTCCTCTGGTATTTTACAGTCCTGCTTCCTCTGACTCTAAAATTCCTTAACTCCCAGCATCCCCCTGCACCTGGTAAGTGTCTCTATCCCCTCGATTCAAAGAGCAAAAGTTAATTGATTTCGGATCTAGAATCCTAAGTTTGGGTGGGTGTTTGTCATTTTTTCCTGTTTTTTTGGCCATTTCCGACTCGCACGAGCCTACGTCCGATTTCGTATATGCTCTTACGATCATCGGAAGTTCGTTCCTAAATTGTAGGATCAAATCCTAAAACTTAGGATCAAAACCTAAAACTTAGGCTAATCGGATGTGTTTACGTGTGATTCAGAGAGCAGTTTTCCAACCTCTAAATACGTTTTAAAAGAAAGCCACTTCCGACACCTTTTAGCAGTCGGATTGCTGTTCTGGAACAGGTTTTTTGGCTATGTGGAGGAGTCTGCGCGTCTTGAGCTCCAATGAACTGCATGTATCAGCATGGCCGAGGCCATAAATTGCATGGCAATGCATACCTGATTCAATACATTTCATGTATGCCTTATAAAAGCATTTTAATGTGGACCTTAATTAGTCCTTTGCATGTAAACCTTTATTTTGAAATACATCCATATATTTGCGTTAATTAAAGAAACTTATGTCCTTTGTTATTTTTTTTTAAATTGATGTACTAGAATAATATTTTTAATTTGAATTTATTGGTGTAGTTGTTTACCTTTGCTTTGTTTAATTATTTTAGCTCATCTTTGGTCAGATGCATCACACTTACTGAGGAGAGGAGAGCGGGATAAAGTGCAGGATGTGGGTTACTGCTGTATTTTGCACAGACACAGCAGAGCTGGGGGCACGGAAAGGTCAGAAATCAAAGAATGCAGAGCAACACAGTCACAAGGCCCTTTCTGTTTGCAGGCTGCCCGATAATACCTGACCCGCCATCTTGGCTGTTTCTAGACTCATAACATGCCGAAGTTGCTGGGTGTTTTTTAATTTTTGAGAGCAATCTGTATGTAGAGGGTGTGGGTAACCACACCAAAAATTTTAAGTTGTACCATTTGAAGCCAAAATATTAAAATTAAATCCACAAGTAAAAAATGCAAGTTAACTAAAAATTAAACAAAGTAAGATTTACTTATGCAAATGCATTCATTAATGGTTGGTTACTACAAAATGAATGAAATAAAGAAAAATAAAAGACCAAATCTTTAGAATGCACTTTAATGAGGTAAGTTTGTAGTGCGCAGGCGAAAGATCAGAAGGATTTACGTCCAGACAAAAAAGGAAAAAGGGCAAAACCAATGTTGCAACCTGAGAAATGAAACGGAAAATTCAGGATGGAAACTGACATAGGTCTGATTCGCGAACTGCCATACGAACGGACCTAAATTTTAGGATAGAAACGTATTAGCTTATAGAATCACTCGCAAGTTCATACGAGCGCACGAGCGTTCGGGAAAAATAGGATGATCGGCACCAAAATCAAAGCTGTTACATGTTTCTTTGAATCGACCCCTATATCTCTCCATCACTGCTCTCATCCCCCTAGCTTTGCTCGCATGAATTTATCTCACTGGCTAAATCTCTCTGCTTTTCTCAATGCACCCGCAAAACACGCTCTGCCACTTTCAAATCCCACAGTCACCTCCTCTCCCTTTCTCTGCTCCTACTTGCTGCTGGTGACATCGCTCAAAACCCAGGTCCATTTCCTTCGCCTCCCTGCTCCTCTACACCCCACAACTCATCACAGATTAGCCTTCACCATGGTAGCAAACCAACAAACACACAGAACCTAGCCAACCTCTTAACAATCACCCCCTCCCCACACACTCCCCCCATTGTCTCCTGTGCACTGTGGAATGCACGTTCAGTGTGCAACAAACTGGCATACATTCACGACCTCTTCACTACCAACCTCTTCACTTTCATGGCCTTTACTGAAACCTGGCTCACTCCCTCTGATACAGCCTCACCCGCTGCCCTCTCATATGGGGGCTTACAGTTCAGCCACACATCTCCTGGCCGTGGCCATATCCCCGCAATGTTTTTAGCTGGGCGTTTACCTGCATCCGACATCTCTGATTGGCATCACAGTGAGCGACAGGTGGCGGGCAATCCATTCACCTTTCCTTGTGGCTCTTTAGAGCAGAAAAGAAAATCTCAATGGAACGCAAGCCTTTGATTTGCTGAGCAGCCTGAGCATTCACCGTGGGAGCAGAAAGCGTTTTTGGCCCATATGGGGGGTGCACACAGTGGGACATCCCCAATCGGGGTTCCCCTGCAGGAGGAACAACACCCAAGATGGTGAAAGTCCTGGGTTTTGTTCCTCTTTAAATGCTCGTGTCTGGGGGGGCATCCTGATTGGGGATAGCGCCTCCTGTGCATAGCCTCTCACACCCCAAATACTTACCTACTTACTTCTGGAACTGCTTACGGCCTGTACAGGACCCACTCTCCTTTCTGTTTCCGGCACTCTCATGCAGTTTTCTCGGACCATGGCAGGCCTCCCTGCAGCTGAGGCACGCTCCTACCTAGCCATTCAGATGGGCTGGGGAGCAGAAGCTTGCAACAGACTGCAGGGAGACTGGGGATGCGGCCACTCCACTTCTCTATTATGGCGCTTTATGCCATGCATTAGTATGCATAGCTTATAGCACTGATTGGACGGGAGCCATGCATGCACTGTGGGATTGGTGGAAAGGTGAGTTGTGTGGGGTGTCTCAGGGTTTTCACACAGCCAGGCATCCGAAATCAAAATGCCCCAGGAACAAGGATCTATCACAAGGATAGTGAAAATCCTGATGATATGTTCACTTTAAAGAGCAACCATTTTTCTAGGACCTCTTCATGGGGCATCCCGAATTGGGATTCACAACCCATTATATGCTACCACCGAATGTTCTTGTTTTTGCACATTGGTATCTTCACTGGAACTTGTCCCTTGGGTCAAGTGTACTTATATGTGTTAGTGACTAGGAATAATTTTATCAAGTAGATGGGTTGTGATTTGGACATCAGATCAATGTTTTTATTTAATCATTCATTTATTTATTCATACAATTTTGCACAGGCACTTTGGGATCTCTGGCCTGATGTACAGCAGAGTCATATCTGCAGGTTTATTAGACATATTGGTGTTTATGCACAGGCACTTTCTAAGGCCCTTATTTAAGAAGGGATAGCGTCAGGTAGCGCCTGGTCAATGAGCGGTAGCGACAGACAGCGACTGGTCAACGCCGGACACGGCACGCAATTACACATTTAATCTGTTTAGCGACTGGAATAGCGCCATGTAGCGTCTGATTCATCATTTTCACAGCCTCAGCGAACAGCGCCAGCGTTCAGCCTTGCACAGCGCCAGGTATGACCTCTCGCTACCTGTCGCTCTCCCATACATTTCTATGGACGATCCTTTTCTTCTCTTTAAACGGGTTTTTTTTTTTTTTTCAAAAAAATCACAAATAATTCTTTGACCTCTTCTGGCATTGAAAAAGCGATTTTTTTTTTCATATTTTTTAAATTTTTTATATATTTCCTCAAAAATGACATTACAGGTCTGGCATTAAAGTGTTCATGTTACAATGTTGTTACAATGTTATTCCATATGTTTTCGCTTTGTTACTATTTGACAGATGCTTGAAAACAGACTTTAAACACACCGCCTCCTGCGCTCTGGGCTTCAAACAACTATTTTTCAGCGCCAGAGATTTGTGAAGCTGTTTTTTTCCTGAATATGGTGTGAGTCGGTCGCTATGAGCAGTCGCTAACATGCGCTCCCGTACAGCGCTGTACTGGTCAAATAGCGATTCCTCACAATGTATTCAACATTACTGAACAGCGACTATAAAGTAGCGACTCACGGGCGAGCACTGCGACTACTAGCGGGCGCTCTGAAAATGCCTGCTACAGACGCTCATCTGTCGCTACCTGCCGCTAATGATGAATCAGCCTGCCCGTCTCCATTTTGTACTTAGGATTTTTATATACTGCTTTGCACTAGCACAAAATGGATGAATTATTGATAAATTACATTGGGGTACATACTCATTGATTGAATATGTGTCAAACATATTTATATGTTCATGGCATTATTTAGTGACAGGACCCATTTTCCTTGTTTTTAACAGTCGTCTCCTTGGATTTGAATTCCTATGTGAACTGCACATTAAACCGGAACAACACCCATGTCTTATCTTAAAGCTCGGGCCCTGGAAGAAATCCAGCGCTCTGACTGGCTGGTATGGTCATGTGGCTGCCGGCACTCAGCTGGGATGCCCTCTGCGCTCGGAGCAACACCCATTTTTTTTTTTTAAATGGGTGTTGTTCCAGTTTAAAGTAGTGTATTTTAAATGTTACTGTTGCTTTGAATTTCATTTTTGGGGGTTGTTGTGACATAGGGATCGATTCAGAGCCAGGTTAGAATTCTCTCTTCTTTTTAGGAGAGAAAACTGCCATTCACTTTCATTGTCTGCAAGGTGAAAATGTTCTCCTGGATCTGAATCAGCCCCAAGGTAGACAATGAAAGTGAATGGCGATTTTCTCTCCTAAAATAAAGAGTGTGCTTTCTCTCTCTTTTCTCTGGCTCTGAATCGACCCTATTGAGTGTTTTGTTTTTTTGTGTCTGGAGTTTTGCTCTGTTTCGGTTGTCACCACACACCTCTGCTCACCCCAGACACTGTTATTTAAGGTTGTGCAGCCCTAATCCAAGTAAGCATAATTGCGATGCCTCGCTGTGTGAGTCCCCGGGTCGCCCGGAAGACTCACCTTGTCAACGATCCCAGTCACCTCTGAGTGGCATCACAGTGAACGGGGATGCTGCAGATGGCGGGCACTCCATTCACCATTCCTTGTGGCTCTTTAGAGCAAAAAAGAAAATCTGATCGGAACGCAGGCCACTGATTTGCTGAGCGTCCAGAACATGACCTGCGTCAGCGGAAAAAGGTGAGTTTTTGGGCCATTAGGATGCCCCCAGCAGGAGGAACAACAACCAAGATCAAGAAATCCTGGGTTTTGTTCCTCTATAAATGACATCTGTGTATAGCCTCTCAGACCCCAAATACTTACCTCTTTTGGGACTGCTTACAGCCCGGACTGGACCCACATGACTATCAGCAGCCGATTGCTAGGGCCCTGTTGGAAACAGCAGCTGGAAGAGGAGGGTCCGGATTCCCAGGCTTGTGGGGTGGCTAGGTACATGGGAGGGCATCACCAATCTGGTGAGATCTCTATAGCAGGACAAAACCCAGCCAGGCCAGCCTTGGAATCTAGATCTCCCAGATCAAATCTATCTCTCAGGGCTGGTCACTGGCCTTTTCCTGGGAAACCCTCCCCCGTTACCCCAGGTCACCACATAGCTCACCTTTGCCCTGGCTTCAATGGCAGTGTAAACAGCATCAGCCACCTCCCAGGCATCTCAAAGCTGAGACGTGCTTCTGTGCCCAGCCATTCACATAAGAGAGTTAAACATTTATTTAGAAGTGATCATCTAGTCAAACAGGACTGGAAGTTCCCTGAGCAACACAACAGGGGGAGACCACGGTCTGATGGCAAAAATCCACCAAAGTGGCGTTTCTATTTAGGGCCTCCAAAAATACAATTCTGTGAAATACTCACCTGTAGAATTGGTATTATACGCATACAGTACGTCCTGCTCCAGATATAATACTTACACGTGGGACAACCAATAGCAGTGTCCATAAATAGGGTGGGATCCCCAACAAAAAAGGCACAGCAGACAGTCAAAAGCACTGCCACCTGCAACCTTGCTACCAAGAGCTACGTGAGCAAAGGCTCCAACGTCAACCCCATAAAAACCATGGAGAAGGTATAAACAGAAAACCAGTAGCGGTCCAGCAACTCGTTCAACCGAAACCTGGCGCTGAAGGGCCCAAAGGACCAGGGCACCAATAGAATCAGAATAAAGAAAGGAGAAGATTTTTCCCCGTAAAAGAACAGGCCTGAGAAACAGCCCGCCCAGTCCAAACGCTAACAGTAGTCTTGGCAGACTTTTCTTAGGACCAGAAGGGACAACCCATCCAAGAAAAGACCAGGCCAAGGGGCCTCGTAACCCTTGAAGGTAGATGAGATCAGGCACATGCGAATGGAAACGCCTGCAAACCCCAAAAGGGCATCAGTCCCCCTAAAGGACAAGAGACCATCCAGGAAAAGCTTGCAACACCTGTTGAGGGAATGTAAACCCCCTTTCTTGCAGCGTTACAAGGGATAATGCCCGGAAGAAGGACAATGTCCTGAATACATAAGCCTAAAACACCACCTTAGGCAGAAGGACCAGCGTAAAGCGGAACACCACCTCATCAAGGTGTAAATATCAATAAACAAGGGCTAGCTAAACAGAGCCGCCCGCTCAGGCACACGTCTGACTGAAGTAACAGCCCCCAGAAGGACAACTGGAAGGTAAGAACAGACAGACAGCATCCGGAATAGTTCCAAAGAGAACGCCCCACAAAGGCAAACAGACTAAAAAGCAATCCCCAAAGAGGATCATAGAATTACGCGGGGAATGCACACAAGTAATCCCCAAAAGAAGCTCAACCAAGGAAAGAGTGAGCAAAAGACTTCTACAGGAAGACGGACAGGGCAGAACCTGAACCTTCAGAGCATCGAGATGGAAAGCCAACTCCAACCCATGCAGCAACAAAGCTATAACCCTGAGAACAGAGAGCGCCCAACAGGGAAGCCCTAGACTCACACCAATCAATATAGGTATGCCATATTCTGTAATAGACAGAGGAAGAAGAAAAGGCTTGGTCCTAGACTTCCCATAGTCACAGTCACCGAGAAGGTAAGCCTGACTCCATCATGCTGGAGGAATCAGCCGCCAGGTCGTCTTAGACCAGAACCTGTAGATTGGGGTAACATAAAAAGGCCCTGAGTGAGCAGATCAGCACACCTGAAAGCACGTACAGGTCCACAGTCCTCAGCACCACGACTGCAAACCACACTCCCATAGGCCACCCAGCGGCCACCAGAATCATTGCTCCCCACTTCCAGAGTAACTTGCGCAGATCCCCACCTAGCAGGGTGAATGAAGATAAGACATAAGCATAGCATGTCCAGGCACAACTCAAGTAAGCCTCACGACCACAGTCAGGAATACTCGGACAGAGAAAAGAAGGCCGAGAACTAGTGATAGTGACGGGCCCTCAACAGGACCACCCAAGTTGGATCACAAAGAGACAAAAGGATTAGCACATCCTGTCTCAGAAGGACATCCATAGGGGCGAATACCACCGACGGGCAGGGAACGTAGTCCTTCTCCCAGATCAGGAACAAATACCTTCCAGGAGAATCAACCTGCTCCGAGTCCCAAGCAGATAATCAATACCGGTCACCGTCAGCAGAACAACCAAGAGCCCTCAAGGAGGAGGTCCAGAAGAGGGGTAGGCCAGGCATATAGAGCCACCCCAAAAGTTCACTGTTTCAAAATCCAAAAGATGAATGGGCCCCCCAGGGGCCCTACCTCGGAACCACAGGGTTTTTTTAGAAGGAAACTCCTCTCCCTGTCAACCTGATAGATATGACATCCACCTACAGGAAAAAACGCAAAGAAGGGGGGGGGGGGCCCTGACTGGTTCCTTGAGTACAACAGTCTCATAAGAAAACCACCTTACCAAGGGGGAAGGTACACAGACCCAGATCCAGTGAAAATGGAATCTGATGAGCATTACCAATATAAGTAGCAGAAGAGCTCAAGGGCACTGAGTAAAAGTCTGGGCAGCCACCAATGGGCCCACCAGCTGCAATCCTGCTTGGCGCAGAACGGGGACAGCAATGAGGGACAGAGCCCATATAACCAGATTGTCCACTTGAATGTCAATGAAGACGGTTCTAGCCTGAACCAACTCTAAATTCAACCCCAGAATGGAAATACCAAATAAGGGAACACACGAGGAAATGAGCTGATAGAGCACCCAACCAAGGACTCCCAAGGACACCACCAGCCGAGTAACCAACTCGACCTGACGTAGAGATTGGGAAACAAGGTAGGACGACCGGGTAGTTCGTCACGCGGACGCCCCTGGGTCTCAGCAGAGACATCACCCCCGTCAGTGCCTTGGCGAGCACTCTGGAAGCAGAAGAGAGGCCAGATAACAAGGCCACAATCAACAGTGTTGGACCTCCAACACAATCTGTAAGAGCCTCAGTGTCCATAAATGCACAGTGGAAATGAAATAAGAATCTTAGATCTCCACAAACGGCAAGAGTCCCCTGGGCGTAGGACGCTGGCGGCCCAACCCAGAGAAAACCACGCAGAAACTGCCAGTGAATGTAAAATTGTCGAACCTATGGAAGTCCAGAATGGACTAGACTGCCTCATCCTTTTGTAGGAAAAGTGGAAAAAAGGTAGAAGTAAAAACCCTTGCCACTGCCTGTTAAGGGCAACCTGCAAGTGGCCCCAGACCCTGCAGGCCAAGCAAGGCCTGCACAAACACCTGAAGAGAGACAGGGACCAAAGGCACCCTGACAATCATGGGAAGGGTCCGCCCAGCAACTCTATCCTGCTTCCAGAGGAAACTACCTCCTGAATCCACCAGAAGGAGGCATGACGCCTCCCGATAGGAGCAAAGTGCTGCGGCCATCCCCTCACCCAGAAGGGCGAGGGCGTCCCATCATGCTTGGGGAGTTTTGGTGAAAGATTTGGACTTAGTCCTGCCGGAGGGGCCAGGGCGTTGTCTGCCAACCCTGGGACAGGAATCTACACCAAATAGCTGGAAGCACACCCATGGTTCCTGTTTGACACTAACATAGGTGAGGAGGCCGAGACAGCCTTCTGCGTAGGGGTGTTTTGCCCTTTTTTCCAAAAAGGTCCAGACGGGCCCCAAATAGGCGTCGCCCTTTAAAGGGAAGCCCAGTAAGAGTCTTTTTTGTAGCATCGTCAACACCCCACTGTCACAGCCAGAGCAAGCGACGTATAGCTACCACAGAAGTTCTTGCACACACCCTAATGGTGTCATCCAGCGCTAAAAGGATAAACCTTAAAAATACATTGCAACTGGAGAGTACGTTAAACACCTCCCAGGGAAGATCCTCAGGTTGATGGTCAATCGTCTTTCTGATGAGGGTTCTAGCGGCCACTGCAGTGATGGCCGCAGCACAGACCGGGCGCAGCGCTGTCCCTGCACAAGAAAAGGCATGGGAAGCAAGCCTATCAATGCGCCGGTCTTCAGCATCCCGAAGGGTACGATAAGAAGGAGCTGTAATGAAGGGGGGGTTAAGGACCCCTATGATCGGTGCATCCACCATGGGAGGTGATGACCAACAGTTAACCACATTAGGGGGAAATGGGTATTTCCAATCCCAGTCCCCTGGAACCCCTGGAAGTTTACTAGGAGATTCCCATTCTTTGAGTACGAGAGCCTGGAAATGATCCTGCTCCAGAAATTCCAAGCGCGGTGTCGCTGTATGGAAACTCTCTCCTCGAGGCCTGGGAACCTCACTAGAGGGAGAGATAGACAATACCTCAAAAATTTTTATCAGCAATTCAACAGTGTCACACAGGCCCCAGGAACCAGGACCAGTATCATCATGACTCCTCGGCCCCTCGTCAGGGGAGTCCAAGTTGGAGAACAGCTCACCTTCATCAGAAGGAGCAACACCCTGCGGAGCAGCGAACTCCTCAGTCTCGGTAGGAAGGGGTGAAACCCGAGGCGTCAGGGACCGCTTCTTTCCAGGTCCCAAGCGCTCTGCCAACCTCGAGATAACCTGATCAGCCGTAGGCAGAATGCGCGGCACGACTTGCTGGTCATCCCCGCTCGAGTGCGACTCATCAGGCGTGAGATTTAAGCACGGGGAGACAGGTGTATTAAACCGAGGAGCAGCCACTGGCAACCCTGCTTGCAGGGCCAGTACTTGTTCAGCACAGGGTCCGCAGACCCGTGCTCTGTCAGCATCAGCACGGGGTTGTCCACACGCTGAACACAGCCGGTCTTGTCCCCGAGGGACCCCGGTCACATAATTCTGAGATGCCTCCATATGGTGATTATCTAGACACAATATGTCCGTAGGGATTTACGCAATAGGCAACCCTGGATGCCCCCAGACCCGCTGATCAATGTGGGAGAATAGTAGGGGAGACCGCTAAAAATATATATATAAATGAGTCCGGGAGAAGCCACCGGAGACTTGGCGTCTGAAAGACATAAAGGGGATAACAGGTGTCAGGGCCATGCTCAGCTGGTAAAATATGTAATAAAGAATCGCCCACGAGGGCACTTACAGACCAAGAAAGAGGGGAGCCGCCACCACGCGCGCGCGTGAAGATCATCAAAATGGCGCACAGCGAACCTCGAAGGGCGGGCCCAATGCTCAGCCGTGACGCGGAGCGTGCCAAGCCAAGTCCCCGCCCACCCCAAAGAGCGCGAAGCTCTGAGGTAGTCGTCAAACACGCAAGGATAAAATCACTGAAAATAAGCCTTGCAAAAGAAAGACGCCACAGCGTCTGTACGAAGCCGCCGCCAGCGCGATGTAAATGAAAGGCAATACTATGGCCATAAGCGTGACATTAGAGTCCACTCGCCACACACATACCCCCCCCCCTTTCTTTTCCCCCCTAACTACTGGGGGAAAACGAGGGAGGATAGCGACCCTTCACGCAGGGTCCACCGCTACACGGGGCACGGGGCACGGGGCAATAATGCGGGAGGGGCATCCACAAGAGGCTCACCATCAGCCTAACCGCCTACCCTATGGTGGGGGACTGTGGTGGAGCATGGCTCCATAAGCACACATGGTGCTGCCTACCTTCACCCGACCAGCGCAGCCCAGGCTGGGAGGCACATCACAAGGAGGACGGGTGGAAATAGTCCCACAGGGCCGCAGGCTGTAATAGCCCCGCTCACCTGCGAGAGAGTGATAATTCATGTCTTCGCAGTGAGCACTGCAGAGAAATCTGGGGATTTGTGGGAGGTCCCTGGGTATATGAAAGGCCGGGAGGAGCCTGTTTTTGCATGTCTGCAGTGCACAGTGCCATCTGGCGGAGGATTACCCACGTGTAAGTATTATATCTGGAGCAGGACGTACTGTATGCTTAGAATACACAAATGGGGGTGCACCACCTATTGATTACAGTGTGCTCACTAAGAATCTCCAACTACAACCACAAGAGGGACTGTGGGCATCTTGGCCACATCCACCTCAAAGAAGGAGCACCATGCAATAAATCCAATACAAGAAACTTTATTAGAAGAAAAGAATGTTTACACACAAAAAACACATAATTATACTATGCAAAACAAGCTTAAAAACAACTGCACTTTCCCTGTATCAAAAATGAATTGCATCCAAATCTGTCATAACAAGGACAGACCAATATATCTGGGAAAATATATATAGGGAACGGAAGATCCCAACAGATGATATAAAGAGGAGTTCTATTTGATATTTTTTGTGCTGGCACAAAACTGACCAATTAATCTATTAAGCCAATACCAACCAAAATCCCTTACATACAGACCAACCTAATAAAGTGACAAGTGCAAATGTAAAAGCACATGATAGTGAAAAATAAACATATAATTATAAAACACCATTGGAGAATGCAAATGCGTCACGGGCCTAAGCCCGGAAGTGATTTAACGGGCAGCATGCACGTCATGAAGGAGACAGGCATGCGCCGCCCTAAGATGGCACATACAGTGATCCTCTAGCCAAACAGGAATGGAGGTTCCCTGAGCAAGACAACAGGGGGAGACCACGGTCTGATGGCAAAAATCCACCAAAGTGGCGTTTCTATTTAGGGCCTCCTCACACCTTTCTGATTGCATTGAATTGGAGCAAAAATGCTTCAACACAAGAAAATCTGGAAGAAAATTGTCTGAAAATCAGGTAAAACACATGTATTGCGCTTTACCTGCATCTCATTGATTCTCACCACCATCTCCTGTCCATAGCCCCCGGTGATGTCTTTGGTTCCTTTTCTCTCCCCTGACATGGGTACGTGTGTTGCATTTTCATCTTCAGCTTCTTTGCCAGAGAAGGTGTTATACGTTCCCACGACGCCTAACTGAAGGTGTCTGAAGCAGTGTCGGCAGCAGCTCCCAGGTCACTTATTTCTCTACAGGCCGTTCCTGGAGGGAGGATGTGGAGCCTGGGCTGACAGTGACTGGCAGCCCTCCTGCCCTGTAAACTGGTATCGGAGTCCCCTGCCCTCGCACCCACCATCCACCGATCACTACTGGCTTCTGCTTGCCGGACGCCGCTGGAGGCTGTTTTTTATACTGGAGGAGGGAGATGAAGTCAGCTCACTGCTCCTATAAAAGGTCCCTCTCTGTGGTGGTCAGCAAGATGCCAAATACCGGCTCACGGGGTAGGTTTTATACTGGAGGAGGGAGATGAAGTCAGCTCACTGCTCCTATAAAAGGTCCCTCTCTGTGGTGGTCGGCAAGATGCCAAATACCGGCTCACGGGGCAGGCAATGGGCATTGCCCCGCTGAAAACCCTGGGGGGGGGGGGATCGGATGCCCCCAAGGGGAAGATGAGGTCCCCAGCACTGGATCATGGATGGAGGTGAGCTCCATCTGTGATCTAGTGCACCAAGAACATAGATTCTACAGGCTTGACAGTTAATAGTAGATGAAGCAATTCCATAGAATCTACGTGCTTTCCTGCTTACCTTTCACCCACGCCCACGGGGATACAACCCCCAGTAACTGAAGCGGAGGTGGGGGGTGCACTTCCAGGTTTAGCTGGCCATATACAAAGCTCAGTCCATAGAAAATAATGTGTGCTTTGTTCTGCATTGCACACTGTTCACTCAGCTCCTGGCTTCATAAACTGTGGCTGAGGGAGAACAATCGGTGGTCCATCTTATGCCCTCTGGCATTGTCTTGACCTGAGGCCTGTGGAAGGGTGAAGATGAGGGAGCTGGGAGCAGGACAGAGATGGCGAGCAGGAGCGAGCTGGGGAGCAGGACAGAGCAGGAGGGAGCTGGGGGATGCAGGATGAAGATGGTAAAGCAGGACAAAGATAGGGAAGCAGGGCGAAGATGGAGAAGAAGAAGGGAACTGGGAAGCAGCACAGGGCTGGAGTAGCAGGACTGAGCTGGGTATCAGGATGAGTATGGCCGAACGGGGTAGCAGGATGAAGATGGGGGAACTGGGGGAGCAAGACAAAGATGGGGTAGCAGGACGGAGCTGGGGTAGCAGGATGGAGCTGGTGTAGCAGGATGGAGTTGGATTTGCAGGATGGAGCTGGGGGAAGCAAGATAAAGATGGGAAACAGGCCGAAGACAGGGAAGCAGGAGGGAACTGGGAAGCAGGAAAGAGCTGGGATAGCAGGACAGATCGGGGTATCAGGATGAAGATGGCGGGAACTGGGGGAGCAGGATGTATCTGGGGGAGTAGGACAAAGATGGGGAACTGAGGGAGCAGGACAGAGCTGGGGGAGCAGGATGAAGATGGGGAAGAAGGAGGGGACTGGGGAGCAGGACAGAGCTAGAGTAGCAGGATGAAGATGAGGAAACTATGGGAGCAGGAAGAAGATTGGGTAGCAGGATGGAGCTGGGAAAGCAGAGCGGAGTAGCAGGATGAGGATGTGGGAACTGGGTTTTCAGGATGGAGCTGGGTAGCAGGAAAAATATGGGGGAACTGGGGAGCAGGACCGAGATAAGTAGCAGGATGAAGATGGGGGTGCTGGACAGAGCTGGGGAGCAGGATGAAGAGGGGCGACCTGAGGGAGCATAACAGAGCTGGTGAGCAGGACAGAGCTGAGTAGCAGGATGAAGATGCCCCCTGGCAATGGAACAAAACACAGGAAAGTTCTGCTTTAAGATACATCCCCTAAGCAGATGACTGTGAGACATCCCTAGCCATTCAGATAGGCTGGGGACGGGAGTGTGCTCCCTGCAGGGCTTGCAACTGATTGCGCCCCAATTGCCGAGACCCTTCCTGTAAACAGAGCCATCTGCTGAACATTTAATATGGATGGCAAACAGCTCTGATTGGACAAGAGCCCGACGTGCACCGTAGGACCGGGTAAAGGTGAGTTAGTACTGGCATCCTGGGGGTTTTCACACATCTCAATTCGGGATGCACAAGACAATAACTGGGATAGTCAAAATCCTGGGTTTTGTTCTACTTTATTGTTCAGGAAAAATTAAAACAAAAATACCATTTTGTGAATACTCACCTGTAAAATGGGTATTATAAGTATGTCACACACCCCGCTTCAAGAAATTCATAACGTGTGGGTAATACTGACCTGTAGAGGGCTATATGCAGAGATGCCAGGAAAAAAGAGAGCCCCTCCCGGTCCATAAATACCTGGGACCTCCCACTCATTATAGCAGTAAGGTAAGGGACCAGGAAGAGCCCAACACAAAGCATAACAACGCAAAGTTCACCATATAAAGGATCCAGAATACAAAAGGGCAGGGTGAAGCGCGGTGTGTGACATACTTATAATACCCATTTTACAGGTGAGTATTCACAAAATGGTATTATTCTAAGTATGTCACACACCCCGCTTCCAGAAATTCATAACGTGTGGGACATCCAACAGCAGTGTCCATAAAGGGCGGGGATCCAAAACAAGGCACAACTTAAACCACTGCAGCTTGCATAACTTTGCGGCCAAACACAGCATCCGCTGAGGCCCGAACATCAACCTTGTAAAACTTGGAAAAAATGTGAACAGAAGACCAGCAGCCTTACAAACTTGCTCAACAGAGGCCTGGTGCTGAAAATCAACACGAAAAAAGGGTACCTTCCCTTTGGCAGAATAGGCCCCAACTATGGTCTGACGGATCCATTTGCTAATGGAAGACTTGGCAGGCGCCAAGCCTTTTCGGGGTCTGGAGGGCACCCCAAAAAAGGCATCCGTCTTACGAAAGGAAGACGTTACCTCCAAATAATACTTCACAACACGAACCACATCCAAAGAATGCAGGGCCCTCTCCTTGTCATTGCTGGGATTAGGACACAGAGAGGGCAGAACAATGTCTTGGTTTAGGTGAAAGGCAGAAACAACCTTAGGAAGGAAATCGGACTTGAAACTAAAAACCACCTTGTCCTGATGCCCCTCAAAGTACGGGGCTTGAATGGACAAAGCCGCCAACTCAGAGACACGCCTAACCGAAGTGATGGCTACCAAAAAGGCCACCTTCTGCGTAAGTGAAGACAAGGCAATATCATTCAAGGGCTCAAAAGGAGAATCCTGAAGAGCAGAAAGAACCAAATTCAAATCCCAAACAGGGAGCAAAGGTTTTCTAGGAGGCCGCACGTGCGTGCTCCACCAATCAATATAAGACCTCCAAGTCCTATAGTAGATATTAGAGGAAGACCGCTTCCTAGCACTAATGAGAGTTCGAATCACAGCATCGGAAAGACCTTCCTCCTTCAAGATGGAGGTTTCAGCAGCCATGCCGTCAAAGCCAGCGTTGGTAAATTGGGATAACGTAGTTGACCCTGGGTGAGCAGATCCGGCAGCAGGGGCAGAACGAACTGATCCTCTGTTAACCTTACCACATCTGCGAACCAAACCTGTCTTGGCCATCTTGGAGCCACCAGAATTGCTGACGCACCCTCCAGGGCCAGCTTGCGCACCACTCTGGCCACCAAGGGAAACGGAGGGAACAGATACAGAAACCCCAGATCCCTCCAGTTCAGAGACATGGCATCCACTGCCAGAGCCAGTGGATCCCGTGAGAGAGACACAAATGTCGGAAGTTTGTGATTGTGACGAGAGGCAAAGAGGTCCACCCCCGGGGACCCCCACCTGAGACAAATCAAGCGAACACTTTGGGGCTGAGAGACCATTCCCCCCGGCGAGCTGAGAACCTGCTCAGAGAGTCCGCCTCCGTGTTCTCCGCTCCCGGAATGTAAACTGCTGAAATGCACGGGACGTGGGTCTCCGCCCAGGCCAGAATCAAAGACACTTCCTTGAGGGCACTCCTGCTGCGAGTCCCTCCCTGGTGATTGATGTAGGCGACCGCCGTCCGATTGTCCGACCGGACTCAAGCGAAACAGAACCATCCTGATGGCCCTCAATTCCAGAACATTGATGGACTCGTGAGCCTCCTGAGGCCCCCACAGTCCCTGAAACGGACGATCCTTCCAGAACCCCCCCCCCCATCCTGATAGACTGGCATCCATGGTGACCGTCTCCCAACAAGGGGCCAGAAAGGATCTGCCCCTCGACAGATTGATTGGATCCAGCCACCACTGAAGGGAGCACCCAACTCGGGGGGTCATCAGGAAGGACTGATCCAACGACAGTGGCGACCCGTCCCAGGCCGCCAACAGATGGAGCTGGAGTGTCCTTGTGTGGAACTGAGCAAAGGGAACCGCTTCGAAGGAGGCTACCATCAATCCCATCAGCCTCATCCCCAGTCTGATGGCCGGACGAGGGATAGACAGGAGGAGTCAAACCAACTCCCGAATCAAGAGAACCTTGGACTGAGGAAGAAACACCCTGGCCTGGGAAGTATCCAGGGACATTCCCAGAAAAGACACTAACCTGGACGGAGAAAGGGAGGACTTGGGGTAGTTGATCACCCACCCGAATCTCTCCAGAGTGGACACCACAGTTCTGGTGTCCAATACTGCTTGGCTGAAGGAAGATGCCAAATTGAGAAGGTCGTCCAGATAAGGGACAATGCGAATACCCTGGGCTCTGAGGAGAGCCATCACCCCGGCCAGCACCTTGGTGAAAACCCTTGGAGCCGAGGTAAGACCAAAAGGAAGTGCCACAAACTGAAAATGCCGATCCTCCACCATGAACCTGAGAAATCTCTGGTGCGCTGGAAAAATCGGCACATGCAGATAGGCGTCCTTGATGTCTACGGACGTCAGAAAGTCCCCCTGCCGAAGAGAATGGATAGCTGAACGCAGCGTTTCCATGCGAAATTTCCGCGGACGGACGAACCTGTTGAGGATCTTTAGATCCAGAATGGGTCGAACCGAGCCGTCCTTCTTGGGCACCATGAACAGATTGGAATAAAAGCCCCGACCCCTGTCTGAGGGGGGCACTGGGCAAATAACTGCCATATCCAACAGACTCTTTACTGCCGCCTGGATCTCCTGTGCGGCCAGAAGGTCCGAAGGCACCCGAGACCTGAGGAATCTGGGAGGGGGCCGGAGCTCGAACTCCAGCTTGTAGCCGGAAGTCACCACTTCCCGGATCCATCTGTCCGAGACCTCCCGGTCCCAGACCTGGGAGAAGTGTTGCAGCCGTCCCCCCACCCACATGGGTGAGGGCGCCCCCTCATTGCTGAGCTGGCTTGGCAGGGGGTTTGGGCTTAGAGCCCCAGCTGTATCCTGGGCGGGCACGTCCTCTGCCCCTGTTCCAGGAATCTCCTCTGGCTGCGGGGAAAACAATTCCTCTGCCAGCTCTAGCCCCACGAAAGGAAGGAGCAAAGGAACCCGCCCCCCGAAAGGGACGACGCTGTTTTTGCGTTGAGGTAACTTACCACCCTTGGCAACTGAATACAACTTCTCACCAAAGAGCCGTAATCCCACAAAGGGAAGAGCGGTCAGCGACTTTTTAGACACAAAATCAGCCGCCCACTGGCGCAACCAAACCGAACGCCGAATAGTCACCAATAGAGCCGACGTTCTGCCACACATCATCAGTGTGTCATCCAAAGCGGCTAGTACAAATGACAAAAACAATTCACACCTTTTAAGGCCAAGGAACTCGTCACTATCCGGATCTAACCCGGAAGAAGTCAACAGGTCCCTGACCACTGACCTGGTAGCCACCACCAGCAGCGCTGAAGCACAAACCGGCCTCATGGCTGACCCAACACTGGCAAAACCATGACAAGCCATTTGGTCAATGCGTTTATCCTCACCATCTTTAAGCGTGGAGCAATCAGGATAATTTAAAACAGTAGTGTTGGATAAACCCAGAATCTGTGCATCCACCTCGGGAGGGGACGCCCAACGCTTAACCGTATCCAAGGGAAAGGGATATTTTTTGTCCCAACCCTGAGGGACACCTGGGAGCCGGGCAGGCCTCTCCCATTCCTTAGCAATAATCCCATCAAAATGCTTTTGGTTAGGAAATTCCAAGCGCGGCCTGGATTCTTCTAAAAATTCCCCCTTTTGCTGTAGAACCACCTCAGGAGGAGAAATAGCCAAAACCTCAAACATCTGAGCCAGAACATTAGGCGTATCCGAAGACCTCCCCAAGCCCCGCTCGGTATCAGCACCCACAAACTGCTGATCGTCTGAATTATCTGATTCTTCATATACCTCCCCTTCCTCAGTAATCAGTAATCAGACCAGTCCAGATTATCAAGATCATCCAAGTCGGCCGCCGGTGAAGACGGCGACAAGTGCTTTCTCTTAGCCGGAGCTTTTCTGGTGACCGTGCTGGAGAATAATTTTTCAAGATTGGCCAATCGGGCACACATCTCCGATTGCAACTGGCCGCCCATGACAACGTCAGACTGGGCACGGCTCAAACTGGGAGGGGGGGAGGAGAGACCGGCGGCGCTGAACCAGACGCCTGGGGTCCGGACTGCCGCGTAATAGTCTGCTGTGCGCATGGTATACACAAATATACATCATCGCCAGTAAGGGATGCCCCACACACCATACACTTCCGGGATTGCCCCGAGGGGAGCCCGAGCCCAGTATCCGGGGATGCCTCCATAAGGTAAACTTATAGTTGGTCGCAATGACCGAGGGAATTACGCATATAAGCAACCCGGGATGCCCCTTTAATGTCCCAAGTGGGAAGATTTGCAATAAGCCAATTAAGAACCCAGGGACCCTAGGACCGGGAGAAACCCCCTAACACCACTGTAGGTTATATCCGAAAGACATAATAAAAAAGGCTAATAAGAATAGCGGAGTATAAAAAATATATATGACATAAATATATATAATTATAGGTGATGGGACAGAAGGGGGGCCCACCGGGCCACTCACTGTGGTCCTGAAGACAGCTTCCTCTCTCCGTGAGGTAAAGAGCAGCTCTGAGGAGAGAAGAGGGGCGTGGCCAGCTCCTTCTGAGGAAACAGGCACAGAGAAAAGCACCTCAGCGGTGCCTGTGACACAGGGGCGGGCCGCGGCGCTGGAAAGCCCGGCCCCGCCCCCGAGAGTGAAAGCGTGAGGGGAGAAGCTCCCCTCCGCCATGACAATGCAAAAAGGCATGTGCGGCCGCGGCGCCGGTCTCAGAAGAGACAGAAGGAGGGGAGCGGGACGTGGCTTTGACCCTGGCGCCCGGCCTCGCTCAGAATCCAAGCCGCATCAGCGCCAAATAGAAGGGTGGGGGCCGTGGCTCGCGCCTAAAGCCCGGCCCCGCCCCTTTTACCTCAGGGAGAAAGCCTGCATAAAAATGGCGGCCACACCACCGTTTTGACAGAGAAATACACGCTGTTATGAAGTAATAAATAAGTTAATAACTATTGGGAGGATAATTTAATAAATTAATACATTAAAACATTATTAAGAATTAATGATTACAAAATTTGGACCTAACACCGAATAAGGGGCCCTGCTCCTACCCTCCGCTATCCCGCTAGAGAGAGGGGCATTACCCAAAGGGGGAGACCACCCAAAGTGTAAGGCCAAGGGACGGGGCATCCCAAACCGGGGTCACCATCCCGGATGACCGCCTACCCTCTTATATAGGGTCTCACGGGAGAGCATTTGCTCTTAAGCACCAAGGGTGCTTTTCTACCCTCACCCGGACCGTCAGCCTAGGCTGGGAGGCATGAGGTAACAGAAAAAAAAGATCCAAGCGGAAATAAATAACTAAAGGGCCGGGAGTCATCCCGGATACCTGAAATCCCCCTGTGCAAGGAGGAGACCACATCTTCTGACTTGCTCGCCGTCTGCAGAGATGAAGACTGGGTAATGAGTGGGAGGTCCCAGGTATTTATGGACCGGGAGGGGCTCTCTTTTTTCCTGGCATCTCTGCATATCGCCCTCTGCAGGTCAGTATTACCCACACGTTATGAATTTCTTGAAGCGGGGTGTGTGACATACTTAGAATATACAGCCACTTACCTTCTCCCCCCACAACAGCTCCCGGCTGGTCGGGCGCCTGGAGACCCCCTTGTTACTGTGAATGAGGGGCGCAGTAAGTATGGGCTGGGGGGCAGCTTATTCATTATTTATACTCTCTTTTCCTGTTCTGTCCCATCGCTTCTCTCTCTTTTCCCAGCTCTGTCCCATCCCATCTCTCTTTTCCTGCTCTGTCCCATTACATCCCATCTCTTTTCCCAGCTCTGTCCCACCCCATCTCTGTTTTCCTGCCCTGTCCCATCCCATCTCTCTCTTTTCCCAGCTCTGCCCCGTCCCATCTCTCTTTTCCTGCCCTATCCCATCCAAGCTCTCTCTTTTCCAGCTCTGTCTCATCCCTTCTCTATCTCTTCCTGCCCTGTCCCACCCCATCTCTCTCTTTTCCCAGCTCTGTCCCATCCAATCTCTCTTTTCCCATCTCTGTCCCATCCATCTCTCTCTTTCCCAGCTCTGTCCAATCCCATCTCTCTCTGTTCTCAGCGCTGTCCCATCCCATCTCTCTCTTTTCCAGCTCTGTCCCATGCCATCTCTCTCTTTTCCCAGCTCTGTCCCATCCCATCTCTCTCTTTTCCCAGCTCTGTCCCATCTCTCTCTTTCCCAGCTCTGTCCCATTCCATCTCTCTCTTTTCCAGCTCTGTCCCATCCCATCTCTCTCTTTTCCCAGCTCTGTCCCGTCCCATCCCATCTCTCTCTTTTCCCAGCTCTGTCCCATCCCATCTCTCTCTTCTTTCCCAGCTCTGTCTCATCCCATCTCTCTCTTTTTTTCACAGCTTTGTCCCATCCCATCTCTCTTTTCCAGCTCTGTCCCATCCCATCTCTCTCTTTTCCAGCTCTGTCCCATCCCATCTCTCTCTTTTCCAGCTCTGTCCCATCCCATCTCTCTCTTTTCCCAGCTCTGTCCCATCCCATCTCTCTCTTTTCCCATCACTGTCCCATCCCATCTCTCTCTTTTCCAGCCCTGTCCCATCCCATCTCTCTTTTTCCAGCTCTGTCCCATCCCATCTCTCTCTTTCCCAGCTCTGTCCCATCCCATCTCTTTTTTCCCAGCTCTGTCCCATCCCATCTCTCTCTTTTCCCAGCTCTGTCCCATCCCATCTCTCTCTTTTCCCAGCTCTGTCCCATCCCATCTCTCTCTCTTTTCCCAGCTCTGTCCCAACCCCATCTCTCTCTTTTCCCAGCTCTGTCCCATCCCATCTCTCTCTTTTCCCAGCTCTGTCCCATCCCATCTCTCTCTTTTCCCAGCTCTGTCCCATCTCTCTCTTTCCCAGCTCTGTCCCATTCCATCTCTCTCTTTTCCAGCTCTGTCCCATCCCATCTCTCTCTTTTCCCAGCTCTGTCCCGTCCCATCCCATCTCTCTCTTTTCCCAGCTCTGTCCCATCCCATCTCTCTCTTCTTTCCCAGCTCTGTCTCATCCCATCTCTCTCTTTTTTCACAGCTCTGTCCCATCCCATCTCTCTTTTCCAGCTCTGTCCCATTCCATCTCTCTCTTTTCCAGCTCTGTCCCATCCCATCTCTCTCTTTTCCCAGCTCTGTCCCGTCCCATCCCATCTCTCTCTTTTCCCAGCTCTGTCCCATCCCATCTCTCTCTTCTTTCCCAGCTCTGTCTCATCCCATCTCTCTCTTTTTTCACAGCTCTGTCCCATCCCATCTCTCTTTTCCAGCTCTGTCCCATCCCATCTCTCTCTTTTCCAGCTCTGTCCCATCCAATCTCTCTCTTTTCCCAGCTCTGTCCCATCCCATCTCACTCTTTTCCCATCACTGTCCCATCCCATCTCTCTCTTTTCCAGCCCTGTCCCATCCCATCTCTCTTTTTCCAGCTCTGTCCCATCCCATCTCTCTCTTTCCCAGCTCTGTCCCATCCCATCTCTTTTTTCCCAGCTCTGTCCCATCCCATCTCTCTCTTTTCCCAGCTCTGTCCCATCCCATCTCTCTCTTTTCCAGCGCTGTCCCATCCCATGTCTCTCTTTTCCTGCTCTGTCCCATCCCATGTCTCTCTTTTCCAGCGCTGTCCCATCCCATCTCTCTCTTTTCCTGCTCTGTCCCATCCCATCTCTCTCTTTTCCAGCGCTGTCACATCCCATCTCTCTCTTTTCCTAGCTCTGTTCCATCTCATCTCTCTCTTTTCAAGCTTTGTCCCATCTCTCTCTCTCTTTTTTCCCAGCTCTGTCCCATCCCATCTCTCTTTTCCCAACTCTGTCCCATCCCATCTCTCTCTTTTCCTGCTCTCTCCGATCCAATCTCTCTCTTTTCCTGCTCTGTCCCATCCCATCTCTCTCTTTTCCTGCTCTGTCCCATCCCATCTCTCTCTTTTCCTGCTCTGTCCCATCCCATCTCTCTCGTTTCCTGCTCTGTCCCATCCCATCTCTCTCTCTTTTCCCAGCTCTGTCCCATCCCATCTCTCTCTTTTTCCCAGCTCTGTCCCATCCCATCTCTCTCTCTTTTTTCCCAGCTCTGTCCCATCCCATCTCTTTTTTCCCAGCTCTGTCCCATCTCTCTCTCTTTTCCCAGCTCTGTCCCATCCCATCTCTCTCTCTCTCTTTTCCCAGCTCTGTCCCATCCCACCTCTCTTTCTCTTTTCCCAGCTCTGTCCCATCCCATCTCTCTTTCTCTTTTCCCAGCTCTGTCCCATCCTATCTCTCTTTTCCCATCTCTCTCTTTTCCCAGCTCTGTCCCATCCTATCTCTCTCTTTTCCCATCTCTGTCCAATCCCATCTCTCTATTTTCCTGCTCTGTCCCATCCCATCTCTCTCTTTTCCTGCTCTGTCCCATCTCATCTCTCTCTTTTCCCAGCTCTGTCTCATCTCATCTCTCTCTTTTCCCATCTCTGTCCAATCCCATCTCTCTATTTTCCTGCTCTGTCCCATCCCATCTCTCTCTTTTCCTGCTCTGTCCCATCCCATCTCTCTCTTTTCCCAGCTCTGTCTCATCTCATCTCTTTTCCCATCTCTGTCCAATCCCATCTCTCTCTTTTCCCAGCTCTGTCCCATCCTATCTCTCTTTTCCCATCTCTCTCTTTTCCCAGCTCTGTCCCATCCTATCTCTCTCTTTTCCCATCTCTGTCCAATCCCATCTCTCTATTTTCCTGCTCTGTCCCATCCCATCTCTCTTTTCCCATCTCTGTCCAATCCTATCTCTCTCTTTTCCTGCTCTGTCCCATCAAATCTCCTTCTTTTCCTGCTCTATCCCATCCCATCTCTCTCTTTTCCTGCTCTGTCCCATCCTATCTCTCTCTTTTCCCATCTCTGTCCAATCCCATCTCTCTCTTTTCCTGCTCTGTCCCATCCTATCTCTCTCTTTTCCCATCTCTGTCCCATCCCATCTCTCTCTTTTCCCATCTCTGTCCCATCCCATCTCTCTCTTTTCCCATCTCTGTCCCATCCTATCTCTCTCTTTTCCCATCTCTGTCCAATCCCATCTCTCTCTTTTCCTGCTCTGTCCCATCCCATCTCTCTCTTTTCCAGTGCTGTCCCATCCCATCTCTCTCTTTTCCAGTGCTGTCCCATCCCATCTCTCTCTTTTCCTGCTCTGTCCCATCCCATCTCTCTCTTTTCCAGCGCTGTCCCATCCCATCTCTCTCTTTTCCTGCTCTGTCCCATCCCATCTCTCTCTTTTCCAGCGCTGTCACATCCCATCTCTCTCTTTTCCTAGCTCTGTTCCATCTCATCTCTCTCTTTTCAAGCTCTGTCCCATCTCTCTCTCTCTTTTTTCCCAGCTCTGTCCCATCCCATCTCTCTTTTCCCAACTCTGTCCCATCCCATCTCTCTCTTTTCCTGCTCTGTCCCATCCCAGCTCTCTCTTTAACTGCTCTGTCCCATCCCATCTCTTTTTTCCCAGCTCTGTCCCATCTCTCTCTTTTCCCAGCTCTGTCCCATCCCATCTCTCTCTCTCTCTTTTCCCAGCTCTGTCCCATCCCATCTCTCTTTCTCTTTTCCCAGCTCTGTCCCATCCCATCTCTCTTTCTCTTTTCCCAGCTCTGTCCCATCCTATCTCTCTTTTCCCATCTCTCTCTTTTCCCAGCTCTGTCCCATCCTATCTCTCTCTTTTCCCATCTCTGTCCAATCCCATCTCTCTATTGTCCTGCTCTGTCCCATCCCATCTCTCTCTTTTCCTGCTCTGTCCCATCTCATCTCTCTCTTTTCCCATCTCTGTCCAATCCCATCTCTCTATTTTCCTGCTCTGTCCCATCCCATCTCTCTCTTTTCCTGCTCTGTCCCATCCCATCTCTCTCTTTTCCCAGCTCTGTCTCATCTCATCTCTCTCTTTTCCCATCTCTGTCCAATCCCATCTCTCTCTTTTCCCAGCTCTGTCCCATCCTATCTCTCTTTTCCCATCTTTCTCTTTTCCCAGCTCTGTCCCATCCTATCTCTCTCTTTTCCCATCTCTGTCCAATCCCATCTCTCTATTTTCCTGCACTGTCCCATCCCATCTCTCTTTTCCCATCTCTGTCCAATCCTATCTCTCTCTTTTCCTGCTCTGTCCCATCAAATCTCCTTCTTTTCCTGCTCTATCCCATCCCATCTCTCTCTTTTCCTGCTCTGTCCCATCCTATCTCTCTCTTTTCCCATCTCTGTCCAATCCCATCTCTCTCTTTTCCTGCTCTGTCCCATCCTATCTCTCTCTTTTCCCATCTCTGTCCCATCCCATCTCTCTCTTTTCCCATCTCTGTCCCATCCTATCTCTCTCTTTTCCCATCTCTGTCCAATCCCATCTCTCTCTTTTCCTGCTCTGTCCCATCCCATCTCTCTCTTTTCCAGTGCTGTCCCATCCCATCTCTCTCTTTTCCAGTGCTGTCCCATCCCATCTCTCTCTTTTCCTGCTCTGTCCCATCCCATCTCTCTCTTTTCCAGCGCTGTCCCATCCCATCTCTCTCTTTTCCTGCTCTGTCCCATCCCATCTCTCTCTTTTCCAGCGCTGTCACATCCCATCTCTCTCTTTTCCTAGCTCTGTTCCATCTCATCTCTCTCTTTTCAAGCTCTGTCCCATCTCTCTCTCTCTTTTTTCCCAGCTCTGTCCCATCCCATCTCTCTTTTCCCAACTCTGTCCCATCCCATCTCTCTCTTTTCCTGCTCTCTCCGATCCAATCTCTCTCTTTTCCTGCTCTGTCCCATCCCAGCTCTCTCTTTAACTGCTCTGTCCCATCCCATCTCTCTCTTTTCCTGCTCTGTCCCATCCCATCTCTCTCTTTTCCTGCTCTGTCCCTTTCCATCTCTCTCTGTTCCCAGCTCTATCCCATCTCTCTCTTTTCCCAGCTTTGTCCCATCTCGTCTCGCTTTTCCAGCTCTGGCCCATCCCATCTCTCTCTTTTCCTGCTCTGTCCCATCCCATCTCTCTCTGTTCCCAGCTCTGTCCCATCCCATCTCTCTCTTTTCCCGGCTCTGTCCCATCCCATCTCTCTCTTTTCCCAGCTTTGTCCCATCCCATCTCTCTTTATCAGCTCTGTCCCATCCCATCTCTCTCTTTTCCCAGCTCTGTCCCATCCCATCTCTCTCTTTTCCCAGCTTTGTCCCATCCCATCTCTCTTTATCAGCTCTGTCCCATCCCATCTCTCTCTTTCTCAGCTCTGTCCCATCCCATCTCTCTCTTTTCAAGCTATGTCCCACCCCATCTCTCTCTTTTCCAGCTATGTCCCACCCCATCTCTCTCTCTTTTCCAGCTCTGTCCCACCCCATCTCTCTCTTTTCCCATGTCTGTCCCATCCCATCTCTTTCTTTTCCAGCTCTGTCCCATCCCGTCTCTCTCTTTTTCAGCTCTGTCCAATCCCATCTCTCTCTTTTCCCATGTCTGTCCCATCCCATCTCTCTCTTCTCCAGCTCTGTCCCATCCCATCTCTCTCTTTTTCAGCTCTGTCCCATCCCATCTCTCTCTTTTCCCATGTCTGTCCCATCCCATCTCTCTCTTTTCCAGCTCTGTCCTATCCCATCTCTCTCTTTTCCCAGCTCAGTCCCATCTCATCTCTCTCTTTTCCCAGCTCTGTCCCATCCCATCTCTCTTTTCCCAGCTCTGTCCCTTCCCATCTCTTTCTTTTCCAGCTCTGTCCCACCCCATCTCTCTCTCTTTTACAGCTCTGTCCCATCCCATCTCTCTTTTCCCAGCTCTGTCCCATCCCATCTCTTTCTTTTCCAGCTCTGTCCCATCCCATATCTCTCTTTTTCAGCTCTGTCCCATCCCATCTCTCTCTTTTCCAGCTCTGTCCCATCCCATCTCTCTCTTTTCCCAGCTCAGTCCCATCTCATCTCTCTCTTTTCCCAGCTCTGTCCTATCCCATCTCTCTTTTCCCAGCTCTGTCCCATCCCATCTCTCTCTTTTCCTGCTCTGTCCCATCCCATCTCTCTCTTTTCCCAGCTCTGTCCCATCCCATCTCTCTATTTTCCTGCTCTGTCCCATCCCATCTCTGTCCAATCCCATCTCTCTCTTTTCCTGCTCTGTCCCATCCCATCTCTCTCTTTTCACATATCTGTCCAATCCCATCTCTCTTTTTTCCTGCTCTGTCCCATCCAATCTCCCTCTTTTCCCAGCTCTGTCCCATCCCATCTCTCTCTTTTCCAGCTCTGCCCCATCCCATCTCTTTCTTTTCCAGCTCTGTCCCACCCCATCTTTCTCTTTTCCAGCTCTGTCCCATCCCATCTCTCTCTTTTCCAGCTCTGTCCCACCCCATCTCTCTCTTTTCCAGCTCTGTCCCACCCCATCTCTATGTTTTCCTGCTCTGTCCCATCCCATCTCTCTCTTTTCCTGCTCTGTCCCATCCCATCTCTCTCTTTTCCAGCGCTGTCCCATCCCATCTCTCTCTTTTCCTGCTCTGTCCCATCCCATCTCTCTCTTTTCCAGCTCTGCCCCATCCCATCTCTCTCTTTTCCAGCGCTGTCTCATCTCATCTCTCTCTTTTCCCATCTCTGTCCAATCCCATCTCTCTCTTTTCCCATCTCTGTCCAATCCCAGCTCTGTCCCATCCTATCTCTCTCTTTTCACATCTCTGTCCAATCCCATCTCTCTTTTTTCCTGCTCTGTCCCATCCAATCTCCCTCTTTTCCCAGCTCTGTCCCATCCCATCTCTCTATTTTCCCATCTCTGTCCCATCCCATCTCTCTCTTTTCCAGCTCTGCCCCATCCCATCTCTTTCTTTTCCAGCTCTGTCCCACCCCATCTTTCTCTTTTCCAGCTCTGTCCCACCCCATCTCTCTCTTTTCCAGCTCTGTCCCACCCCATCTCTCTCTTTTCCAGCTCTGTCCCACCCCATCTCTATGTTTTCCTGCTCTGTCCCATCCCATCTCTCTCTTTTCCTGCTCTGTCCCATCCCATCTCTCTCTTTTCCAGCGCTGTCCCATCCCATCTCTCTCTTTTCCTGCTCTGTCCCATCCCATCTCTCTCTTTTCCAGCTCTGTCCCATCCCATCTCTCTCTTTTCCAGCTCTGCCCCATCCCATCTCTCTCTTTTCCAGCGCTGTCTCATCCCATCTCTCTCTTTTCCTAGCTCTGTCACATCTCATTTCTCTCTTTTCCACCGCTGTCCCATCCCATCTCTCTCTTTTGCCAGCTCTGTCCCATCCCATCTCTCTCTTTTCAAGCTCTGTCCCACCCCATCTCTCTCTCTCTTTTTTCCAAGCTCTGTCCCATCCCATCTCTCTTTTCCCAACTCTGTCCCATCTCTCTCTTTTCCTGCTCTCTCCCATTCAATCTCTCTCTTTTCCCAGCTCTGCCCCATCCCATCTCTCTCTTTTCCCAGCTCTGTCCCATCCAATCTCTCTCTTTTCTGCTATGTCCCATCCCATCTCTCTCTTTTCCCAGCTCTGTCCCATCTCATCTTTCTCTTTTCCCAGCTCAGTCCCATCTCATCTCTCTCTTTTCCCAGCCCAGTCCCATCGCATCTCTCTCTTTTCCTAGCTCTGTCCCATCCCATCTCTCTCTTTTCCTGCTCTGTCCCATCCCATCTCTCTCTTTTCCAGCGCTGTCCCATCCCATCTCTCTCTTTTCCTGCTCTGTCCCATCCCATCTCTCTCTTTTCCAGCTCTGCCCCATCCCATCTCTCTCTTTTCCAGCGCTGTCTCATCTCATCTCTCTCTTTTCCCATCTCTGTCCAATCCCATCTCTCTCTTTTCCCATCTCTGTCCAATCCCAGCTCTGTCCCATCCTATCTCTCTCTTTTCACATCTCTGTCCAATCCCATCTCTCTTTTTTCCTGCTCTGTCCCATCCAATCTCCCTCTTTTCCCAGCTCTGTCCCATCCCATCTCTCTATTTTCCCATCTCTGTCCCATCCCATCTCTCTCTTTTCCAGCTCTGCCCCATCCCATCTCTTTCTTTTCCAGCTCTGTCCCACCCCATCTTTCTCTTTTCCAGCTCTGTCCCACCCCATCTCTCTCTTTTCCAGCTCTGTCCCACCTCATCTCTCTCTTTTCCAGCTCTGTCCCACCCCATCTCTATGTTTTCCTGCTCTGTCCCATCCCATCTCTCTCTTTTCCTGCTCTGTCCCATCCCATCTCTCTCTTTTCCAGCGCTGTCCCATCCCATCTCTCTCTTTTCCTGCTCTGTCCCATCCCATCTCTCTCTTTTCCAGCTCTGCCCCATCCCATCTCTCTCTTTTCCAGCTCTGCCCCATCCCATCTCTCTCTTTTCCAGCGCTGTCTCATCCCATCTCTCTCTTTTCCTAGCTCTGTCACATCTCATTTCTCTCTTTTCCACCGCTGTCCCATCCCATCTCTCTCTTTTGCCAGCTCTGTCCCATCCCATCTCTCTCTTTTCAAGCTCTGTCCCACCCCATCTCTCTCTCTCTTTTTTCCAAGCTCTGTCCCATCCCATCTCTCTTTTCCCAACTCTGTCCCATCTCTCTCTTTTCCTGCTCTCTCCCATTCAATCTCTCTCTTTTCCCAGCTCTGCCCCATCCCATCTCTCTCTTTTCCCAGCTCTGTCCCATCCAATCTCTCTCTTTTCTGCTATGTCCCATCCCATCTCTCTCTTTTCCCAGCTCTGTCCCATCTCATCTTTCTCTTTTCCCAGCTCAGTCCCATCTCATCTCTCTCTTTTCCCAGCCCAGTCCCATCGCATCTCTCTCTTTTCCTAGCTCTGTCCCATCCCATCTCTCTCTTTTCCTGCTCTGTCCCATCCCATCTCTCTCTTTTCCAGCGCTGTCCCATCCCATCTCTCTCTTTTCCTGCTCTGTCCCATCCCATCTCTCTCTTTTCCAGCTCTGCCCCATCCCATCTCTCTCTTTTCCAGCGCTGTCTCATCTCATCTCTCTCTTTTCCCATCTCTGTCCAATCCCATCTCTCTCTTTTCCCATCTCTGTCCAATCCCAGCTCTGTCCCATCCTATCTCTCTCTTTTCACATCTCTGTCCAATCCCATCTCTCTTTTTTCCTGCTCTGTCCCATCCAATCTCCCTCTTTTCCCAGCTCTGTCCCATCCCATCTCTCTATTTTCCCATCTCTGTCCCATCCTATCTCTCTCTTTTCCAGCTCTGCCCCATCCCATCTCTTTCTTTTCCAGCTCTGTCCCACCCCATCTTTCTCTTTTCCAGCTCTGTCCCACCCCATCTCTCTCTTTTCCAGCTCTGTCCCACCCCATCTCTCTCTTTTCCAGCTCTGTCCCACCCCATCTCTATGTTTTCCTGCTCTGTCCCATCCCATCTCTCTCTTTTCCTGCTCTGTCCCATCCCATCTCTCTCTTTTCCAGCGCTGTCCCATCCCATCTCTCTCTTTTCCTGCTCTGTCCCATCCCATCTCTCTCTTTTCCAGCTCTGCCCCATCCCATCTCTCTCTTTTCCAGCTCTGCCCCATCCCATCTCTCTCTTTTCCAGCGCTGTCTCATCCCATCTCTCTCTTTTCCTAGCTCTGTCACATCTCATTTCTCTCTTTTCCACCGCTGTCCCATCCCATCTCTCTCTTTTGCCAGCTCTGTCCCATCCCATCTCTCTCTTTTCAAGCTCTGTCCCACCCCATCTCTCTCTCTCTTTTTTCCAAGCTCTGTCCCATCCCATCTCTCTTTTCCCAACTCTGTCCCATCTCTCTCTTTTCCTGCTCTCTCCCATTCAATCTCTCTCTTTTCCCAGCTCTGCCCCATCCCATCTCTCTCTTTTCCCAGCTCTGTCCCATCCAATCTCTCTCTTTTCTGCTATGTCCCATCCCATCTCTCTCTTTTCCCAGCTCTGTCCCATCTCATCTTTCTCTTTTCCCAGCTCAGTCCCATCTCATCTCTCTCTTTTCCCAGCCCAGTCCCATCGCATCTCTCTCTTTTCCTAGCTCTGTCCCATCCCATCTCTCTCTTTTCCCAGCTCTGTCCGATTGCCTCTCTCTCTTTTCCTAGCTCTGTCCCCTCGCATCTCTCTCTTTTCCCAGCTCAGTCCCATCTCATCTCTCTCTTTTCCCAGCTCAGTCCAATCTCATCTCTCTCTTTTCCCAGCCCAGTCCCATCCCATCTCTCTCTTTTCCCAGCCCAGTCCCATACCATCTCTCTCTTTTCCCAGCTCTGTCCCATCCCATCTCTCTCTTTTCCAGCTCTGTCCGATCCCATCGCTCTCTTTTCCCAGTTCTGTCCCATTCATCTCTCTTTTCCTAGCTCTGTCCCATTCATCTCTCTTTTTCCAGCTCTGTCCCATTCATCTCTCTTTTCCCAGCTCTGTCCCATTCATCTCTCTTTTCCCAGCTCTGTTCCATGCATCTCTCTTTTCCCAACTCCGCCCCAACTATCCTTCCCAGCTCTGCCGCAGCCAGCTCTCTCATCTTAGCTTCTTTAAAATCAATGCACCAAAAGTAAGAGCTGTAGATTCCACATGGTCAAACAAAAAATAAGTTGCTGTTTGTTTTCCTCTCAATTCCAAATAGATATAATGCTGGAGGGGGGGGGGGGGGCAAGCAGCCTTTATTTAGTTATGCGTTGGAATATATAGCCCCCTGGTGCACTGATTTTAACCTACCCCCGATTCTGGACCTTCAGCTTGCGGCATACTGCTACGAGTGGACCTCTACAAAAAGTTTTTGAGTACCACTGCCCTAGATGATAGTCAGTGTTCCATGCATATTTCTCAAATCAGGATATATAGATAAAGAATCAGCACAATGATAATATGGTTGTGCAGCTTTTAGGTAATCCAATCTTAAAGGCCAACTGCTCTAGTGAGGTGCTGTGTGCTTATTTTTATTAAAGTCAATTTTAAGTCAAAACATAAAAAAAAGCTATACTCATATTTTCTCGCTCGCAGACCGTCGCTCTTAGTCTGGGGCTGTAGAACTTACCTGAAAAGCTTCATCCAGATCCCTTGCTTCTCCGGCGTGGCGAATCAGTCCGACGCCATCAGTCACGGTGAGCTGCCACACCTCCTCTATTCACTGCAATGGAGAAGGGTGTGGCAGCTCATCATGACTGATGGCAGAGGCGTCACCACTACAGAGGGAGACAGGAACAGAAGCTTAACGAGAGCACGATGCTGCACAAGGTGCAGTGAGGGACCTGGATGAAGCCTTACAAAGACCCTCTCTATTGCTTTATAGTTAGAGTAACCGTCCTCTCTTTCTGAAAGCTCACCCAAAGCCAAATGGCTACAAACCCAGAGTTGTTTTGTTTAAACATTGCCATTTAAAGCAGGTCGAAAACGTGGTTATTCACCAGGGGCCCAGGAAAGGTTTCTCAACCTACGGGCTGCGCCGGTAGGTGCCCTTTCCTTTATATGAAATGAACATACCTTTCTTCAGGCAACATTTGTTTTTACATTTTCTATTTATTTATTTCATCACATTACCTTATAAATCAGAAGGCTGAGAAAAGTGCATATAATTGGCCACCTGAACAGTCAAGACCAAACTTACTAGAGGGTAACCACCTCTAGCACGACAATAAGAAAGACTGAGATTTTTTCCATCTGGCTCTTCTTCCTTACCCAATAACCTCTACCATATATTTTTCCCTTTCAGCAAGCCTCTCAAAACAAGTCGCAGCATTTCTTTTTGATCAAAAGCGCTTCCCAAAAAACATTTTTTTTTTCCTTCCATCTGTTTGAACACAAGAGGTTACATTGTTCCCCCTATATTTTCTGCTTCCCTGAAGATTAAGTGAGGAGCTGCGGCAACTCAGGTAGACCTCAAGAAGAAAAAAATACTGGGGAATCTCCTTCCATCATTCTTTTTAGATTCCAGGTGGTATCCTTGAATGTAATGGACATCAGTTCTCTTAAGTGACAATAAAACCTTCCAATATCCTTCAGAAAAGCTCAGTTTTTTTGTTGTTATTTTAGACTACTAGTAATGAGTGAACCTGTAGAAGTTCAGGTTTGGTAAGTTTGGTCTAAATGTGACGCAAAAGTTTGGTTCGGAGTACCCAAAAATGGCTGTAAAAATACAATTCTGTGATTAATCACCTTGTAGAATTGGTATTATAAGTATGCAGCACGTCCTGCTCCAGATAATGATTCATAACAGATGGGAATTACTTCCGCTAGAGGGCGCTGGACTGCAGAGATGGCAAAAAGAGGCCCCTCCCGGTCCCATATATACCCGGGACCTCCCACAAATTCCCCAGTATTGAAAAGCAGTAAGGAGAACCAGGAGAAGCCAATAATCAGTAACAATTTAACAAGGATAACAATCACCATACAGAGGATCCAAGATAATGCAATCAGGGTGGGGTGGAGCAGGACGTGCTGCATACTTATAATACCAATTCTACAAGGTGAGTAATCACAGAATTGTATTATTCTAAGTATGCAGCACGTCCTGCTCTAGATAATGATTCATAACAGATGGGACATCCAATAGCAGTGTCCAGAAATAGGATGGGATCCCCAGAAGCAACAACGTGCAGTTCAAACCACTGCCGCCTGCAGAACTTTGCGGCCAAAAACAGCATCCGCTGAGGCCCGAACATCAACCTTGTAAAACTTGGAATGAACAGAAGACCAAGTAGCAGCCTTACAAACTTGTTCAACAGGAGCCTGGTGCTGAAAGGCCCAGGAAGCCCCAACAGCACGGGTAGAATGAGCCGTAACACGAAAAGGGGGCTCCTTTCCCCTAGCAGAGTAGGCCCTAAAAATGGCCCGACGAATCCACTTGCTAATAGTAGACTTAGCAGGAGACAAACCCTTCTTGGGACCCGAAAGTACCTCAAACAAAGGATAAGTCTTCCTGAAAGGCGCAGGCAGAACTTCAAATTCCTGACCACGTCCAGAGAATGCAAGGCCCTCTCCTTGGAGTTACCAGGATTAGGGCACAAGTAAGGAAGCACAATGTCCTGATTAAGGTGGAAGGCAGAGACAACCTTAGGCAAGAAATCCGGTTTAAATCTGAAAACCACCTTGTCCTGATGTCTCTCAAAGTAGGGGGCCTGACTAGAAAGGGCCACCAACTCTGAGGCCCGCCTGACAGAGGTGATAGCCACTAAAAAGGCAACCTTAAGAGTAAGAACAGACAGAGCAGCCTCATGCACAGGCTCAAATGGAGGGCCCTGAAGGGCAGACAAAACCAAATTCAAATCCCAGACTGGCAACAGAGGCTTACGGAGGGGACGCACATGAGCAACCCCCTGGAAGAAGGTCTTGACAAGAGGATGTTGAGCGAAAGACCTCTGGAAGAAAACAGCCAAGGCAGAAACATGACCCTTGAAAGTGCTGAGCTGAAGTCCCAGATCCAAACCATGTTGAAGAAATTCCAGGATCCTCGGATTGGAGAACACACAACAGGGAAGGACCTTAGACTCACACCAGTCAATGTAGACCCGCCAAATCCTATAGTAAATGGAGGAGGAAGATTTCTTCCTAGCCCTGATCAAGGTATTGACTACAGAGACAGAAAGCCCTTCTTCCATCAAGATGGAGGTTTCAGCAGCCAGGCCGCCAAAGCCAGGGTTTGTAAATTGGGATGGCAAAGCTGTCCCTGAGTGAGAAGGTCCGGGACCATGGGCAGAGCGTACTGATCTACTGCTAGTTGAACGATATCTGCCAATCCCACCTTTATTGGCCAGCGGGGGGCCACCAGGATTGCTGGCACCCTTTCTTGAACCAACTTGCGCAGAACCCTGCCCAGCAGAGGGAATGGAGGAAAAATATACAGGAGACGGAACCCCTGCCAGGATAGAGTCAAAGCATCCACGGCCAGAGGATCCTGGGACAGAGAGACAAAGACTGGGAGCTTGTGATTGTGGCGAGATGCAAACAGATCCATGTCCGGCACCCCCCAGCGGTGACATAAGGATAGGAAGACCTCGCTGCTGAGAGACCATTCCCCCAGGCGAGAGGTCCCCCTGCTCAGAGAGTCTGCCTCCAGATTCTCCACCCCCGGAATGTACACAGCTGAAATGCAAGGAACATTGTCCTCCGCCCAAGAGAGAATCATGGACACTTCCCTGAGGGCACTCTTGCTCCGAGCCCCTCACTGATGATTTATTTAGGCAACCGCCGTCTGGTTGTCTGAGTGTACTTGGACCGGCCGGCGCTGAAGGTGAGGAGTCAAACGGGCCAGAATCAACCTGACCGCCCTTAGTTCCAGGATGGGCATGGGCCTCCTGAGGGCCGCACAGCCCCTGGAATTGTAGGTTCTTCCAGAAGACCCCCCAACCTGTCATAATGGCATCCGTGGTGACTGTCTCCCAACAGGGGGCCAGGAAGGATCTGCCCCCCAACAGGTTCCTCGAGTCCAGCCACCACAAGCAGGACCGCCAGACAAAAGGGGACAGAATGAAAGCCTGATCCAGAGACAGGGGACTCTTGTCCCAGACTGATAGGAGATGGAGTTGAAGAGGTCTCATGTGAAACTGCGCATAGGGAACCGCCTCGAAGCAGGACACCATCTGCCCCACTAGCTGCATCCCCTGCCGGATGGAGGGGTGAGGGCATGACAGAAGGGAGTGAACTAGAGCTTGCAAAGAGTCCACCTTCTGCTGAGGAAGAAAGATCCTGGCCTGAACAGTATCCAGATTCATGCCCAGGAAGGAAGTCACCAGAGATGGGGATAGGGAAGATTTGGGGTGATTGATCACCCATCCGAACGACTCCACTGGGTATCCCGTTCTGCCTGATGGAGAGACTGACAAGAGATGAGAAGGTCGTTCAAATATGGAAGAATGCGAGTGCCCTGAGCTCTGAGGAGAGTCATAACAACTGCCAGCACCTTGGTGAAGACTCTGGGAGCCGAGGTGAAACCGAAGGGCAGAGCTACAAATTGGTAATGCTGGTCCTCCAGCGCGAACCTGAGAAATTTCTGATGCCCCGGGAAGACTGGAACATGAAGGTGCGCGTCCTTGATGTCTATAGAGGTCATGAAGTCCCCTGGGCACAACGAGCCGACAGCTGAGCGCAGGGTCTCCATGCGAAAGTGCCTGGTTCTGACAAATTTGTTGAGAAGTTTTAAGTCCAGGATGGGCCTGATTGAGCCATCCCTTTTGGGCACTGTGAAAAGATTGGAATAATAGCCCTGACCTCTTTCCCAAGGAGGCACATGACAGATGACCCCCATGTCCAGAAGGTTTTGCACAGCCAGAAACAGACCCTGAGCTGCCAGGGGATTTTGAGGGATCCGGGACCTGAGGAATCTTGGGGGCGGCCAGGCAGCGAACTCTATCTTGTAGCCAGAGGACACCACTTCCAAAATCCACCAGTCTGAGACCTGTTGTCTCCAGACATAAGCGAAGAGCCTCAGCCGTCCCCCCACCCGGATGGGGCTGAACGGGCTTGGTGGCAGACTTGGGCTTAGAGCCCCAGGAGGCTCCTGGGGGGGCACGTCCTCTGCCTCTGCTCCAGAAGTCACCCCTGTGCCCCGCAAAGGATACCCCTCTCCCAGACCTGGATCCGCGGAAGGAGGGGGCAAAGGCGCCTGAACCTCAAAAGGGCCACGGCTGTTTCTTACGCTGGGACAACTTACCTCCCTTAGCAAACAGGTCCAAGCGATCACCAAATAGGCGCAGCCCCTTAAAAGGGAGAAAGGTACCTCAAGGGGCGGGCCGCAGGGAGAACGACGCGGAGCGTGCCGCCCGATAAGCTCCGCCCCCAAGAAAGTGCGAAGGCCTAACGTGACTGGCCAGCCAATAGGGGCGCAGCAGCGCCTGCAGTGACATCACCGCTGACCACGGAAACGCCGAAAGGCGCGCGTGTCAGCTGAGGCAGATTTAAAAGATAAAACTGACAGAGAAAAGAAGAACCCGGGCGCGGAGCCCAAAAATGACAAAAGAAAAGGCACAAATACACACCTACGTCACACCCCCCCCCCCCCCGAACGAGCAGGACAGCGGGGGGGGGGGGGGGGGGAGGGCGGCGACCAACTAGCAGAGGCCCACCGAGAACCGGGGAAGGGGGCGAGGGGCATCCCACATCAGGCTCACCATAAGCCTGTACCGCCTACACTTTGATGGGGGATTGCGGTTGGAGCAAGGCTCCTAGAACACCTGTAAACGGTGTAGCCTACCATCACCCAACCAGCACAGCCAAAGCTGGAAGGCATAAATGAAGAAATAGAACGGGTGGGAATAGTTCTACAGGGCCAAGGGCCGATAGGCCCTGCTCACCTGCGAACAGAGAAGCCATCATTCTTGTTCCTCACAGCCCTCTGGCGGAGGTAATTCCCATCTGTTATGAATCATTATCTGGAGCAGGACGTGCTGCATACTTAGAATATGAGGGTTGTGAGGGGTTGAAGGATGCTATGGATAGCGCTGCTTTCCATCCATTTGGCATGACGATGCTGCAGTCGCACCTTCACCAGGGTCTGACATAAGATCACAAGCGGAACCAAACCCAGAAGACACTGGGCTTTGTTTCTGGACCCTGTTGTGTGAAATCCCCATATCCCTAGTCACATGTATAACTGCACCAAAACAATGCGCAAACACATACAGCAACTCCAAAGGCTCTGCTCAATTCACCTAAGAATGGATAAGGGACAATTGGAGGCAATGATGGCAATGGTCATCTCCCAATTAGAATGCTTCACAAATGGCTGGTGCTTAGTTTTGTTTTTATTTTCTTATATACTCTCTGAAAAAGTATGACGTGGCTACTTCTTCAATGATTTTACCAATTTGAGATGCCCTTTTTAGCTTGTTTTAATGTTTTTCCCCAATTTGTGATGCCCCTTGTGCCAGTACAGATGTGCGTGAGAAGTGCATTTATGGTTGATCCATTTGGGATGCTTCTTTTAGCAGTGCAGTTTGGGGTGCCCCATGTAGCAGCATATTTGTGGGTAAGCATTGTGGGATACCCCTTGTAGCAGTGTATTTGAGGGTGAGCAGCTTGGGATACCCCTTGTAGCAGCATATTTGAGGGTGAGCAGCTTGGGATACCCATAGTAGCAGCACATTTGTAAGTGAGCAGTTTGGGATGCCCCCTTTAGCAGTGCAGTTTGGGGTGAACAGTTTGGGATGCCCCTTATAGCAGTGCATATTTGGGTGAGCAGTTTGGGATACCCCTTGTAGCAGCGTATTTGTGGGTGAGTAGTTTAGGGGGCCCCTTATAGCAGTGCCCTAGTTTGAGTCCAGTCCCTCCAAATGAGGGACACTTGGGAGCTTATGTATAAGATTTAGAGATACTTTGAATTGGCTCATTTTACAAAGTGGTAGGAAGTTAGTGTGTCCCTGGACAGGGTCTTTAATGATCAGGAGACAGGCCTGGAAATTCAGCAAATCCCCCCTGGCTTCAGTGGAAGGAAACACTCATACACCTGTAACTCATGGATTTATTTCCTACCAGTAGAAAAAGGAAATCATGTTTGGCATCAATTTATATCAAACCCCCTTTTTTTTACGATGTGCCATTTTTAACATTTTTTGCCATAGAGCTCATTAAAAGCAAAACAAAACCTGTGATTTTTACTATCCTGGGTTGTGTTACTTGCCCTCTGGCGGAGGTAATTCCCATCTGTTATGAATCATTATCTGGAGCAGGACGTGCTGCATACTTAGAATATGAGGGTTGTGAGGGGTTGAAGGATGCTATGGATAGCGCTGCTTTCCATCCATTTGGCATGACGATGCCGCAGTCGCACCTTCACCAGGGTCTGACATAAGATCACAAGCGGAACCAAACCCAGAAGACACTGGGCTTTGTTTCTGGACCCTGTTGTGTGAAATCCCCATATCCCTAGTCACATGTATAACTGCACCAAAACAATGCGCAAACACACACAGCAACTCCAAAGGCTCTGCTCAATTCACCTAAGAATGGATAAGGGACAATTGGAGGCAATGATGGCAATGGTCATCTCCCAATTAGAATGCTTCACAAATGGCTGGTGCTTAGTTTTGTTTTTATTTTCTTATATACTCTCTGAAAAAGTATGACGTGGCTACTTCTTCAATGATTTTACCAATTTGAGATGCCCTTTTTAGCTTGTTTTAATGTTTTTCCCCAATTTGTGATGCCCCTTGTGCCAGTACAGATGTGCGTGAGAAGTGCATTTATGGTTGATCCATTTGGGATGCTTCTTTTAGCAGTGCAGTTTGGGGTGCCCCATGTAGCAGCATATTTGTGGGTAAGCATTGTGGGATACCCCTTGTAGCAGTGTATTTGAGGGTGAGCAGCTTGGGATACCCCTTGTAGCAGCATATTTGAGGGTGAGCAGCTTGGGATACCCATAGTAGCAGCACATTTGTAAGTGAGCAGTTTGGGATGCCCCCTTTAGCAGTGCAGTTTGGGGTGAACAGTTTGGGATGCCCCTTATAGCAGTGCATATTTGGGTGAGCAGTTTGGGATACCCCTTGTAGCAGCGTATTTGTGGGTGAGTAGTTTAGGGGGCCCCTTATAGCAGTGCCCTAGTTTGAGTCCAGTCCCTCCAAATGAGGGACACTTGGGAGCTTATGTATAAGATTTAGAGATACTTTGAATTGGCTCATTTTACAAAGTGGTAGGAAGTTAGTGTGTCCCTGGACAGGGTCTTTAATGATCAGGAGACAGGCCTGGAAATTCAGCAAATCCCCCCTGGCTTCAGTGGAATGAAACACTCATACACCTGTAACTCATGGATTTATTTCCTACCAGTAGAAAAAGGAAATCATGTTTGGCATCAATTTATATCAAACCCCCTTTTTTTTACGATGTGCCATTTTTAACATTTTTTGCCATAGAGCTCATTAAAAGCAAAACAAAACCTGTGATTTTTACTATCCTGGGTTGTGTTACTTGCCCCAGGGGCATCCCGATTGGGAATGCCCAACTATGTGACAGACCCCAGTTCGGCCATAAAAGCTTAACTTTCTCTGATCCTATGGTGCATGCCACAGGAGCCTCCGAGAAAGACGAGATTAACGTTAACTCAGAGGAGATTTTACACAGTGGGGCATGCTGATTTGGGATGCTCCAGGGTCGGAAGCCCTGGGTTTTCTTCCGCTTTAAATTGGACCAAAACCCATCTCTGCCGATTCCCTCTCCATGGGCCATGCCGATTTGGGATAAATCAATCTCCCACTGTGTAAAACCCTGGTGACAGGCGCATTAACTCAATTGGCTGCTCATCCCATGGCGCATGCATGGGCCATGGCCCTGAAATAGCTTTCGCTATGAGCATATCCACTCGAAGCAATGTACTTACCCATTTTCTTTCCCGCACTGACAATAAGCTGAATGGAACCAATTGCCCTGATTGGCTGGCTGGCCGCCGTCGCCTGTGCCATGGGGATGCTGGATAGGTGAGTTTTACCAGCAATCCTTGGTGATATACAAAATAAGAGGGCACACCCAATGTATTCGGACTGGAGAGTACACTGCACATAACAAAGACTAAACTGCACATAACAGATCAAAATGAGAACATTTATTTTATTCAATATGCAGAAAGGGCTAAAATCAACTTATACACTCTAGACCTTTAAAAGCAAGGCACGAGGTAGAAACACAAAAATTCCAAGTTCCTGCAGCTCCTCCATGCAGGTCCGGGGTTCCTCTGTAGCTCCTCCATGCAGGTCCGGGGTTCCTCTGTAGCTCCCCCATGCAGGTCCAGGGTTCCTCTGTAGCTCCTCCATGCAGGTCCAGGGTTCCTCTGTAGCTCCTCCATGCAGGTCCAGGGTTCCTCTGTAGCTCCTCCATGCAGGTCCGGGGTTCCTATGTAGCTCCTCCATGCAGGTCCGGGGTTCCTCTGTAGCTCCTCCATGCAGGTCCGGGGTTCCTCTGTAGCTCCTCCATGCAGGTCCAGGGTTCCTCTGTAGCTCCTCCATGCAGGTCCGGGGTTCCTCTGTAGCTCCTCCATGCAGTTCCGGGGTTCCTCTGTAGCTCCTCCATGCAGGTCCGGGGGTCCTCTGTAGCTCCTCCATGCAGATCCGGGGTTCCTCTGTAGCTCCTCCATGCAGGTCCGGGGGTCCTCTGTAGCTCCTCCATGCAGGTCCGGGGGTCCTCTGTAGCTCCTCTATGCATGGTCCGGGGGTCCTCTGTAGCTCCTCTATGTAGGTCCGGGGTTCCTCTGTAGCTCCTCCATGTAGTGGCGGCACCTTCATACTTACCAATGCCAAGGAGACGTTCAGTGCCGGTGGCCTCTAATGAAGGCGTCCATGGAGCCTTGTTTATAGGACACCCCTCCATTGCAAATAGAGTAGGAGAGTTAGTCCTGCCCTGCCATGGAGGATACAATTACACCTCCCACCACTGCCCCATCTATCCCCAGTCCTCCCACCACTGCCCCATCCATCCTGAGTCCTCCCACCACTGCCCCATCCATCCAGAGCCCTCCCAACTCTGCCCCATCCATCCAGAGCCCTTCCACCACTGCCCCATCCATCCAGAGCCCTCCCAGCTCTGCCCCATCCATCCAGAGCCCTCCCAGCTCTGCCCCATCTATCCAGAGCCCCCCCAGCTCTGCCCCATCTATCCAGAGCCCTCCATGCCCCATCTATCCTGAGCCCTCCCAGTTCTGCCCCATCGATCCAGAGCCCTCCCAGCACTGCCCCATCCTTTCCGAGTCCTCCCACCACTGCCCCATCCATCCCGAGCTCTCCCAGCTCTGCCCCATCCATCCAGAGCCCTCCCAGCTCTACCCCATCCATCCCAAGCCCTCCCAGCTCTGCCCTATCCATCCGGAGCCCTCCCAGCTCTGCCCCATCCATCCCAAGTCCTCCCAGCTCTGCCCCATCTATCCAGAGCCCTCCAAGCTCTGCCCCAGCCATCCCGGGTTCTCCCAGCTCTGCCCCATCCAGCGCCCTCCCAGCTCTGCCCCATCCATCCAGAGCCCTCCCAGCTCTGCCCCATCCATCCCGAGCCCTCCCAGCTCTGCCCCATCCATCCCGAGCCCTCCCAGCTCTGCCCCATCCATCCCGAGTCCTCCCACCACTGCCCCATCCATCCAGAGCCCTCCCAGCTCTGCCCCATCCATCCTGAGCCCTCCCAGCTCTGCCCCATCCATACCGAGCCCTCCCAGCTCTGCCCCATCCATCCCAAGTCCTCCCAACTCTGCCCCATCCATCCCGAGTCCTCCCAGCTCTGCCCCAGGCACCCCGAGCCCTCCCAGCTCTGCCCCATCCATCCCGGGCCCTCCCAACTCGGCCCCAGCCACCCAAGCCCTCCCACCACTGCCACATCCATCCAGAGTCCTCAGGAGAGTGGTGTCACAGTCACCAGTGCCAGAATTGATGTAATTGAGTATGCCATAAAACAGCTCTGCCCCATCCATCCAGAGCCCTCTCAGCTCTGCCCCATCCATCCACAGCCCTCCCAGCTCTGCCCCATCCATCCAGAGCCCTCCCAGCTCTGCCCCATCCGTCCAGAGCCCTCCCAGCTCTGCCCCATTCATCCAGAGCCCTCCCAGCTCTGCCTCATCCATCCAGAGCCCTCCCAACTCTGCCCCATCTATCCGGAGCCCTCCCAGCTCTGCCCCATCTATCCAGAGCCCTCCCAGCTATGCCCCATCTATCCTGAGCCCTCCCAGCTCTGCCCCATCCATCCAGAGCCCTCACAGCTCTGCCCCATCAATCCAGAGCCCTCCCAACTCTGCCCCATCCATCCAGAGCCCTCCCAACTCTGCCCCATCCATCCAGAACCCTCCCAGCTTTGCCCCATCCATCCCGAGTCCTCCCAGCTCTGCCCCATCCATCCCGAGCCCTCTAAACTCTGCCCCATCCATCCCGAGCCCTCTAAACTCTGCCCCATCCATCCAGAGCCCTCCCAGCTTTGCCCTATCCATCCCGAGTCCTCCCAGCTCTGCCCCATCCATCCCGAGCCCTCCAAACTCTGCCCCATCCATCCCGAGCCCTACAAACTCTGCCCCATCCATCCCGAGCCCTACAAACTCTGCCCCATCCATCCCGAGCCCTACAAACTCTGCCTAAACGAAAATATATATATACTTACTGGGCATGTGTAAGCCGTACTCACCTCTGTGGCAGCATTCTGTGTGTACAGGTCTTGCTGCTTTATTCTTGTAGATCTTGGCCTAAAAGCAACAGAATGCAGACAGTGAAAACGTTTTCCATAAAATGCACAATTGTAATAAATAAATCATCGTAAAAAAAAAATACTAGAAAAGCTCAGCACCTTGGGGACATCCATTTGGCACACAATAATATACAATTTCAATAATTCCTTTAAAAGTGGCATGGGATTTCGGCATTCATTTTTACATGTTGCAGACTTTTTTTCCATATATCGCAAGCTTTTGGCCTGCTTTATGGCATACTCAATTACATCAATTCTGGCACTGGTGACTGTGACACCACTCTCCTGTGGCTGGAGGGACACCGAAGCATGGTCACAGGAGCCACGATCCAAGACTTTTTAAGACTTTAATAAAGGGCCTCTGAAGTCCATCCTGACCTGCCACTCTCTCCTTCTAGCCCTGGCCGCCGCCATCTTTTCCTCCAGCCACTCCTGCTGCCCAGAGTGCGTTTAAGTGAATGAAGATACTGGGCTTGGCAGCACACCATTACTCTTGGCGAGGCACCAAGGTTAGGAAGGGGGACCTGTGTACCCCTGAAAGAGATGCCGGTTCTCACAGCCTATATATCAGAATGGATGGTGGGGGACTAGAAGTGGATGGTGTAAGTAGAGAGATGTATTATCATGACTGCAGGTGATTTACCCATTGCACCTGCCCCATTACCCCTCCATCCAGCCATGTGGATGCGGAAAAGCTCTGTGCTTCGGCACTCTTGCAAGAGCACCATTCCACTGCCAAAGAGCATGGAGCTGGCAAAATCTTGGGCCAGGGGCCGGCAGGTTGGATCTTGAGCCTGGGCTTAAACCTAATACTAGCTACTGTATTCCGCATATGGGGATATGTTAAGCCAGATACCGGGGACTATCCGATCATAAGGCTTCCAAACCAGATAGTCTCCACTTGCCTCACAACCCGCAAGGCAGGGAAACCTTGACCACCAGATTAACATAAAAACTTGACTCCACCCTCACTCCTCAGTTGTTGTAGAGATCTGAAAGAGAGAAAAAAAAGAGACAGACCAAACCTTGGTTAAAACAAATATAATAATCTATATCAATTAATAAAGGGAAAACGCCGTATGCTGCCCATTTGGATGTTTAGAAAAGAAGTTGCCAGCTAACAAACTTAAGTTTTCCCAAAAAACAGAAAAGAACACTTCTACCGAAAGACTGGTCCTGTTGAATAAGTAGATCCAAATGATAATGCCTCACAAAAGCTCAGGCCAAGGACCAAGTAGCTGCTTTATAAATCTGTTCAATGGAGGCCTCAGCTTGCTCTGCTCCAGATGTAGACATGCTTCTTGTAGAATGTGCAGTAACGCTAACCGCTACCGAACTACCATGGTAGGCCATCCTGATAGTACTCTTGTACACTTGTTTGCCTTTCTTTGGTCCTGAGAATGCCACAAATAAACTACCCGCTTTCCTCCACTCCTTGGTTTGATAAAGATATTCCAACAGATAAGCTCTGGCATCCAAAGATCTCTGATCTGCAGACTTCTCATTGTCCACTGAAGGGAGAACAATCTCTGGGGTTCTGTGAAAATCCGCAGTAATTTTCTGAAGATAACAAGGATCCACTCTCAACACTATCCCATCGGGGAATACCTGGAGGAAAGGACGACAACAAGATAAAGCCTAAATGTCACCTATCTTGCAGGCGGAAGGAATAGCTACCAGGAACAAAACCTTCTAAGTAAGGAACTTAATATCAGACTCCCTGGTAGGAACAAAGTGTGGAGATTCTAAGACTGAAAGAACCTTAGCAAGGTTCCACTGGATTACTATCTAAAAATACTGGTAAAAGCTGGCAGCTGGACTTTCAAGGAGTGTACGCTAAGACCCATAGTGGAACAGAGTAGCAGAAGCGAGTTCCCAGTGGTCACTATTAAAAATGGCCATCTTAAAGGCAACTAAGAAATATGTGAAACAAACTAGCAAGAATAAAAGGAAGAAGAAACCATTATGGTTTACTAGGGAAGTCAGCACGATCATAAAAGAAAAGAAGTCTGCCTATAAGAAGTGTAGAGAAAGTGGAAGTATAGCTGACAGAGAGGCATATAAAATTAAACAGAGGGAAGCAAAACTCATTATAAGGGCAAAAGGAGGAAGAAGTGGCCAAATCTATGAAGAGGGGAGATAAAGCCTTTTTCCGATATATTGGTGACAGAAAGAAGAAAAACAATGCAGTGTCAAAAATTAGAAATAGGGAAAATAATTATATTGACAGAGATAAGGCTGTGGCTGACCATCTGAATAGCTACTTTTGTTCGGTATTTTCAGATAGTAGCAGGCATGGCCATAGCACAGCATCCAGCTCGGAGGGCACAGCTCTGGAGTTTCTGGAGGCTGATGCTGGCACATCTAAAGGTAAGTAAGGCGATGGGTCCAGATGGAATCCACCCCAGAGTTCTAAGAGAACTTAGATTTGTAATTGCAGACCCTCTGACTGATTTACTTATACATTCCTTTTCTACTGGTGAGGTTCCAGATGGTTGGAGAATGGCCAATGTCGTACCAATCCATAAAAATGGGAGTAGAGAAGAAGCCAGTAATTACAGGCCAGTTAGTTTAACATCTATAGTGGTCAAATTAATGGAAACACTCAAAAACAGCACGGCTTCACTGAGGGCCGATCATGTCAGTCCAATCTTATTGATTTCTTTGACAATGTCACTAAAGTGTTAGATGAAGGTGGTGCTGTGGATATCACTTATCTGGATTTTAGCAAAGCCTTTGACACTGTACCACATAAAGAGCTCATAGATAAGTTATTGAAGGTAGGACTCAATCCCTGGATAGGTCAGTGGATTTCCAGTTGGCTGAAGGATCGGTATCAGAGTGTTGTTGTTAATGGTGTGAAATCTGAACAAAGGCGAGTTACAAGTGGTGTGCCACAAGGCTCTGTCCTGGGCCCCATTCTTTTTAATATATTTGTAAGTGACATAGGAGAAGGCCTGGTAGGAAAAGTTTGTCTGTTTGCTAATGATACAAAGGTTACTAATAGGGTGGATATTCCTGGAGGTGTCTGCAACATGGAACATGATTTGGCTTTACTGGATAGATGGTCAAAACTGTGGAAACTAGAGTTTAATGTCTCTAAATGTAAAATCATGCACTTGGGGAGAAGGAATCCCTGCTCTGAGTACCGTATGGGCAGTACTGTGTTAGCCAGGACCTTGGAGGAGAGAGATTTAGGGGTACTGATTACTGATAGCTGCAAGATGAGTGGACAATGTAGCCAGGCAGTGGGAAAAGCAAGCAGGATGCTTGGCTGCATAGCTCGAGGCATCACTAGTAGGAAGAGGGAGGTTGTGATGCCGCTGTATAGAGCCCTGGTGAGGCCACATCTAGAATACTGTGTGCAGTTCTGGAGACCTTACCTGCAAAAAGACATTATTCAAATAGAACGGGTCCAAAGGCGGGCAACAAAAATGGTGGAAGGACTTCCACCAGGAAGGAGAGACTTAAAGAACTTAATATGTACAGTCTGGAGGAAAGAAAGGAGAGGGGGGACATGATTGAGACCTTTAAATATGTGAAAAGATTCAATAAGGTTCAGGAGGGAAGTGTTTTTAAGAAGAAACTTAATAATAGAACAAGGGGGCACAACCTGAAGCTGGTTGGGGGGAAGATCAGGAGCAATGTTAGAAAATATTATTTTACAGAAAGAGTAGTAGATGCTTGGAACAAACTTCCAGCAGAGGTAGTTGAAAAATCAACAGTCACTGAATTTAAACATGCCTGGGATAAGCACACATCTATCCTAAGATAAAGAGTACATACAGTTACTTAAGGGCAGACTAGATGGACCGTATGGTCTCCTTCTGCCGTCAACCTTCTATGTTTCTATGATTCTTTTTCCATGCGGTGCTGCAGAAATTCAAGAATAACTGGAATCCTGGAGAATGATTTCTTATTCTGTATTCTCCAAGTCCTAAAGGTCTTCCATACCTTTAAATAAATCTTTCTAGTCACCATTTTCCTACTTGAGAGTAGAGTATCGATAACCTTCCTCGAATATCCTTTCCTTAAAAGTAAGGTGACTTCAGGGTACACACTGTCAGGTTCCACTTCTGAGGGTCTAGACTTAGAACTGGCCCCTGCAATAACATTTCCAGAATCACTGGGAGTATCCATGGCTCTTGAATGGATAGAGCCACTAGCGTTGAAAACCACAATCTACTGGGCCGCCAGCAAAACTGTGGATGGTTACTTGAATATCTTGTTCAATACCAGCGGGAGAAAACAAACTGGAGGAAACCCATAAGCTAGGTAAACGTCGAATCGTGAGCCAGTGCATCCACTCAAGGCCGGACCCGCTGGATTCAATTAAAAGTACTTCTCCAACTTATGATTCTTTGCTAATGCAAATAGATCAATCCCTGGAGTGTCTCCCTGGTCACAGATTAGCTTGAACAATTCTGGATTCAGTGACCATTCCAATTCCCTTAGTGGAGATCGGCTCAGAAAATCTGCTACCTTATTCAATGTTCCTTTTAGATGAACTACTGACAGAGAATTAAAATGTTGTTCCACCTATAGCAAAATCTCTGCGGACAACAATTGAGGGGACCTTGTTCCCCCCCTGATGATTCAAATATGCTACCATAGTTGCGTTGTCCAAACTTATCTGGACATAACGATATTCCAGAAGAAGTGGTAAAGCTCCTAATGCTTCCTTTACTGCAATTAACTTTCTCAAGTTCTATGAAGACTGACTCAGAGCACTGGATCATTTCCCCTGAGCTTTCCAGGCCTTGCAAGGGGTCCCCCCAACCTCAAGTCAAAGCATCTGTAGACACTATCCTTTCTTTGGGGTCCCTACAGGCTAGACCATTGACATTTGTCCCTGGTAAGCCAAAATTCTAATGCTTTCCTTACCAGTCTGGGTACTGGAATCCCTTCTTCCAAGCCTTCCCGGGACCAGTTTCAACTGCCCAGGATGTGCACCTGTAGAGTTATTGACATCTACTGGCCCCATCTCAATGCGGGAAAAGCGGAAGTCCGATATCCCAAAACCTTCATAGCCTGTTTTACTGATGATGATGGACTGCCACAGAGAGACTGGACGGCTTCCTGGAGGGTCACTATCTTCTGAGAGGGTAAACTAATGTCTGATGGATGGTGTTGATCTCAAACATCAAGTATGTCATCACCTGAGAGGGAACCAAGCACGATTTCTCGAGGTTCAGAACCCAACCGAGTTGTTCTAACAGCTGCAAGATGCAACAGAGATCCTGAAGCAATTTCTCCCTCAACGGGGCAAACAGCAACAGATTGTCTAAATAAGCCAGAATGCCAATCCTTCTATATCTCAGATATGCCAGAGGTTCCGCTAAAATCTTGGTAAAAAGCCTGGGATCCGATGCCAGGCCAAAAGGGAGGCAGACAAATTGGAAGTGAAATATTTGGTCACTGACCCTTATCGCTTATAACCTTAGAAAAGACTGGACAAGGGAACTCATTGGGACTTACCAATAAGCATCCTTCAGATCTACTGATACCATAAAAGAGCCCGGAGGAATGATAACCCTCACTGAGAAAAATTGTTTCCATTCGGATATGTCTGTACCAGACACTAAAATTGAGTTTCTTTAGGTTCAGAATAAATCTGAAAAAGATGCTGGGATAAAATCCTGCACCCTGCTGCCAATAAGGGACTGAGATACCCACCCCTCTTGACAACATGGTAGCCAGACTTTCCTGGATTGCCAATCTCTCTTCCAAACCCCTGGGCCGGGCAGTGACCAAAAAAGGAGGGGTTTAAGTAATTCTATGGGAAAATCCTCCTTTATCCCAATTGAAATAAACATCAATCTAGAAAGGAACTGCCAAGAAAACCCTAACTCTGGCCCCAATGCGAAGCCTGGCATCATTGTTTCTTAGGTTTGGACTGAAGTTCCAACAATGAAGACCCCTAAATATCCCTCTCCTGGCAGAGGCTGGGGCCTGGTTCCTATAGAAACTTCCCTGTTAATACGAATAAGAAGCACCTAAAAGAAAGCTGGGCATGAAATCACCTATTAACTGAACCTTTAAAACGGGTAGGAAGACACTTCTTCACCATATCAGCTAGCTATTAGCAACCCTAGCTTGGGCCCAAAAAGGGACTGCCCATCAAAGGGCATAACACAAAGGCGCCTCCTTCACCCAATAATGCCAGACCAGGTCCTCAACCATAGAGTCTGCACAATGAATTGGTCACAGCCATACTTTGCGTCAGAAACAGATTCAGCCATTACATCCGTAATGAATGCCATAGCTGAGAAAAGAATTGGTAAGGTCTTGAGTATCTTTTCCAGACTAGTTTGTTCTAATAAACAACTACTGAAGGTAAAATCCCAATGAGCTAAAAACACAAGCGGAAGCCAAAATAGTCTAAGCGTGTTTGGCCTTTTTGTCAAAAGGGTCTTTGAACACACCAAAATCCTCAAAGGCTAAATCCGCCCCTTTAAAAAAAAGGTGCATCAAGCTTGGGACACTTTTCCCAAAAGTCAGAATCCTCTTCTGAAAAAAGGATACCTTCTTTTAAGGCCCCGAGACCTGAAATCTTTATAGCTGGATCCTTCCACTCATTTAAAATAATATCCCTGAGTGAACTATGAAACGTAAAGGATTAGGATGTATTCCGAACCAAGACATGATCGAATCCATCATGCTTAGATCTAGGCCCCCCGACTCAATGCCCATAGATAAATAAATCATATGCAAGAGGAAAGGTAAGACCCCCGGAGGAAACCAAAACCCTTCCTGAGGAGGGAACTCCGAAACAGAGGCCCAATCTTCCATTTGCAAGGGAGAAACTTCCGCAACATCTGACATGTCTGAGTCATGAGCAGAAAAATAGGAGGACCCCCCAAGAAGAAGAAAGTAAATATTTTCTGCTTTTACTTTGCATGTTGTAGGAGTAAAATACTTTCTGCTTTTACGCTGCATGTTGTAGAGTAAAATACTTTCTGCTTTTACTTTGCATGTTGTGGATAAAAAAAATTCTGCTTTTACTCGGCATGTTGTAGAGTAAAAGACTTTCTGCTTTTACTCGGCATGTTGTAGAGTAAAAGACTTTCTGCTTTTACTCGGCATGTTGTAGAGTAAAAGACTTTCTGCTTTTACTCGGCATATTGCAGAGTAAAATACTTTCAACCACTCTTCTAGTCATGAATGACTCGCTCATCCCCCACTACCCTTTCACAGGGAGCATGCCCACACCGGCACAAAAGCCTGGCACGGACACCCGCCCTGCTAAAGGGATAGTGGGGATGCAATCGCTCTTCACGGATGCGCTGTTGGACCAGGAAAGAAGGTGAATTTCCCGGCGTCTTGGGGGGTTTTACACAGTGGGGCATTCCGAATCGGAATGCCCCGGGGGGAGAGAGTATGCTTACCATGGTGCGCTCCTTTAGCCCAAAACTGCCAAAAAATATTCTGTAGGCATGGTGTCAGAGGTATAGTGACATCCGGTAGTCAGATTTATTACGGAGGGGGGGGGGGGGGAGTCACACGTGGTGTTGTCTGAAACATAACTAAAAATCAAAGGGGTTTTGGAGCACATTATAAAATAATTGTCCTGTGGAATTGTCGCATGTGGAGTAGCATAAATCTGTCCTGGAGGAGGCAGAAAGTGCCAATGCAGGGTGCTGGAGCTCAGTGATTGGTAAGTGGTAAAGCGCTCAAAACTATTCAGGGCCTCAGACTCCAGAGCCGGTTGCTAGACTTTCCTTGGGGCAGCGGGTTTTGTGTCTTAAAAACACTGGTGCCAGATGGAAGAGCTGCGGCTGACACAAGGAGCATAATAGCGTGGTGTCTTTTCTTGCCTGTCCCTTCATCATCAGCAGCAGGAATATGGCGTTATGGGAAAACCTTCCAAGTTGCTGCTGAGTAATATTTTGAGAGGGTGCAAATCCTGTGGAGGAGGAAAGGAAACGCCCTAGTCTCGCCCTCTACATTCTCTGCAATGGAGGGGGTGTGCCGAGGCCTGACACGCTTGCTCCATTGCAGTGATAGGACAGGGCATGTCAACGTCCCTGTGACTGACGGTGGATGGCCCAATCCCTACGCGGAAGTGTCAGTGACCACAGTTTCAACCTGGTTGGCTCAGGATGAGATCCAGCAATTGGGTGAGTTACTGGTCAGGCAGCTCAGTGGTTTATTAAAGTGAAGCATGCCAATTTAGGATGCCCCACTGCGTGAAAACCTGCCAATGGCTCGCTTTTGTTACCGCACTCACAAGCGGCATGTGGCATCCCTAGGATGTGCGCAGCCACACCAGCCATTCAGTTACTGAGGGTGCGGCCATGCACAGCCTGAAAAAAGATGAGCGTAATGCTGCCACTGGCCACGTGCGCACCATGGGCTCCTTGGCAAAGTAAGCACATCAGACAACTTAGGTGGGTTTCACAAACTGGGGCATCCCGAATTGCCTGCAGCCATAGAGTCTGCATCATTTTGTAGGCCATTTCTACTTTGTGTAACAGGAAAGCTCCAATGTCTGATTATAAAGAGATGTAGTACTTTAAAGCAACCCATTCAGTATAAAACTATCTCTAAATAGTCAGACATGTTCTAAGAGCTTTCCAGCAACAACCTTCTTTTGCATATACAAACGGTGAACACAGAGATACAGAGCCTTTATTTTATAGGCTGTATAAGTCATTTATACATACATTTAAGGCATAACATACAAAGCTTTCCAGTGACAGAGCGTCTACTCCCAGAGCCAGGTCAGAGGGATTTAGAGAAAAAAAATCTTCAATTTTGCAATTCTACCCTGAAACAAAGAGATCCAACTCCAGGGACCCCCCTCAGGGCACCCACGTGATCAAAACACTGCCTGGTTCAGAGACCATTCTGCCTCCAAAAATGGAGAGCAAGTTAGAAAGTCCGGCAATTGATTCTGGCACTCTGGCTGAAAAAGAAAGCCGGTTCTGTTCAACCCAAAGCAGAATTTCCGTTGCAAGGAGTTGGAGCAATCTGGTGTTTCCCTGTTGATTCAAAATAAACTAAGGTCGTTGTCTTGTCTGTTCTGATCTGAACCTGTCGACCCCTTGGCTGGTGCAAGACAATGAAAAAAACCTCTTTAACTGTTATCAATGCCTTTAGGTTTAAGGAAGACTGATTCAACTTTTTCAGACCATCTGCCATCTAAAGTCAAAGCCCCACAATGGGCTCCCCAAATTCATGAGGCAGCGACTGTTGTAACAGTTTAGTCCATGGGACTACAAAAAAATCTGTCCTCGCACACCCACCATTTCACCAAGTCGGGGAACTTCAAATCTACCAGGGATTCCAAAGATTTGTCCCAGGTGCTTAAGATATGAAGCTTGAGAGACCACCAGAATAGCTGGCCCCACCTTACTGCTGGAAAGGCTAGGGGCAAAAAAAAAAAAAAACCCCAAAAACTCATAGCCTGGCGCACTGGCCGTCCTATTAGTAGACAAAGACTGAACGGATTCATGGAGGGCCCTTATCTCTGCGAAGGCAAGACAATGTTCTGAATGATCGAATAGATCACGAACCTTAAAGTGGACCAACACCCTGCCCTTTTTTTTTTTTTTTATGTCAGTTTAAAATATGGAAAATGTTCAGCAGGACCCGTTTTAACTAGTAAAAAAAAAAAAATTACCTTGTATTCTTCCTCGCTGCGTCGCTTCCATTTGCATTTATCTCCGCCATCTTGGTTTTTCTTATAAAAGGAAGAGATCCTTTGACCTTTTTCTAACTCAAATCACGCGCATGCGCAGTAGTCAGGTGAAGCGCCGCTTGCATCGGGAGCAAGCGGCGCTTCACCTGACCCAAATCAGCGTTACTGCGCATGCGCGATTTTCCCCTCCAGGGTACGGGCGCGCACTGGATCCGATGGTGCCGTCATAGCTGGGGCGGGCACATGGGCGTGGGCAGGCAGGGGAAGGTGCAAGCGGCAAGTTGAAGCCGGAGCCGGGAACACGAGCAGGCGGAGGCTGCCTCCTCTTCCCCTCTGTTCTTCTATTGTTGTTTCTACTACAAAATGGTTACCTATATAGCATCGTCTTTCTATTGCAAGCAAGGTAAGTAAGGGTGTAACAACTGGGCGTGATGAGCTCTCGCCCCCCCATGAGATCTCACAACAAAATGACATTGATACTATTTCGCAGCCTCCGCTCTGGGCGTCCACCGCTTGCGGCCCAATCAGGAGCAGCCAATGAAGACAGACGGATAGGCCAGGCAATGCTAGTGGAGGGCTGGTGAAGCCAGTGGCGGCGTGTTGTGGGCGGAGCTTGGTCATCGCTGTACCGGGCTGGGTGGCTGCAGGCTGGAGGAGCAGTGCGGGCTGAGCTGGAGGCGGAGGAGACACAGCGGAGCGGCGGGACCAGCACCGGGCGGACAGCACAGCACACGCCGCTACCTGTAAGCGCCATTCTCGTTATCCTGTGTATCTGCATCTACTGATTGATTGCACTGTGATCGTTTCATTGCTATTGCATCGAGCACAGATTGCCCTGTGTGTGGACCCATAGGACCGTGTGATTGCATGTGTTCATAGGCTTTTCTGTTTCATTCGGCTCTGTTGTTTGCATAAATGATCTGATTGGCTGGAGTTTAACGGGGGGGGGGGGGGTTCACACAGCGGGGCATCCCAAATAGGGATGCCCTTGGGGGAACTGAAAAAAACCCCGGCAAAGTCAAAATCTCAGGTTTTTTTCTGCTTTTAAGCCAGATTGTAAATGTATGATGAATGCATTGCTTTTTCCTGTGTGTCTGCATTTTACATTGATTGCACTATGATCATTGCTATTGCATTGTGCACAGATTGCCCTGTGTGTGGACCGATAGGACCGTGTCATTCAATGTGTTCATAGGCGTTATTTACATGAATAATCTGATTGGCTGGAATAGGGAATATTTGTTGAATGATTAAAGTGCCCATTGCCCACCCTGCTGCCCTCTGTGTCCATTGCCATTGTCCACCCTGCTGCCCTCTGTGTCCATTGCCATTGCCCACCCTGCTGCCCTCTGTGTCCATTGCCATTGCCCACCCTGCTGCCCTCTGTGCCCATTGCCATTGCCCACCCTGCTGCCCTCTGTGCCCATTGCCATTGCCCACCCTGCTGCCCTCTGTGCCCATTGCCATTGCCCACCCTGCTGCCCTCTGTGCCCATTGCCATTGTCCACCCTGCTGCCCTCTGTGCCCATTGCCATTGTCCACCCTGCTGCCCTCTGTGTCCATTGCCATTGTCCACCCTGCTCTCTCCCTGCTGCCCTCTGTACCCATTGCCATTGTCCACCCTGCTCTCTCCCTGCTGCCCTCTGTGTCCATTGCCATTGCCCACCCTGCTGCCCTCTGTGTCCATTGCCATTGCCCACCCTGCTGCCCTCTGTGTCCATTGCCATTGCCCACCCTGCTGCCCTCTGTGCCCATTGCCATTGTCCACCCTGCTCTCTCCCTGCTGCCCTCTGTACCCATTGCCATTGTCCACCCTGCTCTCTCCCTGCTGCCCTCTGTACCCATTGCCATTGTCCGCCATGCTCTCTCTGCTGCCCTCTGTGTCCATTGCCATTGTCCAGATTGTATGCTGTGTGTGTGTGTCGGGCCAGATTGTATGCTGTGTGTGTGTGTCGGGCCAGATTGTATGCTGTGTGTGTGTGTCGGGCCAGATTGTATGCTGTGTGTGTGTGTCAGGCCAGATTGTATGCTCTGTGTGTGTGTCAGGCCAGATTGTATGCTGTGTGTGTGTGTCGGGCCAGATTGTATGCTGTGTGTGTGTCGGGCCAGATTGTATGCTGTGTGTGTGTGTCGGGCCAGATTGTATGCTGTGTGTGTGTGTCAGGCCAGATTGTATGCTGTGTGTGTGTGTCAGGCCAGATTGTATGCTCTGTGTGTGTGTCGGGCCAGATTGTATGCTGTGTGTGTGTGTCGGGCCAGATTGTATGCTGTGTGTGTGTGTCAGGCCAGATTGTATGCTGTGTGTGGTGTGTCTGGCCAGATTGTATGCTGTGTGTGTGTGTCGGGCCAGATTGTATGCTGTGTGTGTGTGTCGGGCCAGATTGTATGCTCTGTGTGTGTGTCGGGCCAGATTGTATGCTCTGTGTGTGTGTCGGGCCAGATTGTATGCTCTGTGTGTGTGTCGGGCCAGATTGTATGCTCTGTGTGTGTGTCGGGCCAGATTGTATGCTGTGTGTGTGTGTCGGGCCAGATTGTATGCTGTGTGTGTGTGTCGGGCCAGATTGTATGCTCTGTGTGTGTGTCGGGCCAGATTGTATGCTCTGTGTGTGTGTCGGGCCAGATTGTATGCTCTGTGTGTGTGTCGGGCCAGATTGTATGCTCTGTGTGTGTGTCGGGCCAGATTGTATGCTGTGTGTGTGTGTCGGGCCAGATTGTATGCTGTGTGTGTGTGTCGGGCCAGATTGTATGCTGTGTGTGTGTGTCGGGCCAGATTGTATGCTGTGTGTGTGTGTCGGGCCAGATTGTATGCTCTGTGTGTGTGTCGGGCCAGATTGTATGCTGTGTGTGTGTGTCAGGCCAGATTGTATGCTGTGTGTGTGTGTGTCGGGCCAGATTGTATGCTGTGTGTGTGTGTCGGGCCAGATTGTATGCTCTGTGTGTGTGTCGGGCCAGATTGTATGCTGTGTGTGTGTGTCAGGCCAGATTGTATGCTGTGTGTGTGTGTCGGGCCAGATTGTATGCTGTGTGTGTGTGTCGGGCCAGATTGTATGCTGTGTGTGTGTGTCAGGCCAGATTGTATGCTGTGTGTGTGTGTCAGGCCAGATTGTATGCTCTGTGTGTGTGTCGGGCCAGATTGTATGCTCTGTGTGTGTGTCGGGCCAGATTGTATGCTGTGTGTGTGTGTCGGGCCAGATTGTATGCTGTGTGTGTGTGTCAGGCCAGATTGTATGCTGTGTGTGTGTGTCAGGCCAGATTGTATGCTCTGTGTGTGTGTCGGGCCAGATTGTATGCTCTGTGTGTGTGTCGGGCCAGATTGTATGCTGTGTGTGTGTGTCAGGCCAGATTGTATGCTCTGTGTGTGTGTCGGGCCAGATTGTATGCTCTGTGTGTGTGTCGGGCCAGATTGTATGCTCTGTGTGTGTGTCGGGCCAGATTGTATGCTCTGTGTGTGTCAGGCCAGATTGTATGCTGTGTGTGTGTGTCAGGCCAGATTGTATGCTGTGTGTGTGTGTCAGGCCAGATTGTATGCTGTGTGTGTGTGTGTCGGGCCAGATTGTATGCTGTGTGTGTGTGTCAGGCCAGATTGTATGCTCTGTGTGTGTGTCAGGCCAGATTGTATGCTGTGTGTGTGTGTGTGTGTCAGGCCAGATTGTATGCTGTGTGTGTGTGTCGGGCCAGATTGTATGCTGTGTGTGTGTGTGTCGGGCCAGATTGTATGCTGTGTGTGTGTGTCAGGCCAGATTGTATGCTCTGTGTGTGTGTCAGGCCAGATTGTATGCTGTGTGTGTGTGTGTCAGGCCAGATTGTATGCTGTGTGTGTGTGTGTCAGGCCAGATTGTATGCTGTGTGTGGTGTGTCAGGCCAGATTGTATGCTGTGTGTGTGTGTGTGTCAGGCCAGATTGTATGCTGTGTGTGTGTGTCAGGCCAGATTGTATGCTGTGTGTGTGTGTCGGGCCAGATTGTATGCTGTGTGTGTGTGTCAGGCCAGATTGTATGCTCTGTGTGTGTGTCAGGCCAGATTGTATGCTGTGTGTGTGTGTGTCAGGCCAGATTGTATGCTGTGTGTGTGTGTCGGGCCAGATTGTATGCTGTGTGTGTGTGTCGGGCCAGATTGTATGCTGTGTGTGGTGTGTCAGGCCAGATTGTATGCTGTGTGTGTGTGTCAGGCCAGATTGTATGCTGTGTGTGTGTGTCAGGCCAGATTGTATGCTGTGTGTGTGTGTCAGGCCAGATTGTATGCTGTGTGTGTGTGTCAGGCCAGATTGTATGCCGTGTGTGTGTCAGGTCAGATTGCATGGTCTGTGTGTGTGTGTCAGGTCAGATGTGTGTGTGGGTTTACTACCTGCAATCTGTTGCTATTGACAACTGTACACCAGGTCTGTCCACCAAGATCTACAAGAACAGAGAAGCGAGTCATATACACATAAAATGCTGCTGTGGGCAGTGCCAAGGTTATGGAGTGCACTCAACCTTACACATGCCCAGCCACAGTGTTCTGTGTGTACAGGGCTCACTTCTCTCTTTTTGGTGTGCAGTTGCCGATAGCAACAGATTTCAGGTAGTGATAACATAAAAATAATAATACAAGATAGGCTCAGCACAACAAAGTCATACGTCTCAAAAATTACATCAAATGTAGACAAATCTAAAAAAAAAAGTTTTACCCACTAGTAAACATTATCACATTTATTTGTCGAGGGGGTGAATAGTGTACAGAGAAAGTTGGAATCCTGCCCCATTATATAATCTGCCTCTAAATCTGGTTAAAAATCCTGCCCCATTGCATAAACGAGGACCAAAACCCACCCTGGAGTCTCAGACTCCAGGGCAGACATACTCGCTCCCTTTCCCACGTGAAAAACAAAATTAACCCTGTAGGATATATTTTATTTACAATGCATTTATTTTTTATTTTTTTTTGGTGACCCCCATTGGATGTTGATCTGAAGATTCCCAGACCCGCTCTAATCTGTAATTCATGTAATATAATGGTGCATGTGTACAAATAAAAATTTTAGCAAATAAAACTCATTTCACCAGTTTGGTTCTATGAATTTACAACTTTTATTAAGTAAAAATGTAGAGTGCCGTTACTTGGAAGATTATACTTCAAGAAGGTTTACGTTTTCAGTGACATAATCACAGTACCAATTCCGACAGGGGACACAGGAAATATGTACGCCACCTGCCTCCACCAATCAGAGGAGTGCATTGAGGCAATGTTCAACATTCTTCCGTGTCTCCTCTGATAGTGGCCGACTCCCAGAGAATCTATATTGCTGCTCCAAGGGGTATTAACACAGCATACCTAGAGGGATCACACAGATGTTTGACTAAAGGGCCATTTTAGTGGACCAATCACCAGGATGTTCACTATCCTGGTATTTGGTCCCTCTTCCCTTGAGCATCCCGATCTGGAAACCATCCAGGTCCGCCACTTGACTCACCTTTCTGCCATTTCCATGGCACATGTGTGAGCTCTAGTCCAATCAGCGCTTTATGCTGCTCATGCTAATGCATGGCATAAAGCCATTGTTTTGGACCGAGCGTCGGCATATGCAGCAGCGACAATTGCATCCCAGTTTCGGGGAGTGTTCAACCAGCCTATCTGAATCTGCAGAGATGCTGGGGATGCGGCCTGGGGAACCAGCTGAAATGTAAGGGGTTGGGGGGGTTTACACAGTGGGGAATCCTGAATTGGGATGACACAGTGGCACCTAGTCGGCCAGCCCTGTAGTCTTTTACATGCCAGGGCTGCCAACTGCAGTCACTGGTCAAACTTCATTAAAGTGGACCAACACCCACGGATGATTGGCCCGGGAATCTATAAGATTCCCGGGCCGATCACCCCGCGGGACATCCGAGATCGGGATGTCCCGCGGGGTGAAACCCCCCCAAACTCCTTACCTTATCTTCGGCGGCGGCCGGCCGCCGCCTCCCTCGCGCCCCTGTAGGCGTGCGCACACCCGCCGTCTGCGAATGGCGGGCGCGCGTCAAAAGGGACGCGCGGGAGGCGGCGGCGGAGGAGCCGCTTGTCCGTCGGCGCGGGGAGAGGTGAGTTTTTCGGGGGGTTTCACACAGCGGGGCAACCCGGTCGGGGGTGCCCCACCAAAGTGGACCAAGACCCAGGATAGTCAAAATCATGGTTGTTGGTCCACTTTAAGGCATGCCCTAGAATCTAAAAGAAATGGTACACAAGACAAATAACAACTCCTCAGTCCAACGAGCCATGCGCAGGCTTCTGTCTGATCTGAGCCCTTTGCTGGGATTACATACTTCAGCAAAGCGTTCTGATTGCCTTGAATGCGGAGTGTGCACTGCCTTATTCCTGAACACCCGATGGCATGCACCTCCCGCACCAACCTAACTGGATGTGTGTGGTGGATGGTGGGGGAGCAGTAGAAGCATGGGTGAAAGCATCTCCACGCATCAGAAGAATTGGAATAACAATACGCTTTTATTCCAGCACAGGCTAGCTCAGGGGACAGGCCATTACAGTTGAGCTGATCTCCCCTAAGAGCAAAATGGTATGTTGAAAACATTTCACCCCTAATTCTTCTTCCTTGCTGGAAGGATAAACCATCAGCCTACATGTAGGCTATAAGATTTAAGGGTCAGCAGCCTCAGTCTTTCGGGAGCATCCCCATTTGGAATGGGAAAATCCTTCTGAACCTGAGAATTAGTACTGGATTACAGGCAGGACGCAAGAACCGCTCGTCCCTGGGCCTCCAACAATTTTTGGGCCTATAGTTGGAGGTACTGGGACTTTGTGGTACCGCTGCATGGTCTGAATGACCCCTATCCACCCAGAAACTCATTGGGGGTGTCGTTGGAAAGAGAAGGACTGAAGTTATGCGCCTCTGCAAGTGCATGTGGATCCAATAGGCAGTACCATAAAGTCCTGGTACTGTTGCTTGCTGGAGCTGGTGTCTAAAATCAGTGGAGGGACTCTCCGTGTAAGTTTGGGCTTCCTTGCCACCATGGTCCCCGAGAACCAGGGCTCAGAATTGGACCTCCTTGGATAAGGTGCATCATTTCCAAGGGTGACCCAGTTTGGAGGCCAGATTCTCTAGACTCTTCTCTTGGGCTAGCAACCAACTGGAGGCTCCAAGGACAGCACCAGGAGGTTGTGAGGACTGGAGCCAATGAGGACAAGTGGTGAAAAGTGCCGAGGACAGCTCACAACAGGATTCTACGGCCCATATCAGCAGTGATGCCAGTGGGGTATGTTGGCTGTTGTGGTATAAGATAGATAATAAAATGGCACCTTGGGTTAATGTTCACATCCTGACTGGCTGATTGACCTAACCACCAATTTACCTGCCAACAGACTCACTTGCCTATATACCTGCCCATTGACCCACCTATCTATCCTCTAGCCAACTGACCCACCCACATACCTACTGTGTTTCCCCGAAAGTAAGACACCCCCATTTGTAAGACGTATGGGGTGTTTCAGAGGGTTGGCCTAATATAAGCCGTACACCGAAAGTAAGACGTATGTCTTACTTTCGGGAAAATAACATTGATGTCGAACGGGGCTGCGCCGACGGGACCTACCTGAGAGGAGGAGAGGCGGCGGTGGATCCGGGGCTGTGAGCAGAAGACGAGCGGCGCCGGGTGCAGAGGCTCTCACTGCAGCTGCGGGTGCTGCGAGGAGCCTGACGTGGAGATCATCCCTGCGCATGGGGCACGCCCACCGACCATCGCGCAACACCCAGGAAGTGCCGGTAAGTGCGCGCGTGTGTGTGTGAGAGAGAGAGAGCGGCGTCAGGGGGCCAGGCTGACCCTCTGCTGGTGCTGTGCTGTCAGAGGCCGGGGGGAGAAGACGGATTCACAGCGGAAATCGCAGGTGGGTGATGTGAGGGGGACGCAGGGGGTATGACGAGGGGGGCAGCTTGGGCCGGGGGCTCCCTCCATGCTGCCCTTGTGTCATCTGTAAACCACTGCAGCACCCTTACTTGTCTGACCCACACAGATGCTGCAGTACTACAAGTAAGACGTAGTGGGGCTTTTGGGGATAAAAAGAAAGTAAGACGGTGTCTTACTTTCGGGGAAACACGTTATCTACCTGCCTACTGACCCAAATGCCCACCTTCCTACTGACCCACCCACATACCTATCTACCTGCCTACTGACCCAAACGCCCACCTTCCTACTGACCCACCCACATACCTATCTACCTGCCTACTGACCCAAATGCCCACCTTCCTACTGACCCACCCACATACCTATCTACCTGCCTACTGACCCAAATGCCCACCTTCCTACTGACCCACCCACATACCTATCTACCTGCCTACTGACCCAAATGCCCACCTTCCTACTGACCCACCCACATACCTATCTACCTGCCTACTGACCCAAATGCCCACCTTCCTACTGACCCACCCACATACCTATCTACCTGCCTACTGACCCAAATGCCCACCTTCCTACTGACCCACCCAACCTGCCAACTCAACCACCTACCCACCAATTTACTCACTCATCAGCCTACCTATCTACCTGCCTGCTGACCAACCCACCTACCTATCCAATTGCCTACTGACCCACCCACCGACCTACATACTTGCCCACTCACCAGCAGAGACTTGTGGTGCTGCAGCACATTCTATCAATCATTGGACCAGGTAGCAGATACACCAGGGAGTCAAGCTCGCTCCTGAGAGCAGTGAGAGGCCACGCCCCCGGGTGACGTCATGAGAAGAAACGAAGCAACTGGACTTGCTGTATTTTTCATGAAAACTTTTCCCAACTTATAACTCTGTTCATAAAATGCAGAAAGTCCATGTTTTTGGTCCACTATATCAGTGTTCCCCAACCTTTTTTTACCCGTGGACCGGTTGAGGATTTGGTAATTTTACAGCAGCACTGTGGCGGATACTGAGAATGAGATGGCACATACTGAGAATGGCACAGAGCAAAGTGATGACAGAACCATAAAATGAGATGGCAGATACTTAGAAGGACACAGAGCAAAGTGATGACAGAACCTGAAAATGAGATGACAGATACTGAGAATGAGACGGCAGATACTTAGAATGACACAGAGCAGAGTGATGACAGATACTGAGAATGGCACAGAGAACAGTGATGACAGGTACAAACAATGAGATGACAGTTACTGAGAATAGTATAGAGCAGAGCGATGACAGATACTGAGAATGACACAGGAGAGTGATGGCAGATACCGAGAATGACACAGAGCCGAGTGATGGCACATACTGAGAATGGCACAGAGCAGAGTGATGACAGATACTGAGGATGAGATGACAGATACTGAGAATGGCACAGAGAAAAGTGATGACAGGTACAAACAATGAGATGACAGATACTGAGAATAGTATAGAGCAGAGTGATGACAGATACTGAGAATGGCACAGAGCAGTGTGATGACATAGGGCAAAGTAATGGCAGATACTGAGAATGACACAGAAAAAGTGATGACAGGTACAAACAATGAGATGACAGATACTGAGAATAGTATAGAGCAGAGTGATGACAGATACTGAGAATGGCACAGAGCAGTGTGATGACATAGGGCAGAGTAATGGCAGATACTGAGAATGACACAGAGAAAAGTGATGACAGGTACAAACAATGAGATGACAGATACTGAGAATAGTATAGAGCAGAGCGATGACAGATACTGAGAATGGCACAGGAGATTGATGGCAGATACTGAGTATGAGATGACAGATACTGAGAATGGCACAGAGAAAAGTGATGACAGGTACAAACAATGAGATGACAGATACTGAGAATAGTATAGAGCAGAGCGATGACAGATACTGAGAATGGCACAGGAGAGTGATGGCAGATACTGAGTATGAGATGGCAGATACTGAGAATGGCACAGAGAAAAGTGATGACAGGTACAAACAATGAGATGACAGATACCTATGTAGAGCCGAAGCACCAGTAAGCAGGTGCAACTCCCAGGGCTGCCCTAGGCACTGTTTGGTCATGCGCCATCCCCCCCCCCCCCCCCGCCCCCATGCACACATACAACAATGAATTTGCCCCCACCACCAAACACACCACCGATCCGTACAGACACACACACCTATTCAATGCAGACCCACACCAGCCCCATCCATGCAGACCCACACCCGCCCCATCCATGCAGACCCACACCAGCCCCATCCATGCAGACCCACACCAGCCCCATCCATGCAGACCCACACCAGCCCCATCCATGCAGACCCACACCCGCCCCATCCATGCAGACCCACACCAGCCCCATCCATGCAGACCCACACCAGCCCCATCCATGCAGACCCACACCAGCCCCATCCATGCAGACCCACACCAGCCCCATCCATGCAGACCCACACCAGCCCCACCCATGCAGACCCACACCAGCCCCATCCATGCAGACCCACACCAGCCCCATCCATGCAGACCCACACCAGCCCCATCCATGCAGACCCACACCAGCCCCATCCATGCAGACCCACACCCGCCCCATCCATGCAGACCCACACCCGCCCCATCCATGCAGACCCACACCAGCCCCATCCATGCAGACCCACACCAGCCCCACCCATGCAGACCCACACCAGCCCCATCCATGCAGACCCACACCCGCCCCATCCATGCAGACCCACACCAGCCCCATCCATGCAGACCCACACCCGCCCCATCCATGCAGACACACACCAGCCCCATCCATGCAGACCCACACCAGCCCCATCCATGCAGACACACACCGTCCATGCAGACCCACACCCACGTTACTTCCTTCTCTGACTCCCCACCGACTGGCTGGAGAGAGCGAGCAGCACAGATGACACACAGTGAGAATGTCTCCTGTGCTGGGAGGACCATGCAGCATTAGGTGGCTGGAGGCGGCCGTCGGGAGCATCATAGCCAGCGAACGGGCATCAAGGTGAGGGGGGGGAGGAGGCATTGAGCGGGGGGGGGGGATCAGGAGGAGAGACAGCGTGGCCGAGGCAGCGTGCGTTGGGGGAGGGGGTAGGTAGATATTCCCCGCACAGCTGCGCTGTCTCGCCCAACTTCAGTACCTAGCAGGGGGACAGAGGCCAGGCAGGACGGGCGGCGGAGCAGCTGACAAAATACAAAACTTCTACACACACACACACACACACACACACACACACACACACCCGGAATGTAAAAACTCACCTGTCCTACAACCAGCACGAGACGAGAGGGAAGGTGCTGAAAATATGAGTGGAGGGAGGGAGGGGAGTGAGAGGAGGGGAGGCGGAGTCATGTGTCTGCAGCCAATCATGGCTGAGCACAGCTCTACCAATCACAGACAAATAGAGCTTGGAGACGTGCACGCTCCCGAGGACACGCCCGCAGATGACATCAAGACGACACAGCAAAATTGCGCGAGAGAAGAGAGGAGAAGCTGCACGGACAAAATATGCAAATGACGGAAAAGCGTGATTGACGGCGGACAAGACCTGGAGGGTGGGACTTCCGGTGAGGTAAATATTAAAATTACAGGCGTTGCGAGGAACAGACGGCTCCAACAGTCATCAAAAGGTAAGTGTTTTTTTATATTAAAGCTAATAAAACGATGTTGTTTTGGAGGGTGTTGGTCCACTTTAAGTCTTTAGGAGGGAAGTGGGGCGCCGTCCTGGAGGACTACTGGAATACCTATTAGCGTTAAGCTAAGCTGGGGTTTTCTCAAAACGTCCTCCATGACGGCCCAGCCGATGATGAATGAGTAATTATAGTAGCGTCCTACCTCAGGATGTGGTATCATCTTAAGGATCTTTCTGTCGAAAGCCTGCTCGACAAATCCACTCTGTAGTGTCTCAAAACATGTGTGGGGAAGCCCAAGTTGCTGCTCTGCAAATTTCTTTCAGTGATACACCTGCTTGATTAGCCCAAGAAGCAGAAACTGCCCTAGTAGAATGAGCTTTCAAAGATATTAGAAGCTTCCTTTCCTATAAATTCATAAGCTAACTGAATGGCTTCCCTAATCCATCTAGCTATACAGGCCCTCTACTCTTTCTGGAGAATGCTAACAATAAATGATCAGACTTCCTCCACCCAGCTGAACGATCCGAATACATTTATAAAATCCTCCTGGCATCTAAGAACTGCATCTCTTGCTGATCCCCAATATCTTCCGGCCTGAGCCACGGAGATAGATCTTCTGGGACCTGTGAAACTCTGAAGCAATCTTAGGCAAGTAGAAGGGATCCGGTCTGATTGTGAGATGATCTGGAAATACTCAGAAGTACGGTTTCTTAATGGACAAAGCCTGTAGGTCACTGATTCTTCTAGCTGACGTGATTGCTAGAATAAAGGCAAATTCAACTAAACTGCTGACTCGGAAATAGGCTCAAATGGAGCCCTAGTCAGTCCACTGGGCAAAATAATAAATCCCAAAGCGGAAAGCCTTGGGATTCACTGGTCTTCCTCTAGAACGTGAGATGGAGAATCTATCAACCAGATCATCTGCTCGAAGCCTTCTGTCCAAAAATACTCACAGCGCTGCCACCTGAATCTTTAGGGTACTTATAGCCAATCCCATTTCTGCCCCCTCCTGCAAAAATTCCATTACTTCTGCCAAATCTGATAGAAACAGATTATGGCTTCTACAAAAGAAGGAAAATCTCTTCCAGACCTTTCTGTAGATCTTACGGGTTACCAGTTTTCTGCTCTGAAGCAGAGTTTTAATAACACTGCTAGACAGGCCCTTGCTTCTTAGCAGGCCCCATTCAGGATCCAGGCTGTCAGATGGAGGTTCTGGACCTGGGGGTGGAATATGGGCCCCTGATGAAGCAGATAAACTGATATAGAAAGCGTAAGGGGTGGACTTACCGCCATCTGACTCAGTAGAGAAAACCATAAACTCCTGGGCCAATAAGGAGCAACTAGAATCACTCTTGCTCGTTCCATCTTTATTTTCCTTAAGACTCAAGAGAGCATTGAACCTCCCCCAATGCTGGGACAGGGCATCCTCCGCTAGAGCTCCCTGGCCCTGATGAAGCAAGAAGAAGTTTTGGCATTTGGAATTTCTTCTCGTGGCAAACAGATCTATCTCTGGTGAACCCCAGAGATCTACTAACTGCTCCTAGACTCTCTGGTTCAGCTCCCATTCCAATTGTCTCAGCTGCACCCGACTGAGTAGATCTGCTAGCACATTCAACTGTCCCTTGATATGAATAGCTCTTAGGGACTTTACCACTCCTTCCATCCTGCCGCAAATAGTCCTGGAGAGAGACATCAACTCCACTGACCTTGTGCCGCCCTAATGGTTGAGGTATGCTACCACCGTGGCATTGTCTGAAACAATTAGTACATCCTAATCCAGTAACTTCTTCTCGAGGTGTTCTAGAGCCAATTGCACAGCTTTCAGCTCTGCAGAGCCGACCAAAGTCCGACCAAATGCCCTAAATCTGACAATGCATCATGTGGGCGCCCCATCCCCAAGCACTTGCATCTATTGTGATCTGGGTAGGGTCTGTCTGATGCCATGGCCTCCCCATGGCTAGGTTTTCCTGAACCAACCACCATTGCAGGGAGGCACAAACCTGCTCTGGGAGAGTCGTCATCGTGTCCAATGACTCTGGATCTTTGTTCCAAGTACTTAGAAAGAAGTCCTGAAGAGTCCTTGATTGAAATTGGGCCCAACTGACCTCTGGGATGGCGGACTTCATAAGTCCCAACAAAACCAAAATTTGTCTCTGAGACATTCCTGGCTTTTCCTGGATCTGAGAGGCGAGGGAGACAATTTTCTGAATCTTTGGAGGAGGAAGGAATGTCCTCTCCTTTAGACTGTTGTTCAGATAACCTAGATATATGCAAGATGTCTATGGAGACAAACTCGACTTTTCCCTGTTTACGATTCATCCTAACTCCAACAGGAAAGCCAATGTTCTCCTCACATTGTTCTCCAACAGCGCTCTCGATGGTGCGAAAAGTAAAAGGTCGTCCAGAAATGCTTCTCAGAAAGACCATTGCTTCTGCCAAAGACCAAAGCATTGCTCTGAATTGCCAATAAAAAGGTTACTCCACCTAACATTACAGCAAATCTAGGATTGTGACTAATAATTGAGGAAGCATCTTAAATGGAAGAAACACGAAAACCAGCCTGAGATTCAACTCCAGGGCCCCCCCTCAGTGCACCCACTTGATCAAAACACCCCGTAATGGGCTCCCCAAATTCATGAGGAGGCGACTGTTTTAACAGTTTAGTCCATGGGACTAAAAAAAAATGTGACAAAATCTGTCCTCGCACACCCATCATTTCAGTGACTTCTTCACCAAGTCGGGGAAATTCACATCTACCAGGAATTCCAGAGATTTGTCCCAGGTGCTCAAGATATGAAGCTTGAGAGACCCTGAGAATAGCTGACCCCACCTTACTGCTGGAAAGGCTAGGGGCCAAAAAAAAAAAAAACTCAAAAGGCTCATGGCCTGATGCACGGGCCATCCTATTTGTACACAAAGACTGAACAGATTCATGGAGGCCCAAAGAAGGGGAGGAAGAAAAAATAAGAAATGGGACTGGCCAGAGGGAAAACACTGCTTACCCCCCTTTGTCCCAACAAGGTCTGGGGATCAAAGAATATAACACTGTTCCAGTTTGTGGGGCTATCCTGGGCCCCTGGCTGTTTTTCTGCCTCCAGGACCGAGAAATGGACCTGCCTGTCCAAGCCCATAGCGCCAGTTACTTACCTAAACCCACATGGTTCAGGAGCAGTGGTCCGGCTCCTATCCCAAGGAGGGACACGAAAACAACTGAAAATGGGAGGAGGAGTCAAAGGGGGCATCCCCAGAAATCCCATTGTTGACCTTATCAATCCAAAACGCTGAAACTCTGCTAATACAGTCAGTTACTAGCAGTGGTTTGAGCAAAAAAGAAGAAGAGTATCCCAGGCTCTTTTTAGAAGAATATCCGACTATTTATCTAAAGGATCTCTAAGAGAGCCCATGTCCTCAAAGGAGGGACTTAGGAATGAAAAACCTGGATTAAGGTGTCCTCCATTCCCTAGCCATGACATCTTTTATCGATTGGTGAATCGGAAAACACGGATCCTTTTTCTCAAGCAGGCCTCTTTAAAGGGAATCCTGCACTAAAAGGGGTCTATTCTAATTCTCAATATTCAGAGAAGACCTAATTAATTCCTCTGATGGGATCCGGGAACATCCTCTAGGGAAAAATCTAGCTGAATGCTCAGACAAAGAAACATCCGCACTGCTCCCAGTTACTGTAGAATGAAATGATTCATCTGAGGAAGCCCCCTTCTCCTCCTACCCATCCAAAGAACCCTGTCTGGATTTGGACGGGCCAGCGTCAGACCTGCCCGAGGTTGCTTGGACAAAACAGTCCTTGAAAAACTCAAATGAATAAGCCATTCTGGAGTCAAAAGATTCAAAAAAGTTCTTTAACATACACTGGAAATTGCCCCCCTCCATGACAAAAGCCCTCCGGTAAGGGGGCCTGATAAATGGTGCAGGATCCAGCTTAACCCATTCTAGTATACCTGGGCTCTTTCAAGTCCCTGGGCTCCTTATGACCCCTAGATTCCTTAGAATACCTTCTGGGATCTTTCCTGGCTTTGGCCTCCTTGACTTTGGGCTCCTTGGCCTATGAAATAAGAGGGAACAAAAACATCCTTTAAGATTCCTGGCTAGAGGGGTCCTTTTAACCGACTTACCCCCTCCGAAGCACTGTCACCCGCCATGAACCACGTGGAGGCCCATCAGGTATTCCCCTGACAGTGCCTTTCCTGGTCCTGACGAGCGCGCAGGAGCAGCATCTTCCCGAAAGCATGCAGAGGTCTGAAAAGCCTTCCATAAACCAGAATTGCCCCTGGTGGAGGCGGGGTTGCCACATCCGGATCCAGCGTACACGTCACTGGAACTAACGCCCCTCCCCCGGAAACTGGAAACAAACTACCTTGAGAGTAGCTGACCCAACCTTACTGCTGGGAAGGGCTGGGGTCAGAAAGCCCCAAGAGCCTCATGGCTTGACGCACTGGGGCCATCCGACTGGTGCGCAAACACTGCTTCCTGGAGGGATCCACAGCTTGGGGCAAAGAGTAGCAGATCGTCCAAACAAGCTATGATCCCGATCTCTCTTTACCTAAAATACGCCAGAGGATCGGCCAGAACCTTGGCAAAGATCCTGGGAGCTGATGCTAGGCCAAAGGGAGGACAAATCGGAAGAACCAGGTGGATAATCTTATCCTACCCTTGATGTATAGTAAGATACTACAGCCACATGACTAGCCAGAATAAAGGCCACTCTAATTAAAATGTCCACTCAAAGTTACCGATTCTAAAGTGCATAAAGCAGGTAACTGTAACAGGTAAAAAATAGGTGACTCCTGGAAGCTTGTCTGAATAAATAGCTCCTTATAAGAATGGTGGGAGCACAAATAAAGACAATAGAGAGGGTAATACAAAGTTACGTTCCCTTAGAAGGTTTAAAAAGAACAAAAAGCCAGAATTCACCACAGTCAAGTGCACACAGCCAATCGCACTTGGTCAGGTGCAGGCTAAACCAGATTGTCTTCCCGACTGTATAATGAACAAGGAATGAACTACCAGCATTACCATAGGTAATACCCTGAATCAGGGGTTCTCAACCTGTGGTAAATGTAACACTGGTGGTACCTAAGGTTCTCCAACAGCACTGAAGACCTACCTGTACCCCACCTGATCTACAACCTGCACTTTGCTGCATAAGAACATATAAAAAAAAAAAAGGTTATAAAAAATGTCGAGTCCCCATCTGCCAGGGGCAGGAAAATGCAAAGAGTTGGTAGAGACCATCCAGAGCGCGAATGTTCCGAAGCCCTCCAGACTCCAGCCTGTCCTCCAAACAGCAGCAAGCGTCGCTGCCGAAGTGTCCTCAGCCACCCTCCCTCCTGCCCGACGAATGGACACATCCCAGGTGGCGGGGGTGAATGGGAAGGGGGAGATGACAGAAGGGGGGGTAGAGACCTTCCTGACTCTCGCAGCAGATGGGGGGGGGGGGGGGGCGCAATCCCAGCTTTCTCTAGAAGATCATCCTTAGTAAAAGCACAGCACCGCTTACCCCCCTGCCATTAACGGTCAGTGAATCAAGGAATCAATGGTCAAGGAATGGAAATCTGGTCAGTCCACTGGGGGTATCCCAGATCCAGAGCCAAGAAATGAGTTTGCCTGCCTCAAACCCACAGCACCAGATACTTACCTAAACCTTTTAGTTCAGGAGCTAGGGGTTTGGCTCCTACCTGGGCAGGAACACGAAAACAACTGGGCTAAAGTTTAATCCATATCTGGTGGATGAGGTCTCATGAGTATGCAGCCTGCTGTATGACTGGGGGGATGGAGCTCACACATCCACTGCGGAATCGCCGGTGACACGAGTATGCCAGGCATTAAATCAAGAAGCCTCACAATAATTTTGGTGATACGGCAGTGTTGTCCCTTTATGTGCCACATGTACTGTGTTATTAGTATTGAATTGTATGTTGTTCTATAAGAACCCCCACAATAGGCTCGATTCAGCCGTGGCCCCATAAGCAATAGTAAATTGATGGCTCAACAACCCCCCCGCCCTTGCAAAACACTCCCTGAGTCACATGCAATTACAGTAGTAAATGAGTAAATTTGAGTAAATGTGCGGGTGTGATCTGGCTCAATGCACACATTAGTTCCAAATAAAAATTTTACTGAAGAAAACCCATGCGCAAATGTATTTACTCACAGTGCTGAACCGATCCAAAAGAGGAGATCATCGGTCCTAGAGTCCTATAAACTGTAGATAGGTGGTTGCTTCACTTTAAAGTAGCCACAGTTACCAAACTATCCCAGCCTTTGGTCCATGCTTTGAAACCTGCTGGTTCGCCAGTATTTTTGGCGCTTTACATTCACGTGGAGTGGAATCACTAGCCCAGCTTTTGCAACGAGAAGAGCTCTCTCTGCAAACGCGAAATGCGTAGGTGACTGCGCCCCGAGATTGCTATGGGCAGCATTTCACTGGTGATTAGATCATAAATGCTCCGCAATTTCCCTGGTGTGAAAGCAGCCTGATGGCGATATATAAAATGGTGCTATCATTATTCTATTTTGTGCATTTTATTGTTAGCATCTTGTTAAAATCATTTTTGAGCCATAAGAAAAAAAAAAAAAGCTATGCTCACCTTAAGACCCACTTAGACCATTTCTGCTAGTCCGGGGCTGCAGGGCTTACTTCATTGTTTAAGCCACATCCAGCGCAGCCCAGCCGATCACCACGCTCCTCTCACTTGTCGTACGCTCTCTTCCTGGGTCCGTCCGCCATGGTGACGCCCCCGCCACCAGTCACATGGCGCTGCCACGCCCCTCTACATTGCAATAAATGGGCTTTAACTGTTTCATTTTATTGTGTCAGCTACAATAAGGGATTGGGTATCTAGAATATTTATGTATATTTCTCTGTGTAATCGTGTTTGCCTTATGGTGTTCTTAGGCCACTTGGTGACTTTTTAAATTGTACACTGAATCTATGCATGATTATTTAATGCATTGCTATACAGTAACAAAACTTTATGCATTATTATAATAAACTTTAGGGGTGCACTGTAACTATATTGATGTGATGCCTTGGGAGTGTAGGAGTGCACCCAGGAAGCTGCATACATTTTTTAGGTTTCTGTACATTTCTATATCATTTGAGTGTGCCTTCTTTTGCTTAACTAGTTGCCGGGGGGGGGGGGCAATTTAAAACAAAACATAATCTCATTATCTTAGGTCCTGCGTCTTGCCCCGTGGGCATCCTGATTTGGGGTGCCTCATTGTGTGAATTCCCTCCAAATCGCAAGTAAAAACGTATCTTTCCCTGGTCACATGGTGCATGCGCAGGCTCTCGTCCAATCAGCGCCCCATGCTGCTGACATACGACTCGGTTTACTCAAAGGTGCCAGCATTAGGGAAGCAAATCTATAGGTTTCCCTTTGGATGAGGGCACATTCCCATCCCCAATCATCTGAATGGCTGGGTGTGAGAGTCAGCCGAAAGATGTTGGAGGTCAATGTCGTTTACCTTGCCGTGGGTGTCACTGCTGTGCTGCCCCTGTTGCTGCGGTCGCTGCACCCACTGCTTCTCGGGCTCCAAAGGAGAATAAGCTCTTACACCTCTGGGTCGCCCACATGTAACAAAGTCTGCGCCCGGAAGGGACATCTGCGCGCCGCTGGTCAGCAGCCACGCCCAATAAAATTAAAAAAACTAGCGGTGACAAGGAAAGAGACCCAGGCTCAGATCCTCAGAGATCAAGCGAGTACTGCAGAAAAATACAATTTAAAAACTCTGCTGTGAAATGAGTGAAATGGTGGAAGTGATCCTAAAGGGACAGCGCAGAACTAATGCTGTGTCAGAAAAAAATACTATGTGGGACTGCCCTGGCCGCCTTTAAACCTCGGGTACCCAAAGATTATCCAATGCACCACCAATCCACAATTATATAGTAAGAAGGTTATGTGCTGAAATGGCAGTTCCCTTAAAAGGATACTCAGAAAAATGCACTATATTGTGGCTCCAGCAACCGCCAGGGAAACAGCCCACTGCACCAAAGAGCCCTCAAATAGATACAATCAAGTGAAATTCATCAAATTAGTTTATTAATAAAAATTAATTCATTACATCATAAAAAACATCCACCCACACACATACATAATTTCATGGCAGGTGACCAACCTCTGGGCGAAAAACACTAAACTAAATAATATGATCCTTAATAATCACCCAATCACAAATTGATACTAATATCTACTAAGTGCTAAACATGATTCAGATACAGAAAGTGCTACAGTGCTATTAAAGTGCTAAGGAAATATGTGCAAAATATGCAAATTAAAATAACCTACAATGTGAAGCCCAAGCAGATGGTACCCTGCCGTCCCCTAAAACAGGAGGTAGGATTCCACATGTTGCGTGGAATCCTAAGTGCCCAGCCACTTCATCAGGATAAACCTCGTGTGAGCTAAACCCAAAAGATTCCAGGCTGAGAAGGCTTCTCCAGGTGTCTCCTGGAGCAGAAAACAGCAACCTAAAATAACAAACAGGCTGTAGTCTAACTGTCCTGTGGTTCCCAGGGAGGAAACAGAAAGAACTGAGGTGGGGAGGAAGGGGTGGGGCTTTTAAGAAGGGAGAGGGGGGACATGATTGAGACCTTTAAATATGTGAAAGGATTGAATAAGGTTCAGGAGGGAAGTGTTTTTAAGAAGAAACTTAATGATAGAACAAGGGGGCACAACCTGAAGCTAGTCGGGGGGAAGATCAGGATCAATGTTAGAAAATATTATTTTACAGAAAGAGTAGTAGATGCTTGGAACAAACTTCCAGCAGAGGTAGTTGAAAAATCAACAGTCACTGAATTTAAACATGCCTGGGATAAGCACACATCTATCCTAAGATAAAGAGTACATACAGTATACACATAAGGGCAGACTAGATGGACCGTATGGTCTCCTTCTGCCGTCAACCTTCTATGTTTCTATGTTTCTATGTTTAACCACTGTTCAGTTTTGTGTTTCCTCCGAGGGGGCGGAGCTTCTCTCTCTCTCTGTGAGTCTGATGGTAGAAAAATTCTCATGGTGTTGAATCAACCCTTTAGTTGAGGGGGAATTGCTCGGGGGTCACATAATGATGGGCACAGCTTCATCAGCCAGGCGAATGCTTTGAGCCCCGGGGGTAAAATAGAACTCACCTTTGGAATAGTCTGTGTTGTCTCGCTGCCACACCAGAGAAGCTGCTGCAGAAAGGCTTTACTCACCCCCTACCCCCTTACAAGATGGTCCAGCAACCCTGCAGTATAAACAGCCCCTCCACTGACACCATTATATGGAATTTAATATTCATGCTCTATGAAGCAAAGGTTTCTGACTAGTTATTGAATGTCTACTATAATAATGAAAACCATGTTCTAAATATAATAGTTATTTATTGCTCCCCCATATTTTAAAGCCCCTGTGCAGGCACACATTAACTTTCTACCACCTAATACCACCTTATAGGAGCAGTAAAAATGAGCCATTTGCATCTGAAAATCTCTGAATATATATATAGTAAATACCTTTGTGATTCTAAGGGAAACTGATGTTTCGCTTCAATATCTTGGTTATAGCTCGGCTGGAAGGGACGTGTCATAAAGCAGATTTATGAGTCTTGTCCATGCTCGGCGGCAGTCAGAGAGAGCTGTAGAACCACTGTGGCTGGCTGGGCTTGCAAAGTAAGACAACTTTCTTGCAGGGTCCTGGAGAAATAAAATATAAATAAAAATAATGCACATTTTCTGCAGAGTCCTGCTACTGATTCTACCCTGTGCTACTAAAAATAGAGGAGAGGCACATGGGACAGGCATCAAGTCGGCTGCTAAATGGCTAATTGTTGCCACTGGGTCCCTTTGGCTCTCATTCCAACCAACAGTAAGTCCGGCTATAAAATAACTCTTCCTCCCACCACACTGTCAAATCGGGATGCCCCTGGGGAGGGCTTTCACCCAGCCCAGGAGTCTTTTAGACTAGTCTCAGATTTGGTGCACTATAAAGCAGACCCCTTCCCTCAGCTACCCTCCCCTGGCAGGGACCAGGTTACAAGGAATAAAAAAGCCATATCTTGCTCGTGGTCCAGCACCCTTCTCTCGGCACGATGAGACCTGGGAACGGCCATCTTGAACAGGAAGAATAGGGGGCGAATAAGTAACCAGCCAGTTCCTCCCGTGCTGCACCAAGGATTAGGAGACCTGTTGGTCAAGTTCCCAGCTCACAGAGTAAAAGTTCACAAATCTCAAGAACCATAACATGAATTTACTGATGACCAAGCATGTTCTGCCATTGTAGTTAGAGGCATTCCTATTACATTTTTGCTGTATGCATTGATTTGTATAATTAAAGCAGAACTAAAGATAAAATGGCTCATTGCACAATAGGGCAGATACAGCACAAACACTTTTCATCCACAATGTAATTCAGCACCATTTTTAGCTGTGCACATTTTAAAAAAATTCACACAGCTACAAATGGTGCTGAACTGCAGCAAGAAATAACAAATCAAGCCAAAAAACATTTCCACACAAAAATGAGAGAAAAAAAACATTGCCACGGTGCTGAATCAGCTGTAATATAACCATCATGTCTCTCCCTTGCAATAAAAAAATCCAGCTCCTATATAAATATATACATACATGATATTACAGTGATGATGAAATACCCCACATACAAATATAAGAAGCCTTAAAGTGGACCAAAACCCACAAAAACTCACCTTCTTTGCCAACTCGGCAAGGGCAGTGCGGTGTTGCTTTCGGATATATCACACACCTTTCGTCAAGCAATGGTGATAGTTGGCTCAGGTCCATAGGCTGCCAACTCGGCGGCTCCGTATAATTCATCACTTCTGTTGGCTCAGCGAGGCATGTTCTATCGGTCCGCCGGCTTCTCCAATGGCATTGTCTGCCGGTTCCTCCTCAGGAATGTCCTGGAAAAATGTCATAGCAGCTCCGACCGCAGTGTACTCGGCCACATAACGCTTAAAAGATTTAATCTCTGCAGTGGTCCTCGTCTCCGCTTCCGGTTCTGCAGGCATATCCGGTCGGGTAATTGAGGTAGGGCATTGAGGTGATAGAGCCCCCTCAAAAGAAAAATCTTTTGCATTCTCCATGGAAAAATCCATAAAAAGCAGGTCAGGATCAGTAAAAGTCGCCTTTTAGAAATGCTCAGAGAGAGACCAGGTGCTGTCCTTGCAAAGGCAATTCCCCACCAGGTCTGACGCTCCCTAGCAGCAGTCCAGTATTTATACTTCACCTCCAATTGATGTCACAGCCCCCCCTCACAAACAAGGGAAGGGAAGGGGAAGGAGGAGCTTCAGGTTGATTTGAAGCAAAGTAGCTTTCTCAGGCAGCATCGTCTAGAGGACTTTTTGGGCTCCTCCTCTTCTTCAGATTCAATGCTCGGTTTTGCTTTGTTGTCCTTCGTAAAAATACTGGCTGTCAGGTTTCTCAGGATTTTCCAGCGTGATTTTGATGGTGGTTTAGTCACAACTGGATCCTGTTCTTCCGAGTCTGGCTCAGGCGTCTCAGGCATTAGTTCCAGCACATTGTCTATTTCAATAATGTTCTGTGGAGGGAGCATGACCTGGACCTCCACAAGAATTGGTACTGAGACAACTGGCTCTAATTTAAAGTCTGGTAAATGCTCGGGGGCATCGTCTGCCGACTCCTTGGTGGTAAGGTCTGGCAGATCCTCAAGCGAATGTTCCATGTCCCCAAAGGCATTGTCAGTTGTCTCCTCCTCGGTCTGCTGGCTCAAGTCCTCCATTTCAAGTTCACATTCTGCCAGCTCCTCGATAATAGGTTGGAAAGGTGCTTCCAACACATGGTGCATTGGCCCTTTGAGGTCTGCCGTCTCCTCAGGGGCACAGAATTCCGGCTCAAGGTGGCAGTTTGCCGGCTCCTCCTTTGCACTGCTGAAAGATGCTCGTTTTCGGGGTTTTTTCATTCGCTTGCGCCTCGGCAGCCTTGGTTTCTTCATGGTGATAGGCTCACAGGCTGCAGACTCAGCGAGGACATGTTCTATCGGTCCGCCGGCTCCTCCGATGGCACTGTCTGCCGGCTCCTCCTCAGGTATGTCTTCTTCAGGGGCAGAGGATGCCGGCTCAAGGTGGCAGTTTGCCGGCTCCTCCTTTGCACTGTTGAAAGATGCTCGTTTTCGGGGTTTTTTCATTCGCTTGCGCCTCGGCAGCCTTGGTTTCTCCATGGTGATAGGCTCACAGGCTGCAGACTCAGCGAGGACATGTTCTATCGGTCCACCGGCTCCTCCGATGGCACTGTCTGCCGGCTCCTCCTCAGGTATGTCTTCTTCAGGGGCAGAGGATGCCGGCACAAGGTGGTGGCTTGCCGGCTCCTCATTTGCACTGCTGAAAGATGCTCGTTTTCGGGGTTTTTTCATTCGCTTGCGCCTCGGCAGCCTCGGTTTCTCCATGGTGATAGGCTCACAGGCTGCAGACTCAGCGAGGACATGTTCTAGCGGTCCGCCGGCTCCTCCGATGGCATTGTCTGCCGGCTCCTCCTCAGTAATGTCCTGGAAATATGTCACAGCAGCGCCGGCCCCAGTGCATTCGGCCCATGTTTGGGACATGTAAGCCACATACTGCTCAAAAGATTTAATGTCTGCAGTGGTCCAGGTCTCCGCTGCCGGTTCTGCAGGCATATCCGGTCGGGTATGTGAGGTAGGGCATTGAGGTGTTAGAGTGCCCTCAAGAGAAAAATCTTTTGCATTCTCCATGGAAAAATCCATAAAGAGCAGGTCAGGATCAGTAAGAAAATAAAAAAAAGACTCTAAAAGTCGCCTTTCAGAAATGCTCAGAGAGCGACCAGGTGCTGTCCTTGCAACGGCAATTCCCCACCAGGTCTGACGCTCCCTAGCAACGGTCCAGCATTTAGACTCCGCCTCCAACTGACGTCCCAGCCCAGCATTTCGACTCCGCCTCCAACTGACGTCACATCCCCCTCACAAACAACAGCTGTGGTACACAAATCACCCAGAAATACTAGGCCGCAGCCCGGGATTTGATAAGAGCCCAATTACTACTACTAATACTAATTATTATTATGGCGGGTTTAGGAAGTCAGCGTGTGTTTTCCCCATCGCTCCCCATTCTCAGACCATGTAACAGCTAAAACCTTCCTCCGCCATCGGCAGAAAGTCTCCTCTGTCACCCGATCGCATCCCCATCCCCTGGCGGGGTCCTCACCTGTCACCCGATCGCATCCCCATCCCCCGGCGGGGTCCTCACCTGTCACCCGCGCTGAGTTCTCCTCCCTCCGCCACCATCAGCTGAGCAGCGCAGGCGATGTGAGGGGAGATCGAAAGCAAAACATTGATGGATCCTCCTCCAGCTCAGGCAGCACAAGCAGAATGCAGAGCAGGCCTGAGGATCGATCGCCGAGCTCATCATTTCCTGCACTTCTGCTTGTCTGCCTGAGCTGGAAGACGTGTGTGTGTTGTGTTGTGTTGTGTGTGTGTGAGCTGAGCTCCTGTCATCCATTCTACAGCCTCCATCTGCTGATCTGCGGTGTGTCTGCTGTCCTCTCATTCATTCATGTCATTAAAGGTTTATTCTCTAATTGCACAGTGTGTGCATGTGTGCTTATGGGCTTTATATCTTAATAGTGGACCTGCAGTGTTAACTAAGGGGACGATTTGGGATGCCCCACTGAGTGGCAATGGCCCACACTTACCTTTCTGGCACTCCCACGCTTGGTGTTGTCGGATGATGGTCGGCCTCCCTGCAGCTGAGGCCTGCTCCTGCCCTAACCCATCTGAGTGCCACAGACCACAAGGAGGCTGGGGATGCCGCTGTTCCATCTCTCTATACCAGCGCTCTGTTCAAAACATTGCTTCGTGCCATGCAAGAGAGCTGTGCATGCGCCTTGGGATCAGCGGAGAGGTGAGTTGTGTGGGCAATCTGGGAGTTTCACACAGCCGGGCATCCTAAATTGAAATGCCCCAGGGAAAAGGACAGTGAAAATCCTGGTGAGGAACACGGACACATCTACTATCTGTTAACCCTTTCACTACCAGCCAGTTTGGGTCCACATTTGGGTATGTCCCCAGGGAACACGGACACATCTACTATCTGTTAACCCTTTCACTACCAGCCAGTTTGGGTCCACATTTGGATATGTCCCCAGGGAACACGGACACATCTACTATCTGTTAACCCTTTCACTGCCAGACAGTTTGGGTCCATATTTGGCTTTGAACTCTGGGAACACGGACACATCTACTATCTGTTAACCCTTTCACTGCCAGCCAGTTTGGGTCCACATTTGGGTATGTCCTCTGGGAACACGGACACATCTACTATCTGTTAACCCTTTCACTGCCAGCCAGTTTGGGTCCACATTTGGCTATGAACTCTGGGAACACGGACACATCTACTATCTGTTAACTCTTTCGCTGCCAGCCAGTTTGCGTCCGCATTTGGGTATGTCCTTTGGGAACACGGACACATGTTAACCCTTTCACTGCCAGCCAGTTTGGTTCCACATTTGGGTATGTCCTTTGGGAACACGGACACATGTTAACCCTTTCACTGCCAGCCAGTTTGGGTCCACATTTGGGTATGTCCTCTGGGAACATGGACACATCTACTATCTGTTAACCCTTTCGCTGCCAGCCAGTTTGGGTCCACATTTGGGTATGTCCTTTGGGAACACGGACACATCTACTATCTGTTAACCCTTTCGCTGCCAGCCAGTTTGGGTCCACATTTGGGTATGTCCTTTGGGAACACGGACACATCTACTATCTGATAACCCTTTCACTGCCAGCCAGTTTGGGTCCACATTTGGCTATGAACTCTGGGAACACGGACACATCTACTATCTGTTAACTCTTTCGCTGCCAGCCAGTTTGGGTCCACATTTGGGTATGTCCTTTGGGAACACGGACACATGTTAACCCTTTCACTGCCAGCCAGTTTGGTTCCACATTTGGGTATGTCCTTTGGGAACACGGACACATGTTAACCCTTTCACTGCCAGCCAGTTTGGGTCCACATTTGGGTATGTCCTCTGGGAACACGGACACATCTACTATCTGTTAACCCTTTCACTGCCAGGCAGTTTGTCAGCCTGAAGCCCTGAGTCAGGTGTGTTAGGATGTGCACTCCCTCCCACACGTATCGCAGCAGCTTCGTCAGGGCAGCTCTATATATTGGGGCCTCACACTTCTGTATTGTATCACTTATTGCTCGATCCCTCGGTGTCCCCACACGTATCGCAGCAGCTTCCTCAGGGCAGCTCTATATATTGTGGCCTCACACTTCTGTATTGTATCACTCATTGCTCGATCCCTCGGTGTCCCCACACGTATCGCAGCAGCTTCGTCAGGGCAGCACTATATATTGTGGGTACACACTTCTGTATTGTATCACTCATTGCTCGATCCCTCGGTGTCCCAACACTTATTGTAGCAGCTTCCTCAGGGCAGCTCTATATATTGGGGCCTCACACTTCTGTATTGTATCACTTATTGCTCGATCCCTCGGTGTCCCAACACTTATCATAGCAGCTTCCTCAGGGCGGCTCTATATATTGGGGCCTCACACTTCTGTATTGTATCACTTATTGCTCGATCCCTCGGTGTCCCCACACATATTGCAGCAGCTTCGTCAGGGCAGCACTATATATTGTGGGTACACACTTCTGTATTGTATCACTCATTGCTCGATCCCTCGGTGTCCCCACACGTATAGCAGCAGCTTCGTCAGGGCAGCACTATATATTGTGGGTACACACTTCTGTATTGTATCACTCATTGCTCGATCCCTCGGTGTCCCCACACATATTGCAGCAGCTTCGTCAGGGCAGCACTATATATTGTGGGTACACACTTCTGTATTGTATCACTCATTGCTCGATCCCTCGGTGTCCCCACACGTATAGCAGCAGCTTCGTCAGGGCAGCACTATATATTGTGGGTACACACTTCTGTATTGTATCACTCATTGCTCGATCCCTCGGTGTCCCCACACGTATTGCAGCAGCTTTGTCAGGGCGGCTCTATATATTGGGGCCTCACACTTCTGTAGTGTATCACTCATTGCTCGATCCCTTGGTGTCCCCACACGTATGGGAGCAGCTTTGTCAGGGCAGCACTATAGATTGGGGGTACACACTTCTGTATTGTATCACTCATTGCTCGATCCCTTGGTGTCCCCACACATATTGCAGCAGCTTCGTCAGGGCAGCACTATATATTGTGGGTACACACTTCTGTATTGTATCACTCATTGCTCGATCCCTCAGTGTCCCAACACTTATCGTAGCAGCTTCCTCAGGGCAGCACTATATATTGGGGCCTCACACTTCTGTAGTGTATCACTCATTGCTCGATCCCTTGGTGTCCCCACACGTATGGCAGCAGCTTTGTCAGGGCAGCACTATAGATTGGGGGTACACACTTCTGTATTGTATCACTCATTGCTCAATCCCTCGGTGTCCCCACTTGTATTGCAGCAGCTTTGTCAGGGCAGCACTATATATTGTGGGTACACACTTCTGTATTGTATCACTCATTGCTCGATCCCTCGGTGTCCCCACACATATGGCAGCAGCTTCGTCAGGGCAGCACTATAGATTGGGGGTACACACTTCTGTATTGTATCACTCATTGCTCGATCTCTCGGTGTCCCCACGCTTATCGCAGCAGCTTCGTCAGGGCAGCACTATATATTGTTGCCTCACACTACTGTATTGTTTCAGTCATTGCTCGATCTCTCGGTGTCCCCACGCATATCGCAGCAGCTTCCTCAGGGCAGCACTATATATTGTGGGTACACGGCTCTGTATTGTATTACTCATTGCTTGATCACTCGGTGTCCCCACGCGTATCCCAGCAGCTTCTTCAGGGCAGCACTATATATATTGTGGGTACACACTTCTGTATTGTATCACTCATTGCTCGATCCCTTGGTGTCGCCACGCATATCGCAGCAGCTTCGTCAGGGCAGCACTATATATTGTGGGTACACACTTCTGTATTGTATCACTCATTGCTCCCCACGCGTATCACAGCAGCTTGGTCAGGGCAGCATTATATATCGTTGGTACACACTTCTGTATTGTATCACTCATTGCTCGATCTCTCGGTTTCCCCACGCTTATCGCAGCAGCTTCGTCAGGGCAGCACTATATATTGTGGCCTCACACTTCTGTATTGTATCACTCATTGCTCGATCCCTTGGTGTCGCCACGCATATCGCAGCAGCTTCGTCAGGGCAGCACTATATATTGTGGGTACACACTTCTGTATTGTATCACTCATTGCTCCCCACGCGTATCACAGCAGCTTGGTCAGGGCAGCACTATATATCGTTGGTACACACTTCTGCATTGTATCACTCATTGCTCGATCTCTCGGTTTCCCCACGCTTATCGCAGCAGCTTCGTCAGGGCAGCACTATATATTGTGGCCTCACGCTACTGTATTGTATCAGTCATTGCTCGATCCCTCGATGTCGCCACGCATATCGCAGCAGCTTCGTCAGGGCAGCACTATATATTGTGGGTACACACTTCTGTATTGTATCACTCATTGCTCGATCCCTCGGTGTCCCCACACGTATCACAGCAGCTTCGTCAGGACAGCACTATATATCGTTGGTACACACTTCTGTATTGTATCACTCATAGCTCGATCCCTCGGTGTCGCCACGCTTATCGCAGCAGCTTCATCAGGGCAGCACTATATATTGTGGCCTCACACTACTGTATTGTATCAGTCATTGCTCGATCCCTCGATGTCGCCACGCACATAGCAGCAGCTTAGTCAGGGCAGCACTATATATTGTGGGTACACACTTCTGTATTGTATCACTCATTGCTCGATCCCTCGGTGTCCCCGCGCGTATCACAGCAGCTACGTCAGGGCAGCACTATATATTGTGGGTACACACTTCTGTATTGTATCACTCATTGCTCGATCCCTCTGTGTCCCCACACGTAGCACCCTGAGGAAGTGATCTCTCACGCAACGCGTCAGTGTTTTTGAAGGGGCGTCTGCAGAGGACTGGGACCCATTAATTGGTGACAGTATTATGCTTAATTTTGCCTTGTTTTGGTAAAGTTTTGTTTACTATACATGCCATGGTGTATTGGTCTAACTGTTAATAGCACTTTCTGGTCACCCTTTGCACTTGCACTTTTTGTTCTAGTATTCCGTTTGGGGTCTCTTTCCCCTATTTAGTACTAATCTCCTTATTCACAATCTATGTGGTCTTTTTCAACTACATATACCATTGAGTATATGCTTATTTGCACTGCAGACAGTTGTACCTCTTAAACCTGGCATACTTTGAACCTATTGTTACATTAAGTGAATTAGTGATTGGTAGTCCCATAAAGTCCATCTGCAGGGCCTGCTCCTTGGTCTGTGTATATATTTGTATACACATTTTATTGTGTTTAGATGTGGTTATTGTTTGTCATGTTATATGATGTGTCCTTGGCGAAATAAACCTTGATTAATTATTCTACATAATGTGTGTGCGGCTTAGTCTATAGGGTGAGATAACAGCTATCCAATACTGGTGGATGGCCCCTGTGTTAGTGTCCCCACACGTATCGCAACAGCTTCGACAGGACAGCTCTATATATTGTGGGTACACACTTCTGTATTGTATCACTCATTGCTCAATCTCTCGGTGTCCACACACATATCGCAGCAGCTTTGTCAGGGCAGCACTATATATTGTGGATACTCACTTCTGTATTGTATCAGTCATTGCTGGATCCCTCGGTGTCCCCATGCGTATCGCAGCGGCATCATCAGGCACCTCTCCACCACCAGGGGGCATCAACTTTCATTAAACTGGACGTTTTACTACAACACGGAGGCTGGCCGGTCTATTGTTTTCATCATCCCTGACTGTCCTCCGCTCTGGATGGTTCCGGTAGAGTCTCCTGAATGTATTTTCCGGAAGAATCTGTTCCCTATCCCCCGTCTTATCAGTAGCACATTGGGGATCGGAGCATCCCGTGACGCCGGTGCAGGTGTGCGGCATCCATTGTGCGCGGAAGCTCTGCGGTGGGAGATATCTTTGTGCCGGGAGATGCGGCGTGGCCCCTGTGAAGCGTATCGCCTCTCGCCATGAATTTTCTCCTAATACCTTTTCCGCCGCCACAATGAGAGCGAGCGGCCGCAGATTGGCGGTCAATGGAAGGCGAGATAGCAGATTAGGGCGCGGGGGCGGGAAAATTGAAGCATTCATAGCCGGCCATTACCCAGAAGCCTCTCTGCTGCCCGACGATCTGATCACGCTCTGTGCTAGAAATGGCGCATGAAGGATCCCATTTGCCCTTATCACCCCTATGGGGCTGTGCCACACCCTAACTGCCCCTCCCCAGCCTCTGCCAGGCACCAATCACAGCACAGTGTTGCCAAAAAGGGGAGAGGTCATATACAGCCCATGTATTTATGCCTGTGTGGCTGGCTCCTCCCCTCCTCCCCGTTGTCATGGCAACACCAAGCTAATTGCCCCTCCAAGGAGGCAGCCACAGACGTGCTCCCATCAGTCACTGCAAGAAGAGTCAGAGGGGGGCCGCAGAGGACCAAGAAAGAGCTAGAGAGGGGCCACAGAGGGCCAAGAAAGAGCTAGAGAGGGGCCACAGAGGGCCATAAAGAGCTAGAGAGGGGCCACAGAGGGCCAAGAAAAAGCTAGAGAGGGGCCACAGGGGGCCAAGGAGGAGGCAAAAGGGGCCAAGAATAAGCTAGAGAGGGGCCACAGAGGGCCAAGAAAGAGCTAGACAGGGGCCACAGAGAGCCAAGAAAGAGCTAGAGGGGCCACAGGGGGCCAATAAAAAGCTAGAGAGAGGCCACAGAGTGACAAGAAAAAGCTAGAGGGCCACAAGGGGCCAAGAAAGAGCTAGGGAGGGGCCACATAGGGCCAAGAATGAGCCAAAAGGGGCCAATAAAGAGCTAGAGGGTCCACAGAGGGCCAATAATGAGCTGAAAGTGGCAAAGCAAGAGCTAGAGAGGGCCAAGAACGAGCTAGAGGTTCCACAGAGGGCCGAGAATGAGCTAGAGGGGCTACAGAAGGCCGAGAATGAGCTAGAGCGGGGCCACAGAGGGCTGAGAGTGAGCTAGAGTGACCACAGAGGGCCAAGAAAGAGCTAAAGGGGCCACAGAGGGTCAGGAAAGAGCTAGGGAGGGGCCACAGAGGGCCAAGAATGAGCCAGAGGGCCAAGAATGAGCCAAAAAGGGCCAAGAAAGAGCTAGAGGGGCCACAGAGGGCCAATAATGAGCTGAAAGTGGCAAAGCAAGAGCTAGAGAGGGCCAAGAACGAGCTAGAGCTTCCACAGAGGGCCGAGAATGAGCTAGAGGGGCTACAGAAGGCCGAGAATGAGCTAGAGCGGGGCCACAGAGGGCTGAGAGTGAGCTAGAGTGACCACAGAGGGCCAAGAAAGAGCTAAAGGGGCCACAGAGGGTCAGGAAAGAGCTAGGGAGGGGCCACAGAGGGCCAAGAAAGAGCCAGAGGGCCAAGAATGAGCCAAAAAGGGCCAAGAAAGAGCTAGAGGGGCCACAGAGGGCCAATAATGAGCTGAAAGTGGCCAAGT